>CM069064.1:26251500-27532000 GCA_035220775.1 Malus fusca
GCTTGGATTCGGTTTGCCAAGTTTGAGATGAAGAATGGTGAGGTTGCGAGGGCAAGAAATGTATATGAGAGAGCAGTGGAGATTCTAGCCGATGATGAGGAGGCTGAGCAGTTATTTGTGGCTTTCTCTGAATTCGAAGAGCGGTGCAAAGAAACTGATCGAGCAAGGTGTATTTATAAGTTTGCACTTGATCATATACCCAAAGGAAGGGCCGATGACTTATATAAGAAGTTTGTGGGTTTCGAGAAGCAGTATGGAGATAGGCAAGGGATTGAAGATGCAATTGTGGGAAAGAGGAGGTTCCAGTATGAAGATGAGGTTAGGAAGAACCCTCGTAATTATGATGCGTGGTTTGATTATATAAGGCTAGAAGAGAGTGCAGGGAATAAGGATAGAATTAGAGAAGTTTACGAGCGAGCAATTGCTAATGTTCCTCCGGCTCCGGAGAAGCGATATTGGCAACGATACATTTATTTATGGTACGTGGTACATATACTAAGACTTGGTTAGTTAGCGACTGTGCTAATGCTTTGACTTTAATGTGGCTTGATTTGTTTGAATAATATGTTGCTGATTGTTTGTTTCTTTTACAATGTTAGGATTAACTATGCACTCTACGAGGAGCTTGATGCTGAAGACATGGAACGTACTCGAGATGTGTATAGGTATTCGTCATTTTATTAAGCTATGTTTTGTTGACGTACCTGAAGATTGTTTTGTTCTTGACATATTTTTCTTTAACTACTATTCAGATCAATATTGATACATAAATACTTATGTATAAAATTGGAAATAAATCTTGTTCATCTTTCTAGGTACATGACTTGCTACAGTACACTGGGACTGAAAAAAGGTTTAACTGAATGTGTACGAGGATAAGCTTGAAAACTATTACCCAACGAAACTAGTTTTTTCTTTTGGGTGAAAAGAAAACTAATGTTTTATTTGAACAATTTGGGTATGAAGTTATATTTTTGGTGTTCTTATATTATATGTACCATTTTAGTTTATCATGATAGTGGACTGATGAGCTTTCGGCTTTTTTGTAGTAAATCATGATTTGTTGTATTAGTTTTTTAGACATCTCTTTGTTGCACCAACTAATTTGATGGTTTACACTTTGGAGATTTTGCAATGCATATTGCGGTTATTTGGTGAAAATATTCATGCAAATTAAAACAAGGATTCACAGTATAAGTTTACATTTGTTACCTTTGACATAGTTAGCATGTGGACACATCCTAAATACTTTGAATAGATTTCTCAATAACTAGAAATTCTTCCAGGGAGTGCCTTAATCTGATTCCTCACCAGAAGTTTTCGTTTGCAAAAGTATGGCTTCTCGCTGCCCAGTTTGAGATACGGCAGCTGAATCTCAAGGGTGCACGACAGATCCTTGGCAATGCAATAGGAAAGGCACCCAAAGATAAGGTAATGTATCTTTAGCTAATACACATACTCATTTTAAAAGTTCATTTAACAAGTCAAAATGTATAGCTAGTATTCATAATATGCTTCCTTAAAACAGATATTTAAGAAGTATATTGAGATTGAGCTGAACCTTGGGAATATGGATCGATGTCGGAAGTTGTACGAGAAGTATCTGGAGTGGTCCCCGGAAAATTGTTATGCGTGGACCAAGTATGCAGAGTTAGAGCAATCTTTATGCGAGACAGAACGAACCAGGTCGCTTTTTGAACTTGCCATTGCCCAGCCATCACTTGACATGCCTGAGTTGTTGTGGAAGGTAAGACACAGGAACATCCTTCTTTCTAAGACAACTTTTATTGTTTGAATTTTGATAGTTTCTTATGGAATATATCAACCTTTTCTGCACTTTTGTACTCTTCTATGATGTTTCATTACATATGGTATAATATACCATAGATTTTAGTTGCACCAGTGCCATGCATAGTTATAATTCTTGACTCTTAAAACTTGAATTCGAAGATATAGCAGAAGCAATACCGTGCAGCGCACCAATTATTCTCTGTTGTATCAAAGTGTTTTTCATTGTATATCCTTTCTTCTGATTGATTTATCACTAAAGCTAGTTTTGATATGGAGAACATGTTCCTAGCTACTCAGTATACCAACAGTGATTCTTTCTAGAAAATCTATGACAAATATATTTGTTGGCTACGGCTAATGTTATTAAGTTATGCACTACAGGTTCAGATGACAACATTATATTTGTTACTAATTTGATTGATAATTTGATAACAGGCATACATTGACTTTGAAATATCGGAGGGTGAATTTGAGAGAACTAGAGAACTTTACGAGAGACTCCTAGACCGGACAAAACACCTCAAGGTGTGGATCAGTTATGCGAAATTTGAGGCATCTGCTATGGTGCAAGATGTCGTGGATTCAGATATGTCCGAAGATCAAGCCCAGGATTATCCCCTTGAACAAAAGAAACAATGTCTTCTGTGTGCTCGAAGTAAGCAGTTGTTACTAGATAGAATAGTAATTGAGAGTCATCTAATTTATGTTCCTTTACAGTTGAGAATTTCTAACCCTTTGTGTTTTTTTTTTTTTTTTTTGGCTTCACCAGGGGTTTTTGAGAAAGCTGTTAACTATTTTAGAACTTCGACACCCGAGTTGAAGGAAGAAAGAGGTATGTTGCTGGAAGAATGGTTGAATATGGAGGCTAGCTTTGGAGACTTGGGTGATGTTAGCTTAGTCCAATCTAAGCTTCCAAAGAAACTGAAGAAGAGGAGGCCAATAATGACTGAAGACGGCCCTGCTGGGTATGCTATCAACTCGCTTGTTTTTTACGTTCCTAAGTTTTTATATTCGTTTCTCATTTCTAAGTATCTATTCATCTCGCTGTAGAGAATCTTTTAGTTACTGAAAAATGGAGCAGAGTTTTAGTTTTCTTGTGTTCAATTCCATTTGGCGAGTTCATTTCGTTTTTCCATATGTCAACTGATCTGTGTTGGGACTTGGCAGGTATGAGGAGTACATTGATTACATGTTCCCAGAGGAAGCTCAGACGACAAATCTCAAGATATTGGAAGCGGCCTACAAGTGGAAGAGGCAAAAGGTGTCTTCCGATGAGGACTAGTAAGTTTTTGCATTTTGTAGTTTCGTGTACTGTGTAAATACAGAGAAAAAGCGTCGTACGCCGATTGCTGAGCAAAATGGTTGCTTGGCTGATGATCATCTTGATTTTGAGAAACCATGCTTGATGGTGATAGAGAGAATGTCTAACGAAACTCTTTTTACCGTACCAAAACCCTCATACCAATTACCGTACCAAACTCAGTTTGGCAAAATCTATTACCATTACTGTACCAAACTTACGGTATACTGAAATTTAGTATTGCCAAATAGTTCGGTTGGCATGGTAAAGCAATGGTGATTGCCACTTTGTTTTGTGACAAAATCTGTTTTTGTTTTTTTTTAACCCAATTCAAGGGCACACTTTATTTTTGTATCTTTATCTCATACATTGTAGTTTAAATTCATCTATTATTCATCATTCACAATTCACACACACAATAATTCAATTGATGCATTAAGATTCATGATGAAAATTAAGCTTACAACCCAAATAAAAGTTACGAACCAAAACAAATAGAAGTTAACAATCCAAGTAGAAGTTAAAGTTTCAAACCAAAGATTGGAACCAAACTTCAAAAAGTAAAATTCATTGATCAATTCTTCAAGCTTGAGATGTCAAAGCTTTTGGAGGAGGTATTGAACTTGTAGAAGATTGTGCTTGTGTCAAGTCTACATTACAAACAATTGTGTCAAGTCTACATTAAAATCAAAGAAAATATATTAGTAGCAAGAATAATTAAAGTTGAAAACCATTTAATAACAAATTTACTAAAAAAAAATTAAAGCATGTCTTACTTGTTTTCACTTCTTCCATTTCCTTGTAAATTTGAAGCATGTCTTCCGTTGGTTCCTTGTAGAAGTTTACTTCATCCGCCCTAAGCTAATCACTAGTACACACTAGTGCCTCTACGATTTTAGGAGTCAATGATGGAGTTTGTGGAGGTAGATTCCTTGCCCTTCCACTTCCCGTGCCTTCTCGAGCCCTCCAAATTCTCTGCCCTCCCATTTCCCGTGCCCTCTTGTTTTGTGTGGTCACGGTTAAGCCACGTCAACATTTTATATATATTTTTTTTATAGAGATAATAAAACAAAAATGAATAGTAATATAAAATGTTGACGTGGCTTAACCGTGACCACACAAACAAGAGGGCACGGGAAGTGGGAGGGCAGAGAATCTGCCCTCGTCAATGATACCCTAAAAGGGTCCACAACCCTCCTCCCTAGGCTAAATGCATTTTCACTAGCAACGTTAGAAGTGGTGATTGTAAAGATATCCGTGGCTATTTGTGAAAGAATTCAGAACTCTTTTGTGTTTAATTTCCACCAACTTAAGAGATCAAAGTCACCAACAACAATGCTAATATAAGTAGGGTTTTATTTTCAAATTATTGGAATATTATAAATAATGTGTTATATAATTATATATTATATAATTTATAAATTATATATTAAATTATATTTTCGATACGATACGGTAATACCATGGTAATGGTATCCATTACGAATATTGTACCATGAAATTTTGGTATGGTACAACACCGTACCATTACCAATTGGCACAAAAAAATTCAGCACAAAATCGGTATGGCACAGTTGGCACGGTAATTTGGCAAAAAAAATCCACCCCTAGATAATTCTCTTATTGATGTAACAAAAATTGTCATTTGGTACCACTACAGTCTACCATTTATCTTTGTTATAAGTGAGAGGTTTTAAGTTTAAATATGATAAATAAAGAATTCGATATCATTTTGTTTTATCAAAATTTTAATTTATAAATCATTACGGACTTGTTTGAAAGTGATTTTGAAACAACCAAAGAGATTTCAGAGTTTCCTCCTTTCCCATTGAGTTTGACATTTAAATAGAATGTGATTTTTATGGCCACATAATTATTACAGTAGGCATATAGACATTGAAAATTGGACATTAAAACTGAATTAAGTGAGGCTAATCACCCCAAATCTCCCATGTGTTACTTTTTTTTTTTTTTTTTTAAAGGCCGATCATCTAGTGATTTCGCCACGGCAGTCCACCATTTCAGGGGCCAGGAAGACTCACAAAGGCAGTCCCTCCGTGGCCACCATTGTGTGATTCACTAGCATCAAGAATCAGACTCAGTACGTGCTTTGTGGAATACAGACTTAAAATTTGTCATCAACCATTGAGTCATTCTGTGACGATTAATCTCCCATGTGTTACACTCACAATCACATGTTCCATGTATATTTAATTGGCGGCTAATTATAAATCTGGTCTATATTATTAATGATCATAAAAAAGTTAGGCATATAGGATACCTAAACTCCCAAACTGATAGATACCTCAGGTGCCCAAAGGTCAATACTCAAACTATTGACAACGATTCACACC
Source organism: Malus fusca (assembly GCA_035220775.1). Taxonomy (NCBI): domain Eukaryota; kingdom Viridiplantae; phylum Streptophyta; class Magnoliopsida; order Rosales; family Rosaceae; genus Malus; species Malus fusca. The sequence goes on from CM069064.1 coordinate 26,256,946, forward strand.
ATAAAACCATCAAGAATACGGTCTTATGATATTTGACAATTTATAATTAAGAAATGTTATGAAGTTTAAGAAAATAATGATGTTATTCATATTATTTATTTGTACCATTATTGTATACTATTGGCATGTGAGATAAACATCCGCATCAGTTAATTTTGATTCAATTAAAAACAAGTTGAAAAACCAAAAAAAAAAAAAAAAAAAATCCTAAAACCTAGCAACGTGGACCTGGGTTCCAACTTTATCACTTTATCTGGCCGTCAATCAATCCCCGCGATGTCCTGTAAGATGGCGGGAAATACCGCACGTGGTAATTACGGAGGGAGTACCAAATTATGCCAAGTGTCAGCCTTTTTGGTCCCGAGTTAGCGCGAATCTCAGACGTTGATTTCCAATGGTTTCCGTTGTAATATTTGGAAAATCAGAAGGTATTTTCATCAAAAGAAGCGCCAATTTTTGGTTCTCCACAAAGGTAGGAGTAGGACACAAGAATAAGTAACCAGTAAGAAAACCCAAGGAAATTACAGTTATTTCCTTTCCCATTTTTCAATTTTTAACTCCCAAAATCCTGCTTTTCTTTTTCATTATTTTTTGGTTTTTGAGGGAAAAAGATCTTAAATTCTGCTCCAATATTTCTTTTTAGATCCTCTAAGCTCAGATAAAAATTGATCCGCTGGGTGAAAATGGCATTCCAGTTTCAGGTAATTTTTGTGGATAAATTATTCAAGATAATTTTATTTTATTTATTTTTACTGCATGATATGCTTTAAAGATAATCCCCAAGTGTTTCTCAGTCAATCTTACTCTCTAATCACAACATACATTTTCGTAAGAGCATTTTAACTTGCTAGCTTTTCGATACGGATTATGATAATTTATCTTCCCTTTTATTTGATGAGTTTTTTTATTTTGTTTGAATCATGTTCTTGTTTGATTTTCAGGTCTTAGATATGTTGCGAGCAAGACGGATGGAGAATTGTGTTTGTGTGTGGTGAGTTTTGAGTATTTGCTTAAGTATCCAAAATAGAGATGATAAAACATCGCTGGAGAGAGCTAGCTAAGTCCTTTAATAATCATGTTGATCCTGAAGCAACTGAGCGGCTGAAGAGGACTAAAACAGGTGTAAACTTCTTTCCTCTCAACCTTTGATCTTCGACTAAAATGCCGGTCACTCATTCGATCCGTGGATCCCGAAACAGACTTTTTATTTTTAGGGAATTTGCAAATTTTTGTTTGTGTTTTTGATGTGATCTTGCATGCCTTATCTAGGGTTATAAAATTATGGCAGTCTGCTTGTTGCGCAAGGAAACCATTAAAAATTGTTACCCTAAATATTATGTGATAATATGAAAATTCGGATGCATTGGTTGTGTGTTAAATTTGTCAAATTTTCGAGTTTTCTCCCCGAATTCGAGAGTCGATCAATATGTTATTCCTTTTTGTTGCCACTTCATTTGATGTTGAAGTTATTTTTCTCAGAGAAGTTTGTGTTATCTGCAGAAATTGAAAACAATGTGACAAGGATCTTCAAGCTTATAAAAATCGAAGACCAAGGGAAGAAAGATGTAAACCGAAAAGATTTGAAGCAAGAGTCGGAACTTGTTGCACTCATTGAGAACTTCTACCAACAGTACCAGTCACTCTATGCTTTATATGATCATCTAGTAGGAGAGTCTGGGAGAATCGTTCATGGCAAGAAAGAGCAAAAAGGTTTTTCCATGTCTCCCCCAAGCTCAGATTCCGAATATTATTCCTCAGAAGACGTTGAAGGTAACAATGCCAGATTGGAAAGAGCTGACAGCATCAAGCATGAACTTAAGAATGAATATTCCGAAGGATCTGGTGATCTGAAGCGAAAATCGGTCTCTGAAAATGGAGAAAAGGAGGCGATAAATTCAGAATATTTGGCAGCATTGAGAAAAATAAAACAATCAGAAATTGTAGACAATGATCTGAAGGATGAAAAAGTAAGAGAACTCTCAGCTCTTGTCGAAGCGCATGAGGCTCATGGGAATCATTCCTCAGCTCGGGTAAAAGAGTTAGAGGGACAGTTAACAGGCTTTAAAATGGAGTTGGAATCCTTATGCAGCCAGAAAAGAGATTTGGAAGCATGGAAAGAAGGTAAATCTGCTGAAGCTAAACAGCTAGGAGATAAAAATATCGGACTACATGCGCGAATTTTGGAACTTGAGTTAGTTTTAAAAGAAAGAGAGGATGAAATATCTGATTTCAAGAACAAACTCAAGGAAAATGAGGAGAGCTCAGCGTCGAAAATTTCAGACTTGATGACACATGCCGAAAATATGCAACAGGAAGTTGATTCGTTGTGTGCGCAAAAAGGTGAAATGGAGAAACAGATGGTGAGTAAGAAAAATGAATCAGCGACGCAAGTCAAAGGCTTAAGTGAGCAGGTCAATGCAATGCAGAAGGAATTGAAGATCCTGCACCAGCAGAAAATTGAATCACAAGCACAACTGGATGAGAAGAATAAAGAAATCTCCAAGCATCTGCAACAGATGGAAATTCTGAAAGAGGAATTAACAAAAAAGGACACGGTTGAGAGGAAAATGATGGAAGAAAAAGAAAGTTTTCTTGTGAAAGTGAATGACTTGGAATCGGAAGTGAACTCTCTACGTAGCAAAAAAAGGAATGTGGAAAAGCAGATTAAAAACAGAAACCATGAGAACAGCAAGTTGAGACAGGAAAATGAGAGTCTTCTTTCTAGAATTTTCAGGTTGGATAGAACTTTGACTGAGAGAGGGGATGAGATTTACGCTCTTCGTGGAGAATGCGAGCATGGAAAGAACGAAGCTTCTGCTCGACTTATTGAATTCACGACGCAGGTCAGCAATTTGAAACAGGAAATGGATTCTTTGCAGGCTCAGAAAAGCCAGTTGGACTTGCAGATTGAGATACAGAACAAGCGCTATTTGGAAAAACTGACTGAGATGGAAAATCTAAACGATAACTTGACAGTCAAGATTGGCCAAATTGACACAGATAACCAAAAGTATTTGGAAATACTGAGTGAGAAGGAAAATCAAAACCATAATTTGACAGTCAAGATTTCCGATCAGCAGAAAATTATCAAGAAACATGAAGAAACTTTCAAGAAGTTCAACAAGGAGCATAAACAAGCTAAAATTTGGTTTCCTCAATCTAAGTTAAATGTACAATTTGCCGAAAGGAAGATGGAAGAATTGGCAGAGAAGTACCGAATCAATCTTGAAGACAAAGTGCGCCTCTTGTACCAGAGGATCAGGGTAGTGGAACAAATACATAACGAAAACAAGGAGAGCTACAAGAAGTTCAAGGAGATGTACGAGAAAGAAAACGAAGATCTTAAAGAAAAGCTAGCAACGTATCAAGATCCAGACAGAAAGATGAAGCAAATATCGGAAACAGCGAAAAATACTTTGCAAGGATTGGACTTAGTGGTGCTTAAATTTGAGGAGGGACACAAGAACTTTCAAAACCAGATTGCCAAAATATCGGAGGAGCTTGAGTCTGCAAAAACTTGGGTTAAAGAGAATGCTGGCAAGATCAAACGGTTAAAGCACAACGTAGATTGCTTGACCACACAACTGAATGAGAAGGAAGAGCAAGAACGTGTGTTGAGAGAGAAAGTTTGGGAGTTGGAAGCATCGGCGAGCAAGGAAACTGGAGAGAAGCTCAACTTAATGAAAGAGTTTAGCCAACTTGAGAGTCAGGTGGGAAATCTTGAGAGGGAAGTAAAGTACAAGGATGAAGATTTGTTGAGCCTTGGGGAGGAGAAGAGGGAGGCCATACGGCAACTCTGCGTGTTGGTTGATCATCACCGAAGCCGCTACTATGATCTGAAGGAAGCAGTGTCAAAGAGGTCAGCTGCAACAACTACTAGAGGCAGCAAGACTACAACTTAGGCCTCTCTTATAACCATTGTTGTGATAATTTTTGTTTGCCATTATAAACCCTATTCGACTTTTGTTCTTTCTTTTTGTACAAGGTAAGTGGGTGTGTTGCTCAAAGTGAATTCCACCATCCATGATATACAATGAATTCATGGGATATATACAAGTATAAATAATTTGCATTGTTTCCGAGTTAATTAAAAACAAAATTGATTATTCGATCGATTCTTGTTTTCTTTGTTTTGTTATTGTGGGAGGGAGAATTCGAACATAAGATTTATTTCAACATTAGAAGAAATGTTTAATTATACTTGTTGTGAACGTCTCTAAATGGAAGGCCTCAAGATCAAATTAGATAAACACCACGTCCAAAATAGTGAGTCAATCCTATGTAAAATCAAAATGTAATTTCTCACTTCACTATCGATCATATCAAATATTCTCCAAATTTGTTTTTGGCTTGGTGTCAAATTTGCAATGACTTTTTGAATGTATACGTGGGTCATGCCTTTTACATTTGAACCTTAAAACAACAAGGCACCTTCGTTTATGTTCCAATTGAGGTTAAGAACAAATTAGGAGGTTGATGTTGGAAGATAAGATCCTACATCGGATAGATGACAAAATAATATAATTAATATATGAGACTTTCACCTCTAATACCACTGAGACTTTTTGTGGTACAACCCAACACCTAGCAATAGGTGGTTAAGTTGAGACAATATCAGTGATGTTGGTGGTGGACCATGTTGGGCCTATAAAGTTTATTATGGTATCAGAATAAACTATTATTTCGACACATTCTGGGCTCGAATTTTTTTCCTTAAGTTGGGATTTCAGAAAGTTGTGCTAGCTCTGGCTTAAATGTAACGACTCATCCCTAATTTTTATATTATTTTGACCTCGCTAATGCAAAATTACCAAAATACCCCAGCGTATCAACTTTTGTTGACTTTATTTTTCATGACAAATGTAACATATTAATTAGTATATTATCGTATTACTCGTCGCTACGAACGTGTGAGCGCAAGCTCAACGAGAATTGAACTTAAAATGAGGCTTTTACAGGTCATTAAATGTAATGGCATTTTCATAATTTTATCTCCATTTCCGGAGAATTCTAATTTGTTGAATTGGGTATAGTGCGACCCACGGAGGGAGGGGAATTTTTCTTCTCCCTTATCTTTTCCACCGAACCTTTTCCATAACAATCTCGCTCTCTCTATCTCGGCTCACACTCCCCCGAGAACACGAACACCACCACCATCGTTAATTTCTCGACAGTTTCAACCACCAACCACTATCATCGACACCCCACAACTTCCTAAACACCATCCAACTCGTTGTTTAGCGAGATTCGAGGAAAAACTCCTTGGTTCAAGAAAGGAGATGAGCTTTGGAGAAAGACCAAGTTTTTCCGGGCAATTTTGGTCATCTTTCGACCTTGAAATTTGTGTAATCTTGTTCCTCTCTCCTCGATCTTCATTTTAATATGTGGATCATCAGTTTTTGTTGAGAAATGAGGAAGTATGGCGAATATAAAATTTTGCAAAAAACTGGCCAAAAACCTAGCTTTCAGTCGGCAGATCGGGTTGGGCTTGGCTCCGTCGGGTCAGGTCGGGTCGGTCAGATCGGACCGTTGACTTTACTATTGTTGACTATTGACCGGTCAACATTGACTGTTGACTATTTTCAAGAATTGGTCCGAGGAATCCTCTTAGGGTATTTCAATGCGCTTATTCCAAATTCGCACATTGTTTTTCAAAATAATTGTGTTAATAGAGTTTTACTAATGGGTTCGTTTATAACTTAGGTACTAGTAGTTCCAGAGGTCCTATAAGACAAGCCTAGATAGATGAGGACTTCATTGATGATCAGTGAGTGGACATTTATTTGAGAAAATTTCATTTATCTAAATTTCTAAGCATACCTAGATAAATATGATTTTAGTTATATTTTAAGGATTGCATCGATATCTTCAGAGTTATGATTTATAATTATGAGTTAGTTAGACATATTTGGAGATTTTACTGCTAGACTTATGATTTATGATTTATGACGATGACGATTGCATGATTGTTATTCCTTTCTTATTACTTATCTTGTGCCACGCATACACCCGTACATAATTAAAATATTGTACCACATCCATGGTCGTAGGACACAACTTACATGTGTATGAGTATTTTTAGCTTGTTCACATAGTGGCCATGTCCTTCTAGCTTGTCATTTCCTCGAGATTACTCGGCAATGACTTGATTATATTTCCAACTTACACTAGCTATGGGTAGTGTGTAATTAAATTTCCAGCTTACACTAGCTACAGGTAGTGTGTGATTGTATATCAGCTTACATGTGTATTGGGGTGAAGGTATTACATTTGTACTCTCAGCTTGTCATTACTTCGATATTACTCAATAATTATATTCTCAACTTGCCATTGCCTCGAGATTACTTGGCAATGACATGATTATATTATCCAGCTTCCACTAGCTATAGCTAGTGGATGATATTGTATGCTATGCCATCGGTATGTATCAGCTCATTGTATATGTATCTATCAGCTCTTAGTGTTTACAGGTATGTGTGTGTATATATATATATATCACTTTTTAACTTTTATGGCATGCTTAGGTTTTTCAGAATCATAAGTAGTATTAGATGTGTTCTTAGTACTGAGGGTTAATATGTTCAGAAAGTAAAATAGTTTTATAAAACTTTATTTTTTGTCCATTCACATTTTTATGTTTTGCGCCCACTTAGGAATCAGTAGTAGTTGGTGTGAGCATATTCGACGTCAAGGCATATTCCCAGGCTCTCAAATGTCCTCGCTAATGTGAAATGACCAAAATGCTCCTAGAAGGGTGTGTATCGACTTTTGTTGACTTTATTTGTCGTGACACGTGTGACGTACTAATTAGTATATTATCGTGGCACTCATCACCAAGGAAGAAAATATCGATGATATCGGAAATATCGGTAGTCCGAGAACACGGAAATATCGATGGAAATATCGGTAAAATATCGATATCGATAAAAATTACATGGAAACCACGGAAATTGTAAGAAAAACTTGGAAATTTTTATTGAAACTTTGTAGGATGTTTATTTAGTCAATTATCTATTAGTTTATCACAAAAAATTGGAAGGAAATGCATTGCATGATGGATTTAACATTATCAAGTTGATTATATAGCGAGCTGACAAACATTGTGAGTGTAGAAAATATGTAGTAATTAATGAAAGAAGTCTAAACACACCATAATCATTTATATATAATGAATTAGTACAATATTTTACACTTTATACATTGCATGGTAAGATACATGAGTGACTTAGTACCACATAGAGTTCCTATGAGGTTCAAAATTTTCACTATCTTCGTCATCTCTATGTGTAGAGTAAGTGTATTTTAGCATATTTTCACAAAAATATAAGTGATATGGTGGTCAAGATGTTGAAGGAATAAAATGGGAAGGGTTCGAATCCCCTTGGTGTTTTTTTAAATATAGAAATTTATCCTAGATAATAAATATTAGCTTGCAAGCATTGCAGACATCTTAACAACCATATAAATATTACAGGTAGAATATGTAATTACAAACACATCTATAGCGAGTTGGATAAGGTCTAGGTGTGTGGTTGACAAAGGGAAGGGTTTGAATCCCCCTGGTGCTTTTTTTTCTTTCTTATTTTCTTTTCCTTTTCCTTTTTTTCTTTTGTTTTCTCCTGCCTTTCAACTAAATAATTCATAATTTAAATTTATATAACCTTTATATATATATATATATATATATATAATATATCTCAAACTTTTAAAATTATAAAACACCCACGTAGTGTGGGTGGATCTCAAACTTGGACAACTTTTTAAAATACAAAGAACCCACTACGTGGGTTTTCATAATTAAAACATGACCACAACTTTTTTTAAAATACAAAGAACTTATCGGAAGGGGATCCAGAGAGAATTTACGAAATCTACCAATTCAGATCCTTAAAATTTAATCTAACAGTTAAAATTATTATAACTTTTAAAAAGAATCACTGTTTTTAACCGTTGGATCAAATTTTAAAAATTCGAATTGATAGATTTGATGGAAGGGATCTGAAAAGGATAGGATCCCCTTCCTCTTTTATCATATGATCACCATATACGCAATCTAATAGATCATATACCAATAATTAATCACTAGTTGGGTCCCGTCATTCCATTATTCTTTACATTTTTTCCACTATGGTTTGTTGTTTTCAATCATTTCACTGCGCATTTTGTGGGTCTCTCCCCTACCCCGAGACCCCATTTCCTTCTCTCAATCTCTTCTCTGCACTGTCTCTCTCTCTCTCTTCTCTACACTGTCTCTCTCTCTCTCGAAAGTTCGAAACCCTCTTACCTCTCTCCCTCTCTTGCCGTGACCACACACACACTCAGCAGCACCATCTGCTCGACTCGAGCAGATCGAGGACACCACCATCATCACACATCATCACTCTTCTCTCTCCCGCCTCTGCGAGAATGGCGGAGCCCATAACTCTCCGGCGAGTCTTCTTTGATTTTCCGGTTAGGTAAGTCTCGGATCTCTCTCTCTGTGTTAGTGTGAAGCTCAAATTAGTTCGATCTGCTACACTGCCCTTCGTTCACCGTCGTCGTCGTCGTCTCCGTCGTCACCATCGCCGCCATCGCTATCGGTGGTCAGGTCAACTCCCGATCCCTCGCCTTCTTACCTCTTCGATTGATTCATGCATATGAATTGTGGTTGTGTTTTCAATCGCTCTATAGCTTAGATCTTGATCTTAATCGTGTTTTTGCAAGGTTTTTGGGACGAAATCGGCACACCCATTTCCGGCGTTCTTCTCCGAGAAGCCCACTTCAAAAAATATCGCGATAGTTTCGAAAATATCGCGATATTATCGATAATATCGATAATATCGCGATATTCCGCCGAAAACAAGTTGGATAGTTAATAAAATATCGGGGTCCCAAAAAAACGATAATATCGGCGATATTTCGCCGATATTATCGATATTTTCTTCACTGCTCATCACTACGAACTCGTGGGCTCAAGTGGAATGAGAATTGAGCTTAACAAGCAGCTTTAACGGGTTGTTCAATGCAAGGACATTTTCGTAAATTTCTCTCCATTTTTGGAGAATTCTAATTTGTTGAAGTGTGTGTGTAGTGGGACCCACCGGGGTGGATCTTTTCTTCTCCCTTCTTTTTTCCCCTGTGGCCCTGTGCCCTTTCCGTCACACACATTTTGGCCTTGAGTTTTCACTTTTTGGTTTCCAATTTTTTTTTTATTATTATTTTTTTTAACTGAAGTATTTTTCAGAAAAGTAAAAACGAAATAGTTATCCAACAACCCATCTAATCGTTTTTTATATAGAAATGATTTTGTATTTTTAAACCAGTCTAAACTTTTAAAAGCGAGATTTGATCTCGATGCATAGAATAAATACATGTACTCTAGCCAATATGATTACAACCTCTCGACAAAATCAAGATCCGTCCCATTTAATCCGATGAGGATAAGGTTGGAAATAGCAAATTCAAACCTGCCATCAATTGTTGTTATCTCAAACTGTCTGTTTGGATCATGGTCCAAAATCACAACAAGCCCACTTCATCCTCCATTTCATGTTATAGCTAATATGACTACGATCACGTCTGTTATTTTTTCCCCAAAATGGAGATCCGTCTTGTTTAATAGAACTACTATTAATCCTACCAATCATAATAGAAGTGATGCAGGACCATCAAACCCTACTGTACATAGACCGCATCAGATTAGTACCACTACTCTACCACGCCTCACAAATTGTTGCTTATCCCTAACAATCCGTTTCGATCATTGCCCAAAAGCAGAGGAAGCCCACTTCATCCTCCATATCCGGCAATTATTGCCGCCGACGAAATTCCCAAAGCCCACATGGAAGCGAGTGGGACAGCGAAAACAACAACGAACGAACCTGCGCGGGAATATGACTGACGTGGCGAGACCTCATGGGTCATCAAGTACGCAATAATTTCCGACCAAAGCTCACGGCACAATCACCTTCGACGCCCCAAAATTTGACCGCACTCGGATGAGAACTTGGCTGGCAACTGTCTCAATGCCGGAACGCGCTTACATGTAATGGATACATGATAATAAAAAGTAACGAGTAAATTATAGTAATAGTTCATCAATTTTAACTTAATTAGAGTAATTGTTATTTAACTAAAAATTCATTACCATTGATTATTATTAGGAACTTTAACGAAAAGCATCCGGTACTGTTCACTTTAACGAAAAATCACATTTTTACACTAAAAAGTCAATCCTGGTATTATTCACTTTACCCTTTATTTTGTCCTTATCATTAAAACTCAAAGTTTTCAAGCCTTTTTCATTAGTTTTCCTATTATTTAACTCATCGAAATGTGCAGCTATGATCTTTTTCGTCAACTTTGTTAGAACTTCCATTAAAATGAGTAACGTGTCATATACGTGAGGTTGAATCAAGGGGCAAATATACAAAATCAAATAAGAAAAATTATATTAATGACCCCTCAACTTTAGTCCAACTGAAGAAATGGTCCATCAACTTTAACCCAATTGAAGCAATGATCATAAATGTTCTAAAAATCCTCGTCTAGGTGCTAGGTGGCTGGTCACCGTCCCAATTAATGCCTAGACGTTTGAAAATTAAGAAATGACGTCTAAACCTACTGAGGAGCCCGCCTAGACTGCCTAGGCACCTGCCTAAACCCGCATAGACACCAGCCTAGGTTGCAACTCACTTAGACAGAAAATAGATAACTTTTATTTTGAATTTTATTTTTTTAATTGTAAGAGACTTGTTGAATACTTAAATGAACACACATTATAAGCTTGTTTTTCATGTTTTCATTATATTCCAATACTTCATAATATATATCATTATTTTGCAGTTTACGATGAAATTATATATATTTAAGTATAAACAGACACTTATTTACATGAAATATAATAGATTTATTTAAATCTGCCTAGTTTGCCTAGGCGCTAGGCGCTAGCCCGCAGCCCGACTAGCGCCTAGAGTCTTTTAGAACCTTATTTCCAACATAATTCATTTTGACAAAATTCTGACGGAGTTGACGAAAATGACTACAACTATATGTTTTGATGAGTTGAGGGACCAATGATAATGAATTTTTAGTTGAGGGACCCTTGCTTCAATTTGGTTAAAGTTGATGAACCATTACTACAATTTACTCAAAATGACTTATACGTAATGACTTTATCATCATGCGATGTTTCATTTTAATAAGAGATGTGTTATTCATACACTTCATTTTACTTCTTACACAGTTCTTATTATTTTTTATCATTTGATTTTCTTAAATTCATTAAATTCGACGATAAAAAATTATAACTCTTTAATAATGCATATTTATATCATTTTCTGACATGACATAATTTTATTGGACAAGGATTGTCTGCCCTCCTAGTTGTGGTGCCCTTCCATGCCCTCCTATTTTGTGCGGCTACGGTTAAGCCACGTTAATATTTTATATTTTTATTATTTTTTGTCTTATTATCTCATTAAAAAATTAATATAAAATGTTGACGTGTCTTAATCGTGACAGCACAAAATAAGAGGGCATGAAAGGGCACCACAACTAGGAGGGCAGACAATCCTTGTCCAATTTTATTAGACGGAACGCTGCGGGTAACTGTGATTCTTTTCCGAGCTAGTCATTCGCATCAACGCCAGGAAGAATGGCACTAGTGTAATATAGCTTCAAAGACAAGGGCAATTACGCACCAGAAGCTCCAAGATTCCGCACCTTCGGATATTTGAAGCGACAAATGGCGTACTGTCACTTTGAGCGCCTCTAATCAAAACAAAATCTCTTTTTCCCTTTCATTTTATTTTTTCGACTTTTCATTTTTCATAAGCCTCTCTCTCTCCTCCCCCCCCCTCTCTCTCGTCAATCGGAGGACTGGAAGGCTGGAAGCTTCTCTCTGCTCGATCACTAGTCGAGAATCGGCTCTGACCTTTCGGCTTCAGGTGATCATCGACTCTGTTTTCTTCTCTGAATTGAAGTCTCTATTTTTTTTTTCAGTAGAATTTTCGTCACTGGTTTTCTTGAACTTCTTGATCGGAGTCCGATCAAACTTCTTCTTCTCCGCCATAGCTTTGCATGCTCGATTTCGCTTTCTCTTCATTCTGTAAATTCTTCAGTTGCTCGATTTATATCTCTCGATTTTTGTTAACGATAATCTGAAATCGGATCAGCCGAGTTCTGGAATTGAAATTTGATTTAAAAATTAATTAATTAATTTTTTTCTGTTTGGCTAAAATTTTCACTCGCTTTGTTCATAACTGTGGTAATTTATTTATTTATTTGATTATTTTCTTACAGCGGGGTGGTTGCTAAGATTTTGAGGTCAGCAATTCCCGACGAAGCTTCGTCAAGACGACTTGAAGAGGAAGCAAAAGAGTATTAAGGTAAATATCTTTTCTTCCTATATTTGACTGTCAGCCGGAGTTACAGGTTTAAAGTGGCAATTACGTAATTTAGTAGTTTTTAAAAGGGCAGATACGGAATACAGAAAGTAATGATGTGGCTTTTGCCACTTTTTATATATTCGAGCATTTGTTAACAATTACCTGGCTTTTAGTTAAATGGAAGGAAATAAACAAAAAGAAACAGCTCATTTTTCGAATTTTATTTTTGTGTACACACGGCGAACAGCTCATATTTTTTTCAGGTATGCATGTTAGCTGTCTTTTCTGGATCCCAAATCGGCTTTGTAGGGGATTCCGCTTTTCTAAAAAGCTGACGTGGCATCAAATTTTGGACTTTTACTAATTTGGATTCACTCAAAATTTTTCTAAAGTAGCCATGTTTTTTATTTTTGGTTTTTTAGTTTCTAGTTCTTTAGAGATTATTGCACTCGTCCGCTTCACTCAAGTTCGAACAGTTTTTCTTACGTGGTTTGAATATTAGAATTATTACTTAAAATGCTGCTCAAATAAAAAAAAAAAGAATTCCATGTTGGTGTAAGCAAAAATAATTAGGGGTTTCAAATTGAAACAAATTTAAGGAGTAGTTAATAATTTACTGTAATACCTAAATGTATGAATTAGGTGAACTATTGTGTGGTCTTGAAAGACAATCTTCTTACTCAAATTTAGAAGATAGGAAGGTGTTCGGATGCATGTTTGACCGAAAAAAAAAAGGTGGTTCGGATGCATGTGGCTTGTACGGTTATACCTACCATTTGTTTGAAAATGAAAATTTACAAAGGAAAAGAACAGAATGATGCAACTAAATTTTTTTTTGGTTTTTTAGCCACGGTGGATAGGGTGATGGGTAGGTGTAAGCTAGAGATTCTGGGAAACACTGTTTAGAAAGAAAAAAAAATAGTTTTTTTGTGATGCTACGGAGGATTGGCTACTTAATACTACAATTTAGTAATATTCCTCTTTACTTGTAAGTGAAAGGTTTTAGGTTCGAATCTCGGGAATGGCGTGTTCGCAACCAATTTATTGCTCCACCCCCGTAGTGTAAATATATCTTTGTATAAAAAACAATGATGCTACGGAGGATTGAAAATCAGTCTAAAATGGATTCAGATTCGGTTGGTTGGTTAGAAATCTGTAGTAGGTAGAGCTCTTGGTTTAGCTTTGTACATGCTTCCTAAAGTAGCTATGGCAAGGACCATGCTAGTTTCCATGTATTGATTCATGGACAGTTACATTGGTCTATTATTTATTGCACCTTAAAGATGAGACAACGGAGAGAGACTTCCAAAGAACGGGTTGTTGTGAGTCCTGTTTCACCCAAGTCTTTCTACTGTGAACTAAACAACTAAACTAGAATGTATAATCTATTGCTTTTCTTATGATAGTTTTAGACAGAGTGGAGTGAGGATAAAAAATGAGTAAGAAGTCCATACCTGGGTAAACATACTGTACAAACCTCATGACATTGACATGAATAAACAAAGTTGATGACCATTAGTGTTAAAGGTAAATTGTCGATGTAACCCTCTTCTGAATGCTTTTAGCACTTGACATTATCTACTTACATCTTATGCTTCTACAATGATTTAAAAGGGGAGAATTTTTGTGTTTCAGACTTTGAGCTGGAGATGGATACAGCCTCTTCATAACTCACATCTACTGGGGAAGCATAGAAATTGAAGTGATGCCAAAGCACCGCATGAGGGAAATTAAGTCCTTATTTGGAAGTCACATCAATTCACAGAAGCATGAAGAGCTGAAAGGAACTAAAATAGGTAAATTGTCCTGTAAAATTCTGCATTAGGCTTTGAGATGGCATTGCAGCACTATACAATGCAACTGGGATAAACTTCACTATGATTACATATTTCGGTGGATCGATGAAATGGAAATTTAAAGAAGTTTTCTATTTTTACTGCAGGTATTGAGGAGAAGGTGAATAAAATATTGAAGCTTCTAAAAAATGAAGAGCTTAAAAAAGATGACATCCCAGTAGAGAACTCCAAAGCGGAACCTCTCGCTGAGCTAATTCAGGATTTCCACAAGGATTACCAATCACTGTATGCACAATATGATCAACTAACCGGAGCGCTGAAGGAAAAAGTTCGGAGCAAACAAGAAAAGGACAACAGCTCTTCATCAAGTTCAGACTCAGATTCCGATCATTCTTCAAATGAAAAAAGCAGTAAAAATGGAGTGATGGAAAGTGACTTTCAGAAAATAACTGATGGGATCAAGCAGGAACTTGAATTGGCACATCAAGAAGTTGCTGACCTGAAGAGGAGATTGACAGCTACAAGTGAAGAGAAGGAAGCTTTAAGCTCAGAATGTGCGGCGGCTTTGACCAAGATAGAAGAAAAGGAGAGTGTTGTTATTGACTTGAAGACTGCAGCTGAAAGGTTAGATGCTGAAAAATCGCTACTTTTGGCCGAGAATGGTGAGCTAAAACAAAAACTGGAGGCTGGTGGAAAGATAGAAGCTGAATTGATTAAAAAAGTGGAAGATGTGGAAGGAGAGAAAGATAACTTGATTAAGGAGAAAGAGACTGCTCTGAGAACAATTGAAGATGGAGAGACTATTACAGTGGAATTAAGAACCGTGATTGATCGGCTGAAAGATGAAAAAGTAACCCTTGAGCAAGAACTAGAATCTGTTCGAGGGGAAGTCATCCATATAAAGCAGAAGCTGCAATCTGCAGAAGAGCAGGTATCAGATTTAAGCCACAATCTGAAAGCCAAGGAGGAAGAAACAACTGAATCTAGTCAGCTAAGGGAGAAATTGGGTCAGAGGGAAGTGGAATATTCGGCTCTGTCTGAGATGCATGAGCTGCATGAGAAGAAAACATTGGCTCAAATTATGGAATTACAGGCTGCTGTGACAGGGCTGGAACTGGAGCTGGAATCTTTGCGAGCTCAGAAAAGAGATATGGAAGTGAAGATTGAGAGCACAGAAGCTGAAGTAAAACAACTGGGAGAGGTGAGTGCAGGACTGCAAGTCCAAATTTCAGAAGTTGAGTCAATATCAAATGAGAAAGCAGCAGAACTTTCTGCTCTCACGAAAAAACTTGAAGATTACAAAAGTGAATCTATTCAGCTGAAGGAGAAATTGGGTCAGAGGGAAGTGGAATACTCAGCTCTGTCTGAGATTCATGAGCTGCATAAGAGTAAAACATTGGCTCAAATTACGGGATTAGAGGCTGCTGTGGCAGGGCTGGAACTGGAGCTGGAATCTTTGCGAGGTCAGAAAACAGATATCGAAGTTGAGATTGAGAACAAAGAAACTCAAGTGAAACAACTAGCAGAAGAGAATGTGGGACTGCAAGCCCGAATTTCACAACTTGAATCAATATCAAATGAGAGAGAAGCCGAATTTTCTTCCCTGGCGAAGAAATTTGAGGACAGCAGTAATGAATATGGTCAGCTACAGGAGAAACTGGGTCAGAGGGAAGTGGAACACTCAACTCTGTCTGAGATCCATGAGCTGCATAAGAGTAAAACGTTGGCTCAAATTACAGGTTTAGAGGCTGCTGTGGCAGGGCTGGAACTGGAGCTGGAATCCTTGCGAGGTCAGAAAAAAGATATAGAAGTTGAGATTGAGACGAAAGAAACTCAAGTGAAACAACTAGCCGAAGAGAATGCGGGATTGCAAGCCCAAACTTCAGAACTTGAATCAATATCAAATGAGAGAGAAGCTGAACTTTCTACTCTCACCAAAAAACTTGAGGAGATCAATAGTGAATCTATTCAGCTGAAGGAGCAATTGGATCAGAAGGAAAAGGAATACTCAGCTCTGTCTGAGAAGCATGAGCTGCATGAGAGTAAAACATCGGCTCAAATCCTGGGATTAGAGGCTGCTGTGGCAGGGCTGGAACTGGAGCTGAGATCTTTGCGAGGTCAGAAAGAAGATATAGATGTTGAGATTGAGAACAAAGAAACTCAAGTGAAACAACTAGCAGAAGAGAATGTGGGACTGCAAGCCCGAATTTCACAACTTGAATCAATATCAAATGAGAAAGAAGCCGAATTTTCTTCCCTGGCGAAGAAATTTGAGGACAGCAGTAATGAATATGGTCGGCTACAGGAAAAACTGGGTCAGAGGGAAGTGGAACACTCAACTCTGTCTGAGATGCATGAGCTGCATAAGAGTAAAACTTTGGCTCAAATTACAGGTTTAGAGGCTGCTGTGGCAGGGCTGGAGCTGGAGCTGGAATCTTTGCGAGGTCAGAAAAAAGATATAGAAGTTGAGATTGAGACGAAAGAAACTCAAGTGAAACAACTAGCCGAAGAGAATGCGGGATTGCAAGCCCAAACTTCAGAACTTGAATCAATATCAAATGAGAGAGAAGCTGAACTTTCTACTCTCACCAAAAAACTTGAGGAGATCAATAGTGAATCTATTCAGCTGAAGGAGCAATTGGATCAGAAGGAAAAGGAATACTCAGCTCTGTCTGAGAAGCATGAGCTGCATGAGAGTAAAACATCGGCTCAAATCCTGGGATTAGAGGCTGCTGTGGCAGGGCTGGAACTGGAGCTGAGATCTTTGCGAGGTCAGAAAGAAGATATAGATGTTGAGATTGAGAACAAAGAAACTCAAGTGAAACAACTAGCAGAAGAGAATGTGGGACTGCAAGCCCGAATTTCACAACTTGAATCAATATCAAATGAGAAAGAAGCCGAATTTTCTTCCCTGGCGAAGAAATTTGAGGACAGCAGTAATGAATATGGTCGGCTACAGGAAAAACTGGGTCAGAGGGAAGTGGAACACTCAACTCTGTCTGAGATGCATGAGCTGCATAAGAGTAAAACTTTGGCTCAAATTACAGGTTTAGAGGCTGCTGTGGCAGGGCTGGAACTGGAGCTGGAATCTTTGCGAGGTCAGAAAAAAGATATAGAAGTTGAGATTGAGAAGAAAGAAACTCAAGTGAAACAACTAGCCGAAGAGAATGCGGGATTGCAAGCCCAAACTTCAGAACTTGTATCAATATCAAATGAGAGAGAAGCTGAACTTTCTGCTCTCGCGAAAAAACTTGAAGATTACAAAAGTGAATCTATTCAGCTGAAGGAGAAATTGGGTCAGAGGGAAGTGGAATACTCAGCTCTGTCTGAGATGCATGAGCTGCATAAGAGTAAAACATTGGCTCAAATTACGGGATTAGAGGCTGCTGTGGCAGGGCTGGAACTGGAGCTGGAATCTTTGCGAGGTCAGAAAACAGATATCGAAGTTGAGATTGAGAACAAAGAAACTCAAGTGAAACAACTAGCAGAAGAGAATGCGGGACTGCAAGCCCGAATTTCACAACTTGAATCAATATCAAATGAGAGAGAAGCCGAATTTTCTTCCCTGGCGAAGAAATTTGAGGACAGCAGTAATGAATATGGTCAGCTACAGGAGAAACTGGGTCAGAGGGAAGTGGAACACTCAACTCTGTCTGAGATGCATGAGCTACATAAGAGTAAAACTTTGGCTCAAATTACAGGTTTAGAGGCTGCTGTGGCAGGGCTGGAACTGGATCTGGAATCCTTGCGAGGTCAGAAAAAAGATATAGAAGTTGAGATTGAGAAGAAAGAAACTCAAGTGAAACAACTAGTCGAAGAGAATGTGGGATTGCAAGCCCAAACTTCAGAACTTGAATCAATAGCAAATGAGAGAGAAGCTGAACTTTCTGCTCTCACCAAAAAACTTGAGGAGATCAATAGTGAATCTATTCAGCTGAAGGAGCAATTGGATCGGAAGGAAAAGGAATACTCAGCTCTGTCTGAGAAGCATGAGCTGCATGAGAGTAAAACATCGGCTCAAATCCTGGGATTAGAGGCTGCTGTGGCAGGGCTGGAACTGGAGCTGAGATCTTTGCGAGGTCAGAAAGAAGATATAGATGTTGAGATTGAGAACAAAGAAACTCAAGTGAAACAACTAGCAGAAGAGAATGCGGGATTGCAAGCCCGAACTTCAGAACTTGAATCAATATCAAATGAGAGAGAAGCTGAACTTTCTGCTCTGACGAAGAAACTTGAGGACAGCAGTAATGAATATGGTCAGCTACAAGAGAAACTGGGTCAGAGGGAAAAGGAATACTCAACTCTGTCTGAGATGCACAATCTGCATGAGATTGAAACACTGGATAAAATAAAAGGATTTGAGTCGGAAGTTACAGGGCTAGCACTGGAGCTGGAATCTTTGCGACATGAGAAGAGTGGTTTGGAAGTAGAGATCGAGAGCAAAGAAACTGTAGCAAAACAACTGGGAGAGGAAAATGCGGGACTGCAAGCCCGAATTTCAGAACTTGAATCGACTTTGAAAGACAGAGAAGCTGAACTTTCCACTCTCACGAAGAAACTTGAGGACAGCAATCATGAATTGTCATCCAGAATAGCAGATTTGTCCGCACAGATCAATAATCTGCTAGCTGAGGTAGATTCTTTGCGTGCCCAGAAAGTTGAGTTGGAGGAACTTATAGTATCCAAAGGTGATGAAGCATCGACTCAGGTCAAGGGATTAATGGAACAAGTAAACGTGTTGCAGCAGGAATTGTTGTCAATGCAGAGCGGGAAAACTGAATTGCAAGTGCAGCTTGAGAACAAAACTCAAGAAGTTTCTGAATTCTTGATACAGATACAAAATCTGAAAGAAGAAATAACAAACAAGATAACGGATCATGAGAAGGTTGTGGAAGAGAAAGAGAGTTTGACGGCAGAAAAGAGAGAGATTGAGATAAAGGTGGACTCAATACACAACCACAAAAGTGAACTCGAAGAGGAAATAAGAACAAAATGCCTCGAGAGTGATCAGTTGAGAGTGGAAATTGTTGAGCTAAGGGATCAAATTGTTGAATTTGAGAGGAGACTAACAGAAAAAGAGGCCGAGTTTTCTTCCCTCCAGGAGAAACATGACAGTGCAGTGAATGACACTTCTGCTCAAATAACAGCCTTTGTGTCACAGGTTACTAATCTACAACAGGATCTGGATTCATTGCAGGCTGAGAAGAACCAGATGGAGTTGCAGTTTGAGAGGGAGAAACAAGAACTTTCACAGAGCCTGACGCAATTGGAAAATGAAAGGGTTGAGTTAGAGAGCAAGATTGCTGATCATCAGAGACTGCTGAATGAACACGAGGAGGCATATGGCAAGTTAAAAGATGAATATATGCAGCTGGAGAGTCATATCCAGGACAGTAAGGTCAACCAAGACGCTGCAGAAAGGAAAATCGAGCAAATGGCAGAAGATTTCAGTAAGAAAATTGAATCCAAAGATGAGACAATAGCTGATTTGGAGCAAGAGGCTGAATATCTGAAACGAGATCTTGAAGAAAAAGGGTACGAGCATAGTTCTTTGGTTGAAAACTCCCGCAATGTTGAAGTTAAGCTCCGCCTGTCAAACCAGAAGCTCCGGGTTACAGAGCAGGTATTGACTGAGAAAGAGGAGAGCTTCAAAAAGGCAGAACTGAAATTCCTGGAAGAACAGAGAGCACTTGAAGACAGGATTGCTAGATTGTCTGATATAATCTCTGCAAACAACGAAGCCTATCAAAGAAACATCACACTTGTTGCAGAAAATGTGAACAGTTCTTTCAGCGGAATGGAATCCATGATAAAAAAAATTATGGACGACTGTGCAGAGTATGAGACGTGCATTCTGGAAACATCACAGGAGCTTCACATTGCAAAGAATTGGGTTGCAGAAACAAGGAGCGAAAGAGAGACATTGAAGAGGGAGGTGGGGGACCTAATTGAACAACTGCGAGATAAGAAAGAAGAAGCATTGGTGCTTGGAGAGCAGGTCGAGAGGATGCGGGCAAAGGCAAGCAAGGAAGAAGTGGAGAAGGGGAGTCTGATCAAAGCCATGAGCCAACTTGAGAAGAAAGCGGCGGACTTGGAGAAGGTGGTGGAGGAGAAAACAGAGGGAATGCTGGGATTAGGAGAGGAGAAGAGGGAAGCCATAAGACAGTTGTGCATTTGGATCGAGTATCACCAAAGCCGGTACGATCATCTCAAGGAAATTCTCTCGAAGACAACTCCTGCAAGAGGCCAGACGAGGGCCTCGACGTCTCGTCCTTGATAATTTTTTTTTTCCTTTGATTGCAATATGACAGTTTTTAGTCCTTTTGCATCATGAATTGTTTTTATTGATTCCATTTTTTGTGTTTCTTTTGAAGGTTAGTGTTTATAAAGCATTTTAGGTAGAGCTTGAAACGTATATGCACGAGTTTGCTTGTAAATTTTGCTTTTGTTCTCGTCCATTTAATGCAGTCGTGTATAAAATGCAGATGGTTCTTTGTTAACCTCATTTGCATCGAACGTCACTGGTTTAGACGAAAAATAAGATTTTTCGAATCCATCAACACATACAATCACGTTATCTGTAAATGTAATATTCAAAGATTGGCACAAAATATTCGAACTTCAAGAGGTAACGGTACCAAACACTTGAAGAAAATAAATCTCAAAGTGCAAAAGTTCAACTCATTCCTCGCAAAACTGCGGTTTTGGCGAATCCATGTGTTGTACAGCGTCACTTTTAGTTTGCCAACTGATTCGCTCAAAAATGCCCGCAGTATACGGAAGGCAAATGGAAAATAAATACAACTGAGCAAAATTACTCGTATTCTGTAGAAATCAATCCATTGTAACGCATCATTTCCTTGAAAGATAATACTTATTGTCACAATGCCAAAGCATATGAATAGGAAAGCTCAAAGCTATAGTCGTTCGGCTGAAGACAGATATGTGTATTAGATGGACGGGAAGGACTATCAACCTGGGCTATACGTCTGCTTCTAAACTTCCTCCTAGAAATTATTAAAAAATCCTGACACTTTACCTTCTCCTACGCAGTCCATTCCCGCTCATTTCCGGATTTAGAACAGAAGTTAAACATGTGGCTCACGGTTCTCTTTGCTTTCAGTCAGATATCCTCATCTCAACTCCAAGAACGTCCTTCACTACCTCATATGTGACAAAAGCAATTGCTATGGAAGGTACCACCTAAAAGAACAAAAAAGCATTGTAAACCTTGGATAGATGATAAGTATGCAAGATAAGCTACGATTTTAATTTCGGTTCCAGGATATGCCTTTAAACACTGACCTTAACAGAGTTTGGGACCAAACCCTTGTACAGTGCTCCAAACCCCTCATGACGGACTGTTTTCCTGAATGCATCAACCATACCAGTATATTCCAGGGATGCCCTTCTCTTTCCATCACCAACGACAACCGAAGCAGCATCCTTCCAGCCTACCATCTGCATTCTTCTCCGGATGACATCGAGAGGGTAAGCAACTGTCTGGCCCACAGTCCCAGCAGCAGCCCCACATGCAAGCCTCGTAGGTACACTCAACTCAGAGTCCTGGACTAGTCCAAAAGGTCTACTTTTGATCAACCAGTCTTTCAGAGATTCATAAACAGCAAAATTGAGACCAACATAAGGTACCTGTAAACAGATTAGAAAACATTTAGACATCTCATACAGAAATGCGAATAAAACCTTTCCTCGCACAATATTACCCTAAAACAATATCCCATCAGAACTATAACTCATCATCTACACTCATCAAAGTGCAGATTACGACAATGGAAATGTTAATGAATGAACCAACGATTTGATAGAGGATTCTATTTATTTTAGCACCATAGAGAATACAGAAATAAACAAACACTTCACTTACAACTCCTATGACAGAAGGCAGCCAGCCTCTGTACAGAGCCCGGGGTCCTTCTTCCCTAAAGACGGTTGTGAGAGCATGATATATTCCCCTATATTGCCGAGGAGACATGTCTGTCTGAAGAAATAAAGTTCAAATAAATTTAAGTCATCAAAGTGAACATGTAATAGTAATTGCTTCGATCACAGGAAGAAATCTCTAAATTATACCTGGACAGTCAAACGACCTCGTACCATGTCCATTGGGTAAGTTGCTGACATGGCAATAATTCCAGCACATGCACCAGCTCCAAGGCGTAATACAGGTGTGAGTTGAGCATCTTCTGCAAGAGATGAACAACAAATATCACTCTAGAAATCCATTAAAGCCACAATTTTCATAATTTTTTCCCAAAATTGGATCTATAAGACATACATTTTACATGAGGGAAGAACTTGGCCACAGAGAGCACACAACTGATTCAAAGTTAACCAAAGAAACTCATTGGCAATCAGATCTCAGACAACAAACAGAGACTGAATGAATTCAGCCCAGGAAATCAAAAAATTTAATTTACGTGCGTCTTTAGGTGGAAAACTACAAAACACAAAAGGGGATGGTTTGAATCATTTAATAATCCAAGCATCAATCAAGATAAATAAGACACTGCCTCCCAAAGTACTACTATTTAACATTAGATACCATAACCCATATAGTCTAAAAGCACACAAACTATAAAATGAACTTCCTACCCCCTATCAAGACTGAAAGTAAAGAACCTTCAAGTTATCATTGAAAAGCTACACAATGAGGATAAGAATGGCATAGTTGCCTAGAAACTGTGAAAATTAGTTTGAATTGATTCATTCCAAATGAAGCCACCAATAATTTCATGGTAATTGACTTTGCATAAGAAATAGGCACAAGGTGGTCATACCATTTCCAGTTTGCTGTCGGTAGAACCATAAAATACCCCTATTTGGACAAAGTACATAAAGGTGAAAATGTTGTCAGAATGCAGCTGACAGGAAATATAACTGCCAATACAAATCAGTACACATATTAAAAAATTGTGGGGGTGGGTGGGGAATTGGGACATGGAGAAGCATACTTTGATGCTTCCTCGTAGCTAAAGAACTTGACTGCTGAATTTGGGACTATGCGAGCACAATTAGTTCCATTGCCTTTAAACAAGCCTCTGAAACCCTCAGTCCTCCATATGTACTTCAAGCCCTGAATCGTCCCATTGTATTTAATACTATGAGGGTTTTGAACCTGCATTTATGGAAGATGCAAATCCAATTTAGTTTGACTTAACATAAAATGCTTAGGTCCTCGTCAACCCCACCCACCTCAATACCCCCAAAAAAGAGAGTATTGATTAACATGCATTCAATTACAGTGATAAAGGTTTCATAAACAGAGTATTGACTAAGGATCAAATGGTACATCACCAAATTTCCCGTATGCGCAAATAAGAGAAGTACCTGCAGCAAAATTTTTAATCTTTCCAATGGAGCAACAGCAGTTCGTGACCTGCACCGGGTAGTCAATACCAGATAGAGAAGCGTAAGGTTTGAAGTTCACCCACATCACTCTTGTTGCATGTAACACAACAACAACAATGCCTATAGACAACTACATTCATGCATAACACATAACTATTTGCTCTTAACACTCAATGATCTAAAACCCATTCAAGAAAGAAATAGCAACTCCGACAACAAGGAGTGGGTGCTTCCTGTTAAGCAAACAGCATAGAGATCATAAAACATACAATCTTCACACAGCAAGATCCCATTTCCTCCTCAAGTGTTCCATCCATTTCCTACAAGTATTTTCGTTCTGAAATACATAAAGACAAATACGACTCCTTACAATATACTTCCAACAGACATTGAGATTCAACTACATCATTGTTAAATACTGCTCTTCCATGAAAGACCACAATCCATGTAATTTAAAAAATGTTTTCCATTTCCGGGCAACCAAGCATTAAGTCCAATTTCATGCCACAAGTTTTTGAAAAATCACAGAAAAAAAAAAAAAAAAAAAAAAAACCTAAAGCAAATTCAGCATAAAAACAAACCAAAGCAAAAGGAGTAAAGCAAAGCAATCGTATACACCCACAAAAAATAAAAACTTTATAATTTCTACTTATTAAATAGAAAAAAAATCAGTATTCGCTACGAACTCACACTCCACCAGCAACTCCTCCGGCGACGAGGGACTTGGCGATGCTAAGCAAGACATGGCCGGTCGGCGCCTTCACTCCTTCGCTTGCGAGCTTCGCCTCCTCGGCCAGGTTCACAATCGTCGACACCGCGGAATCACTCGTCCTCTTCACATCCTCCGACGCCATTAAACCCAACGCACAACACACGCGCAGAGAGAATCTCAACGGCTCGCCGGAACCCTAGGAAGACTCGCGGACCAATCCACGTCCAATTCGATCGACGAGATTCCCAGCGATTTATCGGCGAGCATGCGGCCGCATGTGTGCGGACTGCGGAGAGGAGGCGTGCCGTTGGGTACGAGAACGCGATTATATATGTACGATAAAATGATTTGGTCGTTGAGGGTTATATATGTACGGCCGTCGTCACTATAACCAGCAAAGTACTACTACTGCTACGCTGCTTTTACTATTTTCTTTTTTCTTCTATTTACTTTATTTACTTTTTTTATGTTTTTGGTGGGTGTTTATTTTCGTTGGCTGTTGCGAATTTAGGAAACAGAAATGACTCTTTTTAGACTTTATGTCGTTCACTGTTTAACGTTAATTTTTGTGTTAACATAATAAAGTACTGTGTTAAAAACATGAGGTGAAAGAGAGTTTACATAGAATCTCACTTTTGAAAAAGTCTCTTTACCATTTCTCAAAAGAAAATAGGTTTATAGTTGTATCGTATGCGTCATCGTGTTTTTACCAGACGGGCATGCCTTGTTTGTTGGTAGTTAGTGTGATTAATGGTTCTGATCAATTGATTTGGAAAAAAAAATCAAAATGTATGGTTCGTGATGCTACTGACCGGCCAACAAATTCAGCATCATAGGAGTCAAATTTGATATTCTACTTACAAATAAAAATGACTAATACTAGACTATAATAATAATAACAGAGCAACACTGTGCTTTAAAATTGAAACAATTCCATGTTGAAGTGAAGTAGTAAAAGTAAATTTTATTTCTTTATGCATAAATAAAAAATTTAGTGGAACATTAGTATTATTGTCTATTGACATTTCTTTCCAAGTGTAAAATAAGGTCGGTGAATAGTAATCAATTAATCATATTAAGGTGGAAAAGTTCATTTTATCAACCAATTTGGTGCTTGATGGCCACATAAATCAATTAAGAGAAGAAAAAAAGTTAATTCCATCTATCAATAATTATGATTATCGTGTAAGGGGAGCGTAACTTAATCAGTTAAGAACATTCATTTTTACATTTGAGGATTTAAGTGCTAATACCGTCTGTATTTGTTTCTCCTCTTATAATAAACATTTGTAGTTTTTGTACATGTAGTAGCCGTTTAGGACTTTACAACAATTGTCTGTTTTAGCAAATTGGTTAGAGATTATTTTCTTAGGTACTACAGCATTATACTCAATTGACACTTTTATATTTATTTTAATTGGTCATTGAAAATTTCAAACTATTGTTTCTTGTAAAAAAAACATTGAAAAATATTAAGGGGACTCTCAAAAGTGGGACTCTCCATTGACTCTATATTACCTCACAATTTAACGTAAATTTCCGTGCCAATGCTATAAAACATTGTGCCAAAATGAGAATGTTAAGGAGACCGAATTTGCAAACCAAATGATATGTTGTCGTTAAGAAATAAGTACGTTAATCCAGGGGCAGAGGCACTACAAGGTCAGCATTGGCCTAGGCCTACCCTCACTTTTTCAAAATATTTAGTATCATATGTATTATATTTCCCTATTTTTTTGGTAAACTTAATATTATACTTTTTTAGTATACACAAAATTCCTAATTCTATTCACTAATAAATAAAACAAGATGTCTCTTTTTCTTTTCAATCCCAACAACACTCATCCTAAAACTAAGCATCTTATTTATAAACAAATCAATAACTCTTAAAATATAAAATCTAAAGTCTAATTTAGTTTTATCAAAATAATATTCTTTTACATTGCCAACCGAAGAATAATAAACTTTGAGCTTTTCTTCCTCCTCTTCTTGAAATTTCAAATATTTTGTCCTCGAAACTCCCAGCCCACAACAATATTAAGGTTTGTAAATCTCTCTGTTCTTTGTAACTTTTACTTAGTTTTTAGAATTTGACATATTTTGTTCTCCAAGTTTCCAATTCATTCTTCTCATTTTTGGTTTGAAAATTCCCAATTTATTCTATCTTGACTTGGGGTGGTGTTAGAGAGATCATCTACTTGAACCATATTTTGGGATCACATGATTATATAGCGGTTAATAATTGGATTATTTATTTAAATCATTAACCACCACATTGGTCTCCAAAATATGGTCTAAAAAGTTGGTATCCCTAGCATTTTTATTGACTTGATATTGGAAGGTTAATTTCTCTTAATCCTCTTAAATTTTGATTTACTACTCTATATTAACTTGATATTGGAAGATTAATTTCAACATGAAAAAAGCATTTAGCACCTATATAAAAAAATTTAATTAGCTCACAACTCCAAGTATGTATTATACTGTCTTGTATGTACTATCTATTTTTTTAACAATTGTGAGGCCCCTCCTCACGTAAAATCATTGCTCCGCCAGTGTGTTAATCAACATTTAAGTAATAATCAAATCATCAACATCCACATAATTTTGTTTAAAAATTTGGTCTCTTTAGCATTATCTATGCCAAAAACACTTAATGACAATGAATCCATGAAGAGTCTCATTTTTAGCGAGTTCCTTCAACATTTCTCAAAAACATTTTCCATCTCATCTTATTCATATTTTTTTTTTGACAAAAAATTTGTTTACAGATTTATTGAGGATGGATTGGTCACGATGTCATATGATCTTATCTCATTAATTAGAAGATGAAATTGATAGAAGCTGAAATTGATGTTTTTGGTCCACAAGTTTGCTTTCAATTCAAGCACGACAATATCCGAAACAAATCAATAATTTCGATATCGAAATTCATCCATTTCTTGGGCAAACAAATGCAAACCGCACACGTTTGCAGGAGACAATAACATGAAGGCCACAAGTTGATGTAGGAAAGAAATTGGGTTATTTTACAGGAAGTGTTATTGGTACTCCAAAAATCTCATTCTACATTCCTTACAAGTGTATTTTTCTTTCCAAATATAGAAAGTTTGGAGTTTAGAATGAGATTTTTGGAGTACTAATAACAATTCCTTATTTTACGTGCCATAAAATAAAAAAAAAGGAGGAATGTACATTCAATCAAGAAAATCAATTGAAAAATTGGAAATTCGAGGATTAGTAGATTATTTGTTGCTACTATTTCACGAAAGTAAATGTTTTGAATAATGGTCGAAGATTACAAACCTAAGGCCAATTTGACTTTTTTATGGTGTAATTTAACCTAGAAACCCTAGGAATCAAAATAAGGAAAAAAAAATAGCAAATAACAAAAGATCAAAATTGTACTAAAATTATAAAATCTCATATTAAAAATAGCAAACGACATAATTCCTCCAAATTCTGTCTGAGCTCATACCAAAGCAATGAGGGCCATTTAGGATTGTTGAGTTTTTTTTAATAAATTGATTATGTTGTGATTTAAGAACAATCAGATGCAAAATAAAGTAGTTGAACATTTGTTATACTGTATTTTTAAAAGTGTTGTGAGTACAAAAAACAGTGTAAAAACAGTGTGTAGAAGGAGAAATAATGTCATTGTTTAAAATTAATGAGCTTATTATAGGAATTAAAAATATTCTAAAGGCTCAACTCCGCTTTTTATTAAAGCAGCTTTTAAAAGCAACCTACATTAGGCCTGGCAAACAGGTCGTGTCAGTCGTGTTCGTGTCGTTTTCGTGTAACACCTGTTATCTTAACGGGTCGTGTTGTGTCACACTTGTTATCTTAACGGGTCCTTAACAGGTCGGGTCACTTTACCCAACGGGTAAAGTGACCCGACCCGTTATGACCCGTTAAGAAAAATATTTTTTTTTTCTTAAATTTGCACATACCACACATTGTCACATAAATATTACTTCAAAACATTAAAACACATTTGTAGTTTAAGTACTACATCTACACTCGAAAATAAGAGCCTCATAAAAAATACATCCATACACTACTAATCTATTACAAATATTAAATGTGCAAGGATATGCAAAATGAAAGCGTTTTTGTTTTCAAGGTTGTGAAGCCTTTCTCAAAAGTTTAAACCTTGCCAATGGAACTCAAAGCTTAATGAAAGTGACCCACTAGTGTGTTTATTCGTACTTTCATTAAGTATAACATAAGATTTTGTGGTATCCACTAGTGTAAATATTTTAAATTGAAGATCGAATTCATTCATTGTATTCATATAGGGTCAAGGAGTGTAGTTGTAAAAAATCATCAAAAACGGAGTTAAAATAACCGTTAAATTGTGATTTTTCGTTTATAACCGTCTAAAAGTTTTGTCCCGTTACTTAATCTTTAAATGTTTGTTTTTTGCAATTTTGGCGTATGCGATATCGAAGCATATACCAACAAGTTTAACGGTTAGATCATTAATACTAGTTTCGTAGAATGCGTATCCCATCAAAACAATAGATTTACTAACACTTAAGAGTTTATTCTTACTTTCATTAAGTATAACATAAGATTTATGGTATCCACTAGTGTAAATATTTTAAATTGAAGATCGAATTTATTCATTGTATTCATATAGGGTCAATGAGTGTAGCTGTAAAAAATCATCAAAATCGGAGTTAAAATAACCGTTAAATCGGGATTTTTCGTTTATAACCGTCGAAAAGTTTTTTCTCGTTACTTAATCTCTGAATGTTTGTTTTTTGCAATTTTTGGCGTATGCGATCTCGAAGTATATACAAACATGTTTGACAGTTGGATAGTTGAAACTAGTTTCGTAGAATGCGTATCCCATCAAAACAATAGATTCACTAACACTTAAGAGTTTATTCATACTTTCATCAAGTATAACATAAAATTTTGTGGTATCCACTAGGGTAAATATTTTAAATTGAAGATCGAATCCATTCATTGTATTCATATAGGGTCAAGGAGTGTAGCTGTAAAAAATCATCAAAATCGGAGTTAAAATAACCGTTAAATCGTGATTTTTCATTTATAACCGTCGAAAAGTTTTGTCTCGTTACTTGATGAATGTTTGTTTTTTGCAATTTTTGGTGTATGCGATCTTGAAGTAGATATAAACATGTTTGATGTTTGGATCGTTGAAACTAGTTTCGTAGAATGTGTATCCCATCAAAACAATAGATTCAGTAACACTTAAGAGTTTATTCATACTTTCATCAAGTATAACATAAGATTTTGTGGTATCCACTAGTGTAAATATTTTAAATTGAAGATCGAATTCATTCATTGTATTCATATAGGGTCAAGGAGTGTAGTTGTAAAAAATCATCAAAATCGGAGTTAAAATAACCGTTAAATCGTGATTTTTCGTTTATAACCGTCGAAAAGTTTTGTCCCGTTGCTTGATCTTTGAATGTTTGTTTTTTGTAATTTTTGGTGTCTGCGATCTCGAAGCATATACAAACAAGTTTGACGGTTAGATCGTTGAAACTAGTTTTGCAAAATGCGTATCTCATCAAAACAATAAATTCACTAACACTTAAGAGTTTATTCATATTTTTATTAAGTATAACATAAGATTTTGTGGTATCCACTAGTGTAAATATTTTAAATTGAAGATCAAATTCATTCATTGTATTCATATAGGGTCAAGGAGTGTAGTTGTAAAAAATCATCAAAATCGGAGTTAAAATAACAGTTGAATCGTGATTTTTCGTTTATAACCGTCGAAAAGTTTTGTCTCGTTACTTGATCTCTGAATGTTTGTTTTTTGCAATTTTTGGCGTATGCGATCTCGAAGCATATACAAGCAAGTTTGACGGTTGGATCGTTGAAACTAGTTTCGCAAAATGCGTATCTCATCAAAACAATAGATTCAATAACACTTAAGAGTTTATTCATATTTTCATTAAGTATAACATAAGATTTTGTGGTATCCACTAGTGTAAATATTTTAAATTGAAGATCAAATTCATTCATTGTATTCATATAGGGTCAAGGAATGTAGCTGTAAAAAATCATCAAAATCGGAGTTAAAATAATCGTTAAATCGTGATTTTTCGTTTATAATCTTCGAAAAGTTTTGTCTCGTTACTTGATCTCTGAATGTTTGTTTTTTGCAATTTTTGGCGTATGCGATCTCGAAGTATATACAAACATGTTTGACAGTTGGATCGTTGAAACTAGTTTCGTAGAATGCGTATCCCATCAAAACAATAGATTCACTAACACTTAAGAGTTTATTCATACTTTCATCAAATGTAACATAAGATTTTGTGGTATTCACTAGTGTAAATATTTTAAATTGAAGATCGAATTCCTTCATTGTATTCATATAGGGTCAAGGGGTGTAGCTGTAAAAAAATCATCAAAATCGGAGTTAAAATAACCGTTAAATCGTGATTTTTCGTTTATAACCGTCGAAAAATTTTGTCCCGTTACTTGATCTGTGAATGTTTGTTTTTTGTAATTTTTTGCTGATGCGATCTCGAAGCATATACAAACAAGTTTGACGGTTGGATCGTTGAAATTAGTTTCGTATAATTCGTATCCCATGAAGTTCAATGGTGTGTGTGTGTATATATATATATTTATTTATTAAGTAGATTTAAATCTATTTATTTTGTATGTATAATGTAACATCCCACATCGCCCAGGGGAGTGATCCTTAAATGTATATTCTCATCCCTACCTAGCACGAGGCCTTTTGGGAGCTCACTAGCTTCGGGTTCCGTAGGAACTCCGAAGTTAAGCGAGAATGAGGCCAAAGCACTCCCAGGATGGGTGACCCACTGGGAAGTTGCTCGTGAGTTCCCAAAAACAAAACCGTGAGGGAATGGTAAGCCCAAAGCGGACAATATCGTGCTACGGTGGTGGAGATGGCCCGATAAGCGATCCGCCCTGGGCCGGGATGTGACATATAATTATTATAGTTTTTAGGGGTATAAAATTTAATTTAAAATTTAATAAATATATATATATATATATATATATAAATATAATTATTATAGTTAATATTTTGGGGGTATAATTATTATAGTATATATAATTATTATAATTATTATAGTTAATTTAATATATATATATATATATATATATATAATTATTATAGTTTTTAGGGGTATAAAATTGTTAAATTAATATATATAATTATTATAGTATTTTTTAGGGTTATAAAATTATTAAATTAATATTTTGCTTATCGTGTATCGTGTTACCCATGTATATAGCCGAACCAACCTGTTATCTTAACAGGTACTTATCGGGTTACCCGATAACGACCCGTTTCGTTATCGTGTCGACCCGAACACCTGTTAATTTCGTGTCGTGTCGTGTCGGGTTATCGGGTCGTGTCAGGAATTGCCAGGCCTAACCTACATGGTGCTTTTAAAACCTGCTGTCTAGAGGTCATTACTTTTAAAATAAGCAATATATTTTATGTTTACCAAACATTTTTTTATTGCTTAACTTTAAAGTTAAAGAGTTTTTGGTGAATAAAACAATACCAAACTGGGCCCGAGTCTTGTAGCAACAAATAATCTATAAACTATGTGAGCACAATGAGTCTTGTAGCAGCAAATTCAACTTGGGCCCAAAAAAGATACGCCAATGAAAAGTTGTGTTAATTGAATAGCCTGAAAAATCCAAAACTTCAACTGTGAAACCCTGCCCTAAATTAATTTTAATGTCATATTAACAAGAATTATGAGATTACCATTTTGCCCCATATCCATCACCACTCATTTTTTAGATTTTTCGTTATTATTTTATAACACTTCATCTATCTCTCTGCTTGCCACGTGGCACCACCCCCACCTCCTATATCCTTCTCTCTTCTTCTCTCTTCTCCCCCGAGTCACTCTTTATCTCAGCTCATTCTCTCTCTCTCTCTCACTCTCCCCCTCCCTTTCCCCGAACCTACACACACTCACACACCCACACACCCACACACCCAAGATCGAGACAATGACGGTCGATGACACCACCCCCCATCATCACCTCACTTAGTACTCTCTTTTCCTCCTCCTCTGTGAAGCGCAGAGAACCCAGGAAGTGCTCTGGAAAACCCCGTGGCCTTCGAGCCAAAATCCGGCCAACTCTGGCCACCTCACGACGTGTTCTAAGTACGAACCTCTTCCTCTTTCTTTTAGCTTTAATTCTAGGGGTAGATCGTTGAGTCTAGTTGGGTAACGGAGTCGATCGGAGCTTAGGAAACTCCGATCTTCTCCCTAGCAAAACCGGGTCATAGCTGACTCGAGACCCTAAACTGGGTCCTCTAGCCCGGAGCTTTGGGCCGAGCTTTCAAGCCCAAAACCTGTTAGAACCCAAGCCCAAAATCCCTTTGAACCCAGCCATTTGGGCCGTGCTGACTTAGGCTTTCGGCCCAATAAACCTAGGCCCAAACCCACTGAACCCAACCTAGTAACCAAGCCTAACCCAGGACTCGGGTCCGGCCCAAACCCAGTCGGATCCCAAACTCCAAGCCCCGCGTGGGCCTGCGCGTGAGGACAGGCATATGCCTGTGCGTGGAGCACACACGCCTCCGCCAGAGGCACTGTGTTCTGACGTCGCTGACGACTTTTCTAGCTAACATTCCGACGACCCATCTCAGCACGTGGTCGTCGGGGCAGCCACTTTGTGGTGGCGCTTGAAGGCATGTGGGGGTACCCAAGGTCCCCCCTTATGTTTTTCGACGTCATGAATCCGTTTATGACGTCCGTTTTCCGAAATTCAATCATTATAGTAGATTTTTATTAATTGGACCCTTTATGTGCTTAGGTACAATTATTAGCAGTGTTTATGTCCCTTCTATTTCGCACAACTCTTCGACGACGGAGTATATGTGAGTGGACCCCTTCCAAAATGCATAATTTTACTATTAGAAATGCATACATGAAAAACATGATTTAATGGTTACGTTTTATGAAACGTTTATTAATAAATTAGATTTACACTTTATGAGATATCATGCTTTACTGAGAATATTTTGGAATACCATACTTTATCGACTTTACGTTCTTAGTAGTATATATGATTGATGACTATATACTACGAATAGGTTTTACAATATGACTTTGTAGCTACCGAACTCCGATTAAGATATATATTAGAAATATTATGTTAATGTTTTTATGTACTTACTTAGTGGTTACTCATATGATCTGCTTACGGGCGAATGATATCTATATTGGCTTCGGTCGGGTGATGTAGGGGCCTACGGGTTAAATGATATCTATATATTGGCTTCGGTCGGGTGATGTAGGGGCCTACGGGTCAAAAGATACTTATATTGGCTTTGGCCGGGAGATGTAGTGCATACAGACAAATGATACTGCCTATGGGCGCGTGATGTAGAACCTTCGGATGAATGAAGAAGTGTTCTATATGCCTTCGGGCGAAACAAATATTATATATATGTATATGCCTAATATATATTCCACTACTAAACACACTATATACGATATATGTTTTATGAAAGGTTTTATGGCATGCTAGGGTTTTCAGAAAACCTACTACTTATTATGCAATATGAGTTTTCATAAACTTTGGGGGGTTAGTACGTTGTTGAATAATTATATTAGTACTATTTATATATAAACTTGGTCCACTCATATTTTGTTAGATATAGGAATGAGGCATACGATCCGAGCTACGAGACATTCCCCTACCAATGATATCGTGCCATCCTCTCTGCTTTTGTCATCACTTGTAATAGCACTTTCTGTTACACCTTCCACTTGTATTCTGAATTAGATGTATGCTATGAACATGTCATGCATTATCACTATCATTTTATTGACGACTGAATATTATTATAATACTTTGGTAAGGTTTGTATTTGAATTTTACATTATGAGTAGTTCAAGCGAAATTTATACGTATGTTTCACATGTCCTCAACATATGCATTCATTAAATGGTTTGCGTCATCCTCGGGTGTCGGCCAACACGTGGTCATCCCGCTATCCTCCGGACATCGGGATCTAAGCGTGTCATCAACTTTCGTGATATAGCAACATCAAATAATCTACTAACCACAAATTTTTAATTCTCTAATCAATTTTCTTAATTGATCGCTCCCTCTCTTTTAAATTATGGCATGTAAAATAACCTAATTTCTGCCCCTACATCCCAAGTGAAACAAAAACTTGGAAAAGTTATTGCGTGGCATTGTCCGGTGGTTTTCATGAGTAATGCCAAAACTTATGCTCTAATAGTATGACATACTGCCGCACTTGCAGCTGCCAAATTTTGGATATAACAGCCATAAGCAACGGATTATGCAATACACCAGTATTTGGCAGAAATATTAGTTAGTTAAAAACTTAGTACAAATTTTAGGACATGTATGGTATGCGAAATTTAAGACTTGAACAAGAAAACTCAAAAACGAACAAAAAAAAGTAACAGAAAACTACGCGTTAAAGCACCATTGATGTTGATAGTACCACGATCATTTGGCAAATTATATGGGAAATGATTACGTGTATATTTCTCATCTTCCCTTCTCATTCCAAAAGCTATACCTCATTTGATCACATACTAGTTGATCATTATTCCCACACACTAGATAGATTTAAAGAGAATTGTGTTTTGTTCTAAAATTGACGATATATGTGCAATAGAATATAAAGTAAATAAGACATAATATTTACGAGGTTCAGCAACAGTAGTATTTTTCTCTCATTATAAAAAATAATAGGAGTACAAATATAACTCTCACTATATTTCTATCTTCACTCTAGCCTTCCTTGTTGGAAAATATTAGCATTTATGTTTATTTTAGTATTTGGATTTTCCTTGTTAGTTTAGGAATTGGGCTTAGCTCATCCGAGTTAGGGTTTCTTAGGTTTAGTTCTCTATAAATATTGCTTGTAATTTAGTTTGAGAAACAAGTTATTCACAATGTACTCTTGGAGTTTTGTAGCCGTTTCGGCATTGTCGTTTATTTAATAATATATTATTTTGTAGTCTTGTTCCGTTTGTTCGTTCATTGTGGTATGCGTACTCTGATATTCAACTTCGTATCAGAGCGGGTTCGATCCTTAGGGTTCAATCCTTAGGGTTCAATCCGTTCTTGTTGGTATCAATTTGTCTTTCTCGTCGTTCATGTTTAAATTGCTTAGTTGGGATTGATTGTTTAAACAAACAAAAAACAAAAACAAAAATCTGACGGCCTTCTGCTCCGTCCTCGCGTCTTTGCAGCCTGACCCGCAATCTGCACAAGACCACCACGAATCTGCATCTGCCTGCAACCTATCCGCACCGGCTTGAATCTACACATGCTCGAACCGCTGCAATCATCGCAGCCAACTCCGATGAGCTGGACCACTATCGCACCACCTCGCCGCCCCGGCACCTGATGACTCACATCGTACCCGTACTCGATTCCTATGAGTTGGATCTGTCGCAGCTCGTATGGAGTCCCCTTCTGCAGTTTGACTTTGCACTGGAGTTGTTCTGTTGGATGCAATCCCTTTTCTTTTGCTCGACTTGGTTGCTGCATGAAGAAAGTAGGAGTGAAGAAGGATAAGGAAGAGAAAAAAAGGCGAAGAAGAAAAAAAAAAAAAAGGAGAAAAAAAAGGTTAGGTTTTTTAGGCCCACATGGGCAAGGAGAAAATTTTGGTTTTTTTTGAAGTCGATAGGGCCCACACAAGGGTTGTTGGTTTGTTTGAATTTGGTTGCTCGTTTGGTCATCGCTCGCTTGAATTGTTTGAAGTTTGTTATTGTTGCTCATCGCAACGATCGCTTGAATACTTGGATTAGTAAACCACTCAAGTGACGTTACGAAAGTTGAATTTTTTGTTTTTTTGTTCAGGTTTGTTTGGAAGTTCGTAATTGGCACTAGGAAAGTTAGCATTAGCATTGGTATTGACATTGGTATTGACATTGACATTGGCATCGGCATCAGCATTGGTATTGGCATCAGCATTAGCATTGGCATTGGCATTGGCACTGGAATTTGGAGTTTTGCATCCACATCTACTTTGACAAACCCATGTCGTGTACCGCTATGAGTTTGAAGGGGGGTGTTGGAAAATATTAGTATTTATGTTTATTTTAGTATTTGGATTTTCCTTGTTAGTTTAGGAATTGGGCTTAACCCATCTGAGTTAGGGTTTATTAGGTTTAGTTCTCTATAAATATTGCTTGTAATTTAGTTTGAGAAACAAGTTATTCACAATGTAGTCTCTTGAAGTTTTGTAGCCGTTTCGGCATTCTCGTTTATTTAATAATATATTATTTTGTAGTCTTGTTCCGTTTGTTCGTTCATTGTGGTATGCGCACTCTGATATTCAACTTTCCTTTTCTCTTCTTTCTTTCTTTTCTCCCCTCTCTTTATTTTCTTACTTCCGTGTTTGTTTTCTTCTGCATGTGTCTCTTTAAGAGCTATTGTGTTCATTTATATAATTGAAAACAAGTGGGATGTATTTCTCCATCAAGCCACTTCTTTTGACAATTTGTGAATCTATGGGGTCATCTACTCAAACCATATAATAGATGGAAGACATGTGGGCGTCCATATATACAACATATTTAAATTTATCTTTGTTTATTGTAATATTATAGGTTTGTATTTTGGGGTTTTATTTCCTTTCACTTTTGAACTATTCATGATTTGCAAGTTTGCAATGCTCTTCCAATGGCGGTTTTAATGTGTTCATTTGTGTATTTACGTTGACGGCCATAATATACCTATGAATATGATCACCCTTTGAAGCAGAAGCAGCAGCAGCAGATCCAAGTTCTAATAATCTAATTTTGCCACGAGCAAAATCCAGAACGACAATATTAGAGCAATATTTGAAGTAAATGCCACGATCCCAATCACCTAGGTACCGTTTGGTACGCAGACGGGACGGAACGGGATGGGACGGGACAGGACAGGACGGAACAGAGGTTCCATGTTATGTTTGGTACGCGCAGGACGGAACGAGATGATTGTTCCGTTCTGCGTTTGGTACTCGTGGGACGGAACGGAACCAAAAGATTAAATGACTAACTTATCCATGTTCCGTATGTTGTTTGGTACAATGTTTATGCGTGGGACGGGACGGGACAATTTTTATTTATTTAATTTTTTTTTTTGAACTTGTTCATATTTGAACACATATATGCTCATCTATGATATATTTTTTACACTAGCACATGGCTAAAGATATATTATGCCATGACCACCGGTCTGCAAGCATCTCAGGTCCTCGCTGACATTGCGAATTCAAAAATAAGCAAAGAATAAACATTGTATAACTGGAGCAGACATTCGGTAGGGATTCAGATAAACTTGATCCATATTAAAGACGTCTTAGTTGCATTCAAATTATTTGCCCAATAGCAGAACAGTTTTACACGTTCTCCTTAATCTAAATATATAAGCACAAAACAAATTTAAACAGTAGGGCATTGACAAAGATCGACTCCATGCTATGGAACTTAAATCCACTAGGATGAATCATGAACAAAATTAACACGATCATAGGTCAAACAATACATCAGTCGTGCAGTGTTCCCAGTATATCTTCATCTCGATATAGATGGTACCTAAAACAGCAAAAATATTAAAAAATAATGAGCATCTAATCGGA
Source organism: Malus fusca (assembly GCA_035220775.1). Classification (NCBI taxonomy): domain Eukaryota; kingdom Viridiplantae; phylum Streptophyta; class Magnoliopsida; order Rosales; family Rosaceae; genus Malus; species Malus fusca. The sequence goes on from CM069064.1 coordinate 26,294,809, forward strand.
CAAAGGAAGTGAACGTCGAAAGAAATAATACAGAAGTAAATGTTCTCAAAACTGCATCTATTTCTCAATCCTGACTAGTTTCACAAGTTCTTGTAACATAAGTAACATAGTATGCATTCTCAAATGTTATTCAGTGTCACACACAGAAATCCAAAAACACATGCTAACTAAAGCACGCCTCTGCTTTACTGCAAAGATGCCTACTTGAGTCAATTCGCCAAATTGTAATCCTAGTAATAATACACATACAATGGATAAAAGCACACATGTTTACAGAGAGCGATACAAATAAGACACATACATACAAACCCCATGGACAGTCATTCATGTAAGAGAAACAAGTAACATTTCACTATGTATTGTATCCATATGTTGGTTTATCTGAATGTCGCAAATCTGCAAGATCCATGTGTTGTATCTCACTGGACAAAATAGATAACATTTCACTATGTATTATCCAAGTACTACAAGGTGACAAAATAGAAGCTGAGAATCACTTGAATGAACTTACTAGTGTGATCAGTTGTCCTTTCTTCTTGTCTGTCTGCCTTAGAGCTTTTATTCAGTTGATAAGATTCTTCAACAAAGTAGAGGGTATGCACCAAAACCTAACAAAGTTAGACCTTAATTATTAGATACATACGAACAAGCATCAACTGTATACTCAACCTATAAAAGAAAGGGCATTCGAAATAAAGAAAACACTAGAGCAGAAAATTCTACCTTCCACAATTGCTAAATTAATGTACGAGTAATAACAGCAATATTGGCTTCTAATCAATGTGACATAAACCTCAAAACTAGCTAGAAGACTGAATCGCATTCATAATTCCACCAATATACGACATTCAGATAAACCAGCACATGGATCTAGCATAAATTTACTTGACCAAACCCCTACAGAATGAGATTACTTTACACTGGTGAGGGTAGCATCTGGAAGTGAAAATGATAACCAAAATGTTGCAAATCTGCAAGAGCACATATTTTCTATTTCTACAGAAAATTTATCAACATTATTAGTTCTTTCCACCATTTAATTTCCATAACTTTCGTGCTACTAAACACAAAATAAACATGATAGAAAAAACATACAGATTAAGAAGCAAACTTACTCGAATTGATAGGCATAATCGACGAGGTTGATGTTGGGAATAACAACAGGGTTTCTCGAAGGACATGCACGGAACGATTTTCTCAGAGGAAGACGATTGTTCTCTGTAGGATCAAACATTTTCCTAAAATAATATGATTGATTTGTGGATCAAATTAAAACCCAGAAATCAATCAAAACCTAGAAATCCCATAAATAAATCAGAATGTAGAAATCCCAGAAGTAAATCAAAACCCATAATCGATTAAACCCAGAAATCGATAAAAACCAGAAATCGTTCAAAACCCACTAATAATTTCACAAATCTTCAAAACAAAATCGAAGAAAATGAAGAAGAGGAAGTGGAAGAGGAAGCCCTGAGAGCTACACAAAAACAAATTGAACCTGGAACGGAGATGCAGATCTGAAGATGCTACACGGAAGAGGATGAGGAGGAAGGTTCGCAGAGCTGCTACATGGAAGAGTTGCGAAGGGGAGATGCAGAGCTGCTACACGGAAGAGGATGAGGAGGAAGGTTGCGAAGGGAAGATGCAGGGGTGAAGAGGCTACACGGAAGAAGATGAGGAAGAAGGTTGCGAAGGGGAGATGCAGAGGTGAAGAGGGTCAGCGGCTGAGAAGAAGAGAAGATAGTTTTTAGGGTTTGTTGTATGATTTTGATGATGTAAATTTTGAAAAAGACAAGGGGCATTTTTGTCTTAAAATGTTAAAATTTTCTGTCCCACGGACGTGGAACAACCCGTTCCGGAGGGGGGGGACGGAGGTGGAACATAAAATCATCCAAAACTTATCTAGTAGAACAGCCCGTTCCACTCGTTTTAGGCGCACCAAACGTGAGACGGAACGCCTCACTAGTACAAAAACATGTTTGTGCGACGCAGCAAATTTCGTCGCCCAAAATATGTTTGCGCGACGCTAAATAGACAATGTTGCGCAAACATGCTTTGTGCGACGTAGGCTGGCGTCGCGCAAAGCTGTTTTGCGCGACACCAGTCTTCGTCACGCAAAGTGTTATCGCGCAAAGCATGTTTGCGCGACGTTTTTCTGCGTCGCGCAAGATTTTGGAGCCAAACCAAGATCCTTTACCACTTTTTTCCCATCTTTGCGCGACGTAGGTGGCCTTGCGTCGCGCAAAGCTGTTTTTTTTTTTTTTTTTGCCCTTTTGCTTTTCTTTTGGTGTTCTTGCATTGCCTTTTTCTTTTGTGGTATTCACTTGTGTAAATGTTTTAAATTGACGATCGAATTAGTTCATGGTATTCATATAGGGTTAAGGAGTGTAGCTGTAAAAAATCATCAAAATCGGAGTTAAAATAACCGTTAAATCATGATTTTTCGTTTATCTCCGTCTAAAAGGTTTGTCCCGTTAGTTGATATTTGAATGTTTTTTTTTTGCGATTTTTGGCATATGTGATCTCGAAGCATATACAAACAAGTTTGACGGTTGGATCGTTGAAACTAGTTTCGTACAATACGTATCCCATCAAAACAATAGATTCACTAATACTTTGAGTTTATTTATACTTTCATTAAGTATAACATAAGATTTTGTGATTTCCACTCGTGTAAATATTTTAAATTGACGATCGATTTTGTTCATTGTATTCATATAGGGTTAAGGAGTGTAGCTGTAAAAAAATCATCAAAATCGGAGTTAAAATAACCGTTAAAACGTGATTTTTCGTTTATCACCGTCGAAAAGGTTTGACCCGTTATTTGATATCTGAATGGTTTGTTTTTGCGATTTTCGGCGTATGTGATTTTGAAGCATATACAAACAAGTTTGACGGTTGGATTGTTGGAACTAGTTTCGTACAATGCGTATCCCATCAAAACAATAGATTTACTAATACTTTGAGTTTATTTATACTTTCATTAAGTATAACATAAGATTTTGTGATATCCACTAGTGTAAATATTTTAAATTGACGATCGAATTTGTTCATTGTATGCATATAGGGTTAAGGAGTGTAGCTGTAAAAAATCATCAAAATCAGAGTTAAAACTACCGTTAAATCGTGGTTTTTTGTTTATAACCGCTGAAAAGTTTTGTCCCGTTACTTGATCTCTGAATGTTTGTTTGTTGCGATTTTTGGCGTATGCGATCTTGAAGCTTATACAAACAAGTTTGACGGTTTGATCATTGAAACTGGTTTCGTACAATGCGTTTCCCTTCAAAACGATAGATTTACTAACACTTAGAGTTTATTTATATTTTCATTCAGTATAACATAAGATTTTGTGGTATCTACTTGTGTAAATATTTGAAATTGACGATCGAATTAGTTCATTGTATTCATATAGGATCTAGGAGTGTAGCTGTAAAAAATCATCAAAATCGGAGTTAAAACTACCGTTAAAGCGTGCTTTTTAGTTTATAACCGTCGAAAAGTTTTATCCCGTTACTTGATCTCTGCATGTTTGTTTTTTACGATTTTTGGCGTATGCAATCTCTAAACTTATACAAACAAGTTTGACGGTTGGATCTTTGAAACTAGTTTCATACAATGCGTTTCCCATCAAGTTCAATGGTATATATATTTACTAAGTAGATTTTAATTTATTTATTTTTTACTTATAACACTTAAGAAATTGAATGATATACATGTAAAAAAAATTATTGTGGGTTTTTGTTAGCAAAATATATTATTGTGGGGTTAATGTAAAAAAAAAAATTGAATTTGATAGGAGTAAAGTCACATTTTCAGTAATTTTTATAACAATTTTTTTTTTAAAAATACCTTGCGCGACGCCTTAATGTGGTCGTCGCGCAAAACCACTTTGCGCCACGTCAAATTATATACCTACGTCGCGCCAGTTATCATAATTTTGGTGGTACGATAGTGAAAAATAGGCGTTTTTTTTTTCAATTTTCTAAGTTTGGACCCCAACTTTTTCTTTCCCTCTTGCTCATCTCTCCCTCTCTTTCCCGTAGACCTCTCTCTCCTCTTCGTAAACTTGAACCCCAAATCTTGAACCAGACCTGTCTTTCCTCTTCACAATCTCGAATCCAACCACCACCACTACTCTAATTTTCAACCCAGCCGCTATCTCTCACTCTCTCTCTCCCATCCCTGAGCTCAAATCCTCGCCTCTTCCCTAACCCTAGCTCCCTAACCCTTTCGATGGGATCGACGGCTCAGTGTGGGATTTGGTGAGGGGAAGGCATGCGGCTTACAAAGAGGATGAGAGATAGAGGGCGAGGGAGAGAGAGAGAGAGGGATTCGATGAAGGGAAGGCATGCGGCTTGCAGAGAGGAGGGAGGAAGGGAGGAGAAGACGAAAAACAACTGCAGCAAGTTCATGGACAAAGTCGCAGCAATGAAGAACCCGCGGCAGCAGATTCAAGTCAATCTGGGTAAAGTCATGGCCTTCAACCCTCATCAAAGCTTCCCTTTCAGCCCCTTCTCCAGGTTATTTTTATTTATATTATTCAATTTATCTCTATTTTTTGTGGTTAAATTCGGCTTCTGGGATCGCGAAATTCTTCGATTCGAAGTTTGAATTCTTCAATTTTGATTTATGGCGGCAGTTTTTATTTTCGATTATTAAAACAATTAAAATTAAAGTTTCATGCTTTCTGGTGAAGTGTTCAAAATCATTTTGCTAACTGATTTAATAGGTTGAATCTGTATCCAAGGTTTTCTTCCAATATGGTATGAACTATTTTGTTTAATTAACGTAAACAGGTCACTTCTGTCTATGGTGGTCCCTTAGAGTTTATGTTTATCGTGGAAAGCACAGACGACCATGCTTATCGAGCTGTATCTATGCTACTATCAGAGCTTAAGGTATACGCAACAATAATCATGGTTTCTTTAATATAAGAAGAACATCCAGGACAAGTCATATATAATATATGCTTGGAAGCACAAGTTTAATGCATAACATTTTTTAGGTTACATGTGTTCCCAGATTGATCTGTTTTAAGTTTAACTTCATTTCCTTGCAGGACGAGGTTGATGCTAAGATTGTTGTGGCTGGTATTGCAACAACCTCCAGTTAGAAAATTCACAACCGATTGGTATGTACCTGATTAAAATAATTTACGCTTTGCTACCATGCTGGTGCAATAGCAAGGTCTTGCACAGTTTAAGTGTTATCTTATCAAATAATTATGTACCTATAATTGTTCTATATGAGGAGTTTCTTTTCTTTATGGAATACAGGAATATAAATTTATTACTAAGTCTTAATGGTGTAGGGTATATGTAAATGAATTCAATTAGAACTCACATTTTTGTTTTATGTTTTGTAGCTGCCTTGATCATTAGTTGGTGATATTTGGGAGATTGAGAGTAGGATAGGATAATTTTATTGTATAATCGAATACTTTTGTATAACCACTGTGCTTATACATTTTATATAACCATTGTACTTATACATTATACATCATCAGAGACCCTATTTATTGGATCAATATAGTATATAAAAAAGGATTTGTCATCATCAATGGGAATTTCTGTATATGTTGTTGGCAATTATATTTTGTGAGATTTATTATGTTTCTAAACACAAGAATTCCAGAAAATACAGGTCAGGACTGATTAGTCATTGAATGATTGATCATAGTGTTGTTGGACTACACTTAAGCTAGTATATTATGTGGGGACAAATAATTGTTGATTCTGAGGTTGTGGAGTTTTCTTTCCTCTTCTCATTGGTTATGAATCTTATGTTGCAACTTCTAGAATAGAAGGGTCTTGCGACTCGAGTCATTTATTGTTGCAAGATCACTTGATCACTCAATGCTTCTGTTTCTTATGCATCTTATTGTTGCTATTTTATTCTTTTTTAGGGATGCAACTATTCATTTTTGTATTTCCTTTCCATTACAGGAATTCAACAAAATGTCGTGAAGGTGCTTTTGTAGACATTGAAATTTTGGTAAATAAATGTTGACCGATAAATCAAAGTTTCAACGCTCATGTATTACATAAATTTTACACGTAGCGTGTGACTAGACGAAAAATTGAAATGAGTCGGAAAAGTCATCAAATAGGACACGTGTCCACACCTGGCAGAAACGACTTATTTCATCTGGAATATTATATTCAAAATTAGGCCTTGGAAAATTTTATAAATAGAAGCCAATTTCATTCATTTTTTAGGAAACCAATTGATATTACACCAAAACCTTGAAGCTTTGAAACTCTAAAGCTCTCAAGCAAATTCCGAAGGATCGAGAAAACTCTATTCGTTCTTCGCCAAATCCGCCTTCAAGCCCAAGCCCCAACGGCCCCTTGAAGAAAGTGATCATCGTTCATCAACTGTTCATCCTCAATGATCAAGCCCCAACGGTCCATTTGGATCAACAACATCAACGAATCCGTTCATCAACTGTTCATCCTCAAGGATCAAGCCCCAACGGCCCCTTTGGATCGACAACATCAACGAATCCGTTCATCAACTGTTCATCAAGATCAAGCCCCAACGTCCCCTTGAAGATCCGTTGTTCATCAAGCTCAAGCCCCGACAGCCCCTTGAAGAACTTCCACCAATTCAAGATCAAGCCCCGACGGCCCTTGAAGAAAGTGTTCATCGATCATCATCCGTTCATCTTAAGATCAAGCCCCAACGGCCCTTTGGATCAACAACGTCGACAAATCCACACATCCAACCGTCCTTCAAGATCAAGCCCAAAACCCCTTGAAGATCCGTTCATCACTGTCATTAAAGATCAAGCCTCAACGGCCCTTGAAGAAACTTTCAACCGTTCATCCAAGATCAAGCCTCGACAGCCCTTGGATCAATCGCACATCCACAAATCAACACCTTACGGGGATCGAATCAGAGGATCAAATTTGAGAGAGATTGTAACCCAAAATCATCAAATACAAATATTATTTTGTGCACGTTGTTCTTGTCTCTTTCGTTTCAAGAATTTTTCGTGTTCACAAATTTGGCACGCCCAATGGAACATTCTCTGCCTCTCATCTCTATCTTCAAATCCACAAGAAACACACATGGCATCAAGGAAGGCTCAAGCTGTTCCCACAACCAACGCGAAGAACAAGAGCATCCTCGCCGCAGGCGGTGCCATTTCGGGCATCATAACTCGAAGCAAGGCAAGAGCTCTTTCTCCCTCCTCTTCCACCCCTGCATCAACCCTGCCGAAGGAACAAGAGCACTTGAGGCACGAACCTGTGATCACCTTGGCCTCGCTAAGGGCGCCAAGAGGGGAAAACCCAAGGAAATACTCCGAATCTATGGTCTCCGATGCCGATTCAAGCGGCAGTTCAGCCATGCAAGTCATGACCACTGGAGCAACTTCAATCGATGAGCAGCTGGCTCAGATGAATGAAGCAATTGCAAGGCTAACCCGAACTGTGGAAGAAAAAGACTTGCAAATTGCAGCACTCGTCAACCGACTGGAGGCGCAGGACGACGAGAAACCCAACCCGAAGATTGATCATCTGAAGAAGGAAAACGACGAAGAAGATGAGCCTATAGTGGAGAAAGCTGAAGAAAAGCTGAAGCTAGACCAGACAACAGCGCTCATGTGATCTCTCTCCATCAAGCAGTTGCAGGAGATGATCGCCAGCACCGTCAAGGCGCAGTACGAAGGGAGCTCACATGCCTCCACGTTGTACTCGAAGCCTTACTCCAGAAAAATCGACGCCTTAAGGATGCCGATGGGTTATCAACCGCCGAAGTTTATGCAATTTGACGGAAAAGGAAACCCGAAGCAACATGTCGCACATTTCGTCGAAACTTGCAACAATGCAGGGACGGAAGAAGATTACCTCGCCAAGCAGTTTGTACGCTCGTTAAAAGGAAACACCTTTGAGTGGTACACAGACCTGGAGCCCGAGTCCATCAACAGCTGGGAACAGTTGGAAAGGGAATTCCTCAACCGCTTTTACAGTACCCGCCACACTGTGAGCATGCTAGAGCTGACGAGCACGAAGCAATGAAGGGAAGAACCAGTCATGGACTACATCAACCGATGGCGTAATTCAAGCCTCGACTGTAAGGACAGGCTCTCCGAGATTTCTTCAATCGAGATGTGCATCCAGGGCATGCAATGGGGTTTACAATACATCATTCAAGGTATCAAACCATGGACTTTTGAAGAATTAGCCACCTGTGCCCACGACATGGAGCTGAGCATCGCTCACCATGGAAAGAATGAGCCAATCACCGATTTCAAAAGGGATAAGGTGTTTACTTATGGGAAAAAGCCCGCCAATGAAGCTTTTACCACCAATACCACCCCTATCAAGACCTCGTCCGCACCCGTCATAATCTCCTTCAATAACAAAGCAAAGGAGATAAAAAGAAGTGAGCCTTCCCACACCCAAGATAGGTACAAAAACACCTTAAGGGAACTGGAGCAGAAGGTATACCCTTTTCTGGACTCCGACATAGACGCAATGCTGGATGACCTGCTGGAGAATAAGGTGATTGAGTTGCCTGAATGCAAATGCCCCGAAGAGACTAATCACATCAATGATCCCAAGTACTGCAAGTACCATCGTATCGTGGGTCATCATGTGGGCAAGTGTTTCATCCTAAAAGAACTCATCATGAAGTTGGCACAACAAGGGCGGATTGAGCTCGACCTAGAAAACACAGCTGCAACGCACACCACTACGGTCGTGTTCGGATCTTTTGATCCCGTGCCTCTTCAAGAAATGCCTGACCATGCTTGGCAATACTCAAACCACACTGCACCTTCTGCACCACCGTCATTGGGGGCAAGCAACCAAGATGCACATACCGATGATGAAGAAGGATGGACATTGGTGACCTATAAAAAGACAAGGAAACCAAAACAAAAGCCACAAGGCCGAAGGTGGAACAAGGGAGAAAGCATCGTCGTCGCAACAGTAGGAAGCCCAAAAGAAACGTAAAAGCTGCTAAGACAACGTACGCTGGGGAACCTATGGGGCAAGAGCCACGTATTCCCGTCTCCTTGCACGAATACTTCCCGGAGGACTTCTTCCAACAGTGCACTATCACTGCATGTCACATGGTCGAAGTAGAAATGGAAGAACCCTTAAAAGGCAAAGTTGCCACCACTGAGGGGGAAAAGACTCTTACAGCTGAAGAAGGTCTGCCAACACACTTTAACATCGAATGAGCGCTCCGGTTGCCAAAGAAGATGCGAAGAGCACTGGCAGCGGTCTTGGCAAGTTCCGACGACCATGAAGTGCAAGAAAGCAAGAGCGAAGGCTTGAAGCTTCGGCCACATGAATGTTCCACATACTGTGCCGCCGATGACGCAATCCACTTCATCGACGAAGACTTGCTGCTAGGATCCAAGCCTCACAACCGTCATCTCTTCGTCTCTGGGTACGTAAGGGAGCACAAAGTTAACCGCATGCTTGTGGATGATGGATCAGCCATAAACATCATGCCAAAGTCAACAATGACTACAATCGGCATCAAGGCGGATGAACTGTCCCTAAGTCGTCTACTAATCCAAGGTTTTAATCAAGGGGGACAAAGAGCGATAGGCATGATCCGAGTGGAGATGACTATTGGTGAACTCAAGTCGAGCACGATATTCCACGTGATTGATGCAAAAACTTCATACAGCTTGCTCTTAGGAAGGCCTTGGATCCATGCGAATGGAGTAGTACCGTCCACCATTCACCAATGCTTAAAATTCTACCGAGAATGAGTGAAGGTGATCTATGGCGACACCAAACCATTCACCGAAGCTGAATCACATTTCGCAGACGCCAAGTTCTACATGGATGAAGACATGGTGCCTGAAGCTCTTACAAAAGAGATCAAATCCATGGGCAAATCAACACCTAAAAAGCAGGAGTGGTAAGCCATGCCCAAGAAGCAAGAAGGAGAAGTTATGCCATCTTCAAGCAAGAACGATGATGAGCTTGCTAAACCTGTAACAACCAAAGAGAGTAGGACGCCCTCAAATGGACCAAACACACCCGTCTTCTGATACATCCCGATGTCGAGAAGAAATAATGGTCAATCTCCGTTCGAAACTGGAGCAAGCAAAGCCGATACACAGCGACATAGGGATAATGTAAAGTTGCTCAAGACGAATGCAGTTTTGCCTCTGACACAGCTAGGTAACGCTAATGCTGCAAGACTACCACAAGGCTTCATAAAAGCTCTACCAAAGGGGGTGGAACCAAGCTTTCTCCCAACCAAGTGGACCGAAGAAGGTTTTGATCCAAACACCTACAAACTCATGTCGAAAACTGGGTACGACTTCGTTCTTTCTTCGAATCCTGGAAAGAAGGTTTCAAACACCCTCAACGACAAAGAACGTGACCTCACTGAGACTCAAAGGAGCATGGTTACGGAGTTGACAACAACAAAGCTGGACTTTGCTTCACACCAAATTCACCCGTGAAGATTTCAAGCAAAGCGAAAAATGCTAGCACTCAACACATCAACGTGAGCAATGAACAAGATCAAGAGGAGCCTAAATCCGCCCCTCGGATGTCAGTCTTCGATAGGATGAATCGCTCAAAGCCCAGAACGTCAGCACTTAATCGCATTGGTGGTCAAAACCGAACCTCTGTCTTCAAGAGGCTTAACATGCCAACATCCCAAAGCTCTGTTTTTGAAAAGTTGTCAAAACCTAAGGAGCAAAGCAACACGGCTAACTCTCTTCCTCATCGGTCAGCTTTGGAAAGACTTGAAGACAACAAGAAGCTTTCTAGAAATAGGGAGACAATGTCAAAAGAAGAAAAGCTCGACAGGCTTGCAGAAAACAGCGATATTCGAAGCTCAATTCCTTTAAGGATGAAGCACCAAGCAATCTTGGAGGTTGATATAAATGGAGCACTGAAAGTAAGAAGGCATACCATCATCCATACTGGACAATCTTCATGCCACCAATCCCAAGAGGATGGCACTGAAGGGGAGGTTCAAGACGTCTTCCACGTCACGATCCAAGAAGGCAAAGAAGACGAAATCCCCGAAGAAGATGTCACTGCTGCGCCACCGCAACTTGAGGATGGGGGCAATCCACGGTTGATGATCTCAAGAAGCTTAACTTAGGCACAAAAGAGGAGCAGAAACCTATCTTCGTAAGTGCGCTGCTAAGTGCGGACGAGATAGAGGAGTATTACCAACTGCTATCAGAATACAAAGACGTCTTTGCTTGGACTTACAAAGAAATGCCTGGCCTTGACCCTGTCATCGCTGTGCATCATCTTGCAGTCAAGCCTGGAACGCGACCGATAAAGCAAACTCAAAAGCGCTATCGGTCTGAGCTTATTCCACAAATCGAGATGTGCAATACCCCAAGTGGATCTCCAACATCGTCATCGTCCTTAAGAAATCTAGACAAATACGTGTTTGTGTAAACTTCCGGGACCTCAACGACGTTTGCCCGAATGACGACTTCCCCTTGCCAATCATCGAAATCATGGTGGATGCAACCACTGGCCACGAGGCACTGTCATTGATGGACGACTCTTTTGGATATAATCAAATTCGCATGGCTCTCGAAGACGAGGAACTAACAGCCTTCCGCACTCCAAAAGGTATCTACTGCTACAAGGTGATGCCCTTTGGTCTGAAGAACGCTGGAGCTACATATCAATGTGCAATGCAGAAAATCTTCAATGACATGCTACACAAAAACGTAGAATGTTACGTAGACGATGTGGTGGTCAAGACAAAGAAAAGATCAGACCACTTGAAGGATTTGCGAATGGTGTTTGAAAGGCTGCGAAAATACAACCTCAAAATGAACCCGTTAAAATGTGCGTTTGGCGTCACCTCCGGAAAGTTCCTTGGCTTCATTGTCAAGCACCGTGGTATTGAAGTGGACCAATAAAAAATCAAGGCCATTCAAAGCATGCCTGAGCCAAGAAACCTGCACAAGCTGAAGAGTCTACAAGGACGACTAGCCTTCATTAGACGCTTCATTTCCAACCTGGCAGGGCTTTGTCAACCGTTCAGCCGACTCATGAAGAAGGATGTTCCGTTTGTATGGGACGAAGCATGCCACAATGCTTTTGAAAGCATAAAAAAGTATTTGTTAAGTCCACCTGTCTTGGGGGCGCCTGTGCCCGGGAAACCACTCATATTGTACATCGTCTTTCAGGAAAGTTCAGTTGGAGCACTTTTGGCGCAAGAGAATGAATCTCAGAAAGAATGAGCACTCTACTACCTCAGCCGAACTCTCACCGGCGCCGAGTTGAACTACTCCCCAATAGAAAAGATGTGCCTTGCCTTGGTGTTCGCCATCCAGAAGCTCAGACATTACATGCATGCTTACACTATCCACTTGGTTGCTAAAGCTGACCCGGTCAAATACGTCATGTCCAAACCAGTCTTGACAGGGGCGACTCGCTAAATGAGCATTGATTCTCAATCAATATGAGATCATATACGTCTCAGCTAAAGCCGTCAAGGGGCAAGCGCTAGCAGACTTTCTTGCCGATCACCCAATCCCAGCTGATTGGAAAATCTCAGACGACTTGCCCGACGAGGACGTGTTCTACATCGACATCTTCCTAACATGGACGATGTTCTTCGACGGATCTGTACGAGCGGACGAAGCGGGGGCAGGAGTGGTATTCATGTCGCCACAAAGGCAAATACTACCTTATTTCTTCCAACTAAGCGAATTATGCTCCAACAACGTCGCTGAGTACCAAACACTGATCATTGGGCTCCAAATGGAGATCAACATGGAAATCATAGCCCTCGAGGTATATGGCGACTCCAAGCTCATAATCAATCAACTCTTGACTGAATATGAGGTGAGGAAAGATGATCTTGTCCCATACTTTCGACTGGCAACTCTATTGCTACGAAGGTTTGAGGTTGTAACGCTAGAACATGTGCCAAGAAAAGAAAATCAAATGGCAGACGCTCTTGCCAACCTAGCCTCAAACATGACATTAAGAGAAGACGGCGTCGCAGGCGTGCCAGTCTGCCAAAGATGGGTGATCCCCCTTATCACTGAACTGCTACAGGATGATACAAATGTCATTTCAGTACTTTCAGTCGATGTTGAAGAGTGGAGGCAACCGCTGATCGACTACTTAGAGCATGGAAAACTTCTAGATGATCCTAGACACCGCTCCGAAATACGTCGACGAACACCTCACTTCCTCTACTACAAAGAAACACTCTATCGACACTCTTTCGAAGGCGTACTTCTAAGATGCCTAGGTGAGGAAGAAACCAATCAAGCCATGGAAGAATCACACTCAGGCGTATGCGGGGTGCATCAATCTGGACCAAAGCTACATTTCCAGCTCAAGAGAATGGGTTACTACTGGCCAAGTATGGTGACAGACTGCCTGGAACATGCCAAAAGGTTCCAAGCCTGCCAATTCCACGCCAACTTCATACATCAACCACCTGAGCCATTACACCCTACAGTTGCTTCATGGCCATTCGATGCATGGGGATTGGACGTCGTAGGACCAATTGCACCAAAGTTATCTGCAGGAGAAGCTTACATCTTGGCTGCAACATATTACTTCTCCAAATGGGCTGAAGCTATACCCCTGAGGAAAGTCATGAAGGAAACTGTCGTCATTTTCATCAAGGAACATATCATCCACCGATATGGTGTGCCTCGCTACATTGTCACTGACAACGGAAAACAGTTTTCCAATCGACTCGTGGACGAGCTCTGCGAGAAATACAAGTTCAAACAGCACAAATCCTCCATGTATCATGCTCCGGCCAACGGTCTTGCAGAAGCATTCAACAAGACATTGTGAAACCTCCTGAAGAAGGTAATCAACAGAACAAAGAAAGACTGGCATGAAAGAATAGGCGAAGCATTTTGGGCATACAGGAGGACATATAGAACACCTACCCAAGCTACACCTTATTCTCTCGTATATGGCGTGGAAGCTGTTTTACCGCTCGGAAGTCAAATCCCCTCGCTAAGGATGGTTATACAATAAGGCTTGACTGACGAAGAGAATGCAAAGTTGCGCCTTCAAGAGCTAGAAGCGCTGGATGAGAAAAGACTCGAAGCCCAGCAACACTTGGAGTGTTATCAAGCACGACTCTCCAAGGCCTTCAACAAGAAAGTTCTCCCTCGTTCTTTTCAAATGGAAGATCTCGTCCCTTCATTGCGTAGGCCTATCATCACAACTCACAAGACAAAGAGCAAGTTCACGTCAAAATGGGATGGACCATACGTAATACAAGAAGTCTACACCAATGGCGCCTACTTAATCATGGCGGAAGACGGCTTGAAGATCGGCCTTATCAATGGTAGATTCTTGAAGCCCTACTACCCCTGAAAGGCGACAACTCCTGCACTTTGTTCGCACGAGCCTAAACCGCATGAACCAAAGCTCCTGGCCCGCAAGAGCATAAACTTTGCACGGCAAAACCATCATCAAGATCACCATCAAAACCATCATTAAGATCACCATCAAAACCATCATCAAAATCACCATCAAAACCATCATTAAAATCATCATCAAAATCACCGCCAAAAGTAACCCATCGTTCATTTGAACTACGTTATGACTTGATCTCTTCTTTGGAAGAGTACGTATGCAACTTGAAACTTCAAAAACTTCGAGTACAGTCACATCATCAAAAAAAAAAAAAAAAAAAAAAAACACAAACACTTTGAAGAAAGCGAAGAGGGCAGCTACAAGACGGTCCTTCTAAGCGGCGGCAAGAGGCACATCAACGTCACCACCGAGGAAAGTTGTGACCAAGAGGCATTACGCAGCGAAGTCTCGCTGTAGTCTCTTGCACAGCTCCACACGGCAACGCACCACCGAGGGAAAAATACTGTGATTAAAAGGCAATACACAGCATAAACCCGCTGCGGTCTCCTGCACAACCCCACACGGTAAAAATGGACGCACTGGAACAAGCTCTAAGTAGCAGCAGCAAGAAGCCCACGGCAGGCAGCAAGGTCAATGTGCACAACAACGTCACCACCGAGGAAAGTCACGATCAAAAGGCATTACGCAGCAAAGTCTCGCTGCAGTATATTGCACAGCTCCACACGGCAGCGCACCACCGAGGGAAAAAGACTGTGATCAAAAGGCAATACACAGCATAAACCCGCTGCGGTCTCCTGCACAACCCCACACGGTAAAAAGTGACGCACTGGAACAAGCTCTAAGTAGCAGCAGAAAGAAGCCCACGACAGGCAGCAAGGTCAATGTGCACAACAACGTCACCATCGAGGAAAGTCACGATCAAAAGGCATTACGCAGCAAAGTCTCGATGCAGGCTCTTGCACAGCTCCACACGGCAGCGCACCACTGAGGGAAAAAGACTGTGAACAAAAGGCACTACACAGCGAAACCCCGTTGTAGTCTTCTGCACAAGTACTAGGCAGCCTACTCGCTCCGCCACCAACTACCACGTCTCTGGAAGCTTTGTAAGGTCATGACACCATGCTTTGTCTCAAAGTTAAAGATTCCTAACACATCCAAAACAAAAAAAAAAAAAAAAAAAAAATGCCCAGGCCTGGTTTCTCAAAGCTCAGGCTTACTCTCCAAGCCCAGCCCTCCTCAACCTCCTATCTTTCTCTTAAACAACAATGGGTTGCTGCGGGGACGAAGAAAACAACGACGACATCCTCAACCCTCGTTATGCCACGATACCCTCCGCCTCATCTTCGAGAAGCTCCCGATTCTCGACCTCGCTCGTTCTAGCTGCGTCTGCCGAGTCTGGAAGTAAGAGAAGAGTGGTTGCAAGCTACTACTTGTCCATTGCCGACGACGATCTAAGAGCTGCAATCTCTTAGTTCTCCTAAGACCTTAGTCGCGGTTGCAGACTTCGACGAGGACAGATCATGTGCTGATGCAGGCTACAAAACCAAGCAATAGAGCACGGCCAAGAACGTGAACTTCACCTCTTCCCCTGCAATTCCGGCGAGGTTGGACCAGATCCATCAAGCTTATTCTTCCCTCTGCCATGTGATGGTTAGTGAAGAGGCTGACGTGGCGACAGAGACGAAGCCTAGGCCGCAACCATTGTCGACGACTCTGCTTCCTACGGACCGTTTCATGTACAAGATCTGCAGATCGACCGACGGGGCACAACCTGCCATGGAAGCTAGAGCAGTGGATGAGCAAAGAAGTATGGAAGCAAGAGCTACTTCTGCCTTGAGACCTTCCTCTGCGACGGATCTTCCCTCTCGGCACCAACCCTTCCGCTAGCTTCATCACTCTCATCCTCCGTGCTCCTTCTTCTTCCTCATCCAAGCTCATCTCCCGCGCCACCTTCCTCCACACCTACCTCCTCCGTGCTCCTCCTTCTTCCTCCTCCTCAGCCTCCTCCTCCCGCACCATATATATATATATATGTATATGTATGTACGTATGTATGTATGTGTGCATGAAAAAAAATTATAATATAAAAAAAGGAAAAGATGAGACATGGTGCACCCGGCACCGAAAGCGAAAAAAATAAAAAAATATAAAAAAATGATGGTGTCAGCACCATGTGGAAAAAAAAAAGAAAATAATGGATGGTGCATCTGGCACCATGTGCAAGAAAAGAAAAGAAAATAATATATATATATATATATATATATATATATATATATATAAATGAATGGTGGACCAGCACCATGTGGAAAAAAATATATATATATTGAATGAAAAAAGCCTCATTTATTGATTTCTCTAAAAATTTACATAAATGTACATTTTACATAAGTTAAAAAAAAACTTGGTGAAGCACCAGAAATTGATTATCCGTAGTCTCAACACTTAGTGAAGCGCCAGAAGACGAAGGCAGAAGTTGCCTCTGGAGTAATGCCACAAACCTCTGATGATCACTTTGAATTTGAACTTCGGACTCCTGCAGCTGGTCAAGCTTCCTCTTCATACTTGTTGAGTAATTAGTTGCGAGCATGTGCAACTCTTTATTCTCGTGCCTAAGCACTCTGACCTCTTGCCGAAGACTGGCCACCTCAGCCATCAATGACTCAACCTGACGAGATCGAGCAAGAAGGCGTTGGCCCATGCTTGAAACTAAGCCTACACATCGGACGCTGTAGGCCAGAGAGTCTTGAACAGCCAGCTCGTCGGACCGCCTCGAAAGTATCCTAGTGTCTCTAGGAGTGAGAAGATTTCTGGCCACCACCGAAGCGGTTGTATCGTTCATCATCATAGACTCCCCAACTGTAAGAGGACCATTGAGAGATACGAATGACGGCTGCCAAATGTTGTTTGGAGAAGATATGTCACTATCTTCCCTGACATTTAAGTTAAGACGACGGTCAGAAGGGCAAGACATTTTCGAAGTGCAAGAAGGGAGCTTCTACCGGTGGAAATTCAAGTGTGCTTCGGAACGTAATGCGTGCCTTTATAAAAATCAGCACTCGACGGAGCTTCAGAAATCGAAGAGGCGAGTTTAGAAATCGAAGGGGCACGCTCAGAGATCGAAGAGACACCTGCTTTCTCAAAAGCTGGGATGCTTAGAAACCACGGGCCGATCTCAGAAATCGAAGAGGCACTTGCTTTTTCACCTGTCGAAACTCCGATCTCAGATATCGAAGAGGCGCCAGTCTTTTTCCGCCTCGTCAGCACCTGTCGCATGCACACTCAGCTTTGCGGAAATTACGGGCAATTTGTCAAAGATTTATGATGAAGAAGAAAGCACGTGAAGCCATACTGTTTAATCATCCAACGGTTGCCGACACGAGTAAAAGAATAGTGCCGCTACCAGTTATGAAGAAATCCCTATAAATGTCAACCTGCATAGCAAGGCAGACATACTCAACCTCTCTTCATCTCCGAAAATGCATTCCCAACGAAGCTTCTCGAGTCATTCAGTGTTCCTCATCCCTTGGGGTACCTTTGCAAACAAGTCATCAAGAGCAAAAGTATTTCATATCATGAAGGTGGAAAACAAGAGTATCTCATATCATGCTTTCTCCCTGTCCTTTTCCTTGTCTTTGTGACAAGAAGAAATCGAGCAATCAGCCAGCACTTGGTGTCAATCTTCCGATCTAAGAACCGACTGCCTGGAACTCCTTCCTGATTGCTTACCTAGCATTGCTCTTGAGTGCTCATCTTCAACTGCTGATAGACTTCCGAAGAAGATGCCACATCTGCTTGGAGAAAAGATAAGGCAAGTGAAAATGATACCTTGAAGCATGTGGAGACAACGTGTTAATTCATCTTCAAGATCAAGTCTCATTTTCCTTGCTAAGAAGTTCCCCAGCCCAGTTCAAGAATAAACCTGTGGAAAGATACTTCTTCAAAAGCAAAAGTATCTCATATCATCAGAGTCAAAGGCAAAGATATCTCATGGCATGCTTTTCCTTTACCCTTGCTCTTGCCTACGAGAAAAGGAGAAAGAAAGCAATCGGTCAGCACTTAGACAGATTGAACAAAGAAACAGACCATCACCTCTACCTCATGCCTACCTGCCGTGCAGAAGAAACAAGCAAAGAAGAATGCTGCCTGCACACTCAATCAACCCAGCAGAATGAGTCTGAGTTGAAACCAAGAACTCGAGAAGCTGCCACATCTGCCTGAAGAACAAATAAGGAAATGCGGCATGCACAATAAACTCAGCAGAAGGAGTCCGAGTTGAAGAATTAGAGAGAAGAAGGAGTCTGAGTTGAGAACTCGAGAAACTTCAACAACATTTTGAGGGCACCTTTGCCAAAGAGCAAAGCATCGCCGTACAATGCCATCAAATCACCAGCACAAGGAACTCTCCTCTTCCTTGCTCAGAACTCCAAACCCAGTTCAATAATAAGCATGTGGAAAGTCAAACAATTGGAGGAAACCAGAAAATCCTCCAACCTAGTTCAAGATTAAAGCTGTGGAAAGTCAACAAGCGCAACGAAATACGTGCCGATTCGTCCACTACCAGAGCCAAAGACCATCTACCGCGTGAAGCTCCTCGTGGTCCAGTTTCATTCAAGCTCAAGCCCCGACGGCCCTTGAAGGAATCTCAAAAAAAAAAATTCAGAAGCAAGCCTCAATGGCACTTGAAGAAAACTTTTCAGCCCAATTCAAGATCAAGCTTCAATGGCCCTTAAAGAAATTTCCAGTCCAATTCAAGATCAAGCCCCAACGACCCTTGGATCGACGTCTACAATAAGGGACTTTAAAACGCATCTCCTACACGTGACAATCACATGTATACGACGCGCCTTGAAGTGGGGGCATTTGTAGACATCGAAATTTTGGAAAATAAATGTTGACCGATAAATCAAAGTTTCAACGCTCATGTATTACATAAATTTTACACGTAGCGTGTGACTCGACGAAAAATTGAAATGAGTCAGAAAAGTCATCAAATAGGACACGTGTCAACACCTGGCAGAAACGACTTATTTCATCTGGAATATTATATTCAAAATTAGGCCTTGGAAAATTCTATAAATAGAAGCCAATTTCATTCATTTTTTAGGAAACCAATTGATTTTACACCAAAACCTTGAAGCTTTGAAACTCTAAGCTCTCAAGCAAATTCCGAAGGATCGAGAAAACTCTCTTCGTTCTTCGCCAAATCCGCCTTCAAGCCCAAGCCCCAACGGCCCCTTGAAGAAAGTGTTCATCATTCATCAACTGTTCATCCTCAAGGATCAAGCCCCAACGGCCCCTTTGGATCGACAACATCAACAAATCTGTTCATCAACTGTTCATCCTCAAGGATCAAGCCCCAACGGCCCCTTTGGATCGACAACATTAACGAATCCGTTCATCAACTGTTCATCAAGATCAAGCCCCAACGGCCCCTTGAAGATCCGCTGTTCATCAAGCTCAAACCTCGACGGCCCCTTGAAGAACTTCCACCAATTCAAGATCAAGCCCCGACGGCCCTTGAAGAAAGTGTTCATCGTTCATCATCCGTTCATCTTAAGATCAAGCCCCAACGGCCCTTTGGATCAACAACGTCGACAAATCCACACATCCAACCGTCCTTCAAGATCAAGCCCAAAACCCCTTGAAGATCCGTTCATCACCGTCATTAAAGATCAAGCCTCAACGACCCTTGAAGAAACTTTCAACCGTTCATCCAAGATCAAGCCTCGACAGCCCTTGGATCAATCGCACATCCACAAATCAACACCTTACGGGGATCGAATCAGAGGATCAAATTTGAGAGAGATTGTAACCCAAAATCATCAAATACAAATATTATTTTGTGCACGTTGTTCTTGTCTCTTTTGTTTCAAGAATTTTTCGTGTTCACAACTTTACTCGGATTTGAGTGTCTCTGTGAACCACTTGGAAGACTATTTGAGCCGTAAGTGATCGGTTATGTACAAAGAAGTTCTCTATATGGACTTAATATTCACCTGAACTCTCACTCTAACTGTCCTCCTATCATCTTTTTGATGCATGTATGTAATTAAAATGTTGCCACTACTGTTGGTTTCATTCCTTGATCAAGTTGTTGCAGTTCGTGAAGGTGCCGAGTGTGCAGCTCAATGATGTCTCAACTTAATGCTCAAGGAGTTAAACTGGTTCTTCCATCTCTTTTGAAGGTAATTACCTTATACCTTACCCATTTATTTATAAACTTGTTTGGAAGTTCCTTAATCATCAAGTTTGTCATTTTAGTCTCTGACAATGATGTATAAATACATTATTTTGATAGGGTCTTGAAGATAAAGCTTGGCGAACAAAGCAAAGTAGTGTCCAATTGCTTGGGGCTATGGCCTATTTTGCTCCTCAACAGCTGTCTCAGTGTCTCCCTAAGATTGTTCCAAAATTGACTGAGGTTTGTCTTTATATGGAGTCATGGACATGAGTTTATGTAGCACTTTTAAAATATGCATATTGTTATCTTATGCTTTATTGCACTTGCAGGTTTTAACACATCCTAAAGTACTTTAAGCTTGCACTTCCTGATATTATCCGAAACTGTTCTCATCAAAAAGCATCTTTCCGTGATGGATATTTAACATTATTTAAGGTGAAGACAATATGTTTTAAACATTTTAACCACTACTGCAAGTATTTGTTTTACCTGCTCTGTTTAATGGTCGCCTTTGTTTGGAAATTGGTTGTAGTATTTACCAAGGTCATTGGGCGTCCAATTCCATAACTATTTACAGCAGGGCCTGCCTGCTATTTTAGATGGTAAGTACAGTTTGTGGATGGTAGTCTGTAAAATATGGTATCATGTATCACTATAGGACTTTGGTGCACTATTTAAACTTAATGGGATCTTATACTCTTACAGGTCTTGCTGATGAAAATGAGTCTGTACGTGAGGCAGCTCTAGGTGCAGGGCATATTTTGGTTAAGCATTACGCAACAACGTAAGCACTGCCCTGGTTGATCATTGTGATGTCTCTCGAATGGATTGTTTGATGGAACCGGAGCCTTCTGATCACGCTTCCTCGTCCTCCACAGTCAAGCACATTAGGGCCCAGGACGAGAAGATGAGTACGATTGTACTGGCCTTAGCGATGTCCGGCCTCCAAATCTCGATGCCAGCACCTGATCTTGCTCCACCTTCGACTTCCCAGCCGATACCCAGTAGCATGATGTATTAAACCTAGAAGACTTGTAGTTTTTTTTTTTTTGTTCGAACATCTTGTCTGTACGCTTTCATATATTTTATAATTAAATACCTTTTCTTGGTTTATTAATTATTGTTTAGAATTTAATTACAATATTAGTAGAAATTAAAAAAAAAATTGTCAAAAAAAAAAAGCGTTTGCTCGACGAAGTGTGACCTACGTCGCGCAAAGTCACTTTGTGCGACTCAGGGACATGCGTTGCGAAAAGAATCTTCGCGCGACGCCACTATGCGCGACGCATGTAACCCTTCGTCGCGCAAAGTCTTCTGTCACTGCCTTGTCGCGACAGTTTGCGCGCGACGAAAGTTCATTGGGCAAAGTTTTGTGCGACGTTTTTTGACTTTGCGCAACGAAGGACCTGCGTCGCGCAAAGTGTTTTTTTTACTAGTGCCTCGTCCCACTCCGTTCCGTCCCGTCCCACGTACCAAACGTGACCCTACATAACCAGGATGAACACCAAGGAAACAAAAAGGAGTCTGCCATCTTCATGTCTATGCAGTTTTCTTTTTCTCGCACTAACTTATCATAATTTTTCATCACTCGTATGTCAACTATGTATCTTCAGCAAAAACTGAACCAACTTCAACAATGACCATACAACCTCTCCCATTAAACTATGTATGTATCATAATTTTTCATCACTCGTATGTCAACTATGTATGTCAACCACTCATATTTGCAGTTTGGAGGTTCATCAAATTCACTTGGTGGAAGTTTTAAACTTCTCCTCTTAGAGGATTGACTAGGACGACTTGGCCTCCTAATGATCTTAGCTTTTTGAAGCAAAGCAAGCCGTAGGAAGAAAACGTGAGATTATAGTGGCCAGTTCTAATGAAGGTTGGAAGGTCGAAGGCTAGTTCATTCTTGCATATATGATGATCATACAACAATGGTAATGTGATTAACTTAGACCTGGTGAGGACCATGAGCCGAGGAGGCGGTGTCAGCTTCTTTAGATCTTCATCATCAATAGTAGAAAGAGATGGGCAAGACAAGGCTACGAAAGGTCTTAGTATTAACATATGATCCTATATTACTGAGAAAAGAGAATTGAGCAGAGAGAAGATGAGGGAAAATGGAAACTTAGAGAGTATGAAAGCTTGTATTGTATCGATCTTTTGTTACCGTACAAATGAGAGGGAAAATCCCTTTTATACAAAGCTAAAACCGCCTAGCTTATCTTACAAGCTAATACAATGTTGACATGGCATTCCTTATTCAACATCCTCCCTCAATCTGTACTGGGATTTCCCAGTTGGAGATTGCTGCAATGCTTAAGAAACTTTGGATTATGCAATCCCTTAGTTAAAACATCTGCCACTTGATCTTTGGTAGAAACATATTGAACCTGTAAATCTCCCATTTGAACTTAATCCCTTTTATACAAAGATATTTTAAAACCGCCTAGCTTATCTTACAAGCTAATACAATGTTGACATGGCATTCCTTATCCAACACTTAGAAATGTGACGACAAGAAAACAGTTTTCTTGTGGGCAGTCTCGAAAGGATGTTAAGGAGAATGTCGGCGGGGAGGTCCATCAGTTGCGTTGTGCTCTTACTGTTGTACTACGACCTAGTTTGGGAGTGAGGTGCTTAAAAAAAACACCCATGAAAAAAAGCTGTGAGGGTTTTAGGTGTTTGGTAAACTGAAAAAAAAGTCTTATTTTGGAAGCTGCTGTGAGAATAAGCTGAAATCAAAGGAAAAAGCTGAAGCTGCTATTTGCAGCTTTGGAAAACTGGCTTTTTTTCAAAGCACACGGAGCTACAATGCTTCTTTAATGAAAAGACCTACTATTAGACTGTTTTTTTTTTCCAAAAGCACTTTTACAAAAAAAGTTTACCAAACACTCTGCTAATTTATTTCACAGCCGCTTATTCTCACAGCAACTTTTTTTCAAAGCACAGCAATACCAAACCAGCCCTTACCTCATCCTCTTGGTCTGCTGTGACATCTCCGTAGTGCATTGCTTCACTCTCTTGGTCTGCTTTGCTGCGGCGGCATTTCTTGACTCTTGGTACCTTCTTAATCAAACAAAAACAAATATCACAATCTTCTTCCAAAATCAACTTTTGTTCAACCTTTCAGTAAAATAAAATAAAATAAAATTTTGAGGAAGTTGATTACATATAAGTCGGTCTGTAGAAGCTGAAGCTCATGTGTATATTTGTTTTAAGTGAGATGAATGGAATTGGCCAAGTAGTTAACTACAACACCAAGAAAATAATGCAATATCCCAAGGTCCTTAATGTCAAACTCAACGCCCAAAGTTTGTATGAAAGTAAGCAAACGTCAACATAAAGAAGTAAATCATCATATGAGAGTTGTCTGGATAAATAAACATAGAAGCATCCGCTTGACTTTGAATAAAACCAGCATGTAACCGGAAGGAAATAAACATTTGAAACCACGCACGAGAAACCTGTTTCAGGCCATAGATTGCCTTGTGAAGTTTGCATACGTGGTTCTGCTAGGATCAACAAAATCGGGGGGTTGCTTCATGTACTTCAGAAAGGAAACCATGCATAAAGAAAGGCATTTTTAACATCAAGTTGATGGATGGCCCAACCAAAAACGATGGCTATACTAAACAGTACGAATGGTAGTCGATTTCACCACAAGACTAAAAGTGTCAAAAAAGTCAATTCAGGTTATCGGTGAAAACCTTTGGCAACCAAGCTGGACACTAAATTGTGCCATCCGAGCGATGCTTCAGCTTAAAATCCCAGTGCATTATTAAGGGAAGCAGGTACCAAAGACCAAGTGCCTTGTTTAATAAGAGCATTGAATTCATCAAACATTGCTTGCTTCCACTCAGGATAATGGAAAGCTAGGTAT
Organism: Malus fusca; assembly: GCA_035220775.1. Lineage (NCBI taxonomy): Eukaryota > Viridiplantae > Streptophyta > Magnoliopsida > Rosales > Rosaceae > Malus > Malus fusca. Next base: position 26,319,197 of record CM069064.1, read on the forward strand.
AACACGTATGTTTAACATCACTGGAGACAATAATGGCAAACGCATAAGGAACTGGATGCTAAACTGGAAAATTATAGTGGATTTTAGGCTTGAAGATGCTTGATTTGGACCAAGTATGAACTAGGATGGTGTGTGCAAAGGGTGGCACATGATATTTAAGGCTGGAAAAAAAAATCCCAAAAATCCCGAACTATACCGAAAAAATCCCAATCCCGAACTGAAAAAGTTCCTAACTGAAAATCCCAAAAATTTTGTTACCAATCCCAAACCGATCCCAATTGATACGGGAATTGGTCTCGCTACCTTTTTCTTTTTTTATTCTTTCTTTGTCTGCCATCTTCACTAACCATTCATTTCTTTTTTATTTATTTATTTTATATTTCTTGATAGCATTATTGTCTTTACACTCCCTCTGACAGCCATCATCTCTCTCTCTCCCTCCATCGACTCCCTCAAATGCAGAAGCAAGCCCAAGGCCTCCAAATCCTTTCTCAATCTTCAAAAGCAGCCAAACCCGCAACCTGCTTTTCCCAAAACACAACACCCATCGCAGCCTTCGTTTGAGGAACCCAACCGTTCTTCCAAGACTTCAGATCCATAAAGCTTCACGAATTTAGGACTCGGAAACAATCACACATCGATGTCATGGCATCAGAATTCTACGAAGCAATGCCATCACAGCAAAGCAGAGTAACCCTTCGATGGCGATTTCATTTGCGAAAACATGGAAAAGCTCACACATCGACAAGGATGAGTAGCTGATTCTGTTTGATGCATGTCGCAAAGCTCTCCGACTCCCGAAGGCAGCAAAGACAAACCCAAGAATAAGAGGGATGGAGATGGGGGTGGGGAGGTCAACGAATCTGGGACGAGGTGTGTCCGTGTGGGATGGCAGGGGAGTGGGAGGTCAATGAATTCCTAACCATACCGAAATTTTGGTTTGGTTTTGGTTTCTGAAACCCTATCCCGTAAAGGATCGGTTTGGGATTTGAGATTCCATTTTCAGTTCGGGATCCTATACCGAACAAGCCCTAACAAGAGGTGCAATTGGTGTTGGAGACGGAATAGGTACAACATGCTCAGTAGGGACATCATGTGACTTGATGACAAAACCATGTGGCTTGGTGGGGACAACATTAAGTGAGGATTCCTCAACGGACAAGGATTGTCTGCCCTCCTTGTTCCCGTGCCCTCTCATGCCCTCTTGTTTGTGTGGTCACGGTTAAACCACGTCAACATTTTATATTACTATTCATTTTTGTCTTATTATCTCTATAAAAAACAATATAAAATGTTGACGTGGCTTAACCGTGATCACACAAAACAGGAGGGCATGGGAGGGCACGAGAACAATGAGGGCAGACAATCCTTGTCCTTCCTCAATAGGTGCAATGAGTTCAATCAATGCTGGTGAAGACAAATTGCTAGGTGGTAGTACATGAGACAGAGGGCTAGAAGGCAGGGCTGTGGCAAGTCTAGGAGAAACAGTTGTGGTTGGCTCAATCACAGGTCAGGGGCAGAAAAACTGGAATGGCGTCAGCTATAGGTGATAAGCTTTTAGTAGTGGATGAGCAGTGTGAAAAGAATAACTCATCTTTATGAAATACAACATGACGAGACGTGTAGAGACGACTCGTGGGAGGATGAAAACACCGGTAACCAAGATAGTGATCGCTGTAACCAACAAAAACACATGCAAGAGAGCGAGATTCCAATTTATTAGAAACATAGTCACCAAGAAAGGGATGACAAGTACAACCAAAGGTCTAAGAAATGAATAACCCGGATGCTGCTGAAACAATGCATGGTAAGGAGAATTCCACTAAAGAACAAAAATGGGTAACCGATTAATAAGTAAACTACTGTATAAAAAGCTTTAACCCATAAGTTGTGGGGCAAATTAGCCATATGAAGAAGGGTACGGCCCAGGTCGGCAATATAGCAGTGCTTGCGCTCCGCCAACCCATTTTGTTGAGGTGCATGCGGACATGGAAAAACGATGCATGATCCATTTGCTAGCACAAAATTGTTTGAATGCTAAGTTGTCATATTCTCCCCCCGATCACTTTGGAATTGCTTGATGGGTATAGAAAATTGATTAGCAACATATGCCACAAAGGTAGAAAAATGGTTATAGATAACATATGCCACAAAGGTAGAAAAATGGTTAAAGACCTCGGATTTATGAGGCATAGGAAAGATAAAAAAATAGCGAGTAAAATCATTAGTAAATAATACATAATAACAGAAACCAGATAAAGAGGAAGCAGGAGACGTCTAAACATTGGAGTGAATTTAATTAAAGGGCACAAAAGTACAACCGTCACTAGAAGAGAACGGAAGATGCCGAGATTTAGCTAAGGCACAATCACTATAATTATTAAGTGAGAAGCGAAATTGGAGGCTAACAAAGAACATGAGGCTAAGGTGCTAAGCACTTTATTTGATGGATGCCTGAGACGACGATGCCAAAGGGATAACGATGCAAACACGGAAGCAAAAGTTGTCTTGGAAGCGGAGAGAAATGTGGACGCTAAGGTAGGAAGCACAGGATATACACCAACTTTATATTGGCCAAAAAGAATAGCATAGATTCCAACTCACGAATGACATATCCCCATGGAAAAAAGTAATGCTAACAAGATTAGCACGTGTAAATTAAGCAACAGACAAAAAGTAAATGAGTAAGAAAGAACACGAAGGACATCAGAAAGACAAAACACAAATGAATCAGAAGAAAAGGAAAGATTACCAGAGTGGGTGATTGGAAGAGAATCACCATTACCAATAACAACCCCATTTGTCGGGGTAGAAGTAGTAGTGGGAACGAGAGATTATTGAGCATCCTAAGTCATGTGATTAGTGGCCCCTGAATCCAAATACCAATTAGGGTCCATAGCTTGTGCAACATGTAATCCAGCAAAGCTAGGAGAATTTTCAATAGAGCGGGTGTGTTGAGGGCAGCGAGAGACAATATGACCATATTGACACAGTTGCAGCATTGAAGAGCAGGTTGGTGGAGGATGCATGAGGCCAGAGTGAGGGATGGCAGGTCGCGACGACTTTTGATGGTTGCGCTGGTTGGGGCGAAAGTGTTGTTGTCGGACTCGGTGCTGTGGTGGCCGATGGAACCACTGCCTAGGGCCACGAGGCTGTGAAGAAGAATGAGCAGTGTAAAGAGCGGTGGAAGGCAGCTGAGTAAGAGAGTAGTTGAGCGTTTGCTGAGCATCAAAGGCCAAGTGTTACACCCACCTCTAATTTAAATTGTATTTTCACTAAGTTTGAGATTATCTTGCTTTTAAAATTGTTTTTGGGTCTTAATTAGTGTGCCCAAGGGGCCCACCCCTTGATTTTGTCCCCCGTGACCCCTTCTTCTTTCTTTTCTCCTTCTCTGCACACTCTATTCTCTCTCTCGAAACCCACTTATCTCTCTCTCTCTCTATCACCGTGAGCACCCACACACACACACACACACACCCACCACCATAACTACCTAGCTACAACACCACCATCACCTCTGGAACTTTCTTCTCTCTCTCCCCCGTCTCGGCGAAGCTCCGGGACACCCAGAGAACACCCAAGTCTCCCCCGACGCCTCCTGCGACTTTCGAGACAATTTCCGGCCAAACCACAGCAAGTTGGCCAGCGTGCAAGGTATCAATCTCTTCGTCTCGCTGAGTACTACAACTTTCCTTTTTGTTTCACCCAATTTCGTTGAGTATTGAAGAAGTTATATCCATTTGAATCTTACCCAATTTCCGGCGAGTCTGACAACTTTCGAGGCGTTTTACGGCCAAACCACGACGAGTTATACGTCGTGTGAGGTACCATTCTCTTCATCTCTTCGAGGGCTATAATTTCTGTTTTTGAATCACTCGATTGCGTTGAGTATTGACAAAGTTATAGACGTTTAAAGTTTATGTAGATTTCCGGCCAAAATCCGGCCTTCTTTTTCAATTGGGTCCGGCAACCCATGTTCTGAGCTCAGGCCGGGCTTTCAAGCCCAGATCCTTTTGAACCATGCCGGGCTTTCAAGCCCAGATCATTTTGAACCAGGCCTTTTGGGCCATGCCAAACCTAGGGCCTTAGACCCGTTATCCTTTTAAACCCAACCCAATTCCTTTAATCTATTTATATTTATTTATTTAGTTTTATAAAAACCCAAAAGAAATGGGCCGGGCCTTTAAGCCCAAGCCCTTTTTTGTGCAGCCTAGGGCTTTCGGCCCATTGCCCCAAAACCCATCATATATGGCCTTTGGGCCTTGGACCCCTTTTATTTATTTTTGTATTTTATTTGTTTGAAACTAAACCCTTTAACATTTTAAAACCCTTAACCCAATCCTCTAACCTATTAACCCAAAACCCTTTTTGAATTAGAAAACCCTTAACCCATTAACCCATTATCCTAAGCCCAACCTACCTAAACCTAAACACTAAACCCCTAAGTCCAGACCCTAAACCCTAGCCAGCCCAAAACCCTTTATGGGGAATATTCCGTTAGGGAATATTCTATTGACGTTTACGAAATTTAACCGGGACCCTTCTTAGGGTAATTCGACGTTCTGAATCCGTTTCCAATGTCCGTTTTCCCAAATTCAATTGTTATAATAGAGTTTTATTAATTGGACCATTTATGTGCTTAGGGGCAATATTTGTGACGACTTTATACTATGAAGTTGCTTTTCAATATATATATGTTCAATGGTTTTGTATTTACCTAGTGGTCATTTCCGCTACGGGACGTAGGGATAGATTCTGATCCGTCCCGGGCGACAGTTTGGTGTTGGCATAGGGCCTGGAGTGTGTTTCCTCTGGCTATTTAGCACAGGGACAGGGAGCCGGCATGGGGCCTGAAGTCTATTTTCCTCTGACTATCTGCTCAGAGACGGGGAGCCGGCATGGGGCCTGGGGGTTATCGGACAATTCACTAGTGATTATTATATATACAAGTTATGATTTGAGACATTGCACGGCATGCTAGGTTTCAGAAAACCTATGTTTATCATTATATATGTGTTTTCATAAAACCTGGGGGTTAATATGTTGATAATTGTTTTATTATATCTATATCAAATTGCTCCACTCATGTTTGTTTTGCGCCCCATTCAGGACTTAGAATCGAGGCATACAATCCCGGCATCCAGAACTTCTGCATCGGTATCTTCGAGTCCTCTCGGTGTAGGATCCATCCTTTGTTTCATTCTAATTTTATATTATTTCCTTTAGTGTTCTAGTTAGTTGTATGCTCTGAACACGTTCCTTAAATGCATATTCTTTATTCTTTTATATTTATAAACCTTATATATTCCTTGTTCCCAGCATTTGCATTCAATAAATGGCTTTCGTCACCCTTGGGTGCCGGCCAGCACGTGCTTATCCTGGTATTTGGGGAATATCGGGATCGGGGCATGTCACCAAGACACGAGAACGTAACTCTGAAAAGGAGGGCAGAAGGGAGGATTGAAGAATGGCAGTGACAAGGATCATGTAGTCATGCCTAAGATGGTGAAGTGTAAAAGTGACAAGATCAGAATGAGAGACAAGATCGTTAATTGCAGCAAGCTGATCAGCCAAGCTTTTAACATGGGAGAGGTATTCAGGAATCATCTTCGGCCTTTTTTTTAACAGAAAGAAGTTGAAACTTCAACTGAGCAGCACTGGCAACGGATTGTTGAGAAAAATTGGTGTGAAGACAGTCCAAATATCCTTAGAAGTCTGAAGACCCACGATTTGAGAAAGCACTGGTTCGGTAAGGGTACCATGTAAGAGACTAACAATGTATTTATCATGTTGAAACCAAGTGAGATAATCCTGATTAGCAACGGGGGGCAAGATGAGCAGTAGAGTCAGACGCAACGTCAGTCAAAGCTTTAGAGGCAGTAGAGTGATGGTAAGAGCAGGGCAAAGGATATTGAGAGCCATCAACAAAATGCCAGAGATTTTGGCCAACAAGGTAAGGACAAACTTGACTTTCCCACACAAGGTAATTGTTATCACTGAGCTTGGAAGAAACAAGAGCGGGAAATTTGGAAAAGTAACCAAAATTTGACTTCATATTGGCTTATAACTGTTAACAAACCAACTATATGGAAGAAACTTAGAGAAGAAGATATCGAACACAGAGAGATAGAGAGAGAAAGTTGAGAGGGAAAAATAATCTTGTTATATTTCCTTATGTTTATGACAAAACTAATCTCTTATAAATACAACACACCTTATGACTAACATTCACAACCTCCAATACAATTATGACACATGGCATAGCTATATCCTAACATTCCCCCTCAAGCTTATGCAGGGAAGAACCAAGCATAAGATTGTTACAATGTGAGCTAAACATAGGATAACATAAGCCCTTGGTAAAGATGTCAGCATATGCTGCTCTGAGGATGCAACAAACTGCAAGATAATGGAACCTTGTTGAACACGTTCTCGAACAAAATGACAATCGATTTCAATATGTTTAGCTTTAGAATGTAAAACCGGATTTGTTGCCAGTGCCATAGCAGAAATGTTGTCACAGTGTAGAAGAGGAACTTTTGAACAGGGAAGATGCAAGTCCTTGAGTATTTGTTGTAACCAAACCACCTCAGCAGTTGTTGTCGCCATAGCACGATACTCAGCCTCGGTAGAAGATCGACTAACCGTGTACTGCTTCTTAAAACTCCAAGAGACAGGATTAGTGCCCAAGAATACCACAAAACCTGTGGTGGATCTCCTGTCATTAGGATCCCCAACCCAATCGGCATCCGTATATGCTTTAATATCCAGATTTCCAGGTTGAAAACATAAGCCAAGATTCATGGACCCTAGTAGGTACCGCAAGATCCGTTTAACAACAATGAAATGACTGTCTAGAGGTGAGTGCATGAATTGACAAACTTGATTGACCGAGTACGCAATATCCGGTCTTGTAAATGTCAAATATTGGAGAGCACCAACAATGCTGCAATAGATACCCGGATCATGGAAATGAGGACTACCATGATTCAGCAGCTTCTGATTTGGATGACAAGGAGTTGTACACGGTTTGCTATCCAGTATGTTTGTCTTAGTAAGAAGATCAGTAACATACTTGGTTTGATGCACAAGGAAACCGGTAGGGCGATAATCAATCTGAAGACCAAGGAAATAGTGTAAAATCCCTAGGTCCTTCATATCAAATTCAGCTGTTAACTGATCTATGACAGCTTGAACTTGAGTATCACAATTACCACTGAAAATTATATCATCAACATATAATAACAGTACAACAATAGACTGACCATTATGTTTCACATATAAAGATGGATCAGCATATGAGGATTTAAAGCCCAAGGTAAGAAGAAACCTGGAAAATCTATCATTTCAAGCTCGATGAGCTTGTTTAAGTCCATAGAGAGACCGGTCCAACTTGTACACAAACTCAGGATGATCGGGATCAATGAAGCCTTGTGGCTGAGACATATACACCTCTTCAACAAGAAAACCATGAAGAAATACGTTCTTGACATCTAACTGTTTTAATTTCCAACGCTTTGTAGCAGCTAGGGACAACAGAAGTCTCAATGTGGTTGGCTTGACGACGGGACTGAAAGTTTCATGATAGTCAAAACCGGCTTCTTATGAAAAACCCTTGGCCACCAACCTGGCCTTGTATCGAGCAACTGAACCATCAGGATTACTTTTGATCTTATAGATCCATTTACAACCAACCAAGTTCTTGTTAGGTGGAAGATGAACTAATCTCCAGGTTTTCTGCTTCACAATAGCTGCCATTTCATCTTCCATAGCTTGCCTCCACTCAGAGGACTTAACAGCAACCTTGAAAGATTGTGGCTCGGTGATAGAGGACTTAACATCAACCTTGGAAGATTGTACCTGAGCAAGAAGAGCCTTCTTTTTTAATATGCCAGATTTCGACCTTGTTTGCATTGGATGTGTATTGAGTTGAGACACTGGAACATGATGCAGTTCTTGAACTTGAGAAGTAGTAACGTCAGGATGAATATCAGCATGCTCCACAGACTGTGCAACTATGGCCTCAGTAGGTAAGCATTGAGAAGAGACAAGATCACCAGGTATGGAAGAAGATGACTGAGTAACAGAATGAAGATCAGTGGTATGGGAAGAAGAAGAAGGAAATGGAATATGGGGAAAAGGAATGGGAATAAAGGATGGATGCTGAAAGTTATTTGGATAAGGTATAATAAGCGGTGCCAATGATGGTGAACTATAGACAGAATCTGGTAAGCTAGGAAATGTATCTTCATCAAACACAACATGCCTAGAGACAATGAGTTTATGGTCTCAGATAGCATAGCAAATATATCCTTTGTATTGAGCTGCATAACCCAGAAATATGCACTGTGTAGTTTTTGGTTCCAACTTGTTGTGTCTATAGGGTTTTAAAGTAGGGTAGCATGCACACCCAAATACCCTTAAATGATCAAGCCCCGGTGGAGAGTGATATAACATTTCAAATGGGGATTGCATATGTAAAACAGGTGTAGGCATTCTATTGATAAGAAACGTGGCTGTGGCACAAGCATGAAACCAAAACTGTGAAGGAAGAGAGGCTTTTTGTAGTAAAGTAAGGGCAGTTTCAACTATGTGACGATTTTTCCTCTCAACCAACCCATTTTGTTCAGGAGTATAGGGACAAGACTTTTGATGTAATATACCTTTAGTTCTAAGAAACTTTTGAAACACAGATCCAACAAACTCTCCACCACTATCACTTTGTAAGACTTTGATATTGACAGAAAATGAATTTTGAATGAAAGCATGAAACTAAATAAAGATTTCACAAATTGCAGCTTTATTCATCATTGGAAAAATCCATGTATATCTTGTACATTCATCGATAAAAGACACATAGCACCTATAACCCTCTATAGACATTATAGGTGTAGGTCCCCACACATCTGTGTGAATGACTTCAAAGGGTACATTGGACTTATATGCTGCTAATGGGAATGATAATTTGGTAAACTTGCCTTGTAAGCAAGAGGTACATGTTTGAGGAACATAATGACAATGAAAAGAAATATCGGCCTTTCTAAGAGCAAATTGAACTACAGAATTGGTTGGATGACCCAATATGCAATGCCACAGTGTAGTATTAACTTTCTGGCCAAGATAAGCAGCAAGTTTGATCTGTGGTTGTTTGAGCAAAGGAAGTCGGTAAACAGCATTGTTACTCAGTCCTTGAAAGAGAACCTTGTTGGTGACCTTGTCCTGTATGCACACAGAAAACTCATCAACAATGCATCGACAATTATTGTCCTTACATAATTGATGCATGGAAAGTAAATGTTGAGATAATTGTGGAACATGAAGCACTGTTTTTAACTGAAGTTTATGAGAATGAGTAATAAGAGAAGACTGTCTAATATGCGAAATGTGTAAACCTTCACCATTAGCCCCAGTTACAGTTTCAGTGGATGGATATGGGGTAGGAGCTTGTAGACAGGACAGATCAGAGGTCATGTGATTGGTAGCACCAGAATCAAGCAGCCAATACTCTTGCAGAGGTGCAGAAGGTGAGAAGTTGGTTCCTGCAGAAAGCAACGGGAGATGTAGCTTGTTGTGACATGTTCTAATGCTGCACATACGGTGGATGCATTTGTTGAACCGGAGCAGGAGCCTGAAACTGTTGAGATTGATACATAGGCTGAGACATGGGCATAGAAGAAGTACCCCTGTCGAAACATGTAGCTGCAGTGTGTAGCTGCAGTGTGACCAACCATATTGCAGATTTGCCACCCACGCTGAAAACAATGAAGTGCAGAGTGTCCCTTTTTATCACAAATTTGACAGATCAACATAGGATTATAAGGTTGTGTAGTTTGAAAACTAGATTGTGGTTGAGACTGAACATTGGTTTGAACAGACCCCTGATAACCTGAGTGAAATGTCTTCCATTTTCCTTTGTGCTTGAAATTTTGCCCCCTGAAATTATTATAAGTGCCAGATCCTACTTGAGACACAAATGCATCAAGACCATGTGAAGCTTGAAGAGAGAGTGGCTGAAACTGTGGAAGTTGAGGTAGTTGATTCACCGGAGCCATGTTAGACATATGACTCATGGTAGGCATTTGAGCTAGTTGTGGCATTTGAGGAAATGAGGTCATTTGAGGTACATGATATAATGATGAGCCAGTATCATAGTTGCCCGAACTAGATTTGGTACCAGATGACCCTTCAAACTCATGTATGGAACCGGAACTCTTAGCATACATTGCAGCCATTAGAGGTTGTTTAAGACTTTCTTCAAGGGTTGCTTCTTCTGCCTTCAACTGAGACCTAAGCTCTTTCAGTGACACAAGATTTTCTCTTCCTCGAATAACAGCCTTAATAGTGTTGTATTCAGTTGGTAAGCCTCTGAGAGCAACTATGATGATATCTTCATCGGGCATAGCAACACCCACTGCAGCTAACTAGTCTATACTATCTTTGATGCGTTGAAGATAAAGATCAATAGATTCAGCCCCTTTCTTAATATTCTGCAGATCAATTTTCATCTGGACAATACTTGTTCTAGTCATACTTGAGAACCTCTCTTTCAAGTTAATCCACATTTCCTTGGAGCTTTGACACTCAATGACACTCGATAGGGCAGCAGGAGACAAGGTAGCAGTGATAAGAGTCATCAAAGCTTTATCATGAATCTTCCAAACTTTATAGGCATCAGTTATGATAGAACAATTAATCACAGTGCCATCTTCAGTAGTAGTATATTTCTCAGGATAGAAGATTGAGCCATCAAGAAATCCCATAATACCATTACCTTCTAACAGTAATTCGAGTTGAAAATTCCATGTGATATAGTTAGAATCATCTAACTTGACTGTGACTGTATTGCCAACACTTGGTATTAGGGAAGAAATAGGAGACTGTGTAAGAGCTAATTGGGTTGTGGTCACCATGCTTAATCAAGAAACAATAATCTTTACAGCAAATAGAAGTAATCAAGAACTGCTTAATCACGTAATCAAGAACTGCTTAATCACCACACAACAATCCGTGCATCAATCAGAAGTAATCAAGAACCAACAATTAACAGAAATCTCCAACCCAATTCAATTCTGAAGAGAACACCACACAATTCAACAGAATAGCAACAAGAAGTTCAACAAAATCACCACACGAATCTAAACAAGAAGGTAAGAAATTCGACCAATACCTCCAGCCAAGACGACGATCAACAACAACAACGACTGCAAGAAGAACAACCGACTTCTACCAACCCAGGCAAGAAAACTCCAAAATTCTAGGGTTTCAGTAACCAAGATTCACCAGAGACCACGAACAAGCCCAAAAAACAATGACCAATCGACTTCCGGCGAACAAGCGAAAACCACCAGAGCAAAAACGAAGAGACGCGGAAGCACCAAGATCGTCAGGCGATGGCGTTAGCCATTATCGGCGATGATACCATGTTAACAAACCAACTACATGGAAGAAACTTAGAGAAAAAGATATCGAACACAGAGAGAAAGAGAGAGAAAGTAGAGAGGGAAAAATAATCTTGTTATATTTCCTTATGTTTATGACAAAACTAATCTCTTATAAATACAACACACCTTATGACTAACATTCACAACCTCCAATACAATTATGACACATGGCATAGTTATATCCTAACAATAACGATCCTTTTAAATTTATGATAATTATAACAAAAGATTGATATGAAAGTACTAATATACTCCCAATAACTAAAAACTTAAAATAATTAGAAAGTGAAGTTGCTCATGATTCTCTTTTGGCAGAGGATTCCTGCCTTGAAGTTGTTTACAGAATGCGTTGGCTTTCTGTGATGCATATATTCCAATTTTAATGTCATTATTGAAGGGTATTACAGAAGAAATCATGTTAATTAGGTGGCTTTGGTTCACGAATTTCATACTGATTGTGGTTTCTCATATCTGCTTTCCCATCTTCCTGGGCTTCTCGGTAAGCATGCTGATAAAAAGGAAAAGATGTTTCCACGATTTTATCAATACCTTCGCATGTTAGCTTTCTTCACACAGATGGCAGCCTCTTCGTCACCTTTAATACCTTTGCCGCCGACGTTATTTTGGCCACGGGTTCAACTCGACGAGAGAAAATTTCTAATCATTTTTTATTTTTAGTCATTAAGGTATATTAATACTTTCATATTAATTTTTTATTATAATTATCATAAATTTAAAAAGATGACTATAATTTTATATGGAGTCAAAACTTTAGTTACTTTTCCAGATTTCCCAACAAGAGCAGTAGAGATCATCTCCAACCCTTGGGTTAAAATCTAAAATTTTTAATCCAAAAAATTTAGGCTTCAACCCAGAAACAGTTTTTATTCTCCAACTCAATGAATTTAGGATAATTTTTTTTTCTTAGAGTAACTTAAAAAAAAAAAAATTATGTAGACTATCGCATAGACCGTTAGATCTTTTTTTTTTACCGTTGAATTTGATCATATTAGATCTTAACTGTTGGATTCAATGAATTTATAAATATAAAACTAAAAAAAATATATATATATGGTGGACCAGCTCCACTAACTCAGGGAATCCTGAGCTAAATTTGCCTAAGGGTTGGAGGGAGTTGGGATAAGTTTAGAACCTAAAATTTGAGTTTTATTCCAAGGGTTGGAGTAGGTCTAAGTGTGGGGAAGGGAGATGAAAGGGTTGACGACATTTGAGAAAGACAAGATGAAAAATTAGAATGGAAAACCTGATACTTTCATATCATTGACAACAGAATTGCATGGCTATTTATACAAGTAAAGATATAACCGTTGGGCTAGCTTTTGGTTTCGTAACCGAAATTATACAATGAATTACATAATTACATTCTATTAACATCATAACATCAAAACCATTTGATCACCCGTAATTGGCATTAGCTCCTCTTGAATGTGGGGATTCCTCAACTACCTCGGAACGTGGGGATTAGCTTCTCTTTCTTATTCATCTACTCCCCAATCTCTTGTTTATATCTCCACCCAATGCCAAGCTTATGGTTATGATTGTGGTGGGTGCGTACTCGTCCTTATTGTCATCAAATTAGCTAGGCAAGTAATTAAATACTTTGCAAAAACTTAATTACTTGCACATGTTAAAATTATGTAACACACAACATCAAATTCGGCTACCCAACATCGTCGTGCCACGTGTTCCAATCGCATATCTAACTAGTATGTACGAGGCTTATTTAAATCTCCATAGGTTGGCCTCAAAACAGAACAACCCAAATTAAGTTTTCTATGTGATGAAGAAGAAAGAGAAACAACAACAAGAAGGTGCTAAAATTTGGGACTGTGGGAGTCCATTGTATGATTCTTATGAGTTGGCTTCAGTTGGTTGTATTCTTGAGCGGTACACAACACCGGCGCCTGCGTTGCCATTTCTCTCTACTAGTGAATCTAGTGAGGAGGACCGCATCGTAAAGACGAAACCAAAATGGTCTAGTTTGTGGAGGTGGAAGATGATCAAGAAGGAGAACGAACGATGGTGATCAGAAGAAAGTGAAAAAGTTGACCGGATTTTATGGTGTTTTTCGAACGTTGGGTTTACGCTGGAAGAGAGAGATATAGAAGTGAAGAGTAAGATACATAGAAAGAGAGATCTCTATCTGTATAACTTCACTTTTTAAAGTTCATGTCCATTTATCTACGACATATTGCAAATTATAAATCAAATTATCGACAATATATTATCGATCACATATAGACGACATACTTGCACTTTTTTAACTGCACTAGAGAAAAAATATACATATTCCTGAGCAATTATTATGTGTAGCCTTATTGTAAAGACTTGTTTTCTTTGGTTTTATTTATAGGCGTGTATACAATATATACAGATACATATAAGATGTTTTATGAAATCAAATTAATTATGGGATTTACACATTCCTAGCTTAAGGAGATGGGGAGATATGAGCGGGACTAAAATCTTCTCTTAACACTTTTATCAATGGAGGCTAATTTGCAAGCTTGCATATCCATTTCCAGCATGAGAAAGTTTATTGGTCAAGGAATTGGTCAATTATTTTTTTAAGCTTTCATATGTCGTCGTTGTCAAATACCTAAGACGAAAATAGTTTATTGTGTAAATTGTCAATAGACAAGTAACTCAATTTTTTTTTGGACAAGGATTGTCTGCCCTCCACTTCCGGTGCCCTCTCTGTGCCCTCCTGTTTTGTGTGGTCACGGTTAAGTCACGTCAACATTTTATATCGTTTTTTTTATAGATATAATAAGACAAAAATGAATAGTAATATAAAATGTTGACATGGCTTAACCGTGACCACACAAACAAGAGGGCACGGGGAGGGCACCGGAAGTGGAGGACAGACAATCCTTGTCCTTTTTTTTTATACAATGGTACTATTCACACATTGCGGTCATCAAATTGAATGAATTGATCGAGGAGGATTAAATGACAAAATTTAACAGGTGTCTGAAAAGTGTGACTTGTTTTGTCATTTTTTTACAAGATGATATTTTATTTTGAACTCTCTAACATGCGAGGAGAGAGTTACTCAAACTTATATCTAACTAGAAAAGTTAACTAGGCTAGAGCAAGCTCATTCATACCTTGCTATGCAAGATCCCAAAAAGGTTGGTACGAGGTTACGAAGAAAAAGGAGCTATTGTTCTCGTTCTACACTAGGTCATCCGAGTCGTCCAACGTATGCCAACATGGGTGTGTGCTTTGCCTAGAATTTTCGAAGATGGGATGTCGCATTCTAAGGCTTTTTTAGAGAACAAGAACATAGTTACACAAAAGAAAGTCATTTCAGCACACAATTTCATTTCTTGTACGCCTATATTTTTTGTTGTCTCTTGATTCTTGTTTGATTTACTCAATCTAAATGTCATAAATATAGTTAGATATGCAAAATAGAAAATAAATGTGTGAAAATCATTCATCTCTCGAAAACGAATGTGTCAACATCACTTCCATGTACACAGATACATCTGTACGTATACCGATGCATGTGTACATATATTAACATGTGCACAAATAATACCAAAGTTCTCTTCAAGCGCTGGTGGTTTGGGCCTTTTTGCCTTTTCGTGCATATGCTGGGGTTCTGCTTTACTATTGTTTAATTTTTGCAAATTTATAAACCGATTAAACAGATAAATTTACACAATAACATGCAACCCGTTTCAAACTCATAATCTTTTGAAGGTAGGAAACAATCCTTTCCACTAAAACAAACTTGTTTTTTGTTCACCAACCTATAATATTTCAGTTTTATAGAACAAATTTGATAATTAAAAATAATAAAGATAATACAACATTAAAAAATAAAGACCTCTGTCTAAGTTTTGCACAGGGCCGACCTTGCAAAACATTGGGAGAGTTTTGTACCAATTATCTCTTATATGGAATGAAAAGTTGCAAAGGGTATGAGTAAGAATCAATATAACTAGCGATATTATTTTTCTTTTTTGAACAAACGATATTATCTATATTAAGAGGAAGGGGGTTGGGCTTAGCCTCACAATGAACTAGTAATAATATGATTCAAATTCGTTTTTGATGAAAATCGAACTAAACAATATTATTTTTATCCTTACTAAGAAAGATATGCTGCCAATTTTGGTTAAAAAAAATAAAAATAAAATTCTCTTTACTTCGTCTTTAGTCAACGTGGACCAATCCAGATTGACCAGGTGAGGTGCTACACATCACACTCATAAAGAATAAGAATTTATGTGGACCACATTGATGGAGAGTACGAACCACTGTTCTAAAAATCCCCGCCTAGGCGCTAGGCGGCTGGTCACCGCCCCGATTAATGTCTAGGCGTTTGAAAATTAATAAAGGGCGCCTAGACCAGTTGAGGCGCTCGCCTAGACCGCCTAGCCCGCCCAAACCCGCCTAGGCACCTGCCCAGGTTGCGACTCACTTTGATAGAAAATATATAACTTTCAATTTGCATTTAATTTTTTTCAATAAATTGTAAGAGACTTGTTGAATACTTAAATTGGCACACACTATATGTTTGTTCCCCATGTTTTCATTATGTTCCAATACTTTATAATATATATGTCATTTTATTTTGTAGTTTATGATGAAATTATATATATTTTAAGTATAAACAGACACTTATTTACACGAAATATAATGGATTTACTTAAATCCGCCTAGTCCGCCTAGGCGCCCGACTAGACTCCGCCTAGCCGCCTAGGCGCTAGGCCCCAGCCCGCCGCCCGACTAGCGCCTAGCGTCTTTTAGAACCTTGGTACGAACTAACCAAAATTAATAGCTTGTAACGACTTAAGCTACAAGTCAATCATAAAAACTATTTGAATATTAAATACGACATCATGTTCACGAATGTGTTAGGAAATTATCTAAAGTGAAAATAATAAGACGAATATAAGTTATGCAAGTTGTATAATAAATATTTCAACATGTGACATAGATCGTAGAACAAACAATTAAATGTCTGCTAAAACAGATAATTTTTTTTTTATCATTAATTCATTACGTATCGAAAAAAATGAAACAATTTAACGAGAACCACTTAAAGTATTGGAAAGCAGATAATCCTGTTTGAAAGTTCCAAACACACAATCAAACCAAAAGTACGGATTGGCTTTTTCAAGCCCGCTGTTTTTTTAACGCAAGAGTGACGTTCCCCGACTTTTCTCCAACTCTACGCTACAGTACTACTACTAAACGTACTCACACTGACTCAGTTTCCCGGAAAGCCATCGGGAATCAGGGCCCAAATTTGCAAGTTTCGTATGTAGTCCTCCCTACCCTTTCAAACTGTTGCAGCATAAGGATGTTGCTGATGAAGATCAAAGGGATTGGACTGCATCACAGCGTAGTTCGAAAATGCATCAGAGTGTTCTTAGTTTGAATGTCTGAAACTTATAAGCTATTTGTAATAAACGTGTAGTAGTGTGTCTGTCTAATTTGTTATGTTTTCAAGTTGTCGGCTCTCTCACACGAGTGAGGCATGTGAACTTCCGACGGTTATTTCTTGTCCTATTCGATTCACCGCAGCATATGTGTGTGTGTAAATCCTTTTGCTTCTGTAATCGAATCCAAGAGAAATACAAAGAGAGCAACGTACTCTCCAAGCTAACGCCACCGTTGTTCGTCTGAGTGTTCTTCATTTTTTCCAGAAAATTTATTACAAAACCTCTCAACTTACAGAAAACAACACAAACTATTATGTCCATTTTTTATTTTTTTCCGAGAAAATGTCAACTGAAAAGCTGAAAATATTGTGCGAGTTTCAGAAGCCTCCGTGTTCTCTCGAGTCCCAACAGCCAAGTCCAAAGTCTTTGTTCATAGCTTTCGGGGTAAATTAAGGTTTGTGGATTCCGAAGCAAATCTGAATTGAGTTTTGTTGGTTTTCTGGTTTCTGGGTTTTCGTTTTCGATGCTTAATGATGTCTGAAAGGGCCTAAAGTTCAGTACTTGACTCTTTTTTTATCCTTTCCATGTTGTTTGGTTGCTGAGAAAATAAAATGACAAGGAAAGAAAATACAATTGACTTTTGGAAATCTGAATTGTTTATTGCTGTTTCAGCTCTTACGTTGTTATGATTCCAGGATTTCATCTTTTTGTCTAGTTCTTGTTGGGTATGTTTATGGTTTGTGAGAATTTTGAGGTACTAATGTTTTGTGATTGTGGGATTTGAATTATTGTTTCGAGAGGCATTGGATTTGAGGAGAGTGATGGATTTGAAGGGTGGTAGAGGAAAAGAGAGAGTTTTCGGAGAAAGAAATGGTGAGTCGATTAGTGGTAGTTCATCAAGAACAGACAGCAAAAAGGTTATGGTTGATAATTATGGTAATAATGTTAGGGAAGGGGTTAAGGGCTTAAGATTTGAGCAAAGAGGTGCAGCTATAGAAACCGAGTTTGTTGAAAAACAAACTCGAATTTCGCAGTTCCCGACTGATAATTGGATCTCTGGAGATGAGATTGAAATGAACGTGAGTAGGTGTATGTCTGTAGTTTCAAGTGTAGAAGATATTTCTGCCCACTTAAAGAATTTTGCTGGGTCGGTGAGATCAAGGGAAAGTATGGACCAGTTTCGAGGTGTAGAAAGAGATCGGTTTTATGGCTTTTACGCGAGCCCTATGGTCGGGGCTCAGCGTGGAAGAATGCCAACTTCTGCTTATCCTGACGAGGGGCCTTCAACCTACAAGGTAGACTCTTTTGATGGTACGAGTGAAGTTGAAAATTTAGAGCAGGATCGAGCGGAGCTTCTAGAGAAGTTAGATGAGCTGAAGGAGAAACTGAGCAGATCTTATGATGTGGCAGATAAACCAAGGGAACCGGTTCCTATGGAGAGGAGTAGAACGCCACCTGATCCTTATGGTAACCTGTTAACTTATACTCTTTCAATGCAGCCTTACGCTGTGGACGAGCAGATGACAAGACCCCCTCACTTCAACTATAGCCATGGAACTGTAACTTTTACGGAGCATCATAATAAGAACTTATATCCTCCTCAAAGGCATCCATGGAATGCGATTCCAGAAAATAAGGATCCGTCTCAGCAACAAATGAAACGGAGGCCTCCCCATCATCCACTCCAATACCCAAGACCACCACCTAACGAAAAATTTATGGGACAGCACATGGAATTCAATGCAAATCCATATGAAAACGCTTCTCACTCACCCGGTTGCTCTTGTTCAGTTTGCTACAACCCAAATTGGGTAGCTCCACCCCAAGTCCCGCTTGATGATTTTGGAAATCGAAGGGTTCCAAAAGCTCCGATTAATTTGAATTCCAACCACCATGTCAATCCTGTTACATTTCTGCCACATGATTATAATCCACGACGTGCTAGTCCTCCTCCATTGCACACAAGGTGGCAAAGCGACTTTGATTCAGAACCAAGAACCGCTATGGCAATCAATAGGCATGGACGAATCTTCCATCCTGTAGCAGGTGGTGCCCCATTCATCACATGCTTTAGGTGCTTTGAAATACTGAAACTGCCGAGAAAACTTGAGAATATGAATAAGAATCAGTCAAAACTGCAGTGTGGTTCCTGTTCAACTGTTATCTCACTTGAAATCAAAAAGAAAAAGCTCTTTACTTCTAAAGATTCCAAGCAACAATCTTCTGAGGTTGGTCAAAGTTCTAATGAGGCATTAAAAGGCAGTGTTTTAAGTCCTTGTGGTAGTCCGAATGCAGGTGACACCAAATCCCCCTGTGAAGATTTAGATCATTCTGATCATACCTTGCCATTCATTGACACCGAAGACAATTTACTGAGAGAAGATCAGAAGCTGGGCGTGGATGAATCTGAGAAGAGGCAAGATCCTACTTCAACATCTTCCATCCCTTCCAAGGAGGAGGAGGAGATATCAGATTGTGTGATCGCTCCGCTGGACATGGATGAATCTGTGAAGAGGCAAGGTCTTACTTCGACATCTTCCGTCCCTTCCAAGGAGGAGGAGGAGATATCAGATTGTGTGATCGCAAATACAGATGTTTCTGGCTCTGCTGAGTTGCCAACAAAAGAGTCCTTTTCTCCAAAGCGTCCAGGTTCGCCTCTTTGGGAGCAGTCTGATAGTTCTAAACATACAGTAAGCAGAGCCGAGAAGGGAAAGGACAGTGACTGCAAGAACCAAGACAAGGCACTCTTTAGAAAGATCGCTTCTCGACAGAATTCTGTGAAAGATAGTTCAGTGGAAACCAATGTGGATGTTTCTTACAATGAATATCTCAGTACCAACATATCTCAAGACTCTGCAAAGGGAAGAAAAGAACAAGATCGCCCCAAAATCGGCGAGGGTGCACATTCCTTATTGGTGGGTCTCATAAAAAAGAGCTCTAGAGATATCTCAAAATCTAACCAAGCTGTGGAGAAAACAAGGCCTACTGTTTTAATTAACCGGCAACCTATTCCGGATCATGTTGTTAGGAAAGCTGAAAAGCTCGCTGGCCCGATTCGACCTGGAGATTATTGGTAAGTCTGCATGTCGCCTCCCAACTTTTAGTGTATGACATGTATATTCCTTCTAGCTGAAAAAAGTAACTTGTTTCATATCCGCATTTTTAACTAGGTATGATTTCAGAGCCGGATTCTGGGGTGTGATGGGCCAAGCTTGCCTCGGCATAATTCCTGTGAGAACAATAAAATTCTGATTTGTAAATATTCTTGTACACGGTTCATGTGGACTTATAATAAAGCATTCGTTTCGTTTTGCAGCCTTTTATTGAAGAATTCAATTACCCCATTCCAACAAATTGTGCTGCTGGCAATACCGGTGTCTATGTAAACGGGAGAGAGCTACATCAGAGAGATTTGGACCTGCTTGCAAGGAGAGGACTACCAACTACAAGAGAGAAATTTTATATCGTCGAAATGTCTGGGAGAGTGGTGGATGAGGACTCAGGGGAAGATTTAAAAAGCCTCGGCAAACTTGCCCCCACGTAAGTCCTTGTGCTTATATAAGTTTGATTACAGTGGCATGTTGATTACCGTCTTGTTGTTAAGATCCTACTTAAAGAAAATTGCTCGATCGATATCAAACAACTTAGCTTGATCCTTATTTGGCTATTGCCCTGTGTCTGCAAGTGTAAACTAAGATTACCGTCATTTTCTTGCTTTGCATTTGTTAATTTCTTTTCATTTATGATAACCACCATTTGGTAATATATCAACCTTCATAATTAAAGATGTTTATGTATCAGCTTGTCTGATGGCTTATCATTTATTAATTTGTATTCGTATTGATTCATTCATGATCGTTGACGTTTCATTGGACAGAATTGAGAAGGCAAAGCTTGGATTTGGCATGAAGGTCCCCAGAATGGCTGTGTGAACATTCACTTTGCGATTTAAATCTTGTATGCTTCGAGTCTTTAAAGATGATAATGACGGGTCAATCACCGTTTAAATTCTTGGCGTGTTCTTGGATCCTATGTGTTTGTTAGTTGTTCATACGTTTGCATCTCTGCGAGTGTAGGTGATATGTACATTGTATCATCCAGTTGTGTTCGAGGCTGGATAGATTTTATCATGCTGTATTTGTACAGTATAGTTCTTCTGTATTATCGACGTGCTTGTTCATACATTTGGATTTCGCTTTGTTGATCCTCGTTGTCCCGGCGAGATTCCTGCTACATCATACACTGCAAGGTACAGAACACATTACACTGATGCGAACCAATGTTTGTCAAGCTTCTACCAAGTAGATTTCAAAATTTCATGTGTAAATAAGCCTCTGATATATGTACTGGTTTCTGATTCTGTAAAAGTAAGGGTGGCTTTTTTGTAAAAGTGAAAAAAATTAAGAGGGAAATTTTGGATCAGATTGAAATGAAATCCTACCTTCTAGTGACTATTTGCAATCTGATGCCTTGACATGCTAATACTCGCAAGATGTCGACAGAAAGCATGTCATTGACATGTTATAGACTGTCTTAGTTTCATTCGACAACGAGGCTGTCATGATATTCTCATCATTGTTATATATTCGCATATTATATACGTACATATGTACTTTTTAAAAATACTTTCACTTTCTGTACACGTCGTCACAATTCATTAAATTGCACTTTTTTGTACTCCAACGTATGATACACATATTATAAATATATGCATACTTTTCATTTTTAATACACATTATTTAGTCATATTTTTAATAATACACATGAAATTCACTTATTTTATACGTATTTTTAACATATTATTGAAAAACAAAAATAAGTAAATATTAAAATTTAAGAAAAAGTTCTAATCTTTCAAAGTATCATTTATACAAAGTTGCTAAATAATGCACGTACGTATTTTCACATAATATACCCGTTTCGTATTTTACTATGATTCTCATTAGTGTTTGTTTTATTCAAGTCAACCAAATATTAAACACATCTTAAAAGTGCTATATTCTGTTGACTAAGCATGGGACCTGACAGATCCTATAAGATGATCATAAGATAATCATAATAATAGTCATAAAAAGGGCAGAGGAATAATAATTGTTATTTAAACTTTTTTGAACAAATGATATTATCTACACTAAAGGGATGAGCTTAATCTCATAATGAGCTAACATTAATACGGTTCAAATTCGTCTTTGATGAGAATTGAACCTAAAAGCTCTTACTTATACCATCTCCATCCCTTGGGAATAAAACTTAAAAATTTAAGCCACAAAATTTTAAGCAATAACCTAGAAACTGTTTTTCTCCTCCAATGGTTATGGCTTAAAATTTTAGCCTGAGATTATTAAATAATGATTTTAGCTTTTTTTTTTATAACTTTTTTGAAAAATAAAATTTATGTAGATTATTCTAATTTATTTTTATGAACATTTTAACTTAAAAATATTTAAATTCTAATAAATAATTAAAAATCATACAAATACATAGGTATTTATAAAGTTTTAAGTGGATTTTGATTTAAATCATTTCTTTAAATTATTTTAGATGTTAGATTTAATTTTAGGCCGTCAAATCTTTTATTTTACTGTTAGATTTGATTTCATTTGATCACAGCAGTTGGATTATAAGTAAAAAAGCAAAAAATGGTTTTGAAATACGACAGTTTATGGGTACATAATAATTTAAGCCAAGCTTAATTTCTGGAGAGAATTTAGCCCAAAGATATATTTTTTCCCAAATTCTTATTTTAGCCCTATGGTTGGAGATGTTTGGAGGAGGTTTAAAGCTTATATTTTAAGCTTTATTCTATGGCTTGGAGATGGTCTTACAAGAGAAAAGAAAAACCATTAAATTGTAGTACTAAGTGGCAATGCTACTTGAACTAGATATTCTATTTAAAAACCCTAAGTAATTGTGGGAAGCAAACATATCATATGCTATTTTGTGGTCGAATCCAGATCGAAGTGGCATCACTGAATTTGACAAGCATCTTTATTCGGTTGGTAAGGTGAATATAAATCGAAAAATATATTAAGTTAGGTCGGTTGATTAAAACAATATACTCTTTTTTTTATATTTAAGTTTTAATATCTTTAATAAAAATTGAAGCAATTTAAAAATCATCATATAAAATAAACTATAGTTCAAATTTAATATACATGACAATGCAATTTCAACCGTTCATCTTCTAAAATGTTTCTTTAATAAGAGCTTGTATTACCTAATTAGTTGATCAAGCAAGCCTTAAATAGGATCAAGGAGGTTGGTTGAGTGATTCTTTCAAATACATGATATTAAACAACAATTCAACATCAATATTATCCAAAAAGAAAACAACTATTAACACACACACATTCTCCTTTAGGAGAGATTTTTCACACAAGTGTAATACATAATTGGTTGGAAATTTGAAAAAAAAAACATTTCAATTAGGGTAAACATTTCAATATCAACATTTAACGGAAAATTTAACAGATTGACTAAGATTGTACAAAATTGAAATGAAATAATAAGTAATGTATGAGTTTGAAATATTTTAAAGATTTTGTATGAGGTTGTAATTGACAACAAACCTGAGCACGCAAAATGTAATTTACCCTACCAATTAATTGTATTATAACATTAATGTACTAAACCGTGTTCCTGACACATTGGAAAATTTATGGTACTCTAAATCATCGGAATTGTAACTGGGACAGTTGTCGGTGAGTAACTCTCTGCTATTAATGTGTAAATTGCAAACTGACGATGGATCAGCTTTTTTCTATTGTGAAATATATTAAAGTGATTTATTCTTCTGGAAAGAAGAACCTAATCTTCAGTTTCTTCATAATTTTTAATCTTCTTTTTAATGAAAATTAAACTTGTAATTACCAGCCAATTTTCTTGCTCTCCAATCATGAATCACTTTATTAAATTTATTAAAAATAATTAATTACTGGCTTTACTCACTTTATCTTCACTCCCATAACTGCACTCTACAATTAGCTTATGCATGATTAACAAATAACAGGCATCCACGGCAGCCAAAAGCCAAAAAACACA
Source organism: Malus fusca (assembly GCA_035220775.1). Taxonomy (NCBI): domain Eukaryota; kingdom Viridiplantae; phylum Streptophyta; class Magnoliopsida; order Rosales; family Rosaceae; genus Malus; species Malus fusca. The sequence continues at coordinate 26,343,102 of CM069064.1, forward strand.
CCAGGAGAAAACTCTCTTCGATCCAAAATCCAATCTAACATCTCAAAAGTTTTGATCTTATTATATAATCCCAATCAAACAAGTAATTATTTTTCTGGGTTTCAATCCTTTTAGCTCAACATCCACTACATTCAAAGATCTAGAGAGAGAGAGAGAGAGAGAGAGAGAGAGAGAGAGAGAGAGAGAGAGAGAGAGAGAGAGAGCAAGAAGCAAGCAGTGAAGGCAATGAAGCTGAATTGGATGCACTGGTTTAATCACAAGCACAAGCATTTGGTGGTGAAGTTTGGAGTTGCAATCCTTCTGATGGGTCTTGCTTTTCGTCTCTTTCTCTCCACCTCCAATGAGTTTTCGCCCAAAACAGAAGCCCCTTTTCCTGAGGAAACTGAGGATTTAGAACAGCCAATCTCTGTGGAATTTCCAAAAAACGAAGATCAGGATGAGATGCCTGTTCCCGGAAAAGAAACCCATTTTCCCGAGAATACTGTGGATTCAGAGCAGCCAATTTCTAGGCAAGTTCCAGGAGATGGAGATCAGGACCAGATACCTCCACCAAATGGTATTACTTAATTCTCTTTAATGGCTGTTGTTGTTTTTCTATTTTTGTACTGTATGTATGAGAAATTTAGTTTGGAGTGAACTGCTGTCGTTGGAAAGTCTTGCTCTGTGATTGATAGTTTAGGTTACCAAGATCTGCAGTTGGGAAATTGGACTTTTGCTCCAATATGTTGGGAATTGTGGATGATTTTCGGTATAGTTTTTGGCTTTTCGTATCATTTCAATGTTTTGTTGTACTGCTAGTTATTCTGATACTATTAGTTGAAAGATCCTTTTACTCTTCATGGAATCTCTCATTTCAGATAGTGAATTCGATTGCAATTGCATTAAGTGAGTTAGTTTTCAATGGAGATAAAGTTTGTGCGCTTGTGCAGGAAAGTGCGATCTTTTCTCTGGGGATTGGATTCCGAGTACTTTGGGTGCAGCTTACAATGAGAGCTGCCCCACAATTGAAAATCCTCAGAATTGCATAAGAAATGGGAGGCCTGATACAGGGTTTCTATACTGGAAGTGGAAGCCACGATATTGTGAAATCCCAAAATTTGATCCAGGGAGATTTCTTGAAATGATGAGGAACAAAGCATGGGCGTTGATTGGTGATTCGATATCTCGTAACCATGTCCAGTCGTTGCTGTGCATGCTCTCCACGGTATGTATTTGAATTCATAACTCACATATAAATGTTGGCTTTGCACAAATGAACAGAATATTTAGTATTAAAACATAAAAAAGAAAATAATCCTTCATATGCTTCGGTTGGATAGATGCGTTGGAGTTGAGTTCCTTAGATACCTAATAACTAATGTTTTCATTGATGGATGAGAAGGTGTTTAAAAGAGGAAAGGTAAAAGCGCTTATGGGGCATCCTGCCTCCCAAGAAGGTTGAAGGGATAGAGGAGGAACCTTTCTTTTGAGGAATAGGTTGGAAATGCTCTACCTCCCTGGCCAGAAATTAAGAAAGAGATCGGTCAGAAAGGGCCCTTAGGTACTCGATATTTAGGATATCCTAATTGCTAAAGTCTCCATTTGTCCTAGAAGCTTAACATGTTAGGATGTGGAGAATGTGTTTAATTCTCAGTCAGATACTTCCCTAGCTACCCTTCCTATTTTCGAGTAATACATTTTCATGGTTCGTCTGCCTCTTCTACTGAACTTGAATCAGTTATCATCTTTGAACTGTAAAGTCAGTTAGTTTATCATTGATCAAGATAAATAACTTTTGATGATAACAAACCTTTTAGTTTCCAGTAATGTGATCCCCTTGAGAACTTTTTGGACTAATTCTAGAAAGTTTCAATAACTCGTGAATAACTTCTTTAAGCATTTTTGCTAGTGTTTGCTCTTGTCTGTTGTTCTTAGTTCACTAGAGCTTCCGTAATATTTTGGTTTTGCACCTTTCCCAGCTTACCCACTTTATAGCTGCACCAGTCATTGTGCCTTCATTACAACATGAAGCATAGAAGGAAATATAACTATATACAAATATAGGGTCATGGTATACAAATATATGCCAGTGAAATTGTTTTATCTAGAAAAGTTAATTGAGGTGGTATAAAGTTGTTTCCCCACCGTCTATCCATGTCTGTACGCGCACACCTGCACATACAAAGTTACCACTATAGCTGTAAAATGACAAGTGTAGATTTGTTTCTTACTTTTGTCTCTGGAATTTTGGTCCATAGTTCATCTGTTTACAACATACCATCTTTAATGTTTGAGATTCTGGGTTGATGGAATAAATGGTTGATTATTAGATTGTTTAAGCCTAGAACTAAACTTCTTTGAAGAGGTTGTTTAAAATTTGATTGAAACATTGTCCTTCAGGTTGAACGAGCCGTTCAAGTGTACCATGACAAGGATTACAGGTCCAGAAGATGGCACTTCCCCTCTTACAATTTTAGCGTCTCAGTTATTTGGTCCCCATTCCTTGTCCAAGCTGCTATTTTTGAAGACTCTGATGGTGTGGCATCATCTGAAGTTGAGCTGCATCTTGACAAGCTTGATAAGAAGTGGGTGGATCAGTACCACGGTTGGGACTACATGATAATTTCAACAGGGAAATGGTTTCTCAAAAGTGCTATCTACTACGAGGGCAATGAAGTTCTGGGATGCCATTACTGTCCTAAAAGGAATCTGACAGAGTTGGGGTTTGATTTCTCTTATCGCAAAGCCCTGAGATTTGTGATGAACTTTATAGTAAAGTCAGATTACAAGGGCACAATATTTTTCAGAACGTCCACGCCTGATCATTTTGAGGGCGGGGAGTGGAATACTGGGGGAAACTGCAAGAAAACGGCCCCAGCTAAAGAAGGTGAGGTTGACGTGAAGGAGGTAAATAAGATTCTGCGTGGCATTGAACTAGATGAATTTCCGAAGGCAGCTGCTGAAGCTTCTAAACATGGGGTGAATCTCAAACTCCTTGACCTTTTCCAACTTTCTTTGTTGAGACCTGATGGACATCCAGGTCCATATAGGCAGTATCATCCATTTGAACAAGGCAGAAACGCGAAGGTTCAGACTGATTGTTTGCATTGGTGCTTACCAGGACCTATAGAATCTTGGAATGATATATTAATGGAGATGATAGTAAATGGATAAGAAAAATCAGCCTACTTCGCTGCCGGAATTCTTATTTTTTCCCCTTCTAGATCATGAGAGAGCATATAATGGATCCTGGTAAAGTTTCTTGCAGAAGTTTCTGATGAATCGTAAATTCCTTCTCTGCCTTGTCTGTACAACAAATTTTGGTTCTTCTCCGGATGAACCGGTTCATCTTTGCCCCGACTGAATCTTTACCGGCGTCTACTGGCCTGTGATTTAGATCCTCATCTGTAGTTACAAAGAAAAGAACACTGCAAAATGATCATGATGTTGTATTAACCGCACTCTCAACAAGAATTCGACTCTCGCGGCATCGCGCTCCCATCCATCGAGCAGAACTGCCTGCAACCTCTGTCATTATTGTATGCCATAAACTTATAACTTTGTAATCTTGATTCAAAATCTGTTTTTTATTTTTTATTTTTTTTCTTCCGAATTTCATTTAATTTGTTATTTCCCCCCCAAAAAAATCATGTTACTTTATGTGCTGTTTAAGTGTGAAAAATGATACAATTTTTTTATGCAAAGCCTGCATAATATCCAAATTGATTTGTTCCCATCCAAATACGTTCCTCATCGGGAACAATTACAAACATTGTTCAATACGTAAGACCATCTCCTGTGGGGATGTCAAATTTTACGTGAATTTGATGGTAGGAAGAAGGCTCAATCTATATGCTAATTCTATGTGAATTGACATATGAATTTTTTGCGGTCAAATTTGACATGTGAAAACGGGCATTAAGGGTTGGAGCATGGTTTTAAATATCGATAATATCGGCGATATTTCGCCGATATTATCGTTTTTCAGAGGCTCCGATATTTTTTCACATATCCGTCTCATTATCGTCAAAATATCGCGATATTATCGAAAAAGTCGTCGTGGATCCGTCGTCGGAAAGGCAGCCGAGGCTGCGTCGTCCCCCCAGCTGCCCAGATCTCTCTGCAATCCATGCTCAAACCTAAGATCTGCGCCTCAACGACGCCGATTCCCCCGCCGTTGTCGAAGTCGCGGCGAAAGATCCACAACTCCAGAACGGATCGAGCTCGCAGTTGTAGATCCACAACTCGTGGTCTGTCCCCATGGCGAAGCAGGCGTGGTCTTGGGTTGAAGCAGACGTGGAACAGAGACGGAGGCGAGCGCGGCGCCGGCGGGGCAGGCTCCGGGGGGAGGAGGAGAATGGGTGGTTGTTGTGGAGGTTGAGGTTGGGGTTTGGGGGCGATTCGGGGTCGTCGCTGGAGTCAACGACAGAGGTGGGGTTGTTATCGGTGGGATCGGTGAGCAAGGCGGAGAAGGATCAAGAGAACTCAGAGTTCCTGGGTTCGCCGACGAGGCGGAATAAGCGGACCAGGAGGAAGGCGAGGGAGGAGGAGAATGCCATGTGGAAGAAGGATCGAGAAAGGTCTCTGTGCGTGTGTATGGGAGAAGGGAGAAGAGAGAAGGATCGAGAATTCGAGAGATCTGTCGATCTGTGTGTGTGTTTGTGGGAGAAGGGAGAGGGAGAAGAGAGAAGGATCCAGAGACAAGTCGTGTGTGCGTGTGTGGTGTGCGTGTGTGGTGGCGTGTGTGATCCTGTGTGTGCGTGTGTGTGTCGGTGGCGTGTGTGTGTGTAGGTGGTGTGTGACGTTGTGAGAAAAGAAAAGCATGGTAAATAATTCAACTTTTACATCTTTTAGGAATGGTACAATGTATAAAGTGTAAAATATTGTACTAATTCAATATATATAAATGATTATGGTGTGTTTAAACTTCTTTCATTAATTACTATATATTTTTTACACTCACAATGTTTGCCAGCTCGCTATATAATCAACTTGATAATGTTAAATTCATCATGCAATGCATTTCCTTCCAATTTTTTATGATAAACTAATAGATAATTGACTAAATAAACATCTTGCAAAGTTTCAATAAAAATTTCCAAGTTTTTCTTACAATTTCCGTGGTTTCCATGTAATTTTTATCGATATCGATATTATCCCGATATTTCCATCGATATTTCCGTGTTTTCGGACTACCGATATTTCCGATATTACCGATATTTTCTTCCTTGGGTTGGAGGAATAGAAAATCTAAATATTGAAATTTTATTTTGGTTGATTTCTTTTTAAAAATGAGTCCTCCATATAATTTTTTTTTTTTTTTTTTGTCGAAGAGATAAATAATGAGTCCTACATATTTCATTTATAACAAAAAAAATATATGGGTTGGAGGAAGAGAAAATTTAATATTGTCATGTCAGTCATCAAATTAATATTTGTGCAATATTATATGCCCTAATCTAAATTCATTTGTATGTGGCATTAAGGTGTAATGTTTTTTGTGAGATACTTGCATATTATATTAGTGGACTGAATTTGACACTGCTGCCTACATTAAAGCATAATCTTTTTAGATTGACATGTTGTTTAAATAATTTTATTCTAAAACTAAAACTAATACATTGAAGTGTAATATTTTATATTTGATACTTGCATATTATTAATAGACAGTGAATTTGACACCGCTTGGTACACAAATTCTTCTAACCAATAATTCGAATTGACATTTTATCGTTCAAAGAATTTTACCGTGAAACTAAAACTAATATAATCACGAACGCATATGGTAGACTTATCCAAAAAAATCATTTGAAAACCTAATTGAAGAAGTAAATTTGAACAAAAACTATCCAAAATTGAAAAGTAAAATCCATCTATGGTAAAGAAAACAAATTGTAATCTCTATATATGTAGTGAGGGCTTGTACCCATCTTCTACAAACGGTCAATCAAGGCTTATTACCGGACGTCAAACAACAATTCAATCTCGAAAGTTAATTTGAATTTGAAAAAACTTACCGTTGGGCCGCCCCCTCCTTATATACAACCCCTCTCTCCCCCCAAACAACCACTCAATTTCAAATTCAAAATCCTCCGACCTCCTCTCTCTCTCTCTCTCTCTGCCATGGCTGACACTGCAATCGCCGAAATGCCCAACAGGAAGCCAAGGGCCAGCCGAAGGGCACTCAAGGACAAAAACCCATCTGGAAATGCAGCCAATATCCTCGCAGGAAAGGTCTCGGATGCCGCTCCGAGCCCGATCCAAACACCATCGGACTCCAACCCAGCGAAGGAGAACCACGAGAGTCTCTCTCAGACTCGCACCTCCCCCAAGAAGTCGGCCAAAGCTGCGGCTTCTAAGAAACAGGCCAAGCAGAAGAAGATCCAACCGTCGTCATTCGAGAAAGAACTCGAAGAAATGCAAGAGAAGCTGCAAGCGATGAAGCTTGAGAAGGAGAAAACCGAGGAGCTCCTGAAGGAGAAGGATGAGATCTTGAAGACCAAGGAGGAAGATCTCGCAATGAAGGGCCGAGAGCAAGACAAGCTTCAGATGGAGTTGAAGAAGCTGCAGAAGCTCAAGGAGTTCAAACCCACCATGGTCTGTTTTCTTGATCCCCTTATTTTCTTCATTTGCGTCCTTATTTCTGCATGCGTTGTATTATCCTCTGTTTGGATGCTGAGAAAATATATTATGGATCTGAAGTTTGGTTGGCTGATTCTTAATTTTGGATTCTTAAATTTGTTTGGTTACTTGTTAATTGTAAAAAAAAAAGGAAAAAAAAAATCCCTGAGGGTTCTTTATTTATATGTTCTTAGGGTTTCTGTTCTCGATCCCCTTTCCTGGAATTTGTTTTGTTGCATTGGCTTGATGATTAGGGTTCACATGAAATTTGGTTGATGATTTGGGATTTTTATGCTTTTTGGTTACTGGTAAATTACCCAAAAACGTGTTTAGGGTTCGTAATTTGTAATTTCTTGGGTGTTTGATCGAAGCGGTTCGATGATCTTGAAATGGGGTTGACATGGTTACTTATTTTTCATCAGGCATTCCCAATTGGTCAATCAGTGCAAGACAAGAAAAAGAAGGGTTGCCCTGAGAAGAAAAGGCCAGCTCCTGCTTACATCTTATGGTGCAAAGATCAATGGGCTGAGGTAAGTTGCAGATTAGAACACTACGATTGTTCGCAGATGTATGTGAGAAACAATTTCTGACTCTGCTTTTGTGGTTTTGATGCAGATCAAGAAGGAGAACCCTGAAGCAGATTTTAAGGAAGTCTCAAACATTTTGGGGGCCAAGTGGAAGAACGTCAGTGCTGAAGAGAAGAAGCCTTACGAAGAGAGGTACCAGGCTGAGAAGGAAGCTTACCTGAAAGTGACTACAAAAGAGAAGCGCGAGGTGGAAGCAATGCATCTCTTGGAGGAGGAGAACAAGCAGAAGACAGCTATGGAGTTGCTTGAACAATACCTACAGTTCAAGCAAGAAGCCGAAATGGAGAACAAGAAAACCAAGAAGGAAAAGGATCCATTGAAACCCAAGCATCCAATGTCGGCATTTTTTCTGTTCACAAACGACAGGCGACCAGCTCTGGCTGCAGAGAACAAAACTGTCACTGAGGTATTTGAAATTCACCATCCCCACATGAAAAGCCTCATAGCATATTTTAATTTGTCAATTTTGGGACTATTTCGTAGGTTGCAAAGATCACGGGTGAAGAATGGAAAAACATGACGGAGGTGCAAAAATTGCCGTATGAGGAGATGGCTAGGAAGAACAAGGAGAAGTATATGCAAGAGATGGAGGTTTACAAGCAGAATAAGGAAGAGGAAGCTTCCAATCTCAAAAAGGAAGAGGAAGAGCTGATGAAACTGCAAAAGCATGAAGCCTTGCAGCTTCTCAAGAAGAAGGAGAAGACTGAAAACATAATCAAGGTTTGCTTACTACTAAGCAAGCTGTGGTCTCCATTATTTTACTGATTTTGTTGCTATTGTATTATTAGTTGGTTGCTAATCGAATTGTAATGGAATAACAGAAAACGAAGGAGGAGCAGAAGAAGAAGAAGAAGGAAGAAATGAAGAATGTTGACCCCAACAAGCCCAAGAAGCCTGCATCCTCTTACCTCTTGTTCAGGTAATGTTCCTCGTTAAATGCTGTAGTCCTGTAATGTCTTATACAGAGAGAGTGTGTGTGTGTGTATATATATACATACATACATATATATATATATATATATATATATATATCTTTGGTAACACAGTAGAATCTCCCGTAAAAGAGAAATAAAAACTGATTTCGGTTTTGTTTTGAATGATGCAGCAAGGAAGCAAGAAAGGCTCTGTTGGAGGAGAGACCAGGGACTAACAGCACCACCATTACTGCAATGATTTCACTGAAATGGAAGGTACGGGATTGCATTTGGGTTCGGAAGTCGCGTTTGGTAACATGTTCTCGACCCTAAATTAATTAAAACTGATCCTATTTTTTGTTTCACTTGTTGGGTTATATAGGAAATGAAGGAAGAAGAGAAAAAGGGTTGGAATGAGAAGGCAGCTGAAGCAATGGAAGCATACAAGAAGGAGGTAGAGGAATATAACAAAAGTGCTGCTGCTGCATCTACCTCTGTTAATTGATGATGATCAGACGGTGTTCAAATGTTGGTGAAACATTTGTAGGAGTTTCATGCCCATCACTTTGATGGCTAATTTGACTTTTTTCTTTCTTTAGTGTCAACTTTGATGTCAACCTTAGCATTTGCTAACTATGAATGAAAGATTTGAATGATTCAAATTCAAGAGTTGACCTGATCTGATTATTGAACAAATGTTTTTCTTAACTTCACAAAACTACATATAATCACTTCAAACTGTTGTGCTATGACAGCACCAAACCCGTTGGAACCAACTCAAGCTAACCCACAAGAAATTTATCAAATGAAATGCAAGAACAAAATATTAAAGACACCAAGATTTTAACGAGGTTCCTCAACAATCAGTGTAACTGGAGTACGTCCTCGGAGCAGTAGGAGCTCACCCAATAATCCACTATCAACCAAATGGGAGTTTACAAAGTGTTGGCAATCTCACAACCCAAAAAACCCCAATACAACCAATAGCTCTCACACACCAAAGAAACAAATAGAGAGAAATATAATGATTAATTTCTTCTCTATACAAAGCTCAAAGCTATTACAACAACAACTACATTGGTGGATGATTACTAACCAAAGAGATTAGCACTTTCTTCTTCTATTCAAAGAGGGGCTGCTCCACTTCAATTTTTCTTCTCTGTTTATCTGGTGCACACTTCTTTTCTCTCTCTAATTGCTCCAAAGGCAACAACACAATGTTAAGAACCAAAACCCACGGGTGTTGATGACCAAAACAATTAACTTTAGACAATGTGTCCTTTTTTCTCCCCAAAACATGCAAGGGACACAATGATGTTGTCCACCTTTTCTTTTCTTTTATTTAATCAAAAAGTTGGCCACTTGGCCACTAATTCAACAATCTCCACCTTGGCCAAGTTCTGAAAACGCCATGATAAGCCAACCAACACAATCAACACAAAAATTACTCCCAACCATGGAAGAAAATATCGGTAATATCGGAAATATCGGTAGTCCGAAAACACGGAAATATCGATGAAAATATCGGGATAATATCGATATTGATAAAAATTACATGGAAACCACGGAAATTGTAAGAAAAACTTGGAAATTTTTAATGAAACTTTGCAGGATGTTTATTTAGTCAATTATCTATTAGTTTATCACAAAAAATTGGAAGGAAATGCATTGCATGATGGATTTAACTGATTTAAGTTGATTATATAGCGAGCTGGCAAATTTTTCACTCTTTGAGGTTCAAATTTTTCACTCTTTCCCTGAAATTATATATTTTCACTTTTTCCCTGAAATTGAGTCTTTTATCCTAATCTAATCTGGACCCCCAGATTAATTTATATTTTCACTCTTTCCCTGAAATTATATAAATTGTGCAATTGAGTCATTTATCCTAATCTAATATGGACCCTCCATCTTGATTCTCACTCTCTGTCACGCTGCCACGTGGCAGACCACTAACCCTCACCCTATCTCTCTCTCTCTCTTTTCCCAAGTCCCTCTCGGACCCTTCACTCTCTCTCAGTTCTCAACTCTATCTCTCTCTCGAACTCTCGTTCTCTCACCCCATTTTCTCCGGCGCCAACTCTGGCTTCGGCTGGAGTCGGTCGCCCTTTCCCCCTTCCTCATCCTGTTTTTCTCTTGTTTTTCCCTTCTCGGTCTGTTCCTCTGTCTTTTCTTCTTTCTCTTCTTCTTCTGTTTTTCTTTTTGCTTTCTCCTCTGTTTTTTCTTTTCCCCCTTGCGTCATTTCCCGATCAGGCCATGTCCTCCTACCCACCCCTAGCGGCGATCATCCTCCTTCATCTTTCAGATCCGGCATGCAGCTGCTTTCAAACCGCGTTTTGCTGCGGTATTTTGAGAGGGTGCGTTGAGATCCGGTGTTCTCACCGGCTCGGGTGCTCCGCACCACCACCCTTTCAATGTCTCTCGTCATCGTCGGTTTCGAGATTCGGAGTTCTGGGTATGTTTCTTAATGGGTGGAGATCCCGAGTCGCCGCCGATCCGCAGTTCCCCTTCAAGGTTCTGATGGAGGTCTTTTACAGTCGGCCGGAGCTGTAGAAGCTCCGGCGTTCTTCTCCGATTAGCACAGTGCTAAAATATCGATATTATCGAAAATATCGCGATATTTTGACGAAAACCATTTGGATAGTTAAAAAAATATCGGACCCCCCAAAAAACGATAATATCGGCGAAATATCGCCGATATTATCGATTTTTTCTTCCTTGCTCCCAACACAAAAATTACTCCCAAACACTAGCAAGAGAACAACTCATGCTGAGCCAAATGCTCCAAAACTCCTACTGCTCAAAGCCTTCTTTATATAGGCAAAATGTGAGCCAAGTTCAAGCAATGAACAAACTTTGCTACACCAACAACCTTAGTCAACATATCAGCGGGGTTGTCTTTAGTTGGAATCTTCTGGAGAATGATTTCCCCTTCACCAACAATTTCACGAACAAAGTGATAACGCACATCTATGTGCTTGGTCCTCGCATGATGAACTTGATACTTAGCCAAATAAATGACACTTTGACTATCACAATGTACCTCCACCTGTTTCTGATCAACCCCCAAATCTCTAATCAGCCCATGTATCCAAATGGCCTCCTTTATAGCTTCAGCAACTGCCATGTATTCAGTCTCTGTAGTAGACAAGGCAACAGACGACTGCAAAATGGACCTCCAACAAACTGGCCCTTTAGCCATAGTAAACACATAGCCTGTAGTAGACTTCCTTCCATCCAGATCACCTGCATAATCTGAATCAACATAACCAACTGCAAAATGACCAATACCAGAGTCATCTCTCTCAAAGCATAAACCAACGTCTCGAGTACCATGGAGATACCTCAATATCCACTTAGCTGCTTACCAATGCTCTTTACCTGGATTATGCATATATCGACTCACCATGCCAACTGCATGAGCAATATCCGGTCTAGAGCATACCATTGCATACATCAAACTACCAACCAAATTTTCATATGGTATATTTTTCATTTGCAGCTTCTCTTTATCAGTTTTAGAACATTGTAGAGAACTCAATTTAAAATGAGGAGCCAAAGGGGTACTAACCGGTTTGGTTGAATCATGAACTCCAAACTTCCGAATCAACTTCTCAAGGTATTGTCTTTGATTCAAACTGACCAAACCCTTCGCTCTATCTCTAGTGATCTCCATGCCAAGGATCTTCTTCGCTTCACAAAAATCCTTCATCTCAAACTCATTCTTCATTTGCTTCTTCAATTTCTCAATCTCTTCGACATTCTTTGAGGCAATCAACATATCATTAACATATATCAACAAATAAATGAAAAACTCATCTTGCAACTTCTTGAAGTACACACAATGATCATATTGACTTCTAGAATAATTTTGGCCTCTCATAAATTTATCAAACCTCAAATACCATTGCCTTGGAGATTGCTTCAAGCCATAAAGTGATTTCTTCAATTTGCAAAACAAATTCTCCTTCCCTTTCACTGTATACCCATCCGGTTGACACATATAGATCTCTTCATTCAAATCACCATGTAGGAAAGCCGTCTTCACATCAAGTTGCACAAGCTCAAGATCATACTGTGCAACAAGAGCTAACATAATGCGAATTGAGGAGTGCTTCACAACCGAATAAAAGATTTCATTGTAGTCAATGCCCTCCTTTTGTGCATACCCTTTAGCAACTAATCTTGCTTTGAATCTCACATTGCTTTTCTCATCAGCATCTTCCTTCTTGGCATACACCCATTTGCAACCGATAGCTTTCTTGCCCTTAGGCAATTTAGCTAACTCCCAAGTCTTGTTCTTCAAGAGAGAATTCATTTCATCACCCATGGCATTGCACCACCTCTCATTCTCCTCACTTTCAATGGCTTCCTCGAAATTGGATGGAATATCTAATGATAATAAGAAGAGCAAAAATAACATAGTCACTATACCGAGCTAGCTTGGTAATTTGTCTTTTTCCTCTGTTCTTGGCAATAGACTCTTGAGGTGAAACTTGCTCTTCAACTTGAATAGAATCTTCAAGTTCAACTTCTTCAACATCCTCATGGTCTCCCACTTCTTCACTTGTAGTGGCTTCGACATCAGCGGAAATAGGATTTGAAGTACCAGAGGCAACTTTCTCAAGCTCCACCTGTTGGACATCTTTCACATTCTTCTCAGAGTCTTTGTACATACTTTCTTCATCAAATGTCACATCTCTGCTGATTACAAGTTTCTTCAATTCTGGGCACCACAACCTGTAACCCTTGACACCACTACTAAAACCAAGAAAGATAGCCTTTTTGGCTCTAGGATCAAGTTTATTTTCAGTCACATGAAAATAAGCAGGTGAACCAAAAATACGAATATGATCATAATCAGAAGAAGGTTTTCCAGTCCATACCTCCATTGGTGTCTTACCTTGAATAGCAGCTGAGGGTAACCGGTTGATGATGTGACATGCATAAGTAACTGCCTCTGCCCAAAATGACTTGCTCAAACCCGACTGAGACAACATACATCTAACCTTTTCAAGCAAGGTTCGATTCAATCTTTCTGCAACTTCATTTTGTTGTGGAGTTCCCTTGACACTGAAATGTCTTACAATCCCTTCTTCTTTGCAAACTTTAAAGAAAGGGTCAGATGTGTATTCACCACCATTATCCGATCTCAAAATCTTAATCTTTCTCTCAGCCTGGTTCTCAACCATTTTCTTCCAACCCAAGAAAATGCTCAACACCTCACTCTTGTGCTTCATAATGTAGACCCAAGACCTTCTTGAATAATCATCAACAAAGGTCACGAACCAATGTCTACCACTCAAAGAGGGAGTCTTTGTAGGACCCCAAACATCCGAATGCACATAATCAAGAATGCCCTTCGTCTGATGTACAGCAGTACCAAACTTCACTCTAGTTTGCTTCCCCAAGACACAATGCTCGCAGAAATCAAGCTTACAAGTCGTGGCACCTTTTAGAAGACCTTGTTTCACAAGCCCTTGTAGAGCTTTCTCACCGGCATGACCTAATCTCATATGCCATAGTCTAGTAGTATCAGAATCGGATGTGCCCATATTTTCTAAGACTACAGATGTTTCACTTGTCACAGTGCTTCCTTGCAATAGATACAAATGACCACATCGAGGAGCTTTCATCACAACAAGTGCACCATAGGTAACTTTCAATGTCTGTCCATCTGAATGAAACCTGAAGCCCTTGGATTCTAAAGTACCAAAAGAAATAAGATTTTTCTTCAAATTCGGTACACACCGAACACCTGTCAACTCTTTAACCATGCCATCATGCAACTTCAAACGAACTGTACCAATCCCTTTTGTTGTGCAAGGATTGTCATCTCCCATGAACACAACGCCACCATCAAACTCTTTCAAGCTTGAAAACCAATCCTTGTGAGGAGTCATATGATGAGTACAACCCGTATCCAACCCCCACTTAGTAGCACAATCAAATGATGAGGAAGTGGTTAAAGCAAAATCACAAAAATCTGTTTCAACCTCAGCAACATTAGCTTCAGAACTTTCTTTTCCTTTGGTCTTCAATCTAGGACAATCTTTCTTCCAATGACCCTTATTACGACAAAAGACACATTCATCCATTTCCAAAGGTTTTCTACCTTTAGAGTTTCCTCTAGGTCGAGACTGTGATTTTTTCCTACTAGAAGATGATATTCTCTCCGATGATCTACCTCTAACAAATAAAGCTTCAGATGTACTATCATGATTTTTATCTCTATGCCTCATTTCATAATTCATCAAGGCATTTGACACATCTTCAAATTTCACAGTTTCTTTACCATGCATAATAGTGGTAACAAAATGCTCATAAGAGTCCGGCAAGGAATTTAACAATATTAAGGCCTTATCTTCATCCTTAATATCCTCATCTAAATTTAACAAGTCGGCAATCAACTTATTAAAAGCATCAAGATGTCTAATCATTTTTGTACCTTCTTTGTATTGGAAGCGGTTGAGCTTTTTCTTCAAGTGTAGTCAGTTCTCTGCACTCTTCGTCATATACTTGTCTTCCAATTTTTGCCCCAACACACTTGCTAATGTCTCCCGCATCACAAAATACTTCTGAGTTTTTGCAAGACACAACCGAATTGAAGAGCAAGCCCACAAATTTAATTTCTCCCATTCCGGCTTCGACATAGCTTCCGGCTTCTCTCCCAAAGCGGCAAGTAGATCTTGTTGAGCCAACACATCTTTGACCTCACATTGCCACATCCCGAAGTTGTTTGTGCCATCAAACTTTTCCACTTCGAACTTTGCATTTTGAACCGTAGTTCTTGCAAACCCGGAGCTGCTTCCAAAAGGATTCTCATCTTACCCGTCTGACATCTTTGGCAACTAGACAGTACCTAAGAGCAACCAGTGCTCTGATACCAATTGTTGTGCTATGACAGCACCAAACCCGTTGAAACCAACTCAAGCTAACCCACAAGAAATTTATCAAATGAAATGCAAGAACAAAATATTAAAGACACCAAGATTTTAACGAGGTTCCTCAACAATCAGTGTAACTGGAGTACGTCCTCGGAGCAGTAGGAGCTCACCCAATAATCCACTATCAACCAAATGGGAGTTTACAAAGTGTTGGCAAGCTCACAACCCAAAAAACCCCAATACAACCAATAGCTCTCACACACCAAAGAAACAAATAGAGAGAAATATAATGATTAATTTCTTCTCTATACAAAGCTCAAAGCTATTACAACAACAACTACCTTGGTGGATGATTACTAACCAAAGAGAGGAGCACTTTCTTCTTCTATTCAAAGAGGGGCTGCTCCACTTCAATTTTTCTTCTCTGTTTTTCTGGTGCACACTTCTCTTCTCTCTCTAATTGCTCCAAAGGCAACAAGACAATGTTAAGAACCAAAACCCATGGGTGTTGATGGCCAAAACAATTAACTTTAGACAATGTGTCATTTTTTCTCCCTAAAACATGCAAGGGACACAATGATGTTGTCCACCTTTTCTTTTCTTTTATTTAATCAAAAAGTTGGCCACTTGGCCACTAATTCAACACAAACAATGTCCTACAAATCAGCGGGATTGTGCACAGCTTCACAATGAGCTAGCAATAATATGGTTCAAATTCGTCTTTGGCGATAATCGAATATAAGACATCTCACTTATAAGTGAAGAAAGAATACCACCTAGAAAGATTCTTTTATAAAGCTCTAAAAATTCATCGGAGCTCTAAAATAGACTATATCAACTACTTTCAACCCCATATAAATCCTCTCATTGGAAATGCTCTAACAATACCTCAGCTGAAGGAGAAATAAGGGCCAATTCTGTAAAATAACCGGTGAGGGGGTTTCAGTTTGACTGTTTGAGAATAACTGAATAAGTTAAAGACAGCGTCAAGGTTTCCCTCGGGTGGCAAAAGGTCTCCCCCGCGCATTTTAGCGTAGTAGACACCTGCAATCAGCTACTTCCAAGTTCCAACAACTCCACTAACCTACGCCGCCTCCTGCCCACATTAAATCGTCCCTTAACCTGCACACCCCCTGCCGCATCTCCTCCTCCTCCTCCTCCTCCCTCCGCGGTTCTCGAATCAAACGATGACGGGACCTCCCGATTCCGAAACCCTCCTCGGAGCCCGCCGCGAAAGCGACGCCGGCGCTGTCTTCGTCCTCCAATCCAAAGGTCAAACACCGGCCCTCCCCACCGCCCGTTTAATCAACTGTATTTTTGAAATTCCGATTTGTATATTTACTTGGTGTGTATGCAAATACAGGGCAGTGGTGGCATGCCGGGTTCCATCTGACGACGTCGATTGTGGGACCCACAATACTGACGCTGCCGTACGCGTTCAGAGGGCTGGGGTGGGGGCCGGGGTTTCTGTGCCTGACCATCATGGGCCTGGTCACCTTCTACTCTTACTACCTCATGTCGAAGGTGCTCGACCAGTGTGAGAAGGAGGGTCGCCGCCACATCCGATTCCGTGAACTCGCCGCCGACGTCTTAGGTAACTACTCTACTTTTGCGTCAAGACGACGTCGTCGCTTGTTATTTACATTTTGCTTCCCTGATGAGGCGTTTTTCGTGATTTGGGAATGTTAGCTTTGATTTTTGCATGCACGTGGCGTCTCAGACTAATAATATGGAAACTTACACATCGTTTGTTAGGGATGCCACAGTGACGATGTATCTATGGCATGTAGGTATTTGTTGGGTTTGCTAATTTTTAGTCCTAATGCTAAACAAGTTGCATTTGATTAAGCATTGCTTTTGAGTCATATGATGCTTCTGGCACAAAAAAAAAAAAAAATCCTTAATTGTTTATGAGTGTGATGCTCTGTTTCTGACCTGCTGAATAAGCACTTGTATATAAGGAATCTTGGATTATAAACTAATTAAGTGTGGGATTTTGGCTTTTTTCTTTTTTTCTTGTAGGGTCAGGATGGATGTATTATTTCGTCATATTCATTCAAACGGCTATAAACACTGGGGTTGGAATAGGAGCAATTTTGCTTTCTGGGGAATGCCTTAAGGTATATATTGCATCATCATTATCATCACTTCACATCAACGCATGCAATAATGTGTCGGTTTATCACCAAAAGATATTAGTTTATCTATAAGAGAAGTGATTTCTGCACACTCGTTTTCTCCCTTTGCACAACTTTGGATCGATTAAATCAAAAGGGAATCAAGGGACAAAAATAAACTTGGTCTACAGAAGGAGAAAAAATGGTGTGTCGAAATCATTTCCCCGTCTTAAAGGGTAATGCTGTTTTATTTTTATTTTTATTTTTGTTTCTTTGTTTTGTTTTTTGATTTTATGTTTAGTGGGGTGTACGATGACTGATGAGTACGGCATGCACTTTTGCTCATGTATTAAAAAGAATGATATTAATAGGTGAATTACTCAACTTTGAGACATTTGTTCAGTGGAAGCTATTAGCTTCCCACATGCTTCAGCTGCTTTTCGTTTGTAAAGAGTTGTGGCAGTTGCTTCACAAATTATAATTGGTAAAAATTATAGGCAACAAATTAGTCATCTCTTAATTCCCAAAATCTTATCTCTATGCTGGCATTTCTTTTTATCGTTGAACATCCATATCTGCCTAGGAGATTAAGATTAGTAAACTCTTCAGCGACCAAGATTTTCATAATCTTCATTCTTCACCCACAGTTAGGAAGGTCAAAAAATGCATTCACAAAACCCACATTCAATTAGCTTCACAGCAATCAATTAGTCACATTCCTTAATATCTATGCACACCTAGCTGCATTGATCAAATCAGTACCTCGACCTTGATTTGAAATCGGGCGAAAATTTGTATTTAGATTCATTTGGATGTGCCCAATTAAGAACATAGCTGAAGCATTTTTTGGATCATGACTTTGGTTACTTTTTTATTTTACTTGAGGGCGAGCCTTGGCTCAACAGAAAGGTTGCTCCTTTGTGACCGAAAGATCACAGGTTCGAATCATGGAAACAGTCTCATTGCAAAGCAAGGGTAAGGCTGCGTACGATAGACGTCCCCCTCCGATCCTCGAAAAGTAGGGAGCCTTGTTGGCTTGCGGTCATCCTTTACCTTTTGTTAACATGAATTTATGTTCAGAGAATGATCAGAAAGAGCTAGTGCATAGATATGCCATCACAATGGCTATCAAACCAATAGGGAAACATAATCCAAATCATCAACTTGTTCTCAATCCTATAGTTCTTTTCAATTCTCATACAGTTGGAAAGGAAAGTAGTTGGGTTTGAAGGAACAAAAGTACAAGGGTAATTGAAAATTTGGATAAAACTTAATTTGATCAAGCAAATAGCACATTGTTGTGTTTGTCGGGAGAATGATCAGATAGAGCTAATACATAATTTTGCCATCATCACCACTTTCAAACCAATAGGGATACGAATCTAAGTCTCATCTCAATCTCGCAGTTTCACATCAAAACCACACACAAACATAAAAACGAAAAACGATTAACAGAAAAGCACTTGCTTGTTGTAGCCTCAAGGAAGCTGAAACAGTCTTCTGTCAGCGTGTAGCAAGTTGATCACATTTGCATGTTGAGCTGGTTCAGCACCAACAAACCAGTTACTACTGACATTTTCTAAATAAAAAAGAAAAGAACTTTCATAGTGAACTTCGATGGAACAATGTCATACGAATCAATGAATATTTTTGCATGCTTTCATTGTAAGTGCTAATAAAAAGCTTAAATTACGTTTTATTCAGAAACTGTTTTCTATGGTAGTTATGTTGGTTTTACTCTTTTTCAGCATTACAGTGCAGTAGTTAGATTCTATTAACCTTGCAATGTCTTATTGTCAACTTGTTTTATTGTAAGATTATGTATTCAGAACTTTCTCCGAATGGATCTCTGAAATTGTACCACTTCATAGCCATGGTTACCGTGGTCATGATAGTCATCTCTCAGCTTCCAACTTTCCACTCCCTCAGGCACATCAACTTTGTTTCGCTGCTTCTCAGCTTGGGCTACTCATTCCTGGTGGTCGGTGCTTGTATTTATGCAGGTACTTCATCCTTCAACATCTCTTCAGCATACTCAATTATATTTTGCTTTCATGCATTACTTATACAAAGAAATTGTATACATGTATCTTTCTGGCCATCTTTCATGCAGCTTGTGCTTTTTCCCTAGTTCAAAATTATGTTCGCTAGGAAAAAAAAAGGAGTTAATAACTTGATTCTTCTGGAGGAGTTAGAGCAACAATTTTTTTCTCTGCACCAAAACTTGCATTGGTCATTAACAATTCTCATCCCTCATGAGTCCTAATTAGGCATGCAGTTTGGATTTGTATGACATGCATGTGCATAAGTGGACTTTTATTGTTAAAGTGGAATTATAACAATCAAGATGTTTAATCTTCAGTAAGTAATGACAGATTTTTGTCAATAAGGGGCCACATAACCTATTCAGTTATTCGATCATGAAATTTGTTTGTCTATTATAGAAAAGAAAGTTCTAATTGTGCGGTAAACATCTCTTTTTTCCTCTAGGTACCTCTAAGAACGCCCCTGCAAGGGACTATTCCTTAGAATCTTCCACTTCAACAAGGCTCTTCAATGCCTTCACTTCCATCTCCATATTTGCTGCTATTTTCGGGAATGGAATACTACCTGAAATACAAGTAAATACTGCATCTTTAGATCTTTTTATCGGTTTTAGAATTCCAAGCTTCAAATGCTAGTTTGCACAACTGTGATGTCATCTGGTAGCCTCCTTGGAAACACGGATGTGAATTTCTAGTTTTGTTTTGCGAATATCAATTTCCATCTAGTTTTAGTGTGAAAATGTGAACATAAATGACAATGCCAAACAATCTCTTGCTTGGCATATGCTTCTTCGTAAAATTTTATCATATGCCAATGGATCAATGCAGGCAACCCTGGCGCCACCAGCTACTGGAAAGATGGTGAAGGGTCTCGTGATGTGTTACACAGTAATTTTCATTACTTTCTATTCGACTGCAGTGTCCGGATACTGGGTGTTTGGGAACAAATCTAGTTCAAATATTCTCAATAGCCTAATGCCCGATGAGGGACCTTCTCTCGCTCCTACTTGGGTTCTTGGACTTACTGTGATCTTTGTACTCCTTCAGCTTCTTGCCATTGGCCTGGTAAGCTCACAGCTTACTCTTGCCCTTTTAGGAAAATTGAGATTTTAATTTCTTAGGCTGTATAAATTTGTATTAAGGTTGTCTTTCTCTGATATGGTTCAGGTTTATTCTCAAGTTGCTTATGAGATCATGGAACAGAAATCAGCAGATGTCAAACAAGGAATGTTCTCAAAAAGGAATCTCATTCCCCGAATAATTCTTCGGTCGCTGTACATGGTACTCTGCGGATTTTTCGCAGCAATGCTTCCATTTTTCGGTGACATAAGCGGCGTGGTTGGAGCTGTCGGCTTCATCCCATTAGATTTCATCCTCCCAATGCTTCTCTACAACAAAACCTACAAGCCTGCAAAATCATCATTCACTTACTGGATGAACATATCCATAATCATCGTCTTCACAGGTGCAGGACTTTTGGGCACATTCTCCTCTGTAAGGAAACTGGTTCTTGATGCCAGCAAATTTAAGCTGTTTAGTGATGATGTGGTTGATTAAGCTCTCTAATCAAACCGCCATTGCCCGGCCCCGGCCCTGAAGAAGCTGTATCATTAGGGACCTTGTAATATTGTAATTACACATTACCGATTGATGTATTAAGTTAATGATTAGTTCATACTCTGAACGATAGAATTATGATAGGCTCATCGTTTGATATATATATATATTATTTTTTTTTTTAAATGTGACGAAAAAGAGACGACTTTATGTTTAAGGTACAGAAGTAAAATAGTGTTTGTTTTGTTTTCTTGATCCTTCCAGGTTGAGTCATTGACTTGAGGCTTTCAGTTTAGAAAAGGTTAATTAATTATGTGGCTTTGTGCTTAGGTGTAATGTGTCCCTTAATTTACGTGACTTTATGGACCAACTACATGGGAAATATATGTATACCGATATTAAAAAATGGGATATGATGCACAATGTGGTCACGTTAGCCTGACAATTCCTGACAAGATCCGATAACCTGACACGACACGATACGAAATTAACAGGTGTTCGGGTCGACACGATAACGAATCGGATCGTTATCGGGTAACCCGATAAGCACCTGTTAAGATAACGGGTTAGTTCGGGTATACACGTGGGTAACACGATAAACGATAAGTAAAATATTAATTTTATAATTTTATAACCCTAAAAAAATACTATAATAATTATATATATTAATTTAACAATTTTATACCCCTAAAAACTATATAATTATACATATATATATATATTAAATTAATTATTAAAAATTAATGACCATTGGATCGACTTAAATATACATACCATTCAATTTCTTAAGTGTTAAATGTACAAAATAAATAAATTTAAATCTACTTAATAAATATATATATATACCATTGAACTTGATGGGATACAAATTCTATGAAACTAATTTCAACGATCCAACCGTCAAACTTGTTTGTATATGCTTCGAGATTGCATCAACAAAAAATCGCAAAAAACAAACATTCAGAGAACAAGTAACGAGACAAAACTTTTTTACGGTTATCAACGAAAAATCACGATTTAACTGTTATTTTAACTCCAATTTTGATGATTTTTTACAGCTACACTCATTGACCCTATATGAATACAATGAATGAACTCGATCTTCAATTTAAAATATTTACACTAGTGGATACCACAAAATCTTATGTTATACTTAATGAAAGTATGAATAAACTCTTAAGTGTTAGTGAATCTATTGTTTTGATCGGATACGCATTTTACAAAACTAGATTCAATGATCCAACCGTCAAACATATTTGTATATACTTCGAGATCACATACGCCAAAAATTGCAAAAAACAAAAATTCAGAGATCAAGTAACGGGACAACTTTTCGACAGTTACAAACGAAAAATCACGATTTAACGATTATTTTAACTCCGATTTTGATGATTTTTTACAGCTACACTCTTTGACCCTATTTGAATACAATGAATGAATTCGATTTTCAATTTAAAATATTTACACTAGTGGATACCACAAAATCTTATGTTATACTTAATGAAAGTATAAATAAACTCTAAGTATTAGTGAATCTGTTGTTTTTATAGGATATGCATTCTACAAAACTAATTTCAACGATCCAACTGTCAAACTTGTTTGTATATGCTTCAAGATCACATATGCCAAAAATTGCAAAAAACAAACATTCAGAGATCAAGTAATGTGACATAACTTTTCGATGGTTATCAACGAAAAATCACGATTTAACGGTTATTTTAACTCTGGTTTTGATGATTTTTTACAGCTACACTCCTTGACCCTATATGAAAACAATGAATGAACTCGATCTTCAATTTAAAATATTTACACTGGTGAATACCACAAAATCTTATGTTATACTGAATGAAAATATGAATAAACTCTTAAGTGTTAGTGAATTTATTGTTTTGATGGGATACGAATTATACGAAACTAATTTCAACAATCCAACCGTCAAACTTGTTTGTATATGCTTCGAGATCGCATACGCTAAAAATCGCAAAAAACAAACATTCAGAGATTAAGTAACGGGACAAAACTTTTCGACGGTTATCAACGAAAAATCACGATTTAACGGTTATTTTAACTCCGATTTTGATGATTTTTTACAGCTGCACTCCTTGACCCTATATGAATACAATGAATGAACTCAATCTTCAATTTAAAATATTTACACTAGTGGATAAATCTTATGTTATACTTAATGAAAGTATGAATAAACTCTTAAGTGTTGGTGAATCTATTGTTTTGATGGGATACACATTATACGAAACTAATTTCAACGATCCAACCGTCAACATGTTTGTATATACTTCGAGATCGCATACGCCAAAAATTGCAAAAAACAAACATTCAAAGATCAAGTAACGAGATATAACTTTTCGACGGTTATCAATGAAAAATCACGATTTAACGGTTATTTTAACTCCGATTTTGATGATTTTTATTATAGCTATACTCATTGACCTTATATGAATACAATGAATGAATTCGATCTTCAATTTAAAATATTTACTCAAGTGGATCTTAGTGAAAGTATAAACAAACTCTAAGTGTTAGTGAGTCTATCATTTTGATAGGATACACATTCTACGAAACTAATTTTAACGATCCAACCGTCAAACTTGTTTGTATATGATTCAAGATCGCATATGCCAAAAATCGTAAAAAACAAACATTCAGAGATCAAGTAACGGTACAAAACTTTTCGACGGTTATCAACAAAAAATCACGATTTAACGTTATTTGAACTCCGATTTTGATGATTTTTTTACAACTACACTCTTTGACCCTATATGAATACAATGAATGAATTCGATCTTCAATTTAAAATATTTACACTAGTGGATACCACAAAATCTTATGTCATGATGATCGATGAAAATTGAGGATTTTGTAAAAGGAATAACATGCAAGCTTTGAGTTTCATTGGCAAGGTTTAAACTTTTGAGAAAGGCTTTACAACCTTGAAAACAAAAACTCTTTCATTTTGTATATCCTTGCACATTTAATATTTTGTAATAGACTAGTAGTGTATGGATGTTTGTTTATTGGGCTCTTATTTTCGAGTGTAGATGTAGTACTTAAACGACAAATGTTTTTTAATGTTTTGAAGTAATATTTATGTGGCAATGTGTGGTATGTGCAAATTTTTTTTAAAAATATATATTTTTCTTAATGGGTCATAATGGGTCATAACGGGTGTGACACGACACGATCCGTTAAAATAGCAGATGTTACACGAAAACGACACAAACACGACAGACACGACCTGTTTACCAGGCCTAGGTCACGTCATGGGTACATAATCTTCTTGCTATGATTTTGTTATTGGTCTAACTTTGTGCTTAATTCAAAAATAATAAAATGCATGAGCGTTCACACATAAAAGTATTCATCCTTTTTTTAACCTAGCAAACAAATCATGTTTGTCATGTTCGTTTCATATCCGTTATTGAACAGATCGTATTGTATCAAATTTGTTATCTTAATGGATTCTTAACAGGTAACATTTTTTGATAAAAGAAGATAAATTTCATTAAAAGCTCCAAGAAATTACAAAGGGATAACAATTACATTCCAGTTTCCTCAACTAATAAATTTGTAATGAGATCCAAAGTTATAGTTGTTTCCCGAGAGAATATCGGTATGTGCTAGACAATGAGCAATGCCATTTGCTTGACGACGGACATGGATATAAGAAACTCAAATGACGTTGCCATTAATGCCTTTGTATCTTCAATGATATTCCCAATCACAAACAGATTAAAAGAAGTGTCATGAAGAGTGGCTGGAGAGAATCGCTTTCAATAGTGAAATTGTGAAGTCCCCTTTGCATCGCCAAAATTAAACCATCCCTGGCTGCATCACCTCCGCTTGAAGAGGAGAAAAAATATGATCGGACCTTCCTGTTGTTGCTGCCACAAATCCACCCCGATCATTCTTGATTATGATTCCAACTCCCCCCAATTTGAGATGATCATTCCACGCCCTGTCGATATTCACCTTCAGGAAAGATGCTTGAGGGTAAGTCCATCGAATCGACTGAGAAGGGGGAGCAGCAATTCTCGACGGGAATGCTGACCTTCTGAATTCCTGCCACCAACCAAGGCAACAAGTCATCACAATATCCAGAGACTCAGCTATATCGTTCCACAATCGGTTGTTCCTAGCTCCCCTGAATCTCGCAATCAGCGAGGTTTGGTGAGAACACGTGTAACAACCCGATTTTACGGTTTTGTTAATTTTTAAATGTGTGAATTGTTCAAAATGCCCCTATAGGGAAGATCATTGATTTTCTTTGACCGTCATTTTGTGATGCGTATGAGCTATTATTTTATAGTATTCTTGAAGTACCCGACGATACGAATGCTTAGGCGTAAGCGGAATTGAATTCGGAGTTACGACGAAGATTTTGCAGAACTACGAATCCGAAAATACTTTTATAAAAATTACTAATTTTATATACATATCATGATTATTATATTGTTATATTATTATTTAAATAATTTTTTGTGGATATTTTATTATTTTAATAATTTATATTTGGTTTGTGGGGCCCACGCATCCCAAACTATCCACTCTCTTCTTACCACGTTTCCTCTCTTCCGCCATAATCTTGGACTCTCTCTAACTCTCGTGGCTCTCATCTATCTCGCTCTCTTATCTGTCTCGTCCTCCCTTTGCAACACCGAGACCACCACCACCATTATCACCGTACATCGACAACTCCGGCAAGTTGCACCTCCCAACCTAGATAGACCTGGCATTCGTGTCGTGTTTCTCGTGTTCGTGTCATTTTCGTGTCATACCCGATAGCTTAACGGGTTGTGTCGTGTAATACCCGTTAAAGTAAACGGGTAATATGACCCGACCTGAAATTAACCCGTTAATATTATCGAGTAATATGACCCGACCCGTTACCCGTTAAGAAAAATATATTTTAAATTAATAAAAATGAAAATGAAAAACATAATTTGACAAAAAAAAATGTAAAACATAATACTAAATTAGTATATACATACTAAATTTCGAGAGTTGACCCCTTCGTGAAAGTTATAAAGCTTTTCATTACGAGTGATTACATTTTTCACACTTCTACAATAATTATTATTAATTTTGCACTCAAATAAAAAACATTGTTCATGAGATTTGGAGGGTTTTAAAAATCTAAACGACCATGTAACCATCGTCTAAGTGTTGAGGATGCAATTATGAACGTTTATTATGCTTTCACATCTTTCAGACTTATACATTAATGATTATGAATTTTGTTTATTTTGAACCCCCTTAAAATACTATTCATGAGAGTTTGTATGGTTTTAAAAATTCACATGATTACCCATCCTTAAAGCGTAGAGGATGCAACTACGAGCGTTTGCATATTTTTTGCACATGTAAATTAATTATTATAATTTTTTTAATGTGTTTGGTATTTTTAAATTACTTGATATTTTTATTTTTAATGTGTTTTATGATTTTTAACCTCAATCTTTGCCTATAATATACTATAAAAATAAATAAATAAAACTTCAATTTTAAAATTTATATAGAATAATAATTAATAAATAATATATACATATTCATTATATCTATTGTATTTTATAGTAAGTTTTTTTTAGTAGTTTAAAAAATTAAAATCATCAAAATAACTTTTTTTCTTATCGTGTCAAAACAGGTTACCCTCGTGTCACTCTCGTGTAAACCTGTTAAGGACCCGTTATTAATGGGTTATTATCGTGTGACCCGATAATGACCCGATTAGTTATCGTGTTGACCCAAAACCCATAATTTTTGTGTCGTTTACGTGTCGTGTAAGAAATTGCTAGGTCTAAACCTAGACCTCCACCATCGTCTGACCCTCCGCATCTCGAACCAAGGCCAAGACTATGGAGTCCCGATATCCTGACAGTGGCTACCCCACTGTTCATTTTCTTCCCTGATAAGTTCTCGGCGAACCCTTAAGATTTTCTGTGTAAGGTAAGCCTCGAAATGATGTAGGTTGACCTATATCACAGTTTCATGTCGTTTTTGGCCTCATTATAACGTTTGACACAAATAAACACCTCAGGAGCTTTTATCCAGTTTTCCGACGAAGGATCTGGCGGCTTTTGAGCCTTTTTTGGCCAACTCTGGCCATGGCTGAGGAACGTAATGGTATATTTCGATTCCTCATTTCTTGGGCTTCAATTTTATATATTGGATAACCAAGTTTAGTGAACTTTTGTGGTTGATCGGAGCCAGGCTTTATTTTGGCCTTCTCTTTCGCCCGCGACTAGGACCGGGTCAACTCGACTCGAGAGAGAGAAAGAAAGAGAGAGAGAAAAAAGGCCAGATCCACGACCCGGATCCGGCCTGGTTCCTTAATGGAATTAGAATATTCTCGGAATATTATTTGGAATATTCTTGAATTATTCCTTGTGTTGACTTTCGAAATTTTCTCGGAAACCCTTATAGGCTAATATCGACGTCCTGAGTCCGTTTTTGACATCCATTTAGTGAAATTTCGAAGCTTTAACCTAGTTGACTGTCGAGGCGGTTCGGTTGACTGTTGACTTTTCGTTGACTTTTTACGAAAAATTACCCGGGACCCTTCTTAGCGTATTTCGATGCCCTGATTCCAAATCCGCACTCCGTTTTCCCAAATTTAATTGTTTTGGTGGAATTTTACTAATGAGGCCCGATATTATGCTTAGGTGTGATTAATTACTATTGGAGACTCCGGCTTTCCTAGTTCGAATGGCTGCTTCCTCACAAGTATCTGTGAGTGTGTCATTTCTTTTATATAGTATATATATTTGTTTGTTAGTTTCCACATATATATTTATTAATGAATTTTCTACGCGATTGCCATAATTAAATTAATGTTTATAAGAAATGTCATATTGTTGAGAAATTATGAAATAATCCTACGGGATGCACATGTAAGATTACTATAAGGAGATGCCTTAATTAGATTTATGGCTATGAATAGTGTGGAGCCAAAAATAATCAAGAGGCGACACGTGGATTTTTAGGTGAAGAAGACAAAATTGCCCTCGAGGCACACCGGGTTTCCTACACGCGAGCAGTGGAGAATCATCCATCAACCGAGTCAAGAGTGCCCAAAATAGGTAACAAGTTCAAATTTATCTCATCCATCTTTACTCCATATCCTCTACAAGGAAATCATTCCATAGCCTTCAAAACCTTCCTTATAAATTAAATTAATTAGGCTAATTAATGGATTAATTCCAAATTAATCCATTAATCACCAAATTAATCACCATTACACCCCAAAAAACATCCAAGGGCCGGCCATGCTTTATAAATAGGACTCCATTTTCTTTGAAAGACTAGTTCCATACTCTTGCAAAACTCCCAAAAACTCTCCAAATACTTTTCTCTCTAAAATCTAACTTTGGCACTCTCTCATAAAAAGGTTTTTCTCTATTTTCTAGTCCACTTGTATTTTTCGTACATTCTTATTATTAGAATTATTTATTTGCAAAGATTCTTTGATAAAACGAAAAAGAGAAATACAATGGCTAGAAATTTAGAAAACTTCATGAGTGAAAATTCCAATATTCAAGAAATGGGATTGCGGCGATCCACGAGACTAAATGTGATCCTAAGGGGAGCGGCACCACCACCACGGGAACCATCGCGATGGCCACTATGGTGGCCACCCGCGGCGAGGTATATGGCACCACTACCACGGCCCGAGCCATGCCACCAAAGCAAGCCAAGCCGTGTCATCCAAGGGCCATGGCACCAAGGCCATGACCCAAGCCATGTCACTTCAAGCCCAATGCGTTGCCAAGTAGAGCTCAAGCCTCGCACCCGCGTGCATCACACGTCGAGTAGCCCACTCTCGTGGCCTAGCCTACTCCCGCCGAGCAGCCCACTCTCGTGGCCCAGCCTGCTCCCGCAGAGCAGCCCACTCTTGCGGCATAGCATGCTCTCGTGGCCCAGCCTGCTCTCGCGGCCCAGCCTTCTTCAGTGGCCTTCCAAGTAGCCCAAGTTGGCCCAAAACTATCTTAACCATCCGGACCTACCATTGAGCAGGGGGCATTCTCACCACATTTCTCATCGGATTTGACATTTCCCAACTCAAATCTCACGCCCGGAGTCTACCACCCTTCCACTGCTTAAGGAGGCACATTCCTTCCAAGCTCTTCCAATCCAAATGGCGGACAACACTTGTCTCGACAAGTCACATAGTTGACAAGCGCCCTAGCACAACAGACGACCTTGGTGAACCAGTTCTTGCAGCGCACCAAGATGCAACGTGCCCCAAAGTAGGACAAAGGCAGATGAAGAACCTCTCCAGTAGCATCCCGGTAAGCAGCCACTTGACCATCCACGAACCGAACGTTTGGGCAGAGTACACTCCTGATTGGGCCCCCGAGATAGCGTATACTCTCGTCTGAGCGCGTGGAGGAGCGTGCACTATCAACTAGGCCCACAGACGAGTATACACTCACATTTGATGACGCACTCCGATAATCAACATGAGTAGCCTTCCAAGCGAAGTATTCATTTGCGGTTAGGCCCGCAAGGAGTATCCTCCACATCACTTCGGAGCAGGCAGCACAGCAGATGAAAAGAAGCAGTCACTCAATCCGGTTCAAGTTTAACCAGCAGCCTGTGAGTTACACGCTCGCCTGCTAGGAACATACCACACCCACCGCAGCCGCGGTATAGACGAGCCGAACATATGAAAGAACAACTTAGACCAACACATCACGATAGGAGGCAATCAAGAGCTCTGCCACCCCAACAAAGGAAAATTCAGGAAGAAGTATAAAGGCTTCTGACCAAGCGATTGCGCAATTTCTCGCGCCAACCAAGCCTCAAAAGGGCACAAGATGAAGCACCTAATAATGGTGCAATAATTCAGGGAGCAGCTCACTACGCTTACACCCTTACGTGGGTTCCACAAGCAGTTCGAAGTCTCAAGCAGTTCGCCAAACAAGACCTCGCAGGATGAGAATTATTTCAGTTGTCCAGCAGTCCAGCTTTCCAAACAACGAGTTCCATGCTCTCCAAACAAGTCTCAAGCAGTTCGCCAAACAACGACTTCCATGCTCTCCAGTGCAAGAGGATAAACTAATTGCTCTCCAGTGCGAGAGGGTAAACTAATTCCCCGACACCCAAAAGGGTTTGCTCTCCAGTGCGAGAGGATAAACTAATTGCTCTCCAGTGCGAGAGGGTAAACCAATTCCCCGACACCCATATGGGTTTGCTCTCCAATGCGAGAGGATAAACTAATTGCTCTCCAGCTCGAGAGGGTAAACTAATTGCTCTCTAGTGCGAGAGGGTAAACTAATTGTTCTCCAATGCGAGAGGGTAAACTAATTCCCTGACACCCATCTAGGTAAGCTCTCCAGTGCGAGAAGGCCACATAGCTTAAAAGATCGAATGCTTGAAGATCAACTAGGCAGCAAATGGTCAGGGGCAGCAGCCACTTTTGCACTTAATAGTTCACTAATCCGACACTTTATCTTCAGCAGCTTCGATCTTGGCAACTTTATCCTTGACTGCTCCATCTACGGCAGCTGAGAAATCAAACTCAAGCAGTTTCCTCATTTTTGGCAAGCAGCCCAGACATGGCAGCCTAAACCGTTGCCCATGCCATGCCACTTCCTCGGTCCATGCCGAGCTAATCCTTGGCTTCAATCAAGCCGAGCAGCACAAGCAATGGCCCCTGCCACACCACCTCCTTGGCCCATGACAAGCCGACTCCTGGCCTTGCCAGCCGACGTGTCGCACCACCCCAACGGCTGCCCCGTGGCAGCACATCCAAAGAAGAAGACAAGGAGAATTAAGTTTTCCTTACATCGGTGCGGCGCGGAGAAGACGAAGAAAGCAACGAAAGACGGTCATTTGCACGGGCAAGTGTAAAAGATTGCTAGGGGAGGGGGAACAAATATCCTCTGAGCTTTCTCTCTCTTGTAGTGTAGAATCAATCGCTCTCCAAAGTTGATTTAACAACCTACTTAAGGTGGGCTTAAATAGGCTTTGAGAGAAATTTATTTCTCTTTCCTAGAAGGATCTAATTTCATATTAAAGAGGGAATCTACATCAAAATATGAAGCAGTCCTAAAGCAAGAAGATCTCTACACCTGCTGCCCTTTCCTACGAGCAGCCCAGCAGGTGTGAGGGCATTTGTGGAGAAAAAAATAATCAAGAGGCGACAAGTGGATTTTTAGGTGAAGAAGACAAAATTGCCCTCGAGACACACCGGGTTTCCTACACGCGAGCAGTGGAGAATCATCCATCAACCGAGTCAAGAGTGCCCAAAATAGGTAACAAGTTCAAATTTATCTCATCCATCTTTACTCCATATCATCTACAAGGAAATCATTCCATAACCTTCAAAACCTTCCTTATAAATTAAATTAATTAGGCTAATTAATAGATTAATTCCAAATTAATTCATTAATCACCAAATTAATCACCATTACACCCCAAAAAACATCCAAGGGCCGGCCATGCTCTATAAATAGAACTCCATTTTCTTTGAAAGACTAGTTCCATACTCTTGCAAAACTCCAAAAAACTCTCCAAATACTTTTCTCTCTAAAATCTAACTTTGGCATCAGAGGTTCTTCGGCCAAAGCCCCACCAATTCCTCGTGGGCGCGTGAGGCTCTTGGCCTTGACCTAAGGTGTTAATTGTTTTGTAGGTGCAATTTTGTCCAAGAAGAAGAAGGCGGAAATTTGCATCCACAAATAATACTATGTTGATTAGAATTATTGAATTATTGATTTACCATTACATGATTTTAATTACATTATCTGATCATCGTGTGGTACACTGGTGTTTGTACTCGCCCGGGCCAAGGCCAGGCTTCACGTGTATGTTCACATCGCACGTTATGCTCACTTTGGATCCATTGTAGGTGCCAATCTTGTCCTAGATTGCTATAGGCAATTATGACTCGTATGTGACATGCATAGCGCCAATCTTCATGTGATTATAGTATTAGAGCGTAAATCATTATTACACCTAGTCCTGTTCATGTCAGAATATCTCTACATGAACTCGTGTATCAACATATGTCGATGAGCACTCGATATGATATGTTTGTTTATGCAAGATTATGTGATATCGGTCGTTATGTGTTTATTTACGCAATATTACGACGTATGCCATTCTTGGAATATTGCAAGCTACGGTAAGTATTTTCATACTGTACATAGTATGTATATTTGGAAACTATACTTGTTTTACAGCGAGGGTTATTACGTTTTCAAAAAGGTTTTTATTTTTAGGCCCACTTACCTTGTTTTTCACCTCTCCATATTTTAGTAGCAGAGCTTTCGTGTTGACGAGGATTCTTGGCAAAAGTTGGTATATGAGAGTACCTTCGATGATATAATTCTCATTCTAGTTTTACTGTACTTTACTTATGCTTTGACATCACGTGTGAAATGAGTTCATTCCCGCTCACAAGCACACTCTTACATTTAGGCACTTTTAGATTTAAAGTTACTCACATTTCTACATAACTACACTTTATGGCTTTGTTACCTTTCTGGTGTCAGCCAACACAGCTCGATTTGGAGTCCAAGTGGACATTCTGGGTTGGGGTGTTTTAACCTGAAGACGAGAAGGAATAGGGAGACACCGGTCTTCCCATATTTTCACACAATCGCCCCTACCAATTTGCCAACAGGATCCCTTGTTTATGATAATCCTGCCTCTATACACACTCTTCCAAAAAAGGAGTTCCCATCTTTTGTAACCACATCTAGGAAAGAACATTGGGGATGGTACTTGGCTTTTGGGACTCGTGCGACAATGGATGATAACAACCTGACTTGTTAATGGTTTGATTTGAAATTTGTTATTTTCGGGTTGGGTTAATGGGTCGCCTAATGTATAAACCTAGCAAACAGGTCGTGCTCTCATCGTTTTTATGTCAAATCCATTATCTTAATGGGGTGACTCGATAATGATTCGACTCGTAACAGATTCTTAATAGGTGATCCGATAACGACCTGACGTGTTAATAGGTTGACCCAAAACCTATTACTTTCATATATTTTCTTGTCGAGTTAATAAGTTGTGCTAACAATTATTTGATAGGGTAAAGTACAAAAAACTACCTCAACTATTGGTGTCACGACACTTTCATACCTCATCTTTTAAAATTGACAATGTCATACCTTATCTTTTGAATTTGGTCCAATGTTATACATTCCGTTACTTGGCCGTTTATTTTTCAGTTAAATGCTGACGTGGCTTAATCCGGATCCCACTTTCTATTAAAAAATTATTAAATATTATTAAATACTAAAAAAAATCATTTAATAATTTCTAAATATTAAAATAAAAAAAAAAGTTAAAAAAAACTTATGTTCGTTCCCTTCCCCCCCTTCTCTCTCTTCTTCCCCATGTTCATCTTCCTTCCAGTCCCCTTCTTGCAACCCAGGAAAAAAAAGGAGGAAAAAAAAAAAAAAAACCGAAACCGAATCTGTGAAGAAAGAAGAAGAAGAAGATCCCCATTTTCATCTTCTTCTCTCTTCTAGCCCCCTTCCTGCAACCCAGAAAAAAAGGAGGAAGAGGAAGAAGAAAAATAAAAAAAAAACAAAAAAAAAAGGAAACCGAATATGCAACGAAGAAACAAGAAGAAGAAGTAGATGTTCTTCTCCCTTCCAGCCCCTTCCTGCAACCCAGAAAAAAAAGGAGGAAGAAGAAGAAGAAAAAAAAAAAACCGAAATCGGATCTGCAACGAAGAAAGAAGAAGAAGAAAATCTTCTTCTCCCTTCTAGTCCCCTTCCTGCAACCTAGAAAAATAAGGAGGAAGAAGAAAAAAAAAAAAACGAAACTGAATTTGCAACAAAAGAAGAAGAAGGAGGAGGAGGAGGAGGAGGAGAAAAAAAAACCGAAATCTACAAAAGAAGGAGGAAGAATGAGGAGGAAGAAGAAGAAGAAGAAGAAGAGAAAAAAGAAAAAAGAAAAGAAAAAAGGAAATCGAATCTGCAACGAAAGAAGAAGAAGAAGAAGGAGGAAGAAGAAAGTTGGGGGGGGGGGGCAAGAAGGAGGAAGAAAAAAATCCCAAATCTGCAAAAGGAGGAGCAAGAAGAAAGTGGAGGGGGGGGGGGGGCAAAGAAGAATGAGGAAGAAAAAAAACCCCAGATCTTCAAAAGGAGGAGGAAGAAGAAAGGGGGGGGTTTTTTTTTTACTTTTTTTTAATATTTAAAAAATATTAAATATTTTTTTTAAAGTTTTTAATAATATTTTATTAATTTTTTTATAGAAAGTGGGTCCCAAATTAAGCCACGACAGCATTTAACTGAAAAATAAACGGCCAAGTAACGGAAGGTATAACATTGGACCAAATTCTAAAGATAAGGTATGACATTGTCAATTTTAAAAGATAAGGTATGAAAGTGTCGTGACACCAATAGTTGAGGTAGTTTTTTGTACTTAACCCTATTCGATATTATGTGCATATATATGTTGCATAAAATTAAATTACATATTTTTGTCATAAATATAGGTCTTTTTGATTTTTGCTTTCTAAGGATCTTCTTCGTTAGGGTTTGTCATTTATGTTCTATTTCAGACATGATTTTTTATTTTTATTTTTATTTTTTTTTGGAATCTTCAAATATGATTTATTTGTCCCTTTGTTCTGCAATGAAAATTGGTTTATATTGGAAATGATATGATACTAACACTATGTTTGGATGAAGAAATTTAAGATTACTAAGGAATTTTAAAATGACGGAAATTGAAATGACAATATTTTATTTTCTAGAATTTGTAAATTTTTTTGTTTCGTTAATCTAAAAGAACAGTGGAATTGAATACTGAATTTTTTATTTTTAAACTCTAAATCATAGAAATTGGGAAACGACACCTATTTACATGGAATTTGAACTTGGGAATTGGAGGTCCCAAATTCCAAGTTTTTTTTCCACGCGGAAATTCTAAATTTCTATGTTTATGAATCCAAACAAGGGAATTGGTGCATGTCAATTTATAAATTCTGACTTTTACCAAAATTCCAAGTTTATTTTCCTCATCCAAACATAGTGTAAACTTCCACTTTTAAATTATACTAAATTCTTAGAGTATCTCCAAGCTTTCTATCTCTTCATTTCCCCAATTATGTTTTTTTTTTCCGTCACTATATCATCTCCCTTTAATTTTTTTCTTCCGATTCTCTCCTCCTTTCTCATTCTCTCTCTCTCTCTCTCTCTCTCTCTCTCTCAGGAGAATCTCATTGCTTCGTCACTTCACCCTTTTTTGTCCAGCAGTGTCAAAACATTTGGTAAATTTTTATGTAAAAGTGTTTTGATTGTGTATAATGACAAAAAAATATGATACTAAACTTCCACTTTAAATTATATATGCTAAATTCTTAGAGCATCTCCAAACTTTCTCTCTCTTCAATTCCCAAATTTTCTTTGTTTTTTTTCCGTCACTCTATCATCTCTCCCCTTATTTTTTTCCACCTGATTCTCTCATCCTTTCTCATTCTCTCTCTCCTTCTCCTCTCTCTCTCTCTCTCTCTCTCTCTCTCTCTTAGAGTCGAGAGAATCTTTTGCTCCGTTACTTTACCCTTTTTTGGCTGCCACTTCACCCTCCGTCGTTTGTCACTCTACCACTCCACCCTTCACCATCTGCCACTTTGCTACTTTGCCGTTAGATCCACCACCACCGGTCCACCATGGTATCATATCGACCTTCACAAGTCCATTGTATATCATACAAAACCTACCAGCATCGTTTCATCGTTGCAATCTACAGTAGATAAACAGTGGGACAATGTCTTCAAATAATGGATGAATGGTTAGGGCTGGTCGTGGTTGGGGGTTAGGCGTGGTCGCTAAAGTGTTGTAGGGGGTGGAGGACGGTTTCGTTTAATACAGTAGACTTGTGGAGGCGGCGGGCATTAGACAATGTATTGAGGGTAAAGATTGTCCTTTTATTTTTTAAAAAAAAATTGAGGGTATTATTGAATTTTAGAAAGTTGTATTAAATGGTATATTATTCACTCTGCTTTTGATAAAAACATTGATTTGAGAAGCATGGTATACCTTGCTTATACTTTTTTTATTGATAACTAGTGATTGGCCCCGTAGGACAGTGTCTTCGAATAATGGATGAATGGTTGGGGGTGGCCTTGGTGTGGTGGCTGGAGGTTACGTGTGGTCGCTAACGTGTTGTCGGGGGTGGAGGACGGTTGCGTTTGATATAGTGGGCTAGTGGAGGTGGAGGACATTGGACAATGTAGTGAATGTTGTAAATTTTCCTAGTTTATAAGTGATTGTGTAAATCCTAGATTAGATTTGATTCTAGTTATCCTTTCCTATTACAACTTCTATTCCTTGGGGATGAAGGAATTTCTTCTTTCCTTTTACTATTATAAATAAAGGCACTATGTAGGAGGGATAACACACACATTCTCCTACAATTCTACAAACACATCTTAATCTCTCTACCCTTGCCGCTGGCCCCCTTTAACCTTGTCAGATAAAATAGGCTATAACATGTTATTAGCACTCTCCTATTGTTATGCTTAGGAATTTGACGAGGAGATTTTTTGCATCAAACCAGTTCATCCATATCATCGCGCAATCAGGTTCTCTCAAACACAAGGGCTTTTATCTCGATATTTTTGCAACCCTGATAGCATGAACATTCACCATAATACATGACCCAACTTTACGTTTTTCGAATTTTAGATTCTACATAAATTGTGTATGCATTATATTCATAATTGTTGAATTATGTGAATTTGATATTTGCCATGAATTGCATCAAATATATATACATGCATTAAAATTATTGAATTGCATATGCATTAAATTGAATTATATGAATTGAATTGAAAAAACAGAAAAAAAAGAAGAAAAAGAAATCGAAAATCACAGTCTGGGTTCTTTGAACCCATGACCTCGCGCCTTGAACCAAGCCTGAAGCTTGGATGGCCACACCGAGTCCCCAAGCCGGAGCTGCGGGCTCTAGGTTGAAACCTAGAAACCCCGACGCCTTCCATGACGTTTCCACCATTGCAGTTTGGCATGTAGCCTATCCTTACACCATCGATTGATTGAGATTCGATTAAATTTCATTGGATTTTTCTAAAAACCAGATTCGAATTTCTAGTGTTTTACAAGAACGTCGAGATTCTTTCAATCTCCGTTCATCTTCGAGGTCTTTGACGACCCATAGACTCGCCTCGAGCACCATTGTCCCAAAGCATGACCGCCTGAAGCGGTGGCGTCGACTTTCTTCCTCGGCGAACGCACCCAGCTACGATTGGGGTGACTTTGGACCCAACCCGAGTTCTATTGGGCTCTATTACTCGGCCTACTTTTTTTTCTTTTTGGGCTCAACCGCATTGACCCAAAATGCTTTGGCTCAGCCCACATAAGACACCAGCCCGAGGGCTATGGTGTCCACAAATGCTACGACGCACTGGATTGCGTCTTCCCCTATGCTTGGCTCCATTTTCTTCAAGGTAGCCCGTTTGCTACCTTGGGCCCGAACCTCCATATGGGCCACTATCTCTTGGGCCCAGCTGTTTCCTCCGGCCCGTAAAAAAAAATCCTTTTTTTTCTCCTCGTGGGCCTGCAACCTGCACTCGAGACACCCCAGCCCAATTTTTTGGGCCTGGGCTACACAGACCGAAATTGCTCAGCCCACCTGTGGGCCTTAGTCTATATTTTTGGGCCTCGAGCTTCGATTGTTTAATAACCTTTAAACAATTTGGGTTTTATATTTTTTTTTACCCACACTTTAAATTTGGCCCAAAGTCCAAATAATTTATTCAATTTAATTATAGACTCGAAGTTCTATTTGCATATTTTCTTATTGCATATTTATGTGTATATATTTGTGTTTGCATGCCTACATATGAACCTGAAGTTTCTTAAAATCATGCCTTGTTTGAAAACCTGAAGTTTTCACTTAAAAACATCACCTATGAAAACCCGAAGTTTTTTGGCTAAATAGCCAAAATGGTCCCTGAGATTTGCATAACTCATCACTTTGGTCCCTAACATTTCAAATCGATAAAAGTAGTCCCTGAGATTGTCCACCATCCATCATTTTGGTCATTCCGTTAAAAACTCCGTTAAGTGTCCAGGAGGTCTTGGCCGGAAGTTTGGGCAATTTTCAAAGCTTCGTAACTTAATCGTTTCTTAACCAAATTCGACCTATAATATATCAAAATGAAGATAGGAAAGTGTAGAATAAGATTATACCTATTTGGAAGCTCAATGGATGCCGAAGATGGCTGGACAATAGCCTCAAAATTGACTGGTCCGAGGGAAAACTGGAAAACTCGCCGGAAACTGGGTAAACGTTCATAACTTCTTCAATACTCAACGAAATCAAGTGATTCAAAAAAAAAATCATAATTCTCGCTGAGACGAAGAGAATGGTACCTTTGTAGATGGCTAAAACGCCGTGGTTTTGCCAAAAAAGAGCTCGAAAGTGGCTAACTCGAGACCAAAATAGCCAATTTCGAGCCGTTTTCCAGCTAATCCACCGCTATTTATCTGTCAAAAAGGTACCATTCTCTTCATCTCGTCGAGAATTATGACTTTTGTTTTTGAATCACTTGATTTCGTTGAGTATTGAAGAAGTTATGAACGTTTAAAGTTTACCCAGGTTCCGGCGAGTTTTCCAGTTTTCCTTCGGATCAGTCAACTTTGAGGCTATTTTCCGGCTATCTCCGGCAACCATTGGGCTTCAAAATAGGTATAATCTTATTCTACACTTTCCTATCTTGATTTTAATATATTATGGGTCGAATTTGGTTAAGAAATGATTGAGTTACGAAGCTTTGAAAATTGTCCAAACTTCCGGCCAAGAGCTCCGGGACACTGAACGGAGTTTTTAACGGAAGGACCAAAATGATGGATGGTGGACAATCTCAGGGACCACTTTTATCGATTTGAAATGTTAGGGACCAAATTGATGAGTTATGCAAATCTCAGGGACCATTTTGGCTATTTAGCCAAGTTTTTTCATGCAAAATTAAACCAATACATGTCTATTAGAACCTGTATGTTCTACTCCTATGTGAATGGATTGATCTTTCTCCATTACACTAACCACATCTTGTCCATCTATTTTGTGATAGGAACATGTCGAATTTGAACAAACTTGACTTCATCGCTTTGGAAGTCTCTAGAAGGAACTACCTCAAGTGGGTTCAAGATGTGAAGCTCCACCTCACTGCAAAGAACTTGCGCCCCTCCATTGAAGAAGAGATGGACAACCCTGTTGGCGAGGCTGAAAAAGCCAACTATATGATCTTTATCCGAAGGCATATCCATGACACTTTGCAAACTGAATACCTTGCTGAGGAGGTTCCACGTGCACTATGGGTCGCTTTGGCTGATCGTTTTGATCACCAAAATGACATATTCTTGCCTGAAGCAATTGGCAACTTTTGCGCTTCCAAGACTTTAAGTCTGTGAATGAATATAATTTTGAAGTTTGTCGAGTCCGATCACTTCTCAAGTTTTGTAATGAAACTTTGACCGAATAGGATTTCCTGGAGAAGACCTATTCGACTTTCTCTGCTTCTAATATTGTCCTGTAACAACAATATAGAGCTCAGGAGTTCACTAAGTTCTCATATTTGATCTCTGTTTTACTTATTGCTGAAAAGCAGAACCAGTTGTTGATAAAGAATCATCAAGCTCGACCTACTAGGGCGACTGCTGTGCCTGAAGCACATTATAGCATAAACCAACGCCCAAAACACCAAAAAGGCGTGGTAGGGGCTGCTAGAAGCCACCCCGCGAAGGTCAACAGAGTTAAGGCCCATCTAAGGGAGGAAACAAAGCCCATAAGCGCTCAAACCTTGCTCTTAAGGCCCCAAACTTCAAGAATAAGGGCAAAGCACCTGAAACCATGGATGCGGACATATGTTATCGTTGTGGATCTAAAGACCATTGGTCCCATGTTTGACAAGCTCCCCAGAACGTTGTAGCTGAATATCATTCTCGTCGTAAGAAGTATGAATCAAACTTCGTGTAAGTGGACGAACCGGAGACTACAAAAATGGAGGTTTCTGACTTTCAAAAGGATACCACCCCTATAGAAGATTAGAATCTTAGACATAAACAATTTTAGTTAGTTAAAATTGCACAATGGGGCCGAATTCCACTTAGTGGCCAAACCCCCCTTTGCCTTTGGTTGACTTTTTGAACAATTTTCCTTTATGTTTGGATTATTTGTTGGTGATTTGTTTTTGGATATTAAGTTTTAATTAATTACCATCCTTGAATAAATGAAATTATTTTGAATTGCTATTTGTTTTTAGAACTTTTATGCAAGTGACCGATTCAAATTAATTTTTCATTCTAGGTATGACTAGTGGGGAAATTAGTTGTCTGGCAGATAGTTCAACCACGCACACCGTATTGCATGAACGCATCTATTTCACTAACTTCATAGCTAAGAATGCACCTCTGACAACCTTCTCAAGCTCATCCAACCTGATAGAAGGATACCCTTGACCATTGCTGAGGCACTATATTCTTCACGTTCTGGAAGAACGTTGTTAAGTTTTAAGGACATTAGAGATAACAATTACCACGCTGAAACCCGCGTAGAAAACGAAATTGAATTTCTGTGCATAACTTCTTACGAATATGGCCAGAAGTGTATTTTAGAGAAGATGAAACATATCTCGATTGGTCTGTATACTACGACCATACGCCCCTTAGAATGCCACTATGTGGCTGGCCCTACTACTGGGACTGCGCATGAAATTACACTTTGGCATGATCGTTTGGAAGATCCTGGATGAATAGCGATGCGCCGAATCCTCAAATCATCACACGAGCATCCACTAACCCAAAGTTTAGGTTTGATCCAAAGAATCGCATTTCAAACATGTTCCATGGGAAAGCTTATTACTCAACCTTCTTATGACAAAATTCGTTCAAATTCTCCCATTTTTCTACGACGGATTCAAGGGGACATTTGTGGATCGATTCACCCTCTATGCAGACCATTTAGATACTTTATGGTTTTGGTTAACGCTTCCACCAATTGGTCATATATGTGCTTGTTGTGTATAAGGAACACTGCATTATCCAAACTGTTGGCTCAGGTTATCAAGCTCAGGGCTCACCACTATTTATTCGATCAAATCTATTTGATTGGATAATGTTGGAGAATTCACATCTAAAACTTTTGATGACTATTGCATGTCGATTAGGGTTGAAGTTGAACATCCCGTACCCCACGTTCACACCCAGAATGGCCTGGCAGAGGCTATCAATATTGCACGCAACAAAGTTGGTCCGCCTAAGGCCTATTGTGACACAACCATTCAGTGCCCTTCAGTTGGTTACCGAATACGAACCTAACATATCCCATCTGTGCATATTTGGTTGTGCGGTATATGTGTCAATCTCGCTGCCATTACATACGAAAATGGGGCCTCAGCGAAGGATAAAAATCTATGTCAGATATGATTCTCCTTCAAATATTCGTTACTTAGAACCTTTGACAGGTGATCTGTTTACCGCTCGTTTTGTGGATTGTCACTTCTATGAGATAGTCTTCATGTCGTTAAGGGGAGGTAAGAACGTCAACGTTCCTGAAGAGTGGCGCAAATTATCGTGGATGACCCATATTTTGTCTCATTTAGATCCCCGCATCGCTCAGTCTGAAACTGAAGTGCAACACATATTAGATCTCCAAAGCATAACTCAAAGCATGCCAGATGCTTTCACAGATCTAGCATGTGTGCCAAGATCACATATTCCAACTGCGAATACGCCTGCAAAGATGGATGTACCAAATGTACGACAGACTTCCTTCCTGGAGGCTTGGGGCACTAATCTTGGTGATCCACATACATTAGTGGCTAGCCAATCATCTGCCCCTACAAAAAAGCGTGGCAGACCCCTTGGTTCAAAGGAATCACACCCCCGGAAGAGGAAATCCACGACACAAAGTTCTGAAGAGCCTACCGTGAATCTGACTATCACTTACTCATTCTATCCAACTCATAAGAAAATTCTAGATTATGGAAGCGTCCTTGAAGAGACGAATCCTCCTCTCGAGAATCGTGAGATTTCGGTCTATTATGCAAGCTTAGATGATGTGTGGCGTAGAATTGAGATGATTGTCAATGATGCATTATCATATGCATTAGCTACTGAGATCATGTTGAGCGATGACATTGAACCGCGTTCTATTTATGAATGTTGACGTAGAACTAATTGGTCAAACTGGAAACAAGCAATCCAAGTCGAACTTGATTTGCTTGCGAAACGTAATGTGTTTGAACCTGTAGCTCCTACTCATCCACATGTGAAGCCTATTGGCTACAAGTGGGTTTTCGTTCGGAAGTGTAATGAGAAGAACGAAATTGTGAGTTACAAAGCTCGTCTTGTTGCACAAGGCTTATCACAACGCCCCGAGATTGACTATGATGAAACTTATTCACCCATTATGGATGTGATTACTTTTTGCTACCTTATTAGTTTGGTAGTTTCCGAAAAACTGAGTATGCAGCTTATGGACGTAGTAACCGTGTATCTTTATGGGGATCTTGTTACAGAAATTTATATGAAAGTTCCCGAATGACTTACATTGACTGGTTCAAATATTTCCAAACCTCGGAACACGCTCTCAATTCGGCTGAGACGTTCACTCTACGATTTGAAACAATCTGGAAGAATGTGGTATGACCGTCTAAATGAGTATTTGACTAGTCAGGGATATGTGAACAACGAACTATGCCATGTGTGTTCATTAAGAAGTCACATTCCGGATAAGTATATGTCAATGACATGAATCTCATCGGAACTCTTGAAGAGCTCGCGAGAACTACCGCGCACCTGAAGTTGGAATTTGAGATGAAAGATCTAGGTAAGACTCGATACTATCTCGGTCTCGGGATAGAGCATTGTTCGGATGGAATCCTAGTACATCAATCGAAATACACCCAAAAGGTGTTGCGCCGCTTTAATGAGGATAAAGCAAAACCTTCAAGTGCTCCTATGGTCGTTCGATCGCTAGATGCAAAATGAGATCCCTTATTTCCAAATGAGGATGATGAAGAGATTTTGGAACCTGAAGTTCCTTATCTAAGTGCAATAGCCACTTTATTGTACTTAGCTCAATGCACTGGACCCGACATCTCATTCGCTGTTAATCTTTTGGCAAGATACAGTAATGCAACAACACGCAGACACTGGACTGGCGTGAAAGACATCTTCCATTACCTCAAGGGTACTACGGATTTGAGCTTATTCTATCCCTATAGATCCTCGAGTGATGCCGCACCCCTTGCTTCTCGAGTCGATTCTCGCCTTGTTGGTTATGTCGACGCAGGATATTTGTCTGATCCGCACAAGGCGCGTTCTCAAACGAGTTATGTCTTTACCATTGGAGGCACTGCAACCTCTTGGAGGTCAACTAAACATACCTTAGTTTCCACTTCATCTAACCATGCTGAAATTCTCCCCTTACACGAAGCAACTCGGGAATACTTTTGGTTAAGAGCAGTTGTGGGCCATAATCGAAGCTCCTGCGATCTTTACCCCACCGTTGATGTCCCAACGACGATCTTTGAAGACAACGCAACATGCATCGAACAACTCAAGAAGGGTTACATCAAATGAAACAACACCAAGCACATTGCGCCGAAGTTCTTCTTTTCACATCAACAACAAGAGCATCAAAAGATTGAAGTCATGTAAATCCGTTCACAAGATAATCTGGTCGACCTCTTCACCAAATCATTGCCGAAGACGACGTTTCAGAAGCTTGTTCATGGAATTGGTATGCGTAAACTTTCTGAGTTGTAACATTGCTATTTCTCTTTGGAATTGTGTCAAACTCAGGGGGAGTATCCTGAAGAATACTTGTTTGATCTTAATGTACTCTTTTTCCCTACGATTAGGAGCATTTTTCCCATTGGGTTTTTGCTACCTAACTAGGTTTTAACGAGGCACTCACCTTGAGCTGGTCATATCCCTGATGACGTCCCGTAGACGTTTCTTCTGACTTTGCATTTCTCACACATTTTTCTTTAGACTATGCATTTTGTCCCTACTCGAGTTTTTGCCATAACCTTAGGGTTTTTTAGTGAGACTCACTTACTTATGAAAGTTCCTACCTTATTGAGAATAAGCGTTGTTCCTTAGAATCAGTCGACGAATCGACTTCCTCAACTTCTGCATGATGTTGAATCTAACAAGTTGTATTCCTTGGGGATGAAGGAATTTCTTCTATCCTTTTACTACTATAAATAAAGGCACTATGTAGGAGGGATAACACACACATTCTCCTACAATTTTACAACTCAATCTCTCTACCCTGGCCGCCAGCCCCTTTTAACCTTGTCAGATAAAATAGGCTACACCAATGAAGGTAAAAATTGTTTTTTTATTTGAAAAAAATGTGAGGGTATTATTGAATTTTAGAAAGTTTTATTAAATGATACTATTCTTCTGCCTTTTTGACAAAAGAAAAAAACACTATTTTGAGAAGTATGGTATACTCTGCTTCTTATTTTCTACTGTTAGAGGGAACACAGTTTGTGAAAAAGAAAAAAAACAATCTTTTTGGGTGCCTAAATTAAAAATCTTTTAAATAAGAATAATGCTATACAGGCTAAATTTGTAAACTAAATTTAATTTTGACAACTCCAAACTTAACCTTCTAGGCACATTCCCCAATCGATTAATTTAAGACTTTATGGATCAACTGTATGGGAAATATCTATACTGATATTAAAAATGGGATATGATGCACAATCGATTAATTTAAGACTTATGGATCAACTGTATGGGAAATATCTATACTCATATTAAAAATGGGATATGATGCACAATCGATTAATTTAAGACTTTATGGATCAACTGTATGGGAAATATCTATACTGATATTAAA
Organism: Malus fusca; assembly: GCA_035220775.1. Taxonomy (NCBI): domain Eukaryota; kingdom Viridiplantae; phylum Streptophyta; class Magnoliopsida; order Rosales; family Rosaceae; genus Malus; species Malus fusca. Next base: position 26,387,671 of record CM069064.1, read on the forward strand.
AATGGGATATGATGCACAATGTGGTCACGTCATGAGTACATATTCTTGCTGTAATTTTGTAGTTGGTCAAACTTCATGCTGTAATTAAAAAATATTAATTCGCATGAGTGTTTACACGCAAAAGTATTCATCTCGATGCTCCAAGCTTGATTTTTCCCTCGCTCACCATCACTTGTATCCAATACATGTATATATTTTTTTTGTTTTTAACATATAACCCAATTGACAACAAATATCCCTCTTTCTTCATTTTTCCTGTTTTTTTCTTTTTAGAGTGGACAAACAGATCGTGTTCGTGTCATACTCGTTATTTTAATGGATCATGTCGTATCAAATCAATTATCTTAACGAGTTCTTAATAAGTAACCCAATAACGACCAGACTCGTTAACATGTTGTCATGGAACTTGTTATTTGCATGTAGAGTTAATGTGTCATGCAAGAAATTGTCATGCATAATGTCTAGACCTGACAAACGGATCGTGTTCGTATCGTTCTTGTGTCATATCCGTGATTTTAACGGGTGATTCTATTTCAACTTGACTCATTAACGAGTTCTTAATAAGTGATTTGATAACGAACTAACTCATTAACAAGTTGATCCGAAGCCTATCATATATAGTCTCTCTATTTTGCGTGCTTTCTAAGAAACCTCCCCCGTTAAGGTTTGTGTTCTGATCGGTTTATATTGGAAACAAAAAAAAAATAGCGTTACATGCATCGGCTTTTACTTTAAGCAAGTCGAAACAACTTTTTTTTTTTTTTTTTTTAAATTATCTTTAATTTCCCTTTGTTTTCTGTTTCTTGTTTCCCACATTTGGTCATGAATGATAATTAATATAATCACGATCATACTAATGATATCACAAAGACTGCAATTACGAAATACAGAAAAGTCAAAGGCCAACTCAGTCCCTCCATTTCAATGATCCGAGGGCTTAATAAATTGGAAGCTTAATTGGAAAGGTTGCACACGGCAAAAGGCAGAAACTAAAAGTAATGGTCCATGTGTTAAGGCCGTGAAGACTGCAATTTGCAAGCAGCTACCCTCCTCTCCCTCTTACTTACATGTCACCATAAAACTCATAACCAACGCGTTTGATCCTTCACCAACCATTTTCAAAACCCCAAATAATTACACATATATAAAACCTATCTCTCAAACCTTCTCCAACTTACCACCACCACCTCTTGCTTCTCTCTACTTTTCTCTCTAGATCTTGCTTTGTGATCGATTACGAAGTTATGGAGGTCGGCGCGTATAGCTCGAGCGGTAAAGAGCATTTATCATCAACCCCGCATCGAAAATCAGATCAAGAGTTCGGCTCTCGTTATGCCCTTCTAAAGAGAGCTGATGAAGAGCACAAAGTAACAACTCAATCTAAAGCAACGGAAGTTGGAGGAGCTTATGGCGTTAGTGCTAAACAGAATTTGTCCTCAAACCGGCACCGTCGCTCACAACAAGAGTTTGGCTCTCGTCCTGCCCCTCAACTGAATCAAAAGAGAGTTGATGATCAAGAGCATAAACCAATAAACCAATCTAAAGTAATGGACGGAGGAGGAGCTTATAGCATTGGTGCTAAAGAGCACTTATGCTCAAACCCACGTCGACGCTCACAGCAAGAGTTTGACTCTCGTCCTGCTCTTCATTTAAATCAGAAGAAAGTTCAAGACCCCAAAGCAAATGAATCCAAAGTTGTAGCAGCGAATAAGCCTAAGCCTGTGTGGGATTGTGGCAGCTCACTATACGACTCGTTCGAGCTCGACTCGTTCAAACGCCAACTCGACTCGGCCATATCATGCAGAACCATGTCAATGCCTCATTTGTCCGACCGCCGAGCTCCTCCTCCTCCGCCACAACCAGCCACCACAGCCTCCACCAAGAAACCCTCATCAAATAAGCTCTCTCGTTCGATTCAAAAGCTCCTGCGCTCTGTGTTCAAGCCTAATAATAAACCAAGTAATAATAACAATTCTGGTGTCGTTCTTAGAGCCCAAGATCATCAGCAAGCAAATATCAAGGATGGATTTTACGTTGTCTACGACACAACAGGTACACTTACGACAATTCCAGAAGTGGTTCCGCACGAGTTTGATTTCGGTGGCCTCTCCCCCGAGATTGGGACGTTGGTCAGAAGAACTGGATCGGAGCGATTTACAGCTTCTAGTACTGCTAATATTGGTATTTCATGTGCTTAATTAATTTATATTTTTATTAAATATAGCTGTAGAATATGAATAATACGAATTTTTACACACACACACACACACATATATCCTATGTGTGTGTCGGTATGTAATACGTTTTTACCTTTTTATGTATATAGTATGTTATAGACCATTTTTTAAATTAATTTTACAAATCATGTGATGTGTCATTAGGAAATAAGCACCTTAATTAATACTTAAATAATAATCCAATCATCAACAATCAAGTCATATGTTTGCAAAATTTGATCTAAATAGTTGGTCTCCCAAACATTACTCTTTTTAATATAGTATAGTATATTTTTTTTCATGGATATGTATATATATAGTATATTGGTTCATTAGTTTGGTTCATTAATTTGGTTCTCATGTTAATATATAGTGTGCTAAGATCCATGCTATTATTTATCACATCGCTTAGGGGTTTAGCAACTTTGACGATTTCATTAATGGTTACCCTAATCTGGTCAATATGTGTGCCTTGGTCAATTAACTCTCTCAAACTTTGATTTGGGTGTTATAATCAGCCTGTTAGGTGATAAAATTAATTGAAAGAAGATCCTTTTCGGATCTATTTTGTGGGGATCTTCTAGACGTTCATCGTACATCATGCAACTAGTTTTCATCAGGTACTATTTGTGTTTAATTTTAAATAAAAAATCAAATGATTTCTGACCACACGATGCATAATGAATGGTTAAGATGTGAGAATCCCTAGGATCCCCACATCTTGGATTAGGATGGAATCCAAATCGAAATTAATTTACATCTTATAATATATAAGAGTGACAACACGGTTGATATTACTGAAATCAAATATATATATATATATATATATATATATATATATGAATATGAATACATACACGTGAATTAGTTGGGGATACCACACAAATATTTGTTCAACTTTTAGATTTTTGTTCAACCTAAACCCTAAACTTTTAGGTTGCGCACTCTAAACTTTTGCTTTTGTACAATAGCTATTTTCTTAAATTGATGACACAACCTCGAATAATCCGGGTTTTGTCTGCTTGTTAATTTAGTAACGTTCATATTTTAACAATATAACATACTTTAGCTTGTTAATTTAGTCCGGCTTTGGTTTCTAAGATCCTGCAATGAAGCTGCTTAATTGTGATATTGCTTCTACATCTAGAAACTGAATGTGCCATTATTTTTGGGTCTAAAGGGCTGGATATTCTGGTTTAAAATAATGGTCATTATTGCTAAACTAGCATTAGTACAATGGAGAATGAATTGTATAGAATGGGTTCACTATCATCATAACGTCTTGATCTAATAATTAAATTATGTATAAATTTCTCTATGTGTAGCATTGCATTTTAATCCAAGACGTCATGTCACAACACATAGAACTAGGGGTGGGCACGGGCCGGGCCGGGCCCAAATTTGGAGAAACCGGACCTACCCGTTTTAAAATGTAACGGGCCGGGGCGGGCCGGGTAGAGAGATTTTGAATTTAGGAACCGGACCTAACCCGGCCCGTTTAAAACGGGCCGGTTCGGGACGGGTCTACGGGTCCAATTACTTTTTTTTTTTTTTTCTGGGTTTGACATTGGGCTGCTTTTTTTTATTACCAACAACACATTCACATTTACAAGGCCAAATACAATAGGACAACGAAACCAAGCCCAACATAAAAAAAAACCCTAACACCTTCATCCTCTGCCGCTGCATCCTCCGCCACTGCTGCCATCAGAAGGACAACCAAACTCGGACCAGTGGCCTGAAATCAAGCCAAATCGAGCTCCCAAAGCGGATAAAAAGACGACTTCAACAAGTCCTGCAAGATCCTTCACAGCATGATTTTCCAAAATTCAGTAAAGCAAGTAAATTCTTATTCTTTCATTAAAAAAAAAAACTCTTGACAAATCAAACCCACAAAGAATTGAATGCTCAAAACCCTAACTGAGAATCAACAATTAGATAACTAACTGAACAAAGCTGTTGCACACATAGCAATTCAAAGAAGAACCTCTACACACGTATTATACTTGATCCCCATCTAAAATCATTAAACCCAGATCGTAAAATAATCAGAATTCGTAGAAAAACCATAACCATTATCATATATGAGAAAAAGCAATAAAATTGAAATCCCAAATTAAAAAAATCGAAAAACCGTAGCTCGAAAATTCAATTTTTCATCTGGATAACATGCAATTCAAATAAAAATTAAAACTCTCCATATACTTGATCCCCATCTAAAATCATTAAACCCAGATCGTAAAATAATCAGAATTCGTAGAAAAACCATAACCATTATCATATATGAGAAAAAGCAATAAAATTGAAATCCCAAATTAAAAAAATCGAAAAACCGTAGCTCGAAAATTCAATTTTTCATCTGGATAACATGCAATTCAAATAAAAATTAAAACTCTCCATCTGGGTTCCTTTCAATTCTACCCAACAATACTGAAATGCGAAATTAGGCATACCCATTAGTTGCTGTAGCTGCTGAACCGCTTAGATTATGGTGGTATTTTCGTCGGCGATGATGAGTGGTCACGATTGGGAGAAGAGTCAAGAGACGATGGCGATGGTGGTGTTGTGGGAGAGGAGATTGAGAATCGAGAGGGATGACTCTAGGAGAGAGAGATCGAGAGGGAAGACTCTGGGAGAAAGAGATCGAGAGGGAAGACTCTCGGAGATAGAGATAGAAAGGGAGGACTCGGGAGAATCAACGAATCAAGAAGGAGGACTCTGGGAGAGAGAGATCGATAGGGAAGGCTCTGGGAGAGAAAGATCGAGAGGGAGGACTCGGGAGAATCGACGAATAGAGAGGGAGGACTCTGGGAGAGAGAGATCGATAGGGAAGACTGAAAGAGAGAGAGAGATCGACAGGGAGGGACTCGGGAGGACTCGGGAGAATCTTCCAGAAAGCTGAGATGTGTGTGCGTTTGTGAGATTTGAGTGTGTGAGAGAGATTTGAGAGTGTGTGAGGTTTGCAAACGGTTCGGGCCGGGGGCCTGCGACTTCAAAAAATTGGAACCGGCCCGCCTCTTTGTTTACTTGGACCCGCCCCGCCCCGCCCCGTTTTGTATCTAAAAGAATATGGACCCGCCCCGTACCCGCCCCGAACCGCCAATACCCGCCCCTACCCGCGGGTCCAGGACCCGTTTGCCCACCCCTACATAGAACTATTTCATGCAAGTTGCTTCCCACTTCCATGACACCACTAGGATGCATGGTTTAAAAAGGACAAAAATGGTATACGTACATAATCCATGAGATGTTACAGATAGGGCTAGGTATATTGGAAATTGACGATATAGAGATAGAGATGGGCAATGCTTAAGGCGTGCAGGTAACTGCGGTTATTTACTCATAACCGTTTAAACCCTTACCCACATAACCATTTATGCGTTGGGTAATTGCATAAACGGGTATGAGATAACCGTTTATAAATGGTTAACTGTACCCATAACCACTTACTCATTTAATCGTAACCGCATAGCTATTTATTCATTTACCCGTTTTTAACCCGTTTACCCATTTTTTACCATTTACCACTTTTTAACTGTTTACTCTTTTTTTTTAACAAGTTGAATAAAAAATAAATTTGTCATAATTTTCCTTTTTTGACAGTTAAACATCATTATAGAAACATTTAACATGCATTTCTGTATTTCAATTTTTAAGTACTCATACCATTCCAAAAATTAAAATAATAATTTATGGAAGATAATTTTAGCTGTTATCAATGAAAGTAATATAATATAATATTTTCACCATGTCTAACAGATCCATCACCAGTTAAACCTGATTCTTTTTCTTTGTCGTTAATAGAGGATATGTTCTAAAATGTGAACATAAAGATGAAGCACCAATACTGAAGCCCGATGCTAGCCATGTTCGTGGCAGGAATTTCCGTCGAGGGTGCTTCCTGGCCGACAGGCACACATCTCCCCGGGAGTTCGGCGTCGGTTGGTGCTTTCTGTCGGGCTCCTACTTCACTGGCGGGCTTGTCGGGCAGAGCCTGTCGGGCGAGGCTTGTCGGGCAAGGCTGAAAGAGAAGGACATAGTTAACTTTGAAAGGTGCATTTGTGGGGCCTTAGGTGTAGGCCTTGAGGCTCACAATCAAGATTAACTTTAAGTGCTCAGGCGTGCCACTACCATCTTCAGCATGGTAGATGTAAAACGGATGTTGGTTTCTGATTACATATATGCCCGAGAGTCTATATTAGTTACAACAGGTGCCTTTGTATGGCTTTAGGTGTAGGCCTTGAGGCGTCCCGTTTAATAACTAACATTCATACTCGAATATATAAGGTTCGTGTTATTGGTTATATGAGTTTTATAACCATTATACTTCTGATTACCTTAGCTCGAGGAACAGAACGAATCCAAATAGGTGCCTTTGTGGGGCCTTAGAAAGGCCTTGAGGCTTCCTATTAGAACTCATTCCGTACTCAACGTTCTAGCCCGAGGAACAAAACGAATCCAAATAGGTGCCTTTGTGGGGCCTTAGAAAGGCCTTGAGGCTTTCTATTAGAACTCATTCCATACTCAACGTTCTAGCCCGAGGAACAGAACGAATCCAAATAGGTGCCTTTGTCGGGCCTTAGATAGGCCTTGAGGCTTTCTATTAGAATTCATTCCGTGCTCAAACGTTCTATGATTATCATAATATAATAGAAATAAAACTAAGTGATATGTTGATTACTTGCGCCTCAAGTAACTTCGGACTTCTTGTTTATCAAAGCTTGTCGTGGATGGGTTAAGTCCACATAAGGTTCTTTTTATGCCTTGAGGTCAAGGACTTTTAACTGATCAAATCTTACATACCCGAGGGCTTAGAACTTAGATCTAATTTGAACCATGAAGATATATTCAAATCGAATTTAAGCATTGAGAGAGAGGGAGTCTTTTAATAGTTGTATTACTAGAAATAACTTGAATACAACTTGTAGTACACAACATATTGCTAGACTAATGAATGAAAAGACAAAAACAAAGAGGATCGGGCAAGGTTTAACCTTGTCGAGCAAGGCTGATCGTCTTGCGACTTCCTATCTTGGTGGTTTATCAAGGGGTTTGGAAGCTTAGAAATGGGGTTTGGGAAATAAGTTTATGGAAAGAGATCGATACTACGGCAAGAGTTTGAACAAAATAGCAGAGCTATTACAAAGGTTTTGAATGAAGGTTTATCCCGAGAGAGATGAAGGCTTGCTGACTACAGCTTCGTTTGAAGGCAAATCTGGCTTTTTGAGCAGAGTTTGTGCTTTTGTTTGTTTGTTTGAGTGTCTGTATTTTTGGTTTGTTTGAGTGTCCTTATTCCTGATTTCTCTTTCTTCTTTTATAGACAACTCGGCTTGGCCTTCTGTAGCAGTAACCTTGCCCGAATGCGGTTTGAAGGGTAGTGACTCATCAGCTATTTTACTTGTACTGCCACTACAAAGTACTTTATGGGCTGTATAGCTGGTCACTCTATACCACTTGGCCTTTGGGTAGGTGAGCAAGTGGTTCACATGAGCTGCACCAAGTCAGAAAAGGCTTTTTCTGCTTTCTAGGCTTCGGCTGGGCTTTGGCTATCTCTCCCTTTAAGCTTCCTTTTGGGCCAGCCCTGTTCTTGTGCCCAAAGTTCAAGTTTTGATCCAAACAGTGCCCCCTTCAATCAATTTTAAGCCTGGAATTCCAGGCACCAATATTGATTGAAAAGCTGCATGCGTCTGTATTCTTGCTCTTGGAACTTGTATCTTCTGGTTGAGATTAACTCTACCCAGAGTCTCTTGGTCTTCCCCCGACCTTTAAACTACCTCCTGAAATTCCTATAAATTCAGGTCTTCTTCACAAATCATCCTCGATCTATCATCCTTTATCCACCCCAAATGTGTCTGCCTCTTTAGCTTTCCAAAACTGTGAAATGAGTTCTTCAGAGTTTAAGTGGGGTTTCCTAAAACTCCATTTTCGCGAGAAGAAGAATTCTCATCAGATAACTACTATCTCCAACACCCTTGGTCAGGCGCCCCGCTATCACCAACACCCTTGGTCAGGCGGTTTCCTCATGATGGCTTGCCCTCCTACTCGCTGCCATGGTAAGTCAGGCTTCACCATCACACATGGTGGTGACCCTGTCTGAGGATCCTCTACCAGGCACATGTTGGCAGCACAACTCGATCACCTGATCGGGTCCTATCTAGGAAGACATCGGATAACCAGCTGGAAACAACAATGCACCCAGAAGAAATAGAATGTAATACGTTGGATTTGAATATGTTGTAAATTTCACCAGTTTGTCGAAATGAAATGAACAATATTTGCGACTTTGTCTTTCTGTCTTCTTTTGAATGGTTAGTGATCATACACTGCATATTAACATCCCGAAGTCTGCACTACCTTGCATCCTCCTCAATGTAACAATCTCTAACATCCCATAATGTAGGACAATATTTTTTCAAGAATTTAATATTAATGGGATGTTTCTACCCTCTCCCTTCAAGGTTCGCCAAGTAGTAACCTCCCTTGTCCAATACTCGACTAATAATGAAAGGACCTTCCCATGTCGGGCTCCACTTTCCGAAGCCCCTAAGTTGAGCTCTTAGAGGGAGGACTGTCTTCCACACTAAATCTCCCTTCTTGAATGATTTCATCTTCACCTTCTTGTTATAAGCTCGGGCAACGGCTTTCTTTCCTTCCTGAATCTGATTCAAGGCTTCAATTCGGGCTGTATCTAAGTCTTCAATTCCTTGACACATGGCTTCAATGTATTCTTCACTGTGTAACCCGAACTGATTTTGAATCCTGACAGAGCTTACATTGATCTCTATGGGAAGCACTGCATCTTGCCCGAAGGTTAGGGCATATGGAGTTGTTCCTATTCCTGCCCTCTTGGAAGTTCTGTATGCCCACAAAGTATTCCCCAGCTTTTCATGCCACCTCTCGGGACTGTCCATCACCATTCTTTTGATAATGTTTACCAAAATCTTGTTGCTGGATTCAGCTTGGCCATTTGACTGTGGGCAGTAAGGACTGGACTGGATCATCTTTATCTTGTATTTACTTGCAAACTCCTCAACTTCTTTTGAAATAAAAGATGGCCCACGATCCGTTACTATAGTTTCGGGCACCCCAAACTTATACAGAATCTTGGTCTCAATGAAATTCTTGACTGTGGCCGAGGTTATGGATTTTACTGACGATGCTTCTACCCATTTGGTGAAGTAATATGTTGCCACAATTATGAAAGTGTGCCCCTTGCTAGAAGCTGGATATATCTGCTCGATGAAATCCATCGCCCATCCTCTGAAGGGCCAAGGTTTGACCACTAGATTTAAAGGTACTGAGGGCACATGTTGGAGGGGTCCGTGTCTCTGACACTCTTCACAGCTTCGGGCATAGGATTTGCAATCCTTTTCCATGTCGAGCCAAAAGTACCCATACCTTCTGAGCAACCACCTCATCTTCGTTCCAGCCTGATGTGCCCCACATACTTCCTCATGTACTTCGGCCATTACTCTCATAGATTCTTCTTGGCCTAAGCATTTCAGTAGTAACCCGTCTGGAGTTTTCCTTAGCAGGTCTTCTGCCCATAAGACATACTTGGTTGCTTGCTGTCTATTTTTCTTGCTCGTGGGTGAAGAGGGATCCTTTAAATGATGAATGATAGGTGACCTCCAATCTTCTACCTCGGTCTCTAGCATCATTATATCTAGACTGAATCCCCTTTCTAGAATAGAAGGAAGGTTTCTTCTTTGGATCTCGATATCTGCTCCATATCTCTTTTCCTGTATTGGCACTCCCGAGGCTAGTTGCGCCATCTCGTTAGCCGCTAGGTTGGATCCTCTGGGAACATGATTAACAGATATATCAGAAACCCAGAAACTCAGTAATTGTGTAGCCGCCAAGTAATATCCCGCCATGGTGATATGTCTGCACTTGAACTCACCATTTAGTTGATTTATAACTAACTCTGAATCTCCAAAGACTTCTACCTCCACTGCACCTAGATCCATCAAGATTTCTAGGCCAATTATTAAGGCCTCGTACTCTGCCCGATTATTGGTGTTTCCTTGGTAATCCAGGAGAAATGAGTAATAATGATGAATCCCTTGAGGGTTGATAATCACGATCCCGGCTCCTGAAGCCTTTTGAGTGTACGAACCATCGAAATATAGCTTCCAAGGGGTGATCCAGAGGCCAGTCACTCTTCTTATCTCTTGCTGGAACCACTCTTCTTTGCCCGAGATATCTTCTCTTGGTGGGATCCAAACGCTAGTAACTTCAAGGCTTCCCAGGACATTGATTTCCTTATCTTGAGATTCTTGATGCTCCGCCAAGAAGTCAGCAATTGCTTGGCCTTTAACTGCCCTTTGGGGTACATACTGAAAAATGAACTCCGATAGTGCTAGAATCCATTTCTCGATTCTTCCTGTTAGCATTGGCTTTGACAACATGTACTTTATCACATCTGTTTTGGCGATGATGTGCACGTGACAAGGTAACATGTAATGCCTTAGCTTACTAGCAGTAAAATATAGAGCCAAGCACAATCTCTCTACTGAGGAGTATCTTGTTTCTACCTCGGTCAGAATTCTACTGAGGTAGTACACTGCCTGTTCTTTCTCGCCTTCATTATTTTGAGCTAGTAAACTCCCGATTGATTTCCCTGAGGCAGAAATATAGAGCTTTAAAGGTTTTCCCCTTTTAGGTGGCACCAACACTGGTGGAGAAGTCAAATAAGCTTTGATACTATCGAAAGCCTCTTGGTGTGGTGGTCCCCACTCGAAATTCTCCTTATCCTTCAGTTTTAGTAAAGGAGTCAGTGGCTGGATCTTGCCTGCTAGATTGGCAATGAATCTTCTCAAGAAATTAATTTTGCCTAGCAATCTCTGGAGTTGCACTTTGTTTGTGGGTGAAGGTGATTCCATTATTGCCCGTGCTTTGTTTTTGTCCACCTCTACACCTCTTTAGTGAACCAAGAATCCCAGGAAGTTGCCCGCTCTCACTCCAAATGCACACTTCTTTGGATTCATCTTCAATTTGTGGATCCTCATCCTTGTCAATGCCTGCCTGAGGTCTATCAGATGCCTCTCTTTTGTCTTGGACTTCACCACGATATCATCAATATACACCTATATATTATGGCAAATCAGATCATGAAAGATGGCATTCATTGCCCTTTGGTAGGTTGCACCAGCATTCTTGAGCCCGAATGGCATAACCAGATATTCATATGCCCCCACATGCCCAGGGCACCTAAAAGCTGTTTTATGTATATCCTCCGGAGCCATCTTTATCTGATTATACCCAGCATTTCCATCCATAAAAGATAAGACTTTGTGTTTTGCTACTGCATCTATGGATAGATCGGCCATGGGCATGGGATACTCATCTTTTGGCGTAGCGCCATTAATATTTCTGTAATCAACACAACATCGCACTGCTTTTGTTATAGCTTTTAAAATGGGTACAATGTTGGCTAACCACTCCACATATTTGGCTGGCCTGATAAATCCAGCTTTTACTAGCCTCTCAATCTCTTCTTTGACTTTTTCTTCTATCTCCTTCAACATCCTTCGAGGTGCTTGCTTAACCGCTTATATCCCTCTTTGATGGGCATTCTGTGTTCCACCAGGGTTGCATCTAAACCTGGCATCTCAGTATATGCCAAGCAAAACAATCTTTGAATTCTTGCAAGAGACAGATAATTTTTGCCCGATCTTCACCCCTTAATAAACCACTGATTTGTATTGGCCTTGGATCCTCCTTTGTTCCTAGCTCAAACACTTCCAAGGGATCTTGGACCTCTGGTGGTGGCTTATCAGGTTTTGCACACAAAAAATCGACTAGTTCCGGGCTCTCGGGCAGGTCATCTGGCCCATCTAGGTCATATATGCACTCGGCCATTTGAATGGCCCTTTCCAATTATTCTCGACAAGATTCCTCATTTCTTTTGTCCTGGCTGGTTGAAGCTCCTACCTGCCATTCCCGCTCTTCTTTGTCTAAAAGCTCATTTTCTTGCCTTCTTCCTTTCCCGTACACCAGCAGTCTTTTAATCAGGGATCTGACTGCCATTACCTGATCTTTCCTTTTTTGCTCCGTCATTGATGGTGTAGGGGCGTCGGGATGACACAAGGTCTATCCCACTCCTCAGTAGTAAGGAGCATCCCTTGCTCCAAAAGCTTTTGGGCCGTCACCTTGGTAGGGCAGCCGTTCTCATCTACTCCTGAACATTTCAAGATTCTTACGTTGGGATTGTAGAAACTTGCTTCCGCCACATTTGCTGTGGGAAGAAATGGCCGTGATTCGGCCTCTATCATCTCCCAAAAGCCTGGCCCTTCTGTGTTTGCCTCATGATAAACAGCCACTTGTTGGTGTAAAGTGGAGGGTATAACAAGACTTTGGTGGATCCAATCTCTTCCCAGTAAGGCTCCATAGGTGGAGGTACATTCCACCACAAAGAATGCCAGCATGATCTGTTTAGACCTCAAGTCCACTTCTAATGGCAATATTCCATGAGTCCTGGTGATAGAACCTGAGAAACTAGAAACTGTGAGGTCTGTAGGAATAAGATCTTATGTGCCTCTTCCTAACTTTTTCATCTGTTTAGCCGGCAGCACATTAACAGCTGCTCCTCCATCAATCAAAATCCTTTTTAAGGGCACTCCCTCCAAATGAGCTGTCACATATATTGGCTTCAAACGATTGGCAAATGAAATGTTTGGGCGGCTGAACACCATCTTGTCTGTATAGATCCTTAAAGGACCCTCATTAGGTGTTTCAGATGACTCAGCTTTTCCCAATTCTCTTTCTTCAGCTATCTCCACATTGACATGAGCCATCATTGGCTCAGTTGCTACGTAATCTCCTTCCATGGTGGCAGGCTGATTTGGTTGGGCGCCAAACATGGCGGATAACACATACGCCATGTTTATATGAAAGTTGCTAGGCTCCGGCAGTCATTCTTTCTTGCCCTCAATCTAGTACATGAACTCATCCAACCAAGCCATTGCGTTTGGTGGAAGCAGTGGTTCTGGTGCCCCCTTTAGTTGATTCATACCTGAATATGATGTTTGCCTTGGAACTTCCCCGAAAGGATCCACCACTGTCAGAGAAGGTGGTTTTATTTCAGATGAGACCGTTCCAAAACAAACAGGCTGCTCTGTCTTCCATCCGGGAGTTGGCACCATAACCATATCTTCTTGAGCTCTCCTCAAGATTCTATATTTCCCGGGGTGTAGGATTTGTGGTACATGGTTTCTTTCGCCTTCAGTCTTGCTATTAGCCCTTTCTACCTCATTCCTACTCCTCTAGCGGAGCTAACTACTCCCCCCAGATGTCGTTTTCTCCAACTTTTGATTTTTGGAGGCTTCAGACGTCGCAGGGGTTTTCAAGGAGTTCATGTAGGCTTTGTGTTGCCTTTGGACCCTCCTGATCATGGAATCACCCATTGGTTTAACAGGCTGCCCATTCTTTCCATCCACGTACCATTTTCTCCCAAGGCGGGCAAAGTTGTCTCTTTGGACAGGATTTGTTATCCTATCATACCTCTTGGCTTCTCTTCCCGCATGGTTGTACTGAGAATGCTCTACACCCTTCCCATTTGACTTTTTAGCTTCCTCATTTTCTGCTTCCTCAGAAACCTCATGATTTCGAAATACTTCTGATAAAGCTTTTGGTTGGGAATCACCTCCTAGTCGCTGAAAAACACTTCGGAAGGGTTTGCCCGCCTGGCTTTTTCGCGGGCTTCTTTCGTTTTTTCTTCTTCCTTCCTCCTGATCAGCTCATGATCTATGAGGATTCCTGCGGGTGGTATTTCGAGCTCACACTCGCATTGGCACTTGCTGCATAGAACCATCCCTTTGATTATGGCTGCTTTTGGACGTTCAGGCGATCTGATTACCCCTTTTGTGGGTTTATCAGCCAATCCTCCTTTTTCACCTATGACTTTTTCTTTCCCCTTCTCAAACCACGCCCTGCTAATCATATTCACTAGGGCCTCGGAGAAGGCATATATAGTTTCGTCTGCCATTGTTTCTTCTGGCTGACTGGTTTTAACTTCCTCTTTTTCCCTATCATCATTTTCCCCAGGCTGAGGTAAGGATGTAGGAATAGTTGGTCTTTTGACCATGTTTACTCCTTCTCTGAAGCCTGTGGATGCGTCCTCCAATCTTTGCAACATCTGCAACAAGGTTGTTTGCAAATCTTCTGGCATTTTTTACATATATCTTTTGATCAAGTAGTGTCCCACTGGGCGTGCCAAAACTATGTTCGTGGCAGGAATTTCCGTCGAGGGTGCTTCCTGGCCGACGGGCACACAGCTCCCCAGGAGTTCGGCATCGGTTGGTGCTTTCTGTCAGGCTCCTGCTTCACTGACGGGCTTGTCGGGCAGAGCCTGTCGGGCGAGGCTTGTCGGGCAAGGCTGAAAAAGAAGGACAAAGTTAATTTTGAAAGGTGCCTTTGTGGGGCCTTATGTGTAGGCCTTGAGGCTCACAATCAAGATTAACTTTAAGTGCTCAGGCGTGCCACTGCCATCTTCAGCATGGCAGATGTAAAACGGATGTTGGTTTCTGATTACATATATGCCCGAGAGTCTATATTAGTTACAACAGGTGCCTTTGTAGGGCCTTAGGTGTAGGCCTTGAGGCGTCTCGTTTAATAACTAACATTCATACTCGAATATATAAGGTTCGTGTTCTTGGTTATATGAGTTTTATAACCATTATACTTCTGATTACCTTAGCCCGAGGAACAAAACGAATCCAAATAGGTGCCTTTGTGGGGCCTTAGAAAGGCCTTAAGGCTTCCTATTAGAACTCATTCCGTACTCAACGTTCTAACCCGAAGAACAAAACGAATCCAAATAGGTGCCTTTGTGGGGCCTTAGAAAGGCCTTGAGGCTTCCTATTAGAACTCATTCCATACTCAACGTTCTAGCCCGAGGAACAGAACGAATCCAAATAGGTGCCTTTGTGGGGCCTTAGATAGGCCTTGAGGCTTCCTATTAGAACTCATTCCATACTCAACGTTCTAGCCCGAGGAACAGAACGAATCCAAATAGGTGCCTTTGTGGGGCCTTAGATAGTCCTTGAGGCTTCCTATTAGAATTCATTTCGTACTCAAACGTTCTATGGTTATCATAATATAATAGAAATAAAACTAAGTGATATGTTGATTACTTGCGCCTCAAGTAACTTCGGACTTCTTGTTTATCAAAGCTTGTCGTGGATGGGTTAAGTCCACATAAGGTTCTTTTTTATGCCTTGAGGTCAAGGACTGTTAACTGATCAAATCTTACATGCCCGATGGCTTAGAACTTAGATCTGATTTGAACCATGAAGATATATTCAAATCAGATTCAAGCATTGAGAGAGAGTGAGTCTTTTAATAGCTGTATTACTAGAAATAACTTGAATACAACTTGTAGTACACAACATATTGCTAGACTAATGAATGAAAAGACAAAAACAAAGAGGGTCGGGCAAGGTTTAATCTTGTCGGGCAAGGCTGATCGTATTGCGACTTCCTATCTTTGTGGTTTATCAAGGGGTTTGGAAGCTTAGAAAGGGGGTTTGGGAAATAAGTTTTTGGAAAGAGATCGATACTACGACAAGAGTTTGAAAAAAGTAGCAGAGCTATTACAAAGGTTTTGAATGAGGGTTTATCCCGAGAGAGATGAAGGCTTGCTGACTACAGCTTCGTTTGAAAGAAAATCTGGCTTTTTGAGCAGAGTTTGTGCTTTTGTTTGTTTGTTTGAGTGTCTGTATTTTTGGTTTGTTTGAGTGTCCTTATTCCTGATTTCTCTTTCTTCTTTTATAGGCAACTCGGTTTGGCCTCCTGTAGCAGTAACCTTGCCCGAATGCGGTTTGAAGGGTAGTGACTCATCAGCTATTTTACTTGTACTGCCACTACAAAGTACTTTATGGGCTGTATAGCTGGTCACTCTATACCACTTGGCGTTTGGGTAGGTGAGCAAGTGGTTCACATGAGCTGCACCAAGTCAGAAAAGGCTTTTTCTGCTTTCTAGGCTTCGGCTGGGCTTTGGCTATCTCTCCCTTTAAGCTTCCTTTTGGGCCAACCCTATTCTTGAGCCCAAAGTTCAAGTTTTGATCCAAACAAGCCTAGTTTTCCAATGGTTAGGGACAACTTTCACCTCCCCACAAAACTTTTTTTTTCCTTCAAATACTACCAGACAATTGAGGTGTTTTTCTCTTCCTACCACGGTCATCATCCAAGCTTGATTCACTTTGGTCCAAATCATGATCAATATTAATTGGTTCTCGCTTTGAGTCTCTATCTTTTTTTTTTTTCTTGAACGAACAATATTACTATACTAAGGGGGGTGAGTTTATAGCCTCGCAATTGGCTAGTAATAATGTGGTTCAAATTCGTCTTTGAGTCTCCATCTTACTTATTACAAACAACCACACATTAGCCAAACGATATAAGCAAATCATATTTGGTCACAGTGTGTATTATGGGGACGATTTCGGAAGAACCTTGTCCAACTGTTGGCTGATTTAAAACCTCAGTTTTTCAGATTTCCAGGTAAATCTGGAATTACAACTTAATTTTTTACTGCTGCTAAGCTTGAGCTTTTCACATGTAACTCTCGGTTGAAATATATGGAAGCTGAAATATGCAAGCCGGGTGAGACCATTTTGCCCTCAGTTTTTTATAAAAAAAACTTGAACGAACATTAGGCTGCTTGTTTTATTACAAACAACACATATTTATAAGAGAGAAGCCCACAGACAAAATAAACACAACCACAAAGTATGGACCTCCAAAGTACAACACAACCAAGCCCAATAGAAAAACAGAAAAAAACCCGAAGAGCCTGCATCCTCTACCGCTGCAACCTCTGCCGCTGCTGCCATAAGAAAAACCACCAAACTCGAACCAGTGGCCTGAAATCAAGCCAAATTGAGCCCCCAAAAGGCATAAAAAGAAGACTGCAACAACCTCCAAAGAACACATCGAAGATCGGCACCACAAATTGAAGGAAGCTCGTGAGAAACAACCCACGAACGACAACGGCAACAAGGCCAAGTTGAGGCAAGAAGGTGGTGAGAACACCCGAGCATCGAGAAAATCTGAAGCTCTACACATCTTCTTCCTAAACGGAAATTGCGAAGATTCGCGTTCACAGTAGTGATTTATGGAACCCGATCTAAAGTGTGAGACCAATGGAGGAGAGAGCCAAGTGGAAAGGATAGGGTGTGGAGGATCGGAAAGCAAAGAGGTGGAGGGAAAAGGAAAGGAAGAAGGGGGAGCTGGTGAAATGAAATCAGAGGCACCAGAAAGGAGAGGAGAAGGTGGAAACAACAAAAAGGTAGAGGAAAAAACAAGTAAGAACAAAAGAAAGAAAACGAGAACCAAAGGAGCAAGAGGCTACCACCAACCCTAGCCATAGCTAGGAGCAGTGGCAGCGAGGAAAAGAATAGAGAAGAGGGAAGGAGGAGAAAACAGAAGAAGAGGAAAAGTGGCAACCGACTCCAACAAAAAAAAAAAAAAAACTTTTGTATGTTTACTTATTTTGTGACGGCGGGTAATACCCATATATAATCACCATTTATATTACGGGTAAACAGTTATACTCTGTTTATTTATTTAAACGGTTACGCATAATCGTAACCGTGAATTTTAAATGCGAGTAACCGTATTACCCATACCCCTAGGTTTTGTCATCACTAATAGAGATACACGGTCGAAATGCGTTTATCTAATGTCTCATTCAATCCAAAGCGGTTCGAATACAACACTTGTTTTGGGGACCTAATGAGATGCTGAATGGTTGTGATGACACTTCAAAAAAAACAAAAAAAAAAAAACTGTAGGTACATTCATTTTTGGAAGTATGTAACTGGAAATCATAATGTAATTATTATAAATAATGCACTAGTAATTGTTGTTGATGCCAAAATTTGAGTTCAGATCAGCTCAATCATTTGTAATTTGATAGTCTACTCGTGTTCAGATCAGCATCGAAGATTCTTCGGCCAAAGCCGCCCCCCCCCCCCAAATTCATCGTGGGTGCGTGAGGCTCTTGGCCTTAATCTTAGGTGTTATTATTTTGCAGGTGCATTTTCGTCAAAGGAGAAGAAGGGGAAAATTTGCATCCACAAATTGGTGCTTTCATTGAGAGTCTTGATTCACACGCTCGAAAAAGACAAAGACTCGCATTTAAGGTTTCTCATTTTTTGTTCATTCGTAGATTTTTCGTACATTTTCATTCCCAGAATTTTTTATACAAAAATTCTTTGAATAAACGTAAAAGAAAAGTACAATGACAAGAAATTCGGAAACCACGGCGAACGGAACTTCCAATGTTCAAGAATTGGGACCACGGTGATCCACAAGGCTTAACGCGCCGACAAGCGGAGTGGCACCACCGTGGCAGCCATCACGGCAGCAACCACTGTGGTAACTCACGGTGAGATCCAAGCCCAAGGTGGAAGCTTCACCTTGCAGCAACAAGACCAGGCCCATGCCACCTTGCAGCAGCGAGCCCAAGCTCGCTCCATAAGGGAGTCTTGCTCGGCCCAGCGTAAGAATGCCTTAGTCCAACTGCTACGGCAATAACCTAGACCTTGCAGGCTCAAGGCCAGTGCGAGCCCAATGCGCCCCATGGCCAAGCCGTGCAATTTCAAACCTCATGGGCTTAAGCCCAAGACGAGTCGGCCCGAGCCGCGGCCCAGCGCGAACATAGCAAACACCTGAGCCGAGCCCAGGCCCAGCACCCACGTGCACTGCACACAGGGTAGCCCACTTTCGTTGCTTCCCAAGCAGCCCAAACTACTCCAAGACCGGTTTAACCATCCCGGCTTCAGATTTCTGGGCTAACAATTGAACCGGGGGCATTTTCACTCTATTTCTCCCTGGATTTGATATTTTCCAACTCAAATCTCGCTTCCGGAGTCCATTACACTTCTGTTACTCAAGGAGATGCACTCCGTTCAAGCTCTTCCAACCTAAATGGTGAACAACACTTGTCTCGACAAGTCATAGAATTGACAAGCACCTTCGCTTAGCAGACGACCTTGGTGGATCAGCTCTTATAGCGCATCGAGATGCAACGTGCCCCAGATGAGGTGTTCCAAAGTAGGACAATGGTAGGCGAATAACTTTTCCAGTAATGTCCTGGCAAGCAGCCGCTCGACCAATCGCGGACCTAGCATTCTGGTAGTGTACCCTCCTGATTGGGCCCCCGAGATAGCGTATACTCCTGTCTTAGCGTGCGGAATAGCGTGCACTCTTGGTTAGGCCCACGGATGAGCATACACTCGCGGTTAGGGCCCTATTTCGATAATCAACATAAGCAACCTTCCGGGTAAAGTGTTCATTCGTGGCTAGGCACGCAATGAGCATTCTCCACCTCACATCGGAGTAGGCAGCACGACAGACGGAGAAAAGCAGTCACTCAATCAGCTCAAGTTCAGCCGGCAGCCCACGAGAAATTTGCTCACTTGCAAGGAACGTACCACATGCATCGCAACCGCAGTATAGATCCTAAACCCTAAAGGAAAATTCAGGAAGAAGTAAAGAGGCTTTTAACCGAGCATTTGCGTGATTTTCAACGTAATGAAGTCACCGATGAAGTGTTACGACGGGACATGACCAACATGAGCAGGTCACCCTTCACAAATGAAATCGAGCAAGTAGAGCCACCATGCAAGTTCAGCATGCCACATTTCACATCTTTCAAATGAGATAGAGATCCAGAGAAACACTTAAAGCATTACCGAAGCACGATGGTCCTTTATCGAAACAATGATGCTCTTATGTGCAAGATATTCGACACCACTTTGCAAGGTGAGACGTAAGATTGGTTCCACACCTTACCGCCACGGTTCATCCTGAGTTTCGATGATATTTCTTTGGTTATCACCAAAGAATATTCGTTCTACCGCTCAATCAAGAAAAAATCTGATCATTTGTTCAATGTGAAAAATAACCCAAATGAGTCACTTCGTGACTACATGAAGAGGTTCAAAGCAGAGAAGGCGAAGATAGTCAGATGCGACGACTCAATAGCAAGTGCAGTTTTCCAAAAAATACTCTCGGCAGACCACCTGATGTTTGGAGAATTGATCATGAAAGAATATCTAACTCTGGCAAACTTTTTCGCTATAGCAGAGAAGCATGCACTTTGGGACGAGACTCGGCAAGCAGACAAGGTGCCTGAGTAGTCTAAAAAAAAATCTGCAGTGGCTTAAAAGAAGGAGGACGGGAAGCAGCACAGCAAGAGCAGGCAGAAGCCCAAATGTAAGGATCGACCCACGACTAAATGAAGCTTGGTCCAAGAACTATTCCAAGTTCTCAATCCCGATTCACCAAATCATTCGCAACATCAAGAGCAAGCCATAGTTCAAGCTGCCGAAACAATGAAAGGGAGATAGTTCCAAGTTGGACCACACTAAGTAATGTGCATTCCACCGAGGTCCCAGTCACACAACTGACGACTGCTACACTTGGAAAAACTACCTAGAGAAGCTCATGAAAAAAGGAAAAGTTGACAGATACTTGGACAAGCTAGTTGCGCAGCCTAGAAAGAACACAAACATCGACGAAGAGTCGTCAACTAAGACGATTCGGATTAATGGCATATTCGCCGAATCAGAGCACTTAGGGGCCACCAACAATTCTAAGAATAGGAAAATCTAGCAGGCCCTACTAGTCTCGCAAGTCCAGGCAGTCAACACCCAAACCTGGACCCATCGTTGGTTTCACCGAGCAGGATGCTGAATGCGTCGTTTTCCCACACGACGACGCAATAGTGGTATCGGTCCAATTAGCCCATGTCATAGTCGACAGAATGATGGTTGACAATGGAAGTGCAGTCAATCTGCTTCAGCTCTCAGTAATTAAGAAGATGAGCCTCGAAAGCACAATAGTACATTGAGTGGAGGTACTCACCGGATTTAACGAATACACCTCGACTGCCATCTACAACATCACACTTCAAGTGAGAACACCGCCAGTTGTCTCAAAGCAGACGTTCATGATAGTAAGTGACCCGTCTCCTTACAATGGGATTCTAGGGCGACCTTGGTTGATAAAGCTGGATGCCATTACCTTCGTCAAGTATCAAAAAATATGATTCTGCTTCCCTGGAGGAGGAGTCGGAGAAATCAAGTCTGACCAGGCCACATCTCGATGATGCAATGTGTAAGTACTAAAGGAATTAAGGGAGAATAACTTTATCCCTTTAGAGGCTACCGAGGTCCAAAAGGACGACGAAGCTGCCAAATAGCAATTAGAGCAGACAAATAAAAAAGATGGGGTCCAAATCAACACGCCAACAGACGAGATAGAATGGAAACCCAAAGAGGACGCCGAACACATCATTCTTGATCCTCAGCAGCCGGAGAAGACTACTATAATCGGCTCACGTTTGAGCCCGAAGGAAAATGAGGAACTCACAGTTTTCCTTAGGGAAAATTATGACGTCTTCGCATGGTCACATTCTGACATGTATGTCATCAACCCTAAGATAGCTTACCACAAGTTGCACGTCAACCCCATTACGCCAACAGGTGATCCAAAAGAGAAGACATTTCGCACCCGAGCGAGTGGTGATCATCGAAGCAAAAATTGACAAGTTATTAGAGGCCGGATTCATAGAAGAGGTAGCAAACTCATCATGGCTCACCAACGTCATGCTAGTAATGAAGAAAAAGAAGGGCAAATGGAAGGTTTGTGTAGACTACACCAACCTTAAAAAAACATGCCCGAAAGATCTTTATCCAGTTCCATGAATTGATATACTAATAGATTCAACTTCTGGGAACTAGTTGCTATGTTTCTTGGACGCATACTCCAGCTACAACCAAATAGCCTTGTACGAGCCTGATAAGGAGAAAACCGCGTTTGTGATCGAGCGAGGCACCTACTGCTACAAGGTCATGCCCTTTGGCCTCAAGAATACGAGAGCCACTTACCAAAGATTGGTAAACATGATGTTCAAGAACCATGGAGGTCTATGTCGACAACATCATAGTGAAGGGCAAGCAGTGATCAGACTACATCAACAACTTGGCGGAAACTTTCGACATCCTTAAAAGTACAAGATGAAACTCAATCCCGCCAAATGCAAATTTGGAGTATCTTCAGGCAGATTTTTAGGGTACCTAGTAACCCAACGAGGAATCGAAGCACATCCCAAGTAAATCCGAGCAATCCTAGAGATGAAATCTCCAACTACCTTGAAAAAGATCCAAAGCTGGACCGGATGAGCATCCACCCTTAACCATTTTCTCTCGCTATCCACCGATCGATTTAAGCTTTTCTCAAAGCAATCAAAAGGGTACAATGAGACAAATGGGATGATGAGTGCAAAAGAGCTTTCCAAGACCTGAAGAAGTATCTCACATCGTCTGGCTTACTATCCAAGCCAAAAGCAGGGGAGGACTTATACATCTACTTGGCAGTCTTAGAAGTAGCAGTGAGTTTTGCCCTCATATGAGAAGAGATGGCGGCCCAACTACCAGTATTCTACACTTCTAAAGCTCTTCTCGATGTGGAAACTAGAAATCTGAAGATCAAGAAATTAATTATGGCACTAGTTGTTGCTTTCAAGCTCACACAGTCATCGTCATGACTCAGTATCCTTTACGATCAATCCTACATGGTCTAGACGCTTCTCAACGAGTGATGAAGTGGACGTTGGAACTTGGCCAATGCAGTTTAGTTTTCCACCCCTGCACGGCAATAAAGGCCCAAGCCTTGGCAGACTTCATAGCAGAATTCACGCCTAGCCTAAACAACGCAATAGAGCGACCCAACGATGCCCCAGAGGCAGCTGAGCCTGCCCTAGCCGTTCCTGCTCATCCCAATGGAGACTTCTGGCATTTGCATGTCGACGACGTATCCAACTACAAGGGCTCAAAAACAGGCGTGGTCCTTGTCACCTCAGATGGTTCAATGCTTGAGCAGGCGATCACTCTAGGCTTCAAAGCATCCAACAATGAAGTGGAGTACGAGGCCCCATTAGCAAGCTTCCGAATGGCGAAAGACTTGGCAGTGAAAAAGCTTGCAATGATGGCAAAGATGGCACAATACCTAAAAAAGGTACAAAAGCAACTTGAGGCATTTCAGACTTACACCCTCACTCAAGTTTCGCGGGCAAATAATGCTCAAGCAAACTCACTAGCCGGTTTAGGCTCCGCTCTCGACCACCAACTCAAACGCTCTATTCTGATGTAATATCTAGACAAGCCAAGCATAGAGGCGGAGCCAGCAACCGAGGTGTCATAGGTTAGTACAACTCCAAATTGGCAAAGTCCCATTATAGACTACCTAGTCAATAGCACACTTCTCGTGGAAAGATTGGAGTCTAGAAAGCTCTAAACAAAGGCAGCACACTACTACATATGGAACGACTTTCTCGTCCGAATATCCTTCATTGGACCACATTTTCGCTGCCTAGCACCTCCCGACAACCTCAAGGTTCTAAGTTCAATCCACGAAAACGTTTGTGGAAATCACTCTGAAGGTCGATCCTTAGCACAAAAGACTCTTAACGCAGGCTACTATTGACCTACCATGCATCAAGACGTTAAGGAATTAATACAAAAGTGCGACAGCTGCCAACGCTATAAGCCGGTACCAGTACTGCCTGTCAGCGAACTACCCCCGCAAATGAGTCATTGATCGTTCATACAGTGGGCAATTGACTTGGTAGGGCCAATGCCACCCGCTACTGGGGTCAAAGGCATAATGATCGTGGCAACTGACTATTTCACCAAGTATGTGGAAGCAAAGCCTACGACAACCATAATACAGACGGACCGTCTACGACAACCACAATACAGACGGACCTAGAGCACTTCATATGGAGGAACATCATTTGTCGATTTGGCATCCCTCAATTTATAGTCACCGACAATTGCCCGCAGTTTGTGGGCAAAGATTTAGCGAAGTTCTTCCAAAAATATGGCATCAAGCAACACATGTCCATGCCAAGGTATCCCCAAGGCAACGGGCAAGCCGAAGCATCCAACAAGACGATCCTCGACTACCTCAAGAAGTCCCTCTTAAACAAGAAGGGAAAATGGCCAGACAAACTTCTTGGATGTCTACTGGCGTATAACACAACTAAATGACGAGCAATCGGTGAAACTCTTTTCTCTTTGGCATTTGGTTTGAAAGCAATCATTCTTCCCAATGTCATCGTGTCAGGTATCAGCACTCTACTGCCAATCATCGAGCAGAATGGAAAGGAAATGGCCACAAGCTTAGATCTCAACCTACATGCGGCAACTTATCTCCAACTACAACAAAAAGGCTAAGATCCGGCAGTTTCAGCCCGGAGATCTAGTCCTAAGGAAAGCCTTTATCACTGCCCAGAAAAAAGGCTCAAAAAACACGCGTTTATGTCTTCAAGCAGATCTGGTTTCAAGATCGCACAAATCTCAGCAGCCTCCCTAGAAACAGGCATGGTGGATTTCTCACAACTATCAACACAAGCAGTCCCTTCTTTCTCAGCAGGCGAATCAGTCTCAGCAGCGAGGGAAGTGGTTTTTAGAGCCATTCTAGCAGTAGAGTCCATCTTATCGCTCTTCATATAGTAAGTCTCTCCAAATGTGAACCCGACTTAGCCCCTGACGAACATTTTGGCATAAACTTCGGCACTAGGGGCACAACGAAACCTCTACGATGAGCAATCATGTCAGCAATCGTACTAGCCACTTTTGGCATAGCAGGCATCACTGGCTCAGATCTAGTAGCCTCATCATTCTTCCCCTTGTAAGAAGTCAAGTCAATCACAAGCTTATCAGCAACAGGCTGATCCTCACGAGCAGTGGAGGAAGTCTTCGATTTTTTCTCAGCCGGCATCACTTGAGCATGTGGGCAATATCTTTTTTTTTTTCACCTTCATTCGCAGCAGGCTCCACGATGGCAATCGGACGAGCCAACACCTCCACCTTGGTTCGCTTTATCTCCTCTCTCAAGGGCAGCCCACATTTCTCCCGATGAAGAGGACTAAGCAACCAACGCCACTCATGGTACTCATAAGGGATACCTAGTGCAATATGCACCTTTTCATATCTGGAGAAGTCTTAGGAGTTAAGCTGAATTCCAAAACTACAAGAGTAGAGGAGGACAATCAGTAAATCAAAAAGCAACTCAGCAAAAGTATAAAAAGCCTACTTACCGGAGATGAATACCATTGAAACACGCAAAATCAGACTCCCACTTTCCACTTATCTCCAAAGTCTCCTTAGCCCAATCATGATATCCCTTACTCGAATGATTAAAGAGCCTATGGCGGGATCGCAGCTGCCCAACTCCCTCGATGTGGCCTACGTCAAAGAAGTACCAGAATTCGTTGACAGTTAAATCTAATTTAAAGAATTGACTTAGATTGAGAAACCCCACCATCACACGGGCCACATTCGGAGAACATTGAGCGAGGGCATACTTCATGGAACAAAGCACCTCTTGGAAGAAATGCGGCATGGTAAAAGTAAATCTCAACACAAAGTAGTAGAGGTGAAATTTGATAGCTCTTCGAGCCCCATACATGGCTCACGGCTGCTACTTTCCTTGATACGCTTTAAGCCCACCCCCGACGGAATGGCATGCTTATATGCTTCAAGGAAGTCTCTAAATGAGTCATCGGAGCTAATCTTGAAATGAGCAACCTTGAAGTAGCCCACCTTACTCAAAGACCCACCTTGACGATACAATGGCGGCACACCATCGTCACTCTTATGGCTTAAGGAAGACAGCTCGATGAAATTCTACAAAGACACGAGGAAAAATTCGTTAGATGATTGCACAAAAAAAATAAATAAATAAAAAGTCGGCGCGACAGGCCCCACGGCCCAAAGATCAAGCCCAGCGGCCCACAAGGCCTTTCTTTCTCTCTCAAGCACACGAGTTCAAGCCTGGAAAAAAAAATCAAGACCCAAGCCACAAGAGCCCAGTAACCGGCCCAGGCCCCACAACCTAGCCTAATTCCCTCTCGGTCAGCAAGCCTCACGGCCCAAATCGACTAGAGGGGGCTGGTGCCCCCGCACCCCCTCTCTTTCACACTTTTTTGCATGGCTGAAGCCCAAGTCCATCTCACCAACCAGCCACCGCCGCACTAAGCCAACAGCAGCCATGTCGTAGCCCTCTCCAACCAATTTTTCACACATCCTCGACCCTCGTCGAGCCAAATTTCAAGCCCCATTACTCCCAAAAATTACGAAGACGAGGAAAAATTAATTTTTTCTTACCTTGGTGCAGCGTGAAGACGAAGAAAGCAACGAAAGACGGTTCTTTGCATGGGCAAGTGTAGAAGATTGCTAGGGGAGGGGGAAAAAATATCCTCTAGCTTTCTCTCTCTTGTAGGGTAGAATAAATTGCTTTCTAAAGTTGATTTAATAATCTACTTAAGGTAGACTTAAACAGACTTTAGAAGTAATTTATTTCCCTTTCCTAGAATGATCTAATTTCCAATTAAAGAGGGAATCTACATCAAAATAGGAAACAATCATATGTTTCCTAAAACAAGAAGATCTCTACACCTACTGCCCTTTCCTGCGAGTAGCCCAACAGGTGTGGGGGTATTTGTGGAGCAAAAAATAACCAAGAAAATTATGGAGGCGACACATGGATTTTGGGGTTAAAAAGAAAAAAAATTACCCTTGAGGCACACCAGGATTCCCACGCACATGCAACGGACAGTAACGGCTCAATCGAGGTCAAAAGTGATCAAAATGGTATTTATTCAAAATCCTCTCATCACTCCTCATCAAATCATCACCCACAAGTTAACTCCCAATTATTCTTTTCAAATTAATTGATTAATTAGCAAATTGATTGCGAGGTATTATTTGACATAATATCTTGCAATTAGGGCCAAAATTCTACTATAAGTGGTCGGTCCCTATTTCTCCAAATAGGGCCGGCCACACCCTATATATAGCCCCTCATTTCTCAAAAAACCTAAGTTCAATTCTCTCCCAAAAATTCTTTAAATTCTTTCTCTCAAGGTCTAACTTTGGCATCATAGATTCTCAGCCAAAGCCCCCCCCCCCATTTATCGTGGGTGTGCGAGGCTCTTGGCCTTAATCTTATGTGTTATTATTTTGCAGATGCATTTTCATCAAAAAAGAAGAAGACGAAAATTTGCATTTACACGTGTCATTCAATTTAAGATTGTCTAAAACAATACTGTTATAAACCTGCTGGATGATACGAGATATATGTATTAATGAGTGTGTGATACTTGTAATGTTGTTTCTAGTCGGCCGGACTAACATTGCTAGCTCGGTCAATTATGATACAAACAACTATGTATGATTGTAGCCTATTCAAATTGACGTGTTAGTTTATTTGGAGTAGTAGAATCAAAACTCAAAAATAAGACTCGACCTGGTCTAATTTTCTTTCACAATATTAATGATTTATCATTGATTGGTCAAGGGTGATGGACCCCAAAATAAAGAAAGATAACGGAACCGATTTAGTGAGTTTAATGGAGTGGGCCTAGCGGGCTTCCATCATGTTAAAAATGTCGATTTTATGTACAAGGCCATTCGCGACACCACCTCTATGGTCGTGGATGTTGTGGCTCTTTGGTAGATTAATTTTGCGTAACACTTTCAAATTTAATTTTGGTTTGGGTATTCTTTTTAGTTTGGAGCAATGTTTTCCTTCGAAGAGGATGTGGTGGCGGTGGAGGCTTGCTTTTTGCTGCTTGAGATTAGAGTTTTTTTATTTTTTTTAATTGTTGCCTATCAGATTAAGTTTGTGTCGGTCTCCCTTTATGTATTGGGTTGTAAATCTGATTTTGCTTGAGTTTGTCTACTCTATTATGTTTTGCTTTGTTTATGTAAGATTTTTTTTGTTTTGGTTGAATTTAGGCCCATCTATCACAAATTGTAATATTCCTTTCCATCAATGATATTTTATTTTCAACAAAAAAAAATTAATCAAATCTTGTGACAAGGTGAATAAATAAGCTATAATTTGCCCAAGTACTCACTTACAAAATTTCAAATTTTGGTCTATGCGTACATAATCCATGAGATGTTACAGATAGGACTAATATAATATTGGAAATTGACGTAATAGAGGTTAGGGATGGGCAACGGTTATGGCGGACGGGTAACTGCAGTTATTTATTGATGGGTGCATATTTTCATGTATTTTAATCATATATTTCCTTTGAATTTTGTATATATGAATGGGCTGAATGCACTAAATTCTATTGTTTTATTTTCTAGGCATTCAATACGGGAATTATGCAAAAAAGAAGTGAAAAATGGAGATTTTGAGTGTGTAGAGTAATTCTAGTGGAGCAAGGAGCTAATTAACTGCACCAAGGCATATGCGTTACAACAAGAAGATGAGACAGCAACGGTTTTGGAAATCAAATGGACATGGAGTGCTATTCAATGAATTTTAGGAGAGAACTTAATTACTAGTTTTATTATTTCCGTTTATTTTTTATTTCTTAAATAAGAACATAAGGTCCATTAAGATTAATAATTAGTATGCTTTTAATTGCCTTTAAGCACTTGCTTGCCGTTTGTTTTATATAAGGAGATCCTTCTCCTTGTGATAAGGCAAAATCCACCAAACAAAATCACATTTCACAAAGTGGTGCTGCAACAAGGTTGCGGCAAAGAGGAAGACCTACATTGGACTTTTTCTTTGCTAGGGCTACGATGTAGCTTGATCATGAATGCTTAATTGCCTTGTGGCATTGTTATATTCAAGTTTTTCTTCCTTATTGAGTATCTTTTGCTAATCGTAATGCGCTTGATTTTTATTTAGATGTTTGACCACCATCTAAGTTTTAGTTAAGTTAATTTGAGGCAAGTTAGAGTAGATGACATTTAACTTGGGTTTAGCTTCTTGCAATTGATACCATAACCACCTATTTGTAGATGCCATACAATTAGGGTTTGTTTGTGACATACCCTGACCCGGGATATCCACTAGGACTCCGAATCGAGTTGTGCTGGCCGACACCTGGAAGGTGACGAAGCCATAAAGTATGATGATGTGGAAAAAGTGGACAAATTTAAACCTAAAAATGTCTAAATGCAAGAGTGCGTTGTGCGCAGAAATGAACCCATTTCACACGTGACGTCAGAGCATAAGTAAAGTACAGTAAAGTGGATTGAAATTCATACCATCGAAGGTAATCTCCAATATCAAAACTTGTCACGAATCCTCGTCGATACGAAAACTCTACTACTAGACATGGAGGGATAAATACTAGAGTGAGTGGCCAGAAAATAAAGCTTTAATAAAGACCTTCTCAGCGATATAATCCCGCTCCGTAACACCTGTTTAGCTTCCAGAAAATCATACTACAGATAAACATGAAATCAAGAGTATACTAACATTAAATCTAGAAGTATCACATCACAGCATCTCATTAGCAATATAAATAATCAAGTGCTTAATAACCCATACTAGCACGCCAGTCGAAGTCACCTATGGTGACCTGTACGACTACAACCATATCTCATCAATCAATGCTATAAGTCGGAGTCACCTCTAGTGACTTGTACGACTTATCCATATCTAATCACATATGCTAGCTCATAAGTCGGAGTCACCTCTAGTGACCTGTACGATGCTAGCTCATAAGTCAGAGTCACCTCTAGTGACCTGTACAACTTATCCATATCTAATCACATATGCTAGCTCATAAGTCGGAGTCACCTCTAATGACCTGTACAACTTATCCATATCTAATCACATATCCTAGCTCATAAGTCGGAGTCACCTCTAGTGACCTGTACGACTTATCCATATCTAATCACATATGCTAGCTCATAAGTCGGAGTTGCTTAAAATATAATATAGTCATGCCATCACTCGATCGTTCCAAATAAAATGTAATCATAATTATGCATCCCACATTTCACAACATATACTCACCTGAACTTATCTATGCATCCCACGTTCACCTTCGTACCTTAAAGCATTCATAATAATTATGCGCAGTAATATACTTATGGACATACCTTGATGCAATTCAAAACTTTACCATATCGTAGTGCTTATATATGTATATATATATATATATATATCAATAATGTGGCATAAAATGCACAATCTATAATGCTCTACTCCCGAACTATAAATTTTCAGGAATAATTATCGGTGACTAGCTCAACTAAACACTAGTTTAACTAACTATCAATTCTTTACTTCGAATTCTCGATCCTTCACACAATGATTTATGACCAACATCCAATCACTAAATCATAAGGTTAAATCTCACATTTTCTACCAATGTCCCTCACCTTGCACAATTTCCCAAACAAGGCTAATGTCTCAATTATTTAATCTCATTTATGTTATGGCTGCATCTAATGTTTTTTTAGACTGCCTACATATCCTAAACAGGGATCAAGCCATTCGTAGTTCGCATTAGTACTTCACGGCATTCACAGTAATTATATGCAATAATCAGTTTATAACCGTTTGAGGAATTATCAATCATATGTATATACGATAGAAAGGAAAAAACTCACTCACCTGAGGTCCGCGCTACGACTCACTAGCATGCATATCGATACATCATGAACCATCGTTGCCTATGACCAATTATCAAATCACATCTCAAAGTTCATATCGATAAAACACACAATTTACATAAAACACATCCCTACGTAATTCAATTCGGAAGATCTGCCTCACGGATTTCCGGTCCGTTGCTTCCAAAGATCCACATTATACTTCTAAAACAACATCCTAAAGTTCCATTATGATCCAACGGTCGGATCTCCGCCAATTGCCAAAACTAAGTGGCGGTTAACCTTTTATTTATAAACTTACAAATCCAATTCGGGAAGATCCGTACGTCGGATTCCTGATCTGTAAGTTTCTATGGTCCTAAAATACTATGTATTAAAACATATTAAATTTTGGTGACGATCCAACGGTCGGATCGTCGATTCATATCTTTACCAAGTAATGTATCCTAATGAGTTTAGGTCCAAACGATCAACCTACGATATATAATTGCCAAAAATGAACTCAAGACATCTAATTTAGCCAAAGGATAGCATCGACGGTCCCCTGGCCATGCGCCACTGCACGAGCCACCACGGGTGGCGGTTGGCCGCCCCGACTCTCTAGAAAATCCAACTATTTCCAAAAATTATCAAAATTTATAGGAATGAAGATATCAATGAGTAGAGTAAACTTTATACCTGTGGCCAAGTCCAATTTGGTTGGAAAAAGCCCTAATTTCTCTCAAACTCGTTGGAAAACCCTAGAAATGGGTGTTTTCAATTCGACTCCAAAACCGTTCCAATGCCCCAACCAATGCTTGGGCTTTGCTCCAGAGCTCAAGGGGAGTCTAATGATAGCGGAGATCGACAGAATTTCA
Organism: Malus fusca; assembly: GCA_035220775.1. Lineage (NCBI taxonomy): Eukaryota > Viridiplantae > Streptophyta > Magnoliopsida > Rosales > Rosaceae > Malus > Malus fusca. The sequence goes on from CM069064.1 coordinate 26,419,198, forward strand.
TTCAAAAATGGCGGATCGCCGTCAATGATGTCGTCGGCATCATGCTTCTTCTTTCACGAAATTGAACTCAAAGACCCTCAAATTTGAGATAAGATGGTAGATAGGGAGTTGTGGACTAGATTTTGGGTGATGGAATGGTGACTTTCGATTGAAAGATGGCAGGAATCGACCGGAATCAAACCGGGTCACCGCCGGGTATGCGGGTCGGCGGGTGAGTCTGTTTCTCCCTCATTTTCTTTTCTTTCCTTTCCCTCCTTTCTTCTCTTTCTGGTTGGTCAGTCTCATCTCTTCCTCCTCCCCAATTGGGCAACAGTCATCCTTCTCCCTCTTCCCTCTTTCTTTTTCTGTTTCTTCCTTCCTCGCCGACACACACACACACCCAATGCATATATTTCACTTTGTATTAATAATAATAAAAACATAGTGTAAAAATAATTAAAATAATATTTCATTCCAAATACCTTTGGTTCGTAACTCAATAAAACTTTAACCGTAACTCCAAAATCACTTCTACCTGTGCCTACGCATCCGTAAGATCGAGCTCTATCCGAATATGTCAAGAAACATGACAAAATATACGAGAATCACACACGTCCTCGAAAAATCACCCTTTGCCCATAGGGCATTTCAGTCATTTCACGTATTAAAATTATAAAAACCATAATTTTTAGGGACGGGCTATTACAGTTTGATTTTCCAACGATTTCCATAGAGCTTAATGGGTTCTTACTTGCTTAAATCCATCTAGATGCCATAGAGGGTTAACATGTAAGGATACTTTTGATGTAACCAGATGCCATGGTCGTCGAATAATTTAGGGAAAATCGATCATCAATATTAGGGAACTACTTGAGCATAACATATTAAGGGAATTAAGTAGAATTGGTTACGGTGAATTCAGATGCCCTAGATTTTATTTTCTCATGTTTTAAATTTTATTATTTCATGCATTTTATTTTAAAGTCATATTTCATTTTTGGCTTAATTCAAATCTTCTATCTTTTCCGTTAAAGCTTCTCCACTATAATTTTTTTCAATTTAGTTATTAAGATTTTAGAATCAATTTGATCTATGTGAGACGATATCCGTGCTTATATGCTATACAATCATCCGATTCGTATACTTAGGAGCACTAAAATTCGAGACTTAATGAGTTTAATTTTTGTTATCTAATTTTCGCAACATTTATCTATAATCGTTTAAGTTTTTACCCGTATAATCGTTTACCTATTGGGTAATTGCATAAACAGGTATGGAATAGCCATTTATAAATGGTTAATTGTACCCATAACGCTTACCCGTTTAACCGTAGTTGCATACCTGTTACATCCCACATCGCCTAGGGGAGTGGATCATGTAAGTCTTATATGTATATTCCCATCTCTACCTAGCACAAGGCTTTTTGGGAACTCACTGGCTTCGGATTCCATCGGAACTCCGAAGTTAAGCGAGTTTGCGCGAGAGCAATCCCATGATGGGTGACCCACTAGGAAGTTCTCGTGTGAGTTCCCAGAAACAAAACCGTGAGGGCGTGGTCGGGGCCCAAAGCAGAAAATATCGTGTTACGGCGGAGTCGAGCCCGGGATGTGGTCGGAGCCCGGGCCGGGATGTGACAATTTGGTATATGAGTCAATCCCTGGTGATGCGAAAATAAATTCACGCACAAATTTAAACCCTATTTGTGACAATTGTAGTAATGATGTAAGTAGGGATCGTTCTAGGCCGGGGATTAACTAGGGATGCTAACCAAAGTAAAATTAAATTAAAAACGTAAAAACATAATTTAAAACACTAAACTAGACTCAAGACACTTAACTAGAATAACTCAAAATAATTCAAAATTCAAGAAAACACAAACTAAATTGATTTCTAACAAATTTAACACTTTAAAATAAATGGGGGATTGATTTTTATGAAAAGTAAATTAAACTTAAATAAATTACAGAATTGACAAAAACATAAAATTAAGGTAAAATGATAAATGACGGACTGGCTAGAGGATTATTCTCCACACATGCCACATATGCAACCTAAATTGATTTTCAGTTGTTCTTTCAATAAATTGTAAATTCTCAACGCCCCAAGTTAATTAGGTCCGCTTAAATTAACCTTCAGATTTTCCTACTTTTATTAGGTTGGATGATTGCATACGACAACCCAAAATATTCCCTACAAGTTCCCTACATGAATTGCATAATAGAGATACAAGCAAGAATCATTAAGTTTTATGAAAATCATAAGCATTGACGAGGCACTTGTTACTATGAATTGCATGAAACTTATGCCAAGAATTTACCTAACGCGATCGTTTATAAGCGACCTTCACTACTTGTGAATATAAGTTCATAACGATTAGGTGAAATTCACTTATATTCTAGCATCAAATTCATGCATGTAAATTAAGTATGCATCCTTAATCGACATACAAAAATAAGTTATCAATCAAGCAGTTAAGCAAATTAAATCACAACTCAGAAATCACAACTGAAGGTAATCAATTCAAATTACAAATATATCCATGGTTTTGAATTAAACTCTAGCCAAAATAAAATTAGTTATACATTATTAAAATTAAACAGGAATAAAACGTGAGTTGGAAAGATTTAACCGAATGAGGACTGCAGTGTTGCTTCTGACTTCTGTTCACACCGAGAGGATTGCACAGTTGCTTCTCCGTGCTGACCCCGTGCTGACCCAAGTCAGCACTGCTGCCGTGCTGACCATACTGACTTCTCCTGCTTACGCTGCCAAAGGCAGCGACCAAGTTCCTGCGCTGTCCTCTCCCTTTACCTTCCTGCTCTCGCTGAACACAGCTCCCACAAGGCAGCTATGCCTTTCCAATCCTTCACACGCTGCCAGGCAGCACGCTCAACCCATCTTTATTTCCGTGCTGACCCTCACGCTGGTGTGGCCTGCCTTGCTGCCCGCCAGCTCGCGCCTTTCCCGTACTCCCCTTCTGTCTGCAACCTCCTTCCTTCGAGCTGCCCAAGGCAGCGTCTCCTTTATTCCTGCTGCTGCACGAGGGCAGCACTCCTGCTCCTCCTACCCGCTAGCCTTGCGTCCCCGCCAGCTCGCTTCTTCTCCTTGTTTAAAGGGCAGCACTGCCCTTTTTATTTCAATTCCCCCGAGGCAGGTCCTCCCTTCCTCGCTGCTTTTGATTTTTTTCTTTATTCCCCTCGCTGCAAAGCAGCGTCCCCCTTCTGACCTCCTGTCTCCTGCTTGCTGCTGCCACTTCCCTTTTATTCTTCTTTGTGCTTCGTTTCTTTTTGTTTTCTATTTGTTTCACCAACCCACCAAAGCAGATTCTTTTTGTTTTTCAATTGCTTCACCAACCACACCAGGCAGCCAATATTAGTTTAAGCAAATGATTCATCATGAATTATTATTACTATATATATATATATATATTTAATTTAAAAGCTAATCTACATCGAAAGTTTTGACGAAATTATTACATAAAATCACACTTGTGCTATTTTTATTTTCTTAGCTAGATAAATTCTATAAAACACAAAAACAAAGTAAATAGCACAAAAATATGAGGAAATAACTAACAAAAGACAAGAGAATTTGATGTAAAATATATATAAATATGAGCTTATCAAATACCCCCACACTTAGCTTTTGCTAGTCCTCGAGCAAAATAGAGAATACAGAAAAAGTAATAACATGAAAATTATTAGCTTCCCCCTATGTGACCCTCATAGAACTTCATTTGAGAACACAATCATCAAGAACCATAGCTAATACCAACAAGCAATTCAAGTTCATTTTCCTTATTCACATATTAGCAGTAATCTTTGAAACATCCTTGAAGTGTAGTGTGTGAGATAGCCATGCTAATGCAATTTCAAATTTTTATTTTTAAAAACACCATATGCAAATTATCGACCTTCTCACTGGATATACGCTCAATCACATATGTGTTTAGTTTTAATGTGTTTCGCTCAAAGAAACGAATGTGAAAGTTCTACCATAAGCTTGCATAAAGATCACTTCTCCACAGTCATAATTGCAAAACTTAAATCAAGAGGACTTTTATTGGATGTAATGAGGCTTAGGGATAGGGTTATTGAAACGAAAGAATAGGAAAAACAAAAGTTCCAAGCTACATTACAAGCAATTCTTTTGATTTATAAGAACTCAACATTTCCCGCTATTCTACAAGTCACCTCCAACCACACCCATAAACTGAAACTTTAAAAACTTTTTATTTTCTTTGTATACAATCTTTCTTTTTCTTTTCATTTTTTTTTTTTTTTTTTTTTTTTTTTTTTTTTTTTTTTCAAACAGAAACAAATATGAAAAACCCCCACACTTATTCTTTTGCCAAACACCCTCCAAAGTACTTCACAAACATTTCTCATAAGACAATTTCACATTGCTCAATAGCTCGCTTGGAAAGGGTAAGAAAATATTTATTTCAGGCATAAGGGTAGACATATCTGGTGATAAGAAATAAAAGGCTCACAAATACGGCTCAAATTGGCAATCTAATGATATCATTTTTCTTTGGGAAACAAGGTTATTTGGGCCATGGTGGTAAACCTAATGCCTCTATCATTTTCAAGTTCATGCAATCAATGACAAAAATTTCGAAAGATCGTTATGCAAGTTCTAGAGAAGTATCTCACATAAGTTCATCACACAAGAAAGAATAGGAGTGTATGAAAAATGCACACACTTTCAATAGGCTCAAAAACTCACATAGGATGTATATGGTCACTAAATTCACATATGGAGCTTTAAATCATGCTTTAATTTCACATCAACAAGGCTATGTGCATTTGGTTTTTCAAAGATGATCAAATATGTACAAACTAACACAGAATTTGGAATTTCACACAACACATGTTAACTAAGGTCTTGATGATCATGGTTCAAATTTAATCCAATTATATCATTGGGTCGGGAAACTAACAAAAATCTAATTCAAAACAATAAGGAAAACAAGGAAATATTTTTGGATTTTTTAAATTTTTGGATTTTTTTTCTTTTTTTTTTTTCTTTTTTTTTATTTTTTTATTTTTAAAAACAACAACTTAATTAAGAAAACACAAAGCAATAACATGGAAACAAATGAAACCAGTTCAAAGTCGAAGGTACAAAAAATTTCAATTTGGTCATTTTTATACTCTTTACCCCCACACTTAAACTAGACATTGTCCCCAATGTCAGAAAATATAATAAAATGCAAATAAAAATAAAAATAAAATAAATAAATACAAAGAAAGAAAATAAAGCAATAGGACTGAAAACTTCCCTAATTTGCAGAAAAATCAAGCGATGACCCCCAAGCTAAAATTCTGCAATCAACTTCAAGGGTGGAAATAACCAAAAGTTCCTGCAAAGAAAAGAAATAAATCAGTTACGCACGCAAGAAAATATAAAAGAAAACAAACGAAAAATTGAAAATGAAAATAAAAGATAATGAATAAAACTAATAAAAGAACATTGGTCCTGTTTGGTGACTTTCCACAGCTTTGAACTTGAACTGGCCTCGGAACTTCTTAGCAAGGAAAATGAGACTTGATTGGTGGTGTTGTTGAAGCTTCTCGAGCTCTTGGTTTCAACTCAGACTCCTTCTGCCGGGTTGATTGAGTCTGCAGGCTACATTCTTCTCTTTTTGTTCTTCTGCATGGCAGGTAGGCACGAGGCAGAGGTGGTGGTCTGCTTCTTTGTTCAATCTGTCCAAGTGCCGACCGATTTCCTTTCTTTCACCTTGACTCGTAGCCAAGAGCAAGGGTAAAGGAAAAGCATGCCATGAGAAATCTTTGCCTCTGACTCTGATGATATGGGATACTTTTGCTTTTGAAGAAGTATCGTTCCACAGGTGTATGCTTGAACTGGGCTGGGGAACTTCTTAGCAAGGAAAATGAGACTTGATCTTGAAGATGAAGCAGCACCTTGTCTCCACATGCTTCAAGTAACATTTTCACTTGCCTTGGCTGTTCTCCAGGCAGATGTGGCGACTTCTTCGGAAGTACATCAGTGGTTGAAGAAGAGCACTCGAGAGCAATGCTAGGTAAGCAATCAGGAAGGATTTCCAGGCAGTCGGTTCTTAGATTGGAAGATTGACACCGAGTGCTGGCTGATTGCCCGCTTTCTCCTTGCCACAAAGACAAGGACAAGGACAGGGAGAAAGCGTGATATGAGATACTCTTGCTTTCAACCTTCATGATATGAAATACTCTAGCTCTAGATGACTTATTTGCAAAGGTATCCCAGGGAATGAGAAACACAGAGAAACTCGAGAGGGTTTGTTGGAAAGGCATTTTGGGAGATGAAAAATTTCGGAGATGAAGAAGTGTTGAGAGTGTGCCTTTGCTGTTGAAGGCGAAGGTAGACGTTTATAGAATTTTTCTTCACAACCGAAACTATTCCTTTACCCTGTCGGCAGCCGGTGGATGGATGAACAGTACAGGTCACGCGCTTTCTGAAAAAGCCACCCGTAATTTGCGCAAAGCTGACAGCGCGCGTGACGAGTGACGACAAAAATGGAAAAGCTGCACTCCTCGTGATTCCTGACTGCTCCGGCTTTTGAGAGAGACGCCCGACTTTTGAGAGAGCGGCGTCCGACTTTTGAGAAAGGAACCGACTTTTGAGACGGAGTCCGACTTTTGAGAACGGCGACGCCGCTTTTGAGAAAAGAGTCCGGCTTTTGAGAAAGGAGCCCGGCTCTTCGATTTGCGAGAGGGCGCCTCTTCGACTGCTGAGTGATGCCTCAACGATTTCTTCTTCTTATAAGAACGCTCATTTTTTTCTCCACAACACACTTGAGCTCCCCTTGTAAACACTTCATCTGGTAAACACTTCCTCCTTGCATTTCTTTTAATCTTGATCATTCCGACTCTTCATTCTCAACACCTTCAAATATGTCTTGCCCCTCTGACCGTCGCCTTAACTTGAATGTTGGGGAAGATAGTGATATATCTTCTCCAACCAACATTTGGCAGCCATCCTTCATATCCCCAAATGGTCCTCTTACAGTTGGGGATTCCATGATGATGAACGAAACAACCGCATCGGTGGTGGCCCGAAATCTGCTCACTCCTAGAGACACTAGGATACTTTCTAGGCGGTCCGACGAACTAGCTGTCCAGGACTCTATGGCCTACAGCGTCCGATGCGCAGGCTCAGTATCAAACATGGGCCAGCGCCTTCTTGCACGAACCCGTCAGGTGGAATCGTTGATGGCTGAAGTGGCTAGTCTTCGGCAGGAGGTCAGAGTGCTTAGGCATGAGAACAGGGATTTGCACATGCTCGCAACCAATTACTCCACAAGCATGAAGAGGAAGCTGGATCAGATGCAGGAGTCCGAAGTGCGGATTCAGAGTGATCATCAACGGTTTATGGCGTTACTCCCGAGGTTTGTGTTGCCTTCGTCCTCGGGAGCAGCACCAAGTATTGAGGCTCTGAATGATCCAGCTCTGGCGCTTCGTCTTTCAGGGGCTCCGTCGACCTCCGAGGCACCACCAACCAATGACCAATGAACGAAATTAAATTACAAGTTATTGTAAAAAAAATTTATGCATTTAAGTTTTTTTTTTTTTTTTTTTTATTTTATTTTTTTTTTTTTTTTTTTTTTTATTTTTTAAAGCAAGAAAAAAAATAAAAATAAAAATATCAATGTAAAAATATGTAAATCAAATTAAAAAGACTATTTTTAATCTCTCAAACAAAAATCACAACTAAATAAACAAAACAAAATAAAATCAACGTAAAATAAAATAAAATAAAATAAATCAACGTAAAATAAATTCACACAATAGCAAACAAACAATGAAAGAACTAAACAAAGTAAAATAAATTCAGTAAAGAGAAGGGATTAGGAATGCAAATCTGATTGTGGGTGATTCCTAGGCCTCCCTTCATTATTCAAATGCATGGGCTTATCATTGAACGGACGGTGGTACTTGAAATGATCCGGCAATGGTTTAAATTCAAGAGTGGGTGCCTGAATCATCAAAATCAGAAAAATGTTAGTATAAATTAAAATTAAAAATGGAGAAGATGGCTTACTATCTTTTTCCGACACAAACTCAATGACAAACACCACATTTTTGAACATTTCCGGGACTTTGAACTTAGCCAGGTTTACTATGATGGTTGTGGCTTGTCCCGTGTCCTCAGTCTTAACTCCTTTGAACTTGTTTGTCTCATGCACAGCCTCTTTGATATGTTCAACAAATTCTCCGGCCACCTCATTTTCTGGAATCTCTTCCACAACGTCTTTTTCATTCACTTCTTCCTTGAGATTTAAAAACCTGCAAGGAAAAAGGGCATTTGGTGGAACGATGTTAGAATGAATTGAATTTTGAACCTCCTCACCTGAGTTGGATGACATAAGGACTTGGGGGGTTTGCGATAAGAATTCTTCTAAACTGCCCAAGTAGTCATCCTCATCTTCTTCTTGAATCGGCAATTCATCCATGTCCGGGCTATGTGTGGAAGGTTCTGGGACAACTTCATACTCCATGTCACCTTCCAAAGTGATGGCTTCATCGATTTCCATTTCTCCCCTTGAATTTGCAGATGTGGAGTTGGAGAGTTCTCTTTGATCTTGAATTTGTGCCATGATTTCCAAAATCTGCCCAACTTGCTCCTCCAATTCGTCCACTCTTCTGACTCGGTCTTGCATCTCCTGGTTTTGATTTTCTACTCCCTGATTCAAAGAGGTGAGTAAATTATTAAGTGTATCATTATCCAAGGATGTACCTGAATTGAATTGGGTTGATTGTTGTGGTGGATGTGACGGTTCATATGGCCACTGATAGAACTCTTCCGATGGCGGCAATTGTTCTTCTTTTTGTGAACCCTGTACTGAAGAAATTAATTCTTCAAGCATTTGATTATAATTCACGGGCATACTTTGATTCGATTGGAATTGTTGTGGGGGATGCTGTGGTGGCTGCATAGATCTTGAATAGAACGCGTCTTCTTGCTGCCAATATCCACCTTGTTGGAATTGTTGAGGTTCTCCCCACATGTAATCTGAATAATCTCTCCAATCTGAATTGTAAGCATTGGAAAACATGTTGCCCCTTGATTGGTTATGGCCCTGATATCCCCAAACATCTTCATTTGCAGAAAATTGAGGACCTTGATATCGTTGTCCATAGGGCACATCAAGTGTAGGGACACTTGGCATTGTGGTCCGTTCGGCATTATGAGTTAATTGAGCAGTGAGCTGTGCCAATAGATCTTGAATGCTAGTAGAATCCAGGTCTTGCTCCATTTGTACCTCAATTCAAAGAAAGAAAAATAAATCAAATATCAAAAGTAACATACACAAACACAAATAAACATAAGCAAAAACAAAAATAAAAGGATTAGCAAATTTGCTAATCCCCGGCAACGGCGCCAAAAATTTGATGCGAAAATAAATTCACGCACAAATTTAAACCCTATTTGTGACAATTGTAGTAATGATGTAAGTAGGGATCGTTCTAGGCCGGGGATTAACTAGGGATGCTAACCAAAGTAAAATTAAATTAAAAACGTAAAAACATAATTTAAAACACTAAACTAGACTCAAGACACTTAACTAGAATAACTCAAAATAATTCAAAATTCAAGAAAACACAAACTAAATTGATTTCTAACAAATTTAACACTTTAAAATAAATGGGGGATTGATTTTTATGAAAAGTAAATTAAACTTAAATAAATTACAGAATTGACAAAAACATAAAATTAAGGTAAAATGATAAATGACGGACTGGCTAGAGGATTATTCTCCACACATGCCACATATGCAACCTAAATTGATTTTCAGTTGTTCTTTCAATAAATTGTAAATTCTCAACGCCCCAAGTTAATTAGGTCCGCTTAAATTAACCTTCAGATTTTCCTACTTTTATTAGGTTGGATGATTGCATACGACAACCCAAAATATTCCCTACAAGTTCCCTACATGAATTGCATAATAGAGATACAAGCAAGAATCATTAAGTTTTATGAAAATCATAAGCATTGACGAGGCACTTGTTACTATGAATTGCATGAAACTTATGCCAAGAATTTACCTAACGCGATCGTTTATAAGCGACCTTCACTACTTGTGAATATAAGTTCATAACGATTAGGTGAAATTCACTTATATTCTAGCATCAAATTCATGCATGTAAATTAAGTATGCATCCTTAATCGACATACAAAAATAAGTTATCAATCAAGCAGTTAAGCAAATTAAATCACAACTCAGAAATCACAACTGAAGGTAATCAATTCAAATTACAAATATATCCATGGTTTTGAATTAAACTCTAGCCAAAATAAAATTAGTTATACATTATTAAAATTAAACAGGAATAAAACGTGAGTTGGAAAGATTTAACCGAATGAGGACTGCAGTGTTGCTTCTGACTTCTGTTCACACCGAGAGGATTGCACAGTTGCTTCTCCGTGCTGACCCCGTGCTGACCCAAGTCAGCACTGCTGCCGTGCTGACCATACTGACTTCTCCTGCTTACGCTGCCAAAGGCAGCGACCAAGTTCCTGCGCTGTCCTCTCCCTTTACCTTCCTGCTCTCGCTGAACACAGCTCCCACAAGGCAGCTATGCCTTTCCAATCCTTCACACGCTGCCAGGCAGCACGCTCAACCCATCTTTATTTCCGTGCTGACCCTCACGCTGGTGTGGCCTGCCTTGCTGCCCGCCAGCTCGCGCCTTTCCCGTACTCCCCTTCTGTCTGCAACCTCCTTCCTTCGAGCTGCCCAAGGCAGCGTCTCCTTTATTCCTGCTGCTGCACGAGGGCAGCACTCCTGCTCCTCCTACCCGCTAGCCTTGCGTCCCCGCCAGCTCGCTTCTTCTCCTTGTTTAAAGGGCAGCACTGCCCTTTTTATTTCAATTCCCCCGAGGCAGGTCCTCCCTTCCTCGCTGCTTTTGATTTTTTTCTTTATTCCCCTCGCTGCAAAGCAGCGTCCCCCTTCTGACCTCCTGTCTCCTGCTTGCTGCTGCCACTTCCCTTTTATTCTTCTTTGTGCTTCGTTTCTTTTTGTTTTCTATTTGTTTCACCAACCCACCAAAGCAGATTCTTTTTGTTTTTCAATTGCTTCACCAACCACACCAGGCAGCCAATATTAGTTTAAGCAAATGATTCATCATGAATTATTATTACTATATATATATATATATATTTAATTTAAAAGCTAATCTACATCGAAAGTTTTGACGAAATTATTACATAAAATCACACTTGTGCTATTTTTATTTTCTTAGCTAGATAAATTCTATAAAACACAAAAACAAAGTAAATAGCACAAAAATATGAGGAAATAACTAACAAAAGACAAGAGAATTTGATGTAAAATATATATAAATATGAGCTTATCACCTGGCCAGAAGTGTGCCGACGAGGACGTCGGGCCCCTAAGTGGGGTGGATTGTTACATCTCACATCACCCAAGGGAGTGGATCTTGTAAGTCTTATATGTATATTCTCATCTCTACCTAGCACGAGGCTTTTTGGGAACTCACTGGCTTCGGATTCCATCGGAACTCCGAAGTTAAGCGAGTTCGCGAGAGAGCAATCCCATGATCGGTGACCCACTGTGAAGTTCTTGTGTGAGTTCCCAGAAACAAAACCATGAGGGCGTGATCGGGGCCTAAAGCGCACAATATCGTGTTACGGCGGAGTCGAACCGGGGATATGGTAGGGGCTCGGGTCGAGATGTGACAATACCCGTTTATCCATTTACCTGTTGTTAACTGTTTACCCATTTTTTTAACCCATTTACCCGTTTTTTACAAGTTGAAAATAAAAAAATAAATTTTTCATAATTTTTTTTCTAACAATTAAACGCCGTTATAAAAACATTTAATACACATTTCTATATTTCAATCTTTTAATCTCATACCATTCTGAAAATTAAAATAATAAATTACCGAAAATATTTTTAATTATTATCAATAAAGGTAATATAATATAGTATTTTTATTTAACAGACTCATCACTGTTATACTTGGACTCTTCTTCTTTGTCGTCATTAGAGGACATGTTCTAAAATGTGAACATAAAGATGAAGTTTTATAGTGGACCTCAATGCTAACTAGGGATGGGCAAATACCCATCGGTTATGGGTAACCGCAGTTACCCGTCCATTTAAATTTCACGGTTACGGTTATGAGTAACCGTTTTGATAAATAAACGGTTATGGGTATTAACCGCGGTTATAAACAGGTAACCATTTACCCATTTATTTTATATATGTAAAATTAACACAAATCATGTTCCCTATCGGACAAAACTTAGATCAATGCTATTGACTATAGTGCATGATTTCTATAGCTAATATAATATAGTTTTCCTTAACCACTTTAAATTTCATGGTCCATTATATATATTATGTTAATATCTTACATTCCGAGTCAAATATATAACCCAAGAATACTGTATTTTAACAGTTTTCGTAACCCAAGAATACTTAGCAAATTTTATATTAACTTCATTGCTAACAGTTAAAAATATCGTATGTAAACTATTATTTCAATTATTGGAATGGTATACAGACTTAAAAAATTAAAATGCGGAAATGTATGATGAATGTACCTATAACGGTGTTTAATTGTTAGAAAAACAAAATTATGACAAATTTTTCTTTTTTAATTTTCAAGTTGTTAAAAAAACACATAGACGGGTGAAAAATGAGTAAATGGTAAAAAAGAAAGGATAAACGGGTTTAAAAACGATAAATGGGTAAACGGGTACTAAACGGTTACGGTTAAATGGGTACACGGTTATGGGTATGGTTAACCGCTTATAAACGGTTATGGGTATGGGTATAACCGTTTAGACAATTACCCAACGGGTAAACGGTTAAGCGGGTATGAAAATAAACGGTTATGGATAAATAACCGCGGTTACATGCCCGCCATAACCGTTGCCCATCTCTAATGCTAACCTAGTTTTCTAATGGGGTTACAGACAACTTTCTCCTCCCCACAAAACTTTTTTTTTCCGTCAAATACTGCCAGACAATTGAGGTTCTTTTTCTCTTCCTACCAGAGTCATCATCCAAGCTTTATTCACATTGGTCCAAATCTTGATCAAGATTAATTGGTTCATTATTTTGGTTCTTGCTTTGAGTTTCCATCTTTTTTTTTTTTTTTTTTAACAAACGATATTATATGCACTAAGGGGGAGGAGAATAGGTTTAGCCTTACAACGGGTTAGCAATAGCGAGGTTCAAATTCATGTTTGAGTCTCCATCTTACTAACTACTACAAACAAGCAGGCATTAACCAAACGATATAAGCAATTCATCTTTGGTCACAGTGTGTATTATGGGGGCATTTCGGAAGAACCTTGTCCAAATGTTTGCTAATTTAAAACCTCAGTTTTTCAGATTTCCAGGTAAACCTGGAATTACAACTTAGTATTTGACAACTCTCAGTTGAAATATATGGAAGCTGAAATATGCAAGGCAGGTGCGGCCATCTTGCCCTCACAGTTTTTTATTAAAAAAAATTGTATATTTACTTATTTTGTGTTTCTGTGTGGGTTAATATTTCTACTTTTAGTTGATAAATATTAATTTATAATTTACTGTTGATATATGATTTAGTAGTGAACTTTCAAGGTTGGAGAGGATTACGATCTAAAGAACTAAACATGATGTATTTATTAGCTTATTACTTCGAAGTTGGAAATTAGTTACAATCATACTAAGAGAGGACGTACTTTCTATGAATAACGTGAAGAAAACAAGTATCTGTGTGTGATCGTAAGGTTACTCCGCAACACTTGTACGTATTCTTTCATCGAAATTTGTATGTCTACACATAATCTTATTAAGCTAACGAAGGTCAATGATTTTGGCGGGAGCTGTCATCATCGACGATTAAGAGTGGGTAACGAACTGATTGTTTTGGTGGAGATGAGAGATGTGGATGCATATTTTCGTCATCTCCTCCTTTGACAAAAATGCACCTACAAAATAATAACACATTCAATTAAGGCCAAAAGCCTTACGCGCCCATGATGAATGGGGGGCTTTGGCCAAAGAATCTTCGATGCCAAAGTTAGAATTCTGAAAAGAATGTATTTAGGAGTTTGTGGGTAGCAAAATGGCTTAGCATTTTTTAGTGGGATAAGAGGAGTATTTATAGGAGGGTGGTCGGCCCTTAGGGTGAGGAGTGGCCGGCCTTTTATGGTGTATTTGGGTGTTAATTGCAAGATATTATGTGAAATAATATCTTGCAATTAACATGTCAATTATTCCTATTTTAAATAGGAAGTTTTGGGAGTTACCTTTTGAATAAAATCAATAAAGGATTGATGAGGAGTGATGAGAGGAATATCTAATAAATTCCATATTGATCACCTTTGACTCTTCCTTGATTGAGCCCTTATTGTTCGTTGCATGCGCATGAGAATTCCTATGTGCCTCGAGGGTAATCTCGTCCTTCTTGTCCAAAAATCCACATGTCACCTCCATGATTTTTGGCATTATTTTTTGCTCCACAAATGCCTCCACACCTGTTGGGGTTCTCTCGGGAAAGGGCATTAGGTGTAAAGATCTCCAACTTAAGGGCAGATTCCCGCTAGGACTTGGAATTAGATCTTCTAGGAAAATAAAATAAATCGCCACCAAAACCTATTTAAGTCTACCTTAAGTATGGGATTAAATCAACTTTGGAAGACAATTATTTATCCCTACAAGAAAGAGAGAAAGCTAGATGATATTTGTTTCCCACCCCTAGTATTCTTCTTTGTTTGCCCCGTGCAAAGAACCGTCTTGTGTTGACTTCTTTGGCTTCTCTGCGCCGCATCAAGCTAAGAAAAACTTAATTGTCATTGTCTTCTTCTTGGGTAGTGTTGTCGTGGGGCAGCCGTCGGGGAGTTAAGACACGTCGGCTGGCAAGGGCTAGGAGTCGGCTTAGCATGGGCCGATAAGGTGGTGTGGCTGAGGACATAGCTTGGGTTGCTCGGCTTAGCTGAAGCTAAGGGCTGGCTTGGCATGGGCTGAGGAAATGGCATGGCATTGGCCACGGTTTGGGTTGCCACATCTATGTTGTTTGCCAAGAAGTAGGAAACTACTTGCTCAACTGCCGTAGATAGAGGAATCGAGGACGGAGCTATCAAGATCAGAGCTGCTGATGATGAAATGTCGGATGAGAAAACTATGAGTGCGAAGTGACTACTGAGGGTAGGATCGTTGTTGGAAAACCCAATCTCATCCAAACTGCTAAATGAATAGTCTGTTCTGTTTAGCTTGTGTCAGATTTTGACGACCTTCGTGTAAATTTATCAATTTGTAGAAATAAACCGTTTTCTTCACTTTACTCCATCTTCATTTTTCTTGAAACTTTGCTTGGTTGAAGCATCTTGCAAAACTTTTAGCCATAGAACCGCCAGTTGGGCAAGTTACTTCGAAAAAAGCTGACGATCCCACATAGTCACTATGGTCGTGATTTTGGCTTCTTGGGCATCGAATTGTTGAGTTCGTCGTCGGTTGCTGCCCCTTGACCATTTACTGCTTAGTTGGCCTGCATCACAACATGATAAAGATTTGTGGAATATGAAGATAGTTAACTAATCACATCAACATGAGTAGTTGTGTGGAAATTCATGAGCAGTTTGCCCCCTTCCATTGAAGAGTAGATCCAGATGGGTGTCAGAGAATTGGTTTATCATCTCGCAATGGAGAGCAAACCCAAACGAGTGTTGGGGAATTGGTTTATCCTCTCGCACTGGAAAGCATACCCAGATGGGTATATGGGGATTAGTTTACCCTTTCGCATTGAAGAACAGACTCAGATGGGTGTCGGGAAATTAGTTTATCCTCTCGCATTTGAGAGCTTACCTAGATGGGTGTCGGGGGATTGGTTTACCCTTTTGCACTGGAAAGCATACCCAAAAAGGTGATGGGGAATTAATTTACCCTCTCACACAAGAGATCAATTAGTTTAACTTTTCGCACTAGAGAGCTTACCCAGATGGGTGTCGGGGAATTAGTTTATCCTCTCGCACTGAAGAGCTTACCCAGATGGGTGTCGGGGGATTGGTTTACCATCTCACACTGGAGAGCATGGAAGTTGTTGTTCTGAGTGTAGCTGAAGAAAGTTGGACTGCTGGACAACTAAAATAATCATTAGCATGTAAGGTCTTGTTCGGCAATCCTCTTGAGACTTCAAACTGTTTGTGGAACCCACATAAGGGTGTAGTTAGGAAGCGCAGTGAGCTGCTCCTGGACCTTCTCCAAGTATTGCATAATCCTTAGATGTTTCATTGTGTGTTCTTATGATGGTGGTCAGCTGAGAATCTGAATGGATTACAAGCTTCTTCACCGCTAAGTCTTTTGCTAATAAGGGCTATTAGTAAAGCCTCGTATTCTACTCCATCGCTGGATGCTTTGAAGTTTGAAGTGTCGTGGGCTTGGTCAGCGCAGATATGAGCCGTAAGGTGGCACGACCAGGAGCCGTGATGCAAGATCGGCATCGCTGAGAGCCATGGTGACAGATCAAATACGGCCAAGAGCCATGGAGCAGGTAGGCACGGTTGTGGGCATGGAGTTGGGGCTGGCTTGGGCCAGGTTATGAGCAGCATGAGGAATTGGACCATTAGGTCTGCGATGTTTGGTTACTGGTGATGTGCTGCTCCAGTATTGAATAGTTTGGAATGATAAAAACAAGAAATGCCTCTGGTTCTTGGTGGTTGGGCTGGTATGTCCTTTTGGTACTCGTCTTCCTCGGCGTGCCATTAGGCTGAGTTGATGCGTTTGTCGGAACAGAAGTAATCATTGTATTCGCCAGTGTATGTGAGATGGTTTTATCTGCTCGATTTTGTCAATGAAATGTGACCTGCTTATGTTGGTCATGTCTCGTATGAGCGCCTTGTCAGTAGCTTCGTTGCACTGGAAATTGCGCAGTTATTTGGTTAGGATCCTCTCACCTTCTTCCTGAATTTTCCTTTACATAGGCAGCGGAGCTTCCAACTGCACCCAGTTGTCACATGTTAGTCTAGGTTACTTTTCCTTATGCTCGACTCATCTATACCGCAGCTACGATTGCATGTGGTATATTCCTAGCAAGCAAGCGGGCTACTCGCAGACTGCCAGTTGAACTTGAGCTGGATTGAGTGATCGTTTCTCTCTATCTGTTGTGCTGCCTACTTTGATGTGAGGTGAAAGATGCTCCTTGCAGGGCTAGCCATGAATGAACACTTCACTTGGAAGGTTGTCTATGTTGATTATAGAAGTGTGGCCCCTAACCATGAATGTATACCCGTCCGTGGGCCTAACCGAAAGTGCACGCTCCTCCGCACGTTAAGACGAGAGTATACATTATCTCGGGGACCTAGGTGGGAGTGCACACAGCTAGAACGCTCATTCGTGGCTGGTTGAAAGGCTCCTTGCTGGGACACTACTGGAAAGGGTCATCGTTTACCCTTGTCTTGCTTCAAGACCTCTTATTTGGAGCACGTTGCATTTCGGTATGCTACAAAAACAGATTCACCAAGGTCATCTACTGCACGAGAGCCTTGTCAATTCTATGGCTTGTTGAGACAAGTATTGTTCGCCATGCGGGATGGAAAAGCTTGGATGGTAAGTTTCTCCACGGATGGTAGAAGTGTAGTGGACTCTAGGTGCAAAATTTGAGTTGAGATATGTCAAAGTTGTAGAAAATCGGGGTGAAAATACCCTGATTCAATAGTCGGTCTAGAGATCTGAAGCATGAACAGTTCAACTTTAGACCGATCGGGATCGCAAGACGGACCGTAAAAGTGGGTTTGGCCGTAGAAGTGGGCCGAGCCACATGAGGGGTGTGTGGGCGCAGTGTGGTCTGGCTTACTTGGCCTTGGGCCAAGGGTGCATTGGGCTTGCGCTGGCCTTGGGCCCGTGGTGTTGGGCTGTTTCACTTACCGCAGCTGCAATTGATTGGGCCGTGTTTTGGGCCTTATCTACTATAGCAGTGTCGTTGGCCTGCTGGATCTGGGCTGCCTTGTGGCACGGGCCTGGGCTCGTTGCTGTAAGGTGGCAGATGTTGTTGCTTCGTGACCTTGCTACCATGGAGTTGTCCACTCCCTACTAACACGGTGGTTGTCATGGTTGTCGTGGTGGTGGCAAAGTTACTCCTTTTGCCGCCTTGTTGAGCCTCGTGGATCGTCGTGGTGGGGCTATGTCATAATCTCCATCACTTGGTCTGGATCTTGGAACATAGGAAGTTTAGTTCGTCGTGGTTTCCGAATTTCTTGTCATTGTACTTTTCTTTTATATTTATTCAAAGAATTTTATAAAAAAAAAATTCTAGGAATAAGAACGTACGAAAAATCTACGAACAAACGAGAAATGAGAAACTTTGAATGGGAGAGTCTTCTTCGAGCATGTGAATCAAACTCTTAATGAAAGCACCAATTTGTGGATGCAAATTTTTGCCATCTCTTCCTTTAACGAAAATGCACCTGCAAAATAATAACACATTCGATTAAGGTCAAAAGCCTCACTGGCCCATGATGAATGCGGGGGGTTTTGGCTGAAGAATCTCCGATGCTAAAGTTAGAATTATGAAAAGAATGTATTTAGGAGTTTGTGGGTAGCAAAATGGCTTAGCATTTTAGTGGGATAAAAGGGGTATTTATAGGAGGGTGGCTAGCCCTTAGGGTGAGAGTGGCCGGCCTTTTGTGGTGTATTTGGGATATAATATCTTGCAATTAACATGACAATTATTTCTAATTTAAATAGGAAGTTTTGGGAATTACCTTTTGAATAAAATCAATAAAGGATAGATCAGGAGCGATGAGAGGAATATGAAATAAATTTCATATTGATCACCTTTGACTCTTCCTTGATTGTTCCGTTATTGTTCGTTGCATGCGCATGAGAATTCCAATATGCCTCGAGGGTAATCTCATATTTCTTATCCAAAAATTCACGTATCACCTCCACGGTTTTTTGAATTATTTTTGGCTCCACAAGATGGTAATCGAGGAGAGAGATGAGCGGCGATGAGATTCTGGGAGAGGTAGAATAGTTTTTAACGTTTTTAGTTTTAAATTTTTTTTAAATTTTTTTTTATAAATATTAAAATAAATTGTTAAATGGATAACTGTTTTGTAATCGAGGGTACTACCCATAATCACTCATTTATATTTCACAGGTAACTGTTATAATCATAAACCATAACTGTGAATTTTAAATGAACGGGTAGCCGTGATTATTCATACATGTGGGTATTTTGGCCCTCCTAAAGATACATAATCGGTTGAAATGCATTTATCTAATGTCTCTAACAATCCAAGCGGTTCGAATACAACTCCTGTTTTGGGGGACCTAATGAGATGCTGATGAATGGTTGTGATGACACTTCAAAAAAAAAAAAAAAGTTTGCTGTAGGTACATTCATATTTAGAAGTATGCTACTCGAAATCATAAAGTAATAATGTAATTATTATAAATTGCACTTGTAATTGTTGTTGGTGCCAAAATTTGAATTAAAATCAGCTTAATCATTTGTAAGTTGGTAGTCTACTTGTGTCATTCAATTTAAGATTATTAGTAACAATACTGTTATAAAACTGCTCAATGGTACGATATATAGGTATTAATGAGTATGTGATACTTGTAATGTTGTTTCTAGCCGGCCGGACTAACATTGCTAGCATATTCAAAATGACGTGTTAGTTTATTTGGAGTAGTAGAAACAAAACTCAAAAATAAGACTTCAAATGGTTTTTGTACATATTTTTTGTACATTCTTCACTCTTCTTCATTCTTCATTTTTTGTACATATTTTTCTCTATCACTAACACAAAATGTGGGTAAAAAACAAAACCATTATTGAACCGGTCCTTAATTATGGTTTGTTTTTCTGAAAAATTTAATATGTGATTCCTTAGTTGACACACCCCGATCCAGAGGATCAAGGCGTGCTGGCCGTCACGTGAGCGTGACGTAACCAACAGTGCGACACGGAAGCATGATAATAGAATACGAAGGAATTTAAACCAATCTATAGATGAACAACCTACTAGAGTAATGGGAGAGTTAAGATAATACATAAATTCAGAGCATAGGTTTTAGTGCAGTCAAGTAAGACTAAAATAAAGGTACTTCACCCTCGGGTGAGTCCTACATGTCAAGAGTCTGTCAGAATGCCGGAAAAGACCTCGAGAGCCACCAACCGCTAACTAGAACCTGGAGGGGCGCAAAACAAAATGAGTGGGTCAGTAAAATCAAGATTTTTCCAAAAACATTTCATTAAAATCATTTCTATCCCCTCACTGTAAAACCTGTATACTTTCCCAGAAAATAGTATATATAAAATCATATATATATATAAAATCCCAAAACTCATATCCCAATCTTTAAGATTTTTCAAGAAAAATATGCCATGCCATGAATCAAAATATAAATCAGGTGAATAATAAGGAATCAATCGGAGACCCTGCAGTTGGTCCTATACGATTAATTCTAAGCTCAACATTCTCACTAACCGGAGTCACCTCGGTGACCTATACGGTCTAACTCTGCAAGTCACTCGGAACTACATAAGGTAGTCTGTACGATGACAGGTGTATAATTACGCTCTAGTGCTTCTCACATCAATCAACTGTGCACATAATCTAAAATCACCCACCAGTCGGAACCCCTCTAATGGTCTGTACAACTGGCATGTCGGAACCCTCACATGGTCTGTACGACATCCACCTACTTGGATCCAAGACGAGCGTGCGGTGTGGTGAACTAATATAAGCACTAACACCTAGGGTGCAGGTTATGAGCTTAAACATTTCAATATCAATAATTCAATGCATAATGACTCACCTGACTTACCTGCGCCTCCACAGCACCATGCAACATGTATGCATCATATATCAATTCATGTACATATATGTATATTAATTATCAAATCAAATATTCAATGATTTCATGCATGGCAATTTAAATTCATAACTTTTATAAAACGCATATTTTCTGGGAAACAATTGTATATAGGTAAATATGAAATCAAAACTGCCCACTCACTGGTATGTCGATGGGTCGTAACCCCCGCGACGTCCCTGGATACGCTCGTCCTCAGGATACTCGTCACCTATATGAGAAATAACTAAAATAACATTATTTTTAAGCACATCGTCAACATTTCAAAATAACTTCTCATACGATGCTCAATTTGGGTATATGAATATACCACATCGACCTACTCGACGTCACGGACGTCTCAAAATTTTTAAAATAATTTTTCGAGGTCTCACGCGCCCCCACGCGCCGAATTAGGCACGGGTCTACGCGCGGCCCACGCGCAGGTGCCCTAACGGAATTCGCGGACGGCGTCAGGAATATTCCTGGAATATTCCGTTAAAACTGACGGATACCGTTACTGCCGTTAGGAATATTCCGTTAAAACTAACGGAATATTCCCCTTTCTTCCCCGACCTACCCTCGCCGGACTCCGATCACCGGAAAACTGGGAAATTTTCTAATTCACTATTCTCTCTCGTTTTTCGTCCATTTTTCTCGTACTTTACACCAAATTGAAGCCCTAAGTGAGTACTATCACGTTGGACTAGTTTTAAGCACTAAAAATCACGGGATCATACCTTCCAAAAATCCAAGAAATCGGCCAAACTCGAACCAGGTGATCCCGACGTCCAATTCTTCCAAATGAAGCACTCCGAGCTTCCTTAGGACTTCACCAAGCTTCCTACAAGCTTCAAATTCCCAAAAACACGACATTTAACGTGTGCATGAACAGTGGTCAAAAATATGAGTCTCGGGTTCACGTGAAATCGAAGGTTTCACGGCCTAAAACTAGTACCAATCAACTCATAAGAGCTCAGGGATGAAGATACATACCTTATTTGCTTCGATCCGTTGAGATTTGCAAGGATTTGGGTGAGTGCCGTACATATGGGTGTCTAGAGAGAGAGTGAGAATGTCGGGGGAGGAGAGAGAGAGAGTGACAGGGAAAGGAAGAGATCAGGGAGAGTGTTTGTGATGTCCACAAACAATCCACACCATCCATTTCTTAATCCCTAATCAACAATAATTCAACCTTACAAAAATTATGTCCAATTCACTTAAATATTTCCTTTATAATTTATACTATTAATTGAACCAATAATGTCACATAACGTACCTTAATACCCGCTAAGGTAATTCCGTCATTTCATACCCTCGATATAAAAATCTCGGGACGGGCTGTAACATTAGTTCTTACTATGTCCCCACATCAAAAGTATATTTTGGATTTCATGTTTATACCTTAATTAAAATTGAAAAGAAGGAAAAGGATCCTCGCCAGATCTTTTTTTTAGGGATCCAGCAATTGTGTCCGTTCATTATACATCGTGCAGTCAGTTTTCGTTAGGTACTATTTATATTTGAATTTTAAATTTTAAATGATTTATGACCGCACGATATACGATAAATGGACACGATTGTGAGATCCCTATGATCCCTAAGAAAAGAATCCGGCGGCGAGGATCCTTTTCCTGAAAAGAAAGCAATGCATGAATAAATTATTTTAGTTTAGTTTTTAGATAAAATCATTTTAGTCACCAAAATCGAGATGTATTTCGAGCAAGATTGGGGTTTTCATCCTTCCGAAACTCGAACTAGTAAGAACAAATATATATTTTTACTTTTTATACTTTATTGGCCTTATCCAGCAGAATCACAAACCAACTTATGACTGGTTTGGTATTGTTGTGCTTTGAAGAAAAAAAAACATGGAATGAGCATAAATTGTTCACAAATAAAACTTTGGGCATGAATTTTTTACCATGTTCAACGTGATGGAGTAAAGAAGATTGGAGAGCATTGTCAACTTTGTTGGAAATTATATATTATAATATAAAATATTGTAATATATAATTTTAATAATTGAATGAAAAATAGTGTTAACCATATTTCTTAGAAAGGGTATGTTATTTAGGTGCATTTCTTTGTCCAATGATGTATACTTAAAGATGAAAAGTTACATCTCTTTAACAAGAAGTACTTGGGTGCTATATAAACTCATGAAACCATCATCATTAAGATAGAAAATTAGAGTTAGTTTTTACTCTTGAGAAATAGGGTTTCCCCACTTTGTTTTTCTCATGCTTCGTGTGTTAAATTCTGAGTCGTGTCTTGAGAGTACAGAATATATAAAGTTCGCCAGAGTTCGAAGATTGAAGTGCTTTGACTTCGGATTATAGATTATTGAATCCTGGGAAATGGACGCCTACTGAACTACAAGAACAAGAGTAGGGGCGAAATTCTATCTTTAGGACATTGCATTTATGCAAGCTTCAATCTCCAAGTTTGTCAATTTTTCTAACTTTATCTCTAATTGTTTATATTAATCTTGTATACTATTGATGTTGTTATTTTATTTATGATTATTATCATTGGAATTCTTATGTTATTTTCATATTTTCTAATATTGCTTCAACAAACTTTAGATTGGAACAGCAATCAAAAGGGCTTCAAAACTTTAAGTTTTAACAAAAAATCATGTTATAAGTTTATTTAAACATTAAACCAGCACAATAAGACTGGCCCAAGTAATTAGTTTCCAATTTTACCCTTGACTTCTAGTCTTTGCCTATTTAATATTCTCTCCCTTTCTCGATCTCTACGTCTAATCTCTACTATCATTCTTATTCTCAATTCGATTCCAACTACACCATTTTTCAATTGAATCGATCGAATCTCTCTCTCCTTCTCTCGATCTCCACCCAATCTCCATTTTCGTACCTTGCGACAGTTTGAGCCTTGAGGTGCCTAAGCAAATATACGAAGTAGCTCCTCCATTGTCGAAGAGAAGTGAGCAGAGGGACGGGGAAGGGCGGCCACCCATTTGCTTTTGGTTTGTAGCGCTGTGCTGATGCTGCTGCATTTAATTAAATTTTTTTTTTAAATACTCAGGCCCCTTTGATCTTTCTAGCCAGAATTGTGGTCATCAATAGAAGGTTTGCTTGTGCGCTTCAACCATATGCCGCCCATCAGCAGTAGAAAGTTGAAACTTAGATGGAGAAAACGAAAAAGAGCTAAAGAGAGAAAGAGAAGGACCAAGATAGAAAAGGATGATGGATGTAGAGAACATGTGGGTTCTACATAGTAGTTTTATTATTGTAAAGATGTAGATTCAATAAAATATCGTAGTCTAAATAAAGTGATTGATTTGATTTACGATAAAAAATAATAATTTTAGAAGGAAAAAACCTTGTTTTTGTGTCAAATATCTATTGGGGCACAATTTTTTTTTTTTTAACCAAAAAATAGTGTGCAAATGTAATAGGTTCCACCAGTGCCAACATTATTCAAATATGCATGGTCGGAAGGTGTGAAAGCTATAAGGTAGTATACGCTTCTTATATTGGTTTTAGTATTATTGATTGTAGCCACTTTTGAAAACTAGACCAAAATAACACACTATTTTTGGAATTATAGCAAAATAACCACATTATTTATGAAACTGAACCAATATAACCCACACTATTTCTAAAACTATAGCAAAACAACCACACCATTTCTAAAACTGAACCAAAATAACCACACTATTCCTAGAACTACTGCAAAATAAATCACACTATTTCTAAAATTGAACCCAAAAATCCACGCTATCTATGAAACTATATAAAAATAACTCACACTATTTATGAAATTGAACCAAAATAACTCACACTATTTTTGAAACTATTGCAAATTAACCACACTATTTTTAAAACTGAACCAAAATAATCCACACTAATAAAATAACCACACTATTTTTTGAACTAAGCAAAATAACCCACACTATTTCTGAAACTAAACCAAAATAACTTATATTATTTCTGGAATTATAGCAAAATAACCCAAACTATTTCTGAAACTGGACCCAAATAGCCCACATTATTTCTGTAACTACAACAAAATAGCCCTCACTATTTCTGAAAATTAAACCATTAATTCAGGAAGAAAATTACAGCAAAATAACCCACATTTTGAAACTAAACCAAAATAACCAACACTATTTCTGAAACTGAACCAAAATAACCCATACTATTTTTGAAACTACAACAAAATTACAGCTATTTTGAAATTGAACCAAAATAATGAGTTTTAAAACTAGGAGATTTTCAGTCTTAAGAGCCAAGATTTTTATTACGTTATGTTTAGATAAGGATTTTGAAGAGCACTAACAAGTTTTAGATTATTTTTTTACTTTTCACAACTACTTAACTTATTTCCCTGATAGTATCATCTCGTTGGCAGATAATTAGCATTCTTGTGATAGGTTGAGCATGTCTCGACTTCACAAGTCAAGTCATACATCTCATTGACATGTCCATTTTGAATAATATATTATGGAGTTTATGAATTGGCCTCAATATTGTTCTCCAAATATTATTATTTTCAGTCAGGAATAACAATTGCATTGATAAGGGAAATACAAAAGGAGACAAAAGGGTGAGGGCACATATGTCTTAACCCAGATAAAAGATAGAAAATAAAGGTGATTTGACCCAAAAAAAAGAAAAAAAAACAAAGGTGATTTGACCCACATGAAAAAGAAAACAAATGTGACAGACAGATACATGGATACAACAAAACAAATATTTACTGGGAGTGTGGCACCGACAAACTTCATGCAGTTAAAAGCCTAATGGAAAAATTCAACTTTTTGATGGAATGAACTAACGAAATGAGACTTCCGTCAGGAAAATTGGCTAGAAAGAAAAAAAAAATTAGTGTTGCACGTGGGCTTCTTTATTATTGATGAGGCTTTAGCTTTTATTCTTACAATATTGTATTTTGTCATTTTTATTAAATTTCAGGCCCTTTATATTAAATAAAGTTAGAGGGTAGTTTTTGGTTAAAATAAATTTATCTCAAGCCCTGTTTATTAAAGCTTCTTTTGTTTATCAAGTTGGTTGGATGAGTTTCAATTTTGAGATCTATGTATGTCTATAAGTAGAGTAGTAAACATTAACACTACTTGAGGGTAGTGAGAAAAAATGCTAATATTTTTTTTTACTGTTACGACGCATTCCTAATTTGTTGTATTTTATTTCCTCAAAAGTTGTGAAATTATGAAAATGCTTCAGAAGAGCTCAATTGAACTTTGATGTAGCTGTTTGAGCTCATTTCATATTTTGTCTCATTTCTTATCATATGTGTCTAGAATCGTAGATATGAACGCATGAGAGCAAACAAGACGTAAATCAGACATTTATCGAAGAAGTTGCATGTGTTTTAAACCAAGGGAAAATTGGTTATTTTGCACTAACGAAACTGTGTAGAACCTTCTAGTCTGTACATGAACTTTATTTTATTGTTTTCTATTTTGGATAGTTAGTCATTTAGTAGTCTTTCCTTTTAAGGTAAACTGGTATGCAGACAGGATAAGACAGAACGGAGAGAGAGCAAAACCCTGCTAGCTAACACATAGAAGAGAATGACACCACCGTCATTCTTCGGCGAGTTAAACTCCCACACACCACCATCTTCATCATCTCTGCACAACAACTCAAATCTGAGCTCTTTATCACGAAAATCCAAGCTCAGAGCCCAGATCGAAGAGCTTCGACATGGGCTTGAGTTTTCCAACGAGTTTTCGTCGTTCCCAGTGACGGCTGGCCACGATCTTGCCACCAATTGAACCCACATCATCTCACTACATGCTAGACCCTTTCTATGTGAGATCCAACTTTAATTCTCAATGTTTCGTATTCCAGCGAAGTTACAGATAGCTAGCAGGGTTTTTCTCAGCTTAAACTTGTTGAGTTAGAAGAGGTCATCACCACCATTTGGCCCACCTTTTCCCTAGACTTAGTTTCAAGCATTTCGATCTCAGATCTGCCTTTGAATTAACAAAATCCCATAACTCTGATTCGAGCAGAAGTTATTTGGTTGATTTTAGGCCTTTCGGCCCACTTTTGTGCCAAACTGGGGTTAGATTTGAATCCTACACCCTCAACTATTCTAGGTTGCGAAGTTTGTGAGATTTGGTTGAGTTTTGGGCACTGATCGATTTCTAGTAATTTTCTCACAAAAAATTTAGATTCTGGCGAAAATTCTGCTAACAGAAGGGGACGAGAGACGTGAGGTAGGAGATGAACGAATATTCCGTAACTGTGATGAAATATTCTCTACCAACGTCAGCATATTTCCTTAATTGAAGATATATTCCTCCCTTGAATATTCTTTGTTGTCTACGAAATATTTCGCTTGATCAAAAGAAGATTTTGGCCAAGGACGATAGAATATTTCACCGTCAACGCGTGCAGGTTGTTAGTGGCGTGTGACAACTTCATTGGGCATGTGGCAACATGTGAACTTGGTTTTAAGTACTGTCAATCCTCTTTTTGAACATGCATACTTACCGGTTGATGTCGAGTTTTAAGATTTCATCCGGTTGATGTTGAGTTTTGAGATTTATGAAATTATGATGGCATGATCATACATATTTTATATGCTTATCATGCATGCTTACACCAGTGTCTATAGTTCTCGTCCCGGTCAAGACAAATTTCATGTCAAGGCTGGCCCTGAGGGTAGCCCAAGTACGCGCCCGCCTAAGGCCCCCACTTCAGAATGACCCCTAAAAAAACTTTATATCCTGTAATTAACATATAAATACAAAAAAAAAAGTAAGAAATATCATAATTCATTTGTTAGTGCAGTGGAAATGTTGACTTCATTTTTCTTTAGGGTGTTGAATTCGAAACATTAAGCTGCATTTTAGTCACTAGATTTTTCTTGTTTTTCAAATTTACTGTCAATCCATCTGTTCAAATGCATATAAAGTTATAAAACTCAAGTCTCTTTGCAATCTTTTTTCTTTCAACTTCTCATTCTCTCCATTTCTATCGAATGTTTAAACCAACTTCTCATTCTCTCCATTTCTATTGAATGTTTAAACCAACTATCATATGGTCTTAAAGATTGTACTTTAAGGTAATCAAAACTTTGAATTTATATTTTTCTTTTCAATAACTTTTTATTCAATGGATTATTTTAATATTCAATGCGTTAGTGTGGTGTTGATTTTAGAAGAAAAAAAACACAAGAGAAACAATTGGCATTGAATTTATTATACTCGTCAATCAAGTTTTATTGTTATTTACTCTCTAGATCATCAAGTTTTATTGTTCTTCACTCTCAATCTTAGACTATTGACTGCAAACATTTAGTACATTTATATCTAAAAACGTGAATCGTGTAATGTTTGTATATTTATCTTCTTTTGATATTAATTTTTAATGATATTTGATGTGAAAATAGAACTTTTTATGTATTTAGCGAATTCTTTTTTTATACAAATCAATATACAAAGAACTGGAGATCAGAGAATTTTAGGGCCCCACTTTGAAGGCTCGCCTAGGGCCCCCAAATTCTCAGGGCCGGCCCTGCTTCATGTGTATGTTCACATTGTACCATTATGTTCACATTGAATCCATTATTGGTGTTAACTTGTACTAGTTGTGTTACATTTAGGACTCGCATGTGATGAGCTTAGTGCTAGCTTCACGTGTATGTAGTACTCGAGCGTAAAATATTACACATGGCCTGTTCATATAGGTATTTTTTTGCATGGGTTTGTGTCTCTGCATTTTTTATGAGCAAGTGTGTTACATTTATTGAGTTATTTGTGATTTACCTATATTTATTTCACAATACTTGTAATATGATTTTGGAAACTGTACAGATTTTATAGCAAGGGGTTACTATACGTTACCAAAAGTAAGATTTAGTAAATCCTTATTTTTTTGTCCACTCACATCTTTTGTTTTACACCCCTCCAATACTCAGTAGCTGAGTTCTTGGCGGATTCTGACATCCACTTCTGACAATGTAAGGAATTTATTTCTTGTTGGTTGTGTAATATCCATCATATTCAAGATGGGAATATTCTTACTTTTACTGCACTTTTGTCTTTACTCTGACATTGCTTGCATTTGTAATAAGGGTTCTTCCCACACTGTGCACTCTCACTCCTAGATTAAATTAATTTTGGACTTTGGTTTTAATTTATTAGCACTTTTTACACACTAATTGCTTAGTATGGTTGTCACATTTCGAGTGTTAGCTAGCATGTGAAGTCTAGTTTTAATTATTTGGCTTTCCTTGTCAGAAGTTGTAAGTGATACCACACATGCTCTTAGATTGTCTCTGGTTTTACAACTCTAGTATGAGTTCATCTTGCTGGATATTATGTCTTAAGGCATTGGTTGAAGACAATTCATCATCCTAAAAGGTTTGATCATTCATATACATTCCATGCATAAACCTGAGTTCATTTTGTCTAGTCATGCTGTCTAGTCAGAAATTGTCACTGTTGTCCAGTTGTCTGGACACGCTTTTTGAGTTAGCCTACATGGGCTTTCTGACAGCTTTGTTCTAGGTTGAAATCTCAACCTTAGATTTGCTTAGATCGAGCTCTGCATTTACAAGTGTCTGTTGTCCTTGTTGGGACAGAAAATCTGGCAGCTCCCATATTAAAACCTTAGCTGCCATCTTTGTTTGTTTTGGCTAGAACATTTTACATTTTTCAAAGAGTGAGTTTGAGCTTGGTGCTTCATCCTTTAATTGCCTAGCCACAAAATTGTTCTTATGCATTAAAACACCAAGATCATTGTGTATCTAGGTTGCATTAGTTCGCTTGTGTTGTGTTGTGTTCTTGATCTAGCTTTTTAAGTTAAGTTTCTCAATTAGATCAAGTTTTGGATTACTTTCTTCAAATGTTTGATTGGAGAAACTGACTAGTTTTTGTTGGAAAATATTAGTATTTTGGTTTATTTGAATGTTTGGTTTTATGGGCTTAGCCCGTTATAATTAGGTTTTGTTAGAGATTAGGGTTAGTTTATTATAAATAGGGTGCTTTGTTATTCATTAGAGAACAAGTTAGCCACAATGTAGTCCCTTAGGGTTTTGTAGTCGTTTCGGCATTCTCAGTTTGTTTAATAATATTCTTATTATGTGTTAGTCTTGTTCGTTGCGCACTCTGATATTCAACTTGGTATCAGAGCAGGTTTGATCCTTCGGGATTTAATCTGCTTCTGTTTGCTCGTATCAGTTTGTTTGTTTTTGGATTTCGATATTAGTTGTTGGTAGTCTAAACTGCATCTGGAGCATCTGCACCTTTCACATTCCTGCACTCGCATCGTTGCACTCTTGTGTTTTGCAGGTTCTTTGTGGAGACTGTAGAAAAAAAAAAAAAAAAAAAAAGGAAAAACGAAACAGAAAAAGGAGGAGGAAAAAGAAACTTTGAAGAAGATCCCAAAGAAAAAAAAAGGAAAAACGAAACAGAAAAAGGAGGAGGAAAAAGACAAAAGGGAAATAGAAGAAAATGCTTTGTTTTTTTAGGTTTTGACTTTGTGCCCACACGGGCAAGAAAGAAGTATTGATATTGATATTGGTATTGGTATTGGTATTGGTATTGATATTGGTATTCGCATTGGCATTGGCATTGGCATCAGCATCGGCATCGGCATCGACATTGGCACTGGAATTTGGAGTCTTGCATCCACATATGCTTGTTGGCAAACTCATGTCGTGTACCACCATGAGTTTGACGGGGGGTGTTGGAAAATATTAGTATTTTGGTTTATTTGAATGTTTGGTTTTATGGGCTTAGCCCGTTAGAATTAGGTTTTGTTAGAGATTAGGGTTAGTTTATTATAAATATGGTGCTTTGTTATTCATTAGAGAACAAGTTAGCCACAATGTAGTCTCTTAGGGTTTTGTAGCCGTTTCGGCATTCTCAGTTTGTTTAATAATATTCTTATTATTTGTTAGTCTTGTTCGTTGCGCACTCTGATATTCAACTGTTTTAAATCCAGATTTCATATCATTTGCATTGATCGTGTTGGTTCTCAGTGCCACAAGGTAATGAACTCAGGAAGAGCTGCCACTTTGTGATGACCGAAGGAGTCCATCTCGTGTAAGGTAAGGTTGCACAAAGGTATAAGCTGCTCCATAGATTAGGGATCTAAGAATTGAACTTGTGTGGATACTTTGTATGAATCTTGTTTACACTACTGGATTTGACTTGGTGGAGAGTCCTTGGTTTTTTTAACCCAGAGGTAGGGTTTTCCGGCAAAAAACATCTTGTGTTGATTATTGTTTTTCCCGGCTTTTATATCTCAATATTTGTACATGAGATGCGATCAAGACTTGTCCTTGAACTAAGTTAATCAGTGTTTGAATCTGTACTTAACTGGATCTTAGTTAACCAAGAATGTTTCAGTAATTCAAGTGTTGAAATGGATTGCTTCCGCTATTGTTAAACTAATTATTTGATCTTAGTTAACTGGTGTTGCTGACTAATCAGACAAGTATTAAGTGCAAATTAATCTGTCTGTTATCAATTTCACAGCATACCTCGATTTCGATGTCCACTTAAATATTTGGGTTGGGTGCGTGTCATATCATAAAGGAAAAAAACACATTTTTCTTGTTAATAATATTCAACTTCAATTGGTATCGAATTTTGATCTACATTAATGATATTATGTTAATATTTAACGATATCAACAATGTAATTACAATTGTAGTTACCATTACAAGGGTTGAATCCGCACAGTGACCCATCTAGTGCCCTCGGACCCTCCAGAGGTCGGAGAAACAATTGGTGAATGTTCTCCAGGGACCATTCGAATGTCTAGTACGAGACCTTTTTTGGCTCACCAAACGTTCGATAAAATGCCTATTCGGCACATCTCAATAGCATTCGGCAATCTTTGTTTGCATTATTCTGCAGGGGGTCTCGAAAAAACCACTAAAGTCACTCGACAACACTTACCATATGTCGATATATGTTGACATGCGCACATCATGACTTGGCAGGGAGCAACATGCACACAAAGTGCTCGAGGAAATGTCTGACTAAAAAACTAAAAAATTTGCGCGATGGGGGTACTATTTTCTTTTACATAAGATCCTTAAGATTAAAGTTATGGATATGCCACTGGCAACAACTATGAGTTTATAGGGCATACAAAAATAGATGTACCCATGACATTGTATCATTTGAATAGATATATGAGTATATGTGTTTATGTAGTCTACGTCTGTATGACTAGTAGTGATGTCTAACTAGAGAGGGAAGAAGATTCAAGCACATAGTTGTTAAAAGAAATAAATAAAAGTCACCTAATGAATTTTCCTAGCTTTTCAAAAGAAGTTTAAGACGCAGTTTACCAAACAAACAAATGGGCATTTTTATTTAAACTTATGTCTTTCTACACCTAACTTACTTTTTGCACCTATTTGATTTTTAACTAAACTATCAATATCTTTCTAAACCCAAATTTACTACTTAAAATCCCTAAAACCCAATTTAATATGTAAATTTATCTTTACATCAATTTGATTTC
The DNA here is from genome assembly GCA_035220775.1 of Malus fusca. Taxonomy (NCBI): domain Eukaryota; kingdom Viridiplantae; phylum Streptophyta; class Magnoliopsida; order Rosales; family Rosaceae; genus Malus; species Malus fusca. The sequence continues at coordinate 26,451,490 of CM069064.1, forward strand.
TAACTTTATTAATGACTGTAAATCATATTGGATGGACACAGCACAGCAGCCATACACGTACCAGCAGCAACAGAAAGCAACGACGTCTTCTGGAAATGGACACTTTTAGAATTGGTGTGATAATTTAGCCATGGCTAACAACAACCAGCAAACTAACACTTCTATGGATGTTGACAAAACCATGTATTGCCATCTATCTATCTATGTGGTCTCCGTTTCATGAGCATATGTGTGTTTGCGACTATACTTTTTCATGCGAATCTTTCTATAGGCTTCATGGAGTGCATGCACCACTAGTGGATTTCAGAGAGCATTATGGTAGAATGCGAAAAATTCTACCCACACATTAAGTCCAGATAAATGTCAAAAAAGTTTACCCAAATTTGGACAAAACTTAGTTAACACTAAGCTCTATTAATGACAATAAATCGTATTAGAGTCAAACTGCATTATAATTAATGTGTAAAATCGTAAGTACTAGTTCACTTAGTGCATGAAATTTTAAGAATGTACATGTTAAGGACTTGAAGCTTATTTTTGTCTTCCACTCGGGAATCGAGGGGTCTTGTGCAGTAAGTTTCGTGCATTGATACACAAATTGAGGTCCATGGGTGTCACGAAAGGATGAGATGCTTTAATCATCTTCAAGATCCATAATATCATTAATGGCTATATTCTCTAGCCCTTGAAGTTGCTTAAATTGATCCACACATCCTTGGTATTTTGACTACCAAGTTTTTCACTCTTATATGCCACATGGTAGCAACTGATGGCATAGGATGACCTTCACACAAATGTACCTACAAGACACAAAGTCATCAATCAATTTAGAGTTATCAAATAAGATAAAATAAATATATATGTAGAAAGAAAAAACATATCTTATACCTGGATAAAATGATAATCTTCAGCTAGATAACCAATGGCAACCTCACTTAGGTTAGTATCACTTGATTGAGATGATAACTCTAAAGAGTATGGAAGAAACGTAATGCCTTATGTCATGCTCAAGTGTATCAAACCACATTATAACTTGTAGCAATAATGTGCCCCATATCTAGCATGGTCAACCAACTATACTCTTGCGCAAAACCATCTTCAAAATAATCAAGTGCTTGCTCAATCTCCGTATACTTGTCGTTCCCTACAAAATATTCCTAAAAAAGAGAAGGCATTTGACGTAATTAATGTAGTAAATCTCTTCGTACCATACACCATCCATGATCAATTCCCAACTCCACATATATGACTCGATATCCACAGTTTCCATTAGGATTAACATCAGTTTGACCAATAGTATATGTCTTGGTAACCTCATGAAATTCTTCTCTATATATCCATGTCAGCAAGGAATCGATAAATTTAGGAGATGTATAAATCTAGTATGACATAAAGTAAAAATAAAATAAAAATCAATGCTAGTTTCTTCAAAGTAATGAAAGGAAAAGCTTTATTGTATTTCAAGGGATGCTCAAATTTTTACCTACCTTAAAATGTTTTTGTTGTGGCAATATATTAGTCTCTGGTGTTTGAATGTCACAACTCAGTTGATCAAGGACAACCTCGACATTCACGATTGGTGATGTTGCAGCAAGATTCATCTTTTGTTTCTTTTCTAATAGGGCAATGACAATCTCTTTTCGTTGTTGTTTTTCTATTTCTTTTTTTATTGCATAGTGGCATTCTCTTTTTGCTTCTTTTCCTTTGTGAGACAGTGCTAACATTTGCCTTTGTACTAGTAACTGGTGTCTGGCAATTAAATCCATATTGGGCAAGTTTAGCCTCTATAATCTTAAATGCCAATGGGAGACACCGAGTAGAAATGTCGACTTTGCATGGTTGCCCTTATGTAATCTTTTCTTTTAGAGCATTTAGTGAAGTCGCACTAGGTTCATTAGCTTCAATTTTCATCTCGACCTCTCTTTTCTTATCATCATCTTGCTCTTTATACCACATATTAAATCTTTCTACTAGTGACTTTTTCAGAGGAACTAGTTGTTCACTACTATTTGGCACATTGATAAAATTTAAGTTAGGTGTATAAAGATGTTACATGAGTTTAAATAAAATTTCCCCAAAAAATATAAAAATATAAAAACAAAAGAAACACATAAATTAAATTAATAAAAACACAAATAGACAAAAATAAAAGTAGAAAATTTTGCAAAGCTCTCTGTCAGACTCGTGAGACTTAGAGCACTTTCACCCCTAAAAAGTCCGATGGGCAACAGACAATTCAATCCTTCCAAGTGAAAATTAATGGCCTTTAGTGAACAGTAACTGTCAAAGTGCATCTCCACACCTAAACTAAATAGTCCATGCTTTTGGTATTAAAATATTATTATTTTTTATAAAATAATAAAAATAATTTTGTTTTTAATTTCTGATAATAATAAAAGATTTGTTCAAAGTATTTGAAAATATTGAAATGTGATGTAAGATAGAAGAACATGGTTAAGTATTTATAGAATTTTTTTTAATAATTCTTTTGAATATTTTTAATTAATTTTTGTTTTTTAAATTATTTTTATTAATTTTTATAATTTTTTTACTGATAGCTGACGTCACCATGACATAACATAACCCAGGAGTTAGGCTAGGTAATTTTGACCTGGGACTAACTGGGCAATTCTGCCCTAGGAGAATAGTATCACCTGCACGGTCCACACTCCATTTAAGGTTGTATGGTACAAAACCCAAACACAGCTGTGATCTCCATTATTTTCCAATCTCTTCTTTAAATACCTCTTTGCTTCCAATTTATTGTTCATCACACCAAAACTTTAGACTCACACACCTACTACAATGGCTTTACACACACAAAGCCACTGCGGCACCGACCAACACGACCACCACAAACTGCTCAAGCCACCCCATGTTGCCATTGTCCCAACCCCGGGCATAGGTCACCTCACTCCCCTCGTCGAGTTAGCCAAACGACTCGTCGTCCATCACAACTTCTCCGTCACGTTCATCATCCCGAACGACGGGTCGCTTTTGGCACCCCAAAAGAAGGTCCTTGAAGCCCTCAGTACTCTTTCCATTTCCTACGTCTTACTCCCTCCGGTGAGCTTCGACGACCTCCCTGATGACGTCATGATCGAGACCAAGATCGGTCTCACCTTGACTCGGTCCCTCTCGGCTCTCCGGGACTCAGTTAGGGTTCTAAACGAGTCAACTCGGCTAGTGTCACTTGTTGTTGATCATTTTGGTGCGGAGGCTTTTGATGTGGCCATGGAATTCCGCGTGTCCCCTTATATGTTTTTACCCAACAGCGCTATGAGCTTGTTGCTCATATTTCATATGCCACACCTTCATGAGACCACTTCTTGTGAGTATAGGGACATGCCTGAACCGGTCCAACTCCCTGGTTGTGTGCCACTTCATGGTCGAGATTTTGGGGATGGGCTTCAGGATAGGACCAGCCCGACCTACAAAGTTTTGATGCACATAACCAACAAGTATGGTTCGGCTGCCGGGATCATGGTTAATAGCTTTGTGGATTTGGAACCGGGCGCTTTCAAGGCTCTCAAGGAACAAGGGAAAGGTGTTCCACCAGTTTACCCGGTTGGACCGGTGATAAAAACCGGTACCATTGATGGGTTCGATGGGAATAAGTGTTTGAGGTGGCTTGATAAGCAGCCCAATGGGTCAGTTTTATTTGTTTCATTTGGGAGTGGTGGGACTTTCTCACAGGAGCAACTGAATGAGTTGGCCTTGGGTCTTGAATTGAGTGGGCAAAGATTTATTTGGGTTGTCAAGAGCCCAAACGAGACTACTAAGAGTGCTTCTTATTTTAGTGTCAAAGGTGAAGAGAACCCACTTGGGTTTCTACCAAACGGGTTTCTGGAGAGAACAGAAGATGTGGGTCTAGTTGTGCCGACATGGGCCCCACAGGTCGAAGTGCTGAATCACAGGTCAACGGGTGGGTTTTTGACCCATTGCGGGTGGAACTCGATACTAGAAAGCATTGTGCATGGTGTGCCTCTGATTGCCTGGCCGCTCTATGCAGAGCAAAAGATGAATAAGGTGCTACTAGTTGATGGTTTGAAAGTTGCATTGGGAGTCAAGGAGAATAAGAAGGGCATAGTGGAGAGCCAAGATGTTGCTAATTATGTTAGGGACCTAATTGAAGGAGATGAAGGAAAATTGCTAAGGGAGAAGCTGAAAGAGTACAAAGAGGCATCCAAATTGGTTTTGGCAGAAACAGGGTCCTCTACCAAATCACTTGCTGAGGTTGCTCAAATATGGAAGGGATTCAACTCAACAACTAATTTGTAACCTAATTGATCAATTATTGCTTCCTAAGTGATCAGTGACAATATATATATATATAGATATGTGTGTGTGTGTGTTGTTTCCTTGGCTTTTATCTTGAATTATATCTTCTTTTACTTTGTTAACGTTACTTATGATTTTTTTGGTCGAGTATAATTTTAATTTGAAGACACTAACTATTTTTTGCTCTTGATTGTGTTTGATTTCGTCTGGATCAAATCAAAAATAAATATTTCTAGTTCCAACCGAAAAAGTTTTGGAGATGAATATGAGTACGTAACTTAAGAGGAAAGTCAACTCTGTAACATTTATTGAACAATACTTATAGAAGAATTTGAAGAAAGGTATATATATCAAAGAAATGAAGTTTTTAACCCAAAAAAAAAGTATATAAAAAGATACAGTATTCTCCCAAACAGGAAATTATTTGGATATTTTTCAAATTTGTACTTAATTAAGTTAAACATATATTGTAACATTCCACATCGCCCAGGGGAGTGATCCTTAAATGTATATTCTCATCCCTACCTAGCACGAGGCCTTTTAGGAGCTCACTGGCTTTGGGTTCCGTCGAAACTCTGAAGTTAAGCGAGAAGGTGGCCAGAGCACTCCCATGATGGGTGACCCACTAGGAAGTTGCTCGTGAGTTCCCAGAAACAAAACCGTAAGGGCGTGGTCGGGGCCTAAAACGGATTATATCGTGCTACGGTGGTGGAGCGGGCCCGGAAAGTGATCCGTCCCGGGCGGGGATGTGACATATATTGAATATATATATATATATATATATATATATATAATTAAAAGTTGGGGGTCCCCTGGTGATGGGACTCATTTGGCATTCCTCCAAAGTCGGCATTGGCATAGTGGGGAACATTAACTGAGTTATTTGTGATTCACCCGTATTCTTCGCATAATTACTTTTAGAGAAATTTTATTTGAATCCATATAAATTCATTTTACACCTAATTTAAATTTTAATTATGAGTGTCCTTTTTTACATATTACATAATTACTATAAAGTACAAGATGTATTTAACAATAAAACTAAATTTTATCAATAAACCCACATCTAATAATCAAATTCTTACCATCACCAATCTAATCTTTCTTCTACAAAACTTAGAAAGTGAAGAAAAAAAAAAGATTCGTGACTTAATGTGGGGCACATAAAAATCACAAGTCCATGAAGGCATAAGACTTCCTAGTCCATCCTATAGAAAATTGAGGCAATCACTCCAACGTCAAGGCAAATGAGACAGACGATGTAGATTATGTACTAGTGAAAATTGGTCAAGCACAAACCAAATTTATGATATTTATGTAAATATTCATAAAACTAAATTCAAATGGCAAAGAGCATAGCACCTATAGAAAAATTATGGGTTATTGCTAAAAGGTGGTAAAAAGTTAAAGGAAAAAAAAAACAGAAACTTTTGAATAGCAATTTTGACAATCATCCTTAAGTGTTTTGCACTCAAAGGGAGGAGTGCAAGAGATTCAATTGAGTGTGACAATCACCGGCCAAATATTTTTTGAACATTGTAACAAAGATTTGAAGCCGAATGTTAATATAAAAGTTGTAATCACCCAAAAGGACACAATGAAGAGAGTAAAATTGCTAATGGAATTGGAAACAATATGACCGCAAAGGGTGCTGGGCTAAATGTCACAGCCTGTCCCGGAAGATAATTCTTGTTGACGTGAATTGACGAAAATGCCCATGGACATTAGATTGTGTAATGTGGTTTAAGTGTGGTTTTGGGTCAATATTCTTAAATCCTAATTGTTTGGAACCAATTAGGATTAAGTTATTGTGTTTTTGGTGGTTGACCAATCCTAGGCCACACACACACTCTCTCTCTCTCTCTTCTCTCTCTCGTACCCTCTCATCTCTCTCGGACTCTCACTCTCACTTTCTCCCTTCTTCGTACGGACAAGCTTCGAACTCCCCATTGCAGGCACAGATCGAAGCTTTAAAGGTAAGGTTCTTGCTCATTGTAACCTCCTAAGGTTATTGGTACCCTTGTTTGGACGTGAATGCCTCGAAAACCCGAGAAACCCTAACCCTGATTTTGTGCACTGTTCATGCACACGTAAAACCTTATGTTTCAGGGATTTCTAAGGACATAGGAAGCTTAAGGAGGTCCTCACGAATATCGGGGTACTTCGTTGGAAGGATTTGGACGTCGGATGATTGAAATCGATGTGTTTCTAGATAAGCCGATCTATCGAGCTTTCTCAGGGAAAACCTAGTGAAATTTAGCCTTGAAACTTGTATAATGTGATTCTACATGTTGTTAGCTTTCCAATGGTTCAAATTTCATGAAAAATCGTGCAAAAATGAAGAAGTTAGGACGATTTTAGTATTTTTCCAGAAACCGGAGACCGGCGACTCGCCGGAGAAGACAGAGAATATTCCGTCAGTTTTGACGGAATATGCTGACGCCGTCAGTTAGTTTGGACGGTTACCATTGGGTTTAACAGAATATTTCGAGGAATATTCCTAACGACAGTTAGGGAATCCGTCAGGATTCCCTGCGCGTGGCCTCGCATCTTGCCGTGCCGGCCCGTGACGGCGCGTGAGGGGTCCAAAAATTAATCTGAAAATTTAGGGATGATGCTGAGGTTGTGTAGGTCATTGTGGTATATTCATATACCCATTTTGAGTTATGTATGAGAAGTTATTAACTAGTTTTACCTATGTGCTTTAAAATAACGTGTTTATAGTTAATTCACATATAAGTGAGACTTATCCCGAGGACGAGCGTATCCAAGGGCGACTCGGGGGCTACAACCCTTCGACATATCAGTGAGTGGGCTTTTGGTTTTCAGTATATATTATATACTTGATATTTTCCCAGAAAATATGTTTAAATGAGTTTATGCCTTGAATGCCATGCATATAAGTTTATAATTCATATATAAATTGGTATGTGATGCTTTATATATATAAATGTGATGATGTGGACGCTCAGGTAAGCTTTGGTAAATTGTGTTTGATTGCTCATAAAACTGCACTTAGGGTGATTGTGATTTAGCCATAGATATGGCACATGCCTGTTTATAATGTCACCTCCCGCACCATACGCTCATATTGGATCCAATTTAGGTGCACAGTTTTGTCGTACAGACCTTATTTATGGTTCCGACTCGTAGGTGACTAGCGATTTATCGCCCAACTATTATGTGAGAGTAGTATTGAGCATGATTGTATTACACCCATTATTGTCGTACAGACATTTTCATTTGGTTCCGACTCTTGTGCAGTATATTGCCGTATAGGTCATAGTAGTGACTCCGGCTAGAGTGACTTTGGAGCTATGAATTTAGCCGTACAGACTACAATAGGGGTTCCGGCTCACATGTTATATTTCTATGAAATTATTCTTACCTGAATTGCTTACTCTGTTATATCTTGGCATGGCATACATATGAATATGATTATGTGAAGCATGAATTGAATTGATATGATTTCATATATATTTATGTATATGCTTATATATTGATTTTGGGAAAAATTATACATGTTTTACAGCAAAGGGTTAGATATGTTGATAAATGAAATGATTTTGTAAAACATTTGTTTTTGCCCACTCACGTTTTTTGTTTTGCGCCCCTCCAGGTTTTAAGTAAGCTTGTTGTTGGTGGTTTGAGGACGTCGGCAGTTCTGACCTATCTAAATAATAGTAGGACATTCCTGGTACTGTATAACTAGTACTTGTCCTACTGGACTGCACCTAGACTTATTATGCTCTGATTAGGAGTGTTTACTTTTGTAATTAACTCCTATCACTTCCTGTTTAGTAATGCACTCTAATAATTCGGTTTTTAGTTATTCGTATATTTCTTATATCTATTGCTTCCGCACTGTGCACATGGCTACGTCACTCTCACGTGATGGCCAACATGCCTTGATCTCGGTCGAGGTTTGTCACCAAACATCAATCCCATACCTAAACTTGTATATATAAACCTGTCAAACAAAATTGCAACTGATGTTTTTCTAACAAATGCAAAATATAACAAGATTAAAGAAAAACTGCAAGTAGCCTCTGATCTTTAAGTCTCGAAATCAAACTTAGTAAAAACCAAAATCAGGGAATGCATAAATCAGAATCTAAATCATATTGATTTGGTTATTCTGTAAGAGAAAAAGTTATCACAAATTCAACAAGTTAGTAGTATGGGTGTAAAGATAAATTTATATATTGAATTGGGTTTATGAGGGTAGTTTAGGTTATAAAATTGGGTTTAAAAATATATTAATAGTTTAATTAAAAATAATATGGGTGTGAAGATTAAGTTGAGTGTAAAAAGAGGTTATACGGGTTCAAATAAAATTTCCCTTACTTTTATACGTTTCACTTTTTTATTTTTCATACTTATTTGTAGTATGATTTAAAAAATTATATGGATTTTTCATACTTATTTTAGTATATCCTATTGTTTTACTTACTTACACTTTTTGTTTTGCGTTCCTTCAAAATTTAATAGCTGAATTCTATCGTGAGGAGGGATCATTGGCGTGGCGGATTTTGACACCTACTTTTGACAATGTAGAGAGTTTATTTCTTGTTAATTGTGTAATATCCATCCTACTTAGGATGAGATTATTCTTACTTTTATTGCACTTTTTTTCATGCTCTAACACTGCTTGCATTTGTAGTGAGGGTTCTTCTTGCACTGTGCACTCTTACTCCTAGATTGAATTAGTTTTAATTTACTTGTACTTTTTACACTAGTTGCATATTATGACCTTTAACTTTCAAGTGTTAACCAGCACACTCATCGTATGTCAATATCCGCATGATTATATCATGAGTTTATGAGGATATAACAGCAATGTAGCCTACGTCTGTACGACTAACAGTGATGCCGAACTAGAGAGGGAAGAAACTTAAAGCATGTAGTTGTCAAAAGAAGAAAATTAAAGTCACAAAAATGATTTTTCCCAGTTCCCATCTTTTCAAAAGAAGTTTAAAAGTCGAACAGGTGGAGTAGCTCCATTGAAGGAGTATTCCAGCCGTCAGCTATCCATGGTGATGTTAGCTCGGTTGTCGAGAAGTTCTACTTTTTGAATTTAACGTTTATTTAATTGATTTTCTTAAAAATTAAATCAGAAAGATTCTTGAACGAGGGATATAGCATCCTCCCATTGGATGGGTCATCCCGAAAAATTTCTCCAGTTTACCAAACAAAAAATATATAAAAAACAAAAGAAACGCACAAATTAAAAAATTTTAAACGCAAATAGACAAAAATAAAAGTAAAAATTTTTGCAAAGCTCTCTGTCGGACTTGACGCTTACCTGCGAGTCTCTGCAACACAAGACAAAAATGTCACCTAACGGTCTATATCTTATTTTTCTATTTAAAAAAACAACATCATTTTCACTGAAAGAGTGAGAAATTTGACTCTCTTTTTTGACGATAATCCAACTTATAACTCTTCAATTAAAAATTCTACAGTCCACACTCCATTGAAAATTCTACACCGCAAAACAACTCACAGCAGCGATCTCGTTTATTTTCCATTTTCTTCTTTAAATACCCTTTCTTTGCTTCCAATTCATTTTTCATCGCACCAAAACCTTTGACTTGTACACCTACTAGTACAACTACCATGGCATTAGACACCCAAGGCCATAGCGGCGGCAGCCGCCACCACCACCACCACAAACTGCTCAAGCCACCCCATGTAGCCATTGTCCCAACCCCGGGCATAGGTCACCTCACTCCCCTCATCGAGTTAGCCAAACGACTCGTCGTCCATCACAACATCTCCGTCACATTCATCATCCCGAACGACGGGTCGCTTTTGACACCCCAAAAGAAGGTCCTCGAAGCGGTCAGTTCTCTTTCCATTTCGTACGTCTTCCTCCCACCGGTGACCTTCGACGACCTCCCTGATGACATCAGGATGGAGACCAAGATCGGTCTCACCATGACTCGGTCCCTCTCGGCTCTCCGGGACTCAGTAAGGGTACTAAACGAGTCAACTCGGCTAGTGTCACTTATTGTTGATGTTTTTGGTGTGGACGCTTTTGATGTCGCCGTTGAATTCCAAGTGTCTCCTTATATATTTTTCCCCACTAGTGCTATGGGATTGTTGCTTATATTTCATATGCCACACCTTCATGAGACAACTTCTTGTGAGTATAGGGACATGCCTGAACCGGTCCAACTCCCTGGCTGTGTGCCACTTCATGGTCGAGATTTCCCGGATCCGCTTCAGGATAGGACCAACCCGGCCTACAAAGCTTTGAATCACATGTGCAAGAAGTATGGTTCGGCTGCCGGGATCATGGTCAATAGCTTTGTGGATTTGGAACCGGGTGCTTTTAAGGCTCTCAAGGAACAAGGGAGAGGTATTCCACCGGTTTTTCCGGTTGGACCGGTGATAAAAACCGGTTCAATAGATGGGATCGATGCGAATGAGTGTTTGAGGTGGCTTGATAAGCAGCCCAATGGGTCAGTTTTATTTGTTTCATTTGGGAGTGGTGGGACCCTCTCACAAGAGCAATTGAATGAGTTGGCCTTGGGTCTTGAATTCAGTGGGCATAGATTTATTTGGGTTGTCAAGAGTCCAAACGAGACAAGGAAGAATGCTTCTTTTTTTAGCGTCCAAGGTGAAGAGAATCCGCTTGGGTTTCTACCAAACGGGTTTCTTGAGAGAACAAAAGATGTGGGTCTAGTTGTGCCGACGTGGGCCCCACAGGTCGAAGTGCTGAATCACAGGTCAACGGGCGCGTTTTTGACCCATTGCGGGTGGAACTCGACACTAGAGAGCATCGTGCATGGTGTGCCTCTGATTGCTTGGCCTCTCTATGCAGAGCAAAAGATGAATAAGGTGCTACTAGTTGACGGTTTGAAAGTTGCATTGGGGGTCAAGGAGAATAAGAAGGGTATAGTGGAAAGCCAAGACGTTGCTACTTATGTTAGGGACCTCATTGAAGGAGTTGAAGGAAAATTGCTAAGGAAGAAGATGGAAGAGTATAAAGAGGCTGCCAAATTGGCTTTGGCAGAAGAAGGGTCGTCTACCAAGTCACTTGCTGAGGTTGCTCAAATATGGAAGGGACTCAAGAACTAATTAATATCCTAATTTGTCAATTATTGCTGTCTAATTGACCAATGACACTGTGTTGTTTCCTTTGCTTTTACCTTAAATGATATCTTTTTCTGGTCGAGTATGATTTTAATTTGAATACGCTACTATTTTTCGCTCATTAATAAGTCCAATTTTCGGTTGAATCAAATCGAAAATAAGTGTTTCTAATTCTGTCCAAAAAGTTTTGGAATGAATATAAATTCCAATTCAAAATTATAGGAGTTGTATAGCTCCAATTATTCCAAGATAAAAAGTATCATATCTCCTCTCTCTACATAATATATATTTTTTGTTGTAAACATTGGTGGCTGATCACTAAATGATGTAATGGATGACTATAGCAACCACTTTAGAGCACTGTAGCTTAGATGGCAGTAAGGCAGCAAGCACTATCATATATGCCTATAAAAGGGAATGTTGAGGATGAGATCAAATATATAGAAGCCACAAAGTTCACGGAAGAGGAGAGGAGATAATAGAAATAGTTATTTTTGTACTCCTATTATTTCAAATTATAATGAAAGTACCACTGCTATCCCGATGATGTACTCCAGTCACACTGACTGTAGAGGAACCTCGTAAATTATGTGTCTTGTTTCATTTATTACACTGCACACACCGTCGATTTTACAACACGTTATCAATACGAGAAGCTCTCATATCAGTGGAAAAGACAACGCCATAAATCAGGTGAAATATTATCCTACCTCCCACCTCCGTCAGCTAAAATCTCACATAATAAAAGGTATGTCCATTTTTTTATCTCTCTTGCCGCGCCATAAGCGCCCCACTGAATTCCGGTGCGAATTGAAATTTACAACGACCTGAAGTCGTCACGAGATAAGAAAACTCGTACTTGACAACTGGTTTCCAGAGATCCAGAAGAATCACATCAGACTTGGGAAACCCATATCACATCGTTCTCGATGGATCTCGAGGACCTCCATGAATCCTCAGTTGTCTGAGATGGTGATGGCAGGACTGCCTCCACATAGGACTGCCTCCACATAGGCCTCCCTCTCTTGTACCTCTGTCAACCCCACTGTCATCTATGTCTTTGTAGGGAGGTTCTTGCTTCGCGATGTCATGTTCTCTGGGCCATGCAAGGAAAAACGAAGAAAACAAGAGGATGGGAAATGGTATTCCTTATATGGCCTCTCCCATGAAAGAAGTAACAGTCTGTGGATTTTTGTAGAAAAAAATGGGCAAAAGTAATGGAATGATGCATCAGCACCTTTTGAAAAAGCATAAGACAAAATAATAAAATAAAAGGAAAAATGACGGTGCATCAGGCACCATGTGGAAACTAAGAAAGAAAACAAATAAAAAAAAGTAAAGGTTTTTTGGAATGTTGTACCATGTGAATAAATAAATAATAAAAAATAATAAATAAAAAGGAAGAAAAGGTTTGAAAGGGTGCTAACATAAAAAAAAAGAAAAAAAAGGGGTATGATACTTTTTATTTATGTGAATGGTGTTGCTTAAAATCCTTTCACAAGTTCTATTTACTTTAAAGCAATTTATTTACCATGGACGGTTTTACTGCCTATTGCTTTAAGTTTTAATTTATGTGAATGGTGCTGAATTAAAGCCCTTGTCACAAGTTTATTTACTTATATGTAATTTATTTACTATGGCTTGAATTACAGCATATTGCTTTAATTTATTTATTATAACAAGGACTTGAAGTTCCTTGATTAGATCAGAACCTGCAGTTTCTTGATCCTCATCATATAAAATGATTGGACCTGCAGTTCCATCATGCAAAAAGATCGGGGATGAAGTCCCTTGATCCTCAAGATCGGACATGAAGTTCCTTCATGAGTACTTAAGTTTGAAGTGCCACAGTGCCTCAACTTAATTGTAATAAAAGTCATAAGAGTCTCAGTCCACGGACTATTGAATAAGGATCAGAAGTTCCTTATGTCCATACTCAAAATGGTTTAACAGAAACATTTATTAAGTGGATGAAATTAATTACCCGCGCTCTGCTCATGAAAACAAAATTGTCAAGTTTTCTACATGGTGACATGTCATGATGCATTATTACTTTGGTTGAGACCTGTTGCCAACCATCTATACTTCTCAGTACAACTTGTGTTTGGGCACTAGCCAAACATTATACATTTATGAGTTTTTGGTTGTGTTATCTATGTGCCTATTGCACTGCCACAACGTACTGAAATGAGGCATCATCGCGGATTAGGCATTGATGTTGAACACCATCTATCATTCAATATTTAGAACCATTGACTGGGGATATGTTTACCGCATGGTTTGCGGACTGTCATTTTGATAAGACAATTTTCCCGCCGTTTGGGGGAGAAAATATCATTCTAGAAGAACGATGAGAAAATATCATTCCAGAAGAATAATGAAAAAAGACCATTCCAGAAGAACGAAGAAAATTTGTCTTATTTTGATTCACGAAACAATCAACATGAAAATGAAGTAAGAATAATTGAATGATGCAAAGATGTATCAATCAAATGCCAGATGCATTTAATGATGCAACGAAAGTGATGAAATCACATATATTTGTTGCAAATGTACCTACAAGAATTGATGTCCTTGTTGGACAAAAATAATGAGGCAGCAAATGATTTCTCTGTTGCACGCTTGAAGCGTGGCAGACCCCCAAACTCAAAAAAAGATTTAGTCTTCCAAAAGAGGAAGAATATGGCCCACTTACAACAACACTGATATTGTCCTCAACTTGGTAATTACCACCTGCACAATCCGTCAGGTGTGGGGTTTTATCACAAAATGCTTAGTTGGAGTGAGGTTAGGATATTTAAACTTTTATTTTCTCATTGATACGGTCAATGTGGGACATTTCAACACGCCCCCTCATGTGAGACTCAATTAGTGGGTCACACGTGGGAGATCCACACATCGACAACCACGGGGAGCCAAGGAAACTCACCCTACATGCGGGGCCAAGGTGACCCACCCATCACGTGGTAGTACAGTACGAGCCCGCTCCCTGGCTCTAATACCATGTAAAATTATCAGAGAGACGGACCATTGACCCATTTCTAACAACACTGATATTGTCCCTAACTTGATAATTACCACTTGCACAATCCGTCAGGTATGAAGTCAAAAGGCCTCGGTATTAGTTGGAGTGGGGTTAAGATATTTAAACTCTTCTTTTCTCATTGATACGGTCGATATGGGTCATTTCAACATATATGGTTCCACACCACCTGACTGAATGAGCAAGCAATACAACGGGAATCCTCAATGGTAGTTTTAATCTTCCAAGGAACCTCCCAATTTCCTTGAACCACCTCAACAAGAAGCTTGGAGTCTCCCTCTACCATCACCTTTTAGAAGCACTTGGACCAAGCAAACTTGAGTCCGTTTAAGCCCATCACTTCAACAAATGAAATAGTGAGCCCATCAAGAAGGCACCATCACCCACAACTTGGCCATCATAAATAATATAGTGAATATCTCAATTACATATTGATAGAACTTCCTTTGTCAACCAAAAAAAAACCAATGAAATTACAATTATAACATTTAATACATAACTGAAAAGAAAATATCAGAAAAGGAAAAAATGTGGCATTAAAGTAATTTCACACAAACAAGTTTTTGTTGTTTTTTTTAACCTCACAACCATATCACCCTATCACTATCCTCTAAACTCATTCTTGTTATAAAAATGTAAAAGTTATAGAGAGATAACCTTTACTCGGGACATGAACGAAGCAGTTGCAGAGTATTATACCAACACAAGTTGTTGCAGAGGAAGTAATGTATATTATTGCTATTAGATATTTTTCTCTTCCTTTTTCTCTCTGCTTTGTTGAACATTCGTAAAGCTCTATTTATAGAGCATCACCATGGAAACAAACAAAAACACTGTTAAACATATGACATATTTACTGTATGCATGTGGGCATATATATTATACTATTTACAACACTCCCCCTTGGATGCCCACATATCAACATCAGTTGCCTCATTAAAACCTTGCTTGGAAAAACCCTGTGGGAAAAAATCATAGCGAAGGAAAAAGAGTACAACTTTACCCGGATGGTGTTGAGCATGCTTATGTTGCCTCGTTAAAACCTTGATAGGAAAAACCCAGTGGGAAAAATCCTAAGCGAAGGAAAAAAAGTACAACAGGCATGTATCATGGATGCTCCCCCTGAATTGGATCTCCCCCTGATTCTGCATTCTTCAAATTTGTAAGCCGACGTAATCCGATTCCCTGCACCAGCTTCTGAAATATGCACTTTGGTAGAGATTTGGTGAACAAGTCTGCTAAATTTTCATTGGAACGGATTTGTCTGACTTCAATAACTTTAGCCTTCTGAAGCTCATGTGCGCTGAAAAATCTTGGAGATATGTGTTTAGTCTTATCACCTTTGATAAATCCTTCCTTCATCTGGGCGACACAGGCTGCATTATCTTCATGGATGACAGTTGGAGTGTCTGTCTTTGAAGGTAGACCACATGAATTCCGGATGTGATGGATCATTGATCTTAACCAAGAACATTCACGACTTGCTTTATGTAGAGCAATTATTTCCGAATGATTGGAAGATGTCGCAACTAGCGTTTGCTTCGTTGATCGCCATGAAATTGCAGTATCTCCATTAGTGAACACATATCCATTTTGTGAGCGGGCTTTATGCGGATCAGAGAGAAAACCAGCATCTGCGTATCCAACAAGGATTTGTTCATTTGTGGGCTTGTCTGAGTAGAAGAGACCCATATCTGTTGTCCCACGAAGGTATCGTAGAACATCTTTGACTCCCTTCCAATGACGAATTGTTGGAGCAGAGCTGTACCTGGCTAACAAGTTAACTGAAAAAGCTATATCTGGTCTAGTACATTGTGCTAAATACAATAAAGCACCTATTACGCTCAAATATGGTACTTCTGGACCAAGGACCAGTTCATCATCTTCTTTTGGACGAAATGGATCTTTCTTAATGTCCAAAGAACGAACGACCATTGGGGTGCTAAGTGGATACGCCTTGTCCATGCCAAATCGCTTCAGTATTTTTTCAATGTAAGCTGATTGATGGACCAAAATTCCATTAACACAATGCTCGATCTGCAGGCCGAGACAATATTTGGTTTTCCCAAGGTCTTTCATTTCAAATTCGCTT
Organism: Malus fusca; assembly: GCA_035220775.1. NCBI lineage: Eukaryota > Viridiplantae > Streptophyta > Magnoliopsida > Rosales > Rosaceae > Malus > Malus fusca. Next base: position 26,468,007 of record CM069064.1, read on the forward strand.
TTCAGATATTCAGCAGTTTTATGGAGCTCTTCAGGAGTCCCAACTAAGTTCATATCATCAACATATACTGCCACTATAGCAAATCCAGAGTTGGATTTCTTAATGAACACACAAGGGCAGATGACATTGTTGATATATCCTTCTTTAATCAAATACTTACTGAGACGATTATACCACATTCGCCCAGATTGTTTCAGCCCATATAGTGATCGCCTTAATTTGATTGAGAACATACCCCGTGGTTTGTTTGTTGCTTCAGGCAACTTAAGTCCTTCTGGGACTTTCATATATATGTCAGTATCTAATTCTCCATATAGATACGTGGTGATGACATCCATAAGTCGCATGTCAAGTTTTTCCGAAATCACCAAACTTATTAAGTAACGGAACGTAATTGTGTCCATTACAGGAGAGTATGTCTCCTCATAATCAATTCCAGGTCTTTGTGAAAAGCCTTGTGCAACGAGTCGTGCTTTGTATCTAGCAATCTCGTTTTTCTCATTGCGTTTCCTTGTGAATACCCATTTGTAACCCACGGGGTTTACATCAGGCGGGGTTTGGACTACTGGTCCAAAAACACTTCGCCTTTCCAAGGAATTTAATTCTGCCTGGATTGCATCTTTCCACTTAGGCCAATCTTGTCTCTGTTTGCACTCATCAACAGAGCGGGGCTCAATATCATCACTTAAAATGATTTCAGTGGCTACTGCGAATGCAAACATATCGTCAATGATTATTTCATTCCGATCCCACAATTCATTAGTACATGCATAATTTATGGAGATTTCTTTGCTTTCATGTACTACTGTCTCTTCAGGGACATATGTCTCATCAAGGACATTTTCTTCTTCTGGAAGTCCAGAATCATGAATTGTATATTTGTCATTCATTCTCTCTTTCTGAATGATTTCATTTGGATTCAGCTGTGCCCTCGTCTTTCTCTTTCGAGGGGCTGAATCTTTTGAACCTGGTGGTCTACCACGCTTCAGGCGTGCACCAGATGAATCATTCGCTGCCACTTTATTTTGTCCAACAGGGACATCAATTCTGGCAGGTGCATTTGCAGCTGGTATATGCGATTTTGTCACTTTCATAGCATCATTAAATGCATCTGGCATTTGATTGGCAATGCTTTGAAGATGAACGATCCTTTTTACTTCATTTTCACATTGAATGCTTCGAGGATCAAAATGAGACAAGGTGGGAACAACCCATGTCAGCTCTTTTCGTTCTTCTGGAACGGTCTTTTCTCCCCCTAACGATGGGAAGACTGTCTCATCAAAATGACAATCAGCAAAACGAGATGTAAACATATCACCTGTCAAGGGTTCCAAATATCTAATGATAGATGGTGAATCAAAACCCACATAAATTCCCAGTCTACGCTGAGGTCCCATTTTAGTGCGTTGCGGGGGTGCAATAGGCACATAAACAACACAACCAAAAACTCGTAAATGTGAAATGTTTGGCTGTTGTCCAAACACGAGTTGTATTGAGGAGTATTGGTGGTTGGCTATAGGTCTCAATCGAACCAATGATGCAGCATGTAGAATGGCATGTCCCCATGCAGAAACTGGTAATTTGGTTTTCATAAGCAGAGTGCGGGCTATTAACTGAAGCTGCTTGATCAATGCTTCTGCTAAACCATTTTGAGTATGGACATGAGGAACAGGGTGTTCAACATCAATTCCCAATGTCATGCAGTAATCATCAAAGGTTTGAGACGTAAATTCACCAGCGTTATCAAGTCGGATTGATTTAATGGGATAATCTGGGAACTGTGCTCGTAACTTGGTTATCTGAGCAAGAAGTCTCGCAAAAGCTACATTCCGAGTAGACAAGAGACAAACATGTGACCATCTGGTGGATGCATCAACCAAAACCATAAAATATCGAAATGGTCCACAAGATGGTTGAATAGGTCCACAAATATCCCCTTGAATTCTTTGCAAAAAAGATGGGGATTCAGCATCAACCTTTAGTTGTGATGGTCTAATTACCAACTTCCCTTGGGAACAAGCCTTGCAAGGGTTATCATTTGAGATAGCAATGTCTCTGCTCAATAATGGATGTCCATTAGAGTTGGTAATGATCCTACGCATCATGGTGGATCCTGGATGACCCAGACGGTCATGCCAAAGCATGTAAACCTTTGAATCAATGAACTTCTGGTTCATGATAGTATGTGATTCAACTGTCCTTATGTATGTATAATATAATCCACTCGAAAAACCACGCAACTTCTCCAATATACGCTTCTGGGTATCATTAGAGGTAATGCATAGATACTCCACATTTTTTGCACTTTTCGTTTCAATGTGGTATCCATTTAGACGTATGTCTTTGAAACTCAACAAATTTCGAGTAGATCGAGTAGCATACAATGCATTTTGTATGGACAATATTGTTCCATTTGGTAACATAATCTGGGCTTTCCCTAAGCCTTCAATTACATCTGAAGGTCCTGATATTGTTGTTACCCCTACTTTTGTAAGCATTAAGCTTGAGAAATACTTTCGATCACGAAGTATTGTATGTGTGGTTGCATTGTCTGCAAGACAAATATCTCCGCCATTTCTCATGTTCTGAGAATAACCACAGTTTTTATCCATGCTTTCTGAGTAAATGGAATCACAGTTAACAAACAATTTATAACAGGAAATTTACATGCCATTTTTATTGAATCTGAAAAACTAGTTTTAGACAACAAGTTCAGCATAATAAAAGTACATCAAACATAAACGATTTAGTCGGACCGATATACTTCATTCCCCCTTTCCATAATGAAGTCTGAAACATCTAGGTGAGTTGCGTCAAATTGCCCTGATAAATCAAACACTGGATCAGATATATCCATTGGTTTAGGCTGGTAGAGAAAATTGGTCTCGACACCCTTCTCCTTGAGGGAGGCTTGATACAACTCTACCAGATGTTTTGGGGTACGACAAGTTCGCACCCAATGCCCATTGCCACCACACCTATGGCAGGCTCCTTCAGAGTTCCTGGGAGCATTGGCCATGTTAGCTTTGCCTTTGTGACGATTCACATTTTTGAAGCTCGGGCCAGAATTATGCCTCTGAACCTGGTTGTGAAACTGACCACCATGGTTCTTGCCTTTCCTATTCCATCGACCTCGTTTGTGGCCACGTCCTCGTTTATGATAATCACCACCAGAGGATGTGGCGTTCACTTCGAGGGAAACACCATTCACTTCTGGGAATGGTGCAGATCCAGTAGGTCGGGAATTATGGTTTTTCATCAGGAGCTCATTGTTCTGTTCGGCTACCAGGAGCACAAATATCAGCTGGTTGTATTCAGTGTAGCCTCGCGCTCTATATTGCTGCTGCAGGAGCACGTTATTGGCATGAAATGTGCTGTAAGTCTTTTCCAGTAACATTTCATCAGTAATGGTATCCCCACAGAGCTTCATCTGAGAGGTAATCCTGAACAACGCAGAATTGTACTCCGCCACTGATTTGAAATCCTGAATTCTCAGGTGAGACCACTCATAGCGAGCTTTTGGAAGAATCACCGTTGTCTGGTGATTGTATCTGCTTCGCAATGCCTCCCAAAGAGCTAACGGATTTTCAACCGTTAAGTACTCACTCTTTAGCGCCTCATCTATATGGCGGCGAATAAAGATCATAGCCTTCGCCCGATCTTGAGAAGATGAGCTGCTTTCTTCCCTGATGGTATCTCCAAGATTCCCTGCTTCCAGATGGATCTTGGTATCAAGTACCCAGGTAAGGTAATTCTTCCCGGTAATGTCCAGGGCAGCATATTCAAGCTTAGCCAAGTTCGCCATTTTCTTTTCTGAAAGAAAACGAGATGTGTAAGAACTTGCAGTAATATGTATTCCTAGAGGAATGTGATGTTAGAACTTCTGGTTCTTACAAATTTTTCATTTTGATCTTCAGGCCAAAATGATAAGTACTCGAAACTTCTGGCTCGAGATTTTCAGGGTGAATGAGAAGGGCGATTGTACCGCACCATTCTCATTGAAAGAATGTAACATTGAATGGGTGATTAGTCCGCACCACTCAAGTAGTAAGAAAATTGAAATACGCAGAGCAGGGTGGGCGATTATATCGCACCACCTAAAATTGCAATGAAATTAAACAACAGGTAAATTTAAATTTGGAGAGCAAGGTGGGCGATTATACCGCTCCACCTGAAATTTGCAGTGAAATTAATCAACAGGTAAATTTAAATTTGGAGAGCAAGGTGGGCGATTATACCGCTCCACCTGAAATTTGCAGTAAAAGTAGATCTGCAGTCCAAGATAGGCGATGATACCGCACCATCTTGGATCGCAGTAGGATGAAATTTGCAGTTCAAGATGGGCGATTGTACCGCACCATCTTGGATCAATATAAATAAATACTGGGTTAGTAATCAATATCCAAACCAAACAAGTAATCAAAGATGTATGTAACCGCTAGTTGGAGAACTACGAGCAGGCATGGAGCAAATAGTTCGTCGCGAGGATATACCGCACAGTTGAGGCAGAGGAAGAAGATGAACAGGAAAAACCTTAGAGGAAACATTTTTTTTTTTCGTTCGGCGGAGAGAAATGAGAGAATGATTTCCCTTTTGTTTTAGTGAATGTAAATGAGACATGGTTATACTTAGAGACTCGTGCTGATAACGTGTTATAAAAATGTAAAAGTTATAGAGAGATAACCTTTACTCGGGACAGGAACGAAGCAGTTGCAGAGTATTATACCAACACAAGTTGTTGCAGAGGAAGTAATGTATATTATTGCTATTAGATATTTTTCTCTTCCTTTTTCTCTCTGCTTTGTTGAACATTCGTAAAGCTCTATTTATAGAGCATCACCATGGAAACAAACAAAAACACTGTTAAACATATGACATGTTTACTGTATGCATGTGGGCATACATATTATACTATTTACAACAATTCTATCTCTCTCTTTCTCCTTAATTGCCAACTCCTTTTTTTCTCGGATGCCTACCAACCCTGTTAAAAATAAATAACTTCTCCCATAAAAAAAAATTAAAAAAAACTTGTGAAAAAGGTCAAAGGTCTGAAATAACCTTGTAGACAAGTCATATGCAAGATACATAATTTATTTTAGATGAAAAACTTAATAGTGTTAGGGTGAGATGACAAATTAATGGTTTTAGAAAGTTAATATGATAAATCACTTAAAATTTTAGTTCATATTACAAATTAAAAAAATTTGTATAAGTTCTAGTTCATATAACATTTCAAAATATTTATCCTAAATTAATCATACCAAAAACGGGTCGACCCGTTTTAAACTTTAAAAGATAAACGACCCAGAAACGGTCCCAACATTATACCAAAACCCTGTAAAATAGAGGTTTTAGCTCCTCCCGCCTCCGACTGTCGTGGGTGTAGATCGGAGCTCCAGTGACTGCGCGGTTATGGAGAAACCTTTGGTGGCGCTTGATAAGGGCACCATCTGCTCGTCGTGGAACTACTCCGGCCAGAGATTAGCCAGTGGTTCCGTCGACGGAACCCTCGCCATCTTCGACTCACGCGACTCTTGTTCTTCGTCCTTCTCCTGCACCTCAAAATCCAAGGTCCCTAACTCCCTCCTTTTTTGAATTGACTTCTCATTTCAGGAATTGGCCGATTAATTTTTAATTTTCTCCTGTTGGAATTTGCAATTCCGCTTGAAAAGGTTGCGGTTTTTTTTTTTTTTTTTTTTCCTGAAATGTTGTGATGGTTTTTGCTTTAGGTGCACGAGGCTGCTGGAATTGTGAAAATTGCTTGGGTTCCACCGGAATTCGGCGATGCAGTGGCGTGTGTATGTGCAGATGGGACTTTATCATTGTGGGAGGAAGTTGCTGAAGGTATTTTCATTGAATTTATTATCTTTTCTAACTGAAGCAGTTTAATTTAGTAATGGAATAGTGAGGATAGTGATTTTTATAATAAGTTTGAGGCGCATTGTGTTTCCCGATGCATATTGAATCACCCATTACCAAGAATTGGGTGTAGGAATTTTACTGAGCATCATATCTAATGAAAGTTTAGGGTTTGTTATTATCTAGATGCTCCTCTTCAATGGAAGCTGTGCACAAGCTTTAATAGCGGTTCAGCTCAACTGCTAGATACCCAATTTGGAGTCTCACCGGCAGGTTTAAAAATGGTTAGCTTTTGTTGCTGCAACTAATTTTCTTTAATTTTGGCATTGCGGTACAGTTTCTGAAATCAAGTTTGTAAGTGAAAATTTATGCTTGGGATTACTGATTTTTTTCCCTTCGTTTCATCTAATACAATTTAGGTTCTAGTTTATGTTCTATTCGCAGCATGTGCAACATGCTCAATGGACACTCAGTGAGAGTGAAATGTGACAAACTTTAATTTGTTTCGTTTTTATAGGCTACTGCATATTCAGATGCCCGTGTCAAGGTCTATGAGCTACTGGATCCCTTGGAACTGAAGAATTGGCAGCTTCAGGTGGATCATTTGATCTGGTTCAATCTGATAATGTTACTCTACCATGTAGTTTTATTATAATGTTATAATGCAGCTCAAATTGATGCAGAATTTTCTGATTGTGATTTTTTTTGCACAAACTCAAAACATTATATGTAAGTTCTAGTTGTATAGAATGATGCATTGCTATCATGAATGTATATGGGAAGACTGGCGATTTCTTCCCCCAATCCTTAACCTTTTTTTATGAATGAGAATGGACCATGAGCTTCTGTTTCTGTTGCTCTTTCTGTCTTATTTTTGGGGCTCTTTCTTTTGTGTGCTTTTCTTGAAATGGTTACACCCTTTTACTTTTAAAGATTTCTTCCTCCAGTTGAAAACGATTCCTTAAAAGAATTTTATAGTCTGCAACTACTCTCTGACCTTTTCTCATGATCTTTTGTACAGGCTGAATTTCAGAATGTTATTGATTCGGTGTCTACAGTTGGCCATGCCATATGCTTATCTGCATCTATATCTTGGAATCCACAAAGAGGAGAAAGCCAGGAATCAAGTTTTGTTTTGGGTTTCAATTCAAACACACCACAACTTAATTCCGCCAAGGTATGATAAAATCTTCTTTGTCCTGTTTCCTATTTAATTATCATTCATTTGATTACATCCGCAGGCCACATAAATGTTGCGGGTCTTGCTTGGCTCCTTAAATACACGACTCTATTTTCTTTATCTTTTACAGTTATGGTATCATTTGGAAGTCCAAAGGCTAGGTTAACTTGACAAAAGTGATATTGTACAAAATTTTATGATTGTACTTTACAGGTATGGGAATTTGATCAGGCTCATCAAAGATGGCTCCCAGTTGCAGAGTTGGCTTCGCCTGTTGACAATGGTGATCAGGTCTATGCAGTTGCATGGGCACCGAACATTGGAAGGTAGGGAATTGTCTCATTGCTCATCACGCACTGTTGGGTAATGATTAGGAATTGGAGCTTTTCTGGCATTTGTCTTCATAAATTGGGAAAAAATGGCCTTGTTCTATTTTATGGCAGAGAGTGAAATTGGATAAATTTTATTCAGGCCATATGAGGTGATTGCTGTTGCCACTCACAAGGGAATATCAATATGGCATCTTGGGTTAAACCCTGACTTGGATGGAAGGCTCTCATTGGAGAAGATTGCACAACTTTCAGGTCACCAAGGCGAGGTATGAATAAAGCTATCGAAAAAGTTATCAATCAAGGAATTTGGAACGCAAAGTGATATTGTGTATGTAGGGGAGGGGGTATATAATTGTACAGGCTTAAGAGGGCAAGATGTGTTTTCCCTCAGAGAGCAAGGCTATGAACATTCCTAATTGATTGATTTCTTCATGTTGTGATCAGGTCTGGCAGATGGAATGGGACATGAGTGGAATGACGTTGGCAACCACCGGAAATGATGGGGCTGTACGGTTGTGGCAGTCTAGTTTGAACGGAGTTTGGCATGAAGAGGCTACTTTTGAACCCACTTCGTAGTCCCTCTGGTTTTACATGTTACTGTGCCAAGTAACTGTTTGAACATTATTGATTGTAACTATACATTTTGGTTCAGATTATTCAAAATTGAAATTCGATGCGGGGATCATTTTCGCTTCGGGCTGCCCCTTTTATATGGCTTGTTGTTTCTTTAGAAACGTAAAAGTGAAACAAATTGAAACTATGGTTTAGTAGGACGATGGTGTGACGTTGGTATTGTTTTCTGAACAATCGTACTTTGGGTTATGAAATTATGGAGGCAGATTGTCTGCCCTCCTAGTTGTGGTGCCCTTGTATGCTCTCATAAATTACGTTAATATTTTATATTTTTATTACTTTTTGTCTTATTATCTTTATTAAAAAATTAATATAAAATGTTGAAGTGGCTTAACCGTTACCGCACAAAATAGGAAGGCATGGAAGGGCACCACAACTAGGATGACAGACAATTTGCCTCCTGAAATTATATGACTGGTTTCAAAATAAAGCTCCATCGGTCGTAGCTTGTGTCTTGTCAAGAGAACTTACATGGTTTTATTGCCACGTGGCGTTCTGGTCCATGATTTGCTATGCTGGCCATGAGAATCAAGTATTGACAAGTTGCATTGGGTGAAAACAAATCGTGCTCACACATGTGTTAGACGACATCTACTACTCTTATCTCTGTGTGGAACAAAATCATGGAGAAGAACAGAAGCTCTAGAGTTTGTGTTACAGGTGCTTCTGGATTCATTGGCTCTTCGCTCGTTAACAAGCTCCTACAGCAGGGCCACACGGTCCACGCCACCCTCAGGAACTTGGGTCTCTCTCTCTCTCTCTCTCTCTCTCTCTCTCTCTCTGATGCAACCCTCTTATGGTTACTCCGTGTGTTACAGACGATGCATCGAAAGTCGGGCTTCTCAAGTCCCTTCCTCATGCGGACACCAAATTGTTGCTGTTCCAAGCTGACATATATGACCCTCAAGAGTTTGAGCCTGCCATTGAAGGCTGTGAGTTTGTTTTCCATGTTGCCACTCCGATGCAGCATAACAACCTAAGCTCTCAGGTCAGACACTAGTGCTGTTTTAGGTAGACAGCAAATAGGATTGAACTATTTTGTCCAATCCATTCTAGTCTCATCATGAACAATAATTTGATACAATTGGAGGATTTTGATTATGCAGTACAAGGACACAGCTGAAGCTGCTGTTGCTGGGGTGAGAATCATTGCTGATTCCTGCATTCGTTCGCAGACCGTCAAGCGACTCATCTACACTGCAAGCGTACTAGCTGCATCGCCTCGGACAGAAGATGGGGCTGGATTCAAACCCTACTTTGATGAATCATGTTGGACACCCCTTGATGTCTCATTTCCTCATGGCACTGATTTCTCAATGGTACCTCTTCTACTTGCTCTTAGATTATTCGTTCTACGGTATATCAATTTCGCTACAATAATTAACATTGAATAATTACGTTTGAACTTTAATCTGGAAATGTGCTATAGGGGTATATCGTATCAAAGACATTAGCAGAGAAAGCAGTGCTGAGCTATAACGACATTGATGGCGGTAAATTAGAAGCAGTAACTCTTCCTTGTGGCCTAGTAGGAGGAGAAACTCTTCTCCCAAATTTGCCTCTAAGTATGGGAGTAGTTATATCACAACTTACCGGGGACTTGAATGGTTACAATGCATTAAAATTCTTGCAAGAAGTTATCGGTTCTGTTCCTCTTGTACACATTGAAGATGTTTGCCGAGCACATATCTTCTGCATGGAACAACCATCGATGAGAGGCAGATTCTGCTGTGCGGTTGCCAGTCCGAGTATCGTAGAAATCGCTGCCTGCTTCCAAGAAAACTGCCCGGAATACAAGATAGCAAAAGAGTAAGGATCCAACTTTTAACTTTAATCGTTCTGAAACTTCTCCCTACTTTTGAACATTGAACTCCACGAATATTATCCATTTTCATTCACGACTGAATTTATTTCAGATTCGCCGAAGGACCAGAAGAAGGAATCAAATGTGACTTTACTAAGCTGGTGAAGATCGGTTTTGAGTACAAGTATGGCGTGAAGAACATACTTGATGACAGTGTAGCAAGTGGAAGGAGGTTATCAAAGAGCTCTCTTTCTCAACTGATTTAATTTTCAAGCTGCAGAAACAAAAACATCATATTACAAACGCTGGTGTAATCGTGTTTTCATTTTTAGGCTCTGCATATTCTAGTACTGTGAGAGATCCTCACTTATTGAATAAAAAAAATCTTGCATACTCATTAGCATCACTATTTCAGAATTGTATGTGTTAAGACAAATTCATTCAGTCCAGTGTAATTTTAAAAAACAATTCGATCCATCTCACCCGTTTTCTCGGTTTTTCATACATTGAAGGAGAAGATCCTCTTTCAAAAATATATTTGCCTTTTGCAGCTGCGAAGGTGGAAAAAAACACAGTGATGACTACAAGCAGAAGAAGCAAGCAAATTTTGGAGACGAAACACTTTGGTTTCCCGTTGTTGGAATAAAGGTTCGGTTTCGAGGTTTAATGGTGAAGAACACAAAAGTTAAGGGACTATAAATAACCAGTTTGAAACAAGGTTCTCAAGCAAGAATAACTCAGTGAAGACACAACTACACTTCACTGGTTGACTAACCTTAACCTACTCCCTGTGTTTTAAGGACCGTCCGTACAGAAATGCGAAAGGCTGCCACAAAGACGCGTTTATATCTAAGTTTTGCTCCGAACTTGTTCATATGATTTTATTATCAAGGAAAATGTGGGTGCAAAAGTTTAGGGTTAATGGATCCTAAAAACTAGCCACTTCCCATGCATCCTAAAAATAAGGGAGTGAAGATAAAATAAATCAACGTGTATCAGTCACTACTAAGGAACATGGAGTGAGATAAAGAGACTTGGAGCCCAAATTTTTAATACCTATATAAGGCCTAAAATCCCATTAGAATGGGGGAAGACAAAGGGGAAGAAAAAGGGAAGTATCAGATCGCTTTACAAATTCCCGCAATCATTTTGAACAAAGCCTGACTTGAGCGTCATAGTGTTTTCTTGTAGTTCACCCTCCTCCCTCATTGACGGCGAGCGAAGCTAGTGTTGTGGGCTTCTCAACATGGTTACAAGATTTAATAGTTGGAGGATTGGAGGATCCGAATTATTCCACTCCAACAGAAATGTTTGTAAACAAAATTCACATCAATGCATGATAACCAAAAAACCCATCATCAAGTAATCAGGCCACAAACTTATGTCAATTAACTGAAACGCAAAGTCATATTAAACGCATATCAAGTTCCAAACTTGTAATCCAACAATTGAGAGCTTCTTATCACCAAGATAAAGACCAAGACCTTCCCCAGAAAAGGCCAACAAAAGTACTTCTGACACCTTTAAAGTTTTTCTCTTCCGAAGTTGTCTGACAACGGCAAACACACCACCCAAAAAGGACAAGTTAGCAACTTACCCAGTACCTCATAGTAACCCATAAAATTTGATAGTTTAAAAAAACAAAACTCATATCAAGGGAATATCATTATGGCATCCTGGGTTAAACCCTGACTCGGATGGAAGGATCTCATTGGATAAGATTGCACTACTTTCAGGTCACAAAGGCGAGTTATGAATAAAACTATCGAAAATGTTATCAATCAATTAGTTTGGAACGCAAATTGTTGTGTATGTTGGGGGTATACGACTGTAGAGGCTTAAGAGGGCAAGATGTGTTTTCCCTCAGAGAGAAAGGCTATGAACATTCCTAACTGATTGATTTCTTCATGTTGTGATTGTTGGAGTATAACCCTTCAGCCGATACTTGGTGGCAAAGAAACAAGTTCAAATGGTTATTTTTATATTTGTTCTCGTTTAAATTAAAGCCGTTGTTGGATCGTAGTCCATGTGGTTGCTCTTTCTTGTATCTAGCTTAAGTGATAGATTATAACAAGTGGCATCATCTCATAGGGTGATAGCAATTAAGGGCTGAGATTAGTTTTGTTGTTGTTGAGTGAAGGATCTCCCTTTCTCTTCCTATTCTAACGGTAACAAATTCACATGTTTGTTGTGAGGAATATTGCAATCATACACACATCATTCTCTCCGATTCTCTCTTTGCCACTACTGGATTTCCCATGTCACCACCAAGCTTTCATTGAAGCTTATTGAAATTATCCATACACTAACATGGCCTCAGAGCCATGTTTCATCGTCTAAACTGGGCATGAATTTGTGCAAACACCCTGTGAGTCATTGAGTTGCGATAAACTACATTCATCAAACTCAATACCACCAAACATCATGCTTGTGGAGATATCAAGAACCAACATCATCAATGTTTTTATTCAATACTCTTATTTTTATATTCTACAAAATTCGTGCGTGGAAGCGTTTTATATATCAAATATTCCAAGTTTGTCATCCTTTTCTTTTTCATTAGACCAATTTATCATATTGCGTTATCATGAACAACTTCAAAAATATTGTTATGTTTTTTATTATTGGACGTGGCTATTTAATGACGAAATTAGTATTTACTAAATTATAGTGCGTTAATTGGATGAATATAATTTTTTGTTTTTTACGAAGATAGATATAATCGTTGACCGATGGAAAATCCTTTACCCGGTGGGCATGGTTATGGATAATCCCCTATGGTTAATTTGCCGTTATGAATATGATTAATTTTTGTGGTTATGGGGATGGATATAACATTTTTGTCCCCAAACCGAACTGTTACCATCCGGAGTTGGTTATAAGAGGGGCAACAAATCCTGTTCACACATTTATTACACGACATCTTCTGCTCTTATCTTTGTGTGGAACAAAATCATGGAGAACAAAAACTCTAGAGTTTGTGTTACAGGTGCTTCTGGATTTATTGGCTCTTCACTCGTTAACAAGCTCCTACAGCAGGGCCACAAAGTCTACGCCACCCTCAGGAACTTGGGTCTCTCTCTCTCTCTCTCTCTCTCTCTCTCTCTCTGATACTACCCTCTTATGGTTACTCCATGTGTTACGGACGATGCATCGAAAGTCGGGCTTCTCAAGTCCCTTCCTCATGCGGACACCAAATTGTTGCTGTTCAAAGCTGACATATATGACCCTCAAGAGTTTGAGCCTGCCATTGAAGGCTGTGAGTTTGTTTTCCATGTTGCCACTCCGATGCAGCATAACAACCTAAGCTCTCAGGTCAGACACAAGTGCTGTTTTAGGTAGACAGCAAATAGGATTGAACTATTTTGTCCAATCCATTCTAGTCTCATCATGAACAATAATTTGATTCAATCCTGCGCAACAAACGAAGGGTTAGTTATAATTTGAGGATTTTGATTATGCAGTACAAGGACACAGCTGAAGCTGCTGTTGCTGGCGTGAGAATCATTGCTGATTCCTGCATTCGTTCGCAGACCGTCAAGCGACTCATCTACACTGCAAGCATACTAGCTTCGTCGCCTCGGACAGAAGATGGGGCTGGATTCAAACCCTACTTTGATGAATCATGTTGGACACCCCTTGATGTCTCATTTCCTCATGGCACTGATTTCTCAATGGTACCTCTTCTACTTGCTCTTACATTATTCGTTCTACGATATATCAATTTCGCTACAATAATTAACATCGAATAATTACGTTTGAACTTTAATCTGGAAATGTGCTAGAGGGGTATATCGTATCAAAGACATTAGCAGAGAAAGCAGTGCTGAGCTATAACGACATTGATGGTGGTAAATTAGAAGCAGTAACTCTTCCTTGTGGCCTAGTAGGAGGAGAAACTCTTCTCCCAAATTCGCCTCTAAGTGTGGGAGTAGTTATATCACAACTTACCGGGGACTTGAACAGTTACAATGCATTAAAATTCATGCAAGAAGTTATCGGTTCTGTTCCTCTTGTACACATTGAAGATGTTTGCCGAGCACATATCTGTTAGATTACAAAGAAGAGTGATTTGTTATGGATTTTAGGAAGAAGATGAGTATTTCAGAGAGAGGATTCACAGAGAAGAGTAAACCAATTTCATTTCATTGTTCTTGCTTTTCGGAATGTAACCGATTTCAAATTAATACAGAGCACTCTCTCACTTTCTCTCTCATAACAGAAAGTATACATCACAACCATTCATTTCATCTATCCTATGAAATAGCTACAGTTGTCACTCTACATTGTTAACTCTCATTCAATCTAGAGCATTCATTTTGGAATGTAATCCAATGGCTCTTATTAAAACAAGTAAAATGAATTGATTTATTTCAACTAAAACACTTAAACACTAACACTCCCTTCTAAGTGTTTAGCTGAAATCACTCCCAAAGCCTTCCTCAAATACTCGAATCTATCCCTTGCCAATTCTTTTGTAAAAATATCAGCAACTTGTTCTTCAGTTTTGCAATAAATCAGATCAACTTCACCATTCTGCAGTGCATCTCTGATAAAATGGAACCTTCTGTTTATGTGTCTTGTCTTATGATGTGCCACTGGATTCTTAGAGATTGCAATAGCTGAGGTATTATCACAGAGAATCTGAGTAGGCTCCACTTGTTCCTCTCCAAAATCTGATAAGACAAACCTTAACCAGATGGCTTGAGCATTTGCCTCTGCAGTACTAACATACTCAGCCTCTGCAGTGGACAAGGCTACATTGCTTTGTTTGATTGAAGCCCAAGAGAACGCTCCAGAACCAAAGCTAAAAGCATATCCGGAGGTGCTCTTCATGTCATCTTCACTCCCTGCCCAGTCACTATCACAGTATCCAATAAGCACATCATCTTTGCCCTTTTCATATGCAATTCCATAGTCCAGTGTGCCTTGGATATACCTTAGCACTCTCTTTGCAGTTCCCATATGTTTCCTGGTTGGATTATGCATGAACCGAGCAAGTAGACTTGCAGCAAACATGATATCAGGTATTGTAGCTGTTAAATATAACAAGCTACCAACAATCTGCCTATAAAAACTCTCATCAGCTATTTCACTTCCATCTTCTTTGCTTAATCTTTCATTTGTTGCAAGTGGAGTTGCAACAGGTTTGCACTCCTTCAATCCAAATTTCTCCAACAAGGTTCTTGCATATTTCTTTTGATGCAGAAAGATACAACCTTCTGTTTGAATGACTCCAAGTCCCAAGAAATGATGCAATAGTCCCAAGTCAGACATTTCATACTTTCCCATCATTTATGCTTTAAACTCATTCATTAATGCACTGGAACTCCCTGTGTATATAATGTCATCAACATACAAAGAAACAATGAGAATTCCTGCCTCAGTTGCTTTGATGTAGAGAGTTGCCTCACTTGGACTTCTGTGAAAACCAGAACTGCAGAAGTGAGAGTCAATCTCCTTGTACCAGGTCCGTGGTGCCTGTTTCAACCCATACAAGGCCTTCTTGAGCTTGTAAACCTTGTCCTCATTGCCTTCAATCACAAAACCAAGTGGTTGATCTACATATACTTCCTCATTTAGAACTCCATTCAGAAATGCAGACTTTACATCAAGTTGGAACAACTTCCATCATTTCTGTGCAGCAAGTCCAATTAGAGTCCTAATAGTATCAAGCCTTGCCACATGAGCAAATGTCTCATTGAAATCGACCCCAGGCTTTTGAGAGTATCCCTTAGCCACTAACCTTGCCTTATTCTTCCGTATAGACCCATCTAGGTTCAATTTTGTTTTGTAGATCCACTTGACACAACAATCGGCTTATCAAATGGTCTATCAACAAGTTCCCAAGTGCAGTTCTTCTCTATCATACCAATTTCTGCCTGCATTGCCTTCTGCCATGACTCATCTTGTGATGCTTCCTCAAAGTTCTCAGGCTCAACTATGCACAGATTGCATTTTGCATACACTTCTGTCAAACTCTTGAATTTCAAAGGTGTGTGATCATAGTCCTGTGGACCTGTGATATTCTGCATTGGAACCAACCTTGAGCCATTTTCAATTGACTCACAGACTTCATATGCAGACTCATCATTTACATTGCATCTGTCACTTGAACTTCTTTCTTCTCTTTGTTCTCTCATTTCCACTTCAGGTAGTGGTACACTGATAGTCTTCGCAGATTGAGATTCCCAATCCCAGCAAGTAATTTCATCAACTATCACATCTCTTGACACAATTATCTTCTTTGAGACAAGGTCATAAAGTCTATAACCTTTCTCACATGTGCCATATCCCAAAAAGATACATTTAGTACTGGTTTCATCTAGCTTCTTCCTAAGTTGAGTTGGAATGTGAGCATAAAATAAAGAACCAAAGATCTTCATGTGTTTGATTCCTGGCTTTCTTCCACTAAAAGCCTCAAAATGAGTCTTCTTATCAACAGACTTAGTGGGACATCTATTCAGGGTGTACACTGCTGTGTTAACAGCTTCTGCCCAGAAATCAAATGGAACTCCCTTCTCAACCATCATACATTTTGCCATTTCCACTATAATTCTATTCTTTCTCTCAGCCACACCATTTTGTTGTGGTGTATAGGCTACTGTTAGTTGTCTTTCCATGCCCATTTCTTCACAAAACTCCCTGAATTCAGCAGATGTATACTCCCATCCTCTATCACTTCTCAACTTTTTCAACTGATAGCCACTTTGCAATTCAATTGTGGCCTTAAATTTCTTGAAGATACCAAATACTTCAGACTTGTTTCTCAAGAAATAGATCCAACACATTCGAGTGCAATCATCTATAAAGGTAAGAAAATACCTATTTCCTGCTTTAGTTGTGGTCTACATAGGCCCACAGATATCTGAATGAATAAGCTCTAGAGGAAGAGAAGCTCTCCATGATGCTTCATTTGGAAATGCATCTCTGCAATGCTTCCCAAAAACACATCCTTTACATATCTCATCTATCATCTTGAGATCAGGTAATCCCAACACCATATCATGTTCTTTCAGTTGCTTCAGACTGTTTAAGTTCAAATGTCCTAGCCTCCTATGCCAGAGTGTAGAAGACTGACACACATTAACTTTTAGAGCCATCTGCATTTCAGGTTGAAGTTTTATGGGAAAACTTATGTTTCCTTTCATTGGTACTTTGGCTACCAAGTTTAACATAGATTCATCATCATATATAGCTGCAGTAGTACCACCAAACACCAGAAAGTAACCGTGTTCCATCATCTGTCCCACACTGAGCAAATTTTCTTGTAAACCTGGAACTAACATCACTTCCTTGATATATCTTTTCCCCATTTTGGTTTCAACTACTTGATTGCCTTTCCTTGTGACCTCAATAAGCTGACCAGTTCCCATTTCAACCTTAGCAGTCATAGTTCTATCAATATCAACCAGTAATTCTTCTCTTCCAGTCATATGATTGCTACACCCACTGTCTACATACCATGTGTCTTCACATTTCTTCACTGTGGCATTATTGCAGACATAGAACATTGTAGGAGTGTCATTGACTTGATTTACAAAGTTTGCATGTTGATTTACCTTCTTGCCACGACAATCCTTTGCAATATGCCCAAGCTTATGACAATTATGACACCTAGGCTTATCTTTGAACCAACATTCCCCAAAATGCAACTTGTCACAGTGTATACAAGGGTTCTTAGCTCATTCAGAGGTACCTGCAGCTTTTCCAGCTTGGTTTACAGGTTTATTATCTCCTTTCTTCCACTTTGACTTCCAATTCTTCTGTGGTTTGAACCCCTGATTTCCATTGTACTTATTTTGCTTTGGAGTAATATTGAGACTAACAAAAGCTTTCTCAGTGTGAGCCTTATCATGCCTATCAATTCTTTGTTCATACCCCTTGAGAATAGCCACAACATCTTGAACATCAACAATGTCTAGATCCTTAGTATTTTTAATAACAGAAGCAATACTATCATACGATCTAGGTAGACTTATCAACATTTTTTGGACAATTCTCTGATTACTAATATTTTCACCATAACTCCTCATTTGACTAATCAGATCAAATAGTCTAACTAGATATGCAGAGAAACCTTCATTTTCACCCATTCGAGTATATTCAAAATCATGGCGTAAGCCTTGGAGTTTCACAACCCGTACCTGTTTATCTCCCACAAATTCTTGTTTCAGCACATTCCAAGCAGCATTTGCAGTCTCTTGGATGGCGATTCTCAGAAAGATCTGATCAGAAACCGCCCCTTGAATGATTCTAAGTGCCTTTGCATCTCTAAGTATATTCTCCTTCAATAGCTTGCTCTCAGCTACAGTGAGTTCTTCATCCTCATTCGTCGAAGTTTCGACACCATTTTCGACGACATCCCAGAGCTCGTGCGATCGGAATATGTCTTCATCCGAAACTGCCATAAGTCAAAGTTGTCACCATTGAATACTGGCGCACGAAGATCGGCACCACCCGATCCAGCCATATGAGACTAGATCTAAGATCACAACAATTGTTGGAATTTTTGGATCGTCGGGCCCGCCCCACTCTAACGACACCGATATTGCCCCCAACTTAACCACCTGCCCAATCCGTCAGTTGTGGAGTTTTACCACAAAAAGCCTCGGTATTAGTTAGAGTGGGGTAATACTATTTAAACCCTTTTGGTTTTCTTCACCCCACCGATGTGGGACAGTTTAACATTCCCCCTCACGTGTAACCTCATTTAGTGGTTCACACGTGGAGATCCACATCGGAAACTCAGAGGTCGGCTCCCGTTGGGCCCACTTGTTTTCAATTGGAACTTAGCGGTCGTTTCTATATTAAGAGCTCGTCTCTATATTAAGAGCTCAGACTTGTTTCCTTCCGGGTGGTGACAAGCTCGTTGGCTTGCACGGGCCCGCAACCGTGGGCTTTGATACCATGTTGGAATTTTTGGATCGTCGGGCCCGCCCCACTCTAACGACACTGATATTATCCCCAACTTAACCACCTGCCCAATCCGTCAGGTATGAGGTTTTACCACAAAAAGCCTCGGTATTAGTTAGAGTGGGGTAATACTATTTAAACCCCTTTGGTTTTCTTCACCCCACCGATGTGGGACAGTTTAACAGCAATTTCTTCTCCGAGTTTTCTTCAGCGAGGAAGCTCGACTGTCAGTTCGAGTTCTTCACTGCGAGTTTCACAGATTCACGCCCAGTTGCAGATGATGCAACCTGGCTCTGAGGCCATGTTAGATTACAGAGAAGAATGATTTGTTATGGATTTTAGGAAGAAGATGAGTATTTCAGAGAGAGGATTCACAGAGAAGAGTGAACCAATTTCATTTCATTGTTCTTGCTTATCGGAATGTAAGCGATTTCAAATTAATACAGAGCACTCTCTCACTTTCTCTCTCATAACAGAAAGTATACATCACAACCATTCATTTCATCTATCCTATGAGATAGCTACAGTTGTCACTCTACATTGTTAACTCTCATTCAATCTAGAGCATTCATTTTGGAATGTAATCCAATGGCTCTAACTGAAACAAGTAAAATGAATTGATTTATTTCAGCTAAAACACTTAAACACTAACAATATCTTCTGCATGGAACAACCATCGATAAGAGGCAGATTCTGCTGTGCGGTTGCCAGTCCGAGTATCAAAGAAATCGCTGCCTGCTTCCAAGAAAACTACCCGGAATACAAGATAACAAAAGAGTAGGGATCCAACTTTTAACTTTAATCGTTCTGAAACTTCGACCTACTTTTGAACATTGAACTCCACGAATATTATCCATTTTCATTCACGACTGAATTTATTCCAGATTCACCGAAGGACCAGAAGAATGAATCAAATGTGACTTTACTAAGCTGGTGAAGATCGGTTTTGAGTACAAGTATGGTGTGAAGAACATACTTGATGATAGTGTAGCAAGTGGAAGGAGGTTATCAAAGAGCTCTCTTTCTCAACTGATTTAATTTTTAGAATGCAGAAACAAAAACATCATATTACAAACGCTGGTGTAATCGTGTTTTCGTTTTTAGGCTCTGCATATTCTAGTATTGTGAGAGATCCTCACTTATTGAATAAACAAAATCTTGCATACTCATTAGCATAACTATTTCAGAATTGTATGTGTTAAGACAAATTCATTCAGTCTAGTGTAAATTTAAAAAACAATTCAATCCATCTCACCCGTTTTCTCGGTTTTTCATACATTGAATGAGAAGATCCTCTTTCAAAAATATATTTGAGTTTTGTAGCTGCAAAAGTGTAAAAAAACACAGTGTTGACTACAAGCAGAATAATTAAGCAAATTTTGGAGACGAAACACTTTGGTTCCCCGTTGTTGGGGTAAAGGTTCGGTTTCGAGGTCTTTTAATGGTGAAGAACATAAAGTTAAGGGACTATAAATAACCAGTTTGAAACAAGGTTCTCATGCAAGAAGAACTCAGTGAAGACACAACTACACGACACTGGTTGACTAACCTTAACCTACTCCATGTGTTTTAAGGACAGTCCGTACAGAAATGTGAAAGGTTGTCATAAAGACGCATTTATTTCTAAGTTTTGCTTCAAACTTGTTCATATAATTTTTTTTCTAAGTTTTGCTTCAAAAATTAAGGGTCGATGAATCCTGAAAACTAGCCACTTCCCATGCATCCTAAAAATAAGCGAATGGAGATTAAATAAAGCAACGTGAATCAATCACTACTAAGGAACATGGAGTGAGATATAGAGACTTGGAGCCTAACACGCCCCAATCCCGATGTTCCCTGAACACCAGGGTAGGTACGTGTTGGCCGACACCCGAGGGTGACGAAAACCATTTATTTAAAACATGAGAACTAAAATATGAATAAGATAAGAGAAATTTAAATATAATTAATATGCAAATGAGGAACGTATTCAAAGCATACAACTAACTAGAACACTAAAAAAATAATATAAAATTGAATGAATAAAAGAATAGGTCCTACACCGAGAGAACTCGAAGATGCCGATGCGAAAGTGACTTGACGCCGGAATTGTACTCCTCGATTCTAAATCTTGAAGGGGCGCAAAGCAAATATGAGTGGACCAAGTTGATATATATATATATATATATATATATATATATATATATATATATAATAAAACAGTTATTTAACGTACTAACCCCTAAAGTTTTATGAAAACTCAATAGTATAATATGTAATAGGTTTTCTGGAAACCCTAGCATGCCATAAAACCTTTCATAAAACATATATTGTATATAGTGTGCTAATTAGTGGTATTAGTATCGCCCGAAGGCATATAGAACTCTTCCTTCAGAAACTTCCTTCACAAATATCAATCGCCTGTAGGCTCCTACAGCACCCAACCCGAAGGTCAATATAAGTATCAATCGCCCGAAGGCTCCTACAACACCTAACCCGAAGGTCAATATAAGTGACCACTAGATAAGCACAAAACCACTGAAAATAATCTTTCCAAAGTAAGTACATATATCTCAAAAGCATCTTCATAGTATAAAGTCATCCATCATCTATACTATAAAGAAGCGTGTAAAAACATGTTCTAAATCGTATATCGTCATCCATCAGATATCCTACAAAGAACATGGGTTCGATAGAAAATATGGTATTCCAAAATATTCTAAGTAAGCATGATAATCATATAAGGTAAATCCAATTTACTCATAAAACGTTATCTAAAACGTGATCATTAAATCATGCTTTTCATGTATGCATTTCTACTAATAAAACATGCATTTTAGAAGGGGTCCACTCACAGATACTTTGCTGCCGAAGAGCCACGCAAACTAGCAAAGACGAAACGCCATAAACAATTGCCCCTAAGCACATAAAGGGTACAATTAATAAAACTCTATTCAAACGATTGAATTTGGGAAAATGGACGTCAAAAATGGATTCAGAACGTCGAATTACCCTCAGAAGGGTCCCGGGTAAATTTCATAAAAGTCAACAAGAATATTCCAAAGAATATTCCTTGACGAAATGCTCCCTAATATTCCCCATAAAGGGTTTGGGCGGTTAGGGTTTAGGGTTTGAAAGGTTAAAGGGTTTAGTGGGCCGAATGCCCTAGATTAAAAGGGTTTGGATTAGGCTTTTAAAAGGGTTGGGCTTTAAGAGTTTGGGTTTAGTTTCAAACAAATAAAAAAATAAATAAATAAAAGGGGTTCGGACTTTGGGGGTCACCGGCCTAAGGCCCGAGTTCTAAATGGCCCAAAGGCTTAATCGAACATTTGTAACTTCGAAAATATAAATGTAATATAGGATAATTGATGCGAAAATAAACTAACACACAAATTAAACCCTCTTGTTGACAATTGTAGTATATATGCAAGTAGGGATCGTTCTTAAACCGGGGATTAGGAGGGATTGCTAATCTATATAAAATGAATTTAGAAGCACTAAATAAAACTTTAAAAACACAAATCTAAAATCAAAACATTTAACTAGATTCAAATGATTCCAAATAAACTAGAATAACTTAAAATAAAATTAATAAATAAACTAAAACAAAATCACGAATGAATTTAAAAGATTCAAGCTATGAAAATTAACCAACTCTAAACTAAATTACTCAAAGAACTCAAAAGAAATCAAATAAGGTAAATTCAAGTCAAAAGACAAAAATTGAAAAAGGGGGATTTGATCTTGATGAGAATAACTTGAAAATAAACAAATTGAAAACTAGATAGATTTAAGCATAAAATATGGTTGTTTGAATGGATGATGGATTAGCTAGAGGGGTTTCCTCCACACATGATACACTTGTATATAAACTAATTTTTAGTTGTTCTTTCGATAACTTATGAAACTCAATACTCCGGGTTAACCGTGATAGCACTTTTTTAACCTTCAAGTTCTCCTTAGTTTAATGAATTGAATGGGAAAGCACATATAACAATTCAAAACATTCTTCAAAAGTTCCATACGTGAAAAGCACAATATAGATACAATCAAAGATCATTAAGATTCAAGAGAACTATAAGTATTGACGAGGCATTCGTAACTATGAAAAGCATGATACTCTTGCCAAGAATTCACTTAACACGATTGTGGATAGCAACCTTCACTACTCTTGAATATAAGTTCATAACGATTAGGTGAAATTCCCTTATATTCTAGCATCAAACTTATGCATGAAAACTAAGTGTGCACTCTTAATCAACATACATAAATAAGTTATCAATCAAATAGTTAAGCAAGTTGAAATCACAAATTATTAAATCACAACCAAAAGTAATTAATTCATAATGCAAATGTAATCATGGCTTTGAATCCCCCCCCTAGCAAAAGGGGGGTTTAGTTCCTCATAATCATAAAACAAAGGTAAATAGATTTATACATTGAAAATGAAAGAAAGAAAACACCTAAACGCTCCAACGGTCCTCGTTGAGTGGTATGCACGTCAAAGCACTTTCCTTCCCTTCCTTTGCTATGGCACAAGGAGTGAATGTGGTTTGAAGGTTTGGTTATATGGAAGAGTGGATAGGGGGATGTATGGTGGTGTTTATGATGGCTAGGATAGGTTTATGGGCAGATTTTGTGGAGGAAAGAAGGGAGGTTGCGGCTAGGATAGTTTAGGGTGTGTGAAATGGGATTGTTGTGTGAATTGGTGAGTCTAAGCCTTGCAAGAAGGCTTTATTTATAGGTGCACAAAGGTAAGGAGCCACTCAAGTGATTTTAATAAACAAATACAAAGTAAGAATTAATCATCAAAAACAGCTAGCACACATGCTTCATTGCAGAAATTTCATGATGAAACAACTTGCATTCATCCTCCTTGGTCCATGCCTTGGATTCCTCTTGGTCTTCTCATGATGAATCAGCTAGAACACTTGCAAAACAGCTAGCACACTTGTATTTCATGATTAAACAAGCTAGCACACTTGCAAAACATAATCATCCATCATCCATGCCGTGGGTCATCCTTCCCCATGTGCTCTCTTGACCTTCCCTTACTAAAATGCCCATAACTTCTTCTAGAAGAATGATCTTAACAATCCGCAAAATGCTCCAGAAAATAGACATCTGTAGCTTTCCAAGCATATAAGGTTCATTCTCTAGTTCATTTTGGGCCGTTCGCAAATTGCTTCCAAAATGGGCTGATCTGCACAGGCAGTTTTGACGAATTTGTTACATAAAATCTCACTTGTGCTATTTTTCTTTTATTTGCTTGACAAATCATATAAAACACAAAATCAATGTAAATAGCTCAAAAATATAAGGAACTAACTAAGAAAAGACGAGAGAATTTGATGTAAAATATATATAAATATGAGCTTATCAGTAATTCAAAATACTTGTATTGAAAACCAAAACTGAAAATGGAAGTGGGTCTTGCCCAAACATACGTAACGTCACGTACTCCGAGAAAATATGTGTCTTTGGGTCGAGCCCCAACAATAGCGAATCTGTAACAACTGCCGTAGATGGGTCTTCCTGCCCACTTGCTTAACGAACCCAACAAATAATTTATCGACACAACAATCAGCCGCCCGCGATATCGACCACATATTTATTGTCTCAATAAGCAAGTAGTAATTTCCTGATGGTGCACAATTTCACATGTCATAAATTCGATCCTCCGAATACCAGTTCACAATACTCTTATGTCAACCAATGTTGCATGTAGAAAACTTTCGTACCATGTCACAAAAGTGCCATACCAAAACCGAAGAAAATAAGAAATGTCGTCGTAACAACTCCAGTCTCCTCAATTCTTCCAAATGTGACCAACTACTCCAGTGCTTTGCTAACAAATAACCCATTTGAAAACTGTACCTTGGGATTCAAGAGAAGTGACTACCATGTTAATAGTAGACCCAAAAACTCGAGCCAAGCAAGCAGAAAATGAGAAGTCACCTTCCTCAACAAGCAGTATCTCTTGGGAGTTGTTGTAATGCTCAATCCACCTTTCCATTTTTGCTTAGTTGTAGATTCCTAGTCAAACAAGGTCAAAGTTGGTGGAAAGACGAAGGACTCTCAAGTCATCAACCTAAAAACCCTATTAGAGCACACACCATTTGAGAGAACTGTAAATTCTACATGTGCTTAAGCCACAAGACGAGTGAAGACAACGCGTCCTCCAAAGTCTTGATAGTTCGCGGATGATACCCTCAAAAAATATTAGGGCAATGAACTTATATCATTGGGACAGAACTACTAAAGTACGATATGATGTTTATGAATTGCAGTAGGATAATGAGTGGTGACTATTCAATTCAACATGAAGATAGTGATGCAATCTGCTGACCACCTGCACTACAACCTTCATCAATGTCTTACTAAAAGATGGCTTAAACCTCACACCTACATGTAACTCTTTCTGGTAAGTATGGTAAACTTGTGGAAATTTTATGCTCCTAACGTTCTTGTCTGAATCGATAAGAACTGAAAGCACGCTTCAGCCAAGTCGATCGATCGTGAATTCCTCACTGATTGAGTGAGAAACCATGTCGAGAAGGCTAAAAAAACACTCAAGAATTTGAGGGTCAAAACAAGTCCATTAAAATCTAGAGTGTAATGTTCGGGCATGATCCCGTATATAGAAATAGAAGTCATTGTTTATGATTATTTGGTTAATCATCTCAGTAAGGTTGACTGATTTCTTAGCCAAAAAGGACATAGGTCTAAACTCAAAGAATAGTTAAGAACTGCTAATAAGATTTGACGAGGCCAAAGACATTTCGTAATTCACAATACTTTGTGAGAGCTGTTTCAAAGTTCAAAATTTAAACATAGAACCTCTTAATCAACAGAATGACGAAGAAGAAAGATACAAAGCATCCTACGCATGCATGCAGTGGCACAATTGGCTACCTTAAAGTGATGCCCTTGAGCAAACCAAAGCTCAATGAGTCCAGAGAAGTTCAGAGTAAAGCTCGATCTTCCTCCAATGATGAATATGGTGGAGTCTCAAGCCATTACACTGAAAATTACAAGGCTAAACAGTTAGTGGACAAGAGCACTGGTTAGTTAGGCTACAAGCAAGAGGCTAAGTTCACCTCTATTGAAAAGTACATGGACAAGGAGCTAGGGTTTACCACCGAGTACTAGACCCAAGTAAAGTTCAAGGAGTTTGTTTATCCAACCAAGACTGGATCTTCATCATCCAAATTCAACTACAACCACAACAAGAATCGCAACTTCTTTTGGAAATTGGTGAGAATAGCGTCTGCTATCGAAGAGTTTCCTAAGAAAAGTATTTAATGTAAATGAAGTCAATGCTCGAAGGATTTGGTGTGAAGCTGACAGTCAATGGTTAGAGAACTTAACTTCGTTGTTGGAGTAAGCAAGGAAGTTATCGATAGAACAATAGCCGAGAATTGTTCTAAAGATCCACACGAATTTCTTCAGTGGGAATGAGTCCGAGAACATGGATTCGATCCCACCAATTACCACTTACTAAACTTCGTAATAACTAGCGTTTACTTGCTTTTCCTAACTTGCATTTCGAAAGTTTCAAGTAAATTCCGAAAAGATATGACTCTGCCATCCATTCCTAGGGAACGCATGTTGCAGAGTGACACCACCGATTCAGATTTTCCAAATTCAAACCACTTAGGTTTTTCCGTTTCCCAAAACCTTCTATGTAGAATCAACTCTGCCCACAATTCCTAGGGAATGCATGTTGCAGAGTATTGATCTGATGTCGAAAGTTGTCCAACAATCCATTACATCACCGATGAGGCACAATCCTGACATGAATTTTCTTTTTCTTCAATACGATCGGACTATTCATGCAGTATGAAGGTTGCACAATTGTGCCGAAAGACAACAAATCCGGAAGTCGTGATATCCAAATGATGTCAAAACCGACACACTAGTAGAGTAAGAAAAGATCCCAAGTATGCTCTGATACCAATCTAACACGCCCCGATCCCGATATTCCCGGAACACCAGGATAGGCATGCGTTGGCCGACACCCGAGGGTGACGAAAACCATTTATTGAATGCAAATGCTGAGAACAAGAAATAAATAAGAATTATAAATTTAAATATAATTAATACACGAATGAGGAACGTGTTCAGAGCATACAACTAACTAGAACACTAAAAGAAATATTATAAAAATTGAATGAACAAGGAATGGGTCATACACCTAAAGGACTCGAAGATGCCGATACGGAAGTGCCTTGACACCGAGATCGTACACCTCGAATCTAAATCCTAAGGGAGCGTAAAACAAACATGAGTGGACCCCTTTTAAAATGCATGTTTTAATAGTACGAATGCATACATGAAAATCATGATTTAATGATTACGTTTTATGGAACGTTTTATGAGAAATTAATTATCATGCTATACTGAGTTTATTTTGGAATACCATATTTTCTATCAAACCCATGTTCTTTGTAGGATATTTGATGGATGACAATATACTATTTAGAACATATTTTTACACACTTCTTTATAGTATAGATGATGGATGACTTTATACTATGAAGATACTTTTGAGATATATGTACCTATGTTTGGGAAGACTATATTTAATGTTTTGTGCGTATCTAGTGGTCCATATTATTGACCTTCGGGTTGGATGTTGTAGGAGCCTTCTGGCGATGATACTTATATTGACATTCGGGGTTGGGTGTTGTAAGAGCCTTCAGGCGATTGATACTTATATTGACCTTCGGGTTGGGTGCGGTAGGAGCCTGCTGGCGATTGATACTTGTGAAGGAAGTTTTCTGAAGGAAGAGTTCTATGTTCTGCCTTCAGGCGATTATGATACCACTAGCTAGCACACTATATACGATTTATGATTTATGAAAGGTTTTATGGCATGCTAGGGTTTTCGGAAAAACCTACTACATATTATGCTATTGAGTTTTCATAAAACTTTGGGGTTAGTATGTTGATAATTGTTTCAGTATTTTATATATATATATATATATATCAACTTGGTCCATTCATGTTTGTTTTGCACCCCCTCAGGATTTAGATTCGAGGCGTACGATCCCGGCGTTAAGGCATTTCCGCATCGGCATATTCGAGTCCTCTCGGTGTAGGACCCATTCCTTGTTCATTCAAAATTTATATTATTTCTTTTAGTGTTCTAGTTAGTTGTATGCTCTGAACATGTTCCTCATTCCTATATTAATTATATTTAAATTTATAAGTCTTATTTATTTCTTGTTCTCAGCATTTGCATTCAATAAATGGCTTTCGTCACCCTCGAGTGTCGGCCAGCACTTGCCTATCCTGGTGTTCGGGGAATATCGGGATCGGGGTGTGTCAGAGCCCAAGTTTTTTATATAAAGGCCTAAAATCCCATTAGAACGGGGGAAGAAAAAGGGAAGTATCAGATTGCTTTACAGTTTCCTGCAATTATTTTGAACAAAGACTGACTTGAGCGCCGTAGTGTTTTCTTGCAGGACCTCCTCCTCCCTTATTGATGGTGAGCGAAGCTGGTGTTGTGGGCTTCTCAACATGGTTACAAGATTTATTAGTTGGAGGATTGGAGGACCCGAATTATTCCACTCCAATAGAAATGTTTGTAAACATAACTCACATCAATGCATGATAAAAAAAAAAAAAAAAAAAAAGAAAGAGTCTTAATGAAACACTCATGGTACTGTTCACTTTTAACATTAAGGACATTTTTACTCTATAAAGTCACTCCTAGTACTATTCACTTACAACACATTTTTGTCCCTTTGATTAAAACTTAAAGTTTTCAAGCCCCTTTTCATTAGTTTTCCTCCAAAAAAAATCCATCATCAAGTAATCAGGCCACGAACTTATGTCAATTAACTGAAACACAAAGTCATATTAAACACATATCAAGTTCCAAACTTGTAATTTCCAACAATTGAGAGCTTTTTATTCCGAAGACAAAGACCAAGACCAAGACTTTCCCTAGAAAAGGCCAATAAAAGTTCTTCTTCTGTTTTCTTCTTCTGATGCTTCTCCCTATTTTTCCCTCAAGCTTGTCCTCTTCTTCATCTTCCGTCGGTATTCCTCTCCCCATCTCTTCCTCAGTCCGATCTTCAGCCATAGTTCATTTTCAGTTCGTGTGTAAAGCTGGGGTGTTGTTCCTGGCTCGGGTGTTTCCCACACCACCACGTTCTCCTTGTTGTCTGCCGTTTTCGGCAGTGTTCCTCGTGGGTTTCACCGAGCTTCTTCCAGGTAGTTGGCTAATCCCTCTTTGGTGCCAACTATCACTTGTTAATGGCTGTGATCTTGTTACTGTTTGGGGTTGGCGGTGGTGTCTGAGACGGCGTTGCTCGGTGATGGATGACGTTTCCTGTGGCTGGCCTGGATCTCTGCCGGTGGAGGAGTTTTCAGTAGAAGCTTCTCGGTTGGCTGTTGTGTGTTTTTTTGGGTTTCACTGTTGTGGGGCCTCTTTCTTTTTTTGTTGGTTTCGGCCCTTTTCTGTTTGTGTATAGTTGTAGTTGGGTTTTTGGTTTACTTGTACTTTTGGGCTTGTTGTTTTAATAAAAGTTGACGGAGTTTTGATTGTAGTTTTGCTACAACCAAACTTTTTTCCAAAAAAAAAAAAAAAAAAAGTACTTCTGACAACTTTAAAGTTCAACAGGAAACACACCACCCAAAAAAGGACAAGTTAGCAACTAGCCAGTACCTTATAGTAACCCACAAAGGCGAGGTATGAATAAAACTATCGAAAATGTTTTCAATCAATTAGTTTGGAACGCAAATTGAATTTGTGTATGTTGGGGGTATACGACTGTCGAGGCTTAAGAGGGCAAGTTGTGTTTTCCCTCAGAGAGAAAGGCAATGAACATTGAACTCCACCTCCCACCCTCTCCCTCTCTCTCTCTCTCTCTGTGATGCAACCCTCTTATGGTTACTCCGTATGTTACAGATGATGCGTCGAAAGTTGGGCTTCTCAAGTCCCTTCCTAATGCGAACACCAAATTGTTGCTATTCCAAGCTGACCTATATGACCCTCAAGAGTTTGAGCCTGCCATTGAAGACTGTGAGTTTGTTTTCCATGTCGCCACTTCGATGCAGCATAACAACCTAAGCTTTCAGGTCAGACACTCGTGCTGTTTTAGGTAGATAGCAAATAGGATTGGACTATTTTGTCCAATCCATTCTAGTCTCATCATGAACAATAATTTGGTTAAATTGTGCGCGACAAACGAAGGGATAGTAATAATTTAAGGATTTTGATTATGCAGTATAAGGACACAGGTGAAGCTGTTGTTGCTGGGGTGAGAATCATTGCTAATTCCTGCATTTGTTCGCAGACCATCAAGCGACTCATCTACACTGCAAGCATACTAGCTGTGTCGCCTCGGACAGACGATGGGGCTGGATTCAAACCTTACTTTGATGAATCATGTTGGACACCCCTTGATGTCTCATTTCCTTATGGCACTGATTTCACAATGGTACCACTTTTACTTGCTTTTACGTTATTTGTTCTACGATATATCAATTTTGCTACAATAATGAGCATCGAATAATTACGTTTGATCTTTAATCTGGATAACTTCTCTGCATGTTCTAGTATTGTGAGAGATCCTCACTTACTGAATAAACCAAATCTTGCAGATTCATTAGCATAACTATTTCAGGATTGTATGTGTTGAGCTTAGTCCAATCTGTCCAAGCAAAAAGGATGGGATAACTTAATCTAAGACAAATTCATTCTGTCTATTGTAAATTTGAAAAAAAGTTCAATCCCATCTCACCGTTTTTCTCGGTTTTTCATACATTGAAGGAGATCGGGTTAGTGGTATTGATGCTGCATGGTTTAGAGAAGTTAAATTTGATGGATGGAAGCATTTCCACACTAGGAGGCAGCCTTGTGTATAGACTGTCATTGACGTTGGAGAGCTGCGCTGCGCCCCCTGAAGAGAGCGCCTTTTATTATGTAGCACTTCCATCCCCTGTAGGCATATGATTCACAACGGCATCCTCCGCGCGGAGGTTTTTGCAGTAGTGAATGGAAGTGGATTCATTATACGCGAGATCAAATCCATAGAAATCTACACGCTTAATCAGCATGAATTTCTGAGAGCATGTAAGCTTGAACTTAGGCTTGCAACCCTTGTTCTCATTATTAGTAAAGAAATGCCAAATGGAGAACCAGTAGGCATTTTTACCCAAACCATAGAACCTATATGTGAAAGGCTTATCCGGTGAAGTTAGTAAGTCAGAATCGTCTTCCACCAAAAGAGAATATCCTATTTCAAAAAATATATTTGCCTTTTGCCGCTGCAAAAGTGTAAAAAAACACAGTGATGACTACAAGCATAAGAAGCAAGCAAATTTGGAGACGAAACATCTGGTTTCCCGTTGTTGGAGTAAAGGTTCGGTTTCCAGGTCTTTTAATGTGAATAACAGAAAGTTAAGGCCATCTCCAACCGATGGCTGGCCAGAAGGCTTGTTTTAGCCATCTGGCCCTCCAAGATCCTCCAAGATATTAATATTTTAATGAACAGTACATAGCCATATTGGCCTCCGTCTCCAACCGATGGCCAGAGGGCCATAAGGCCAAACATAACTTATTATTTAAAAACTACAACTTAAATTCAAATCCAACGGCTAAGTAACGTCAGCATGACGTTAGCTATAGGAAAAAAAAAGAATTTATAGAAAAAAAAAAAGAATTTATAGAAATTTTTTTTTTAAATAAAATGAAACAAATTTTGTGAAATAGAAGTTATAGAAAAAAATGGAATTTTAAAACAATATGAAACAAATTTTGTAAAATAAAAGTTATAGGAAAAAATAGAAGTTAGCTAGCCGTTGCATTTGAATTTTTTCTTAAGAAATCATGTCGGTTATAACTGTAGATGCAAATTTCTTCCTCCTTGATCTTGGACAATTTTGCACCTACAAAACAATTAACACTTTAGGTTAAGGCCAAGAGCCTCACGCGCCCACGATGAATAGGGGGAGGCTTTGGTCGAAGAACCTCCGATGCCAAAGTTAGAATTTAGAGAGAAAGAGCGTTTAGAGAATTTTGGGATTTTTGCCAAAGTGTTGGAATTAGGTTTTTGGTGAGAATGAGAGCCTATTTATAGGGATAGGGTTCTTGATTTAGGTTGAATTTAGGAGTTATTTGGTGATTCAATTAGCAATTAATATATTAATTAGGTATAAATATATTAATTGGCTAATTATCATAATAAAAGAAATGTTTTGGGAGGTTTTTGGAGGTTATGGAATGAGGATGGATGAGACAAATTTGAACTTGTTTCCTATTTTGGGTACTCCTGATTTGGTTGATGGATGATTCTCCACTGCTCGCGTGTAGGAGACCCGGTATGCCTCGAGGGTAAATTTGTCATCTTCACCCAAAAATCCACGTGTCGCTTTGTGAATATTTTTGGCTCCACAAATGCCCCCACACCTGTTGGGCTGCTCGCAGAAAAGGGTAGCAGGTGTAGAGATCTTCTTACTTCAGGAAACTTAGGATTGCTTCCTATTTTGATGTAGATTCTCTCTTTAATAGGAAATTAGATCCTTCTAGGAAAGGGAAATAAATTTCTCTCAAAGCCTATTTAAGTCCACCTTAAGTGGGTTATTAAATCAACTTTGGAGAGCGATTTATTCTGCCCTACAAGAGAGAGATAGCTTAGAGGATATTTGTTCCCCCACCTCTAGCAATCTTCTACATCTTGCCCGTGCAAAGGACCGTCTTTCGTTGCTTTCTTCGTCTTCTTCGTGCCGCACTGAGGTAAGAAAAAATTAATTTTCCTTGTCTTCTTCTTGGATGGTGCTACCGCGGGGTAGCCGTCTGGGTGGTGCGGCACGTCGGCTAGCATGGGCCAGGAGTCGGCTCGGCATGGGCCGAGGAGGTATTGTGGCAGGGACCACTGTTTTAAGCTGCTCGACTTGGCTAGAACCAAGGGCAGCTTGTGTGGCTAGGGCCGCAGATTGTGGCGCTGGGGCGCAGTACTAGGCGAGTCACATGGCTCATGTCCTTTTAGGCTTTTAGATATGACGCGAGCTAGGGCGGCGATTGAGAGAAATGAAGAGGTTGTGGGCCTTATGAGCTGCTGGAATGTTGGGTTGAACTTCCCTGCTAGGTACCACGAATGGCGTTGGCTACTTTAACTCTCTTCGTCAGGAGAAACGTGGGCTGCTCCCAATCCCAAAAGAGGAGGTGAATATGATCAAGGTGGATGCATTGGCTCGTCCAATCACTGTTGTGGATCCTGCTGCAAGTGAAGGTGGGAAAAGGGATCTTCCCTGCCTGCTCAAGAGATGCCGGCTGAGAAAAACCCAAAGACTTCTTTCGCTGCTCGCGCGGGTTCGCCGACTGCGTCCAGGCTTGTGATTGACTTGACTTTTTCCATGGGGATGAAAAATGAGGCTGCTAGATTTGAGCATGTGGCGCCTACCATGTCAAGAATGGCTAGTACGATTGCTGATAGGATTGTTCGGCATAAAGGTCCTGTCATGCCCCTAGTGCCGAATTTTGTACCAAGACGTCTGTTGGGAGCTAAGTCCGCTTCACCTTTGGAGAGGCTTGCTATTATGAAGAGCGATAAGGTGGACTCTGCTGCTAAAGTGGCGCCAAGACCCATTCCTTATGCTGCTGAGATTGATTCGCCTGCTGGGAATGAGGAGACTGCTCGGGTAGGCAGCTGTGAGAAATCCACTAAGCCTGCTTCTGGGGAGGCTGCTGAGATCTATGTGCTTTTGAAACCAGATCTCTTGAAAACATGGACGTTTGTGCCAAGTTTGTTGATGGCGTCAGAAAGGTGTTTGCCCAAGCTCGTTTGCGAAGCATACGACCCAATATAGAAGGACTGCTCTACTTGCTATGATGCAAATATAGCAAGGCTGCTAAGGAGACGGCAAATACTATGGCAGATTCTGAGCTCGTTGCTTTGAATGGGTCTAATATTTCTGCCCCCACTTCTTTGCAGCTTAAGACCACTCGCCAAAAGATCGTTGACTTGAAGACTAGGCTTGACCCGATCCAAGTTAAGCATGAAAGTGCAGAGAAGGAGATTGGATGTTACATACCTCAGATTCAAGATCTTGAGTTTGCAGTTTCTGAGCTTCGTTTCGCAGCTTATGCAAAGGATAAAAAGTTGATTGCTGCTTATAATCAGGTGATCCACTTCAAGAGAATCGTCGATAGGCTTGAACCCCAAGTGTTGGAACTTCAAGATATACTGAAGATCAACGAAAGTCTGCATAAGGAAGTGGATGAGCTGCAGAGCATCCATGTTGGTCTGCTTGAGGAGGATGAGCAGCTGAAAGGTGAAAATGCTGGGCTCGGGGTTTCGAGACCTTCTCTATTTCTCCGGAAGACTTGCTTGATTTTACTTTTGAGGCTTCCATTGGTGAAGTAGTTGGAGAAGTTAGTGCCCAGGCTGGGGCAGCCCGGGGTGAAGCGCCGGATGATACCGCTGCTAAGAGCGTCACGGCTGCTGAAGGTGTGTCAACTGAGTAGTCGTGGGATGTCCAAGCTGTTACAGTCTTCTAGGTAGCCTTTAGGATTTTTTTTTTCTTGTAGCTCTTGTTTTGCTTGAACTCCTTCGGCCTTTGCTAGTTGTTTATAAACATGTTTTCCTTCACTTTTCTTCATCTTCGCTTCTTTTTTTTATGCCCTAACCTTTAGACTTGATAGACCAGTGGCAGGCATGCTACTTTTTTTTATAAGCAGACAAGCCCGCGTAGCCTATGCAGCCGTAGGTGTTGGTGTAGAACTTTGCAAAGTTGTTACCCATAGGGTTGGCAGCCGGATGCCTTACTTACAGAAGCAGACAAGTTCGCGTAACCACTAGGCTGTTAACTTGACTTTCTCCAATTTTGTAGGTTGCGTAGCAAGTATCACAACACTTTAGGACTTGGTGTAGGTTGTTCCGCGCTTGGCAGATGTGAAGCTTATCGACTACGTAGCATGTCGGCAGTGGATAAAACTTCATATATGCGTGCTAGCTTGTTTAACCTTTCACAAGAATGTGCGGTTGTATAAGTCTAGCGCAGTTTTACTGCTCGAAGGGCAAGCCGTAGGCAGTCTTCCAGAATCCGTAGGCTACCTTAGTGCACTCGGTAGCAGCTTTAGGGTTCCAGGGCAGCCGTCTGTAGGGTGTACTGCATAATGTGCCCACTCTGTCTCTGGGGTCCGGTTCCCCACGGATTAGGCTAAGAGACCCAAAATCCTTCAGTTAGCTAAACCTTGAAAAAGACCATTGTGGCTACTTCTAGGAATCCCGGCGCAAGCCATCGTGCATCTAGTTATACTAGGGTAGCCAGGCTCATCCACGTCTGGATATTCGGAGTGTAAAGTTTATCCTCCCGTCTTGGAGAGCTGACCCATATGGGTGTCGGGGAATTGGTTTACCCTCTCGCACTGGAGAGCAATTAGTTTACCCTCTCGCACTGGAGAGCATGGTTGGTCCCTCGGGGGGTGCAATTCCTACGGTAAGTCCCTAAGAAGGGCGCGGTCTTCTTTTGAAGTGCATGAGTGATCAGTTGTTATAAGCATGCAGCCAAGCCAAGTCGTGATTACTTCTGAATTCCTCATTGAAAAACGAGTTAAACGAACGAGAACTTAGATGTAAGGTAAGAACTGCATAACAACTGGATAATCCTCGGCTGGTGAGGTAGTGCCCGTCGAGCTGCTTGAGTCTTCGGGCTTTGATGTAGCGAGAGGTCACACATGGTACTTCCTCAGATTGTAGGCGTTCCACTGTTTTTCGATCTTTTTGTCGTTTTATGGTGGTGAGGGTGTAATTGTTTTTGCCACCTACTCTGCTGATCTTGTACGGACCTTCCCATATGGGATCCATATTTTTGGAGCCTTTTCTGCTGGCAGTGATGAAGGTTTTTCTTATGACCAGATCTCCAGGCTGGAACTGCCGGATCTTGGCCATTTTGTTGTAGCTGGAGAGGAGTTGATGCTGGTAGGCTGCGATGCGAGTGATAGTCTGTTCGCGCCTCTCTTCTGCCAGATCTAAGCTTGTGGCCATCTCTTTTCGGTTGCTCGTCTTTTGGTTGTGCAATATGCCCATAGACATCCTTGGAGTTCGTCTGGCCATTTTCTTTTCTTATTGGTGAAGTAGTCGGTTGCCACGATCATCATGCCTTTGCCCCTAGTAGTCTGGCTGGTGATTAGCTAGGACTCGGAATGAATTGAAAGCTTTTTCACCACCAACTCTTTTGTCATTCGAAGGCCTGCTAGTGGGGCTTCGTACTCTGCTTCGTTGTTAGATGCTTTGAAGCTTAGAGTGATCGCCTGCTTGAGCATTGAAACGTCTGGGGTGGCAAGAACCACGGCTGCTCACGAGCCTTCGTAGTTGGATGCGCCGTCGACATGCAAATGCCAGAAATCTCCACTGAGGGAGCAGGTGTGGCTAAAGTGTGCTCGGCTGCCTTCGGGGCGTCGTTGGGCCAAGTTGTTGTGTTCGTAAAAAAACTTGCCTCTGCCAAGGTCTACGCCTTTATCGTCGCTAGTTTGGGTTCGGCGGAATAGTGTGTCATGATGATGACTACTTGCGTTTGAAGGTAAAACTTAAGCTTTTGGGTTATAACAATTATCGCCAAAGTTAGCTTTTGAATTTTTAATAGCATCGAGGAGAGCTTTTGAACTGTAGAATACAGGTAGTCGGGCCCCCAGCTCTTCTCGCATGGTGGTAGAGCTTATTGCTACTTTAGATACCGTCAAACATGCGAATAAGTCCTCCGCTGCTTCTAGGGAGGTAATGTCGGGTACTTCTTCAAGTCCTTGAATGTGCATTGGCGAGCCTCATCCCAAAGTGCATGCTTCTCTACCAAATTAAAAGAGTCTGTCAGAGTTAGATCTTCTTTCATGATCAATTTTCCGAATAGCGGGTGGTCTGCTGGAAGTCCTTTTTGGAAGGCTGCTCTAGCTATCGAGTCGTTGCATCCGACTATTTTTGTCTTCTCTACTTTGAACCTCCTCACATAGTCGCGAAGCGACTCCTTTGGGTTCTTCTTGACGTCGAACAAATGGTCAGACTTCTTTTTGATCGAGCGATAGGATGAATATTCTTTGGTGAAAACAAAAGAAAGTTCGTAGAAATTTCGGATGGATTGTGGCGGCAGGGTGTAGAACCAATCTTACGGCTCGCCTTGTAGAGTGGTGGGGAATATCTTGCACATGAGATCATCGTTGTTTCGATAAAGGATCATTGCGCTTCGGTAACGCTTTAAGTGTCTCTCCGGGTCTTCATCCCCTTTGAAAGATGTGAAATGTGGCATGCTGAACTCGCGTGGAGGCTCTGCCTGCTCGATCTCGTCCGTGAAGGGTAACCTGTTTATGTTGGTCATATTCCGTCGTAGTACCTCGTCGGTGACCTCGTTGCGTTGGAAATCATGCAATCGCTTGGTCAAGAGTCTCTCTACTTCTTCCTGAATTTGCCTTTGTTGGGGTAGCGGAGCTCTCGGCTGCCCCCAGCCATGACTTGCTGGTCTAGGCTGCTCTTCCATGTGTTTAGCTCGTCTATGCCGCGGATGTAGTGCATGTGGTGTGTTCCTAGCAGGCGAGCGAGATCTTCGCAGGCTGCTGGTTGAACTTGAGCTGGATTGAGTGACTGCTTCTCTCCGTCCGTCGTGCTGCCTACTCTGATGTGAGGTGGATGATGCTCCTTGCGGGCTTAGCTGTGAATGAACACTTTGCCAGGAAGGTTGTTCATGTTGACTATCGGAGTGTGACCCCAACCGTGAATGTATGCTCATCCGCGGGCCTAGTCGAGAGTGCACGCTCATCCGCGCGTTAAGACGGAAGTATACGCTATCTCCGGGGCCCAATCGGGAATGTACATTGCCCGAACGTTCGACTCGTGGCTGGTCGAGTGGCTGCTTGCCAGGACGCTGCTGGAAAGGTTCGTCTGCCCTTGTCCTACTTCGGGATACCTCGTCCGGGGCACGTTGGATCCCGATGCGTTGCAAAAGTTGATTCACTAAGGTTGTCTGTTGTGCAAGGGCGCTCGTCAACTCTATGACTTGTCGAGACAAGTGTTGTTCGCCATTTGGATTGGAAGAGCTTGGAATGAATGCGCCTCCTTGGGCAGTGGAATGGTGGTAGACTTCGGGCTCAAGATTTGAGTTGGGAAATGTCAAATATGTGAAAAAATGTGGTGAGAATGCCCCAGGCTCGATGGGAGGTCCGAATGGTTGAGATAGTCTTGGGCCGACTTGGGATGCTTGGAAAGCCACGGGAGCAGGCTGGGCCACGAGAGCAGGCTAGGCTGTGAGAGTAGGCTGCTCGACTGGAGCAGGCTGGGTCACGGGATTGGGTTGCTCGTTGGGAGCAGGCTGGGTCACGAAAGTGGGCTGCTCGTCGGGAGCAGGCTGGGTCATGAGAGCAGGTTACTCGGCAGGAGCAGGCTGGGTCACGAGAGCAGGTTGCTCGGCAGGAGCAGGCTGGGTCACGAGAGTAGGCTGCTCGGCAGGAGCAGGCTGGGCCTCGGGAGTGGGCTGCTCGTCGGGAGCAGGCTGGGTCACGAGAGTGGGCTGCTCGTCGGTAGCAGGCTGGGCCACGGGAGTGGGCTGCTCGACGGAAGCAGGCTGGGCCACGAGCAGGCTGGGTCACGAGAGCAGGCTGCTCGGCAGGAGCAGGCTGGGCCACGGGAGCGGGCTGCTCGTTGGGAGCAGGCTGGGTCACGAGAGTGGGCTGCTCGTCGGGAGCAGGCTGGGCAGCGAGAGCAGGTTGCTTGGCGGGAGCAGGCTGCTTAGTATGTGATGCATGCGAATGCGAGGCTTGGGCCCGGGCCCGTGCAAACTTGGATGACACGACTTGGGCCGTGGTGAAGGCATCATGGACCTCGCCACGGGTGGCTACCGAGGTAGCCACCGTGGTGGTTCCCATGGTGGAAACTCGTGGTGGTGGTGCTGCTCCACTTATTGTCGCATTTAGCCTCACGGATCTCCGCAATCCCATTTCTTGAACATTAGAATTTTCACTTGTGGAATTTTCTAAATTTCTAGCCATTATATTTTGCTTATACGTTTTATCAAATAACCTTTGCAAGTAAAAAATTCTAACAATAAGAACGTATGAAAAATATTCAAATGGACTAGAAAATAAAGAAAAAAACCTTTTTGTGCGAGAGTCTTCTACGAGTATGGATTTCAACTCTCAATGAAAGCACCAATTTGTGGATGCAAATTTCTTCCTCCTTGATCTTGGACAATTTTTCACCTACAAAACAATTAACACTTTAGGTTAAGGCCAAGAGCCTCACGCGCCCACGATGAATGGGGGGGTTTTGGCCGAAGAACCTCCGATGCCAAAGTTAGAATTTAGAGAGAAATAGTGTTTAGAGAATTTTGGGATTTTTGCCAAAGTGTTGGAATTAGGTTTTTGGTGAGAATGGGAGCCTATTTATAGGGATAGGGTTCTTGATTTAGGTTGAATTTAGGAGTTATTTGGTGATTCAATTAGCAATTAATATATTAATTAGGTATAGATATATTAATTGGCTAACTATCATAATAAAAGAAATGTTTTGGGAGGTTTTTGGAGGTTATGGAATGAGGATGGATGAGACAAATTTGAACTTGTTACCTATTTTGGGTACTCCCGATTTGGTTGATGGATGATTCTCTACCGCTCGCGTGTAGGAGACCCGGTATGCCTCGAGGGTAAATTTGTCATCTTCACCCAAAAATCCACGTGTCGCTTTGTGAATATTTTTGGCTCCACAATAACCGACAGGAATACATTTATATATTGGCTTCCGCCCCCATTTGGTATCAGAGTCAAGTGAGTGGTAATTGCATTAGCATCTTTATAATTTACAAGTCAGGTTCATATCCAAACCTTCAAGTTTACAGCTTAATCTTATATGTCGATCTTCATCAGCCGTTTGTTCAAACTCCCCAACCAAACAGTAAGGCGTGTTCCAAACAATAAGACCCAGGAGAGGCATGAGCGGGGAAGGGGTTTAGCTAGCGCACGAGGAAGGTGAATCAGTATAAGTTTTCTGTATTTTGTTTGTTTGTCTTGTGAATTTTATGAGTAGATTATTTAGATCTAATTCAATGGCCAGCACTAGCTCTAGGTCCAGTTTGGGCAATATACCTGATATAGTTAATGAAGAACAAAAACTTGATTTTCAGACTGATGAAAGTGTAGACTTTGGAGATTGGAATATCCCTAAGGTTTCAAGTAAAAATATTTATAAAAAGAAATGGTCAGTAGCCTCATTTAAAAGTGAACATCATGTCAAGACGGTTGAAAAGGCTTATGCTCTTAGTAAAGAACATGAGACTTGTCAATTGTTTTCTTCAGAACAAATCAAATCCCATAGGAAAGATGGTCATAACTACATTCACATTGGCTTAGTTCAAATAGCCGTCAAACCTTTAACACATAGAGGTCTTAATACTTCTATCTTATTATGCCTCCGAGATGCTAGATTCACTAACTTTAGTGATAGCATACTTGGTATGATTGAGTCGAGTCTTTACAATGGACCTATCCATTTTGATTGTTTTCCACATCTCACCATAAGTCTTTCAGACCCCCACATGCTGAAAGCACTCACTATAAACATCAAAACTTCAGGTTATCAAGTCCTTGAAGGAACACAGCATTTGGCATTAATTTATCGAGTTTATTACAAAGTCACTGGCACAAACATGAACTTTCAGGCTTTAACCAAAAGTCTGAGGGATCACACACTTTTAATTCAAACTAATCAAGAAAATGCGAACATTAAAGTACCAAGAACCATTAGGTGGTCAGATATCAGTCTACCCTCATATTGGTGTTTGATTAATGAAAGCAGGCCAGTAGTTATCCAAAATAGTCTAGTTAATCTAGATAACATAGAACAATATTTTGATGGGACTGTTAAAATCAATTTTGATCGTCCTGCAAGAAGGTCTTGTGAGTCGGTCCACTCACAAAAATCATTTGCTCCTAGCAGAAATTCTTTTTCTGGATCCATACCAGCCAATAGGATGGGTCAAGATCAAGAGTTAATTAATTCATTAGCTAATAGGAAATTAAAATCAGTAGATACTAGCTCTTCTATTACTCAACGTGAATTAATTAATGACTTGATTAATATCAAACTAAAATCAGTAGAAACAGCTTCTCAGGTTACTCATCCAGTTTACCAACCACAAACCCAAGAATGAGGAGAACAAACTTCTCCTATTGAATCTGACTTTGAAGCAAGTCATGTTCATCACCAACTTTTAGTTCTAAATAAACCATTTAAAAAGAATCGCAAAAAGCTCAATGCTGATATTGAAGCTGAAGAAAACATCCCACGAAGGAATATTTTCCGTAATAAATACACTCAAGAAGAAAAATCAATAATTTACAAAAAATGGAATGAATTTATGGAAACCCACAGATTTGATGTATTTTTCTTCGATTATGTTGAAAAGTACTATGAGTTTGACAAAACATTAGAAGTAATAACCAAAGAAAATTGGCTTAAAGAAGACAAGACCTTTGTCTCTTCTAGTCATCCCCCACAAGAAACAATTTTAATTACAAAGGGTACTACCCAAATTCCTGCAACTCCTTTCAAAATCCCCAAGGAAGATTTAGGAATAGTCAAGCCTGTCGTTGAACAAAACAATTTTACCAATCAAAGTCTTCATACTATTGGTAAACAATTAGATAAAATTGAAACAAAAATCGATAAACTTTCTCAACCAAAGTCGTTGATTAGGGAAAAACCCCTAGTTAATTTCCCAGAATCTTCTTCAAAGGCAGTAGCCTTGAAATCAACTTCAACGTCCACAAATCAAAAAATTGATCAATTGTTACTTGAATTAAAAAAAGGAAAAAACAATTCATGTCTTAGGACATACTAATGAACCTCATTCTGAACTATCTTCATCCTCTGAATTAGAAAGTGAGTCAGATTCCATTCGAAAAGTTGAACAAGCTTTTCAAAACCTTGAACTCAAAAGAATTAATAACAAACGAATTAATCCAACATCTCTTACCAAAAATTGGTATCACAGACCAACACCTCCTGATCTTCAATTTGAAAAACGAAATATCCAAAATCAATTCTCAGTCTCTTCTGATAAGTTCTATGAATGGAATATAGATGGGTTATCAGAACAAGAACTTCTCAATAAACTTCAACATATCTCTATGGTCGCTAATAGTTATATTACCAATCATAATCTCAGCCAATCACAAGTTGTCGACCTTTTGGTCACCGAATTTACAGGAATGCTCCATTCCTGGTGGGAGAAACATCTCACTGAACAATCTAGAAATGAAATAATAAACGCAGTTAAAAAAGATGAAGAAGGAATACCTATTTTTGATGAACACATTGGACAAGGTGTCCCTGACGCATTTAACACATTACTTTTTACAATTATAGAACATTTCATAGGAACACCTAGTAATGTCACTTCTAGGATCCATGATCAACTCAGCAATCTGAGATGTCCAACTCTAAGCGACTTTAGATGGTACAAAGATGTATTCATGTCTAGAGTCATGCTCAGAGAAGACAGTAATCAACCATTTTGGAAAGAAAAATATTAATGGATTACCAAATCTTTTTGCACATAAAATTAGAAATGTTTTAGTAAACGAAGAAGGTATCATATCATATCATACCCTTACTTACGGCAATATAATTAATATTATCCAGAAGGAAAGATTGAAAATGTGTATCGATATGAAGATTTCAAAACAAGTTAACAAAGATAAATCTATTGCTAAGTATGAATTAGGAAATTTCTGTGAACAATATATATTACCTCCTATTGCTCCTTCTAATAAGAAGAAAAGGTCAGATACCTACAATAGGTACCCAACCAAATACTCCAGTAAGAGACATCCCAAATATAACAAATATAAAAACAAGAATTTTGAAAGAAATGAATTCTATGAAAAACCCAAACCTTCCAAGTGGAAGAAGAAAGGTAAATGCTAGAATGTGGCAAATTTGGTAAATACTACAATGTGGCAAGGTAAATGCTACAATGTGGCAAATTTGGTCATTATGCCAATAAATGCCGAGTTAAGAAAACCATTAATCAGTTAAAAATCTCTGAAGAAGAGAAACTTCAATTAATCCAAGTTTTAGAATTAAAAGACACAGACCATAGTCAATCAGAAGATGATTTGGAATTATCTTCTTCTGATCATAATGATTCATCAAGCAATAGCTCGTCACCAAACATCAAGGTCGGATGTACCGACGCTTGTTGCAATAAAATTTCTGTTCTTAATAAACAAGAAAAACAAGAAGATTTTTTACTTGAATTAATAAGCAAGGTTGATGATCCAGAACTAAAAACTTTCTACCTCCAGAAACTAAAGAAATTAGTTTCTTCAGCAGAACTAGGCACTAGCCGAACCCAATCAACTCTAAAAATCTCTCTTAGCACAACCTTGGAAAGGTTTAATAAGTCTAAGAAAGAAATCACAATTAAAGACCTCCAAAAGGAAGTCAATACAATTAAAGACGAAATTAAGTTTCTAAAGTCCGAAAACTTAGAAGTTCGTACTCGTCTTAGTGAAATCCAAACACCTTCGTTAATAAACCCTCATGAAGAAGAACTTGCTAGTTCTTCCTCCAGCTCTGAGTCAGGTTCTCAATCCACAGAGAATCTTGTTCTAGGTCTTTTAGATAAGATAAGAATCCAGAAATGGTATTCTAAAATTAAGATATTAATCGAGGATTTTCACTTAGAAACAATTGCTTTGATTGATTCAGGCGCCGATTTGAATTGTATTCAAGAAGGGTTAATACCTACTAAATATTTTCATAAATCAACAGAGATACTTAGTGCGGCTAACCAGTCACCAATGCATTTGAAATATGAAATACCTAAAGCGCATGTTTGCCAAAATAATATTTGTTTTAAAACTCCATTTGTCTTGATTAAAAATATTTCTGATCCAGTTATATTAGGTCTCCCTTTTTTGGCGCTTATATATCCTTTTAAGGTACATCACAATAGGATTACCACCAGAATCTTAGGACAGAAAGTCACGTTTGAGTTCTGCCTGGAAACAAAGACATCTTCAGAAAAACAATATTTCAAAAACTATTAGTATTATCACTAATAAGTCACAACACATTAATTTCTTAAAAGAAGAAATTAATCACAAAA
The DNA here is from genome assembly GCA_035220775.1 of Malus fusca. Taxonomy (NCBI): domain Eukaryota; kingdom Viridiplantae; phylum Streptophyta; class Magnoliopsida; order Rosales; family Rosaceae; genus Malus; species Malus fusca. The sequence continues at coordinate 26,511,820 of CM069064.1, forward strand.
GAATTGAAGAACAGCTAACAAATAAGTCTTTGTTAGAATATGTTAATAATTTTCAAGCGAAACTTATTAAAGAAATCTGTTCTGATATCCCCAATGCTTTTTGGCACCGAAAACAACACATTGTTAAACTTCCTTATATAAAGGAGTTTAATGAATCTAAGATACCTACTAAGGCTAGACCAATCCAAATGAGTCAAGAAGTCATGGAGTTCTGCAAAACAGAAATCCAAGAACTTCTTAATAAATGAATTATAAGAAAAAGTAAGTCATCATGGTCATGCCCTGCATTTTATGTTCAGAAGAACGCAGAATTAGAAAGAGGAACTCCCAGATTAGTCATTAACTATAAACCGTTGAATGAAGTTTTAGAATGGATTAGGTATCCAATCCCCAACAAAAGAAATTTAATAAAGAGACTTTCTCAAGCAGTTATTTTTTCAAAATTTGATATGAAATCAGGTTTTTGGCAAATTCAAATTCATGAAAATGATAAATATAAAACAGCTTTTGTAACTCCTTTTGGACATTATGAATGGAATGTAATGCCTTTTGGCTTGAAAAATGCACCAAGTGAATTTCAAAATATTATGAATGAGATTTTTAATCAATATAGTCATTTTTCAATTGTTTATATTGATGATGTGCTTATTTATTCAAAGTCAATAGACGAACATTGGAAGCATTTGCACTTGTTTGCTAGAATTATTAAGTCAAATGGATTAGTTGTATCTGCTTCTAAGATTAAACTGTTTCAAACCAATGTTAGATTTTTAGGATACAATATCCATAGATCAACGATTCAACCTATTGATAGAGTCATTCAATTTGTTGATAAATTCCCAGATCAGATTACTGATAAAACCCAGTTACAAAGATTCCTTGAATCTTTAAATTATGTTTCAGAATTCTATCCTCATCTTCGTCAGTAATGTAAACCATTGTTTGATCGTCTCAAAGATAATCCACCATCATGGTCTACTATTCATACTCTATTGTCAAACAAATTAAAACTCATGTTAAGACGTTGCCTTGTCTTGACATTCCAACTCCCAACTCTTTTAACATAGTTGAAACTGATGCATCAGATATCGGTTATGGAGGTATCCTCAAACAAAAAACTTTTTCCAATGCTCCTGAACAAATTATTCATTTCCACTTAGGAGTTTGGAATCCGGCGCAAACTAATTATAGTACTATTAAAGGCGGCCATAACTACATTCCAGATTTTTTAACAAGAGAATTTCTGCAGGGGAAGAATGCCAGGCAAAAACAACAGTAGCCAGATGAGGCTTCCAGCCACTCTTCCACCTCCACCACCAGTAAAACAGGAATCTATTTCCGATTCCTCATCATCGGCCCTAGCTATTACCAATAGATTTGTTCCCTTGGGATCTCCTTTAGGATCAACCGTTGGCCAATTCCGACCAAACTACCAAACGGCATTAGCCAGCCCATATGACCCATATTCATCAATGCCATCACCTTCAACCCCAAAAACACTTAGCTTTGCTAAAACATCTCCATATGTTAAGAAACATCCAATGGAACAACTTTTCTGCATCCCTCACCACATTAATAAAAGGCAATCGCCAGACAAAATAGCCAAAACCATACTACCCCCCAATTTCCATTATGTCCCAACTGAATCTTTCAAAACCCTACAGTATTACCAAGCCATTCTCAGTGACCGAAGGTGTTTCCATTAAACCTATTTATAGCACCACTCACCAAAACAAGCTTCTTTACCATTCACTCCACATTGGCCAATTTCTTACCAAACAAGAATGGGGAATTCCCCTTTATCATACCAAACAACTTCACACCAAACATGAGTTAATTCCCAACAACAAATATAGTTATTTTGACTACATTCAAGCATGGACCATTATATTTTTACACCAAACATCCGACTTTAGTCATTCTTGGTTCATCACATTTGATAAAAGTTTCAGGTTAAACTTCCCAGCTTGGTTTCCAAATTGGTGGTCCGCTCACGGCCCAACAACCAGTTTACTACCAGAATATCTCATGCAATTCCTTTCATCTGGTTTCCAGAAGCATTTTGACAGAAGTCGTTTCGATGACAGAATCACTCTTCTTTCATTGTTCATGGCCAAATACAAAGTCCCTTGGATTTATAAGTGGCATTATGAGTATGAAACAAGTGAAATTTACAGAGCCCGGTGGGTCAAATGGTGGGACAAATTCGACTATGGAAAAATTGTCAGTTTAGTCTCATCAGAATTTCCAATTACACCTGCTCCAACAATATCTCCACCAACAACATCAACACAAGCATTGCCAGAAATCCCGGAAAATACTCAGTCACTATCAGACATTAGTCCTTCATCATCTCTCAAAGGAAAATCCAAATCATCAAAAACTTCAAGTTCGAAGAAGAAAGGGAAATCCTCACAATTATTGAAATGGCAGACAAGCTTATAGCAAAAGCAGCATTGCTAAACAGTGAAGATGAAGATGAGGATTCAAGTTCAGATTCATCAGATGCATCATCACAACATCCAACCAATCTAGCTAGCCAGAAGACCCCATGGGCGGATTATCAGGATTCCCAGGACCCATTTGATTTGTAATCTACATATGAACGCATGTGAATAAACAAGTTTTTACCATGTAATAATTAACAGAAGAAGACATCAAAAGCAGTAGCAGCCAGCACTGAAAGCAGTAGCTATCAGCATCAATAATTCAGACAGTTTACTATTCATGAATAGTAAAATCACTTTTTTCACTATTAATCAGCAGTGGCCATCATTTCATTTCAGAAAAGAGGACGCGTGACTCCGCAGTGATCCGACAACATCATCAGTCCATGGCACCTTTCCAGTTGACAGCACATGCATAGCGGGATTCCCGCTCCAACCTTCAATCATGTTCTCAAAGCCTTCCGGCTATATCTTCTAAGCTCATTCACGAAGAAAGGGACTCTGGTCGAACAACTGAGACTCTCTGCGAATTCTCAAAAGAACAGAAGTCATAGTTCAGCTTCATTCTTCATCCACCAAAATTTTCAAACAATTGTATTTTATTTTCAATCAAGGATGCCTGCGAGCACCATTGTTTTCATTATCCATCGTCAGTAGACGAAACTGTAAGTTGGTTTCCAATTTGAAATAAAAATAATTTCCAAATCTATAATTGCATCATTAATTTTCATTCATTATTTTATCATGAATATTACACCTATTTTTAATTTAGTTTTATGTCTTTATGTAATCATAATTGATTCATTTGGTTTCCAATTCCCTATTAACTTTGATCTGATCTTAATCAAATACTTTGAGTTTCTTGTTTCCATCTACATATTTGGCTTCCGCCCCCATTTTTATATAAATGTATTCCTGTCGGTTATAACCAACAATAATACATTTATATTAAGTAATAGAATGTATTCCTGTCGGTTATAACCGATAGGAAATCTGACACATTTAAAACAATTTTGGCCAGCCCGGGGCTGGCTGGCTGGCTGGAAGTGGCCAGCTCTCTAGCTCTTTGGCCCTTTCCGATTCCGTGAGGCTCTCTCATATTCCACAGCCCTCTGGCTTAGCCCTTGTTTGGAGACGGTTTTCGGGCTATTTTCGGCCCTCTGGCCCTCTAGACCCTTCGGTTGGAGATGGCTTAAGGGACTATACATAACCAGTTTGAAACAAGGTTCTCAAGCAAGAAGAACTCAACGTAGACACAACAACTCTTTACTGGTTGATTGACTTTAACCTACTCCCTATGTTTAAGGGACAGTCCGGACAGAAGTGTATAAGGGTGCCATAAAGGCTAATTTATTTCAGAACCGATCCTGAATTTGAGGGCCAAGGCGAGCCTTCGAAATAGGATCCCAAAAGGTCTTTGACCTCCGACCCTTTGTATATTGATATGATATATATATATATATATATATATAAAAGAAGGGGTGTGCTATCCACACACCTCTTTTTACTTCTCACATACCCCTTGTTAATTTCTGTCCGTTGATCTTCTTCAATTCATTCGATTCGAAGACCGAAAATTAGAAGGGTGTATAAGAATTAAAAAGAGGTGTGTGGATATCACACTACAAAAAAGAATTCGCTATATACATGAAACAGTCTATTCTATATCAAATATCATTCAAAATTAATATCAAAAGAAAAAAGATATACATTTATCACTTAAATATTATACTTCTCGCAAATGTACTAATTAAGTTTATATAATCTAATTTTTCAACCAATTTTTTTTCAATTGATGGAATAGTTTATCCATTCAATCTTTCTTGTGATATAGTTGATTGAAGATAATATTTGATGACCTTTAATTTCGAAAAGCATCTTTCTTGCATAGGCAACTGTAACTTGTATGGTATAAGCAACTCATGCATTCGAGAAACAATCATCCATTTGTCTTTAGATATTTCAACACTTATGTTGCCCGATTTATTTCCTTCGGTAAAATTTCTCTCAAAATTCTTAACTCTAGAAATAAGTTTTTCCCATCTATATTAGGATACTCATCATGTGAAGACTGAGAGAGAAAAACGATAGTTTTTGTGAAAACAAAGAGAGCGATTGGGGCTGTATCGAGAAAAAAGACTGACATTTTGATTTTTAAAATTTCAATTAGATTTGAAAGAATAAGTGTCCGTTTATTGCACCGGACTGTCTTGGACTAGACTAGCTTCAGGGGCTAAACTAGACTAACTTAGACTAGACTAAGCTGGACTAGCTTAGTGAAGCGTTTGGTGTAGTGTCGGACTAAGAAGTAGGATAATAACAAAATTTTATACAAATACAAAAAAAATGAACCCCAACGTCAACATTTTCTGCAAAATCCAAATCCTAACATCCAAATTCCAGAAAAATCATAACTAGATGATCACCACTCCGGAAAAATCAAATCTTTCACTTGTATGTGCATGACCAAAAAATCAATTTGAAAACCTCAAATTACATTTTACAACCCAGAATTGAATCTTTCCAATGAATCAAGAGAACCCAAATACCCCACAAAATAGAAAATTCAACCTAGCAGAAACAGAATGTAGTCAGCAGCAAGCAAACCACAATCAAATATTTCCAGATCGAGAAGATATCCATTGCTGCATTACGTTACATGAACTTTGAGCATCTGGTCGTCTCACGAATATGGAATGGAAGCAAACCCATCTGAGTCTGCAACCTCGACGGCAACCACGACCTTTGAGCAACAATTTGATATATAATAGCATATAATTCATTCAAACCCATATATAGAATATGACGAATTAAAATTGCTATCCCAATTCTCAAACATATATATATATATATATATATATTATAATCTCAAGCAACACAATCAACAATCCCAAATCAATATTCACAACTTAGAATCAAGTGAAACGAACTAATAGAATTTCAGGTGATTATTCCGAGTTTTTCTCACCTTTTTACTTTCATCAAAGAATTGAAGATTCTTCTGCAAATTTGCATGTTTGAATTGAATTTGGGGATTTGAGTACTGGGTAAATTTGAATATGTCAAGCTCTCTTTCTTTGTCTAACGGCGATGACCCAGGCGAGCTCAGAGGAATCGGACGACGGTGAGAGCGGGACCTTCCTCGGAGGTTTGCAGCATAGAAGTCATTGTTGGAGCTCTATGCAATTGCAATTTGGTCGGGTCGCCGAGAATATTGTCGTAGTTCTCTCGAATTAGAAACGAGGGAATGGTCTTGGTGTGGTGCTGTGATCTCGTTGGAGAGAGGACGCAATGCAGACGAAGCAAGGTCTTCGCAGAGGGAAGACGCCAAGCGGCGCAAAGGAGACGAAGCAGGTCTTAGCAATCCTGTGGTTTTCGGGGGGCTTCGCTAAGACGACCTAGCGAGGGAGATAGTCCACACGAGTCCGGGCTAGTCTCACTTAAGTTAGTCCCTAAGCATACCAAACTTGGGATAATAATCCTAGCTAGTCCAGTCCCACTTAAGAAGATGAAACAAACACACCCTAAAACTGTAGTAATAACTTACAACTTACATGTGGATGAGGAAGAAGAAGAAAACAGTAAAATTCTTCTTATTTTTTTGAAAAATTATATTATTACCTATGAATTTAGTTTTGATATTTTTATTGAGGGTCCTAGGTGGGCGCCTACTTTGACTATCCTCATGGCCGGGCCCAAGTTTATTTTTAAGTTTTGCTTTCAAACTTGTTCATATGGTTTTTTTTTTGTTTTTTTTTATATTTGAACAAATAATAGTATCTACACTAAGATGAGAAAGTGGACATAGCCTCACAATATACTAGCAATAATATGGTTTAAATTCGTCTTTGGCGAGAGTCAAACCTAAGACCACTCAGTTACAATTGAAGATAAATATCACTAGACCGTAGTACTAAGTTTCAACTTGTTCATATGTTTTTATTATCAAGAAAATGTTTGTAACCAAAACTCACATCAATGCGACAAAAAAACCCATCATCAAGTAATCAGGCCACGAAACTTATGTCAATTAACTGAAACGCAAAGTCATGAAGTTCCAAACATCTAATTCTAACAATTGAGAGATTCTTATCACCAAGACAAAGACCAAGACTTTCCCCAGAAACGCCCAAAACTTTTAACACCTTTAAAGTTTGAATAATGTTAAGAGATCAAATTTTTAACCAAAACTCAAACTCATAGTAAACAGTCGAAACAGAAAACCAATATCAAGTTAACTTCCGATTTCTAATAATTGACAGCTTATTGTCAACAAAACCCAGTAATTGTCTGCAATTACAATCTGGTTACCTGCTCACATTGTACTAAATTCAATAATTCATTGAGAAAAACATCAAAAACTACCTCAGAATAGCTCAACAAAAGTACTTTTGACACCTTCAAGCTTTTATTTTGCAAGTTGTCTGGTAATAAGACAACACACAACATAAGACTCACAGCGTAATCTCTATTTTTTGCCCTAAGCACACTGCCCAGCGTCATTGAGACATTCCATTTAACACTTAGAGAGCACATTTCGGAAAACTTATTTATAACGAGTTCAATGGCATGTGGTGTCCCAATCAAATAATGCATGTTAAACAAAAAATTTATCCACGTGCTAATATATTATTAAATTAAGATGTCACATCACAGTAAACTCATTCCACGTTCTTCACATTTAAAAGGGAATTCAGAGTTTCAACGGGTCAAAACCAGACGTTTTATTGGGGGAGGGGGGGTGGTTTTCTTCAAATATAAAAACCAAGGCCCTATTATTATTAAACGGTCCAGATAAAACCACCTGCTTCACATTCACAGAAGTAAGGAAATTGAACGGTCTAGATCTGGCCACTTACTCTGACTTTGATGATAACAAAAACCAAACGGCTCCAACCAATACCCGCTCTAAACACTCACTCCACCTCTCTCCTCAATGACTATCACCAGCATTCAATCTCTCTGTAAATCCCCCACCTTTCTCCCCCCTCCAACTTTTCTGGGTTCCCCATGTTTCTCGCGGATCCCCGACCCGAACCCACTTTCCAGAAACAGAGAATCCAAGTTTTACACAGAGAGAAGAATCGGCAGTAAAAGCAGAAGAGGTTGGGGTGGGATTGTGTGTGGTGTGGCGTTCCCGATTGATCCATGGGCGCCCAGCATTGACTCACAGAGCATAGCTTCACAGCTGTTTGCAGCTTCTCTGTTTCCCTACCTGGGTTTCTTGTACTTCATCACCAAGTCAAAGTCTGCCCCAAAGCTCACCCTTTTTGGGTTCTACTTCTTGCTTGCTTTTGTGGGGGCCACCAGTGAGTTTTTCCCAGCTTTTCCTTTTCTATCACCTTTTTTTTTTTAATTTTCCTGGCTTCCTGGGTTTTTGATAATTAATCCATTTTTGGGTTGGTTAGTTTAGCAATTGTTAAGGCCTCCAATTGGATTGCAAATTCCTGAAATTTGAGAAACATAAGGACAAAGTATTGCATGTTCATGTGTACTTGGATACTGTTTATTGTTTTATGATAGTCTTTTGGCCAGAAGAGAACTTATATGCAACTGGGACATTAAGGTCACAATTTCTCAAACTAATCATGTGAAGCTATGTGGGCCAGTTAAAACTCGTGGTGGTGCATTATAGGCTTGAGATACCGCCATCTTGGTGTCACAAATGCATGTCGCTTCTCTCGAACCGAAAGACAACGGTTGTGTTTCTGCTGAGCAAATTGTCACAGTCATTGAATTGCCCCGTCAAACATTCACTGCACTAGTTGGATTGTTTTTTTCTGATGTTGAATTTGGCCTTCTATTGTTAAATGATTACTGTTAGATGCTCTGATTGGACTCTACTGACATCATTTTGTTCTCTCTTTCCTCTTATCAACTGAGCAGTTCCTGCTGGAATTTATGGTATGTTTTCGTGTTCGAGAAATAGAGAAATCTGTGCACATTATTTTAGTAAGTTTCATGGATCAATGCCTTAATGTACTCTGGTTGTGGGGCTGAACAGCAAAGGTGAATTGCGGCACTTCATTGGCGAATGTCGATTGGTTACATGGCGGGGCTGAGGCATTTCTCACTCTAACCAACATATTCATCGTGTTGGGGTTGAGGGGGGCTCTCAGAAAAGCTGGAGATGCAGAAGAAAGAACATCAGCTCCTATTCCCGGGTTGAAGGAGGAGAAGAAAACTTCTGTTTAGGTGCAGCAGACGGTTCTCTCTGTGTTCATTCACTGTATGTAAAGTTGCAACACCTTTAGTGTTTTTTCTTTTTCTGTGTAGAGTCTTGAATAGTTGAATTATTGTCCAATCTACAATCATATATATTGCGTATGTGCCTACAATATCCTTATCTTTCTGATTCTGTTATGGTGTTATCGAACTAAGAACATAACCGCCGCCTCCGAGTCTTTGAAAGTTTGTTTATGTTTCGAAAGCAATGTGGTAGGATCTTCATTTTATTTGGTTATAAAATGTGTCTATGGAACTGCTGCTATATTTTGAACATCACAAAAAGCTCGTATCTTTTACTATAAATCTTCCTCTTCTATAATACATGGTTGATTCAAGATACTGGCAATCTTGAAGCAACTTATTCTTATTCTCAAAGACCGAGTAGAATTATAAGAAAAATCCTGGGGAGTCAAATGGGAAATAGGGGTCGAGTTCCACTGGCTCCAGTGGCAAATCCATGTCCGGGATCGGAGAATTGGTTGACGAATTGTTGGCTGAGATGATATCAGATTCCGAACGTTGCTCATTTCCTGCAATGTTTCTCATCTGGCCGGGCAGCTCAAAGTAATAGTTTGATCCGCCTGCGGCTGGAGACAGCAATGATTGATTGAAATGGTCAAAAAGACTTTTATCATCAAGCATCGAAGATAGGAAGGCGTCATCGCTGATACTTCCGAATGGAGATGAAGTAAAAGAGAATGGAGATGCTGTGTTCTCTCTGTCGTCTAAGTTCTCAGTATTGACTCTCAGATTAGTTGGGAAGCTCATTTGGTTTCCTTGAGACTGCTGTTGTTGATAAGTATTGTTATGATTGTGTCGTTTTCGTTCTTGCTTTTCTGGTGATGGTGGCGGTGGAACTGAACTGCCGCCATGAGAACATGTATGCTTCCCTTTGTATGTGATTTCGAAGACGGTGGGGTCTTCATCTGATCTTTGCACTTGCTTTGTGGCCCAACAACTTTGCGTGTTCCGGTACGTGCATCTGTAATAGCTTCTGCGGATTTTAAACAAGTTGGTCATCAGAATTGTTCATAACACTCTGAAACTTTCCATCTTACGGAAGAATACTGCTGTGTTTGCAGCTTCTCAAGGATGAACCTTTTCTCTATCAAAATCTTCTGCTTTTGTGCACGTGCGTATTAAGGGTAATGTATTTTATATTTCTTTTTAACACGTGGGACAAGTGACTGTTACTGCAAATGATTGCAGCAGCATAAGATTAACTTAACTGATTAAAGTAAAACAAGATCCTTAATTTTACCTTGGATGTTTGGCTCCTAGGATGTCTTTCTGCCCATATTTTCTCCAGCTGTGGCCATCTTCATGGGGTCCTTCAATCCCATTCTCAGAGATTACTCTCGTGACATGTTCTGTCCATTTGGCCATTTCCTTTCTGCAATATGCAAATTCAAATCAGCATTTGGTTCTTTGCGATTACACTCGTTTGGTGGACAGGATTAGATTGGATTGGATAACTCACCAGATGGATTAGCGACGAGGAAACTTATCCTTCCCAATCCTACCATTTTTTGTGGGAATTACACGGCTAAGTTTCCTGCGCCGCTAATCCATCTTCTACTTTCAACTTGGAAGTTGGCATCCATTTCTTCATTCAACATATATTGAATTTAGTGCATTTATCTAATACAATCCTTGACACCAAGAGGCCTATTTTTTGACGTCATTGTTAATCCAATCTCACCTTTTCTTGGAGACCGCCGTCAGGTCCTGATGATCCTGGAGACTTCTGTTATTGTCAACGCAACAAGGACCTTCATTGGCTGAAATTAGCGACTCCGGCGCGCTAGCAATTGCTCTGATAGGACTTTGTGGCGAACCGCCACATTTCAGCATCAGAAGGGCCTTCTCATATGACGACAGTATCCTCTGCACTAAAAATTGCTTGGTGTCTGCTGACGATTTTGCATTTAGACATAGCCTCAACTGTTTTGCTAGCTCCATTCCTTCAATGATCTCATTGACCAGTGACTTCTGCTCCCAGCTCTTACCAGAATCCATTTCTTCAGTTCTATATGTCAGTTGGGATTATGAGCAATGATTTTTTCTTCCTGATACAAGCGATATCGGGGAAGGGAGGATTTGAACACAGGACCTTGGACACTCTTAACCACGTGAACTACAAGTACCGTGGAAGATTATGAGCAGTGTTTAAGCACCTTCATCAACTTCATCCCACTAAAGCTTCGCAATTCCGAGAAAGAGTAGAACCCAAGGAGATTCGCGAACTCCGAAACGTTGTTTGCAGTAAGAAGGTACAGACATGGAATTGGTTTCCAGAATTTGAAGATTATTTGAAGTGAGGAATTGAGTATGCAGGAAAAGGGAAGAAGATTAGAGTAGTGAAGCTGCAGAAGCAAAGAGAGTGAGAGAGTTTTGATTTGAACGGACAAAGTTGAGAGGTTGTATATATATAGGTGATTTGTTAATTTGAATATTGAAGTGGAAGAATTGGAGAGTGGAAAGTCGGAAGTTTTGACTGAGAAAGCGAGTTTTTCAGCTCTGACTGGTCTTTGGTCTGCATATAGAAAAAGTAAGGTCTATGCTGACCAATTCAACTTCTTCTGATTCTCTACAGATATAACTTGTAAAATGGTCTCTCTCTCTCTCTCTCTCTCTCTCTCTCTCTCTCTCTCTTACACTTTCTTTCTTTCTCTCTCCCTTTGTCTCTCCCGCACTTTCTTTCTCTCTCTCCCTTTGTGATTTGTCCCTTGTGGCATTGCATGATTGCGATTTGGAAGAAAAGAAAGTCAAGAGTTGTTGTGGCGTTAGTGTGGTGCTTGCCAAGAATGTTCAAAGTTCATACCCTTTCGGCCTATTTCGTTACTATTTAGAAAAAAATTCGGCTGCGATTGTTATACTGTTAAGTAATATTATTAATTTATGTGTTATAATACGAGTGAAAGATAATTTAAGATATGAGAGACTTGAGACATAATATTTAAATATGTATTTTATATCATAAATAAATTAATAATATCATGTGACCGTGTGATAAAAAAATGTATTAGGTTTTGGTACTCTCCAATCTCCCCACTTCTTAAAGACTACTTTTTGTTTCTATGTTTTAGGTTTTCCGTGGTGATTCTAGAACATGAGATGCAGGCGCTGGCGTTAGTGTGGAAAAGGGAAGTGCAAAGCTATATAAGCTATATATATGTGTGTGTGGTATTTGGTTATTGGTCAACACGTTGTTATGAGCACTTGGGCATTCTTATGTGACGAGATTATTGACCATGTTTCTTATGGTTGTTGGTTCCATCTCCTTTTCTAATCTTACTGATTTATCTTAAAAAATGTATTTTAATAATGATAGATGAATCCTAATAAGTTTACTACGTTGTACTAATGAATGTAATATAATATTCAAATACTCACAACGCGTCTTTAACCTATGAATATCTATTTTAAAATTAATTAGGCAATACAAGAAAGGCGGAAAATTATCAGAATAGAACGAAAGGCTTTGATTGTAATGTGAGGTTCACACTCTTAACTAAAAAAATATCCCTACAATTCGTGTTGATTGTAGGTAAATTTCAGCATCAACAATTACACTATAAACCTGCCACCAAATTAGCATGGACAGGGTTATATTAACATTGTAACCAAAATAAAGCCAGGTGAGGGGTTGAATTTCGGTTCTCAAAGAATAAGAATAACATAGTTAAGTAGGATTTAGGACCATATTAAAATTCTGGTTATTATATGTATGCATGGAATCTTCTATTTGTTATGCGATTTCTCAAGTTGCACAAATATTTATGTGGTATGAGTCATATATGTCAATCTTACTTATGTGATGAGAAAACTCTTGATAACAACATGATGATGAAAGTTCTAACTGGGAAGTATCTTTATACACCGTTTTTAGCTTTATGTTTGTCCTCAGATTAAATAAATTACACAAAAACAACAAACATGATTAAATATGAGTATGTGAGAAACTAAAAAAGTGTGTTAGAATAAAAAGGAGTTTGGATGGAACGTTTGATTTTGATTGATTTCGATAAGAGACTTGGCCACAAAAAAATAGAGAACCCAAATTTATAAAGCTTGTACAAGCACAAAAGAATAACCTCTAAATCAAATAAAAAAATAAAAAAATAAAAAAGAACTGACTTTTTTTTTTGGATAAACAAAGTAAATTTCATTTAATGAGAAAGCTAATATAAGGTAAGGACATCTCCAAAAAAGAGTCCAAAAAAGCCAAGCAAAGCCCAACTCCATAAACGAAAACTACAAGGAGAAGGGCCCAAAGTGAGCAGCCCATAGCAGCAACCAAACCGAAACCCTTAGACAACCGCCTCCACCAAAACAGCCGCACCGCCACTTCAGATCCGTCACCACCACCCGGAAAAGGGCCAAAGAACCAAATGGATGAACGGAAAGTGGGGGTAGGCAAGCTATCCGTGCTGGAAGCGCTCCCATAATCCTACCAAATAGTGCAAAAAGCACTTTAAATGCTACGAACCACCAAAGTGTGTCTCCGGAGATCTTAGGAGAAAACACCCAATGAAACGAGCATCAAGGGTAGATGGTAGGAGATTCATGGTGAGGAGCGATGTTTGGAGAGGAACAAGGCAAAGAAAACAAATATGAGATAAACTCAGGAAATACTGAGACCAAGCTCAGAGCAACCTGAGACACAAAATGCTTAGACAGAAAACAAACGAAATCTAAATGCAGAAATAGATAATCTAAATCTCCAACCATGGTGGCTTGGATAGGGAAAAACTATGGTGGAGCTGGAGGGAAAATGAGAGATGGGGAAATCAGGAGGACATGGAGGGATAGAAGGGGAGAAAGAGAGGAAACAAGGGTGGAGAAAGGAGAAGAGGAAGAAGGGCGAAAAACAGGAAGAGATGGGAGATAGTGATGAAATAGAGGGTGGACAGAAGAGGAAGATAGATGAGGGCGAGGAAGGGAGGGCTAGGCTACCGTTGACCTCAAGCCGGAGCAAGAGGCCAACCGTAGAGGAGGTTTCATAGGTTTATGCACTTTACTTTGAATGATAAACCTCTCCCAAATATTAGGATAGGTTCAAAATTCGAATCTTCTTATTCCATTTATATATTTATTCAGAAACACAAATGAGAAAAATCACAAAATGGTCATACTTTTGGAGATAAAAAAAAAATAAAGGCTATGATTTAGTCTTTTGTTAGATATGCAGGCTCGTTTCTTTTCCGAGAGAATGTTTCGCCATGTGCCATTATCCAGAACCTCTCTATTTCTTCTGCTTTTCGACCTGGAATCCGACCCGCAATCAAATGCCACCTGCTAATGTTGTTCAAGGTTCAGCTAGCTAGCTATAAACTATTTATGATTACAAACGATGGCATTAGTCTTTTATATATATAGTACTCTTTGTAGTAGTTATTTTCTTTAATATCATTGACGAGGAGTGCATAATAATTATGTTTTTAGAATGCCAATAACAGTTTCTTAAGATAATAGTTCAGTTTAGATCGATCGAACCTGTCTCCGACGAGTCTGTACATTCTGTAGATCAGATCCACCTCGTCTTCACTCATCTTTACGTACTCCCATTTGATACTACTCACTTCTTCTGCATGAATTAACCATGACAATCATGAACAATATATTTAAAGAGAGAGCTGAAAATTATTGTGTCCTTAACACCTTCTGAGCCGGAATTGGCAGTGCTCTTGGCTTCTTGCTTATGTGAACGACGTCTGTCCATTATCTCTCACAAAAGCTAGCCAGAACAGGAACACCTGAACTCAGAGAGCGAGAGAGAGAGAGAGAGAGGATTGCATGGGTAAGAAATAACTGCACAATAGGTATATACATGAGACCATGAACTTCAAATGATTTGTAAGAAGCTTGAATTTCATAAATTAGTGGACTCAATATTGAACTCTTTTATCATGGCCATTACTCCGATTGACTTCTTATTGTCTTTCTAATTTTCCAATAATAATCCACAACTTTTAAAACAATACTTATTGGATAATACTTGCATCCCCTGTGGGGTGCACATATGTCCTGTTTTACGAATAATGTATCTTGACAAAAAACGATTGAAATCGTTCAATTTATTAATCTTCATTTAAACATCAGTCCTACAAAAATCATTTGAATTGGAGATCGTTTTGTCATCCAAACGTAACAAATAAATGAACGGTTTATCACGAATATGTTTCTTGGTACCTACACCATCGATTTGTTCTGTACATTTGAATTACTAAATGATCTCCGGTTAAAATGATTTTTTTTAGGGATGATCATCAAATGAAGATTAAGAAATTTAACTGTTCTTATCATTGATTTATTCTATTAAGATGCGTTATTCCCAAATGAGATAATATGTGCATTCCTCACATGGGGGATGCAAGTCCTATCCATACTTGCTAATTAAAGTCGAATTGTAGTCGTAACTTAAGCATACACAAAATTGACCAATCTATTTGTGGAAAATTTTGCCAAGTTGTTTTCTTTCTAAACTCAATTAATTCAATATCGTTGACAAGTGATAAATTGTCTTGATGATTAGGGTGTTTATCTTCAACGCATTGCGATCCGAGTTCAAATCATGTAAATCTTCTTAATATAAATAAGTGTAGAATCGCTTGTAATAATCGTTGTTTGTGTAGGTAAGTAATTGAACGCTTGGAATTGATGTCCAAACAATCATATATATATGCAAGGCATATAACCATACACTTGCTCGTCGGCGAGACATATATATTCAAGTGGCCAACCTCTCAGAGACTCAATTCCAGGTCCCAACTACCACTAGCCACATGGCTATAGCCCCACCTGGACCAATGAAAGCTACCTATACGTTATCGTCCTGTCAATACAATATGACTAGGACATACATTATACGTGTTTTGATTTTTCTCTTACATTTTCCTCAAGTGTTCTAAAAATCGGCCTAGGCGCTAGGCGATGACCGGCATCCGGGATTAACCTATAGTAGGAAGAAAAATCGGGAGGGGTGAGGCGGGCGCCGAGGCGGCCTGAGCGGCGGTTGGGCGGCCTAGGCGGGTGACTAGATGGCCTAGGTGATCTGGGTGTTTCAAATCCTTTTTCTGTTTTCGACTGGATGGCCAAGGCAGCTTAGTCGGGAAGAATGCAAAGCACCGTCGTGTTCTTCGTTCTGAATTCCAGCGAAGAAGAAAGGAAGAAGAAGAGAGAAAATTGAGTTTCTCTCTCCTCCTTTTCCACCCACGTGACCATTCTCAAGTCTCTCCGTTTAGTTTTTAACATTTGTTTATTTTATGTCCAATCAAAATGGGACAGCTAGCATCCTATTTGACTTAAATGCATTAGGAATGGAACAGCTAGCATCGTAATAATTATTGTGTACTAAGAATCGTGCCCCACCTCCCTCCCTTCTATGCATCTCGGTTTCCTTCCCTACTATTTTATTTTTAATGTTTTTTAAATTGCTGATTAAATGTTTCTACACCCATATATTTGATACCTTCATTTCTCTTTATATGCACTATAAATTCACTATTTTGTAAAATATTATTGATTTGTAACCATATGAATTTTATTTCATTCTGTTAAATTCACTAAAGTACTAAAGACTAGGCCCTGGGCGGTGGGGACCCGAGCCGTTTTCTCCTATCTAAATTACTATATTTCCTCATTTTCCTCATATTTTGCATTTTATGTGGTTTTAAATTGTGAACTTATTGTACATGCATCATCCTACAATACTCCTCACTATGGTTATATGCCATATATGCTTAATGTGTTTTTAAATTTTGGACTTGTTGGATACTCTTTTTGCATATTATCATTCTTTTATTATCTTATTCATGGATTTCATACAAGTATAATTTTTTGTAAGTGTCAATATGCATTTATTTACAAGATATATAAGAAATTTACCTAAATTCGTCTAGGCGCCCGCCTAACCGCCTAGACGTCCGACTAGCGCCTAATGTTTTTTAGAACCTTGTTTTTCTCAAACAAATAATCGTATAAAGTCCAACCATTCTACTAAATTTAGTTAACTATTCAAAGTGTAAGCACTCTTGCGCTTTATGTGAGAATGCATTTGAAGTAGACTGGTAGGTTTGCGTTATATAATCATGTTGTTAAACAATTTGCTTAATTGTATGCAATGTATTAGATACATATATATATGTTTGTTGTGAACTATTTGATCTGAGGGAGAGAGAGGTGCGGCAAGGGGAAGAATGATAGAGAAAAGGGTTTGAGGAATTATGTGTGTTATTTCTCGGTCCTTATGCCTTTATTTATAGTAAAGCAAGGAGGATTTCTTGCCTTGCAAGTAATACAATCCTAAAGGGAAAACATCTTCTAGTATCCTAAATACAATATACTAATGATTTATATAATCACACATGTACTAAAAGTATATTCATAACACTCCACTTTTAGTGTGTAAATACTCAACTAGATGGCGCAAATGTAGAAGCAGTTGATGAAGTCGTCTCGTCTAGTCGGCACAAGTAGCGAATGCGAATCTCAAAACAAACGGAAGAATGCATAGGTGGTAAAACTCACAAAATCTCACTATATATAGTAAAACCCAAGGTGGGATACCCCTAGTCTAAGGAGAAAAGTGAGAAGTTGCATTAAGTCAAAACTAAATGTCTTCTGGCCGTAAGCATAATGCTTACAAAGGTATGACCACCTAGGATAGTGTGCCTCGTTAAAACCTAGTCAGGTAGCAAAAACCCAGTGGGAAAAATGCTCATAATCGTAGGAAAAAATAGTACATTAAGATCAATGAGTATAATTTTGGATACTCCCCTAAGTTCAACAAAACGTCCAAATGAGAACTACAAGCATTGCTAATGAGATAGTTATGCATACTAATTTCAAGGACAAGCTTCTAAACTGTAGATTTCAGCGGTGACGTCGTATAGAGGTCGACAAGGTTGTCTTTAGATCGGATTTGCTTGACTTAAATATTCTGATGCTCATGTTGATGTGACGTAGACAAAATATGTTTGTCGTTGACTTTGTTGATGTATCATGTCTGGGTCGGAACGATACATGCGGCATAGTCTTCATGGATCGTCGTTGGGACTCAACAATGGATGAAACAGTAGGTACATCGAATATGCTCAACAAGAACTCTCAACCTGTTTCACGTGTGGCGTAGTGAGGGTGTGTCTTGGAACGATTCTAAGATTTCACAACTAAGGTCTATTTGGATGACTTCTAAGTTATTGCGGTTTTCCTAACGATAAAGACATAACATATTTGGAAATGTACCTTGTTCAAATAAGACAGATAGTCTGAGTCAGTGTATCCCACAAGGTAGACATCTTTCCGAGAACCAAGGGGTTGTGATTCATTCTAAGATGCATATGGATAGAGTAATCCCAAATTTGTAGTAACGGAAAAACATCTTTAACACCAATTTGGTGGTGGTGTGTTGGCACAATACTGCTTTATACTAAAAGATTGTCAGCAATTGAGATGTCTGATCTAGTGCTTTGAACTAAGTATAATAAACGCCAATTGCACTTAGAAATGGAAATATCAACTCCATAACTCTTCGAATGTCTCATTTGCATCTAGCATATAGACGATCAAGGGTATACCAGGAAAAGACACATTCTGGGTGTAGTTTGATTGGTCGACTAGAATAATGTCAGAACTATGCTCGAAACTTCAGGTTGAGGTAGTAATTGAGCATTTCACAACCCTTGATTCGATTCGAACCAAGCTTTGACGCCCTGTTAGTGTTTATAGGTGTTGAATCTTAAATCTGGAAATTGGTTTTGTATGAAAATGAAGTAAGAGGAAGAGAGAGCTGAGAATTGGAGAAGGAGGAGTTTGATGCTCCTTGGATTCTATTGCATCATCATTCACACGAAGCGTATGATTTTACAAAGGACAAAAGTGATTGTTGTGACTCCACACGAGCCAACAGGCAAAAAATATCCCACATGAGTTACACATGACTCACTGAAACAATTTAACTGAAATGATAAATGGCAAAATACAAGTCATTGATATGTTCTAATCATAGCCGTACATTGCAAAGAACAAGACATTCCTTAAGAACAAATTCAAATAAAAACTAGTAGAAACCTTCTATACCAAACAATGTGATTTGCAAACAAAGTTAGTCTTCAATACTGCTGAAAGAAGGCAAAGTGATTAGAATTACACTAATGGAAGGAAATGTTTTCTCGTCATATCGTTAATTTTTGCCACTTAATTAGAGTTAATATTTGGATTTTTTAATTAATGTCTATCAAGTTATAGCTAGGGATGAATATTATTTTGGTGACAAATTTGTCCTTTTAGATAAGAGCAACTCCAATGGAGAGATGTGAATTTGAAATACAGAAATCATATTGACATCTCATTTTACACTTCTGTGAAATGTAGGTGGGAGTTCTACTTTAATGGGAGATATGTAAATTTAAGATCCTATTTAATTATCTCTCTTTGATCAGCGGGATCTACCACCAAAAAATGTAATATATATATTGCGGCCAAGATGTATATTTTGCATCTCTCCACTAGTGAGCTTTCGGGGCAATCAAAAATGCCAAATGCACATTTCAAGGCATTTTGCATCTTATATTGGAGATGCCCTAAATAAGAAAAACAATTTTAAAAATCTTGATTAAATGCATTATTTGATCAATACATTTTGAATTTTGAAAGCTTGCAATTGCCGTCATGAAAACTTGAATCCATAAGAAACAACTTGTTAGTCATGAAACCTATTGTTGAGATAGAATAAAATGTTGGAAAATTTTACTTGAACTCATATAACCTATCTCTATACCCAGCTTACTCTTTACACCCATATTATTTTTTATCAAACTATTAATCTCTCTTTAAACCCAATTTACTACCAATACTACCCTCACAGACTCAATTCAATATGCAAATTTATACACCCATGTTTTCACATTAGAAGCTACCCAGATCAGTCTCATGAAGATCCATGTTAATTAAATCCATTCATCTAATTAAACACAGTTGCCATGAGACTATGAGAGTCAAACCAAATTAATCAAACCCTAGTTAGTTTAACAAATGCATGCATATTTTGCAAGCCGACTTTCAGTACTGGGAATAATAGCTAGCAAGCATGCACAGAAGTTAGAAACTAAGATCACAGGACTAATTATAAACACTCAACAGTACACAAACAAAATGAAATGAAATGCAATGATTATCATGTTCTCACATGTTTGCAGTGCATCTACATAGCAAGACTACTAATTAAACATGAGTAACATATGAACGTGTTAATTAAAGAATTAAAAGAACTTTAATTACTTAATTAAAAGGAATAGTTAAAATTGAAGAAAAACACTTGATTTAGAACTAGTGTTGATCTTGATCAGCTCCTACTTGTTGTTTTGGCAGCAGTAGTAGCATAAGTAAAAACAAGTTTCCTGCAGGTGATGAGTAGTGGTGGAGATGATGATGATGGTGGTGGGGTTGGTGGATGGTGGATGGTGGTGGTGGTGGTGGTGGTGGTGGTGGTGATGGCGATGATATAGGTCTATAAGAGCATCTTAGAATTTTTGCCAAGAAAGAATGTAAGAGAAATATTACGTGATGGTTAGGGTTTGATTATTGGGTGGGTTTATTGATAAATTTTATTTTTATTGTTAATTTCATCTTGTACTTAATGGTAATTATACAATAGGATAGTAAAGATATTTCATATTTAAAGTATAAGTTGGGTGTAAAAAGAAACTATATGAATTCGAATAAAATTTCCCTAAAATGTTTCTTAAACAAAACAAAAAACAAAACCTAATAATCATTAACACATGGACACCTAGTGACACACCCCGTCCCGAAGGAGGGCATGCTGGCCATCACGTGAGAGTGACGTAACCATTTACACAGTTCGGAAGCTTTAAAGATACAATTTCTAAGATATAACACCCGAGGGTGAATCCTACATTTGTGAATTCTGTCAGAACACCGTTGGATTCCTCGTGGCCACCAAAGCTCTGCTATCTAGAACCTGGAGGGGCGCAAAACAAAATTGAGTGGGTCAGTAAAACAAAGCTTTTAAAAAACTTTTCATTTAAAACGTTTCTAACCCCTCGCTGTAAAACCTGTATACTTTCCTAGAAAATAGCATAATAGCATAATACTTTTCATAAATCTCAAATCATCAATTTTTCTCAAAAACCAGAAAGTATGCCATGTTAAAAACTTTCAAAAACTGAATGAATGATGCATCAATGTAACAGGTGAAATGATGAATTAACCGGAGACCCTGCAGTTGGTCCTGTACGGTTAATTCTATAGCTCAACATCCAATCCAACCGGAGTCACCTCGGTGACCTGTACGACACTACACTACAGATAAGTCGGAACTACCTGAAGTAGTCTGTACGACATGAATGGTGTAATAATACGCTCTAGTGCTTCTCTCATCAATCATCTGTGTACACAATCTAAGGTCACCTATCAGTCGGAACCCTCTCATGGTCTGTTCGACATGTCGGAACCCTCACATGGTCTGTACGACATGCACCTACTTGGATCCAAGGTGAGCGTGCGGTGCGAGATGAATAATATAAGCACTAACACCATGATTGCAGGTTATGAGCTATCAACATAATGTACATCATCAATGATTCACATGAATAACATAAAACTCACCTGATACTTACCTGTGCGTCCACATCACCAATTCATATATATATATATATATGCATCAATTATCAATTCATATAACTCATATCATTCATATCATGCATTCATGGCATTTTAGAAACATACTTCCATTAAAACTCAATTTCTGGGAATTTTAATAGCATATAGGTATAAACAGAAAATACTGCCCACTCACCTGGAGTTCGCTCTACAACTCCCTAGCACAACACATCAAGGCGTCATGACAATCGGCGCCTAGAACAATAATCAAATCAAACCTCATAAATCATATCGATAGAATATATAACTTATATAAAACACGTCACTACGTAGTTCGATCAGGAAGATCTGCAACTCAGATTTCCAATCCATAACTTCCAGAGGTCCATAATATATCTCTAGAACAACATCCTTAAATTTCATTACCATCCAACGGTCGGATCTCCGTCAATTGTCAAAACCGAGTGACGGTTAACATTCTATTTTATGAACTTACAACTCTAAATCCGGAAGATCCGTAAATCGGATTCCCAATCCGTAAGTTCCTATAATCCTCAAATATTACGTATTACAATGTATCAAAGTTTGGTGACGATCCAACGGTCGGATCGTCAGTTCACATTTTCACCTAACCACGAATCGAAACGAACTTAGGTTCAATTACTCAATTTACGTCCATCAATTATCAAAACTGAACCTAGAACATTATATATATGCTAAGAATGACATTGTCGGGCCAATGGCCACGCGCCGCCGCAAGGGCCGCCGCGGGTGGCGGTTGGCCGCCCCGGCTCGCCGGAAAATCCAACTATTTCCAAAAATTCTTAAAAAATACAGAATTGAATATCTCAATGAGTAGAGCAACTTTCATACCTATGGCCAAGGCCAATTCGGTCGGCAAGGCCTCCAATTTCATCAAAATCCGTGCGGACCCTAGAATTTGGTGTGCTTCGATTCAACCTCCAAACTTGTTCCAACGCCTCCACCACTGCTTGGGCTTTGTTCTAGGCCTCAAGAGGAAGCTATGGGTGGTGGAAATTGAAAGAAATTGCTTCGGGATTGGGTGATTCGAAGCTAAAGCCGCTGCACCCCTTTCTTGCGGTTTTCTCCATTTTCAAAGCCAAATCTCTCCAAATTTTGAGATGGAATGGGTAGAGGAAGGCTCCTAGAGTGTTTTACAAGGATTGGTTTGATGCAATTCGTCGGAAAAATGGGCCAAAACTAGTCGAGTTTTGGCATGGGTGCCGCGGGTCACGAACGGGTCGCGGGTTGAAAACCCATTTCTGTTCTTCTTCCTCCGCTTCTCGCCCTCTCTCCTTTCCTCCTTTCCCCTCCTCTGATTGGCCAGAAGCTTCTCTCTCTTCTCCCCATTCGCTCTCATCTTCTTCGTCTCCGATTGGGCATTTCTGCCCAGTCTCTTCTCTGTTTTTTTTTTCTTCATCTCACGCGCACACTCACACACAAAATCTTCTTCATCTCATCCCAGCCATCCATTTCAATTCTTCATTAAATCTGGGCCGTCCATTTTCATAAAATAAATTCTAGATTTAACTAAAATTATAATTCCTTAAAATGCCCAAATTTCAAACGTTAATAACTTCTTCGATATAACTCCAAATCACGAACTGTCTGCGCCCACGCGTCCGTAGCGACGAGTACTATGAGGATATGTCAAGAAAATAAATCTTAGATGGCACGACACGACGATTAACCTTGAATAATGCACGTGTCTCAAAGGGCATTTTTGTAAAATCCTTTATTAAAACTTTAAAAACTCTTAAAATCAGGGACGGGTTGTCACACCTAGGGTTAGTCTATTTAAACCTTATCAATAGGTAAGCATATCCTAACTACCTCACCTCTGCTGTAGGTATCAAAACTTAGATATCCACATTACCTATAGAATAGATATCAATTACCTACACTTGGGTATCAAACTCATCTATACTATCCATATATAAGACTCAAATATAATAATTTTTAAGCTAAAAATCAATTTGTTCCACATAAATAAGATTAAATTAGAAAATTGATGTTTGACAAAAAAGTAAAATTATAGATGGTAAAATAGGAATGTGGTCCAATATTCTAATAAATATGGTGTTAGGTTTTTACCCATGCTTCTCGTGTTTGAAACTTTCCCCTCCCCTAAATTAATGTAATCGTTTCGAACAGTCTCTCCTCCCTTAGTAAAAGTAAATTTTTTATAATAAAATAGGCAAGAAATAGAATGAGAAATGCTTGTTTTATTAACACCTCACATATTGTTGAATAAACTTTCACATACTTAATACTCCACATTTACTATTTTTTATTCAAATTTATTCTAATACGCCCTACATACTTTTTTCATAATACATGCACACCCTACAATCTCAACATACACTCCACGTTTTTTACATACACTCAACATTTTCTATATATACCCCACACTCTTCACATCTTAGATAAAATCATATTTTATGTTTTTTTTTCTGTGTAATCACAAAACAATGAAATTCTGTTGAAGAAGAATGTACTGTGTATGTAGAATATTGGATAGAAGACATCCATGAATCATTGGATAGAAAATCGAGATACTCTAAATGACTTTTTTTTTTTTTTTGGGTTATACAACATGCACAATTTATCCTGTGGTTATATTTTTAGCAGAAGTGTCCAATTTCACCCGCAGTCTTCTTTCAGAAAATCGAAGAAAAACTTTGGAAGATAATTTTTTTTTTTTTTTGTTATAGTTCCATCCTTTTTTCTTTGTCATAGCAGATTGATTAGTGAGATTTTTCTTCTCTTTGGAAAAAAGATCTCTAATAAATTTGGTTTTTTTGGTTTGAGCCATGCTTCTCTATCCTTTTTTTGTCCCTATAATAAATTTTGTTAAATTAGATGTAAAATTAGCTACCGACGAGGTTCAAACTCACGTCGTCATGCAAGAGCTCAACTCCTTTTCAGCACTGTGATAAAGAGCCACTTGCATCCTTCTCTATCCATTGGTTATGTTTTTGTTCTACAATGGATAGTGAGAGTGATTTTGAGAATTGAGGACGACAGATAAACTTTGGATATACACGTTAAATATCATGTGGGGATTATTTAGATTTTTTTAATTTTTTTAAAACCTTATGAAGTTGAAATTGTCATTGCATACTAGGGTAAGTCATTTAGTATTAAATTTTAATGTGAAGTGTATTTAACATATGTGGGGTGCTAATAATAAAAGCCAATAACAAATGAGAACCGTAAATATTAATTAACCTTATTACCTCACTATGGTAAGTTTTTTTAACATGTGAAAATAGTAAAAAAAAAATGTGTGAGTTTTTCCTAAAATATTCCAATAAAATTGGGTTGATATTACCTTTCGACAAAAAAATAAAAAATAAAAAATAAAAAACTATTCTATGTTGCAGACTGCAGTCCTATTAGATTAGGAATGTGATTGTGTAAATCCTTGTATATCTAGGAATATCTCTTATATTTCTATTCGGAGTTGATTATCTATCAAGAGTTGTAATCCTAAAAGGGTAAGAATTTTACCTATCTTACTACTATAAATAAGGGCACAATGGGGTAGAATAAAACACACCCATGATTACACATCTCTCTCTTCTCTCTCTATGCCGCACCTTTTTTCTTTCTGGCCTCCATAATTAGTCAGTAAATTATGCCTACAACACGTTATCAGCACGCTTTTGACGTTGCGCTAACAAGAGAGTTTGATCTTCAATCAGGGGAGTATTATTTTTTTAATCATTCTTTTTGTGATTAATTTATTATTTTGAATTGATCTACATGCTATTGATTCAATTTAATTTCTTTGTGTTGAACGTGATGCAACGCATTGAAGATGCAATTCCGGCTTTCCAAGAAGGATCTTCTACAAATTCAAAGGCTTTTGTAGTTTTCTGCCAATCAGGTACGCTTAAAATAAAGTAAGATATTTGAAACAACCATGAAACATAAAAACATTCCCCATGATGCATGAACCCCCTATGTTTATATTTTCCTTCCGATATATATATATATATTGTATATGTTCATATATTTGTCTATATATATATATATATATGTATGTTTCATGCAATACGCAATTATGCTATGTGGAATTTGTGAGTCAAAGAATCGAAAGAAATTATGACACACCCCGACCTAAATTGAGGCGTGCTGGCCGTCACGCCTCAATTTAGGACGGGGTGTGTCAGTTTGGTATCAGAGCGTAGGTAACCTAAGTGCAGTCTAGCAGGTCAATTAGTAATTATACAATACCAGAGAGATGATCCTACAATATTTATAGTCTGTCAGAACCGTCGTCGACTCCTCGTAAGCCACCAACAAGCACGCCTACCTAGAACCAGGAGGGGCGCAAAACAGAAACTGTGAGTGGGCAAAAACAAAGTTTTTCAAAACCATTTCTTCTTCCAACAATAATAACCCATCGCCGTAAAACCTGTATAGTTTCCCAGAAAATAGAATACATACATAGATCAAAACCATACTCGAAAGTAGTGAAATCCAGATATATACCATGTCAAATATCTCAGCATAATAATTAAGTAAACCAGGTGAAGTAAATCAATATAAGTGATATGTTAGCCGGATCCACATAATGTGGCATGTACGGCTGAACCTATAGCTCATCAAGTATGTCTGCACACGAGTCGGAACCACCTAATATGGTCTGTACGACAGGGCTAGGTGTAATAAGTACGCTCAAGTGCTATGCTCACGTGAAGGTTGTGCGATAAATCGCGAGTCACCTATGAGTCGGAACCACCTAATGTGGTCTGTACGACAAGGCTGTGCACCAAACTTGGATCCAAGGTGAGCGTGCGGTGCGAGAGGTGAACATCACGTGAAGGACTGTGCCTTAGCCACATCCGGGAACACTAACACCGGGGTGCATGTTTATGAGCTCTAAATGCCTCTAAGCATAACCATTACAATGCAACACAATCATCAATACATATACTCACCTGGAACTTACCTGAGCGTTCGCCGCATCAAACAATAACACACACAGCTACTAGATATAAGCATTTGACATGGCATTTAAACACAAAATCATTTAAATCAATTTTTCTGGGAAAAACATAAGGCATATATACATATATTGAAAACTAAAAGCCCACTCACTGGTATGTAGCAAGGTCGTAACCCCCGAGCCTCGCCTGACTGCGCTCGTCCTCTGAAAACGCCTCACCTATATGTGAAACAACTATTTTTAACATTAATTTTAAGCACATACTCAAAACTATGTAATAACTTCTCATACATTGCTCAATTGAGGTGTTTGAATATACCATCGTGGCTTACTCAACACCACGAACATCCCCATATTTTTAGAAAAACTTTCTGATGCTCCACGCGCCCTCACGCGCCGGCCAAGACACGACCATACTCGCGACCACTCACAAGCACGTGCCTGGCAGGTTGGACGGAATCCCTAACGGCGTTGAGGAATAATTGATAGGAGCATATTTATGCGACTTAGTTGCTTGTTTTAGTGCTTTTATGTTATTAGTTCTTAGTTATTTTAGTTCTTTAAGCTTATTTTGTGTGTTTTCAGGTTCATAAGACGTATTTGGCGAAATGATGCATTTTGGAGCCTTTTAGAGCAGTTTTGGGCTTATTATGGATAGCTTGTATATGGAGCAAGGTGGATGGACGAATTTGGAGTCAAAAGAGGTTAGAAACATGCTACAAATCAGAAAAGGAAAGTTCATGAAAAAGAAGATAAGGAAAGTGCAAGAAAAGAGGAAACATTATCCAAAACCTTATCCAACCTTATCTTATCCAAACCTTATCCTATCTTATCCTAACCTAATCTTGTTCCACCTTAATCCTAGCTACAAGTAGACCTAAAAACCTAATTTCTAGAGGCCATATCTGACCCTAAAAGGGTGCCACACCTTCCCCCCCCCCTTTTATGCCTTCTAGAATACCCAAAATCAGCCATAAGACACTTAGTTTCTAGAAGGCCCAATTTTGGACGAAAATTCTTAAACCTATTTCTAATTGGATTCTGATTTTATTTGGCCGTTTTTCTCTTGGATTTGGATTGTTTAAGTCCATATCTGAAACCAATTGGGCTAGGACTTAAGTTCCCAACCTTTGCCGCAAGCCCTAAGGGCCCTAATCACTTGTATCTGCTAGGTTTAACCGTAATTCTGATTCCTAGGGTTTTTACCATGCTATATATATATGGACCTTAAGTTGCCGCACCCCCAACACATAACCTAGGCAGCCATTCATCATTCATCACATAAATTCGTCCATACACACCCTAGGCAGCAAAACACCCCAAAAACACCATTCTAGCGCCCAGAAAATACAAGCAGCCGCTCCACCTTCTTCCACCCTCTTTGCCGAGTTCTCCACCACCTTCCAACCATCAAACACTCTTCCACACTCACCCTACACCCCTTGCCGTGCCTCTACACCCCCAAAAATCCATTCTACATCATCAAAATAGCCCAGAAACCATCAACACCCAATCTGCCGCAAGCAAGGAAAAGGGACAGATTCACTCAATTGTTTGGCTCTTCATTCTGAGTTGTTGAACAATTTTAGGTGTATTCTATCTTATATTTCAATGTCTAATTCATGTAATCTTTGTTTTGCTTTAAGTATGATTGGCTAAATTCGTTTTGGCTAAGGGTGTATTCAAAACCATGATTATATATGTGAAATAAGTTGATTACTTCCAGTTATCGTTGCATAAGCCGTGAATACAATTTGCTTAACCGTTTGATTTAGAACTTATTCTTGTATGTTGATTGAGAGTGCACGCTTAATTTGCATGTTTGAATTTGGTGCTAGGATATAAGTTTGTTTCACCTAATCGTTATGAATTTATATTCGCAAGTAGTGAAGGTCGCTAGTCACGATCGTGTTAAGTAGATTCCTGGCAAGAGTATCATGCTTTTCATAGTTACAAATGCCTTGTCGATGCTTATGCTTTCCAAAGAACGTAATGATTCTAACTTGTGTCTTTATCATGCTGTTCATATAGAGAACTTGTTAGGAATAATTTGTTTGCGATGCATATTCATCCAATTCAATGATTCTAGGGAAATCTGAAGGTTAATTTAAGCGGACCTAATTAACTTGGAGTGTCGAGGTTCATAACTTATTGAATTGATAACTGGAAATTGATTTACGTTGCATATATTTCATGTGTGGAGAAGAACCCCTTAGCTATTCCATCATCCATTGATTCATCACAATTTTGTCTTACAATCTGCCCATTTAATTTAATTTCGTCCAAACACAATCCCCCCATATTTTGTTGAGTCTTAGTCATTCAAATCTGTTTTATTTTGTGTTTTTAAGCATTTGGAGTCATAAACACTTTCAAATTCGTCCAAATCAAGTTCTAGTTTCTTTTTGAGTCAATTTGATTGTTTTAGGCAGTTTTGAGTGTTTCAAATCTGTTTTGAGTCATAGTAGTCTTGTTAGAGTCTTTAAGTTTAGTTTTTGTGTTTTTAAATCAATTTATATTAGATTAGCACCCCTAGTTAATCCCCGGTTAGAACGATCCCTACTTACATCATTACTACAATTGTCACAAATAAGGTTTAATTTGTGTGTCAACATAATTTTCACATCAATAATCCGTTAAATAACAGTATATACCGTTATATTTACCTGACACCGTTAGTATATTCCGTCAAAATTGACGGAATATTCTCTTTCTCTTTCGTTGGTTAGCCTGATTCCGGCGCCGACCACCGCTGCACTCGCCGGTTTTTGGAAAAACTTTGAACTTCAATATCTTCACCATTTTTCAACCAAATTTCACAAACTTTATACCAAAATGAAGCTCTGAGCAAGAACAAGTTCTTACCACTTTTACGTCCTAAAACCAACGAAAAATGGCCAGAAAATTTCTTGAAAAACCGGCTATCCTTGCAATCCCACTACCAAGCTTATTTTGAGGTCCAAACTCAACCAAAACTAATCTAAAATACTAGAGAAGATGAATAATTACCTTCTTAAGCTTCAAAACTAGCTAAAACATTCGCGATCACGTCGGAGAAAATTGCACCCCTTGCCGGAGCTCGAGTATCTCGAGTTCTACTAACCCTTACCTCAAACTAAAGGCATGATTTGACTCCTAGGCTTGCAAGGAGTTCAAAAATGACCTATTCCAACTCGATCTGTAAGAGATAAAGATGGTTGAGTGAATGACCGTACGGATTGTACGGACGGAATAGAGAGTTTGAGAGAGAGAGGGTGCAGGAAGGTGTGCACGTGTGGTGTATGTGTGTGACCTTGCCCGGATTGGGCAATTTTAAATTGCCATAATTTCTATTGGGCTACAACTTAGGGCCACCAATTTGGTCCTAGACAACCCTACAATTTTAATTGGATCCCAAGAGATAGGAAATAAGGTAATTGGTCCATTTTCTTGGCCCATTTATACATACACAACCCAACGTTTAAGGGTAAAATCGTAATTTCCACGCTTTCGGGGATACGATATATTATAATTCAAGACGGGTCCTCACAAATTAGAAGCAATTAGGGTTTGAGCCGCGGCCCGTAGCCACGCCAACCAAACTAAGCCTACATCTCAAGGCTTGGGGACTGGAACTCTGAGGCAACAGTCTTTTGGGCTTTACTACATGCGTGGACCAAGCCTCTGGCCTGGGTTTGAACTTCTGGGCCCGTAGCCCCCTAAGCAGCATACCAGCATTTTTTTCGCTGGGCCTACCTACGGCAAGCCTTCAGCTTACTGGGTTTTTGCCCCGCATGCGTCCAAGCCCGTAACAATCATTCCTTGCTCGGCCCATTGCTTGTCACAACCAGCACCGATGTCAGCCCAGATGGCAGGGCTTATTTCCCAAAGCCCACAAACGTAGCCAGCCCTCGGCTAGGCTCTGTGCGCTCCCACCCCAGGCTAGCTTCATGCTGAGCCTTGCACCCGCGCCCTTTTGTGGCCCAATAACCAACAGCCCTCACTGTTGGGCCTTTTTTCTCTTACACATGTGGCCTGCAACCATGGTTGGATTGCTTGGCAGCCAACCCGAGGCCCAATAAATCGTTTTTAGGGCTTGCCCCGTACACGGAAAACATTTTTGGGCCATACGTTTTCGAACCCAATGCTAATTTTTGGCATTCCAAATAATTTTAACCCGAATGTTATAATTATTTTTGTTTCTACGATCGACCCTGAATAGTCCCGATCTTTTAAATTAATTAAAAGTGACCAGTAGTCGATTAATATGACAATTAATCCAAAATTATTGGCCTAAAGCCCACTTTTTGACATTAACGATTCAATAATTTATTTCTCTTCTTTGAACTGTTGACATCCTTTTGTAGTCACGAAACACTCACACTTGAGTTCCCGAAGCAACTCAACCCGACATTTTTCATGAAAACCATGTCTTAGAACTAAAATATTCTAACTTTGATGCTTATGGATGATTCATTCCCATAGCACCAATCACAATCTTGTTCCCTCCAAATTCAATGGATTGTTGAACCGTCACAACTTTGATTTCCCTTATTTGGACATTTCTAATAGAAACCACTTTATGTGGGGTACAAAACATTACCTGAAGCAGACCATGATTACGTCCATGAATGAGTATGATTATGAAGTTTATAAATCCGATTGACTTTTGACTAGAGAATACTTTTCTCTTCCTTCCATGTTTCTAACTCACCCCTGAAGCAGCAGTGTAGAAAGCGGTAGTTTACTAAATTCTCGGATCTGATTACTACCACAAACGTGAGAGAAAGGTATGGACCCAGTTTAGCTGTAGTCTACCGCATGGCTCAACCTAATTTGGTCAAAGCTTACCGAATGGTGTTGCATTGCTCCGGCAGGGATACACCGAATGGCATACTCTCTCACAATCCAATTTCGAGTTTGTTTTTACAACATATGGTAGAATCAGGGCCTGCCAAGGTGTGGCATCATGCCCGAAGCGTGATCCCTGACACCTAAGACCTAAAACTTCAAGAATAAGGGTTAGTATTCCCAAACCTCAACCTTGCAAAATCTACTTCCGTCTTGATGGAATAGATCATTGGTTATGCACCTGTTTGTGCCTCTACCAATGTCGTTAAGGAGTACCGTTCTCGTAGTCAATATGTGAGACTAATTTTGCTCCACCAAACACCGTTGGAAGAGTAAAACTTTGACATGGATGGCCTTGTTGGCTGAATCCCCTTAGTAAACCATTTACTTTGTGAACATTTTTCTATGTTCTTGGATTCATGTTTGGTGTATGTTTTACTTATGGATAATCTTATTGATATTGTCCTCGAATATGAGTTAATTGAATCATGTTTCTTAAAACATGTGACCGATTCAATTAAACAGGTGATTAGGTAGGAATGTGGGAAAGTTAGTTGTCTGGATGAATGCGATACTACACACACTAACTTTACACCTAAATCACATCTCTAACAACGACTTCAGGTCTATCCAACCTGATTAAGAGCATTGGCACGCTCCTCGTTGTATAAATGGTACTGAATTACCATTTAAGGGACCTTAAATTCTCCCTGTCATTGAGTTTTTAAGGATATTCGAGAGAACAATGATCATAAATGAAACCACTGAAGAAAATAGAGTGAAATATCTTTGCACCACCTCCAAAAATGAGCCTGAAGCTTTGATTTGGGGCCAATGGGTTGTCTCCCAACTGGAAACACACCACCTGTGGCCAGCTTGGAGCCGGGTGATTTGAGCAGTTTACTTGTTTTGGCACGACCTTTTGGGACACTTAGGTCGAGCAATGATGCTACGACGCATCTCCTTACCCGAAGTAAGGATCTTGTGCCTACAAGCACACTTTGCCAAAACTCGCTTGTTTGGAAAATTGATTTTCTAAATCATTCCTAGCAAAGATACGAAATCACCCTTTTTCATAGTGGATTCAAGGGAATATATGTGGACTAATCCAACCAAAATGCAGAACATATAAATACTTATGGTTTTGGTTGATGAATCGACAAACTGGTCACATATTTGTCCACACACATTGTTGCTAAACGTTATGGCCGATCAAGGGTTCACCACCGTACTTATCCCTTAAAGTCCGGGAGACTGGATAGTGTCGGAGAGTTTATATCGACGGTTTTCGATAAAGTATTGCATGTATTTTGGGTTTATAATTGAACATTGAATTCCCATGTTCACCCCAAATAGCCTCGCCTAGTGATCATAAAGTGCAAATTAAATGATCGCCCGGATTTTGGTGAACGTACCAAGTTTTCAGTTTTTGCCTAGGGTTATGCAATCTTGTACGCAGCTATGTTCGTCCACCTTGAGGCCCATTGCCACCCAACCTATTTGACGTTACAGTTGGTTACTAGGTACGAACTTGACGATTTTCGTATTTACGCATTTGGGTGTGCATTCCATGTGCCAAGTTGCGTCGTCGCAACGTACCAACATGGGTCCTCAAAAAAGGATATTTGTCGATTATGATTCTCATTCACACTAGCTCTCTTCAAGCCCTTGCACACGATCTCTTTACTGCTCATTTGCGGGTTGTCACTTTAATGAGACAGTTTTCCCGTCGTTAGGGGGAGATAAGAACGTCAACGTTCCTGTAGAACGGCGCGAAGTTGCGTGGACGTTGCCCACTATGTCTCATCTCGATCCCCATACCGCACAAGTGTGATAAGCAAGTGCGATGAATTCTAGCTGTTAGAATGTTGCTCCAGACGCATTCCTCTGATCTAGCTAAAGTGACGAGATCATATACCAACTGCAAACATGTCTGCAAGGATAGACGTACTTAACAGACGTCGAGTCAACATCCCTAGAGGGTGTGCCGCCCTTGTTGGACAGTTCAGACACCCATGTTGGACAGTCTGGTACACTGGCGGATGGCCAATCAATCTATCTTGGTCTGGAGCACGACAGATCATTCGGTTCGTAGGATTTATTTCCCTAGAAGAAGAAGACACGGCACAACAATGAATCCATACTTGATCGCTGTCTCAAATCATTTCCATCTCATGAGATTAATCCGGATTACTCCCGAGACTTAAAGTTCTTGGTCCAGTATACTAGTTTGGATGAGCTAAATGGAATTGAAATGAGATTACCATCGATGATGTTTTCACTTATATGGTAGCTACCGACATAAATGAAAAGCGACGATATCGAACCATGTTCCGTTGATTAAGTGACAACGTAGAACTGATTAAACAACCAAAACAATAATCCAGGTCAAATTCCTTACCAAAATGTGTTTGGACTTGTCGTTCCTACACTGCCCAAGGTAACCCTATTGTGTTACAAGTGGGAAAGGAAGCGTTATGAGATGAATGAAATAGTGCGATTTGATGCACGCCTTACGACACAAGGTTTCTCTCAAAACGTCCTGTGATTGATAGCAGCATTATGAAATGTGGTTAATGTTTTTTCCATAGGGATATTGATATGAAGATTTATATGTAAGTTCCCGAAGAATTATATGGACTGGTTCAAATAGTTCTAAACCACGAAACACCCTCTTAACTCTTTTTGAGGTGTTCACTTATGGATTGAAAAATCCGACGGATGTGGTATGGGGTCTACATGATTATTTGATCAGTCAGGGATATGAATGAATGCCTTTGCGTGTTAAACTATGAAGTCTTATTCCGAATTGCTAGAGTTACAGTTTATGTCGTTGACTTGAGTATTTACACACTCAAGGGGGAGTGTTGCAGTCCTATTATATTAGGAATGTGATTGTGTAAATCCTAGTATATCTAGGAATATCTCTTATATTCTTATTAGGAGTTGATTACCTATTAAGAGTTGTAATCCTAAAAAAGTAAGGATTTTACCTATCCTACTACTATAAATAAAGACACAATGGGGTGGAATAGAACACATCCACGATTACACATCTCTTTCTTCTCTCTCTATGTCACACCCTCTCTCTTTCTGGCCTCCATAATTGTTCAGTAAATTATGCCTACAACATTTTAATATTTGTGTGTGACCATTTTGCCGAACTAAATTGAGCAGTTGTGGGAGACCATCAAGTCGCATCGATCACTATGAGCAGAATGAAGAGGCCTTTAAGGTATGATAAATAAGTACTAAATAAATGTCCCTCTTAAAATAAAGTTGTATCGTGCTTGATTTTGGTGCATTCATGCTTCACTCTATAATTAATAAGCAAATGCCAGATACACCATATTTTATACAATGCAAACGGTAGTGAATTTGACGCCGCTCATGTGAAAAAATGATATGTTTGCACTAATTAAAAGTTACCGCTAGGTGATATATCATATATGGCATTTGTTGATTGGTATTAAGTATTAACTACATTAAGAAAAATTAAAGAAACGATGAAGAACTAGAAAGAGAAATAAGAGAGGAAAACTTAAGAGAAAAATAAAAGATCTATGTATTATGATTGATGATTAATTGATACATCAATTCTTTTTATATCTCACTTAACAACATAACAAACTACTGACAACTCAACAAAACTATAATAGTTAATTACATCAATATATTTATACTAAGGGGTGGAGAAATAGAGGTTGTGAACTCGTAATTTTTCGAAATTCAAACGTATATAACATCTCGCTTACAAGTGAGAGAAGTATTATTATACTAAAAAAATTGAACTGAGACTCAAATCTCTATCATATACAATCATCTAAAAAATGACCACAAAAAAAGAAAAGAATAAAGGAGTTGTTATTGGTACGCACATAAAGTCATTGTGCACTACTTTTATAAGAGCTGGCACACAAAATAAGTGTGAGATGACTTTTTTAGAGTGCTAATAACATTAACAAAAAATAAACGAGTATAATAGAAAAAATATCTCCTTTGTGAAATAAGGAAAACAAGAAAAAAATCCGATACAAGTGAAAGCCGTCATGTCATTTTATGTTGAATTATTTTTTTGACAAACGATATAAGTTATTTACAAAGTTATTTTGACTACAAGTCGTTCACTCACCCATAACAAAACACATTGAGCTATAATTTAGTATCATACTCATTATAGAAATATATCATTCTCGTATTCAAGTGAGCCGAACATGAGATCTCCTCCCACTAAGTAGTGATTAAGTGCCTCTATACACCAACTAGTCATGTACTTTTCTATTGAATTATTGAAGTACTTCAATCTCCCATATCTGGTTGCTGCCTGATATATTTCCATTCTGATCAATCGCCAAAAGGATTGGTAACTATCTGATTCCAAACTCCATTTTCTTCTTCTTCTTCTATTGTTCATGTGTCAATTCTCTCCAATATGCCAAGGACAAATTTGTTCGAATTAATGGAAACTTTTTAAATCCATCAAGTCCTTCACATTCATCGTGAAGCAAATTTGATTGCTTTTCCATATTTATGCATCCTTATGAGTTAGAGATATGCTACAGCCAGTTGCTCATGACGCATTGGCAAGGTTCTAAAAGATGCTAGGTGTTAGTCGGGCGGCAGGCTAGGGCTCAGCGCCTAGGTGGCTAGGCAGGGTCTAGATGGGCGTCTAGGCGGACTACATTATAATGTCTGTTTATACTTAAAATATATATAATTCATTGTAAACTACAAAATAGAATGACATATCTATTATGAAGTATTGGAACATAATGAAAACATGGGGAACAAGCATGTAATGTGTGCACATATAAATATTCAACAAGTCTCTTACAATTTATTTGAAAAAAAATAAAATGCAAAATGAAAATTATCTATTTTCTATCTAAGTAAGTCGCAACCTAGGCGGATGCTTAGCGGGATTGGGAGGGCGACTCAGCAGTTCTAGGAGCCATTTCTTCATATTCAAACACCTAAGCATTAATCGAGCAATGGCCAGCCGCCTAACGCCTAGGCAAGAATTTTTAGAACAGTGCGCATTGGTAACTCTGATCATGGACGGATGTAAGACTCACAAGGCGGATGAATCGGCAATTTTGACATGAACGGATATAAGACTCGCAAGGCATCGACGTCCGGTGTTACCCACAGACAGCTGGAGTAAAATTCATATATCTATAGTGGGTTTGATTCCCTCCATATTATTTTCAATCAGTGGAGGACAAATTCTTCTGAAGGGAAAGGAAGCAAAAAGCAGTCCTAACCTAGTTCTAGCCATTGTTTCAGAAAGCAGCAGATTCAAAGCAAAAGGTATCCCATCCACCAATGGACAATGCCGAAAACCCCCCTGGTTGTTGGCTATATAAGGGGCAAGACCACACTGGCTTGAAGCACCATCCACAAAGCTAAGTACGAAGTAAGAAACCTCCTTCTATCTGACTTGCCATGGCCTCAATGCAGTGCTACATACCTGCTAATGAACTGTGCCAGCAAAAGTGTTCCGAAAATTCTTATGGTTTTGAGCACGAAGAGAGTCACCATGGACACCGGTATGGCGGCCATGGCAATAGTGGCGGCCATACTCATCAGTATGGCAAACCCCATAGCCAGACTCCTCAGTATGGCCAAACCCATGCATACAATCACAACTAAACCGTGCCGAAACCACAGACTGAGTGCTATAGCGAAACCCAGGAGTCATACTACCTTGAGACAAATACGGCCAGACCTGGTCAGTCGTATGGTCAAGCTTACGGCCAGAGTCCTTGCTCTGTGACTCAAACCCATGGCTATCTTAGTGGGCATGCTCAGAATGGCAGTCACCACCAAGCATCTTACGGTATGGCTTGCCATGGAAGGACTGGAAAGCACAAGAAGGCAGGGAACATGTGCAAGACCAAATGCAAGACTGGCTACCAAAGTGGTAGTGACAGCGGCAGCGACTGTGACAGTGACTGAAGATGCATGCAAAATAAGGTTAAATGTCATACATATATATGCACCATTCACACACTGAGTCATAATTACGTTTCATTTATTCACATTAGGGTAGTTTAGACTACATAATTAAGATTTTAATCCCAATTACAATGACATGCTTACACAAACAATCCTATGGTTTCATAAGGAAAAAAGAAGATACAACGCTAAAAAAATTCTGCGTTTATGTTCTAAGTTTCTAACTTTCTTGTCCAATTTTTTTGCGGAGGTAATAATAACACTTGTGGAGAAGAAACAAGAGTAACTGCCTCGCAATGTATTAAATAAATAAGATGAAGACTGGATGACATGCTTCACAAGTGTGGTACTGTATCCTATGTAAGAAATAAATGGTTTGTGTTTAATAGTGTGTTTAATGAATAAGTCCTCAATGACACAATGGTGCAATTGTTCACCAACTAATCTAAATACACAATAATTTACTTCAATCAAAGGATTTTGAAGTAAATGAGTTGAGTTATAAAGCGCATACCGACATAACCTAAAGTAAACGATTCATTTGTGAGAGAAATTCACAGTACACATGGAGAACCGTAAATGCACAGAAGATGGTGCAGAAGCAGTGCAAATAAGTTTTCAGCCAAAAACCAACAGTATCGGACAAAAAGGGTACCACAACATATATAGCAATACCATACCACTAAATGAAGTCGCGGATTGATAGTACAAAAACAACTTGAGAAGATTACATAACAAGAGGAAGCAAGGATTGATGGCACAAAAAAAAAAAAACATGAAAACACAGTGTGTGAACAACATGATAAAATCATACAACCCTTGATATTACATGGAAACCTTTCTAATGCAATATAAAGTGTCACCTTCCTTCAAGAGACCTCAACCAAAAGGCTGCTATGGCTTGAAGAGCAAGATTTTCAGCTTCATCTTGGGATAACCCAGTGGTTTGCAGATGTTTCTTTCCAATCTTGAAGGAGTGATCGCCACCATCAATGACATGCAAATCACCAAGGCATTTCATCTTCTTGCGAGTAGTTTCTAGCTTTTCCAATGGACAAAGCCCATCTTTACTAGCCTTCATAAAGCGTAATTGTAGCATACAAACCCGAAAATGTAAGAGATGCAGAACATAAGAAAGCAACTCATATAAAATGGTAGTAACAGCTTTGTAAATTGATAACGTATAGAAAGAAAAGGAAATTCTCAATTTGGTCATAAAAAGTGACACAAGACAACTGAATAAAGTGAAACAAGACCTAATAACAACTTTATAAAGTGATAACATATATAATGCTAAACATTACGGTGCAGCAGTCGCATTTGTATGATCATAGACAATGAAAGAAAAAAGAAAACTTTGTCATACCTGTACAAACATTATGGGAATAGAAACTTACAATATCGATTCATCTCGCACTGCTCCATTCATGCCCTGAAATTTAAGGCGCCCAGATCAGGCACACAAGTTCGCGTATTTTAGAAAGCTGGGTAGAAGTCCATTAGGTCAAAACATCAACTTTGAAGGGTCCAATGAATGCAGATTTTCTTCTTCAAAATATCAGATAATTTAATCTCAGCTAGTTTCAACATCCATATGTGTTATAGAATATTTACGTCCAGTGATTTTATGCCAATAGGAAGAAGAGAAAAAAAATAATAAAAAGAGCAAACACTTGGCACGAAATAAGATGCAGGGACAACATCAGAACAGCGAACCTTTAGTGGGTATCCTAAGCAATTTATTGCTGAAGCATGAATGTCTTCCTTGCAAGCTACCATGCAACTGACTCTACATACCAATGAAATCCAAATTCCAAAAAACAAGGCAGAATATGATTGTAGAAACGGAATACCAAATACCGCATGTCCTCATTACTTGTCTATCTTATTGACATGCTCCATTAATTGAGGGATCCATGGCATGTAACAACCACACTATATTAATGAAGAATTATGGTTCTGTTAGTACACAAGTTCCTTTACAGAGAAAACAAGTCCCAATCCAAAAAATTCATCTGTAAGCAATACATCCCTATATCATTAACTTGCTAAACTACTAAAAATGACTTCAAACTTACACTACCAAAACAGAGCACAGCTTCATAAATTGTCTACATAATTTCTAGTGTTAAGCACTGCTGCCAGTAGAAGATGCATCCAAAATACATATTGCTAATCCAAAATTTCAACTTCCAAAGAGGTTCTCCAGCATTACTTGACTTTAACAGACACGACCTTGTCGTAATAGCATTTTAGGCTAGAGCAAATAAACTTCAGCACAAAAAGAAGTATAACCTTGAACCCATAGGTTTCCCGGCCAAAATCAACGGATGACCCGGGTACTTAGCAACCGCCTTTTTGGCAACATCGCCATGAAAATCGACCAACTTTTCAGCCTTTGGAGGAGCCCTCTTTTTCCCACCAGAAATATCTGCCAAGAACACAACTTCAATATTT
The DNA here is from genome assembly GCA_035220775.1 of Malus fusca. NCBI lineage: Eukaryota > Viridiplantae > Streptophyta > Magnoliopsida > Rosales > Rosaceae > Malus > Malus fusca. The sequence continues at coordinate 26,551,345 of CM069064.1, forward strand.
TACAAATACAATAGAGATAAGATGACCCAATTCCATGAATAACTCAAAGCACCATATATACCGAGAAGAACTCAAAATTTAGCAAAACAAAAAAAAAAAAAAAACACATACACTCACACGGGTAATCGAAGATAACAACTTCTACAGCATTTAGTGCTTTTTTCCAACATTTTCTTCCACCTAAATGAAAACCCACAAAGCTAAAAGCTTCAGGTTTTACTGAACGATTTCTTTCTGATATTTCCAAAAGAAGCAAACAAATTGAAAAAGGGACCTGAACATCCAGTCTGAAGAAGAGGGAGCACCAGCACCATGAGCAAAGACCACCACAGGGGATACTTTCTCCAGTGCGGACGAAGATGCACCATGAGCAAAGACCACCACGGTGATGGAGCCATTCTTAGTCGAAGAAAACCCCTTCCGAAAATGATTTCAATTTTCAATCTGAGCTCTGAACTGATTTTCGCGCCAAATGGTGTGAAGACCCAATTTAGACCACCCGCCAAGCGAGTTAAGATCACATTTGGGTTGGGCTCTTTTAAGTGGGTAAATAGGGTTAGGTTTGAGGAAAGCCCAATTTGGTTTCTGTCCATCAACCCAACTTGGTTAAATCCTAAACTTACCTTGATGGAAAGGATTAGGACCCTTGATTAATTTTTCTTTGCTAGAATATGCTTGATAATTTCTCCACCTCATTATTTGTTAGTTTGAGGTCAATGAGGTAACCTATTGTTTTCAAATTCTAATAAGTTATAACTAAGTGACAAATATTTGTGTAATTACTTCTGTCTCAATTTTTGATATTTCATAAAATGTTAACCATTTATGTGGTTTCGTAGTTTTAATATCTTACAACTGGATTCTTTCTCAAATTTTAGTTTCTATTTTGAAGTCATGTGCTTTCAAATTTTGCATTGTAGTTTGCGCTTTATTTAAGTCAAAGCAGTCACATCTAATACTGGATTTAACTATGGTTATTGCGTAAAATTAATTTTGTTAGTAAATTGATTTGAAATTGGGCCCTTTGGAATATGATTTGAATTTTAATAGTTTTAACTTTTAGGCAATGTTTGCTACATTAGGGGTTTAGGGTTTTATAATAAGCTAGGTTAGGGGTGGTTGGGGTTTAGGATCACAAGAAATTAAATTTATGCAAAATATGTTCAAGTCGAAAATGAGAAAAGAAAAGAAAAATGACTTATAAACCAATAATCATTTTAAAATTGTAACTGATATAACTAATAAATTGAAATTGTATTGCAAGATATAAACTGCAATGCAAAGTCTGAAGCAAAAACAAAAAAAAAAAAAAAATGAGTTGACCTATTCTGAGATAAAAATTTGATAAAGAGGCCAACTGTACAAGTATAAAGTAGTTTCTTATTTTTGTTCGTTCGAGTACATTACAAGACTAGAAAAAACCATTATCTTGTACAGTGGCTAAATATGTCTGGCTAAAAGGGATCATTTGGGAATTTAGAGTTTATAAACGATGTGAGAGTGAAAACCCATTTTAATAATTGTTCACATCATCATTTAACGTTGGTGACTTAACAAATATTCAATTTTTTAAATTTTAAGTAATTATTTATAATGTTTTAAGAAGTTTAGACGAATTTAATTCATCCTTACTTCTATGCTTAATATTTTGATATTGTATGTTTTGATCAAGGTTCTAAAAGACGCTCGCTAGGTGCTAATTGGGCGGTAGGCTAGGGCCTAGCGCTTAGGTGGTTAGGCGGGCGCCTAGGCAGACTAGGCGAATTTAAGTAAATATATTATATTTCGTATAAATAAGTGTTTGCTTATACTCAAGATATATATAACTATTAATTACATCATAAACTATAAAATAGAATGACATATATATTACAAAGTATTGAAACATAATGAAAACATGGGGGACAAGGATATAATGTGTGTTCATTTATTGAAAAAATAAATAAAATGCAAAATGAATGTTATCTATTTTTTGTCTAAGTGAGTCGCGACCTAAGCTGGTTCCTAGGCGGGTCTGAGCGTGCTAGGCAGGTGCCTAGGCGGTTTAGGCGGGCACCTCAGCAGGTCTAGGTGTTCTTTCTTAATTATCAAATACCTAGGCATTAATCGAGATAGTGGTCAGCTGCCTAACGCCTAAGCAGGACCTAGGTGGTGCTAAGCAGGAATTTTTAGAACAGTGATTTTGGTTGGTTTAATATAAAAGCTTTCTAGCGGTGAAAGAAAGCCATAGCCTAATTTGAGCCTTTTGGTAGCTAGGTCACTGTCCACTTCGATATGGATTGGATTCGATTTGAAAGGAATTGATATGGTCTCCAGCTCGTATTGTCCGATGAAAACAAATGCTGTTCCTCTAGTTTTTTGCCACAATATAGAGCAATTTTGGTATCCCCTCCCTCCATATATGGTGACAATATCTTATCCTCACTAGCATCCAGAAGCATTTGGACACGTGCTAAATGCTTTAGAGAATTTTGGCTGATCATTCAAGAAACTCAGGATCGAATAAAGGAGAGCAACTTATATAGAATGGATTCAGTGTTACGTGACTTCCCAATTCAATAGTACATTGCTATGTGGAGAAAAATTGCACATGACCTATTGAATAAAAGACGCAACTTATATAGAACATATTCAATGTTACGTACGTGGCTTCCCAATCTAATAGTACATTGCTATGTGTAAAAAAATTGCACATAACAATATATTATTGAATAAAAACGCTATGTGACGGTAAATCCATTTCATTTAAGTCTTTCTTCCAATGGAGATATGGATTGGCTGTGGAGATATAAAGCAAACAAAAAGCTAAGATTATCATAGAAGGTGGGATAGGAGGAATGTCAAACAGGAATTAAATTTGTATCTGCATTGACCCCTAGCCTTAATGAATCAGATCAAAGATAAGGTTTTGATGCCTAGCTATAAGGTCCTTAAGCTTCTTTCATTTATTCTTTTTTTGTTAAAGATAAGCCTAATTGCTTGTCAAGGTTCGTAAGGGACAAGTCTCTCTCTCTTTTGTTTATGGTGACAAAAATTCCAAGTTGTAAGGAACGTGACTTCCAACACTTCTTTTCTCCGCATTGATACCTCTGGTTTTTTTTTTTTTTTTTCTTCTGATATTTGAATTGAATTTATTAAAAGAAAATTAAGTGAAAAAAAAGAAAGAAAAAATGTACATAAGGAAGTAAAAAAAAAGCATGCGAAAAACGTTTTCCTTATACAAATTGCTTTAATTAGTTAGGGCCTTTTTTAATAAAGTATCGCTTTTGTTGTGGGAAATTCACCTTGGATTGGAGAGATTTTTCAATGTGATCGTCATAAGAGATGGTACATCACGTATCCTTATATAAATTGTGGGTTATATGTGTTAAAATGTTAATAACTTAAAAATTAAAATTTTCCACCACTTGCATAAAAACACGTGGTGTACCATCCGCATTCCCCGTCACAACTAAAAATTTCTCCTTGGATTGGTGCATTGCATTAGCTAATTTTATTTTATTTAATTAGGAAGAGATCATGAAGATCTTAGGAAGCAGGAGGATCTGATTTTTTTTTACCACCAAAGGTCAAGTGCCAAGATCCGCATACCCCACCGCGATAGACTAATCACTATAATGCTCAATTTTCACCACATAACCTTTATGTTTATTTGTGGCTTGAAGATCTATAAAAGGGCTTCTAAGCGAATCCTTTCTTCAACAAATAAGGCAAAGCCAATAAGCAAGGAGTTGGAGTTCAATTGAATCTTATTACAGGGCAGTGATTGCTCACTCTCCCTCAAGAGCTTCTCAGCTTAAGGCAATATGTTATACCAAGATCCTTAGTTTGAGGGGGATATTTGGTATATTTTAGGCTGTGGAGCTCGTGAGGGAGAACGACCAAGCTTTTGCCTTGATTTGTAGCAGGCTCTGAATTTCATCGATGGACAAATAGACCCCAAGGCATTTTTGTTGCTCACTCTCCCTCAAGGGCTTCGACCAATGTCAGACATGGCAAGCTCGAAGACCTGGGGGAGAGTGGATAAAAAGTGTCTTGATTAGTATATGGCAATGACATTTGATGGTGGTTATCAATGATCATGCATCGAAGCTCAGATGTTTTTGAAATGGTGGTTAGTGATCTTACTGTTATCATTTCTGGCTCAGGTAAATTTTAGAAAATATCATGCTCACACACACATACACCCACATGACATGCATCATACATATATGGAAACAATTAGAGCTCGTTGGAAAATATCAACTTTGACTAGAACAATGAACTAAATGAACTATATAAGTTATCATATGAGTGGGCAAGAACTCAACGCTAATTATCGACGAGTTTGCTTTCCATGTCTGTTATTTCCTATGCTATACATGTTCCAGTTGGTGAGCTATATATACGTCCCCCTCTTTTTCGTTATCTGCAACTTTGGGCATGTGAACGGAAGAAGAACAAAGAAGGAGGAGAAAACTGTTTTTGTATGTCAGAAACAAAACAAAAAAAAAAAAAAAAAAAAAAAAAAAAGAAGAAGAACAAAGGAGGAGGAGGAGACTGTTTTTTATTGAAAGAGACGAGTACTGTTAGGGTGATCAAGTACAGGAGTATTTATCTTCTTACATAACCGAAGAACTTACTCTCTCACTCTAATAATCATATTAACTAGGGTTGTTTTTAGTTATATTCTTTGTACTCTACACAAAATCTCACTTGACCTTCTACAATCTATTATGTCTCATTTTACCCTTTATAGTCTTCTTTTGTGTCTTGCTTTATCCCATTTCATCAACTAAGTTTAAGGAAGCGTTATGTTCCGTTGATGTGGCATTAATTCTTTACTCTTTTCAACTCGTCTTCACATTTTGGACTTTTGAAAACCGCAAAATAATCCTAGGATGCAAAACAACAAACTAAGGGCTGGTTTGGTACTGCTGTGCTTTGAAAAAAAACTGATGTGAGAATAAACGGCTGTGCTGTGAGAATAAGACCTAGTTTGGGAGTGAGGTGCTTAAAAAAAAAGCACCCATGAAAAAAAGCTGTGAGGGTTTTAGGTGTTTGGTAAACTGAAAAAAAATGGCTTATTTTGGAAGCTGCTGTGAGAATAAGCTGAAATCAAAGGAAAAAGCTGAAGCTGCTATTTGCAGCTTTGGAAAACTGGCTTTTGTTCAAAGCACACAGAGTTACAGTGCTTCTTTAATGAAAAGACCCACTATTAGACTGCTTTTTTTTTTCCAAAAGCACTTTTATAAAAAAGTTTACCAAACACTCTGCTGATTTATTTCACAGCCGCTTATTCTCACAGCACAGCCGCTTATTCTCACAGCAGTTTTTTTTCAAAGCACAGCAATACCAAACCAGCCCTAAGCGGCTGTGAAATAAATCAGCAGAGTGTTTGGTAAACTTTTTTGTAAAAGTGCTTTTGGAAAAGAAAAAAAGCAGTCTAATAGTGGGTCTTTTCATTAAAGAAACACTGTAACTCCGTGTGCTTTGAAAAAAAACTAGTTTTCCAAAGCTGCAAATAGCAGCTTCAGCTTTTTCCTTTGATTTCAGCTTATTCTCACAGCAGCTTCCAAAATAAGCCATTTTTTTTCAGTTTACCAAACACCTAAAACCCTCACAGCTTTTTTTCATGGGTGCTTTTTTTTTAAGCACCTCACTCCCAAACTAGGTCTAAAAGCCCCAGCCAAATTTACCCCAAATTCTTTCCCTGACCCTAAGTGGCTTAATTTCCCCAAATCTTCATTAAAACTCCCAATTTCTTTAATATGTTCCTGTATCCAATGTTGAAACGACCAAAGAGCATATGCCATGTCAATAAACCTTATGTTTTTCTCAACTCAGTTGACGAAATATGGTAAAGTGGGACGCAATAGAATAGCACAAGAGGTAAAGTGAGACATAATAGAGTGTAAAGGGTCAAGTGAGTTTTTGTGTAGAGTACAACAGCATAGCTAAAACTAAGTATGAACTAAACCTAAAATCGATATTGTCACTAATATGTTTCCTATTGGACATATTATTGAGGATTTTAAAGCTTTGTTGCTGAGGATCACTGAGGCTTCCTATACTCACGTACGTCGTCAAGCAATAGAGTAGCCCATCGCCTAACCTGCTATGCATGCACTTACTGTTGTTAGTCCTTATCTCTGGTTAGATACCCCTCCTGGCTTTATCTCCGATGTCCTACTGGAGGATGATCATTCATTGTAATTTAACTTAGTCTTTTGTTCTCCTTTGGGTTTTTCCCCTTTTTGCAATGCAATGCTATCGTTTTCATAAATAAATATATATATATATATATATATATATATATATATATATATATATATATAACCCTATAATCACATGACACTTGTCACAATTCCATCCTTTGATGCTTTTACTCCTAACATCCCCTCAAGTTCATGATTAGAGCATTGATGCATGAGATTGTGACAATGTGTTTCAAAAACGAATGTACTAATAATCCTTCGTAAGAATATCAGCTGTTCAGTTTGGAAGAGACAAATTGAACATAAAGATGCTTCTAAATGCACGTCAAAATTGATACATAATTAGTATATGGCAGTGACATCCAATCCCAGAGGCTTTGAATTTGCTTATGGAAAGGTGAGTAATATGCTTATCACTTTTTTTCACATCCAGCTAGCTGATCAGGTTACTGCAAAATTATCATGATCATAAAAAGTATATATGCATGTATGGAATCCATTTTTAATTTTATTAAATATCTGTTAGCTACATATAGGAATCAATTCACTTCCAGAACCAACAATTTCTTAATTATTTTTATCAATATTTGGAGAGAATGTTTGAGTACGTACTCTAATTAAACACCACACATATACGTATATGCCATTTATATACACACGTTCATGAGAAGTATCCATAACTTGCTTGACTACGTACCCTAAGATTCAGCATTACACACGTTGCCAAGAGATGAGTCGAAGGGGGAGGCTGGTTTTTGCCCCTTCGTTTTACATCCAGGTTTCCCGCTGCATATGTAATTTGGCTTGGTACATTTTTACATGTATGGAATCTTTTCATTACAAGTCAAAGTGAACTGAATATATTTGGTATTTCTATGAATTTCATTCATGAACTACCCACTTTCAAATTTCTAGTGAGGGAAGATATGCTTTTTCTTTGAGTAATTGAATTTTTTTTTGTTTCCCAAAAGGAGTTAGTGATGGTAATATATGTGAAATGAAATTAGTCATGTAGTAGTTAATTAGGATAAACATATATACAGTTGTAAAATGAAGGTGGACTAATGGAAATTTTTTGTATGATATTAAAATACAGGCACTTGCATATATAATTGATTCACGTATTATAACATAAATAGACACAAATGAGAAAATGAATAGACCAGATAGCTTAAAAATAGAAGTAAGAAAAATGAATCATATCAACTAGTCCACCTCCTCCCCCCCCCCATCCGATTTCTTACTTTTAAGTATTTAATTACGAATTTTAAGAAAAAAAATTGCACCCTTTAGATTCTTTACATGTAAACGTAGTGAAATTAAGAATCAAAATAATTCTTATTCATACTCATTGTAAGTAAACATGCATATCCTTAATAACCAAACACGTAATAGAATAATATGAATCTATTGCTTAAACCACGTTGGATTTCAAAACCAGAAAATAATTAATCGGGCTAATGACAACAAAGGAAGCTAGGGTATTGTATACTGATATGTGCATGTGAATATGTGAAAGAGTCAAGAGTGAAGTGTGAAGTGGTACATGCACTGATGCACATGAAAAATGTCAGGGTCTCTCAAACTTTGTTGAAAAGTAGAAGTGGTACCACCACATCTGCCATGCCCCTTTTATTACCTTAACTAAATAGAGCAGCTGCAGCTGCGAGTCCAGGGCCACCATTTCCTGTTCCTGCTCAAATTATAGGAGGAAGGAATCTCTCTTCTTTCCTCTCTTATTGGCATGTATTTCTTCTTTCTTTCTTTTTTCTTATATGTGGTGATCACTTGTTTGCCCTTGTTTCATAAACTCATAGTCTTATATACACTTGGCCTCTCTTCTTAAACCCAAAAAAGCCCATGTTAATGCAGACTAAAACGAGTTTAATCGTCATTAAAGCGCTATATTTGAGACATGGTATGATGGGGTGTAAAGCTTAGATAGGTCATGAGAGGATGAACTAGGGAAGAAGCTGAACCCTTATGGCATTATCATCAATAAACGTGATTGGAAGGGAATTCTATTGTATTTTCTTTTAATTCATAAATATAACTTAGTTAGAGATTTACAGTTCAAGTGGTTAACATGCACCCAATGTTCTGTTAAGTTGTATTCTCAGTATCCCTTGAAACACCAAAAATTAAATATAAATATATAAAAACGCTTATTTTATCATTATAAAGAGAAAAACTCTTACGTGTAAACTTATGAATGGAACCTAGTATGCTAGTTCTAGAACTTAAATTAGTGGACTACGTAGCATCTCAAACTTTCATATGCATATCAAAAACCATACAACTCTCACTGGATAAAAAGCCAGAAACCAACGAAAACGAGCTCTATTTTGGCCGGTCTCAGTCTACCAAATCTTGATTTAAACAGTTAACTCAATTAAAAGAATGGTTTAAGAAGGTGAGAACTCACTGGATCCGAGAGAGAGAGAGAGAGAGAGTCAATTCTCACAACTCCAAAAGTACAACTAATTAAATAGGTGATATTACTAGCATCCGTAAATTAATGGTCGAGTTCTCAAACAAATCTTCCTAGATTTTTACCAGCAATATTACTATTTAATTATTTTAGTTAACCCATAATCACACCCCAATTAACATACAGCCACAGAAGCTCCCGTACTAACTCATTTCCCGTTCGCACTCTCTAAACCTGATCTTCTCTTTCTGCTACATTAAGCAAGCTCTTGATTTTTCTCCACTAGTCTCACTTCTTTTGCAGATCTAAGCACACTGGCCTGACAAAAACAACACAGAAAAACAAAAGTTAAATCAGACCCAGAACAGAAATACACAAACACTAATCAACAATTAATGGTGCATTATTAATTATACAAATTAACCAGACCTGGTCCTCAGTAATTTCCACAGAAAACCCATCAACAATGACGAGAGACAATGTCTTCTTGTAGCTTCCTGGGTCAAGGGTTCTTGCCAACAACTGGTCATGCTTCCGGCTTAGGAACAAATCTAGCTCATTTGCTCCTCTCTTTGTTCTATATATATAAACAGATAATTAGCATAACTTATTTGTATGATGAAAAATATACAATGAAATGAGTGGTAAAGATAAGTTTATAGTACTAACCGATCAGCTCGAAGGCGTTGGTACTGAGGATCATAGTTCATGAAAACAAAATATGACTCGCTTTTTGTACCTTCCATTTGCTTCTAGTCTGTCTTTCTAGAGAGTTTGTTCTTCTACTAGGGTTATATATTGACCCGTATACGATACAATATGGCCTTCAGCTACTTCTGAATGATATGGTTATTTATACATGAAGTCTGACATTTTCTTTTTCATTTGGGATGCCCAAGTGTACTTCTAAGATAAAATTATTGGGTAACTATTATTGTGCTAATGGTGAAACTTCAACTTCTTCTAATATATTTTCAGTTATTTTATATGTTTTACACGAGTCTCATAATCTCATGGATCCCTGTTATTTGAAAGTGATACGAAAAATGGTTTGGGAAAACAGTACATTTGGAAAAAAAATGGGGAAGAAATTGATATATATCTACAATATCTATTGGCAGACTACATGCCTTAGCAAGTAATGGGAATCCTTCTATGGCTACATCAAAGGAAATGCCATCATTCACACTTGGAAATTTCTCACCTAGTGTTTGAAAAAACGTTTTTGAAATGTCGGCCACACGCTTGCGGGATAAAAGTCAACACTTTTTTTTTATTACTAAAACAAGTTTTTTGGCAGAACATTTGCAAACTGTATATTTTATATTTATATACAGTGTTAGTTAGCAATTAGTAGTATAGACTAGCACGAAGCTGAAAGGCAGTACCTGTTCATTTTTAAGAACTTAGAAATCGATTCATGACATATAATAAAGATTAAAGAGAGAATCACTAAACCAACTTAGTCTACCACTGACTTATTCGTATTAATATAGCCTGACTTGGAAGTCAAAGATCCATATAGTAAGTAATCACAATTGAATATACAATCCATTATCTGTTCAAAAGAAAAAAGAACTTTTGTTCACCTATTGGATACCAAGTTCCCCAAATGTATGCTACAGTCTTTTAATCCATCAATTAATTATTGTGCTTTTGTGTGTATATGCACGTGCGCCTCATGTTTGTGTGTATAATTGTTCTTTGATCTCATTTTATCTTTTATGAAATTGGATTTGTCTCACCCTATTTAAGTCCACGATGGCAGAAATTTGAGAGTTTTAGAGGTTTAGGGAAGTTTAAAAATTTCATACCTTGCAACAACAATGGCTCATCTCTGCCATCATGGTATGAAATGTTCAAACCCTTTTAGTTAAAGTTTATGGACAAAATTCACATAAATGGGGTAAAATAGCTCGATTTTGGCAATTCCAGAGAACAAAGCGAGATAAACTCAGTTGTAGAATGTAAAGTGAGACCATGAGACATTTTTAGGGGCAAATCGGTAAATAAGCCTAAAATTATATGTACAAGCAAAGATCAAATCCCTGAATGCTACACCATCAAATCCTAAATGCAACACTATCTTTAAAGTTAAAACTCTAGTCGCAATTAACCTAAGTGGAGAACCGTAAAATATAGAAAATTGATACAAAACGAACAACTTAATTTGACAAGAAAAGGAGTTGGGTGCAACTATATATTGAAAGATTAATCTAATTAAGTACTAAACCAACATACAATAATGAATATGAACGGGAAAAAAAGGACCTCATATCTTAGGCTATATTTGGATGAGGAATTTTCAAGTGTCGAAGAATTGAGGTCAAGTTGGAAAGGAATTGATCATAAAATTATAGAAGGAAGTATGTACACTAGTCAAGTGGTGATAAAAGAGGAATAAAATGAGGTTATGGGATTCTAGTTGCTACATAACCAACATAAATATAACGATGCGTCGTGGGAGTTAATAGCGGCAAAATGGCAAAATGAAAAAAACCTAAAAGCAGCATTTTGTAATGGTCATGGAGGTCTATTCTGATCTCTTATAACTAATTTTCAGTTGGAACTAAACTCACCCTAACATAACTTTACGGTATTGTTCTTGAAAAATACCGCCACTAATTATATGCCAAACAGTGTGCATTGTATTTACACATTATCTAGCTGGTATGAGGCAGTAATAGATAAGACAGAGTAATGTAAAATATGTATTTTTTAATGAACGAGCTATAGGGATCGGTTTTCGAAGTCATGCATGTCACAGATGTCAAGCAGAACATGCGCAGATTTAGCTTCCATGTGATCGATGATGTGTGTTGGAATTGGTCAAGTCAAGAGTGTGAAGTGCAAAGGATTCTCATTAAGATATATCGTTTTTTCTCTTATTATTATTCTAAGTTAACATTAAGATAAGGAAATAGGGTTTGAAACAATAAAAAAAACAAAAAAAACTAGAGAGAAGAACTATTCACTCGAACAATCCACCACCACTTCATGGTTTTTTGGTTACAAATATAAGTGTTAGATGCTTTCATTATATCCATTGTCACTCATCACCTTCATTACCACTGATCTTGTATTGTTCTTCTCCGTCTAATTTAGATATTTGACGATTATTCTGTAGCATAATTAATTTCGTTGATTGTTTTACTTTCTTATTGTATCCCTTAATTGTATCATTGTGTAAATAACTGAATTCCACTAACCATTCTGCATTTTAGAGTTAGCATGGTACCAGAACCACATTTCATGTCCTTGCAGGTCCCACATTTTAGTACATTTCATTTTTAATGGTCAAGATTGCGTTGAGCTATTGACTAAAAACATACAAAAAGAAAATAATTTTATTTCGGTAAATAAAAGTGCAAGTTAAGAAATGTTTTGACGTAATTGGCTCTCAACCACAGTAATGGAGAGGAGTGTTGCCCTTGCACTACGGCGTGGGTTCGAATCTCATTGTGCTTATAGATTGAACAACAAACTCTCTGGGAATTTATTTTCTTTTTCATTAAATACCCTAACAAAAACTTGAATGTCTGTGTGTTGTCGATCATAAGATTGTGAGGTTATATATACTTATTTTTCTGATTCATGCTAGCCATTTCTCAATTTCCTCCCAATTGGAAAGAATACATTTAAGTATTGTTTATGTCAATTGCGATCTGGTACTGCATGCATATACGATCGGTAGTGATGAAAAAAAATTATAGTGTTCTAAAAAAACTTTGATTGGTCTTAAATTTTTCAAAAGAAAAGATAACGCACTACTTTGACCACCAAAATATAAAAGAACTTCACTGATGAAAGAAGTTGAATTACTATGGCTGTACCACCATATTCCCACCAACAGTACTAGGAGAATTCCTGAATCAGAAAATTTTGTTAGATTCAATTATTACTAAAAACGAATTTAAACTGCGATATTGCTAGTTTATTGTGAGACTTAGCCTATTTCACCACCCTTTTAATATAGAGAATAGCATTTGTCCAAAAAAAAAAGTACTAATGCAATTTAGTCAACATTTAAAATGTCATCTTAACCGTTCAAATAAAGTTAATCTAATGATTAAAAGCATGTGTAAAAGTAAGTGTTAAAAAATTTGTCCCTTCATCCCAACTCTATATATATATATATTATTCTGGGGCAATGCAAGTGGGGCAAATGCCATGTACATGAACGTACGCACATGAATAATATCACAGCAACTGCTCATATTCTGCCAGAAGCGGTACGTGAAAACTGCAAGATGAAGGGGTCAGGTCACCACCAAACGAACGACCTCCATGTGCCAACCATAGAGAGTGTAACAAGGTGAGTAGGCGGGGCACCATTTTGAGATTCCTCAGCACAGAAAGAGAGAGAATGGGAGGTACACAGAGTCGAGGGCATAAATCCGCGAGATTTTGTATAATGCTTCGAAGTATCTCTATATTGTTTTGAAGTACCTTACAATTTTTACGATCTGCAATATATATGTGATGGAGCGTGAACTGATGGAGACAGAGAGTCCTACTATACTAACTCGTGTGTTTGCTGTCAGTCACATGGTGTGGTGGTGACTGGTGTCAGGTGAGTGGTCCTTTCCTAACCTCTGATCATCGATAGACTTTTCTGGTCTAAGACCCAGACCAACCCACACGTGAGGTAGATGGAATGCATGAGTTGTGTTTTAATTTGAATTTGAATTTTGCAAGCATCAACAACATTGCGTGAACGACGGACTACCAATTTATATTTATATTTGCAAAGCACATCTTTATTTATAAACTTATACCTTCATACATAATCCAACAGGACCAACACCTTAATTTGTATTTTGCCAAAAGAACACAGAAACGGAGACGTTGGCAGTCGTTACGGGTAAAATTGGACATATATATGGAATACTTTGGTAAAATGAATGAACCTTGTAAGACAGACAGGGTGAGAGCGAGAGGGAGAGAGGGATGGAAACTAGAACGCCCGCAATAGGGTTTGGGTTTGACTTAGAAGAGAGAATTCAAAATGAAAATGGTTGTGTTCGCTCCTTTTCTTTAACAGCTCTTATTTTCCAGTCATAAATTCGCCTATGTTTAATCAGGTTAGGTGCCAAATGGGTCTATCAACCAAGTAAACACGTGAGAGATAGCCTTGATTCAGGGTAGGATTGGTGCCACACGTCCATATTTCAGTGTGTTGCAAAGTCGGGCCCTAACAGTTGTTATCATAGCTAGATGTGGGTCAACTTTGGTTCAGACATGCCGATCGGATTGATAGGTGCTGTATTGTGAAGGCGCAAGAGAAGCCTAAAGTGATGAGTTTCGCAGTGACAATTGTGAATCCCATTTGGGGTCAAGTCAAGAAAATTTTACGTATATGTACCCAGTGGTGAAGTCAGGATTTGCCTAGGGGAGAAGCGAAATTCAGAAGAGTGCAAGGTTCAATCGAAGCGGTTGCTTTCATATTGGAAAGTGCAAAGTTTTTTGTCAATATTCATAGCAGAAAATAGTCTTTCCACAAAAGTGGTTGTAAGCAATAATATCAAAACCAATGTCAGAAGCTTAAATTGGTTAGGATTAGATCCTAAAAAATGTTAGGCTCTAATCAAACAGTGGACTGGGACCTAGCAGCTATAGGTGCCTAGGCAAGATCTAGGCAGGAGCTTAGATGGTTTAAATTATCGTAAAATAAGCATTAAACAATATTCACATTGTTTTTAAAAAGTAATACAATATTTATAAATAATGTGAGAGTTTAAGATAAATACGGTGGGAGTCTTAAAAGAGAAAATAAAAATACATACAAGAATTCAAAAGAGAAAAAAAAAAGGGGGGGGGGGGATGGGTAAACAAAGAAGTAGGGTAGAAAGATAAAGATCGGAAGAGAAGTGGGGGGTCAACATAGTATTTTAAGAGAGAAAAAAAAGTAAACAAACAGTCAGCAAGATAATACTTGGGTAAGTTGTCAGTACCCAATTTTTACTGACTTATTAGGTGGTCCAATAATTGTCCAACACCTGTCTTTAAAACTCACACCCAAATTCTTGCTATCCTGATAACCAAACAACTATCTTCTTCCTCCCTTCCTTGTGCCAGCCGCTCTGTCAATCCCAACCTCATCCCTCCAACCTCTCTCCTCCGTCTTCGTCATTCCTCTGCAAATCCAACCAAACTATCGCCCTTTCTTTGCAAATTCGACCAAGACAATGCACCGCCCAAAACCAATTTTTACAGGTGCCATGAATTCCGACGAGAGCGGAAGGCTGAACCAGCGCTCCTAGGCGTGTTTTCCGGTGAGGGGAGGGGCGGCCGCCAATCCTCACCCTCACGTAGCTTCGCCATTATCAGTACCACCTGAACTTGTAGAGCATGTGCACCAATGCCACATGGATTCTCTTAATTGTTGGAATCTACCACACACGTTATTTTCCATCCATTTTGCCATTAAAAATATGTCATCTACAAGGGTATTTTCCTCAATCACTTCATGGGACTGGCTAGAATAAAATTGGCTCCAAAAGAATATTGCCTAAGTCAATATGGTGCCAAAATTTGGGGTTTGTACAGCCTTAGTTCCCTCCATATATAACTGTTTGAAAAATGAATATTTAAATAAATTAAGGTCCAAAAAAATCTTCAAAACATATAGTCGTGAATGAAAGATTGGGGTTTTGCATAATTTCTACGTAAACAACATAAACACACACTAGTTTAACTTGTACTTCATCAACTATAACAAATTAATAAGTTCTAGAAAATCAGGGCATACACCAAAATAAGTTCTAATAAGCTTAGAATTCAAGTTTGAGGTATCTCCAATTGGCAAACAAGTATTCATAATGCCCAAATTCAAGTCTCAAAACACTAGAGCATTCCCTATATGGACATGCTTATATTAAAGCACAAGTCATTTACATCACGCACTTAAATCCTCTATGGTTTCCAAATCTCTCTTCATAGGAGCTTCAGCCTATATTTCTTAAATCTGTTGGTTATCGTAGAAGAAATGGGTTGTGATTCCATTGGCATGCTATAGCTTGGTTGAGTTGTTGCTTTAATTTTGGAATTTGGTTGGCCTCTTGGTGCACTTTGAGTGGCCTCTTAGGCCATCTCCAACCGATGGCTGGCCAGAAGGCTCGTTTTAGCCCTCTGTGAAGGGAAAATTATGAGTTTTCTAGATTTGGGATTTCAAAATGACTAGCATGCATATACAATTCTAGATTTATATACATACGCAACGGAAGCATTTATAACAAGTTATCAAAGTTATAGTCATGTAAATCCCCTTCAAGGTTCATAGGTTTAAATATAATGCATCAAAACAATTTTGCTTAAGAACAAAGTCAAGGAATAGATCTATACCTCTTGTTCTTGATTTTAGACCAAGGATGGACCACCTCCAAGCTCTTTGTTCCTTGAATTCCTTGAGCCTAGCTTCCCTCCTTGCCTCCTCCACTTTGATAGAATGAGTGCTCCTAGGTTCTCTTCAAGTCCCCAAAGTAGAAGACCTCTAAAGATCCTCACCCACTAGTATAATGAGAAGGATGAAGGAATGACCAAAAGGATGAAAAGTTGTTAGCCAATTCACCCTCAAGGTGGCAAGCCTAATTGAGAGAGAGAGAGAGATGGTTGTTTTGATTTTTATGTTTCTAAAACTCACAAAACAATTAAAAGAATCAATCTCTATAAAGTTCCTTATATATTATCAAAACCCTAGTCAACAAATTGACCAAACAACTCTCCCAAACCCTTAGTATGGCCGGCCCTATTGTGTTAATTTGGGCTTTGGGCTTTCATTTATTTCAAGTCATCCAATGCTTGAATAAAAGCCCAATGGGTTTAGGCCCAATGGGCCCAATTAAACCCGAACATTTCTTTAAGCCCAAAACGATCTTTTATCGCTTTTATGATTTCTTTAGACTTTCTAAATTAATCAAAACACTTAATTAATCCAATTAATTAATTCCATCATCCATTAATTACCCACTACAATAGTGTTTTGGTGAACAATCTTTTAGGTTCTAATTAGCAAGGCAGTGAGGTGATTGGTCATTAATTCAATTTAATTTCAATCACTAGTGAATCAAAACTTCATTTTAATTCACCATTCTTCTTTGATGACTATGTTTATTTATCTTAGAAGAACTCACAAACTATGAGTGACATCTAACCATATGTCATAGCTACCCAAGCTAATGTAGAAGTTTATTCGGAGAACCTATTCAGTTGGAATTACAAATGTAATTCGATCCTTCTCTAATACAATACTCTCAATCATATTACTAGGGTATGGATATATTATGTCAAACCCCTAATGTGATTATTCCTTCTTATATGATTCTTTTGAGTCGTATAGGAACGCATTCCTTTCAATACGCTCGATACTTCGGCCGAAGATTTCCGAATCATATCTTAGAGTATTCTTCCTCTCTTACCGAGGATTAGAGATTCCTTGTTGCGCATACACTTGCCTTCATGACTAAGTGGCTTAACCCCAACTATGCCGTTGACATTCTGAAAGATTGACGTTTGACATAATCAAAGATTAAGTACTTAACCACAAGACAACGACGATGCCTCAGGTCTAAGGACTACTTACATTATTCCAACCTTTAGAGTTACTTGCTTGACATGTGAGTAGACCTCCATGCAAGTACTCTCGTTCGATTGTGTTCAGTGAACTCATTCCCCTAATGAGCACCTACATACTTGTCTTAGTGTCACAACACGAATGGGATGAGACTTTCCATCCTTCCATTTGAAGCAGACATAGTATGTACCGATCTACGCATTGTCAGTTTCCCTCCGACAATCCAATGACCAGGAACCTTTTGGACATTTGGTTATCTGAAGAAGGTCTCTGTAATCTAACATCATTAGATTACTTCTTCAATCCATCCATTGTCCATGGATACACTATTTAAGACATATATCGTTTATTGAGATAGTCATAATTCGTGTTTTTGCCTTTTGATGTATAAGAATCATCTATACATCTATTCATTTGTCCTGAAAGGTTTCTTCCAAAGATTGGCTTTCAGGGCATATTTCCAACACTCTGGCCCTCCAAGATTCTCCAAGATATTAATATTTTAATGAACAGTACAGGGCCATATTTGCCTCCATCTCCAACCGAGGGCCAGAGGGCTCGTTTTAGCCCTGTAACAAAAAACCGTCTCCAACCGAGGGCCAAAGGGCCAAATATGAAACAAATTTTGTAAAATAAAAGTTATAGGAAAAAATATAAGTTATATGAAAAATTTTGTAAATAAAAAATAATAATAAAACTGTAAAAAAATAAATAAATGTATTCTTGTCGGTTATAACCAACAGGAAATCCGACACATTTTAAAAAATTCTAGCCAGCCCAGGGCTGGTTGGCTGGAAGTGGCCAGCCCTCTAGCCCTTTGGCCCTTTCCGATTCTGTGGGGCCCTCTCAAATTCCACAGCCTTCTGGCCTAGCCCTCAGTTGGAGACGGTTTTCGGGCTATTTTCGGCCATCTGGCCCTCTGGACCCTTCAGTTGGAGATGGCCTTAGTGCACTTTTAGAGCTTGGTTGGCCTCTTGGTGCACTTTTAGACTTGGTTGGCTTCTTGGTGCACTTGGTTTATTTGTTGATACATTTCCCGAGTAATTCATTGCTTGCTAATCTCTAAATTGTGCACCTGTTCCACTGGTTTGTTGCCTTCTATTTTCCGCTTCAATTCTTCAACAACTCTGGCCAAAATTATACCTGAAATCAACTTCTCCCTTTCTTTTCATGACTTAACTCCAACTCAGCTACAAAAAGTGCCTTTTACCTGTCCTACAAATTGATTCTAGTGAGCCCTAGAAAATGAATTGGAGAAAATATCCCTCCTCGTGACCAAGGTCTAAAATATCGATATTATCGGCGATATTTCGCCAATAATATCGTTTTTTAGAGGACGATATTTTCACACTTATCCACTTAATTATAGTCAATATATCGATATTTTTGTCGATATTATCACGATAATATTAGAGACGATATTTTTCAGCATTTTAATACATTATTTAGGCAATATATCGCAATATTATCGATAATATCGCGAGATGAAACCCAAAAATACTTGAAAGGGGCAATACTCTCAACGGTAGGACTTCTGGAACCTGGCTCTGGCACCGCGACCACAGAACTTCTTGGGCTCGCAGCGCCGGGGATCAGCGACAAAGAGAGTCATGTCGTACCTGACCAGGATGTCCTTGATCTTCTTCTTGCTCTGCTTGTCGATGTATTTCTGGTAAAACGCCACAAGGGCCTTGGCGATGCTATGACGGATAGTGTAGATCTGGGAGGTGTGGATTCCGCCTTTGACTCGGATCCTCACGTCGACGCCGGCGAAGCGCTGTCGTCCGAACAGCAGGATCGGCTCGTAGGCCTTGAATCGGAGGATCTCAGGTTCGACGAGCTCGATTGGGCAGCCATTGATCTTGATCAGGCCGCGTCCGCGCTTGCAGTAGGTCACTGCCACCGCTGTCTTCTTCCAACCGAAGCATTGCACAGACTCGATAGCTGGGGCCGCCATGGTGTTGCTCTCTAGGGTTTGGGGTCTCCTCTCCTGGGGGGCTCTGTGTGTCTCTGCGCGCTATGAGCTTGGAGGCGCGAGACTGAAGTGTGGGAAATGTTAAATGAGAGAGATTTAGGGTTTTGGTTGATTGGACGACTGATATTGTTTTGTGAAACAACGGTAAGATGGGTACCGAGGAAAATGTATTTTTTTTTACTAAGCCATTACATTGTTTCCGTCCGGCCCATCGTAGAGGCCCATACTTTATGTTGGGTTGTAAAATTATGAATAAATCACACCAATGCACGCAACTTTTAATTTGGATTTTGTGAAACATACTGCAAATGCCACTCATATTAATGTATCCATTAAAATTGACTAGATGAGAGGCCTGGCAATTCCTGACACGACCCGATAACCCGACACGACACGAACCGAAATTAACAGGTGTTTGAGTCGACACGATAACGAATCGGGTATTATCGGGTAACCCGATAAGCACCTGTTAAGATAACGGGTTGGTTCGGGTATACACGTGGGTAACACGATACACGATAAGCAGAATATTAATTTAATAATTTTATAACCCTAAAAAATACTATAATAATTATATATATTAATTTAACAATTTTATACCCCTAAAAAGTTTAAAACTATAATAATTATATATATATATATATTAAATTTTAAATTAAATTTTATACCCCTAAAAAAACTATAATAATTATACGTACAAAATAAATACATTTAAATTTACATAATAAATAAATATATATATATATATATATATATATATATATATATATAATATACACACCATTGAACTTGATGGGATACACGAAACTAACTTCAACGATCAAACCGTCAAACTTGTTTGTATATGCTTCGAGATCGCATATGCCAAAAATCACAAAAAACAAACATTCACAGATCAAGTAATGAGACAAAACTTTTCGACGGTTATAAAACAAAAAATCACGATTTAACGGTTATTTTAACTTCGATTTTGATGATTTTTTACAACTACACTTGTTGACCCTGTACGAATACAATGAATGAATTCGATCGTCAATTTAAAATATTTACACAAGTGGATACCACAAAATCTTATGTTATACTTAATGAAAAGTATAAATAAACTCTAAGTGTTAGTAAATCTATCGTTTTGATGGGATACGAATTCTATGAAACTAATTTCAATGATCCAACCGTCAATCTTGTTTATATATGCTTCAAGATCGCATACGCCAAAAATCACAAAAAACAAACATTCAGAGATCAAGTAACAAGACAAAACTTTTCGACGGTTATAAAACAAAAAATCACAATTTAACGGTTATTTTAACTTCGATTTTGATGATTTTTTACAACTACACTTGTTGACCCTATACGAATACAATAAATGAATTCGATCGTCAATTTAAAATATTTACACAAGTGGATACCACAAAATCTTATGTTATACTTAATGAAAAGTATAAATAAACTCGAAGTGTTAGTGAATCTATCGTTTTAATGGGATACGAATTCTATGAAACTAGTTTCAACGATCCAACCGTCAATCTTGTTTGTATATGCATCAAGATCATATACGCCAAAAATTGCAAAAAACAAACATTCAAAGAGCAAGTAACGGGACAAAACTTTTCGACGGTTATAAACGAAAAATCACGATTTAACGGTCATTTTAACTCCGATTTTGATGATTTTTTACAACTACACTCCTTGACCTTATATGAATACAATGATTGAATTCGATCTTCAATTTAAAATATTTACACTAGTGGATACCACAAAATCTTATATTATACTTAATAAAAGTATGAATAAACTCTTAAATATTAGTGAATCTATTGTTTTGATGGGATACTCATTCTACGAAACTAATTTCAACGATCAAACCGTCAAACATGTTTGTATATACTTCGAGATTGCATACACCAAAAATTGCAAAAAACAAACATTCAGAGATCAAGTAACGGGACAAAACTTTTCGACGGTTATAAACGAAAAATCACGATTTAACGGTCATTTTAACTCCGATTTTAATGATTTTTTACAACTACACTCCTTGACCCTATATGAATACAATGATTGAATTCGATCTTCAATTTAAAATATTTACACTAGTGGATAACACAAAATCTTATATTATACTTAATAAAAGTATGAATAAACTCTTAAGTATTAGTGAATCTATTGTTTTGATGGGATACTCATTCTACGAAACTAGTTTCAACGATCCAACCGTCAAACATGTTTGTATATACTTCGAGATCGTATACGCCAAAAATTGCAAAAAACAAACATTCAGAGAGTAAGTAACGGGACAAACGTTTTCGACGGTTATAAACGAAAAATCATGATTTAACGGTCATTTTAACTCCGATTTTGATGATTTTTTACAACTACACTCCTTGACCTTATATGAATACAATGATTGAATTCGATCTTCAATTTAAAATATTTACACTAGTGAATACCACAAAATCTTATGTTTATACTTAATAAAAGTATGAATAAACTCTTAAGTATTAGTGAATCTATTGTTTTGATGTACTCATTCTACGAAACTAGTTTCAATAATCCAACCGTCAAACATGTTTGTATATACTTCGAGATCGCATACGCCAAAAATTGCAAAAAACAAACATTCAGAGAGTAAGTAACGGGACAAAACTTTTCGACGGTTATAAACGAAAAATCACGATTTAACGGTCATTTTAACTCTGATTTTGATGATTTTTGACAACTACACTCCTTGACCATATATGAATACAATGAATGAATTCGATCTTCAATTTAGAATATTTACACTAGTGGATATCACAAAATCTTATGTTATTATACTTAATAAAAGGATGAATAAACTATAATAATTATATATATATATTAATTTAGAATATTTGTCGTTTAAGTACTACATCTATATTGAGGTTTAAACTTTTGAGAAAGATTTCACAACCTTGAAAACAAAAACTGTTTCATTTTGCATATCCTTGCACATTTAAAATTTGTAATAGATTAGTAGTGTATGTAT
Source organism: Malus fusca (assembly GCA_035220775.1). Classification (NCBI taxonomy): domain Eukaryota; kingdom Viridiplantae; phylum Streptophyta; class Magnoliopsida; order Rosales; family Rosaceae; genus Malus; species Malus fusca. Next base: position 26,573,524 of record CM069064.1, read on the forward strand.
TATTTTTTTATTAGGCTCTTATTTTCGAGTGTAGATGTAGTACTTAAACGAAAAATGTGTTTTAATATTTTGAAGTAATATTTATGTAGCAATGTGTGGTATGTGCAAATTTAAGAAAAAAAAAATATTTTTCTTAACGGGTCATAACGGGTCATAACGGGTCGGGTCACTTTACCCGTTGGGTAAAGTGACACGACCTGTTAAGGACCCGTTAAGATAACGGGTGTGACACGACACGACCCGTTAAGATAACAGGTGTTACACGAAAACGACACGAACACGACTGACACGACCCGTTTGCCAGGCCTAGATGAGACGTAGATGTCATTTTCTTTTTGGATTACACAACTAAACGAGATGTAGATGGAGCATTCTCAATGCACACTGATGATTAAGACGAAAATGTAACGAGAATATTAAGATTGTAGACACATTCGATTAGATTAAAGGGGCATTTAGATCTATGTCCCAAAAATCAGCTACTTTCGGATTGAGTCCAATTGGATGTCCTTATCAATTTTGGGGATTTATCATTTGATGACTACTCTTCACAATACACTTACTCTACACATAGAGATGATGAAGATAGTGAAAATTTTGAACCTCATAGGAACTCTATGTGGTACTAAGTCACTCATGTATCTTACCATGTAATGTATAAAGTGTAAAATATTGTACTAATTCATTATATATAAATGATTATGGTGTGTTTAAACTTCTTTCATTAATTACTATATATTTTCTACACTCACAATGTTTGCCAGCTCGCTATATAATCAACTTAAATCAGTTAAATCCATCATGCAATGCATTTCCTTCCAATTTTTTGTGATAAACTAATAGATAATTGACTAAATAAACATCCTGCAAAGTTTCAATAAAAATTTCCAAGTTTTTCTTACAATTTCCGTGGTTTTTATTCAATTTTTATCGATATCGATAATATCCCGATATTTCCATCGAAATTTCCGTGTTTTTGGACTACCGATATCATCGATATTTTAGACCTTGCTCGTGACTGACATGTGACATGTTTTAACGGTAAAATGGATAAAAAGTAATTTAGGTGGTAGATTCCAGTAGTTAAGAGAATTCGGGTGGTTAAAATTAAAATTGAAAATTCAGATGGTATTGGTGCACATGCTTGCAAGTTCAAGTGGTACTTAAGCACAATTCCCACTATAAAAAAATTCGAAAATTGAAATTAGGTGCCCCGTAAGATAATAGTTGACCTAATTACAAAGGTTTTTTTTATTAGCACCCCACATAAGGTTGAATACACCTCACATTAAATTTTGATATCAAATGACTTATATACCTTATTATGTAATGACAATTTTGACCTCATAAGGTTTTAAAAAAAAATTAAATACACCCCAAATCATTTTTTACATATATCCCAAGATTATTTATTTTCTTCAACTCTTAAAATCACTCTCCCTCTCCATTGCAGAACAAACACTAATCAATAAAATTACAAACACATTGATTAAGAAAATTTATTTTAGACGAAACATGAAATCGACGTTTCGGAAGCTTCACATGATGTGAAGGTTTCATATTTTATTATTATTTTAGTGACTCCAACAACATCGGCATGCCTATAACTACAATATGACTGATATCTCTTGAAAAAAGTATGGTCGATTCATGGATCACTCTCACCCTCTATCTGTTACTGCTTGCTGGGGTTGTGGCTCAAGATTGAGATGCCTAATTATGTTATTTTGTAATTATCTTATTGTTATGTGCTTCAGCCTACATGCCATTGTGTTTGTGATTGTGCCCCCACTCACAGTGAAAGCCAGGCGGGGTAATATGGCTGGATGATCGGCATGAAATCGACTCTCACCCTTAAAGCATCTACTCAGATGCTTATGCAGGTTAAGGAGTTTCGATTGGCTTTAAACTTTCGAGAGCTGAAATTCTTCTATCCAATGAATCATGGAAGCATTTTAGTCAATTTTCTACATAAACTCTATCTTTTAAAACCGGTTTCATTGTTTTGTGATTATACAGAAGTAAAAAATAAGATATGTATTTGCACCTAAGACGTGAAAAGTGTGGGGTTTATGTAGAAAAGTGTGGGATGTATGTAGAAAATGTAGGGTGTACATATAGAAATGTGAGATGTATGTAAAAAATGTGGGATGTATTTTGAAAGTGGGGTGTGAGGGTATTATGGAAAAGCATGTGGGGGTGTATTAAGATAAATTTTAATTGAAAAAGCAAGTGTGAGGTGTATTAAATATGTAGGGTGTATTCAACAATATGTGGGGTGTTAATAAAACAAGTCAATTACAAATTATCTACAACTTATGCCATTATTCACATTTATGCTGCTAATGTGTATTTCCTTTTCGAAATTCCTTAACACTGTTTAAATACGGTAAAACAACTTGGAATTTGCTTTAAACTCGGAAATTTAGTACGATAAAGCAATTTTCCTCGTTTGGCAACTTGTAGCAAGAGAAAAGGCAAATTTTACAGGAAAGAACGTGGAATTGGGGATGAAGATTCCAACGTTTAATTTACGTCTAAATAGTTGTAATTTCACAATTCTAACTGTGATGAGAATCGAAAATTCACATGCGGGGAAATCTTGCACGAACCAATTTCACAATGAGGGCGCCAAATGTTACGATAAAACCTGATAAGAATTTAGGGCTGCATTGTGCACTCTGTTAACTCTCTAATCTTTGACGAGATTTTTGGCTCGTGCATCATCTTCTTGCTTTATCCCTGGTTAGCGACTCTACTCTCTATTTTCTTGAATTACAATATGAGCACTTTGACTTCTAAACTAGGCTTAGGCGGATTATGTTGATGCTTAGATTGTTATATCATAGCTTAGGTGCAGGTTGTTGTAGCTTAGCTGCATAGTAGCTTTGATTTTGTAGCTAATTTAGAAAGTGCTTGGTTTGTGGTTGAGATTGTTCGAGCATTATTTAGTAACGTTAACTGTATGCGTCCCAAGGTTATCACCTATTTGACAATATGATCACTTTCTAATTTTCTATTCGGTTTTCCAGTGGTGCTCAAAAGTTTATTTATGATTTATCTGATCCGGACAGTGTCTATGTGTGCTTATTACTATCTACCTATATGTTAAGTGTGGGATGTGTGTGTGTTTTTTTTACTTGGTCGATTCTAGTTTTCCTCTTAATTTATTATTGGTTTAAAGATTATTTCTTGTTATGTTAATACAATTTTGATGCGTGACTTTATATCTTAAATTAATCTACTTTTTATGTTAGAAGCAATGAACGAATTCGATAGAAAAAATGTATGTATACAAAAGCCAAGGAGAAAGAAAGAGACCTAAGAAATTGAAAATAAAGGGGAAGAAAATAATAATTTGAGATGGAATATAGATAAGAAAAGTGTTAATTGGCTGACATATGTCGAGGATGATGAAAATTGGGAAACAAAGAATTTGGGTACGAAGACAACTTTTTATAATTCTGATTCAGCCATATTGTGTGCTTAATTTATTATTCATATAACTGCTGATAATGTTTAGAATCGTGTGAAGTTTTAGAAAATGTTCTATGCAATAATAAGTGATATACTAAGTTGAAATGGAGTTATTTGGGATGTAACCAGAAAGATGATAAGTGAAGATGAAGACTATGTATAGCAAGAGTGTGAATGTACGATAAATTCAATTTTTTTCTTTTCTTTTGTGTGTGTGTGATATCCTTTTAATTCCTCTTATACTTATGATTTGCTTATTAACTTTATTTTTTTTTAATGGTAGTCACATTGTCACGCCCTGATTATGAGATATGTCCAGGATCGACATGTGACACTATGATGTAGGAGTACTAGGAAAATTAACAAGATATACAACGGAATACTGAAACTGAAACTCAAAAATAAAGTATGCTACCAGGGTCTCTTTCACAATTATAAATAACAATTGTACAACAAAATACACATAACCCTTACCAGGGTACCATGCCTGCTCCCAAAAATGATAATCCAAAAGAAATGCGAGGAAAGGTACAAGGGTACCTAGTCACTCCAAGCACCATGATCTCTGCACTACTATCGAAGAAGCACCTCATAGCAACTGAACCATTCCACCTACACAATTGCCTCTACACAGTGGGAATGGTGCATCGGGCAAGACAACAACTCTGATAAGTTGTGAAGCTCGTGTGAGTGCCAATAATCCAATGTATGTGATGATCATAAAACAAATGCATCAATCTCAGTTAGGAACATCATTCATAAAACCAAACTTTGTAAAGCCATAAACAAAATCACTGGAAAGCCTAAAGGAATCACACAAGCATCCATTAGCTTTTCTAGGTTGAACCGCACAGGGTCTCTTCCTCATTTTCACAAATACAAAACTAGGGTTAGCATGATATAGTCCGATCAAGCTTCCAGTTCCTAAAATTTAGCATTCTAGTCTAACTCATAGAAACCCGACGATTCTAAGGATCTATTTCCTGATCAAATCAATAGAACTAGGAAGTATGAGGTGTGATTCCAGACAAACTCAACGGAATCTATAGGATGTAGAGTTCCGGACCAACTCAACGAAACCTAATAGGAAGGGGATTCCAGGCTAACTCAATGCAATCCTATAGAATATAGGGTTCCAGACCAACCCAACGAAATTGAATAAGAAGTGGGATTCCAGACCAACTCAATGGAATCTAAAGGAATATAGGGTTCCAGACCAGCTCAACAAAACCGAATCGGGTGTGGAATTCCAGACTAACTAATGGAATCCAATGAAATACAATGTTCCAGACCAACTCAACAGAACCAAATAGGATTCTAGGAATCTCTTTCTAGATCAATTCAATAGAACCAAATAGGAATCAGATTCCAGACTAACTCAATGGAATCCAAATGATAATAGTTTGATGTCACATCTCCCTATAACATTGGGTTATTAGTCCTCTACTAGCCCTATTGTTTCACAATCACTTTAAATATGCAGATCAAAACACATTTCATAAAATAGATCGATGACTGGATGTAAAAGCAACACTTTAGTATAAAACATATTTTATAAATTCATGCCATATCCACTAAGTATATTCGCATGAGAATTTCATGGTTAATAATCATATCACATATATTAAAGTCACTCACCTGAAGTCCGTGCTATAGCACCCTAGCACAAGGATAAAGGTGCTCATATACGACTAGAGCCTATAATAAATCACAAGTCTCATCTCACAATTCTAGTGATAAAACACTTGATTTTAGATTGTACAAGCCGATTACAAAGTGATTCATGTTAAGGTCCATAAACCTAAGTAGTCTAATTTGGAAGATCCACTCAATGAATTTATGATCCGTAAATTTCTAAGGGCAACACATTACTCCCACCACAACATATTACAATTCCATAACAATCTAAAGGTTGGATCTTCGCCTACTACAAAGGTTAAGTGGCAGTCAATTATGAAATTAAGTTCAAATAGTCAAATGTGGTCAAACGGATATCAAAAATAGACTCAGGGCATCGAAAATAACTTACGAAGACAATTACGTCATCAAGCCACGCGTCGGTACCTCGCCAGAATTCAATCAATACCAAAATCGACCAAATAATACCAAAATGAAGCTCGTGAAGATTATAGTAATTTTTATACCTTCGATATAGTTTGGTTGTGGATGGAAGGCAATGAAAATGAAAAATCATCGTAAAACGCATGGTTGGCCGGAAAATTCACACCTTGCCACATCGTCATTACTGCACCAACTGATGATCGAGGCCTATGGATCTCATTCTGTGTCATAGGCTGTTAACTAGTGGTGGTGGTTGGCGTTGGGGTGAACGTAAACACAAGATTGCCGACTAGGAACTTGAAAAACCATCGAGCTCGACTCGCTAGAAAAGATGGCAAAATGGGGTGATGTCTGGGTGGGTTTTGTTTGTAGGGTTGAGAGGAGTCGAATGTGATGATGTTTAGGTCCAAAACATTATTTTGGGTTGGAGTCCTAGTCCAGGTAAGGTTCTAACTCGGCTGGAAGTAGGTTCGCTACTATAAATACAGAGGATGAACACACATTCAGCCCTCTCTAACTCAACACACAAACTGCCCTGTGCAAATTCTCGCTCTACGCGAAACCTCTCAACAACCTTGAGATTTTTATTTTCTTTTCTTCCGACACATCTTCAATTTGGATAAACAGCACTGTGAAGGCAATCGGCGAACATCTTTAGTTTGGATAAACAGCACTGCCGCCGTAGAATTAGCCGACCGCAAAGCACCTTCAGTTTGGATAAACAGCACTGCGTCGAGGCCGACTGGTTATCTATCGAAGTCTCGGCCTTTTCAACGAAGTGAGGTGTTACGAATTACTGAGCTCGGTACATTGAACGCCAAGTTGTTTATGATTGGTTATTCACAAGTAGGGTTTAGAGTTCAACATTCTGACAGCCGAACCACATTTACCATCAAGACATATATTTCCTTTGAGTACTTGTGTCCGTATAGTTTGGAGCCAGTTTAGCGTGCTTATACTCTCACGAATATAATCACCGTGACCGAACCCGGTGCCAACGATCCGTGAACTTCGTAGGACTAGCAGCCTTGTCTTCAGGCTCTAGAACCCGAAGGCCGAGAGTGTTCCTTCCTCGGTCGCAATCGCAAGATCGAGAAGTCAGCAGCGCACCCAACACAACATCAACATATTTTACTCCTTGGCCGAGCTCGGCCGACGAGTTGGCACGCTCGCACATAACCGAAGGACGTAGTTAGCTCATTAGTTATTCAGTCTGCGCACTACGTAGGCTTGGTAGTTTTTAGGGTCAATAGATAGTCACAACAGTTTTTATCGTCGTAGCACGCTGGAAAGGTCGCCTAAAATTTTTCCCAGAAATCCGTTGAAGATGTGGGTCAAGGAAGGTATCGGGTCAGCTCGCGGGTTAAAATTTCCCAAAATGGTAAGGTGCTGTAGCTTTACTGGAGCCTTCTATATATAGAAATTCAAATGTGTGCTATTGCTTGCTTATTTATCTTTTGTTTCAAATCTTTTTTGCAAACGGTTTCGCCTACGTATTCGTGAGATCGAGCTCTATTCGAAAATACTAAGAGTGATCCCGAAAGGTCTACAAAATTTTAGTGACTCACTACGAAAAAATAAAACTTTCTAACTAACTAAAATTCTAAAATTAATGAAATAAAAAATTCATGAAATTTTAAAAAATATGGAAACTAATAGTGAAATCCGGAGACGAGATTTCACACATATGATGGTGCTAAAAGCTTTCGTTAAAAAGTCATTCCAAATTAGGATGACATAGTGGATTTATGTGGCAAAAAAAAGAGCCCCAGGTGAGGGTGCTGAAACAGGTTTAGAAGCCTTTGAGGTTATGACTCCTCCAATGAACTTGATCATATTGATTTGGCTGGTGATATGCAAGGTTTAGAAGATAATGAAATTATTAATGAGATTTCACCTAATTCAGCCAATGGTCAAAAGACTCAAAACAAAAGCAAACAAGTTATGTTGATGTGTCTTGTACAAAGAGAAAATCAGCCACCAGTAAAGATGTGATTGCTGAATCACTTGCTAAGATGGCTTTGTCTTTTCAAAGCTATATGTGCAGAAAGAAGTGTGGTCTAACAAACGTATGTGAAAGTAAATGCGATACCAGATTTCAATGAAGAAGAACAAATCAAAGCATGTGTTTTGTTGATTGAAAATAACAAGCAATTTCTCATGTTGAACACACTCTCAATTGAGAAGAAAAATAATATGGTATTATTGCTTACTTCACGATGCGCATAGAATCGGTTTCATTATATTTCTCATTTTAGTGTTTTTCAGTAAAACATTAGTTAGAATAAAAGCCTTGCATTGCTTTATTGGGATTTTCCTACCTCAATCAACTCTATAATATTATTGTAAACTTATTTTTCGTAAAATATTTTAAAGAAGTTAATCGTTAGAAATTGTAGTGTGTGTATATGTACTAAGCATTGGCATTTGGGAGCCCTAGTTTATTTATTTATTTTTATGTTCTTCTGGCTGTATCATTGATGTGGTACTAATTGAGGATTGCACTAATCTATAGTTGGGCTTTCACTCCCCTGTTGCTTTTTTGTACCGTATTCTTTTACATTGAAATATATAATCTCTATTTCTGGTATAGTTTTAGATGAATGTTAAATGGTTAAATAGGTTGCAACATTGTAGAAAAGGTAAACTGGATATTTTTTATTTTATCCAAAAAAGAATTGACGTTAAAGCGAAAACCGCGAGTACAACCGTTTCCAATACAATCAAAGTTAAAAGCAAGAAAGGGCACTAGTAGATAAGTAGTGATCTCAAACACGTGGAGATTCCAACAAAGGACCAATGTGGGCTAAGACATCTGCGACAAAGTTAGCCTCAAGGTAATATGGTTCCACTTGACCTGCCTGAAGGAGCAAGCAATACCACAGGCATCCTCGATTAACGTATTGACCTTCCAGGGGTCCTCCCAACTACCTTTCACTGCTTCGATAACAATTTTGGTGTCTCTTTCCACAACCATTCTCTGGAAACCCTTGGACCGAGCAAACTTGAGGCCTTCTTTTAAGCCCATAGCTTCAGCGAAAGTAATAGTGGCCCTGTCAAGGTTTAAAACACCCGCTCCCACAACATGGGCGTCACAATTTCTAAGAACAAAAGCTGCAGGCACCTTGTCCTTAGACACCGATCTATCAATATTCAGCTTGACCATATGACCAGTTTAACGTTTTTCTTTTTCAAGTTTGTGTTCTTGTATTAAATACAAATTCTTGGAATTATCCAAAAATCTACTTTGTAATTTCCCTCATTGTGTAATTTCTATGTATTCAACATCCAAACAATGAAATTAATTAATGGGTTTTAATTACTGTATATTGTAATTCCTATCATTTGGAATTCTTTGAAAATTAAGAAATTCTCCATCCACAGAGATCTCTTCAAAATTTATACAATTTTTTATTATTACGTGAGATAAAAAGACAAATAGATTGTTTAGAAAACTCGTAAAAATGGCCTTACAAAATATTTTTTTGACGAAAAACACTTTATAAACTTTTTTAATAACAAAGACAAAATTCAATATTTTAGTAAGTGCAAGATTAATCATGTAAAAAAAATGATCCTATTCATAACAGAAACACTTAAAAACCAGGTTAAGAGCATCTCCAAGAGAGATGTCAAATTTTAAACATAAAATTTAAATTTGAAGGCTTATGTGGCAGTTTGATCTTTTTTACAATTTTGTTTTCCAACCAATATGCAAATTAAAATATTATTTATTACATTATTTACTTTTCATAATTCTAATAAATATTTTTATTAATCCATTAAAAATATATTTGAAGTTGTTGTCAACCACCTTTGCTGTCAATTTTGACAACAATCACATTTGTTGTCAATCCGCATCATGACACATAAGAATTGACATTTCAGTTGGAAAACACTAATGTTGTCTTTGTTTACTATTATTGCTAATGTAAACTTTTTGACATCTCATTTGAAGATGCTTTAATAGTTTTTTGTCATTGGTGGGCGTGTGGCCTCATGAGGGGGAAAATATTTATTGTACTGAAACTCGGTATGGTAGCCCAAATGTCATATACAATTGGTTGGAAATTCATAATTCATTTTTCAAATTTCTAACTATTATATTATTACACTTTGTATATTGGACTGTATTTCTAGCATATTGGAAAGTCTCTCCATGAGTGGGCTGCGCGCTGGGCTTGGTTTGGTGGTTTGCATGTCTAGGTTTTGTTTTATTTTGTGGGCTTTTTTTTGTTGGTTGTTGTGCTTATCTATATCTGCATATATAAAGGAAGCACTCAAAAATTAATTTTGAAATTGCACCTCAACAATTTTAAAATTTACAAGAGAAGTTAAAATAATTCAATAAATATTAATTTTGAATGAATTTTAAAATTTAAAACACTTTGAATGAATTTAAAATTTTAAACTTTAGAAAAAATAATAATAAAACCCCACGTTATTGGATGGTTTATGTTTAAATTCTAATTTGTTTTAAAAAAATAATAAAAAATATATTAATCGAAAAACTTGAATTTCTTAATTTATTTTGTAAAAACTTTAATTTAACATGCAAATGCCAATTGTAATATGCGTACGCGTGTGGCAAGAGACTAGTAATTAATAAAAGTTAATCGAATATTTGTGGTTAAAATTTTGTTTTGTCATGGACTTTTCATTAAAACTTCTTAAATTATTTTCTATAAAAAAAGGGTGGTACATTGTTTTTTACAATATGATCGCTCACTATATACGATAGAGTAATGCTAGGGAGATCAAATTTAGAGTAATGCTAGGGAGACCAAATTTTTTAAACCAAATTTGCAAACTAAATGATGTGGTTGTAGATGATTGGATTATTAATTAAGTGTTGATTAACATGCTTATTTTTTATTGGTGACACATTATTTAGTTTAAAAAATTTGGTCTCCCTAGCATTACTCTATACGATAACAAAGCTTGGCAAACGTCTATTATTTATGTCTACATCCCCATGAAAGTAATATACCTATGTCTATATCAAAACGTAAAATAAAACATCTATTTATAGCGTATAAAACAAATAATTAAAAAACAAAAAACAAAAAGGAAACAGTGGTTGAGAACGAATTTCAAGCCCGTATTCCATACGGTGCGTCTAGCATTCAATTCCCGACACATGTGAATTACACAATATTGGTCCAAAGGAGGCTGAAATCCCTTCTTCTCTTCCACTGGAAGGGTGGACTGCCGTAGCCAAACCACCAGCTAGTCCCATTTTAGTGGTCAAGGAAAGCTGAAATGCCTCTGTGAGTCTTCTTTCCTTCTGAAATAATGGACTGCCATAACGAAACCACTAATCAAAATGTAAAAACTACGCAATCTAACATATCGAGCTTATTAAGAAAATTTGTTTTATAGTCATCGGCTTTAAATCTGACAAAAAAATAATAAAATAAATAAGTTATATGCATTGAAGGTATAAAAAATGAATGTCAGGGAGGAAACCCAATTTTTTTTAATAGACGGAATAGAATATGCTAATGCTGGTTTGGTTGGCAAGCCAAAGTTTGAACAAAACTTCAGATTCCACATTTGGATTTTTATGAACCCCATCAGCCCAATAATGTAGCAGCAAGGTTAGCTGGATTGATACAACCAAGAAACATGATAATAAATCAAAATCACCCAAACAAGGAAACCACCACCATCCATCTCCACCAAACATCACATTCACATTCTTCTCTGAAGAAAAATATGTTAACCCTAACAGAAAAACCCAGAAGAAGCCCCAAAAACGAACACCTAAACAGCTGCGCCAGCTCCTTCGCCGACTATGAAGACTGCATCGTTGGCTTCATGGACGACCTTCAACTTGTCCACTGCGGCCACGACAAGAAGTGTTTGGGGTGCGGGGAAGAGCTAGCCCACCTGACACTAAGGGGTGTGCTGAGGGGTTCAGTGGGTGTGATCGGAGAGAGCAGGCTGACGATGACTGAGAAGGTGGTGTTGTTGGGAGGTAGGGTTTGTGCTGTGAAAAGGTTTAGGCAAGTGAGCTCCGGAAGGCGTGAGTTTGGGAAGAAAATCGAGCACTTGGCTAGGGTGAGTCAGAAGTGTGAGTATCTTGTGCCTGTCGCTGCATATTTGTATGCTAAGAGGATCAAGTTTGTTCTCTGCGATTATAAACCCATGGGAAGCCTCGCCGACTTGCTGGCCGGTAAGTCTACGTATTTACTTGGAAGTAATTCCCGACGAAGTAATTAACTAAATGTTTCTATAACCTTAAAAAATAATTTCTAGGTACTAAACATATGAATACCCAAAACAATACTTTTAGACATTCTCAAAGGAGATGTCAAATCCTAAGTAAATTTAATGTAATCAAATTTGAATGTAAGAAAAAGCTTCAACTGATATGTCAATCCTATGTAGATTGACATATAAGTTTTCATATGTAAAATTTGACATATGAGAAAAGGCGGTCTAATAATTTTTAATTATTTTATTGTGTGGGTTCCATTAATGTACCAATTATAGATCTTGAAAATTTATTTTAATTGATTTATCAGTTGGAAAAAAAAATTGACATTACTACGTCAGCCATCAAATTAATATTTGACATCTTTTGACATCTCTATTGGAGATGCTCTTAGCCATAAGGAGCGTCTTTAATTAATTTGAATGAGTCTAGCTAGCTAAATTCCATGTCGATTTGGTGACAGATTTGTGTGTGTTTTAAACCTACGTCGTCTTGGACTTTCTTCATATATTTGTAAAATAAATCCTAAATATTGAAGGTAATAAAATAAGAATTTATTTCGCCGTTCCAAAGACCTTTCCACATAATCAGGTTCGTATTCTGAACTTTGGCACAAGAACTAAAAATTTCTAAGGAACGACTATGATACTGTCACTCTGATATATAATATACAATTATATATGTCTCATTTTTGTACACCGTGTGGCATTTAATTAATTTTGATTTGATCATTTATTAAGGTGCTAGGCAGCATGGCCACACAGCATTGGACTGGAACCAAAGGCTCACCATAATTGTTGAAATTGCACGAGGAATTGGATTCATCCACGAACAATACCCTCCATATGAGAAGAAGATGCAGATGAACGTGCATGGGAACATTAAGGTTTGCAATGTCATGGTGAATACCGACTTCTCAGCCTGCTTGTCTGGTTACGGATTCACCCAATTGGCAGAGCCGGTTGAAGTTCTCAACACAGGGCAGCTGATGAAGTCGCCCTGCTGGCAGCAAGAAAATACCACCTACTCTGATGAACTGAGTCAGAAGAGTGACATTTATAATTTTGGGGTTATACTGCTGGACATATTGGCAGGACCAAAGGGTTTGGAAATGACAAAGGGCGTAAAGGAAAAGAAGGCAAGCATGAAATTAGAAGGTGGTTTGGAGTTCTTTGAGTTTTATGTGAAGGAAGGCAAAGAGAGGAGGCAAGTGTCAAAGGTTTTGGAAATTGCTTTGGCATGTATAAGTACCAAACCAGACGCTAGGCCTTCAATAGAAGAGATTTATTTTAATATCGTGGAGATATTGTAATTAGTTGTAGCGAGCTAATTTTAATGGTGTTACTTGTTAGTATTTTATATAGTCAGTTTGCGTGTGTACAAGGGATCGATACATAATTATATCCTTTGTTGAATTCTAGTTCAAATGGTTTGTTTGTATATTCATTCATTCATTAGTTTCATTTACAAGTGAGGGTTCTTATAGAGAGACCGAACAAGGCTGAAGGCCAATGGACAAACAATAGCAACATGCCACTGAATGAACCACTAGTTAAACTAGCTAAACTTAATTTCAAGTTACAAGAAAGATAAAGCAAGACTAATCCTAGTTACAAGTTTATAGGTGAACATAAACTCTGAAACTAGGGAAAAGGATGCACAGTGGCGGTTGCAACTAAACATGTGAGTAGTTGGAGTTGCAGATGCAACTTGTATCCTATTCACTGAGTGACATCTTTCAACACTTCCCCTCAAGCTGGATCAAGGGGATTGATTGATATTCCAAGCTTGCACAACAACCTTTGAAATTGAGTAGAATCTAGGGTTTTTGTGAAAATATCTGCAAGTTGGTCATGGCTTCGAGTGAAAACAATTTCGATCACTTTGGCTTGAACTTGGGCGCGAATATAGTGGCAGCCCAATTCATTGTGTTTCGTTCTTTTGTGAAACACAAAATTCGATTCGAAGTGCATGGTAGCTTTGTTATCATAGTGCAAGTACATTGGTTGAGTGCTTGAGAAACCAAGGTCTGAAAGAAGACTTTTGAACCAAGTAAGCTCACAATCAGTGGATGTCATCGCACGATACTTAGCTTCGGCACTTGACCTAGCTATCACAGCTTGTTTCTTGCTCTTCCATGTAACAAGATTGCCTCCAACAAATGTGCAAAACTCTGTGGTAGATTTGCGATCAAGGGCATCACCTGCCCAGTCAGCATCAGTGTAGCCCATAATGTGACTTGTACCATTTTTCTTCATGAGAATGCCTCTTCCCACTGAGCCTTTGAGGTACCTAAGTAGTCTTTTGACAATTTCCCAGTTAAGTGATGTAAGATAGTGTATGAACTGACTAATGAGACTCACTGCATAGGCAATGTTCGACCTTGTAATAGTGAGGTAAATGAGTTTCCCAACTAATCTTTGATAGGTACTAAGATTAGTTAAAGGTCCCCCTTCAACATCCAACTTGAGCTTGCTAACTAAAGGAGTACAAGCAAGTTTAGAATCCATCATATTTGCCTTATTAAGGAGATCCAACACATATTTCCTTTGATTTAAGAACAAGCCCTTAGTGGAAGTAGCCATCTCAATCCCAAGAAAGTATTTGAGAACTCCCAAGTCTTTGATTGCAAATTTATGATGAAGAGATTGCTTGAGGGCATTAAGTTCATCAACATTATCTCCTGTAATGATCAAATCATCAACATATATAAGTACCACAAGCTTACCAGCTGAACCAATTCGAACAAATAAGGAAGAATCAGCATGACTTCTCTTGAATCCTCCAGCTTCAAAAACTGAGCTCAGTTTGGAGTACCATGCACGAGGAGATTGTTTGAGTCCATATATGGCTTTGTGAAGTTTGCAGACCATATTATGTTCATTCTCTTGAGGATGTCCTGGTGGTAGTCTCATGTACACCTCTTCTTTAAGGTCACCATGAAGAAAAGCATTCTTCACATTCATTTGGAACAAGGGTCATTCATGATTGACAACCACAGATAGTTGAACTCTCAGAGTGTTCATCTTGGCAACCAAAGAAAATGTCTCCTTGTAATCAATGCCATATGTTTGAGTGAATCCTCTGGTTATTAGTCTGGCCTTGTGCCTTTCAATTGCACCATCAGAGTGGAATTTAGTCTTGTAAATCCACCTACTTCCCACAGCTTTCTTCCCTTGGGGAAGCTTGACAACATTCCAGGTGTGATTATCATTCAAGGCCTTGAGTTCTTCGTTCATTGCTTCATGTTATATTGGTTACCACTAGTTTCTTGAAAGCTTTTTGGTTCAGTTTCTTATGACAACTGACTAAGGAAAGATGCATGAGAGGGAGACAAATTTTTATAAGTAACAACTTGAGAAATGGGATGCCTTGCAGTACAAGTAACATACTCTTGAAACCTTGCAGGTGGTTGTCTATCTCTGGTAGGGTTTTTTCTTGGAGTAATCACAACTTCTTGGATTTAATATTGAGCTTGGGGAAGATCAGTGACATTTTCATTGATCACATGGTCATCAATGTGGTCAATATAGGCAATTAAGAGCTACACTTATGTACTTTAGCCAGAGTAGGGAGTGGAAATGATTCCAAGAAACTCTCCCCTTGAGAGATAGCCTCAGAACTCTTGGAAATATAAGGAGTGAATTCATCAAACCTCGCATCCCTGAACATTATCATTTTTCGAGTGCTTGGATTATAGCATTTGTAACCTTTCTGAGAACTAGAATAACTCATGAATACACACTTGGTAGCTCTTGGTTCCAATTTGTCATGATGAGTAGCTTGAATGTGGACAAAGCAAGTACATCCAAAGGTTTTGAGATGAGATACATCCATGGTTCTTCCTTTTAGGATCTTATAAGGGGATTTAGAACTCAGTACTCAGCTAGGCAACCTGTTAAGGATGTAAGTGGCAGCAAGAATGCCTTGAGACCAAAACATTTTAGGAATATTCATTTGAAACATCAAGGACCTGGTTTTTTCCAACAAGTCCCTATTTTTTCTCTCGGCTACACCATTTTGTTGTGGTGTACCCACATAACTTGTTTGATGCATAATGCCATGTATACTCAAATAATTTGACATGATATTGGATGTATACTCAATGCCATTGTTTGACCTCAGTGTATGTATCTTGGAGGAAAAATGATTTGCAACAAGATTGTGAAAGTCTTTAAAGGCATCAAATACTTCACTTTTAAACTTTAAAAGATACAACCAAGTAGTTCTAGAGTAATCATCAACAAAGGTAGCATAGTACCTATACCTATCAAATGATTCTACCCTAGATAGGCCCCAAACATCAGAGTGAACAATTTTAAAAATTCTATTGGTTCTAGAATTGGATGTTATAAAAGGAAGCCTAGTAGCTTTTGAAAGTTGACATGTCTCACATTCATGTGAGTCCTTACAAAACTTAGGAAATAAAGAAGACAACACTTGTTCATAGGGGTGAGCTAGTTTTTGGTGCCAAAGTTGGTGTTCTTGATCAATGCTTAAACTGGCAAAGGACCCTTGGGCAATATTGAAATTCCTTGACAGATAGTACAAACCATTTTGATAGACTCTTTCACCAATCTTCCTCTTGGTGACTCGGTCCTGAAAAACAACATTATGAGGGGAGAAAATGGCAAGACAATCTAAGGTATTTGTGATCTTTCCAACGGACAACAGTTGAAAAGAAAAGGAAGGAACATAAAGTGCAGCTGACTCAACCCTATCACACATCAAGTTTATCTTCCCTTTACCTAGAATAGGCTCCCCCTTACCATTTGCCACAGAAACATGGCTAGGTTTATGTAACTGTGTATAATCATGTAAACTGGATGATTTGTTCGTCATATGGTCAGTGGCACCTGAGTCTATAATTCAAACATCATGTGAAAAAAGTGCACTTGTTATACCTGAGATATCTCTTTGTGGTACATATTCTGAATCAGCCAAGAATCCAGCAATTTTTCCAAGTAATGCAATGGGATTTCTAGTGGTTTGGGCATCACTCTCAGTGTTTCCCTTCTTCCTTTAGATATGAGCAGCAAACTCATTTATTAAAGCAATAGGATTTGAGGTGAAATTTACCAGTCCATCAGTTGATGTGCTTGTTACATGACAAGCTTTAGAAGCATGAGTTTGAGAGTGATTAGATGAACCTTTTACATCTATGGAAGACATGTTTTCAAACTTAGGTCTTAATTTAGGGTGTAGGATCCAACATACTTCCTTCAAATGACCACCAGCATTGCAGTAGATGTACTTCCAATCTGACCTTTTTCCTTTGAACTGTTTTTCCCCAACTGACCGTTGACAGTGAATGCTCCAACTTCAGAGTTGGACTTAATTTCGACACTCATCACTTTTCTACGTGTTTCTTCTCTTTGCACAACTTGGCACACACTTACAAAAGATGGTAGCTCAAGAGTCATCAAAATGTGGCTGTGAAGATCTTCATATTTAAGTCCCAAACTAGCCAACAATTGGAAAACCTTGTCTTCATCAACTATTTTAAGAAGTACAGCGGAATCAGTGGTGTGTGGACAATACAAATCTAGCTTATTCTACATGTTCTTCAACCTTCCAAGGTGTTGAACAAAGGGTTGATCACCTTACTTTAGACTAGCAAGGTTCTTTTTGAGTTGGAACACATGAGCATCATTATTTTGACTCCTATACAGCTCCTTGACAGCTTCCCAAAGAAGACGCGAGGATTTTGAGTAACTAAAAAGCTCAAACAACTTGGGCTCCATGAAGTTGAACATCCAAGACACAACCATGCATCGTAAGAAGTAGAGGTAGTTTCAGGAGGTTCAATGCTGTCATTGATGTACCCTAACTTAGATCTTCCTCCTAGGGCAAGAGTTACTAGTCGAGACCAAGGTAGGTAGTTGAATTCATTCAACAACACCGAGCATAGCCTTTGATTTGGATTGATCTTACCATGAATGATGTTGGGAGATGAGGTAGAGGAACTTGTAGCCTTTGAACCAAAAGGATTGTCTTTTGCCATTTTTGTGTAGGATGAACAAAAGGAAATAACAGTGGTG
Organism: Malus fusca; assembly: GCA_035220775.1. NCBI lineage: Eukaryota > Viridiplantae > Streptophyta > Magnoliopsida > Rosales > Rosaceae > Malus > Malus fusca. The sequence goes on from CM069064.1 coordinate 26,591,323, forward strand.
AATCAATAAAAAAAAGACCAATTATGGTTCCTGCTCTGATACCATGTTGAATTCTAGTTGAAATGGTTTGTTTGTATATTCATTCATAAGTTTCATTTACAAGTGAGGGCTCTTATAGAGAGACCGAACAAGGCTGAAAGCCAATGGACAAACAATAACAACATACCACTGAATGGACCACTAGTTAAACCAGCTAAACTTAATTTCAAGTTGCAAGAAAGATAAAGCAAGACTAATTCTAGTTACAAGTTTCTAGGTGAACATAAACCCTGAAACTAGGGAAAATGATGCACAGTGGCGACTGCAACTCAACATGTGAGTAGTTGGAGTTGCAGATGCAACTTGTATCCTATTCACTGAGTGACATCTTTCAACATCCTTAAATTGAAATTCAGATAAGAAAAAAGTTAAATGGGGTTAGCTTTGTCGTGAGGGTGGGTTGAGTGATGGGTAGGAGTAGGCTAACGAGTTCAAAACCCTCCAATGTAACCAAACAAAGAAATTCATCAAGAATCAGAGACAATAAATACCTACTTCAAATTACTATATTACAACAGTCCAACTCTCAATGTATCACTCTTCAATTTGTCACAATTTTGCAGAACCTTCTGCGTTCGTCTTTCTTACTTATAATTTAGTAACTGTGCTTTACAGAATATATAGAATGTACCTATATATGATTGCTGATGAAGTAGAAAACTGCTGGCAAAAGTCCGTATACTGTATCTGTATCCAAATTTACAAATACACACACACACACACATAAAAAACTGCATAAATTAAAATATATAGAATCATCAATTTAGCCGCTAAAGACAATATTACCTTTTTAACTTATTTATTTGCCCTCTTGGGTTCATTTTTTCCCAAATGATGGACATGTTTGTGGGACTTGCAGATACAGTATCTGTAGAAACAGCACAGCCAGTGGCAACAACAAAATTAGAAGCAAAAAGTAGAAGAGAATGAGTGAAGTTAGGGTTAGGGTTTCGATAGAATTAGAAGAAAGCTTTCAATGATGAAGAAGATGAACTGCACAAGGGTTGCTGCAATTGTCAAACTCAAAAAATTGTCGTATCTTGGCCACTTCGTTTTTCTTGTCATAAGGATTTTTGTGTTTTTATTGTTTTATGGTTAGGGTTTTGGTTGGGCGAATGAGAAAGGAAAGTAAAATAGAAATGGATATCCTTGGAATGATTCATTTTTCTGTAATCAAGTAGCGCATTTGAACAAAAAGTAGTGATAGCTCAACCCTATTTTCATATTTTCTAAGGATTTTTTTAGTTTAAATATAAAATTTAAGAAAACTTTTAAGTTTTAACTAAAATACTATATTTTAGTTTAGATACCAATCGAAAAGTTAACCATAACAATTCTCTGAATACTATTATTATTCAAAATATTGCAGGATTATCACTCAATTTTCTCACTTTTTTCGACAAGCCAACTTTTACCTACTGGCATATCATATTTACCGACAACCAGCCAATCAAATTTTCTTATCTCAAGGTCACTATCACACTGGCTTTGGAAAAATGTGCTAAGTGATAAATTTTTTTCATGAGTTCTTAATGTGTAATGTGTATACATTTGATGTAACAATAAACTCACGCAATAAACATAACTGAATTTGAAAAAGTTTCACCTATTGTTTTTTTATGTCATTGTTGAACAATGACTTGATATTTTCCAGTGATCAGAAAAAAATTGGGCACCGATTATGGTGGTCGGCGACAAAGTGACCTGTGGGTCATGTGCAAGTTGTTGCAAAAAAGTTAATGTCCACATATAAAATTCTTAGCCCACAAATTACGGCTTAATCCAAAAGAATGGGTTGGGTTTGACAATTTTCCTTAAAGTTGGTATTTTTTTCTTGAATGAGAATCCTCTCCGGATCCTCCAATTACATTTGTTCATCGTACATTGTGCGGTCATTTTTTATCAGGTACTGTTTATATTTAATTTAAAAAAAAAATTACAGTAATTTCTAACCGCACGATATACGATGAACGGATGTGATTGGAAGATCTTCAGGATCCTCATTCTTTTTCCTTAACACTAACACCTACATTAAATTTGGTATTTAATATGCAAGTGGCCCTTTACCGCAGTGGTGGAGAGGAGTGTTGCCCTTACACAATGGCGTGAGTTCGAACACCATCGGTTCCCTAATCTAATACCTAATCTAACAAATCTATTGTTTAAAAAACATTGATATTTAATATGAATTTGATTTATTTTGTTTGGCTTATTATATTAACATCCCACAAATTGTTGAATAAACCCCACATACTTAATACACCTCACATTTGCTTTTTCACTTAAAAATTATCTTAAGACACCCCACATAATCTCCCATAATACCCCCACACCCCACATTCTCAATATACATCTTATATTTTGTACATACACCCCACATTTTCTATACACCCTACATTTCTCAAATCTTATAACACTCATTTTTAATTTTCAGGGACTGAATCTAACCATTTGAACGTTTAGTTTGCCGAAAGATTTCAAATCATCTGGAAATGGCAAGGCCTAGAGTTGTGGGGCAACGTATGCAGGGCATCCCTGTACTAAATTTCGATTAATTACAGCACTACCATTTGATGATGTTCTTGACTGGAGCAAGTAGTCAATACAAATTCCACCCAGGACAAAGCCCAAAATCAAGACAATACTGAAAACAATGAACGAGATCATATACATTTAGGAAATCCCAACAACAACAGGCGTTGCTGCTAGCTTATAGTAATAGCTATTTCAAAACAAGCAGTACAAGCAAACCAAATCCCTATTAAACACGAGAAAATAACAACTGAACAAAGTATCTATCCATCCATCCGACATCCATGAATGACGACGGCGGAGCTTATTCCAAGATAGACATGACATACGAAAACAATGCCGAAACTCAAGGAAATAAAGAATAGACATGACATACGAATGAGCTTAATAATCATGCAACAGCTACGTGCAATGCAATCTTCCAAATTCCTCAGCAATTCAAGATGATGATATTGTCTCGTGGGAGGGGTTTCATTTTGTATCCGCATTGGGCACTCAAAGTACATGTGTTGACCTTTCACTCCACAATATCTACACGACACGTTAAAAGCATGCAACCTATCATGCCCACAAGAGTTATTATACTGACCACAAAACGAACAAACCAATCGAAGCCCCCGCCAACACTAGTTACGTTTCTTGGGACAAACCTCATGTATGGGCAAAGTCCACGAGGGTGGTGACCCTTACAGCAAACTGGACAAACATTATAATCATGGCCGCATTTCTCAGTCCCAAAAAAAATGCAATTATACTTGTAATCGAAAGTCGGAGAATCTTCAACAGCCTTTTTTTCTTCTTCAAGTTGGAGTTGAGTCAGAGTGTCTTTAACAGCCCTTGTTTTTTCTTTTTCTTTTTCTTTTTCTTCTTCTTCTTCTTCTTCAAGTCGAGATTGACTCAGAGAGTCTTCAACAACCTTTTCTTCTCAATCAACATGTTTGTAATTTCATTGGTTAGGATTTTGTTCAACAATGGAGGGTGGAAGGGTTTTGATATAATATACTAAAAGTGATTTGGGGTGTATTTAGATTTTTTTTTTAACCTAATAAGGTCAAAATTGTGATTGCATAGTGGTGTAAATAAGTAATTTAATAATAAATTTTAATATGGAGTGCTTTCAACATTTTATGGGGTGCTAATATAAAAAGCCTTTTGTTTTGTTTTTGTTTTGTTTTTTTTTTTTTTTTGAACAATGCTCTATTTTGTTTTATGTATCTATGTTTTTATTTGGAGTTCACCAATAATTGAGAACTCAAATTTCAAATTAGAGACCGGAATATAAATGAAATTAGTAATTATATAGTTGATCACATTATGATTCCTTTTTTTTCCCTATCTACTTCTTGGCTTCCTCTATTATGAGTAAATATTCCAGAAGGAATTTATTGTGACTCGTATTATTTTCTGAAGGCTTAAATGTCAAAATGATCCCTGTGTTATAGTCATATAGCCAATTTAGTCCCAGTGTTTTCGATTTGACTAATTTGGTCCTTGTGTTTGTCTCTTTTAGCCAATTAAGGATATTTCATTCAATCTCTTTTAAAAAATTCATAAGAAAAATTATATGAGATATAATTACCCTTTCTCTTTACATAAAAATGCAAATAAATGAGGAATAACATGTGGAGCCAAAAATAATCACAAGGCGACACGTGGATTTTTGGACAAAAGAGGACAAAAATACCCTTGAGGTACAACATGATTCCTACACGTGAGCAGTTGGCAATCATCATTCAACCAAATCAAAAGTGCCCAAAATAGGTAACAAATTCAAAGTTATTTCATCCATCATCATCCTATATTTTCCACAAGGTAATTATTTCATAACCTTCAAAACATCCCATATAAATTACATAACCCCCAAAATATTTATTCCAAAAATATGTTGATTAACCAATTAATGGATTAATTGTCTAGTTAATCCATTAAATCACACATTAAACCATAAGTTACACCCTATCCCTATAAATAGGCTCCCATTTTCACCAAAAGATCATTCCAACACACTTGCAAAATTCCCAATACTCTCCAAACACTTTTCTATCTAAATTCTAACTTTGGCATCAGAGGTTCTTCGGCCAAAGCCCCCCCCCCATTCATCGTGGGCACGTGAGGCTCTTGGCCTTGACCCTAAGGTGTTAATTGTTTTGTAGGTGCAACTTTGTCCAAGATCAAGGAGGAAGAAATTTGCATCCACAAAATGGTGATTTCATTGAGAGTTGAAATTCACACTCGTAGAAGACTCTCGGATAAAAAGGTTTTTCTCTATTTTCCAGTCCACTTGTATTTTTCCCACGTTCTTATTATTAGAATTTTTTATTTGCAAAGATTCTTTGATAAAAAGAAAAAGAGAAATACAATGGTTAGAAATTTAGAAAACTCCATGAGTGAAAATTCCAATATTCAAGAAATGGGATCGCTGCGATCCACGAGACTAAATGTCATCCTAAGGGGAGCGGCACCACCACCACGGGAACCATCGCGATGGCCACTATGGTGGCCACCCACGGCAAGGTCCATGGCAACCGTGCCACCAAAGAAAGCCCAAGTTGTGTCATCCAAGGCCCACGACACCAAGCCCAACGAGTTGCCAAGTAGAGCTTAAGCCTCGCACCCGCGTGCATCACACGCCGAGCAGCCCACTCCTGTGGCCTAGCCTACTCCCGCCGAGCAGCCCACTCTCGTGGCCCAGCCTGCTCCCTTGGCCTTTCAAGCAGCCTAAGTCAGCCCAAAACTATCTCAACCATCCAGACCTACCATTGAGCCGGGGGCATTTTCACCACATTTCTCCGCGGATTTGACATTTCCCAACTCAAATCTCGCGTCCGGAGTCTACCACCATTCCACTGCTTAAGGAGGCACATTCCTTCCAAGCTCTTCCAATCCAAATGGCGAACAACACTTGTCTCGACAAGTCATAGAGTTGACAAGCGCCCTAGCACAGCAGACGACCTTGGTGAACTAGCTCTTGCAGCACACCAAGATGCAACGTGCCCCAAACGAGGTGTCCCAAAGTAGGACAAGGGCAGATGAAGAACCTCTCCAGCAGCATCCCTACAAGCAGCCACTCGACCATCCACGAACCGAGCGTTTGGGCAGAGTACACTCCCGATTGGGCCCTTGAGATAGCGTATACTCTCGTCTTAGCGCACGGAAGAGCATGCACTATCGACTAGGCCCACAGATGAGCATACACTCACGGTTGAGGACACACTCCGATAATCAACATGAGCAGCCTTCTAAGAGAAGTATTCATTCGCGGCTAGGCCCGTAAGGAGTATCCTTCACATCACATCGGAGCAGGCAGCACAACAGGTGGAAAGAAGCAGCCACTCAATCAAGCTCAAGCTCAACCAACAACCTGTGAGTTACACGCTCGTCTGCTAGGAACATACCACACCCACCGCAGCCGCGACATAGACGAGCCAAACATATGGAAGAACAGCTTAAACCAGCACATCATGATCGGGGGCATTCGAGAGCTCTGCCACCCCAACAAAGGAAAATTCAGGAAGAAGTAGAAAGGCTCATAACCAAGCGATTGCACAATTTCTCGCGGCAACCAAGCCTCAAAAGGGCACAAGATGAAGCACCTAATGATGGCGCAATAATTCAAGGAGCAGGTCACTGCGCTTACACCCTTACGTGGGTTCCACAAGCAGTTGGAAGTCTCAAGCAGTTCGCCAAACAAGACCTCGCAGCATGAGGATTATTTCAGTTGTCCAACAGTCCATCTTTCCTCAGCTGCACTCATGACAACGACTTCTATGCTCTCCAATGCGAGAGGATAAACTAATTGCTCTCCAGTGCGAGAGGGTAAACCAATTCCCCGACACCCATATGGTTTGCTCTCCAGTGCGAGAGGATAAACTAATTGCTCTCTAGTGCGATAGGGTAAACTAATTCCCCAACACCCATCTGAGTAAGCTCTCCAGTGCGAGAAGACCACATAGCTTAAAAGATCAAATGCTTAAAGATCAACTAGGCAACAAATGGTCAGGGGTAGCAGCCACTTTTGCACTTAGCAGTTCACTCATCCAACACTTTATCTTCAACAGCTCCGATCTTGGCAGCTTTATCCTTGACTGTTCTATCTACGGCAGTTGAGAAATCAAACTCAAGCAGTTTCCTCATTTTTGGCAAGCTACCCGGACATGGCAGCCTAAACCGTTGCCCATGCCACGCCACTTCCTCGGCCCATGCAGAGCTAATCCTTGGCTTCAATCAAGCCGAGCAGCACAAGTAATGGCCCCTGCCACACCACCTCTTTGGCCCATGCCGAGCTGACTCCTGGCCCCTGCTAGTCGGCGTGCCGCACCACCCCGACGACTGCCCCGCAATAGCACTATCCAAGAAGAAGACAAGAAAAAATTAAATTTTTCTTACATCGGTGCGGCACGGAGAAGACAAAGAAATCAACGAAAGATGGTCCTTTGCACGGGCAAGATGTAGAAGATTCCTAGAGAAGGGGGAACAAATATCCTCTAAGCTCTCTCTCTCTTGTAGGGTAGAATAAATCGCTCTCCAAAGTTGATTTAATAACCCACTTAAGGTGGACTTAAATAGGCTTTGAGAGAAATTTATTTCCCTTTCCTAGAAGGACCTAATTTCCAATTAAAGAGAGAATCTACATCAAAATAGGAAGCAGTCATACGTTCCTTAAAACAAGATGATCTCTACACCTGCTGCCCTTTCCTACGAGCAGCCCAACAAGTGTGGGGGCATTTGTGGAGCCAAAAATAATCACAAGGCGACACGTGGATTTTTGGACAAAAGAGGACAAAAATACCCTTGAGGTATAATGGGATTCCTACGTGCGAGCAGCTGGCAATCATCCTTCAACCAAATCAAAAGTGCCCAAAATAGGTCACAAATTCAAAGTTATTTCATCCATCCTCATCCTATATTTTCCACAAGGTAATTATTTTATAACCTTCAAAACATCCCATATAAATTACATAACCCCCAAAATATTTATTCCAAACATGTGCTGATTAACCAATTAATGGATTAATAGCCTAATTAATCCATTAAATCACACATTAAACCATAAGTTACACCCTAACCCTATAAATAGGCTCCCATTTTCACCAAAAGATCATTCCAACACACTTGCAAAATTCCCAATACTCTCCAAATACTTTTCTCTCTAAATTCTAACTTTGGCATCGGAGGTTCTTCGGCCAAAGCCCCCCATTCATCATGGGTGCGTGAGGCTCTTGGTCTTGACCCTAAGGTGTTAATTGTTTTGTAGGTGCAACTTTGTCCAAGATCAAGGAGGAAGAAATTTGCATCCACATAACACATATAAGAGATAAAACTTCCAATCTAAAAAATAATTAAGGTTGTGACCAATGTTTTAAAAGACGAAGGCGTGAGCGAGATGTTTCATGGATAGCCCCGCCTAGACGAAAGCCTTGAGGCATGAGGCAAAGCCTCACGAGACCTAAAATTATATATATATATATATATATATATATATATATATTATAAAATATAATACTTTGCAAAAACTCTTAACTAAAAAGTGAACATAAAGGAGGATGGTTAGGTAATAATTATCAGCAAAGTGGGATAAGAAATGTCAGGAAAGTGGGGTCATAAAAAGTATAGAAAAACGAAAGGTGAAGATAAAAGAAGATGGTGGGGGTAATAAATATCATTGAATGGGGGTAATAAATGTCAGCAAAGTGAGTAATAAGAAGTTTAGAAAAATGAAAAGTCAGGTAAAAACCCTAGCTGTCTTCATCTTCTTTACTGGGCGAACTTTGCAATTCAAAGAATTCCAGATTTCTGAACTTAAAAATGAAAAGGGGACACCTCAGGCACGCCTCAGGTGCCCCTCATTGGGTGAATCCGTAATTGGACAAGCAAGCTAGAAGTCGATGTTCACCATGACATTGCATGGTCGAATGCTCCCATGCACGCTCATCTACATCTCCTTGTTGTATGGAGGGTACTGCTCGTGGATGAAAGCAATTGCTCGTGCGATATGAACAACTATGGTGAGCCTTTGGTTCCATTCCAATGTTGTGTGGCCGTGCTGCCTCGCACCTTGATTTGTGGTCAAATCAAAATAATTAAGTCAGATATTAATAAGTACAAACATATGTGACTTTGTATGTCCTAGCGTCACAATGACAAGTTTTAGGTTGACAATATCAAAGTTGATCTCAAGAGATAGCGAAATACTGTGCGCACCTCTTTTTCCTTTTTTGGCACACAATTTTTGTTCATAAATAAACATGGTTGTACTTGAAGAGAAAATGTGTATGCAGAAATAATTTTCCAAAAGATTTAGGTCTGAACATATTTGTAGAAAAACTATTCAATTTCAAGATCGTTTAGCTATTCATATTAGGGGTGGGAAAACGGGTATAGGAACCGCGGGTAGGGGCGGGTAATCAAGGTTCGGGGCAGGTACGGGCCGGTTCCAATTTTTTCATAAGTGAAACGGGGCGGGTAATCAAGGTTCGGGGTGGGTACGGGCCGGTTCCAATTTTTTCATAAGTGAAACGGGGCGGGGCAGGCCGGGGTTTTGAAATTTTAGGGGCGGGCCGGGTTTAGAGGTATAGAAAAACAGGGCCCCGGATGGCCCGTTTCTAACTATGGTCTCTAACCCTAATCCATTATCCATGATTCGTCCCCTTCACTCCCTCATCCGTCCCCCTTCTTCCTCGTCCTCATTTGTCCCCTTTCTTCTTCGTCCATCAGTCGCCTTCGAGTCCACTGATTCCCACTCGAGTCCTCGACTTGAGACTTCCTTCCTCCCACCCACACTATTCTCCCCCTCGACAACGACGACACGAAGACGATCTCATCGCCACAAAGACTCTCCTCTCCTTAGTCCTCCCTTTCGAATCTGTCGATTCTCGATCTTCTCCCTCTCAATTCTCGATCTCACTTTTCTGAGTTCCAAATCAACCAATAATTTTGTACTCTGGGTGGGCATGGGCGAATCTCATTGTGTGTTCTTTGTACCTCGCGACTTCAATCGTTGGGCTTCCGGCGATTTTCGCAGACCGCCAGGTATTTGTGTGTTCTTTGTATTCAATAATCTCCCTTTTTGGCTTTGTTTCTCTTCTGTATATCTCGAATTAAAATTATTGGCACCAGATATATGCACACACAAATTGCATTGATTTGTTGTTCTAGGGTTGTAGAATCGCTTTCTTGAGGGGGTGGGTTTGTTAGAACAAAAAACAATGATATGGGGATGGGGTTGCAAATTACTTGATCTTTAGCAGCATGTTCTTTCCATCAGTAAGCGGTTTCAGGTGTTTTTCTTATTTTCAAGGGAGACGATTGCAGCTGAGATGTGTGCATCCATGGCAGGAAGACGGGTCAGGTGGGAAACAATGCCAAACTGTTTCTTTATCATATTTCCAAACTGTTTCTTTATCATATTTGCAATGTTATTCTGATACTTCTTCTCACAGTTATTGTTTGTTTGTTATTTTGATGTAAGAAGAGCAAGAGAAGCTGGAGAAGAAACTGAAAATTAGAAGGAAAAAAAAAAACAGGGTACCCGTTGGACTCGTAGGAACCGGCCCGTTTTATACGGGTCGGGTTAGGTCCGGTTCTCAGTTTGAAAATAGAAGAATCCGTCCCGGCCCGGCCCGTTGTATTTTCAAGCGGGTCCGGTCCGGTCCCTTCAATTTTGGGCCCGGCCAGGCCCGTGCCCACCCCTAATTCATATGTATAAAACAAATGGACATTTCATCATAAAGATTCTACTTGTTACCAAAATCGTTGATTAATTTAACACGTATGAATGACTAAACGATCTCCAAAATTGCATGATTTTTGTAGATATGATCGTTAATTGATGATAAAGAGAATGAATGGTTCTGATTATGATGTTTGGACAGTAAATGTTCGTTAATCGTAACTAGGAGGACAAGTACGTTCCCTCATGAGGAGGAGGCAAGCATTATCCAAAGATTTATGTATGAGCAAAATTGAATATGAACCTTTTGTTTTTGGTAAACGTTTTCGGAAGGGGTGAAAAATACTTTCAAACGTCATCACTTGTAGTTTAAGGGTAAAACAGTTTAGATTTAGACGTTAACATTTAGGATTTGTTTTATAACGACGATGAAGAAAGACTGTGGTTTTAAATCTCAACACACCGATCGTCACAATCAACAGAGAATCAAGCTAGACCCATGCTAATTAAAGACGCTCCTTATGGTTATAAGTATGAGAAATAGGTTAAAATGATCAGAAACCTTATCACAATTGGTAAATTGATCAAATCATATCAACGACGTAGTTATCAAATAATGGTAGATTTAGCAATCAAATATTAATAACATACTAAAAACGAGTTTAAATTTGTTGCACTCATTTTGTGTGTGGTCTCTCTGTGGGTTCTATCATTAATTGGCACATATTAATAAACTTAACTCTCCTTAACTTTGTTGTCATAAACTTAACACATGTCAATCAATTATAAAGGTCACACACAAAATTAAATTTGCAGAAGGTTTGATCTCACTAAAAACTGATCAACTTTGACATTTGAAATATGATATTTTGGTCAATTTATCAACAAAAGTATTGTTTTGCATAGTATTGTTTAGTATAAATAAACTAGAAGTGTTTTCTACTTCCTTATGATAGGAAGTACTTCCAAGTGAATACGAATTACCGACAAGCAAGTCGGTGAGGCTTCCCATAGGTTTGTAATCAGAGAGAAAAAACTTGTGTTGTGCCTTGGCCCGTTCATTAGTGCGGAAACGAGATTCAGATTACAACCTCACCAAATCACACTCAGTTGAACAGAATAAAATACAAGAAATAAAGACACCGAGAAATTTACGAGGTTCGGCAAAAATCATGCCTACGTCCCCGGAGAGATATTGCTCTTCACTATGAGAATAACAGTACAAGTACACATGAGTTAAATCGACATAACCCAATCTCAAATCCCTTGTACACCCACTCATAGAATTCTCCCAAGAGCCTCACTCTACCCCAAGAGTTCTTTCACTAGAATATTTTTCACTCTAGCTCTCTTGATTTTCTCTCAACCCATGTTCAACCCTTCCCATAAGAGAGCCGAATGCTCTCTCCACGTTGGGTGCTTTCCTGATACAACCTCAGGAGAGAGCCGAATGCTCTCTCTCTCTCCCTAACTCAGCAAGCCTTCTCAATATAAGGCCAAGCCATCATAGCCATCATCATTGTGTCTTGCATCATCATTAAAGCAAAAAACAAACATAATCATTAAAGCAAAAGCAAGCATCATCATTATATCTTTACTCGTGATGATGTCCACCAAACTTTTGCTTTTACTTTGCAGCACTTGTCTGCAACTTTCATGCAACCCACACCATGTGATATTTCCACCGAAAGCAAACACAGGTCACTTCATTGTTGTTAACACATGACTCATAATTACTCACAAATGTATGAGCCAAACACAACAACTTGATCCACTTAGCGTACAAATAAGCAATGACAGGCAGAAGATACTCACACTTCTTTGACTTACTTCAGCCAAGTGCTCTATTCTCTTCCCAAACTCACGCTTCTCAAAGCTCACTTTCCTAAACCTTTTCACAGCACAAACCCTACCTCCCAACAACATCACCTTCACAGTCATCCCCAGCCTGCTATCCCCTATCACACCCACCGAACCTCTCGGCACAGTGCTCAGTGTCAGGCTAGGTGGGCTACCCCTTCCCGGCACCCCAAACACTTCTTGTCGTGGCCGTGGACAAGTGGCAGATCTTCCATGAAGCCAACGATGCAGTCTTCATAGTCAGCAAAGGAGCTGGCGTAGCTTTTGATTATGTCTTCATGTTTGGGGCTCTTATTTCTGGCTTTTGCTGTAGTGTTAACATAGTTTTTTTCAGATAGGAAGTAAGGAAGCTTGAATGTGAAAAGTGTTTGTTTGGTGAGAGTATGGTTTTGTTTTTCTAGTTTAGGTGATTTTGATTATTTATTGTGACGTTTCTTGGGTATATCAATCCAGCTAGCTTGTAATTGCTTCGTTATTGGTCTGTTGGAGTACAGAAAAATCCAAATGCGGAATCATATTTCCTTTCAAACTCTGGCTAGCGATTCAAACCATCGCGGTCTATTTTATGCCATTACCATTACAAAAAAGAATGTTTCTATTCAGGACACAAAGTTTTACTGCTCACAGCGTGCAGTGTGCGGAGGGAACAGTACTGGTTCTCAGAAAACCAGAGCACCCGCAGAGAAATTTCTGGATGGCTGTCAGTCAACAAGAACTATGTTGTTACGTAATTTTTCCCCACAATCCAATTTCATAATTTTCATTTATCAATTTTTTTTTCAAAGAGTAGATATCATTAAATTCAAATTGAAATTTTTACATCAGATGCCAGAACATTAAACAACCATCCTGACTCAAAACAATCTCATACATTAAAAACATCTGCCACCTGATGTGCTACCCCATTACAGGCACGAGAAGTGAAAAGAAATTCAACCATCTGCCATTAAACTCGACTGGCACGGTACACTACCCACCCCTCCAGCAGCTTTAAAAATCTCAGCAAAATCTCTTGCTACCCATCCAAAACCCCCATTTCTCGTTCGAGAACACCAGGCACCATCACAATTAACTTTGATCATCCCAAATGGTGGTTTAGACCAGCTACCCCTAACACCTCTAACTTGCAGATCATGTCGACATGCCTTTTGTCCTCCCTGTTGGAAGTTCAAATCAAATACAGTGGCCGAAAGTGGTGGAACACTTTTCATAAATTGTTGGAACACTTTTCAAAAAGTGTGAGCTACTAGCCGAAAGGTTGTGATGTTTGTTTATTAAAGATGGTAAACACCATCATTGATTGCATGTGTGTGTGTATTTTTTTATTAAAAAGCACTTGAGTGGTTTGGAACTTTTGCATGTATAATTAAGCCTCTTGTAAGGCTTTAAAAAAAACCATCCGAATTCCCATTCCATTAGAATCTCATTTCCATTTCAGCTTGTAAGCAATTGAGTTTGAAAACTCTTATTAAATATATCAAAGTGTTTTGCTTGTTTGCCGTACAGTTTGTCCAACACAAAAAGTTTGCTTCTTCATTTACTTCTTTTTTTTCCTTGTCCAATTGTATTGAGAGTGATAGTGATAGGTGTGATAAAGTTAGAAAACTTATCACCCATATATTTTTGGTATTGAGTTAGTAAACTTTGAATACCAACAATTGGTATCAGAGCCAGATTACCTTTCTGGCAAGTGTAGTAGCTATGACATCTAACTTAGTGCAGCTCCAGGTTCCCACATTGAAGAAAGAAAATTATGAAAGGTGGTGCATCCAGTTCAAAGCATTGTTTGGATCACAGGACATATGTGAAGTTGTCAGTAATGGGTATGATGAACCCACTACTGAGCAAGAAGCTGCCTACACTGCATATCAAAGGAATACTCTCAATGACTTACGAAAAAAGGATAAGAAGGCGTTGTATCTTCTATATCAAGGATTAGAAGATTGCAGAAGCAACAACCAGCAAGCAAGTTTGGGACACTTTGAGCACAATTTACCAAGGAGTAAATCGAGTAAAAAGAGTTCGGCTTCAATCATTAAGAGCAGATTTTGAGGCTGCTCATATGAAAGAAGGAGAAAACATTTTAGACTACTACTTTCGACTACTTGTAATTGTGAATCAAATGAAAAGGAATGGCGAGAGGCTTGACGATGTTCGTGTCATGGAGAAAATCCTTCGGTCACTCACATCCAACTTTGAGCATGTGGTGACTGCCATTGAGGAATCCAAGAATTTGGAGACGATGAGTGCATAGGAACTGCTAGGATCCCTCCTAGTTCATGAACAACGCATTCAGAAGAATGCAAGCCCCACAACGCTAGAGCAAGCTTTGGAGTCAAAGTTGAATATTGACAAACCAAATGGAGGTCGTGGACAGTGGAATTCACGTCGTGGAAGCTTATCCAACAGTAGCAGAGGACGAGGCCGAGGAAAAGGTTGAGGCTATACGAACAATCGAGGTCAGTCTCAAGAGTGGAGAATTGCTCAAGGAAATGCGCATATCCAGTGTCACAGTTGCAAGCAATATGGACATTGTGCCAATGAATGTTCATATAAAAATGGTGAGCATGTCAACATAGCAGAATCAAGTAGAAATACTGGTGAGGAACTTACAGTCTTACTAGCACACCATGATTCTAGGAATCAACAAGATGTTTGGTATTTGGACTCTGGTGCAAGCAACCACATGTGTGGAAAGAAATAGTTTTTTGCCGAACTCAAATATGGGCCTTATGGTTCTGTGAGTCTTGGTGACTCCTCAAAGTTGCCAGTTGAAGGCAAAGGAAAGATCAAAATCATCCAGAAAGATGGTAGAGAAGAATACATCTCCGATACCTACTACATACCAGGTATGAATAACAACATTCTGAGCATTGGTCAACTGCTCCAGAAAGGGTATGTTATACATATGGAGAATATGCTTCTCACTCTCAGGAATGCAAGGAGAAAGCTTATTGCACGTGTTCAAATGTCAAAGAACCGAATGTTCCCGTTGAAGTTGAACACAAAGATTGGAAGCTGCAACATTGGTGTGATGGAAGATGAGTCATGGAAATGGCATCTTCGGTTTGGCCATCTTCATTTCAATGGCCTAAAGTTATTGTCAAGTGGAGAAATTGTTCGTGGTCTACCCCAGATTGAAGCCACACACCAAGTATGTGAAGGTTGTGTGCTTGGCAAACAAGCACGACTATCGTTCCCTGTTGGTGATACATGGAGAGCAAAGACACCACTGCAGTTAGTGCACATGGATATATGTGGTCTGTTGGATCCTATGTCCTATGGAGGTAATAGGTATTTTATTACCTTCATTGATGATTTTAGTAGGAAGACTTGGGTTTATTTTCTCAAGGAGAAGTCGGTTGCCCTAAAAGTCTTCAAGGAGTTTAAGGCACTCACAGAAGTTGAAAGCAACCACAAGCTTGTGGCTGTGAGATCAGATAGAGGTGAAGAGTACACCTCCAATGCTTTCCAAGCATATTGCAAGAAGCAAGGAATTAGACATCAACTGACTGCTGCTTATACCCCACAACAAAATGGGATAGCCGAAAGAAAGAATCGAACCATCCTTGACATGACAAGGTCTATGCTTAAAGAGAAGAATTTGCCAAAAGAATTGTGGGCAGAAGCTGTAGCTTGTTCGATTTATTTGTTGAATCGATGTCCAACAAAGAGTGTCAAGAAGATGACACCACAAGAGGCTTGGAGTGGATACAAGCCGAATGTTGCACACCTAAGAGTTTTTGGGTGTGTTGCATATGCTCAAGTTCCAGAAGCCAAGAGAAGGAAGCTTGATGATCGAGGTGAAAAGTGTGTGTTTGTGGGTTATAGTGAAGAGTCCAAGGCATATAAGCTCTACAACCCACTAACTAGCAAATTAGTGGTTAGTAGAGATATCATTTTCAGTGAGGAAGAGGCATAGAAGTGGAACAACAAAGAAGTCAGTAAAGAGAAGATTGTTTCCACTGATTTTGAAGAATAAGAAGTTGTACCATTTGTTGAGCAACAGCCTGCTCAATCAATCACAACAACTCCATTGCACAGAATTGCAAGGAATGGTCCTACTTCCAGTGAAGAAAGCAGTTCCTCAACTCCAGTGAGGCTAAGAAGTCTCACCTAGATATATGGACAAGAAGAAGAAGAAGAAACCAACCTTTTCTGCTTGTATGCAGACCATGAGCCTCTCTCATTCAATGAAGCTGTGGAAGAAGATCGTTGGAGAATAGCCATGGAGGAAGAAATCCATGTCATTGAGAAAAATGACACTTGGGAGTTGACAAAGCTCCCACCAAATCAGAAGGCTATTTGTGTCAAGTGGGTGTATAAGATCAAACGCACTGCAAATGGGAGTGTGGATCGGTACAAATCAAGGCTTGTAGCGAAGGGCTACAAACAGAAGTATGGAGTGGACTATGATGAAGTCTATGCTCCAGTTGCAAGACTTGACACGGTAAGATTGCTAATCTCTCTTGTCGCTCATCATAAATGAAAAATTTATCAACTAGATGTCAAGTCAGCCTTCCTTAATGGAGTAATTGAGGAAAAAGTGTACATGGAACAACCAGAAGGCTTCCAAGTACAAGGAGAATAAGAAAAGGTGTATCGTTTGAAGAAGGCTTTGAATGGCCTCAAGCAAGCACCACGAGCTTGGAACTCAAGGATTAATAACTACCTTCACCAAAATGGATTTCAGAAATGTCCATATGAGCATTCAGTTTACATGAAGAATGGTACAAAAGGGGAGTTCTTAATTATTTGTCTCTATGTAGATGACTTGTTGTTTACAGGAAACAATGAAGCAATGTTTCGTGAGTTCAAGCAATCCATGTTCAGTGAATTTGAGATGACTGACAATGGATTAATGTCATACTTTCTTGGCATAGAGGTGAAGCAAGAAAGTGATGGTATTTACATCTCTCAACAAAAGTACATGAGAGATATATTGGAGAAATTCAATATGGACAAGTGCAATATTGTCAACACTCCAGTTGCAACTGGATTGAAGCTGTCCAAGGAAGGAGAAGGTGAGTTTGTAAACTCAACCGTGTACAAAAGCTTGGTTGGAAGCCTAAGGTACCTTACAATCACAAGACCTGATATAGTTTATGGCGTTGGACTCGTGAGTCGGTACATGGAAACACCAAGGGAGTCTCATTGGCTGGCCGCCAAGAGAATTTTGAGGTACATAAGAGGTACTCTAAACTATGGTCTGTTTTATAATTTTGGTGATGATGCAAAATTATTTGGTTATTCAGATAGTGATTGGGGAGGTGACCAAGATGAAAGGAAAAGCACAACTGGCTATGTGTTTTTTCTAGGATCAACAACTTTCTCATGGACTTCAAAGAAACAATCAATTATTGCTTTGTCATCGTGTGAAGCCGAATACGTTGTTGTAGCCTCAACTGTGTGTGAGGCAATTTGGTTAAGAAATCTGTTGAAGTCAGTGTGTCATCCACAAGTGGAATCGACTGTGATTCATGTGGATAACATCTCAGCTATCAAGCTTGCTAGGAATCCAGTCCAACATGGAAGGAGCAAGCATATTGATACCAAGTTCCATTTTCTGAGGGACCACGTGAAGCAAAAGACAATTGAACTTGTCTATTGTCACACGAAGGAACAACTAGCTGACATCTTCACAAAGCCACTGCCAGCTGAATCATTTCGATTGTTGTGTGAAATGCTAGGCATGAAGGTATTTTGATTTGAGGGGGCGTGTTGAAAGTTCAAATCAAATACAGTGGTCGAAAGTGGTGGAACACTTTTCAGAAATTGTTGGAACACTTTTCAGAAAGTGGTGGAACACTTTTCAGAAATTGTTGGAACACTTTTCAGAAAGTGTGAGCTACTAGCCGAAAGGTTGTGATGTTTGTTTATTAAAGATGGTAAACACCATCATTGATTGCATGTGTGTGTGTATTTTTTTTTATTAAAAAGCACTTGAGTGGTTTGTAACTTTTGCATGTTTAATTAAGCCTCTTGTAAGGCTTTAAAAAAAAACATCTGAATTCCCATTCCATTAGAATCCCATTTCCATTTCAGCTTGTAAGCAATTGAGTTTGAAAACTCTTATTAAATATATCAAAGTGTTTTGCTTGTTTGCCGTGCAATTTGTCCAACACAAAAAGTTTGCTTCTTTATTTACTTCTTTTTTTTCCTTGTCCACTTGTATTGAGAGTGATAGTGAGAGGTGTGATAAAGTTAGAAAACTTATCACCCATATATTTTTGGTATTGAGTTAGTAAACTTTGAATACCAACACTCCCTCCCCCGCAGCCAATTCAATATCACTCCAATGCTGTCTCAAAAGTTCCACTGCATCCCTCAGATCCACTGCAATCTTATAAAAAAACCACCCTATTTCCACACTTCCAAATTCGCCAAAGGCCACACACCACCCATCTTAAAAATCTCTCCTGCTCCATAGAATCACTAGATTTTTTACAAAGCCATTTCCAACAATCCAAAAAATCCATCCCCTCCACACGAGCAATATCCAATTGAATGGGTGATCCAAACCAAAACACACGAGCAAAAGGACATTGAAAAAAATAAATGTACCTGGGTTTCGAAAGCATCATCACAATGTGGGCATTTTGTCTCCAACCAAACACCACGCCGCAGTAGATTCATACGAACTACCATAATATTTTTACATATCTTCCATATGAAATGTTGCAACTTTGGGGGAACCTCTAATTGCCAAATAGTGGACCACACCAGATCCTTCATCTGATCACTACTAGATTGCCCCACTCCCTTACGACCAAGCTCACCATTTCGATTCATCTCTTGAGCCACTAAGTATCCTTATTTGATCGCGTGAAATGCTAAATAAGCTTATCACCACATCCAAACTTACTAAGTGGCATACCCAATATAATACCAATTTCCTCCACATCAAAGCACCTTTCAATAACATTTTTTCCACTTACCTACAGGCGCAATTAGATCCTCTACTCTTCCTGACATCTCCTCATGCTGAGATATAGGGAGAAAAGTATGAGAAGTTGGTAGCCAAGGATCCTTCATAACTTTAATACTCTGCCCATCCCCCACCCTCCACCTAATGCCCGCCTTCAACACTTTCCTCCCCTGCACAATTCCTTTCCATCCCTATGAAGTACCTCGCCCCACCGGAGCATCGATGAACAACGAAGTAGGAAAGTACTTAGCACGTAGGACTCGAGCAAGGAGGGAGTCTGGATTACAAATAAGATGCCAACCAACCTTTGCCAACATAGCCAAGTTAAAGGAAATGATTTCCTTAAAACCAAGCCCACCAATTGACTTCTTTTTCAACACTTTGTTCCAGGCTAACCAATGTCTTTTGGTCTCGCCACCAAAACCTCGCAATCACCTATTCAATCTCTTTTGCTAATTGAATAGGCAATTGAAAGCATGACATTCTGTAATTAGGGAGAGTCGAAGCCACACTCTTAATTAATACCTCATTCCCAGCCATCAATAAGAACTGTTCCGCCCACCCATTACTTCGTTCATCCAATTTGTTCTTGACCGCCTCAAAAACTTTCTTTTTAGACCCTCCAAAATCTGCTTGAATGCCCAGATATCTCCTAAACCCCTCCATATGCTTGATCCCCAAAAGCTCCGATATTTGGGTTTTTAAAGATTGCGGACAACCCGAACCACAGTGGACTGAACTCTTCTCCAAATTGATAAATTGCCCCGAACCCTCCACATATTGCTGAAGCATATTATTAATACATTCCGCCTCAAGCTCCGTAGCTTGGCAAAATAGAACTAAATCATCCGCAAAGAAAACATGGGATAGAGAATCCGCATATGGGTTCACCTTTATCCCCTGAAACCGTCCTAGTCTCTCATTATTATGTATCAACGATGAGAACCCCTCAGCACAAAGTAAGAATAAGAAGGGCAATAGCGGGTCGCCTTGCCGAAGGCCCCTACGTGGTGTAATATAACCCGTGGTCTCCCCATTAACTACCACACTATAAGAGACAGTTTGCACAATGCCATCACCCATTGGCAAAATAAGTCATCAAGTCCCAATTTACGCAACATAGCTTTAAGAAAAGACCATTCAACACGATCATAGGCTTTCGCCATGTCAAACTTCATAGCCATATAGTTAATACCTTCATCACTCCCTTGATTCATGGAATGAAGCAACTCATGAACCACCAAAATATTGTCTGATATATGTCGCCCTGCCACAAAAGCTGACTGATTGGGACTAACACCTTTGGAAGAACTTTCTTCAACCGATTCGTTCGCACCTTTGATATCACCTTATACACTACATTGCATAATGTAATAGGTCGATACTGGGACATCTTCGTTAGGGTATCCACATTAGGAATTAGCACTATATTGGTATGGTTCAATTCCTTAAGCATCCGTTTCTACTAGAAATTTTTTTAACCATACCCATCACCACTCCACCAACCGTTTCCCAATGGTGCTGAAAGAATCCCACAATAAAACCATTCGGACCAGGTGATTTTGTGGGATGCATTTGATAAAGAGCTTGCTCAATTTCAACATTATGCACCGAAGCAATCAATAAACTATTGTCTGTCTCTCCAACCTTACACGGCACAGAAGAAAGTATATTTTGTGGGATGCATTTGATAAAGAGCTTGCTCAATTTCAACATCATGTACCGGAGCAATCAATAAACTATTGTATGTCTCTCCTACCTTACACGGCACAGAAGAAAGTATATCCTCAAAACAAATCTACTGTTCCCCGGAGAAGAGATTCATAAAATATTGAACATCAATACTATGTATACGGCTCAAATCAGTAGACCAGGTACCATCCTCCTCCTTCATCCCCTGAATACAATTCCGACATCTTCATTTCATAGTTTAAGCATGGAAGAAACGTGTATTCTTGTCACATCCCGACCCGGGGTCCACCACATACCGGGCCCGCTCCACCACCGTAGCACAATATTGTCCGCTTTGGGCCCGACCACGCCCTTACGGTTTTGTTTCTGGGAACTCATACGAGAACTTCCCAGTAGGTCACCCATCCTGAGAATGCTCTCGCGCGAACTCGCTTAACTTCAGAGTTCCGAGGGAACTCGAAGCCAGTGAGCTCCCAAAAGACCTCGTGCTAGGTAGGGATGGGAATATACATTTAAGGATCACTCCCCTGGGCGATGTGGGATGTTACAATCCACCCCCCTTAGGGACCCGACGTCCTCGTCGGCACACCACGGCCAGGGTTAGGCTCTGATACCAAATTGTCACATCCCGGCCCGGGGTCCACCATATCCCGGGCCCGCTCCACCACCGTAGCACAATATTGTCCGCTTTGGGCCCGACCACGCCCTCACGATTTTGTTTCTGGGAACTCACACGAGAACTTCCTAGTGGGTCACCCATCCTGAGAATGCTCTCGCGCGAACTCACTTAACTTCGGAGTTCCAATGGAGCCCGAAGCCAGTGAGCTCCCAAAAGGCCTTGTGCTAGGTAGGGATGGGAATATACATTTAAGGATCACTCCCCTGGGCGATGTAGGATGTTACAATTCTTATCTCCTTCATTTAACCATTGCACTCTAGACTTTGTACGCCAATAACTTCTTCCCTTCTGATTGCACTCTGTAATTCTGATTCCATCCCTCGAATCCATTGACCATAAAAAACTGGTTGCTGATACGCCAACTGGAGTTCTTCCTCCAATCTACTTATTTCTTTTTTATCATTGCAACCCTCTTTTTTTTTCTCCACACAAGCAAACCCTTACGAACACACTTTAACTTAGAGACTAAGTTAAAAGCAACAGAGCCACCATGACCTCTCTCCCAACAAGTTCGGACCACCTCCTGACACTTCACCTCTTGATTCCAACTCGGATCATATATAAATCTCTTCCTTCTCCGGTGTTGTTCCACTTCAGTCGAAAGAACAAGCATCGCATGGTCAGACCTTGCACCACTGCTTGCTGATAATACCGTACCCACTCATTCGTAGTAAGGGCGCGATCAATTCACTCCTGAATAAAACCTTCATCTCGTCTGTTACGCTATGTAGGGATAACCTTCAAATCCCAAATCTAGCAAACCAGAAGTCGTCACAAAAATCCAGAACCCCCTCATACTTGCAGCCGTACGGTAGTTCCCCCTTCCTTCTCAGAGTCCGATAATAAATCGTTAAAATCCCCCATCAACAGGCACGGTTCCGTATAGCTAGCAATGCGCTCGGATAAAACCGCCAACTGTTGAAACCTTTTTCTCTCATCAGTACTTGCATATACCACAACAAGCCTCCATTTACATTTTAGGACCACGTCATCAATCACCATCTCAATAAAGAAATCCCTATATTTGATTAAAACAACTTCCTTAGCATCTTTCCAAAACAAACACATTCGTCCATCAATTCCCCAAGTTAAATAGCAAGCATACACTCCATATTAAGCCTTCGTTTCAAATACCGATACCTCCTACTATGGTTCTTTGTTTCAAGTAACGCCACAATCCCGGGGGAGTGGAGCCTGTTTTGCTCCAACAAATTGTCAACTGTCAGGTCTCCCTCGATCCCCTAACTGTTCCAACATATGATTTTCATTGGGAGCGCAGAGA
Organism: Malus fusca; assembly: GCA_035220775.1. Classification (NCBI taxonomy): domain Eukaryota; kingdom Viridiplantae; phylum Streptophyta; class Magnoliopsida; order Rosales; family Rosaceae; genus Malus; species Malus fusca. The sequence goes on from CM069064.1 coordinate 26,614,004, forward strand.
CCCTTCACAGGTAGTCTCCGCTGGGTGAATACCTGATCTATGCATTTTAAATTGCCGACACTCCACCCCATCAGTCACCTCTAACTCATCATCAATCTGGCGACTTCGTTTCACACCCCCTCTCTTCAGGATGATTCACCAAAGCTATTCTTCCCGCCTCCGGTGCAATCACGCCCCTCGGACCAATGAGGCCTGCGTCAAAAGCCATTTCCCGTTCCATACGCTAACGCTCAATCTCCTCGGCTTCCCTTACACGACTTTCAGATTGTTCTATATCACCTACATTCGAGTTACGTCGCCAATTCGAGGACGAAGCACGACCCCTTATTCCTCCATGCATAGTCTCCCCCTATGACCAACCAAAAAATTGCGCCCACCTAACTAGTTCCCCCGCAGATCATGTTCTGCATTAAGTCCTTTGAAAGCAAATAAAGCCTCCGTATCATCCTCCGACGCCTCCTCCCCCAGAATTTCTGACCTACAACATCTCGTCACATGTCCCATCTTACCACATATCAAACAATAATTGGGTAACCCTTCATAACGAAAGTCAATCCACAACTCTCCATCATCTAGAAACTCAACATTCGCTCCACGTATAAGCAGTTCACGGACGTCAAAACAAATCTTAACGCGCAAGAAATGACCAATACAGTCTCGACCATCATCCTTATCCACCTTGAGCACTTGGCCGATCAACCCACCAATCGTAGATGCCACCGCCTCCGTCATACTCAGTGGAGGAACATTATGCAGTTGAACCCACGTAGAGACTAGATGAAGGGGTTCACCCCATCGACCATGACGCGCCTCATCAACCACTAGCACCAAGTCATCCCGAAATAGCCAAGGTTTATCTGCTTCAAATACTCGGCACATATCTCTCCGACCAACAAACTGAGCCATGAATCGAGCCCCACCTAGGGCTCTAATAGACACCCATTCCCTCCCTCCCCACAGACTGGTAAACTGATCAATAAACCCATTATCATTGACAACTTTGTTGGTAAACACTTCCACCACAATACTATAATGGAACCCCAACAAAGCCCCTTCAACAGCCTTCTTTTCAATCTTTATTCCCCTTTCTCCTTCTCCGTCAGAGAGAGACTCGTCCCAAACTTCTGTGTCAAAGACTCCAAGTTCGTTCTTCCAGACATTGCCATTGTTGGAACCGGTACTGCTACTGATCCCAAACAACCAACCCCAACCAACCCAAACCATAATTTTGCCTCACCCACAAACTTCCACCACACTAAGAAAACATGATCTTAGTCTTAACTTCAATGCTAATTGTATGCCCTTACGCCAGGAACCCCACCACGAAAATTGGATCGAGAAAACCAAACCCTAACGCCGTCACAGTCAAGAAACCAAACCCTAGCCTTGCCGCCTAAGTAAAACCCCCTTACGAGTACTGACAGTAACGATTTCTAACTTTACGAATTTCCATAGGTTTTTGTTGTTGGCTTTGTGCATGTTTGTGTCTCATATTTTTTTATTATTAAGAAACATGTAGTCAAGGTAACAGAGTAATTTGTGCATCTGAGGTAGTTACTTGAGTCTCAAATGGTGTTCAGTACAAAACATAAGTTACATATATAATGCTTCAACTAAAATTATTTAAGTCTGTTTTGATGTTTAGTGAACTTAGAGCATCTTCAATCATACTATGAGTCTGTATTTTATAGCAAAATTTTAACTAAATTTATCAAAAAGTTATTTTAGCAGCTTTCTAAAAATGTCATACTCCAACCATTATTCTTTAAAAACAACATACTAAATGCATTTTACACTCCTTTTTATATGGGAATTGTTATTAGCACTCCAAAAATCTTACTTGCCACTCCAAACTTTCTATAATTAGAAAGAAAAATACACTTATGAGTAGTGTAGAATGAAATTTTTGGAGTGCTAATAACAGTTCCCTTTTATATATACAAAAGCAAAAAAAATTCTGTATCAAATAGACCTTACAATTGAAAAAAAATATGTATGGATGTTAAATGAAGGGGAAAATATAGTTTTTGAGTGTCGAAAACAAGACTGCAAGGTAATATTCATGAGAAATTGGATATGTTGTTTAAGCCCAAAATGTCTTCATCAAAGGGACAAGACCACCCGAAATTTATAGAGTTGGGTTCAAGACAAAGCTGCCCAGAAACTAGAGAATCATTGAGTTTCAAATGGCCCACATCCTGCATAAATTCTTTTTATTTGAATTGGGTGTTTTTTTATTTGATTTTCTATTAGATCTATTTTGCCCCTTGAAAATAAACTTTTTTTTTATATAAATTCTTTAAATTTGAATTTTTAAAATTTGAATCTTCAAATACCTTTATATACCCGTTTTCTAATTAAAAACATTTTAAAATCACATTATTGTTGTAGCCTATTTTATTTGACAAGGTTAAGGGGGGATGGCGGCAAGGATAGAGAGATTGAGAGAGATGTGTTTGTAGAATTGTAGGGGAATGTGTGTGTTATCCTTCCTACATGGTGCCTTTATTTATAGTAGTAAAAGAGAGAAGAAATTCTTTCATCCCCAAGGAATAAAAGTTGTAATAAGAAATGATAACTAGAATCAAATCTAATCTAGGATTTACACAATCACATATAAACTAGGAAAGTTTACAACACTCCCCCTTGAGTGTGTAAATACTTAAGGTAGATTCAGCATCATGCAGAAGTTGAGGAATTCGACTCATCGACACTGACTCTAAGGAACAACGCTTATTCTCAATAAGGTAGGAACTTGCATAAGTAAGTGAGTATCACTAAAACAACCCTAAGGCTATGGCAAAAACCCGAGTAGGGACAAAATCCATAGTCTAAGGGAAAATGTGTGAGAAATGCAAAATCAAAAGAAACGTCTACGGGACGTCATCTGGGATATGACCAGCCCATGGTGGGTGCCTCGTTAAAACCTAGTTAGGTAGCAAAAACATAGTGGGAAAAATGCTCTTAATCGTAGGGAAAAGAGTACATTAAGATCAAGCAAGTATCTTCAGGATACTCCCCCTAAGTTTGACACAATTCCAAAGACAAATAGCAATGTTACAACTCATAAAGTTTACGCATACCAATTCCATGAACAAGCTTCTGAAACGTCATCTTCGACAGTGATTTGGTGAAGAGGTCGGCCAGATTGTCTTGTGAATGGATTTGTGTGACTTCAATCTTTTGATGCTCGTGTTGTTGATGTGAAAAGAAGAACTTCGGCGCAATGTGCTTGATGTTGTCTCCTTTGATATAACCATTCTTGAGTTGTTCGATGCATGTTGTGTTGTCTTCAAAGATCGTCGTAGGGACATCTACGGCGGGGTAAAGATCGCAGGAGCTTCGAATATGGTCCACTACTGCTCTCAACCAAAAGCATTCCCAAGTTGCTTCATGTAAGGCGACAATTTCAGCATGGTTAGACGAATTGGCAACTAAGGTTTGTTTAGTTGACCTCCAAGAGATTGCGGTGCCTCCAACGGTAAAGACATAACCCGTTTGAGAACGCGCATGTGTGGATTAGACAAGTATCTTGCGTCGGCATAACCAACAAGGCAAGATTCGACTCCAGAAACAGAGGGTGCGGCATCACTCGAAGATTCGTAGGGATAGAACAAGCCCAAATCTGTAGTACCCTTAAGGTAACGGAAATTGTATTTCACACCAGTCCAGTGTCTGCGTGTAGGTGCATTACTGTATCTTGCCAAAAGATTAACAGCGAATGAGATGTATGGTCTAGTGCATTGAGCTAAGTACAATAAAGCGCCTATTGCACTTAGATAAGGAACTTCAGGTTCCAAAATCTCTTCATCATCCTCCTTTGGACGGAAGGGATCTCGTTTTGCATCTAGCTATTGAACGACCATAGGAGTACTCAAAGGCTTCACTTTATCCTCATTAAAGCGGCGCAACACCTTTTGGGTGTAGTTCGATTGATGTACTAGGATTCCATCCGAACAAGGCTCTATCTCGAGATCGAGACAGTATCGAGTCTTACCTAGATCTTTCATCTCAAATTTCGACTTTAGGTGCGCGACAGTTCTCGCAAGCTCTTCAACAGTTCCGATAAGGTTCATGTCATCGACATATAATCCAACAATCACAAATCCGAAATGTGACTTCTTAATGAACACACAAGGGCATAGCTCGTTGTTCACATATGCTTGACTAGTGAAATACTCACTCAGACGGTTATACCACATTCTTCTGGAGCCGAATTGAAAGCGTGTTCCGGGGTTTGGAAATATTTGAACCAGTCAATGTAAGTCCTTCGAGAACTTTCATGTAAATTTCCGTATCAAGATCCCTATAGAGATACGCGGTTACTACATCCATCAGTTGCATACTCAATTTTTCGAAAACTATCAAACTGATAAGGTAGCGGAAAGTAATCACATCCATAACGGGTGAATAAGTTTCGTCATAGTCAATCCTAGGGCGTTGTGAGAAGCCTTGTGCAACAAGATGAGCTTTGTAACGCACAATTTTGTTCTTCTCATTACGCTTCTGAACGAAAACTCATTTGTAGCCAACGGGCTTCACATGTGGAGGAGTATGAGCTACAGGTCCAAACACCTTACATTTCGCAAGCGAATCGAGTTCGACTTGGATTGCTTGTTTCTAGTTGTTGGAAATGTGCCCTAAAGCCAATCATATGATGATACTTTACGGACATTTCACATGTTAAACTAATCTAGTTTAATATAAAGGGCAAAGATTATTGTTTAAAGCCGTCTCATATAAATGTTATATGCTTAAACGATAAGTCCAATGAATATGTAATTGGGAGAATGTGATCTAAAGAAGTTAGATTCATGAGATCATTCTCTTTTGTATACATATCCTAAACATTCATGATCATAGGATTGCCAATTGGGCATTGACAGTCCATTAAGATCAGTACGTGCTATGTCTTTTCTTAGGGAGAGTGACTGGTCTTGAGTCATTGGTGTGACCGACACCAAGACAAGCATGTAGGTGCTTAATAAAAATGAGTCCACTGAACACGATCAACGAGGAGTTCTCATACTCATGTCACATGAGAACTCATGGTTGGGATAATGCAAAATAGTCATTTGACCTGAGGCATCATAGTTGTCTTATGGTTAGGTCCTTGATCTTTGACTATGTCAAAGTCACTCTGTCAGATGGTGTCCACGACATAGTTGGGGTTAAGCCACTTAGCCAAGGGATCTCTATCCTTCAAATCGTTTAAGGGAGAATAATCTATGATATGATTAAGAATCTCTGGCCAGAGTATGAATGAGATTTAGGAAGTCGTTCCAAATTACATTCAAGGTAATCATATAAGTAAGAGAATCACATTGCATATTAGATATCAATAAACTATCAAACCAAACAATATGGTCAAGAGTATTATACTAGAGAAAGACCGTATTACATTGTAATCCTAAACTGAATAGATTCTCCACCTCTTATGATTAGCTTGGGTAGCCATGACATACTGCTAGGTTTCACTTATGGTTTATGGAAGCCCTAAAGGTGAGTAATCACTAAATGGAGAATTGAAAGTAAGTTTCAATTGATAATCGATTTGAAGAGTTATAATCGCCCACTGCCTCGCTAAAAGGAACCTAATGGATCGTACACTAAGTAAGGTAGAGATTGAAGAAACAATGGAGATAAGTAAGGATAATTAAATGGTTTAATTATTTATGGCTATGATTAATTAATATGTTAATTAATCAAACGAATATGTTCGTTATAGACCTCGGGTGAGTTTTGGGCCATAAGGCCCAATGAGATTTGAATGTCAAGCCCATTAACTTAAGTTGTATGACAACTTGAAAACACAAAGGGCTTGAAAGCCCAATGAACCCTTAATGGATGGCCATATAGAGAGGGATAGTGAACTTGCCTTAATTGCAAGTTTGCCACTCCATTGTGAGGTGGTATAAAGACAACTTTATAGGCATTTCATCATTGGGTTTTCTAAGGGAAGAAAAGAGAACACAAAGCTCTCTCTTCTCTAATGAAGGCCGGCCACCCTATAGGAACTTAGCTAGCAATCTTCCTTCCTCTAAGTCACTCATATATTCATCAATGCTCTCCTTGGTGTGGAGACTTAGAGGTTCTCTATTTTGGGAACTTGGAGAATCCATTCTACCATCCTCATCCAAGAAATCCATGGAGCTAAGAAGTAAGGAATGAAGGCCCTATCTCTTGGGTGATTAGTCTTTGCTTATGCTAAGACGAATCAACAAAGGTAAAATATTTCTCAACTCACTTTGTTCTTGAGTTGAGTCTTGGTTCACCACACTCACTAGGCCTTGAATTTCATGGGTAAAGTTTTGTTTTTGAGTGCATTCAAGCATGATTCCACCTTTAATTGTTAATTGCATGTTGTAGATGTTGCTTAAATGAACTTGTTTTCACAAATATTTCCTTCACCAGTTTGACCAATCAGTTCTACATCAACATTCATCAACGGAACGTGTTTCAATCTCATCGCTCAACTTGATCTCAGTAGCTAATGCATCATCGACAATCATCTCATTTCTACACCACACATCATCTAAGTTAGCATAATAGACCGAAATCTCACGATTCTTGGGAGGAGGATTCGTCTCTTCAAGGACACTTCCATAATCTAGAATTTCCTCATGAGCTGGATATAATGAGTAAGCGATAGTCAAATTCAAGGTAGGCTTTTCGAAACCTTGTGACGTGGATTTCCTCTTCCGGGGGTATGAATCCTTTGAACCAATGGGTCTGCCATGCTTTTGTGTAGGGGCAGATGATTGGCTAGTCGCTAATGTACGTGGATCACCAAGATTGGCGCCCTGGGCCTCCAGGAGGGAAGTTCATCGTACATTTAGTACATTCATCTTTGTAGGTGTATTCGCAACTGGAATATGTGATCTTGTCACACGCGCTAGATTGGTAAAAGCATATGGCATGCTCTAAGCTATGCTCTGGATATCTAATATGTACTGCACTTCAGTTTCAGACTAAGCGGTGCGAGGATCTAAATGAGACAAAGTGGAAGTCATCCACGATAATTCGTGTCGTTCTTCAGGAACGTTGATGTTCTTATCTCCCCCTAACGACGAGAAGACTGTCTCATAGAAGTGACAATCCACAAAACAAACGATAAACAGATTGCTTGTCAAAGGTTCTATGTAACGAATAATTAAAGGAGAATCATATCTGACATAGATTCTTGTTGATGCACAAAACCGGAGGGGTCTTGGAACAACATAAATCCGACCGTGAATCTGCAAGAAAGTAAAGAACACAAGATGTATCGTGGTTCACCCCAATGTTTGGGCTACGTCCACACTGATGTTGATATTGTTTCACTCTGAATGGTGAATATACAAGAAGGCTAGAGGCAGTGTGCTATCTAGCCTACTCTCTTCCCATGGCCTAAACCTTCACCCCCCTTAATAAGGAGAGTGAGGAGTCCTTTTATAGAATAAGGGCTCCTCACTTATTGCATATTTACCCCTTCATTTATTACATAATTACATTTGAGTCCCCCGAGTATTTATACGAGGTCTAAATACGGAGGCCTTAAATATGGTACAAACAGTAGTCCCCCAAGTCTTCAGTCAAAAGAGTCTTTTGGCTTGAGACTTGAAATTCAATCCATGTGTGGGTCGAAGTAACTAGATATCGTCTAGAACTGATACTCGATAAGAGGCGGTGCTCAATGTGAAATGATGCTCAACTAGAAGTGGCACATGTTGCGAGGCTGCTCGGCTTGTGGCTTATGTTGCCTTGGTTGGCTCGGCTTGTGGTGTTGAAGGTGAGGGAGTCCCTTTTATAGAATAAGGGATCGCTCCTCAATAAATAAATGATGGGCTAGAGTTGATGCTCGCGGCGAGGCGGTTGCTCAGCAGGCGGCGATGCTTTCTAATGATGGTGAGGGAGTCCCTTTTATAGAATAAGGGCTCGCTCCTCAATACATAAGTGATGGGTTAGAAGTGATGCTCGCGGCGAGGCGGTTGTTCAGCTAGCGACGATGCTCTCTAATGAAGGTAAGGGAGTCATTTTTATAGAATAAGGGTTCGCTCCTCAATACATAAGTGATGGGCTAAGAACCTCTCTCTAATGAAGGCGAGGGAGTCCCTTTTATAAAATAAGGGTTCGCTCCTCAATACATGAATAATGGGTGCTCTCTAATGAAAGTGAAGAAGTCCCTTTTATAGAATAAGGGTTCACTCCTCAGTACATAAATAATGGGCTAAGTCCCCCAAGTATTTTTCATGAGGCCCAGTTGCGGAAGCCCAATATATGGTACATAGTGTAGTCCCCCAAGTCTTCAGTTAATAAAGTCTATTGGCTGGAGACTTCAAATTCAATCCATGTATGGGCCGAAGTGGCGGTTGTTTGGAGGCGGTCTTTGTATACCATGCACTGAAGCTTTGTAGGTGAAGCTTTGAAATTGAAGCTTTGACGCTGGAGCTTTTGTAAATGAAGCTTTTGAAGTCGGAACTTTGTAAATGAAGTTTTCGAAGCTAGAGCTCTTGTCAATGAAGCTTTCGAAGCTGGAGCTCTCGAAGCTGGAGCTCTGTAAATGAAGCTTTCGAAGTTAATTGACATGAGTGATGCTCATGGATGTTGACATGAGTGATGCTCATGAATGTTGACATGGATGATGCTCATGAACGTTGACATGAGTGATGCTCATGAATGTTTATGTATGATTGACATAAGTGATGCTCATGTATAATTTTGGAGTACTGGACGTACTTTTAATCACCTGATTGGTAATAATAGCGGCAGGCTGTCGAATAATTTTGGAGTACTGGACGTACTTTGGATCACCTGGTTGGTGATAATAGCGGCAGGCTGCCAAATAATTTTAGAGTACTGGACGTACTTTTGATCACCTGGTTTGTGATAATAGCGGCACTGCCGAATAATTTTGGAGTACTGAACGTACTTTTGATCACCTGGTTGGTGATAATAGAAGGTGAACCTTAAGTGGAAGGATGGAGGTTGGAGTTTGAAGCCATAGGACCTGGCTCTTTTGGGCATATAGGCCTTCGCCCTCCACATAACATTCCAGCCCATTATTTTGGGCTTGCCGTTTTTTTTTTTTTTTGGTATGCTGCCTTCTTTCTTTATTTATGATTACCCTCTGGTGGGGTTATACAGATGTCTCCAAAAGATAAGAAAAATAAATCACATCATTCAAAAAAAACTGCTGGGACTTGGCAACATCGAGATTTCTCCCTTCACATCAACCTCAGCGGTCCATCTGTTGGAGGAAACCTTAACGTGAAGGCAGGTTTGGACTAGTGGATCCATCTCTTCTGTTTTTCTTTTTCTTTTGGCAGATGGCAGACAAAAGGAATAATAATAGACTTAGTATTGAGAAAGTTTATCGTCTTCTTCGTTGCTTTTCCTCTTCCGCTTGTTGGTTGTAAAGGTCAGTATACTCCAGCTGTAAAAGGGCAATATTCCTTTCTCTAAAGTGACAGTTACTTGGACAACCTTTCCGACACCACCCATTTGCTTTTCTTGATCTCCCCACTCCAATAGGACTCACTTCCTTTCACTCATCCCCAATACATAAAAGATTCCACAATGATAAAAATATTCGGAAAGCACTTTGCGAATGCTGGCCTGACAAAAATGTTTTTCTTGATCTCCCCGCTCCAACTGCTGCCCTGACAAAAATGTTGAATTACAAGATACTGATTTTCCTCCGTAACAAAGAAAACTCATGCCGTATGATGTTGAAGTTTCGGCTGTTGGGCTAGTCGTACCAGAGGTCGATGAGCTGGAGGGTTCCGGTGTAGTTCATCACCAGGATGGAGTGGAATTGGTGGGGCCATGGGGCGGGAACTGGGTCCTCTGATGACGGCAGTGCGCGGCAGAGAGAGGCGGCGAGGAGGATAAGGATGGGGATGGCGGTGATGGGTTTGTTAACCCATTGATTTTCTTCAAACAAGTGGCCGATGACTAAGCAAAGGCAGAGAACTGCCACAAAGAGTGAGACTGGTATCACCTGCGCATGCTCCCGGGCCAAGTTCTTTGCAAACTCATACGCTCCTGCCTCCATTTCTCAGCCTTCAACTAAAAATTAACCAACTAGCTGTAGTACATTTGCATCCCCCACTAACCGACGTCGTGAGTATATATGACAACTGCATAACTGTTAAAAACTGAGATGCTTTCCTGTGAGATAATCTGATCACTGTCTGTGTTCTGTACTGCCTGTGAGGGAAACTGAGAGAGAGAGAGAGAGATGAGTCGATGAGGTTTGTTGTTTTTGGCAGTTAGGATTGGGCTTGTGGGCCTGGGCACGATGACGAACCCGTTCGTCTGTGGATCCTTCTGCTGTTGGGCCATGTACACGGAGTAGTTGATGGGGATGGTGGAAGCGGAATCGTCCTTGGGGATGGCGATGGAGAGAAGCGCCGCGAGTTACTGCTGTTGGTGATGGAGAGAGGGTTGGCCTCGGAGCCATCCACGTCATTGATTTTAGGGTTGATTTTCTTCATCCACCCCATCATGTGGTCGAATGACCTGTTCTCCATCACTATAACAACCATGGAGAGAAAGAGCTCGATCTTCAGAAAAGGAAAAAGAATCAGGACTTCAAAAAGAAAAAGAGAGAATCTTTGGGGCTCTTTTATGAGCAGAGAGAAAGAGGGAGAGATAGCAAATAAAAGCGGAGGTTCTTGGACCAGTGTTGTGACTTGTGCTTGAGTTTCTCTTTTTCTCTGTAGATTGAATGGGTGTGTCTCTGAGTGTGGGTATTAGGTTGTTGGGTTCTTGGGTTTCTGCAAATTCACGGTGGAGGTTATGGTAAGGTTTCACGGTGGTGAGATGAAAAAAATGAAAGAGAACCGACATAACTTTTCGTGTCGTTTCCCACAAACGGCGCCAAATGTTGATGCACAAAACCGGAGGGGTCTTGGAACAACATAAATCCGACCGTGAATCTGCAAGAAAGTAAATAACACAAGATGTATCGTGGGTCACCCCAATGTTTAGGCTACGTCCACACTGATGTTGATATTGTTTCACTTTGAATGGTGAATATACAAGAAGGCTAGAGGAAGTGTGCTCTCTAGCCTATTCTCTTCCCATGGCCTAAACCTTCACCCCCCTATGAGGAGAGTGAGAAGTCCTTTATAGAATAAGGGCTCCTCACTTATTACATATTTGCCCCTTCATTTATTACATAATTACATTTGAGTCCCCCGAGTATTTATACGAGGTCTAAATACGGAAGCCTTAAATATGGTACAAACAATTCTCATCCTTTGCTGATGCCCCATTTGTGTACGTAAGGGCGGTGAGATCGGCACATATACCGCACAACCAACTGAAGGGCACTGAATGGTTGCGTTGCAACAGAAGGGCATTGAATGGTTGCATTGCAACATGCCTCAATCCGACCAACTTTGATGCATGCAATATTGCATGGCCCCAAGCAGCGATTGGGAGCTTGGTACGTATGACCAACGATTAAGCAATCATTTGTAAGCGCTTAATGAAAGCATTTGCCAGGCTGTTCTGGGTGTGAACATGGGGTACGAGATGTTCAACTTCAACCCCAACCAACATGCAATAGTCATCAAAAGTTTTAGATGTGAATTCTCCAGCATTATCCAATCAAATAGATTTGATCGAATGATCATGGTGGTGTGCCTTGAGCTTGATAATCTGAGCCAACAGTTTGGAGAATGCAGTGTTCCTTGTGGACAACAAGCACACGTGTGACCAATGTGTGGAAGTGTCAACCAAAACCATAAAGTATCTAAATGGTCCGCAGTGAGGGTGAATCGGTCCACAAATGTCCCCCTGAATCCGTTGTAGAAAAATGGGAGGATTCAAACGAATCTTGTCATAAAAAGGCTTAGTAATAAGCTTTCCCATGGAACAAGTTTGACATGCGATTCCTTGGATCGAACCTAAACTTCGGGTTAGTGGATGCCTATGTGATTATTTGAGGATTCTGCGTATCGCTATTCGTCCAGGATGTCTCAAATGATCATGCCAAAATGTAATTTCGTGCGCGGTCCCAGTAGTAGGGCCGGCCACATAATGGCATTCTATAGGGTGTATGGTCATAGTATACAGACCACTCGGGATATGCTTCATATTCTCTATAATACGCTTCTGGCCATATTCGTAGAAAGTTATGCACAGAAATTCAACTCCATTTTCTACGTGGGTTTCAGCGTGGTAATTGTTATCTCTACTATCCTTGAAACTTAACAAAGTTCTTTCGAAATGTTGAGAATATAGTGCCTCAGCAATGGTCAAGATTGTACCATTAGACAACATTATACGTGCCTTATCGTATCCTTCTATCAGGTTGGATGGGTATGAGAGGGTTGTCAGATGTGCATTCTTAGGTATGAAGTTATTGAAATAGATGCGTTTACGCAATACGGTGTGCATGGTTGCACTATTTGCCAGACAACTAACTTCCCCACTAGTCATACCTAGAAAGAAAAATTAATTTGAATCAGTGACATGCATAAAAGTTCTAAAAACAAATAGCAATTCAAAATAATTTCATTTATTCAAGGATGGTAATTAATTAAAACTTAATATCCAAAAACAAATCACCAACAAATAATCCAAACATAAAGGAAAATTGTTCAAAAATCAACCAAAAACAAAGGGGGGGTTCGGCCACTAGGTGGAATTTGGCCCCATTGTGCAATTTTAACTAACTAAAATTGTTTATGTCTAAGATTCTAATCTTCTATAGGGGTGATATCCTCTTGAAAGTTAGAAACCTCTATCTTTGTAGTCTTCGGTTCGTCCACTTGCACGAAGTTTGATTCAACCTCCATTAAGGCTGCAAAATATCGAGCTAAAAATCGTTGTTTTGAAAGAACTTGATTGCGTGATGATATGGATGAACCTAGTTTGATGCAGAAAATGTCCTCGTCAAATTCCTAAGCACATCGGTAGGAACGTGTTGTAGCCTATTTTATCTGACAAGGTTAAGGGGGGCGGCGGCAAGGATAGAGAGATTGAGAGAGATGTGTTTGTAGAATTGTAGGGGAAAGTGTGTGTTATCCCTCTTACTTAGTGCCTTTATTTATAGTAGTAAAGGAGAGAAGAAATTTCTTCATCCCCAAGGAATACAAGTTGTAATAGGAAATGATAACTAAAATCAAATCTAATCTAGGATTTACACAATCACATATAAACTAGGAAAGTTTACAACAATTATTACAAATCTTATAAGTTTATCAAAAATTAATATGGATCCTCTCCGGATCCTTTCCTCCTAATCCACCAAGTCCGGGGATCCGGCCGTTGAAATTTGATCCAACGGCTAAAGTTATTATAACTTTTAAAGTGGACCCCTGTTTATAGATGTTGGATCAAATTTCAACAGCCTAGATCCCTGGACTTGGTGGATTAAGAGGAAGGGATCCGGAGAGGATCCCTGATGAGTCGATATTATACTATATATTTTTCCCTAATCTTAGTAATAATTTATTGGTTATTATGTGTGAATTTTGATACTTTGAATTATATTTTTAATGTAGGATATTCGATTTTCTCTGAAGCAAAAAGTGATCAAACGGATAAATTTTGGAGTGATTCTAATTGGAGGTTGTTCATGAGTCTTTCAAGATGATTGTATCAAAATTCTAGATTTTTCTACAAAGCCATTTGATCGTGGCAATGAAATAAAGGCACAGCGCGCAGCTTTCCCATATTGACGTTTATGGACATTTTGGGTATTTTGGAGGTCAAGATGATATATTTTAAGGAACGTTCCTTCTGAGGATTTGTAGGGGACGTCTCCAGCTTTCAAAAGAGACATTTGGAGACCAAATCGAAGTTGACTTTTTTTTTTTTAGTGAAATGATAGCATTAGTAAGTTAAATGTTAGATTAGCCACCGATAGGGTTCGAACCCAAGCCGTCATGCAAGGGCACAACACATTTCCACCACTGTGGTAAAGGGCCACTTGCAATCGGAGTTGATTTGGTCGGTCAAAAGACTGATTTTCTGAGAAGTCCGAATTTTAATTTAAATAGGAAACCTTTTATTTTCTATTTTATTATTTTATTATGTTTCCTAGTTTTATTTTAAGACCTTTTAGGGTTTTATTTTGTAGTAGTATAAATAAGGCTTTTTAGGCATTAGGGTTGGGAGGAGAGAAGATAGGGGAAGAACGCATAAAATTAACGCACACACACTCTAGAGTGCATTTGGATTCAAGTTTATTTTCAAGGTGTTTTCTATCCTTGTTTTTAATAATATTTTGTTTATGATTGTTAGTAACTACTTTTCATTTGCTATGGCGGGGCCACGAGCCTTAGCAAGAATATGTAGTTTCTTTTCAATTTGCTTATGATATTATGCATGCAAGTTCTGAATTATTAATCATCGTTTTATACTATCTAATTGTCTTAATGCTTAGCTACATACTTGCAAGAGTACAAGGTAATTGTAGTATAGATGCTCTAGTAAGGTCGTTTTCCACAGGGATTGAATGAATAATCTATGTTAAATCAAATCTTGACATGAAAAGAAAAATCTTGACGTCAAATCTTGAATAATCCATAGTCAAGTAAGAGGACGACGACCCATTAACCTCAAAAGAAAAATATCGTCTCTCAAGTAAGCCAAACAATTGACGTCAAAGAAAATGACCACCCATCCAGCAAAGAGCGAGATATTTCAACCAAGTACTTCACAAAAAAAATGGAAGGCGATAAAGACACTTAGACAACATTTTCGGGTCAATTTTTTTTTACTGTAAAAGTGCCTCGGAAGAAGAATCACGCCTCCAGTCGATTCTGCTTCATATCTGACTAGATAAGTCACAAGGTATGTCCTTCTTCAGGCCCAGGTCATCTAGTCGGGGTCGACCACAATTTCCCAAGTATGAAAGAGATAGAATTTCACGAGGCTAAGGCTAACTTCCCTCCCCAACCAATCGAACATCCAAGAGAGCGAGGCGTTGTGTATATTCATTCAATTCCAATCAGCAACTGAGTGAATCCATCTCCAATGGCTGCACCTTTACTTCGTAATTGTCTCAGTCGAGCTATTAAATTACTTCGTGGCTTCTCCTGCCACGGTAGTCAGTAGGGGGCTAATAATTTGAGTTAAAAGTAGGAGACGATCAGAGTTATCTTATATAGGCTATTTATGCTTAACGAGTTAGAAGATGTTGCCAATGATCGAGTATCGAGAAGAGTTGGATGTGAACCCCTCCCATGAGAAAGGTGTGAGATCCCACATCGACCAACGGAGAGGGGGTGATGTGCCTTATATGTACATGCTCCCCTCCCTATAGCACGAGGCCTTTTGTGAACTCATTGGCTTCAGATTCCATCGAAACTCCAAAGTTAAGTGAGTTTGGGCGAGAGCAATCCTAGGATGGGTGACCCACTGAGAAGTTGCTCGTGAGTTCCCAGAAACAAAACCGTGAGGGAATGGTAAGCCCAAAGCGGACAATATTGTGCTACGACGGAGCCGAGACTGGGATGTGACAATTTGGTATCAGAGCCACTATGTCGTTCGGTGCGGATATGCCGGTGAGGATGCCAGGTTCCCCTTAAGTGGGGTGGATTGTGAGATCCCACATCGACCAACGGAGAGGGGGTGATGTGCCTTATATGTACATGCTCCCCTCCCTATAGCACGAGGCCTTTTGGGAACTCACTGGCTTCGGATTCCATCGGAACTCCGAAGTTAAGCGAGTTTGGGCGAGAGCAATCCCAGGATGGGTGACCCACTGGAAAGTTGCTCGTGAGTTCCCAAAAACAAAACCGTGAGGGAATGGTAAGCCCAAAGTGGACAATATCGTGCTACGGCGAAGCCGAGACTCGGATGTGACAAAATGAGCCTAGCAGCCTTGATACGCCGAAACCTCTTATTCTGGTCCTTAGGCTAACTACAACTAGTCAAGAATTTCGTAATGATAGCAAAGTGCTTTTTTTTATGGACAATGTTGTATATATTAAGCGATAAGCGGAATAAAGATATCTTATTTACAAGTAAAAAACTATTAAATTATAGTATTATATAGAAATAGAGTTTCACAATGCAGATTTTCATAAAATGATAAAAGATTTTTGGCAAACCTTGCATTCGTGTAGTGTTTCTCGTGTTAGTTTCGTTTTTGTAACATACCCAATATCTTAATGGGTCGTGTCTAGTCATGAATTTCGTAATGATAGAAAAGTGTTTTTTTTTATGGACAATGTTGTATATATTAAGCGATAAGCGGAATAAAGATATCTTATTTACAAGTAAAAAACTATTAAATTATAGTATTATATAGCAGTAGAGTTTCACAATGCAGATATTTCATAAAATGATAAAAGATTTTTGGTAAACCTTGCATTCGTGTCGTGTTTCTCATGTTCGTGTCGTTTTTGTAACATACCCAATATATTAATGGGTCGTGTCATGTATCACCCATTATAAATGGGTAATATGACCCAATCCGAACTTGACCCAATAATATCAACGAGTAATATGACCCGACCCGTTACCCATTAAAGAAAATATATTTTAAATCAATAAATAGTCAAATGAAATACGTAACATTAAATTAATATCTACATACCACATAAGTGAGATCAAAGAATCCAATGGTAAGGATTTAATCTCACATAAATGAGATTAAATCCTACGGCTATTGTTGTAGTAAGGTTTTTTAATAATTTTTTAACTAATGAAGAAGTGTGAGAATATTACAAATATATATACAAATTAAAGCTCGTAATAACAAGATCTGCAACTTTTGTGAATAGGACAACTCCGTAAGTCGCCACCATAATCCCATAAACCATAAATTTAAATTTAACTGTTGACTGTAGTTTACATTTACGTTCCATTCTTCTTACCAAACTTCATTTTTTTCAGATTTTCTTTTTTGAAAACATGATCTTTTAGCGGTTCAAGAAAGATAAACGGTTCAAATAGTTTATGTGCGTTCAGATTTTTACGGTTAGTAAAAATAGTGCTCGGAGTTTATAAAGTCTCTAGAAACTATATAACATTGACTCATATTTCAATTAATCGTAAACATCGGAATGTGATATCAAAGATCCGAGCCGTTTATTTTTCTATATCCGCTAAAAGATTATGTTTCAAAAAAAAAACAAAAAAAAAATCCGAAAAGCGAAATTCGGTGAGAAAAGTATAGCGTAAACCACAATCGAGGTTAAATATAAATCTAGGGTTTAAAGATGGTGCCAAATTTCAGAGTTGATCCCTTCACTAAAGTTGTAAAATTTGTCATTACGAGTGATTGTAGATTTTTTTTTTTTCACACTTCTACATTAATTATCATGATTTTTTATTAATTTTGTACTCAAACAAAAATATTATTCATGAGGGTTTGGAGGTTTTAAAAATCTAAACAACGATGTGCAGAAAATGCAATCACAAGCATTTATATGTTCTTTTCACATTTTTCACACTTGTACGTTAATGGGTAATCCAATAACAATTCAACTAGTTAACATGTTGATCTGAAATCTGTTATTTTTATATCATTTTGAGTAGAGTCAATAGGCTATGTAAGAAATTGTTAGCTCTAATTTTTGAGATGTCCAAGAAGGAGTAGAAAATACATAAACTGAGCCCACGTATCAATTTGTCTCCTGCTTCAAATTCACCATCCACAATACTGGTCAACCTAAACTTGTTTTTCCCTTCAAAAAAAAAAACAAAACAAAACAAAACTTGTTTTTCCCTTCTAAACATGTCCTGAGTGACGTCATTTTCGATTTTCTTCCAACGCCCGGCACCTGTGTTTACTAACATACCCCCTTTTTCTCCTATGTTAATGTTATTATATAACTAACAGATTTTGTAGGATATTTCTTTGTTTTCATACGCATAGAATCTTTCTTAGCTCTAATTTTGACCGTTAGAGATCTATATTTCTATAATTTAGTTAAGCATGGAAACAACTCAAATTGGATTTACGCGTTTCTTCTATAGTTTGGTGCTTGAGGATTTTTTCGTTAACATTAACAGTTTAACACCCATAAAAGTCTTTGAAATTGTTCTATTAGGAGCATTGTTCTAAAAATCCTCGCCTATGGGCTAGGCGATTGGCCATTGTCCTTATTAATGCTTAGACGTTTGAAAATCAAAAAAGAACGTCTAGTCCTTCTTAGGCGTCCTCTGAGCCCAACTAGGCGTCTATCTGACCCGCTTAGGCACCTGTCTAGGTACTCTCACTTAAATATGAAATCAATAACTTTTATTTTGCATTTTATTTTTGTTCAATAAATTGCAAGAGACTTGTTGAATACTTGGATTAACACTCATTATATGATTGTCCTCCATATTTTCAATATGTTAAAATACTTTAATTTATATGTCATTTTATTTTGCAATTTATATATCTCAATACAATTATGTATTTTTGAAGTATAAATCGACATTTATGTATACGATATAAAATAAATTTACTTAAATCCGAATAGTCCGCCTAGGCCCCACCTAACAGCCTAGGTGCTAGGTCCCAGCTCACCGCCCGACCAACGTCTTGTGTCTTTTAGAACCTTGATTAGGAGTAGGTGCGGATTAGTTTGGTTTATACCTCAAGATACAAAGTCAATGTTTGTATTGGTTTTAAGGCCTTAAACTAGTAACATAATTAATTTAAATCAATGTATTAGAAACCGATTTGCGGCGGTTATTGTTTGTCATAAACGATAAGCAATTCTATTTCTCGATCGCACATTAGAAACTTCAACAAAATGAACACTAATTGAGAAAACTTCCCATTATTGGAGTTAGGTTTTTCAATTTTGGCATTGAATAGTTGATATCAATGTGTAAGATGAATTATTATAGTAAGCCAATAAGAAAAACTCTAAGGTCCCTTCAGGGGAATCCGATAAAATTGGAACGATACATAGAAGAATAAGATAAATTCTAAGTGCCAAAAAAAATATAGGCAATTTAGTTCCATTTAAGCAGATTATCAAACCGAACTAATTACAATGTATTTCTTAATACATACAATATCATTTACATTAAGGTCTCGTTTGCCAGTTCGGATTGTACTGACTATTCAGTCGGATATGATAAATAGTCATTAAAGCGTACTGACTAAATTAGTTGGGCGTTTGGTGCAATATCAGACTTTTGATCGTATTATTTATACTATATTTAGTATTGTACCAAATAAGATGACTTCATTCAAACTATTATTATTTTTAAGAGAAAATTTGATGATTAATAAAAAAAAAGGGGAAAAAACAAAATTTTGACTGGTCCTTGTTTGTTTATTAAATTTTTCTCATATTTATACATATTAAACACCACATAAATACATAATAAGGTATAACATCACCTTGAAAACCACACGAATACATATTAAGGTACAACATCACATTGAATTCCATTGAAAGAATGACATAGCAAGCTATATAACTAAATCGAATAAGGTACAACATCACATTTGACACCTAACGAAGGTACAACAAAGACATATGCACATATAACCATTCCATCTTTGGCGAGTAGACAAGGCGATCATGTCATGTTTATCGTGTTCGTATTGTTTTCGTGACATACCTGATATCTTAACGGATAGTGTCATGTCAAACCCCGTTAAAATGAATGGGTAATATGACCCATCCTAAACTCCAACAACATAAAGGAAAGGGTCTGTGTAGCTGTTGTGCATGCCACTTCTAGGCAACAGGTTCGACATCTACTAGAAAAGAGAAAATCTGCATCAGAAAACCACTAGCGTGTGGAATGGCCGTGAGTAGACCTTTTTGGATATATAATCCAAGTCGATAGTGGAGTTACAAGAGCATCCATCAAATGGAAAACTACTTTCATGTTTGGTTTAAAGAGCACTTTCTTCATTGAGAATTTCTCGTCCCCCTTTGTGTAAATTCCCCTACGACAAATTAAAAACTTGCGGGGCTTTATCAATTTCCCTCTCTCAAGCCCGGAAGAAAACCCCCTCCCTTCCGAACTCCACATCTATTTTTACTCTATATATCTTTTCTTAAGAGTATGGTATGGGTTACTTCAGCGTCGTGGTGTCTAGTACTCGAACATTGACTCGAGGCATTTTCTCTACCCCTTTTTACCCTGAAAAATCAGGAGCATCCCACGTCCTTGAAATGATAACCATCTTTCAGCTAACCTAGCCTCTTTCATACCTCGGGACCACCAAGAGATAGTACATGAATATTCCCTTTTGTCCATTGACTACTCATTTCAGCTTGATCTTAGGCCCTGACTCACCCTCTATGGATGAACCTTGCCAAGGAACCCTTAAGTTCTCGAGGCATTGGATACTGACCAATGTTTGCGTTACTCAAGCCGACATTCTCGTTTCTGCGGCGGAACGCTCCCTTACAGAGGCATTTTTACACCCTATAGCTTCAGCAATGCAAGAGTGCTCGATCAATGAGTTATTACGCACACTTTCAAGGGTGGTTGCTTCTAGGAGTACCTCTTGGCTGTCTCCGCACCCCTACCTCCTTTATCACTGAGCGGTCATTTAAGGGCCTTGGCTGGTGACCTGGGTTGTTTCCCTCTCGACAATGATCTGGGTTGTTTCCCTATTGAGAGAACAAATGAAAAAACACAAGGATTTCACTTGCTTATTTTAGTGAATAAACCTCATTTTTTTATTTGGTTTATTTTTCCACCAATATTGTATCAATGTTGTGTCGTATAGAAATATAAATATTAGATACAGTGAAATCCAACACAAGTCTTTTTTTTTTTTCCCTCTTATTTTTTCTTATAATTCTAATTGATTGAAACTGGAATTGTTAGTTTATATTTATAAATTGTTTTTTCTTTTGTATTCTTTTCTCAACATTATCTTGACAATAGTACGAGGACACATAAATCGTATAAGCGACACAAACAAATCACCGGAGTAACACAAAATCTATTACCTAACCCGTTTAGGTCGCTACAGACAAAATTTGGAAGTAAACTAAAGTCAATGTCCAATGACGCGTCCTCATGCGTGTTCACAGGAAAGACACGAGTACAGATGTGGAAGGATCGGTTTGCACATCTTTGATGGTTTTTGGTCACCCTACAAGATATTAAGCTTATCGATGGTTAATCTGCAAATTATGGAAGACCACGAGCCCATAATTGATAAGTCAACCTAGTCGATGAACCCAAACTTACCGGCAACCCCCTCCCTCCAATCACGTGGCCGGTGGCCCCATTGCCCGTTGCCCGCCTTTCACTCCTTTCCCTCTCTCTCAAATAGTCAACAATTTTCAAAATCCCAACTGCCCCACCTGCCCGAAATACTACAACCCCCAGGTTTATATATCCACCAACCGCTCGTTTTCTTCCATTCACACAATATTTGAAAAATGGCCAAGCTCCTCCTCACCGTCGCCGCCCTCTTCTTCCTCTTCGCCCTCTCCCACGCCCGCACGTCGTCCGACCTACCCGCCAACGAAATCAGCGGCCGCGATCCAGCCGGCGCCAAGTTACCCGAATCCAGACCCAAGCCCAGACAGCCCACCACCACCATCCTCTTGCCTAGCGAGAAACCCGTCGATGATCCCGCAACCCTTCCCGAATGGCGCGAGATCACCACCTCGAAGCTTCCGGAATCTGACGGCGCCACCATCTTAGCCAACGAAGAGTCGACCGAGTTCCAGCACAGCGAAACCGTCCCGTTGACCGTCATCAGCTTCCACCCCGTCAACCGCCACTTCACCAGGCGCCCCTTCCCGTTGTCTTTCCGTCACGGGCACCGCTGCCGCCACGCCCACCGCCCCATGTCACCGCGCTTTCACGGAGGCGAGGGTGAGGCCGTTTCGTACGGTAACGATATGCTTGTGGCGTCCAGCGAAGACATGGGGTTCGATCCGGCGTTTCGAGGCGGAGAGCGCCAGATCCCCGCTAGGTGGGTCAATATCCGCCACGGTGGGCCGAGGTTCCCGTTCAGGCATGAGGAAGACATGGAATTGGAGAGGCCTCATCACCATCACCACCGCCGCCACCACCATGAACACGACCACGACCGCCTCGAAGAATTCGAAGGAACGGAGAAGCAGCCGAGAGAGCACAAGCATGATCATGAGCATCATGGGGGCGGTTTGATGAGGAGGGTCCGCAAGTTTTTGAACCACTTTTGAGCTTTGAAGGCATTGATTGATTCCCACATATCGATCTCTCTTTCTTTTTTGCTTACTACCAGTTTCTGTAAATAACTTTGCATCCACGAGAGATGTAGGATCGTATTTATTTTCGTATAATCGTATGGATGTATGTATTTGTATTGAGTATGAGTGGATTGTGTTTATGTATTTGCACTTGATAAATTTGAATTTTGTTTAAGATTATTGGTTCGTTTTGCAAATCTCAATTATTGAACTGATTAAAATCAAATACTAATGACTTATCGATCGTTTGAGATTTGTAAATCATCATTTTATTCATTTTCCCAAATATAAGAAATAGTATTGTTGGATAGAGAAAAATAACAAACAAACAAAAATTACAGAGCTGAATTCTTGTAGTTGGAACATGAAGCTGTTTGTTGGGCACTCAGTTCCGAGCACTGCAAAGGGCTGACCAGATGAGCAGCCCCGCTGACGTCGGAGCACTTCCATGGCGGCGTTCTTGATCCCGTCACGCCGTGGAGGTTGATGTTGGAGAGGCAGATTCCGGTGAAAGGGGAGTTCTTCACGCCCAGGATTAGACCGGCCTGCAGAACCTGCACGCCCCAGATGTCCTTGAATGTGATGCCCTTCACGACTGGGAGAGCGTTTGGGTTGTATTTTTCATCCGGGTGGTCTCCAACATCTCCTGCAATCTTTATTCCCTTCCGCGCTTTTTCCATGTACACGTCTGACACGGTGATGTTTCGTATGAACCCTCCACGACCAATGTTTGTTTTGATGTGGATGCCAACTCCCATATTGTGAAGGTTTATGTGTTCGGCCAGGACATTCTCCACTCCACCAGAGGTTTCGCTTCCGACTGCAATTCCAGAAAATGGGGATGATCCTGTAATCCGGCGGATAGTAATGTCAGAACTTGGGCGACCGTAAGCTATCCCGTACTCATCCCATCCACTCTTTACAGCCACGAGATCATCTCCAGTGGATATGTAGGAGTCCTCTATGCAGACATTAGAGCTTGAATCTGCACAAATGAATACAAAGAGAATACAAGGATATATATCATGAACATAAAGGCTTCGCACTCTATATAGAGGAAAATACACAATTTGTGATTTCTTCAACTAATCCTGACTTTATCTATACAATTTTGTAAATGATTCCAATCAAGAAATGGCGTGCTCAGCGAACAAGATGTGGCTTATTTAGAAAATTTATAGATAATTCCAATCTAGCAGCAGGTATCTTTCTTTCTCCGTGAACAGGATGTGGCCTATTTAGAAAATTCCCATCTACCTGGATCTACTCCATCGGTGTTGGGAGAGTCAGATGGAGCCAATATTGTGACATACCGGACAACAACGTTGCTGCAGAGAAGAAAGAATGTATCAGTCTTAAATTACAGCTCAATAGTTCTACAATATTCCTTGCAGAAGGTGCATTCTCAACCCAAGTGCCTCCAGATAGAATAGAATAATGTTTATTATTTTATTTTTTTTCATTTAACTTTTCTGTATCCAACGTGAAATCGTACAACAGATCAATTTGATCTACCAAAGTAGATTCCCCAACGGCCGATTAGGTGGTCCAGTCGAACACAACCCCTAGTACATGTATAATAATAGCTTCAAGAGTATATACACAAAACAGATTAAGATGATATATATCAGATTTGATCTAATTTCAGCTTATAATTTCAATATATTGGAAAAGTCATGCAAAATTCATGAAGCATTTAACAGTAATGCATACAAAATTTCCTACCTAATCCTAATTAGATAGCATTCAACTTCAGGTTGAACTGGTTATACAATTTACCAAGTTACCAACCCTCTACACTAATATATGTTCTCTTCAGCTACCGACAGAAGGTTTGGAATCTATTAGCGAAGTGAATTAAGCATTAGAACGTTAAGATGGTAAGTGGCAACTTTCCTTTTGTCCTATCCCTCAATTAACATTTCTGATTGACTTGGACAATGCGAATGGACCCGTCAATGCGCTTCTTTAATGCAAACTTATAACTTGATTCCAAGTTTCTTCAGACCAATTCCATTTCTAAAAGATATCCTTTTATTATCACCCATAGGGAAAAAGTCCTTAATTAATTAAATATTCTTAATTCATGCAAATGCGTATCTGAAATAAAAACAAACGTATAAAAAAGGGAAAGTTTGGCTGTTATACCTGCAATACACAGGGTGAATGTTCCAAAAGGGAGAGTTCTGGAAAATCACATTGGAAATGATAATGTTTTTCGAGTTCATGAATTCAATGAGATTTGGTCTAGTATACTGAAGAGTTCTTTGCCTCCACATGTTCCACCATACATCCCCTTGGCCATCAATGGTTCCGTTCTCACCTGAAAGGGAACACTTTATTAGATATAAGGTATCTATACAACAAAAAACAGAAGCTATGCCAACTTATATACCTTGATAACCACATCAAATATTGTTGAAACGTACCAGTGATAACCACATCATGAACTCCATCTCCATGGATAAAGCTTATATACCTTCCTCCAGGGAGCTCCCTCCCTCTTCCATAAGATGGCAAAGGAGCAATCAGCGGCCAATTCCTAGTGTCCTGAAGCATTAACACATGAAGAGAGTTAGAAGGAGCAGAACATCACATGAAACAATGGCAATCAAATATATCAACATTCACAAAAAGTGTTTAATTTTATCGCAGAAAAAGGAGGATTTTTTTTTTCTGATTATACAAGGATATAAAAGTGAAAATACAAAGTGAACCATGCTGCCGGAATCAGGATTTGCAATTTTGCAGCATTAATATTTAGAACCATGCTGCTGGAATCAGCAAAAATGCAAAAGTGAAAATTTTGAAAATGATGTATTGATGATTTACCCCACAAAATGCAGGGCTTCAAACAAAATGCAGAAACAGTAGTGGAAACTGATCTCATTTGGAAAAACTTTCAGTATAAAATTACGGAGTGCACTTCTAATCTCAATAAGGACAACAAACGAAACTTATGATTTGTTTGCTGTGTCATCATTTAAAAATGTAAATTTACAAAGACCAAATTTTCTATCTGTAAAGAAGGAGAATAAAGGTAAAGATGCTTATGAGAAAAGCAACCACTAGATTTAGTGCTAGCACAATTACACCATTATGTTAAAGCATTTGAACATGCCAGTTTACTCCAAGTCCAAGTTAAAAAAAGGAACTGACCGAGCAAGTGTGGTGCACTTTGTCCCAGTGATTAGGGTGGCACATTCTTTTCCCACATTAAACAAGAAACCATACCAAACTCCAGGACAGGTTTCCCTTTCATGACTGTTAAAATATTAAAGGGCCAATTACATTTTCCACCCTTCAAGTTTGAGGTGATTTTCAAAATGGGTAATGAGGTTTCAACTTTCTCACATTGTACCCTAAGGTTTTGACATTGTATCAACTGACACCTTTTGTCTCTTTGGATGTCTAATCTTTTTTTTTTTTTTTTTTTTTTTTTTTTGTTAATGTGGTGCAAATGTGGCTTAAAAGGTAGGGTCTCAAGCTCACCATGTCATCAATTAATTGACATACAATCAATCAGTAAGAAGGCACAAACTGATGCAATTTCAACACCTTGGGGTGCAATATGAGAAAATAAAAACTTTAAGGCCAATTTTAAAAATAACCCCAAACCCAGAGGGTGTAAAATGTAGTTGACTCAAAATTAAACTTAGCAATTTAATGGTGATTTGGCTTATGGCTTATGGCTTTAAACGTAGAATACACTGTTTAATTAATAGAAGACATAACTTTTTAGAGGAATGGCTTCAATAATAACATAATAACAAACCTAGTTTTGTGTTTTTCTAAATAAAAAATAGTATCCTAATCCAAGCCATTCTTATCAATGTAGGATCAGCAATATACTAATCTATATATTGGGGTAGATTCAAAGACGACAAAAACCAGTGGCAAACCCATCCAGCTGTCCAGCAATCTGATTTCATCAATCCTACAAATGTTATGCACATGCAGACATGCTGCTATAGACCCACCCACCTTGTCTTCCTACTTTAATCCCGGTTCCACCACAAAGCCTCAAGGACTCCATACACATGCATTCTTGCTAAGCCACACAAACCCAACACAAATGGGATTTTAAACACAAACCCTAAATCACCAAGAAACACAAAGTAGCATCTTGCAAAACCTGAAATAACCCGCTTATTTGCGGGACCCCACACTCTCGAGAATGACTTACATGGGTCGGGTTCACTGCCACCATAGTGTCTCGTTACAATAAAACAATGTCATGTGTAAGTTTCTCAATAATGTGGCATTGAATTACTGGATCAGGATGCCACATGGCAATGAACCCGTCCCATCCCATGTAAGTTTCAGCGCTCTCCAATTGGGTGGGATTCATTCCAATAAAACAATGTCATGAGTAAGTTTCTCAATAAATGGTAATGGCGTTGCATTATTGGATCACGACGCCATGTGGCAGTAAACTTGCTTAATGTAAGCGCGAGTGAGATCCGTGTGAGTGGGATCCGTGTGAGCGCGAGTGAGACTAAAATACAGGGTTTCATGTTTTCGGTAAAAATAGACATCCCACTAAAACATAAGCATAAAAAAATATAGACCAAAACTAAAATTGGGTCCTAAAATTAATCACTACCATAGTAAAAATATCAAATTACAGAACAAAATTCAGATGAACTTACTGAATTGGTGATAAACAAGCACGCTGGATTTTTACCTGGGTGGCTCTGATGACAGCACCTTTAGCCAAATAAAGAGTCATGTGGCTAGTGAGCTTGAAGCTCTCTGTTAAGTAGACCCCAGGAGGTATGTAAAGAAGCGTACCACCTCTCCTCTTCAAATGCTGAATCCGATAAATCGCCTCCCGGAACGCCTTGGTGTTCAGCGTAACGCCGTCGCCGACGCCACCAAAATCCGCTATCGAAATCTTGTCGTTCCGGTACCTCATGGGCACTATCCCGGAGCAAGTCACCGGGTCCGCCGCCGAGAGCGAGAAGTAGCTGAGGCAGATGAGGAGTGAAAGGGAAAGCCAGAGAGAACCCATTTCTCGTA
The DNA here is from genome assembly GCA_035220775.1 of Malus fusca. Taxonomy (NCBI): domain Eukaryota; kingdom Viridiplantae; phylum Streptophyta; class Magnoliopsida; order Rosales; family Rosaceae; genus Malus; species Malus fusca. Next base: position 26,641,135 of record CM069064.1, read on the forward strand.
GTTTCGAGCAACTACGAGGGCAATTGCGGGATTGAGATAAGCTCCAACGGGAAGGTTCCAACAGTCGAATTTTTTGTTGAGATGCGAAATGGGGTTTGCATTAATTAACCGAAAGCAAGAAGCTTGCGGTTGAAGATCTTACTGGGGAGTGGTTGTGGCTTTTGGGAAGCTGATCTAACGGCTGAGAAGAGCCGTGAGGGTGGTGGGAATTCGGAATCGGAGGGTTCTGGAGCGGTGCTTTTTGTCTGCCAGTGATTGTCTCCAACGGGCAAAAAGGGAGGAGGGAGCTTGTGAGTAGAGGAACGTTGGGGAGCTCAACACTTTAAGAACCTGACTCGGTGGTTGATAATATTAGTACCAAGTACTTATTATTTATTTTTCTTTTTTCCCTTTTATTTTTATTTTTATTTTTGAAGATTCTAGTTTAATACCTCAAAAAATGTAATTACAAAATAACTTCTTTATATTTGAATTTTTTCACTTCTTCGAATAATACATGTTGTTTTTTTCACACAAAAAATAAAATTTTAGCTAGAAATTAATAAAGAAAAATAGAAAATATAGTTTCAAAAACATTAAATTTTGAGAAGTTAATTAGTCCTTTCGAACATTTCCATTGAGAAGAAAAAACGAAAAAGAAAACTAATGAAAAAAGCTTCAAAATTTTGAATATTAACCAAAAATCACGTTGTAACTTTATTTAATGGTTATGACAAAACCGAACAATAAACCAGTCCAATTTAAATAGCCCAAATATTGAGTTTCCGATTTTGCCCATGACTGCAAACTTTTGTCCGTTTAATATATTTCTTCATTTATGGATCTCTCTGCTATTTTGTCTCCCTCCCCCATTTCTTCCCGACATTCGAAACCTTCCATATTTTTTTAATCTCGCATCGCAGCTCCATCTCTGCACTATGCAAAAACTACAGATCGTAGCCCCAAACTTCATTTTAAGCGATCTCCATCTCGGCGGCGAGGCAGTACGGAGTAACCAATATTGATTGTCGTGCCGACGGAAGTCGATATTCAGAGTATAATTTGAACAATCTGGATATGCAACCCCATTTGGTGATTTTTGGTTGTTGAAGGTGTTTTCTTGACTTTTATTTAAATTAAAGCTCGGATTTGCGGAAGAACATATAGAATTTGGAGAAAAATAGTGTGACCAGTCTTAGGACTTTGGTTAATCTTGGCTCTGAAGTTTGTGTAAGAGTATAATTTGAACTCATTAAATCATTTAATGTTCTTGTTTTACGACTATGGCTGAAGAAGATGTAGACTATGTAGTCCTTTGATCTTGAAAAATTGTAGTTGTACACCCATGGATATATTTCGTATGGATCTATTCTACTTCCATTGACACGGTACGGTTAACATAATCTTGCTTTTCACATTCGGTAAAATTGAATGATGGAATAATCACTACTTGTTATTTATCTTAACACACTCCTACTTCCATTGACATGGCTAACCATAATCTCACTTTTCACATTCGGTAAAATTGAATGATGGAATAATCACTACATTGTTCTTTATCTTAACACATACATAGGATGATTATATGATCACCGTATTAAGATGCTTGTAAAAGGATAGAGATCGAAACAAATAATTCTCACGGTCATGCCGAATGTTGCTTGTTTAGATAGGGTTTTCACATTCTTTTTGTCTGATGCACCACGTATGATGTAACATGCCTTTTCAAAAGGATGAGAAACATGTATGCATATATAAGCAAAGTTGCAAACAAAATTGCAACTTCGTCTGCTAAGGTCTAGCCTTCAAACAAATTGATGACTCTCTGGATCTATAATGTTTTCTTCAACCAAAATGAAGAGTCATCATGACACATCCCGATCCTAGAATCAAGGCGTGCTGACCATCACGTAAGCGTGACGTAGCCAAAAGTGCGATGCGGAAGCAAAAGATATGAGAAATATGAAGGAATAAAAACCAACTACTAGCAGAATTATCCAACTAGCATGCTAGAGTGAGTTTAAGTGTGCAGTACACAATTTCATAGCATAAATACTAGGTGCAGTCAAGTAGGACTATAATTAAATTACAACACCCGCAGGTGAGTCCTACATGCAGGAAGTCTGTCAGAACGCCGAAGAAAACCTCGTGAGCCACCAACTGCTAACTAGAACCTGGAGGGGCGCAAAACAAATTGAGTGGGTCAGTAAAACCAAAGTTTTCCAAAACATTTCATTTAAAACATTTCTAACCCCTCACTGTAAAACATGTATACTTTCCCAGAAAATAACATAATAGCATAATATTGTTCATATCACTCAAAACATCAATCTTTATCAAAATCCAGCAAGTATGCCATGCAATAATGTCAATGACAGAATATGGATGCATCAATGTAACAGGTGATATAATGAATAAACCGGAGACCCTGCAGTTGGTCCTGTACGGTTAATTCTATAGCTCAATATCCCATCCAGCCGGAGTCACCACGGTGACCTGTACGGCGCTACTCTGTACATAAGTCGGAACTACTTGAAGTAGTCTGTACGACAAGAATGGTGAAGTAATACGCTCTAGTGCTTCTCTCATCAATCATCTGCGCGCATAATCTAAGGTCACCTACCAGTCGGAACCACCTCAAGTGATCTGTACGACTAGCATGTCGGAACCCTCTCACGGTCTGTACGACATGCACCTACTTGGATCCAAGGTGAGCGTGCGGTTGAATAATATAAGCACTAACACCAGGGGTGCAGATTATGAGCTCTCAACACAATTCACATCATCAATAATTCACATGAATAACATAAAACTCACATGATACTCACATGTGCGTCCACAGCACCAATTCACATATATATATGCATCAAATATCAATTCATATAATTCACAATATGCATGCATGGCATTTTAAAACATACTTTCATTTAAATTCAATTTATGGGAAAATCAATAGTATATAGGTAAATACAGAAAATAACTGCCCACTCACTGGTAAGTCGATGGGTCGTAACCCCCGTGACGTCCCTGGATGCGCTCGTCCTCGGGATAGGTGTCACCTATATGCGAAACAACTATAAAAACGTTACTTAAAGCACATAACCGACAATTCGTACGGTGCTCAATTTTGGTATATGAATATACCACAGTGACCTACTCGATGTCACGAACGTCGGCATATTTTTAGAAAAACATTTGGGCTTGTCACGCGCCCCCACGCGCCTGGACAGGCACGGGTCCATGCGCGTCTCCTACCTTGGGCTCGCCGGACTGGTTTTTCCGGTGGCCGGAAAAATTGGAGATTTTTCAATCTCCTTGTTCTCCGTCATTTCTCAACCATTTTTTACGTATTTTATATCAAAATGAAGCCCTAAGCATGTAGTTTCACGTTACACTACTTTAAGGCTCTAAAAACTACGAAATCTCACTGGAGAAATTCCAATAAAACCAGCCAATTTCGAACTCAAGGATCCCGACGTCCAAAACCTTCAAACGAAGCACTCCGAGCTTCCTTGGGACCTCACTAAGCTCACTATAAGCTTAGAATTCCCTAAAAATCAACATATCACGAATGCATGAATAGTGACATAAAACTGAGGTTCGGGTTCCACGTGATTTCGAAGGTTTCACGTTCTAAAACTAGTACCAAACGACTCAGGAGGTCGAAAGGATGAAGAACCTTACCTTTTTGGCGTCGATCCGTGAAAGTTCGAGGGTATTTGGTCTCATCCGTACGGTTTCGAGAGGGAGAGAGTGACTGAAACGGAGAGGAGAGAGAGAGCACAGGGAAGGAGAGGGTTGTCCCGTGTGTGTGTTGTGTGGTCCACCCAAAAACAAGTCACAACTTCATTCCCTAACCACACAAATTTACAACCCAAATTTTAATCCAACTTAAATAATTTTCCAAAAGCTTATGGAATATGTGTATTTAGTCCAAATAATATGTTACACACACACATACCTTAACAACTGTCGAGGGTAATCCCGTCTTTTCATGTCCCTGATATAAAGAATCCTGGGACGGACTGTGACACATCAAATGGTGTAGCACCATTAAATTTCATTAACAGTGTAGTACCTTTAAGTTTCATAAACAGTGTAGTAAGTTTCATAAATAGTGTCGTAATTTTTCATAAACGGTGTAGTAAGTTTCATAAACAGTGTTGTAAGTTTCATAAACAGTGTTGTAAGTTTCATAAACAGTGCCTAGTTCTTGGTCATGTTTTATAAATAGTGCCTAGTTATTGGGTCCAGTTTCATAAGTAGTGTAGTACAGTTTCATAAATAGTGTCTTTTTCTTGGTCCGATTTCATAAATAGTGCCTAGTTATTGGTCCACTTTCATAAATAGTGCCTAGTTCTTGATCATGTTTCATAAATAGTGTATAGTTCTTGGTCTAGTTTCATAAATAGTGTATGTGATGGACGCACAAGTCCAGCACGTCAGATCTTTTTTTTTTTTTAAATTTGTTTATATTAAAATTGTGTCATTTTTATTAAAATTTAAGTTCTTTTGTCTTTTTATTAAAATTTAAAGGTTTTTCATTAATATTTAAACTTTTTTCATTAAATAAAGTTATAGCATGGTTTTTGGTTAAAATAGACTTAGTCCAAGTCCTTTTCATAAAAGAGTAAAACAACACTGTTAATGAAATGAGCCAAAATAACCCACATTGTGTCTGGAAGGTAACAAAATAAACATTATTTCTAGAATTGCAGCAAAATAATCAACATTATTTAAAATAACTCTTACTATTTTTGGAACTATAACTAAAAAACTCACTATTTATGAAACCGAACCAAAATAGCTCATACTATTTCTGGAATTACAACAAAAAACTATCACTATTTATGAAATCAAACTAAAATAGCTCATACTATTTTTGGAACTACAACAAAAATCTCACACTATTTATGAAACCGAACCAAAGTAACACATACTGTTTATGTAAGGAGCAAAATAAACACTATTTCTTAAACTATAACAAAATATCTCACACTATTTTTGCAAGTGAACCACTATTTCTTGACTACAACAAAATAACCCACATTATTTTTTAAAGTAAACCATAATAACTCATACTATTTTTGGAACTACAGCATTTTAACCTACACTATTTCTGAAAGTGAACCAAAATAACTCACACTATTTCTAGAACTAAAACATAATAACACATACTATTTCTGAAAGTAATCCAAAATAACTCACTAGTTATGAAAAATAACAAATTAAACACTATTTCTGTAACTAGAACAAAATAACTCACACTAATTCTGGATTTGAACCAAAGATAATGCATACTATTGATGGAACTATTACAAAACTATACACTATTTATGAAATTGAAGAAAACACACATTATTTCTCATGGTTCTAAAAGACGCTAGGCGCAATATAGAAGAAATTTCTAAATAAATTTGGCAACTTCCAAACATGGCATTCAGAAAAATACAATATCCAGTAAATAGCTCTTTTGCCCTCCCTCGTATGTGGAGCCACTGAGTTTATGTATGTTCAACCAATAACTGTATGTATGTATGTATAAATCAAGCAATCCTAATGATTGAGTACACAACAAGGCACAAGAAATTCAATTCAGCAAATTAAATAGTTGAATAAATATCATTAAAATTTTCAAAATAATGGCTGACCAACATTTCAATTTCCAATTCCTATAAAAAGAAAGAACAAGTAAAAGTGGATCTGATCTGTAAATGAAGGAAATGAAGCTTAACTTGGCTTATAGGAGACGGACTTGATCTCCATGACGAGGTGCACGGACACCGAGTTCTCGTAGGTGCCCTTGATCTGGATGATGGTTGGGTGCTCGGAGAGGTGGTGCATGATCTGAATCTCCCTCTAGATGTCGTCGTAGTCCCCTTGGCAGAGGAGCTTGTGCTTGGGGATGGACATGTAGTCGAATTAGGTGTCGATGAGCTTGTAGGTGTAGAAGTAGGTGGTGCCGAATTTGCCTTGGCCCAATTTCTTGCTGAAGTGGTAATGGTCTCTGAATCAAGGTGTTTCGTACGGCAATACGGCCATATTGCGTGACTTTTTTGAAGCTTCCTTGCTTGGGAATGCGATCTTCCAATTCGATTTGATTCTCTAATGACGATGAATTTCTTCTGATTTTTTATTTATTTTTATTTTTATTTTTATTTTTTATTTGTGATTCATTCCTTTCCATCCTTCTCCTTTGCTCTATGAAACTGTTATTGTTTCTCTCTCTCTCTCTCTCTCTCTCTCTCTCTGCATGTGCGTTTGTAGTTTTGGTTGGTCACTACTATGACCATTATTATTTATTTCTGACATAATGATATTTAGGTTTTGATGCGGTAGTGGCATACTTGTAAATAAAGCAAAGTTTATTTAATGGAATTGGACTGACGGAATGAAGTTTCTGTCAGGGGCATGGCTGAAAAAAAAAATTATTGCACGTTGGGCTTTTTAATTTAGCCTGTATCTTTTACTATTTGTAGGGCCTAATATAAGTTAGTTTGTCCTTATGATTAAAAATGAAGCCCTTTTGGTTAAATAATAGTTTAGGATGGTTTTTTGTTAAGTTAAACTTAGTCCAAACCCTTTTAATTAAAGCTCCAAAAAAGAAAGGCAACCAGAAGTAATCCAATGACGTACATCTACACACTCTTTGTGTATAAAATGACACGTGTCATTTGAAATATATTGAAAAAAATTAGCTCAAAGATTACTAGCATTTCTCAATTTTAACTGAAGTGAAAATCGAAAACAAATTTTAATTCCAAAATAAAAATTGGAGCGGACTTTTGGGCTAGAAAATTTGGACGGTTCGGCCCATAACGCCCACCAAACTGGGGTCACACCAGATCCAATTCAGGGGACTGCGTGCTTCCTTCTTTCCCGCCAAATATCCCCTTTAACCTTTTTACCCGCCAAAATATTCCCTTCCCTAGTCCCAGTTTTTTGCCCTACCGCCATTTCGGTTACCCCTCTCTCTCTCTGTTTTCTCGCCGCCATCCTTCACTTGGCTCTCTCCAAGGTATGTGAAGCTTTCATTTGATTTCAATTTTGTTTTTACTTCCACTTCCTGTTTGGTTGCCGAGAAAATGCTAGGAAAATTTAGTTTCTGTTATCGTATATTTTACTTCTCGAGTTCGACGAACATCTTTGTGATACTTACTGTCAATTTTGTTTCTTTATTATCCTGGGTTTTGAAATTTGAGCCTTTTTTTCATTCTTGTTGAAATGTTAATTTTGTTTAATTTCATTGTTGGCTTTTTAGGGGGAATTAAGGAATCGATTATTTAACCTACTTGTATTTTAATTTTAATTTCTCTGAATTTTGAGAAATCTTCCAGAGAACCTAGAAATGGAGAAATTTCAACTGATCCAATTATCTGCAATCGGCGAAATATGATGGCGTATTGGATTATCGTTAAAATTATGTAATTTTGTTGACTTTGTGGAACAGCTCAGTAAGTGACGCTTAATTTCTGATTTTTGTCAATTTTGCGTGCAGATTTATGCTGTTTGGTTGTGATACTAAAATGTTATGAACTTGTACAATTTGTCAGTGCTATTAGGTTAGGGTTTAGTAGTTACATGCTTAAATCTCTATGAATTTTGGAAAATTGACAATGTTGATCGGACATGGAATGCAGGTAATCTGCTCAAACATGACCGGAGAGCAAGTATCTAAAGGAAGCGATGACATGATGATCGACGAATATGAACAGAAACAAGGGAGTGTTGTTCCTGAAGGATTTAACTCCCATTATCTCAAAGTTTACTATGGTAAACCCTATTTTAGTCATATTCTATTTAAATGTGATTCGGTTAGCTACGCAATTTATTGAAGAAAGTTGAGGTTCCACCATAAAACAATTGGCAATATGGGGAGTAGCCCAACCTCTTATAAGCCCTTGCAAGGTTTCTCCTTTTACCGATGTGGGACTCTTTTACCTTCACATCCTCACATTTATGACCGCTGTAGAAACTTATGATTCTGTAGATTTCAAAACATGAGCAGATCACCACTTCAGCTTGTTGAATTAGTTTGATTGATGGTTATAATTTTAAGTCACTTACGACTTTACTAGTTAGAACTTAGAATTAGATATTAGCATCTGATTTATTTAATGTGTAACAAGATATCAGTAATCTTCCCCTCAAAGAAAGTGTTATTTGTGGCAGGAAAACTCTTTCCATATGCAGATATTTTTAAATGGATGTCCTATGGAAATGGTAAGCCATAGATCTTAATCAACTAGGTCCCTGACCTATGCACTGAAAGTTGTCCCTACTGTGAATACGTAATCTGATTGCTTATTTGCAGATGGGAAGCATCCCGCGTGCGACCAGTCCTACTTTAGCCGGAGAGAGTTCTCTTTCACACTGGACAATGATGTCTATCTGCGGTTCCAGTCCTTCAACTCTGCGTCTGAGCTTGAAAGTTCTGTCAAAGAAAAGTGTCCGGTCAAAATAGATATTGGACCTGTGTATAGTGTTGATGTAAGTTTTCTTGTTTCTAAACTAAATATGATTTTGTGGCTTAAACCTTTGCAGTGTATATGCTATAATGCTGCTCTTCCCGCCCAACTATTTCATAATGCCAGTATTGACTCAATTATTAATTGAATCATGCAAATCGAAAAAAAATGTTATTCAACAATGCACAAGTATAGATCAGAGACTGAATCTCGATCCATGGTTTCTTGTTGATTTTAATTTTACCTATGATTGGGTGTGTGATGACCTTTTATCACCATATGTCTCATTTCAGTTCTAATCTTTCTTATTTGCAGCCTTCAAAGAGGCACGCATATGCTCAGAGTGGCGATAATGTTTTCACCCCAGTGGAGAGGGAGCTGATCTTTGATATAGTAAGCTAATTACACACTTAAATTTTGAATTGTCAATAACACAATCAAACTGAAATTTTTACTACGACTGTTGTACGACATGTTTGACTGGGTTTTCTCCAACAGGATATGTCTGACTACGATGATGTGAGGTACTGCTGTTCAGGAGCTGATGTTTGCTTGGAGTGCTGGCCACTTATGACAATTGCTATCAAAGTGATTGATACAGCCCTTAGAGGTAGGAACTTTGTTAATTGTCATATGATGTATGTGTGATTACTGGTTACAAGTTACAACCTTGCCTTTTCAAATTTCTAAATCTATTTCTACAGATGACTTTGATTTCAGTCACATTCTCTGGGTATATAGTGGTAGACGTGGCGTTCATTGCTGGGTTTGTGATGGGAAAGCAAGACGGTAATTCTCTGAACAGCTGTAATCTATACTTCCATTTCTTAGGTTCTTAAGACATGTCATGAAACTCCAATTATGAGCATTTTTCTGCAGGCTGACAAATGAACAGAGGGCAGCTATTGCTGATTATTTTCGTGTCTATAAGGTGGTGCACTGTTTAACGTACATTTGGGTTTTGAGATATCTGATACAGTATACATTTTTGTGAAAGATTTTGATTCTATATTTTGTTCAGGGCAATGAAAATAGTCAGAAAAAGGTTTCTTTTACTGGTCATGCTCTCCATCCATTCCTTTCGTAAGTTGTTGCATGTATTATTGATTCTCTAATACTGGACAATTTGTTGCATCCACTAACACCTATTCATTCCTGCAGGAGAGCTTATACTGGAGTTCTTACAGAGTTCTTTAAGAAATTGCTTTTGAGTCAAAAGATATTTTCAACCGAGGAAAGATATGAAAAGATCTTAGATATGATTCCCGATCCCGATCAATGTATACGATGTTTCTTTTCATGTCCTATGCATCTTTATGCCCTATCCTGGAATGATGGACAAGTTATTAGTACTTTATTTATCCTTGCAGCTATTACTTCTGAGCTTCGTGGAAGGTGGCAAGAGAAGAGACAAACCTCCAGCTCAAAAGAAGACATTAATGTTGTTAGATGGGAGCAGCTAAAAACTATGCTGCAATCTGGAAAACCCAAGGTAAAAAGTAGCAGATGTTTGTGAGTTTAAGTCCTATAGTACATTGTCCTGTGGCAATAATTCTAGTCTTTGTGATAGGATTTTGATGTTTTAGATTGTAGTTTAACCTCTTCTGTACTTAATTTCTCTTGATATCATTTATTATTTAAGGTGCAAGGATTGCGTAGGTGCGTTGAAGAGATTGTGTTCTCTTTTACCTACCCTAGGCTGGACATGGAGGTTTGAACATCTTCACTTTCTTTTACTGTCTCCTTTTATCCAATACTAGTGACTAGTTTCTAGTAGACATCCTCCTCAGATTCATTTACACTGTGGAAGTGTGGATATCGTGTAGCGAGTATAAACTAACTACTTCAGAATTATATGCTGAAAGATTCTCTCTTGCAATGTATCTGTTTATGGCAGGTTTCAAAACACATGAACCATTTGCTTAAGGCACCATTCTGTGTACACCCAAAAACAGGTTAGCCCCTGGGGCACTCTTTCCTTTCTTGGGTGGTACCGGATATGCTTACTATGCATCGGGATATCCTTAATTATGCTTTTTTTATTATTTTGTTTCAGGTCGTGTTTGTGTTCCAATTGATCCAAATCATTGTGAGGACTTTGATCCTACTGCAGTACCAACCCTCTCCACTGTAAGTATCTACTACACGTACAGTTTCGTTCTTCTCTGCATACATATTTACTTGTGGGTCTGTTATTTTTGTCCAACTTTCCATTAAGTCAACATGTAACATAGTATATTTGAAATGATAGTATAATTTCAAACACCTGCATTTCTAGATGGTTGTACATTTTCAAAACCACTTTAAACAATTTTCCCCTCATAATATGTTCAATTGATACCACTTCTACCGTTTTATGAATGCATACATTTCTAAGTGCATCTTTTGTTTGTATTATCACTCAAGTATCTTTACATCTGTAATCCAGCTACAGTCATCCTATGGACATGTTGCAACCTAGTTGCCTAGCACCACGTGCATATAACATTGTTGGTCTAATCATTTGGGCAACACCCTCCTTGCTCTTTCAATCTTTATGAATGATTGATCCAGATATTGAAAAATAGCCTGTTTTATGGTGTTGGGAAACATGAGTTCTAGTTCAATTTTAATCTTATTGAGCAACGAATTTTTGTCTGTCTAACGTTCCTTACTCATCAAATTCTGATTTCTATTTGATTGCATGATTCATTAGCCAGCTGCCTTCTTTAAGCGTACTTGTAAGGCTATCTAGTTATTGTGCAACATTCTTCATCTGAAACTAGAAGATTCCAAGCATCCATAAAGATGTCGTACATGCCTTTTATTTTGTAGATGCTATATGAGCTGCTTTTCTATTGCTCTGCAATTCATTGTCCTTTAGTTTTTGGGTTCTTACATGATTATTTTGAATTCAGCTTTTAGAACAACTCAACATTGGAGGTTTGAGAGCAGAAGGTGATAATGGTGCGTCAAGTAACACCGCTTATCTTTCATTTTATTGAACGTTGAATCTGATTGAGCATAGGGGTTTATACCTCGCGGAAACATTGTGCTGTTGGGTGATTGTATGTATATTGTATGTATCATGTATGATTAGTGAGCAGGAAAATGTTCGCTTCAGGTGAACCTGCTCTAAATGAGAAAATGTTTTCTATTATGATTGATGGTATCATATATCTTTTCCTTTATCACAGAATGGGACAGAACGGCACTCGGACAATCAATCAGGTTTTTCAGATCATCGTTTCTGCAGCCTCTGCTAAAATCTTGCAAGGTGCATAACATTTTATTATAATTCTTCTTCTATTGAAAAACTGACCTCTAAACCAGAATCACCTTCTCATGCTGCAGTTCTCTTCACTTACTTGAGAATTAGTCTGAAACCGTATTTCTGTCGAGCGAAACTGGAGTTAACCCCGTTTCTTATGTATGTGTACATGTTTTTTTCATTCATGAATGTTGCAGGAGGAGATGGAAAGCTCCTACACTGCCAGACTGCAGCAGTCGAAGAACTCCTTTAATTGGTAAAACTGTTTGCTACTATCCAATTCATGTTATGATGTCCAACTTTCATGGATCCAGTTGATGCTGAAATTATATTTTCGTTCGACAATTAGGATTTTAACAAACAACCGACATCTATTTGTAGATAACATTTACTAATACTAGCGTTTGAGCACTACTCGGTGTCAATTTCGTGTTTATAAGCCGTCAATAACATTTCATTTCAGTCGATATAGATATTGGCGTTATCTATACGACATCCGTTCTTTGATAAACGATAGACGTGGATCAAAACCCAACATTTATGACATGATGATCAACCATTTCAACCACCTGTTGTATAATTTTGAATTAAACCAGTATTGGTACTTGAATTGGTAAAATGGATTAAGACAGTGCACGGAAGTGGTGTGTTGTCTCGTTCTTGAAAGGACGATGAGTGAAGAGACATTACGTTCACATGGTTTCTCATCTCTCCAAAATGCAGGAATTAGAGCAGGGACGGAGCCAGAAATTTCTTCTAGTGGGAGCAACCAAAAACAACTAAGAAAACCTTATTATAGTATTGTTATACACAATATGATATTAAGGATGGTTTCAAATGATGATATATCATAATTCCAATGTTACAAAAATTTCAATATAGTAGTGGAAAGTGGCAAAGTGATGAGAAAAATATAAGTACATGATAGGCGGGAGGGGGTTTTTTTGGTTTGAATGACAGAACAAGAGCTTTATTGCTCATATAATATTTGATATGGAGTATAGGTAGAATGAATGTATGTTAGATATTAAATACATATATTTTCTTCAAAAATAACCTGTGTATATTATATAATTGTAGTCTACAACTAAACAAACGAATTACTTGAGTGAGGGCATCTGCCCCCAGTGAGCCTTCATTGGCTCCGTCCATGAATTAGAGATAAGGCTTTGCTCCTTCTTCACCTACGTGGCTCACCTCACCATCCATCATCTCTTATAAGAACTTTGACTATTCGTAAATTCTTTGACAATTTGGAATTTTGTTGTGATGCTTACAACTTACAAGTGTTGAGCAATATCACTATTTATTAGTTTATATGTTCTTTGGACATCACTACAACATATATGACCATCAGATTGTGATAATGCTCAATACTTGTAAGTACTGTAGCCACTTCAACAATTTGAGTACTCTGATAAATTGTGCAAGAAACTTTGAAGATCCAAATATTTTGATGGGTCCAAAATTTGAGTATTTTGTTTCAAAAAAATACTTGGCTTCTTTCAAGGGAAGTCCCCATGTCAATTACTATTTGACATGTGTATAGAATTTTAGAGTTATAATTGTATACTTGTCAAACTGTAATTTTGAAACCAAAAAGAGCCAAACAACAATCATTTTGTTAATGCATGGAGAGTTAACTCTTGTAGGAAATGAGCGTTAAAGTTCATTAAGGAATTAACTTGGCTACTTAATGAATAAGGAGGAGTTCCTCTTCAATTAAATATGTAGCCAATTCATGGAACTTCATACTTATGATCGGAACCTTTCATATTATAAATCACTATATAAAAATCATCTCTGCAAAAAAAAAAAAAAAAAAAACAAAGGTTTAAATATGAGAGTGTTTAGTAATCAAACTATATAAAAACATATGGACAGATTCGGTAAATAAATTATGAACCGTCTATTTATTTGTTACAATTAATTGACCAAACAACCTTAGTTTTAATTAATTTTTTGTAGAGATGATCTTTACACAGTGGTTTATGATATAAACAGTTCCGATCATAAGTACGAAGTTGAGTTAGTCACCAAGTGAATTGAGGAAAAATTCCTCCTCAATCGTAAGGAGCCAAGCTTTTCTCATTCATTAATCACCTTACTGATATATAAACAACCATAATTAACAACTCAAGGTCCCTCAGACATGTTATAAGACTGAAAAGTGCCTCGATAAAAAAGACAAGGCACAAATACATGAGAAAATTTTGGGTGTTATGGAACGTCATTTATACCCCCGTTTCTTTATCTCTCATCCCGACTCTCTATGACACTCGGTGACATAACAGAACATCTCCAAATATAGCCCCAAAAAAGAGAAAGAGATCCTCTCCAGATCATTTCCGTCAAATCCACCAAGTCCGAAAATCCGGGCCGTTGAAATTTGATCCAACAGTTACAGTTATTATAATTTTTAAGGAGGCCCCTTGTTTGGAGCCTTGTTTGTAGCCATTGGATCAAATTTAAACTGTCTGGATCCCCGAACTTGATGGATTTGGTGGAAGAGATCCGAAGAGGATCTCTTTCTCCAAAAAAGAACCGAAACATAATACATAAAAAACATAGTGATAAGCTCGGTTGGTTCGGTATGGGATATCGAACCGAAATCCTTGTTCCGATTCCCAAACCGAAGTTTTCGGGAATCCCAATTCCAAAACCGATCTCAAACCAAATTTTCGGGAATCCCGAAATAATTTCTGAATTGCGGGACAAATTGGAAATCCTGAAATAATTTTGGGCTCATGTCTCGGCAAAGCATTCTGCTATTACAACATTCATAAAAAAATAAAGAAAACTATCCTCCCCCAGAATCTCCAAGGCAAGAAACCAAACTCATTGGCCTAAATTCTCTCATGCCTATAAAGAAAGAGAAATTGAAAACCCCAAATTTCAAACGAAATTGAAAACCCCCAAATCCAAAACCCTAGAATTCAAATGCCCAAATTAAAAATGAATGGAAGCCACACACAGACTTTACCACATCAAGATTACTAGATGAAGACAAGAATATTACCTTAATGAAGAGAGAAGCAGAAGGAAGCAGAGGTGGCTGTATTGATTATCGAATGCAAAGGAAGTTGTCAAATGCAAAAAGAAAATGGAAGACTGGAGTTTGGATGTAGTGTGAAGGTAAGGGGGAGAAAGTGAAAGAGTGGAGGTCGAGAGAGATTTGTGGGTCTGAACTGAAAGGAGTACAGGAGTAAGAAGGGAAGGAAGTGAAGGTGAGGTGAGGTCAGAGAGTGAAGGTGAAGGTGAGGTTGGGTTTCGTTTTGAATGAACGGCTGAGATTAATTCTCAACCAATTCAACGGCTTATAATATCTAAAACTACATATATTTTAACTTCGGTTCGGTTTGGTATTATCGAAAAAATCAGATTGTGAGACCGAATCCCGTACCAAAAAGGTCGGGATCGGTACCAAAATTTTCAAGATTTTCGGTTTGGGATTTTTTTTATTCAATTTCGGGATTTTCGGTAATTTTTTTCCTCCCCTAAGCTCTAGTTTAAAACAAGAAAAACAGTTCTCCCAAAAATAAAAAAAACATATTAAAATAGCTCATCTTATTATAAACTACAATTTACACTTTAAAGCTACACAAAAACAAGAAACACAAGTACTACCACTTATATACCTAAATTTGCAAAAATTAATCTAAAAACCAAGGTTTCCCAGATCAAATCCTCTTTCTAATTAGCAAGAACTTCCCAAATCAACTCGGGATCAAATGAAGGCATTCCTGCAAGTGAACACCCTTCAAATTCCGACTCTTCTGCCATTCCCAACTCCGCCATCCCCATTTGAAACTCTGTTGAAACAGACGGCGGTGAGTTCTTCTCACTCCTCCAAACCCCGTCCTCAGACCCGGTCGGCGTCGGGGTTAATGACGCCATTTCGTGGCCAAAACCGTCGCCAAAGACCAAAGGCGACGACGAGGACGACGGAGAGGATTCCACCTTCACAACCTTCCCATTCTCACTGAAACTCCCATCACCGCCACCAACTGAAGAACTGCTCTTCTTCACATTCTTCTTGGCTCTGTCCCTCTTCACCTTCTGACAAATCGCTTGGATTTTCGCATCCACGGAGTTTTTCACGGCGTTCAGTCTAGAACCGTCGCCGAAACCCAACTTGCTCGGGTCCTTAAGATTTGGGAAGTTCAACCTCGCGTACTCACCGCGGAGCTTATAGGCCGCCCTGTCGTACGCATAGGCGGCGGCTTCCGCAGTGTCGTAGGTGCCGAGCCAGACCCTCACTCTGTTCTGAGGGAGTCTGATCTCGGCTACCCATTTGCCCCAATGCCTCTGCCGTACTCCCCTATAGAGCTTCTTCTTGTATGGAGCCATGTAAGTGGTCGAAGAACAAGCCGAGCTCTGCAATGGGTTCGTCGCAAAAGAGCTCGAAACCGTAGCGTTTGCGTTTGCTCGGCTTTCATCGCAGAACTTCTGGAGAAGGTCTCTCTGGCGGAGGTAAACTGATGAGCCCAGCGGCTCGGATACAGAACTGCCGCTGCTGGTGGTTGTTACGGCGGTGGTGAGTGTTTGTGGGCAGTGAGAAAAAATCGAGTCCAGGGTGTTTGTGGAGCTTGTTAGTATGATACTTGAAAGAGAAGATCGGATGTCAATGGCGTCTGTGAACCCAAAAGCAAGATTGTTTTCTTGCATTGTGTCCATGATTTTCTGGGGAAAAAAAAAACAAAATTGAAATAGACTGTTCGGAAATATTATGTGTGTAGGAAAACAAGGTACCAAAAAGAAGTCCCTTTTCCTAAAAATTCAGAACAAAAACTGAAAATTTTCAGATGGGAAAACAAAGAAAATGAAGGAGAAGAAGTGAGTGATGATCCGAGAAAAAAAATATATGGATCGGAAAATATCAAAGATCAGAGCTCAAGTTAAAACTTAAAAGAAAGGGGGAAGCTTTTTGGTCTCTGAAGTTTTGGAGCAAGATTCGTGGAATTACTATGCTGAAAGGGTGGATGGTGTTGCTATTTATAGCTGCAGTGTATTGGTTGGATTTTTAACATCTACCTCTGTCCACGATCCAAAATTCTACATGGTTACTCTCAACCCAACTTTTAATATGGCTATATTGCCCTTTTGTGTGGAAAATGAGCCAAATTTGTGTTTAGATTATTTATTTATTTTCTTTCTTTAACTTTTGGTTTAATTCGTTTGTTGAGTTTAAGAATAAGAGCTTTTTTGTTCATTTCATTACTTCATTTCCTTTTACAATCACAAAATTACGTAACGACTGTTGATTTTTAATTGTCTTGTTCTTTAACAACTTAAGCTTATGAGATTTAGCAATAATCTAATACTGTATCAGTTATCGTGAAGTTGAAAATTTGCATGTGACTGAGGGTATTAATTTGATCCTCATTAGTTAAAGCTCATGCTGTCTCAAATTTCTGTTTGAGTATGTTTAGCTTGAAATTCAGTTGGCTCAACCCTTAACATATTAAACTTTTGGGATTCAACAATTGTTAAAAATTATATTAAAAAGTTGTTAACACGAAATATGAAGTTGTCAGCTTACTTGCGAAGAAGCGTGTTAACTTAATTTACATCATTATAGTATAACCCTCACATGGATGAGTCATTACATCATAACCAATTATCATTGAGTTTTAGTTGCAATGAAATTCCTTAGGAAGGAATGAAAATTGAAAAGACAAATGGAAGGCTCTCAAACACACAAAGTGCAAAATAATTATGGAAATGAAGAAGGGATAAAGGGTGACATTGTAATTGCATGAAGGATCTAGAAACCCCAAAAGGTGTAATTCAACTGTATATGCAAGCAAATCCAATTGTTGAGAACTTTAACGAAATGATATCGATATTGTTCATTTTAACGAAAAATCATATATTTACACTAAAAAGTTAATTATGGTACTATTCACTTTACCTTTTATTTTGTTCTTATTATTAAAACTCAAGATTTTCAAATTTTTTTCATTAGTTTTCATTTCATTGTTTGTGAATGTAAATCAATCGTGTAAGATTTTTGGTTTCACTCACTCACTCCATGTGGTCGGCGGTCCCCTCTTTCTGTTCGATCAAAAGCTACTTTGTCGATTTATCATACAGACAGAGAGAGAGTCAGCTCTTCTGTTAAAAGTCCACACCTTCAATAACTCTTCTCTGCCACGCGTCTTCCCTCTTCTCCCTTCCAGTCCAACTGCACAGAGATTTTACCTTTTCATATAAAGTTCAATCATATCTGTGAATATTCGCAGCTTGATCGGCTAGCCATGATTTGTAAAGCGTCTTACATTAAGCAATTATTAGGGTTTGTAGTTTGATCCCATTTCCTTCAAACTAGCGTATGTGCCGGGAAGGACTTACCGAGTTGCGGAGTCAGGATTTTAATTTAGAAAGAAGCTCAAAAGTCTCAATCTAAAACGCTCTCTTAATCTTACAAATTTATTATGTCATGTAGTGAGCAAATGTCCAATGTTGTGCGGATCTATTATGGAATCGTCCTCATCTTCCTCTTCTTTAGACCTAAACCCCAAGTCTCTCTGACTTTATTCCTCCCTCCCTCATTCTCAAAGCTCACAAGCAACAGATTGCTTGAACTCCATAAGAGTCACCAACCTTAAATCAAGCACGATGAAATAAATTAAAAAATGACATACTCGGATTGGGACCATGTGCCTACTAAAAAACCTTGAAATCATAAGTATAATACTAAACTTTTTTACGCGAGAAAAAATGTCAGATTGGACCTTATGAGACCATCGTGGTCCCTTCATGACTCTGCCGCCAGACTTACCTACACTTTGAAATACCTACTAAAATATTACGGACCGTTAATACCAAGTTTCTATATGTGAGGAAGTTTGATCCATTTTCTAAGCTTTCTAACATTAAGTATTACAGTTTGGAGTTTGATCCATCGATCATCACATCAAACAAATAGTTGTACATGTATGTGGAGATACCACGTGATACCACTTGACGTTTTGGATTAATAGTACGATTATGTCAAGTAGGGAAGTTTGATCTGATTTCTAAGCTTCTGACATTAGCAATAATAAGGGTTTGGAATTTGATCCATTCATTTCGAACAAGTTGTGCATGTGGGGAAGTCTCTCGTGCAAGTGTGCCAAATTCCTTGGCTACTAGGGAATATATTTATATATTAGTTTTATGAATAATGTCAAAATTATTATTAATTGTTAATGTATGTGAAATTTATAATAAAGTTTTCATGTGTCAAATATTTATATTATTAGTGACACACTCCGATCCTAGAATCAAGGCGTGCTGGCCGTCACGTGAGCGTGACGTAACCATAAGTGTGGTGCGGAAGCAAAGATAAGAGAATTACGAAGGAATCAAAACCAATTACTAGCAATAATAACCAAATAGCATGCTAGAGTGAATTAAAGTGTGAACACACATATAAACAGAGCTTAAGAACTAGGTGCAGTCAAGTAGGACTACTATCAAATTACAACACCCGCAGGTGAGTCCTACATGCAGGAAGTCTGTCAGATTGCCGAAGAAAAACCTAGTGAGCCACCAACTGCTAACTAGAACCTGGAGGGGCGCAAAACAAAATTGAGTGTGTCAGTAAAACGAAACTTTTCGAAAACCTTTCATTTAAAACATTTCTAACCCCTCGCTGTAAAACCTGTATACTTTCCCAGAAAATAGCATAATAGCATAATACTTTTCATTTATCTCAAATCATCAAATTTTCTCAAAAACCAGAAAGTATGCCATGTTATACTGTCAAAAACAGAATGAATGATGCATCAATGTAACAGATGACATAATGAATTAACTGGAGACCCTGCAGTTGGTCTTGTACGGTTAATTCTATAGCTCAATATCCAATCCAAACCGGAGTCACCTCGGTGACCTGTACGGCACTACTCTGCACATAAATCGGAACTACCTGAAGTAGTTTGTACGATAAGAATGGTGTAATAATACGCTCTAGTGCTTCTCTCATCAATCATCTGTGCACATAATCTAAAGTCACCTACTAGTTGGAACCACCTCTAATGGTCTGTACGACTAGTATGTCGGAACCCTCTCATGGTCTGTACGACATGTCGAAACCCTCTCATGGTCTGTACGACATGCACCTACTTGGATCCAAGGGGAGCGTGCGGTGCGGGTGAATAATATAAGCACTAACACCATGATTGCAGGTTATGAGCTATCCACATAATATACATCATCAACAATGCACATGAATAACATAAAACTCACCTGATACTCACCTGTGCGTCCACAGCACCAATTCACATATATATATGCATCAATTATCAATTCATATATCTCATATCGTTCATAGCATTCATATCATTCATATCATGCATGCATGGCCTTTTAGAAACATACTTTCATTAAAACTCAATTTCTGGGAAAATTCATAGTATATAGGTATAAATAGAAAGTACTGCCCACTCACTGATAAGTCGAAGGGTCGTAGCCCCCGTGACGTCCCTGGATGCGCTCGTCCTCGGGATAGGTATCACCTATATGCGAAATAACTATAAAAACGTTATTTTAAAGCATATAACCAACAATTCTTAATAACTTCTCATACGGTGCTCAATTTGGGTATATGAATATACCACAATGACCTACTCGACGTCACGGACGTCGTGATATTTTTAGAAATTTTTTTTGAGGCCGCACGCGCCCCCACGCGCCAGGAGGGGCACGGACCTATGCGCCTCACGCGCATCATCTTCCTCAACCAGTCGCCGGACTGGTTTTTCCGGTGGCCGGAAACTGGGCAATTTTCAAACGGCTTGTTCTCCTTCGTTTCTCAACCATTTTTCACGCATTTTATATCAATTTGAAGCCCTCAACATGTAGTTTCACGCTATACTACTTTAAGGCTCTAAAAATCACGAAATCTCACCGGAGAATTTCCAAGAAAACCGGCCAACTTCGAACTACACGATCCCGACGTCCAAAACTTTCAAACGAACGTCCCCGAGCTTCCTTAGGACCTCACTAAGCTCACTATAAGCTTAGAATTCCCTGAAAATCAACACATCACGAATGCATGAACAGTGACATAAAACTGGGGTTCGGGTTTCACGTGATTTCGAAGGTTTCACGTCCTAAAACTAGTACCAAATGACTCAGGAGGTCGAAAGGATGAAGAACCATACCTTTTTGGCGTCGATCCACGACGTTTTGAAGGTTTTTGGTCTTGTCCGTATGGTTCGAGAGTGAGAGAGAGATTGAACGGAGAGGAGAGAGAGAGAGAGAAAGCACAGGGGAAGGGAGAGAGAGAAGGTGAGTCCCATGTGTGTGGGTGTGTGGTCATTCAAAACAAGTCCCCTTCAATCCTATCCACACAAAACAAACAACCCAATTTAATCCAACTTAAATTATTTCTAAAAGCTTAGGAATATATTTAGCCCAATAATATGCCACACACACATACCTTAATAACGTCAAGGGTACTTTCGTCCTTTCACGTCCTTAATAAAAAAATCTCGAGACGGGCTGTGACAATTAGCACACACGTGAGCCAATGTCCTTAGAATTTTCCGTAGAAAATATCCAAATATATACGATCCTCGTTCTCTATTTTTGATTAGATATTGAATAATAAGCAGTAAGGTCTATTTCATTACATTTTTGACATGATAAGCTCAACCAGTCTTCTTTTATCTTTACTTTTTCCTTCTCACAAGATTAGTTTAATCTACCCTGATATGGATTCCTAACTACATATTCTCTGTACATGAAGTGAAGGTTTTGTGCTCTGTGAAAAATCATAATTATCCTAATTTGGGAAAGGTATGTTTGCAAAGAGCTTCTCAATAGTACCCAAAGAATTCCACTGGGATAGGAAAGATTTCAATGCGCCCGGAATATAGACACATATGTCATATGTTATTGTACAAATGGAGCAACACTTGAAAGAAATTTTTTATCTCCACTTGTACAATAACATATAACGTACCATCCCGTATTCCAGACACATAGAAAAATTTGTCTCTGGAATAGAATGTAAGATTGCTACAGAATTTTCTTATGAATGTCACATCAATATTCAATAGTATTATATATATTATGATCATTAGGGCATGAAATAAATACGAAAATAAAGTACCATGAGATTGAGAACTTGAATAATGGTTGAACCTTTTTATTTTAATTGCCAACCATTAATACTATCAGTGTCTTAATCAACAAAATTATGTTCAAATTTTATTGGTTCTTAAAAATTGTAATATCATTTGAGATTTTCTTAAAACACAGTAAAAGATTGAAGAACTTGAGTGGTAATTTCTGAATTGACAGATAAAATAAGGGGTAAAATATAAAGGCTTTGTAGTCAAAATAGTCTCTGAGATTGACATAACTTCTTAATTTGGTCTTTGAGATTTAAAATAGATAGAACTGGTCCATGAGTTTATCATATCAATCATTTTGGTCATCTTGTGAAAAATCTCTATTAAAGTAAGAAAAATGACAAAAATACCTATAATTTTGTCAAATCATTTCGGGCCCATTGTTTATTAAATTAAGGGTATTTTTGTCATTTTGTTCCTTATTTATCAGAGATTTTTCGTAGAATGATCAAAATGATTGATTATGAATAAACTCAGGGATCACTTATATTGATATCAAATCTTATAAATCAAA
Source organism: Malus fusca (assembly GCA_035220775.1). Taxonomy (NCBI): domain Eukaryota; kingdom Viridiplantae; phylum Streptophyta; class Magnoliopsida; order Rosales; family Rosaceae; genus Malus; species Malus fusca. The sequence continues at coordinate 26,663,473 of CM069064.1, forward strand.
GTGAAGAGTTATGTCAATTTCAAAGATCATTTTGGCTAAAAAGTCAAAAGTAAATGTTGGAAGGTAGCCATAAATTGTAGAGGGAAACTTGTGGTGCAATTGAAAGTCTACAAAATCCACTCAGAGATTGGGTGGTCTTGTAAGTAAACCTAACATTTCCATATACCTTTTCAGTTACTTGTATTCTCAATCAACTCTAATGGGAATCTATATGTGACATTGCAAATTGAATTGATTTTGCATTTGAATTGAATTGATTTTGCATTTGAATTATAAGTTGTTTCACAAATTTGTACAAACTTTTTGATTTGAGTAGCCCATAGGAGTTAGGAACTGCAACATGGAAGAAGATAACTCATTTGCTTCTCTCCATGTCATGCCCATAGCAAATAAAAGGGAAAGAAAAGTTGGTCATCTGTCTTTTAATTGACTTAATGACCACAAGTACATATTACAATGGGTTTCCTTAGCAATGAATTTCACTTTCAAAATATGTGTGGTTATAATCTTTTGTCGTATAAGGTTCACACCAAGTTTCAAATGCATAAACGGCTGATAATCATTTAATAGCTCAATTTTTTCATTAAAACTGAGACATAAAACAGACAAGTGCTAACATAATCAAAATCATTTGGTTTAGTGACAACTAGTTTTTACTTCTAAAAAAACATACGAAGTTTTGATTTTATAACCGACAATTGTAAATTAAAAATGACAAGAATTGTAAGATACAAAGGAGAAATAATGCATGCTAGCTAGTGATCGAGAAAGGCATCACGTGTAAGCATGCAATATCACTAATACAAACAAAGCCAAAACTAAAATATGAGTCATCTTCTTCACCAATAATTAACCACTGATTGAATGATTTCTTAGACCAATTTTCTTCCAAACTTCCGAAGGGACATCTTTGGAATAATAAGAAAAGGTTGGCATATCATCACCTCATAACGGGACCAACCATAGTATGGTGCCATTGAAGACGTAAAGGTGTTCTTGAAAAGGTGATGGGGGGTTGTCCTTTTGAAGGACAAAGCTCGTGAAACGACAACACCTCCCATCTTCTTCATCGGCCCCCAAGAAAATAAAAAGTTTGTGTATTTGCATGTGAACGAAAACCTAACCGATCCTCACAAATCAAATCCCAAATAGTACTACTTGTAATTCTACCACGACTCCACCTCCACCCCAAAAAAGTTTACCTAGTTTTTTGGGTTATTAACCAAAAGAAGTTGTGGTTCATGTGGGGAAAACCTAACATGCATAACTCGTTGTATTGTAGGGGTTGAATTTTGTGATCACAATTAATTGAGTTTTCATTTTTCATTCTCCCCTTCCATTCTAATGTCATTAACTCATTAAGGTGTTCTCCATTCTTAGAGCTAGAAAATGCATTGTCGTGACAAGGTATGATCACAACAATGTACGATCACACAATCACGCTATCTCTAATTGTTTGGCCGTAATAGTGCATGATCTTTTTCATCTTCAATGGTGCTGGGCTATATTTTGTTCCTCTCACTATTTTATTATTTTAGCATATTGAGAAATGTTGGAACCAAATTCGCGCACTGCAGTATGTGGTGGAAGATGCACAAATTCGTAGCCAAAGATGAAGGGCAGTCAAAGACTATCCGACGATTAAGTTAGTAAGCAATACCATGAGACTTAAGCAATATGCAAGATATTAAGTGAATTGCATTACCAAATATGAAAAATTAAAACCAAAAATTGAAAACCTTGAGTTTTCAAAATTTAGTGTTTAGGTTTCGTTTTTATTTTCAATTTAAAAACTTAAACTAATTACCAAACAAGATTTTAATTTTTTAATTTAAAAAAAAATCAAAATCATAAGAAAATAAAAAAAATAAAAAAATTATCAAATAGTTTCTGAAGTCAATTTTGTCGACTGAGTTTTGACCTTGCCCAAGAGCGGGGGGCATCTGAACGTGATTCAATGCCAACACCAAGGGCAATTGTACGACTTGAAGGTCAAAAAGTTATATTTTGGCAGTATGCGGACTGGGTCGCAAAGCAATCTGGCGACGCCGACTATATCACAACTGTCTCCTGAGGCCGACACGTCCCACCGACGGCCTCACAATTCACTGGTCGACTGCTTTATTTCTCCACCGGCAAAAAATAAAAATAAAAATAAATAAAGACTCGGTCTCGTGAATCATAAGCGAATCAACCACCACCACGACGCCGTTTCCTTCCCCGCCTATTCACGTACTTGCGTCAACTTTTGTACTGGAGGTCATCGTGACGTCACATTAGGATTTTTTTTGTTGGAATTTATTATTTATTTGTTGAATTTTGTTGGAATTTACACGAGGATGATTTAATTAGGACTAGGAAGAGAAATTTTGGTATCACTGATCCACATATTTTTGACACACTTATTATGACGAGTTTAATAATCGATTCTAAAACTTCTTACTTACGAGTAGATAAAAATATCACGATGATATTTAAAACTTAGGTATAATATTATTTAGTAAATACCTATGTTCTAAAAAATATATTGATACTAAAAAAAAAAAAACTCGGCCTAAGGGCCTAGATGCTATGCGGCTGGTAACTACTCTAGAAAGAGCGTCTAAACTTGCTTAGGTGCTCGGCTAGTCCATCTAAGTGTCCGCCTAGATTCGCCTAGGCACCTACTTAGGTCATTACTCTCACTTCGACAAAATATATATAATTTTATTTTGTATTTTATATTTTTAATAAATAGTAAGAGACTTGTTAAATATTTTGATAAACACTCATTATACTCTTGTTCCCCGGTTGTAGATACCGCTATTATTTTCAGGTTTTTATTTTATTTAAATCCTTATACTTGTGGACCCTTCTACATAAAAGTCTCCTGTCCAGTGAGCCTCCCACATGCGCTCGAGCCTCTTGGGGCCGTGAGCCTGTGGCGATTTGAAGAAGATAACACTGACAATTGACTTGGTCACAAGCGTTAGTACAAAGTGGGGCCACGTTTTCCTGATAGCAGTCCCAGTGGGCCCAGTCTGGCTGCTAAAACTAGTAATGGGCAAACAGTACCTTCAAATACATACATACATGATTGTGCTTTGTATGATTGAATCTGTTTCTTTGGGTTTCAAGTTTCAAATTGATAGAATAGGATTCTCTCCCTTTATTTTTTCATTATCTTCCATCTTTTTCTCTCAAATTTTTTTATTTTGTCTTTCTCTTGCTATAAAAAATTAATATAAGATGTTGACGTAGCTTAACCATGACCGTTCAAATAGGAAGGGAGGAAAAGTGAAGGAAAAGATGAGGGAGAGAATCCTACTCCCAAATTGATATACACATTCTCTTCAGCGTAAAGTTTAAAGTGCAGCAGCTGACCTAATATTTTCTGTCTGAATACGATGGAAGACTTATCCTCATTTAAAAAAAAAAAAGGGATTAATTATGGAGTCTACATCACATCGAACTTTAACGATCCGAACCATCTATTTTTCAAGTTACACCTCATAGATCATCTTTGCAAAATATTAGCCAAATTGGAAATATTTAAGACATCTAATTGAGTTAAAAAAAAAATAATACTTTGTTATATAAGAAACAATGAAATTTTATTTTGATAAATAAATAAGCAAATGGTTTTGGATTGAATTAAATTTTTGCAAAAATGATCTATGAATCGATACTTACAAAATAGACGGTTCGGATCGTTAAAGTTTGATGATGAGTTGGTCTCACACCTAATCCCCATCTTTTGAAAAAAATGAGGATACCTTTGCATAAAAAGTCTGTATACATATTTAACATGCCAATATGCGGAGAAGATAATATAGTGTTATCTTAAAAGCTACTGACACCTTTGGCATCAATGGCCTGCATGGGCCCTAAACTGCTCCAAATCTTACAGACCAACATACTTCAGAGATAAATGATCACATGTTATCGCCAGTACAAATAAAAATAGCTCTTCAACTTCTGCACTGCTTCACTGTTAACATACACTTTGGTTGGCTTCCTTCACTTTCTTTGATTCCTTGAATTATACTAGTAACCGTTGTGTTATCAACAGTTCCTCGTGCTAAATCGTTGATGTTTTATATGATTCACTTACCATAACGATTGACAATCATTCATGTGCTCGTAAACAACTATAGTTAATTAATATATAGCATAATTGTGTGTTCAGGCGCTCAACCATTGATATTTTGTTTGATCCACATGTCGGTTGACACTCATCCGTGCGCATGTAAACAATTGTTGTTAGCAGCATAATTAAGTGCCATGCACTCAACTATTGATGCAGTGTACATAAAACCAGCTTAATTGCATTAAAAACTACCAGTCATCCACATATGCGTGTACTCGACTGTCGTTAGCATTATAATCCGTCATTGCTAGCTTGCTAACTTCGTCCAGATGAAAGAAAATTAAATGAGTCAAAGATCTTTGAGTTAGACCATATCTGGTATAGTGAGAATGAACCAATGTCTAATCAGGTTTCCAAATTTCTTGCAATGAGCTGGCTTGGATTGTTTGATTTGCTAATCATGAAATTATTTACATTATTATTTGCAATTTTAATTCTATGATTGTATGTGGTGGACCTGGTCGGTTTGACAGATGCTATTACTCCATTGTTTTATTCTGATAATATCTAGAGCCCACGCCCAACCTCCCAGGAAAGGAAGAACGACAATGAACATTTAAGTGTGCTTGCAATCAGACCTATCTGGAGGCTGGAGCTGTGGACTTTTAGCCTTTTAGGGCTTCTGTTTTAGCGTTTAATTAAATCTACTGTTCTAATCATATCAAACCCCTCAAATTAGGGTAATTAAGTTGACTGAGATATTTATATATATAAAGAAAGACCAAGTCATCTTCTTTGAGAGCATCAACAGGAAGCCTGCTGGATTCAACCTTCAACCATATTAATATTACAGACCAAAGACAAACCTCCACCACATAGAGACCAAGTCAAAAGCTAACTAGGGTTTAGCAGTGTTTAAGCTAGGGTTGGGACGTGGCCCACGTTTGTGGTGTTGGAACCCCTTGTTTGTCCCACATCGGCTAGGGGAAGGAAAACAAAGCAATTTAAATAGAATTACCTTATTCTAATTAATACCGATGTTTTTTTGTGATAAAACCTCACACCTGAGGATTGTGCACGTGGTTAAGTGGGGACAATATCGGTGTTGTTGGAGTGGACCCTCGGCCCGTCGACCTGAAAAATTCCACATGTGGGACTTTCTAATCTCTCAAAGAATCTCTTGATCTCGCACAAGCATTCAAGAAAGTCTCCTGTCTGTAAGTCGCCACTGGAATAGAGTATGTAGAAAAAGTCTTCATCAATGTTGTTACGATTATCTTGGTTGTTTGGTTGAACTCGTTCAAGCTGTGCAAGTTCTTCCTTCGATCGAATCTCTGTCACTATCCTCTTGAACGTGCCTTGGCTCGGGTGCTCCTTGCGCCACGGACTGGCTGCTCATCGTCATTCGTACTCCAGGACGATTTTGAGGTAAACAATCAGCCAAGGTTGTCAACGTTCGGGCAAGTTGAGCAACCTGAGCAACAAGCGCATCAAATTCTGCCCGGTAACACACGTTCACCCCGACGGACATCGCTGCCAGGGTTCCTATCACAACTTCCATCATTAGCCATTGAGAATAGGGCGTATTCTTGCTTTGATACCACTTGACATGGTGACAAAGAAAGATTATTCAACGATCTTAAATAACAAGAAAATTTCAAACTAAACATCTTAATTACAATGCCTCTTAGCCTTATACAAATAGGATTAAAATTAAACAAATAACAAAGTACCAAAAACACCTCTAAAACTTAAAACCATAATAAATAAATACATAAATTTTGGCTATATACATCATGGAAACTTGATGAGTTTGATGCACACCGCTGTTCTCTTTCAAACAATGAGTAATGAGTCCAAATCAAACATTGGAGCCCAAGTCTAGAAAGCTTTATTATTATCGTCCAATTTGCACTTTTCATGTTGATCTTCAATTCATTCTGTCATTTGATCTACATAAAAAGTAAAGTTAAGATGATGAAAGCTAATCTTTAGGTTTAAGTCTTTCATGTTAGTAATGATGGCAAGTGGGTTAAATCCAATAAAATACTAAGTAAAAAATTCGATTCCATTTTTATGTAACACACCAAAAAAAAAAAAAAAAAAAAAAAAAATATATATATATATATTGTTGGGGTTCAGGGTTCCACCCTTCATATTAAAAGTTGAATAATAGATGAACAGGACACTCATATGTCATCAACTCCATATGAGTTTGAGGTGGCTGACGCCTTTATTACAGCAACCATCATTTGGTGCCCATCCAAGATCGCCCTGATAAAGTCGATCTCGGGGGACGAGAAAAAAAATGTTGTGAACTCCCCTAATCCCAAAAAAATGGAGAAAATTAAGTAATGAGAGGGCAATTTTCGTGTGGTAGCAATTGAGATCCATCCAATTTTCGAAGGATTCGTTCCTATTCTAACGGCTGAGCAGTCTCAAGCTCCGCCCATGACTTCTCTCTCTCTCTCAAAACCTAGCATAATCCAGAAGAAATGGTGAGACAAAAGTTCCTCACTTTGAGGGCGAGCTGGAAAGCTAGGGGATCATATCTTTCAGTTCGTCACGTTACGGCGCTTGCATGGTCTCCTATCACAAAAAATTTGATGCAATTTTGGGAGAGTCGTAACTTGCATTGCATGCAAAGTCTATGTAAAATTCAAAATAATAATAATAATAATAATGAGGGTAAGTATATTGCTTCACAGTGCTGCAAGTTCTAAAGAGAATCGTACTTGCATGCAAAGTCTAGTATATGAATTAATAATTAATTTGTAAAGAGAAACGAGATGAGTTAGTAGCATTACTCTACGTAAAATTAAAAAAATATACAATAAAAATGAGAGTAGGCATATTACTTTACAGTGCTGCAAGTTCCATTTTCATTTCTGAGAATCTAAGATTGTACTTAAAGAGAACCTTACTATTCCTTTTTACAAAAAAGAATATTTACAACTTGGACGTCGAATTGATTTGCACCAATTTTTTTATTGGATTTGTAAAGAACATGCCTAAAAAGTTCATACAAAAAAAAAGAATTTAGAATTCAGAATAACAACTCAGCCACCGCCTTACGACTAGCAGCTTTATTAAATCTCATTATTTTAGAATTTCATAGTAATCTTAAAACTTCAACATCTCTCCACTTTTTCTATTTCCTCTTCTCTACATGTATTTCTCTTTTATTACTAACATAAGTAAAAGAATAATTCTAGTCATATCAAATTATACCGCATTGATGTGACAAGTGATTATCATGAACGCATCAATTAGTGTTTTTCCAACTACCATATCAATTAATGGTTTTACTCATCTCATTGAATATTAAAGTTTCCTCATCGAATATATCACATATCACATGATATGATATAAAATATTTAATTAGTATAGTATTATTCCAAGTAAAATTGACAAAAAAAAAGAAAAAAAGAAATGGTTATCAAATAGTTTTCGTAGATAACCCATCATCACTAGGTTACAGCCCAGTTCGACCCACATCCGATTATCTCGGCCCTTGGAGTCCGGTCCATTTGCTTCTTCACTCTCGGTCTCTGAGTCTCATTATTTTCTGGTCTCCTCTCTGCGTACCTTCGTTGACACTTGACATCCAGCTTTCACGGTTCAAACTTTAAACCCCATTTTTTTTTGGTAAGCAACCAAGCTTATGCAAGACAATCACAGAGAATCTCCATATTCTTCTTCTTCTTGGTAAGCAATCTGAACCTTTCTTCTATGCTCTTCACACAAGTTTTCGTTTCTGGGTTTTCTTTTTCTTTCTATATAAGAAAGTTTAATGATTTCATTTATTGGTTTTGAATGGAAAAATAGGGTCCGGTTGTAGTGTAAAGAAGTGGGTTTGTCCCAGATCATGGAGAAGAATTTTGTTCTGTTGGTTGGGATTTTATTGTTGCAGATTGTAGTTCATTGCTCTGGTGCTGATTCGAAGGTAAGGAATGAGAAAACTGATTTGAATTGGCTTTTTGTTTTATAAAATCCCATAAATTGCAATCATGGGATGAAAATTAATCACTGGTTTTCTGCTGCTGTTTGGATTCGGATGTAGTTATGATCCTCGTTATATTATTTTGGCGGAAAAGATAACTAGAATTTTGTTTGGTTGGCGATGATCATTTGAGCTTTACACATAACAAGTGATGCTCTTCTGTAATGTGTGTATGGTTTAAAATCATGTACTTTGGTTCTATGTTTTGTTCCTCGTTGACCTGAAAAGTTTCAGTCGCCATTTATCATGAGCAGCGACTTAGTGGACGCAGGTGTTTTGAGTCTTCCCTCACATCTATACATCGATTTCAACTGCAAAATTACAAAGTGCAGCAGTCTTTCCTTCATGGATCTCTGTTTGTTCCTCTGTCATGGACCCATAGATCAACTGATTTATCTTTCCTCATGTAATTTTCTGTGTGCATGTTTGCCTCCATTTGAGCCTCCATTTGATGAATGTTGGAGCCAAAAATCTGTGCATGAAACTGGATCTGAGCTGGTATACTCAAGTTTCTAGATGGATCATTACTCCTCAAGTTCTTGGATGGATGCAATGATTGTGGAACTTCCTGGGAGTGTAGAATGATCAGTTTTCATCCAAAGCATGTGATATTAATCATGGCATTAGTCAGTGGGTGCTCAGCGGGCTCCCTTTTTTTAAAACGGAAATTGCAATTTGGACTAGTGATTTTATATTTTTGGAGTTAAAAACTGGACCAAATGAAACTCACTTTTTATTTTTGGAATTATTTTAATTGCTTTTAAGCGTGTATTTATTGGTTAGAGGTTTTGAATGTAGGTAGAATCCGGTGTGAAAACTGATTTGGGTCGGAAAACTTCGTTAGCATCGACTAATTCAAATGGTTCCAATGATAACACTGTTGGGTCTAATTTGGTTTTGAATGCTAACGATGTTCAAAAATTGAAGAAAGAGGGAGACCAGGTGGTTGGATCAAAGGAGGGTGATGCGGATAAGAAGAGCAATCCAAGTAAGGAAGTGGGTGTGAAAGAATCTGATACTGTGGCAAAGAGTGGTGGAGGATCGAGTGAGGGATCCAAAATAGAGGGCGAGGACAAGAAACAGAAGTTGAGTGATGGGTTGGAATCAAAGGAAGTGCCTAAGGAGTTGGATAATGGAGGAAATGCAATCTCTGTGAACCCCATGAGGAAGGAGGGGACTCGGAGTGAGGAATGTGGTCTATCTAATATGTGCACTGATAAGGGCAACCAGCTGGTTGCGTGTTTGAGAGTTCCCGGAAATGGTATGTTTTACATTTTGTATTCATGGCAGTTCTATGCATATTTGTTGTTTATACTATCCATCCTGGGTGTTTACCTGATTTCTTGGACTAATGGATTGTTCTCATTCAAACTGAATTATTAGTCTGGTTAAGAATTCGGTATGCAATAAGTCTTCAGATATTAGAGTCTGTTCTTTATATTTTTTTCAGATCATTTTTCATTTAGCATACTAAAATATGGTTTTTTTAATTTTATTTTTTAAAGTTAAGTTTGTTATGTTTTGCATTGATCATACTTGACATATTGTGGGTTATCATTTTTCAGATTCTCCCCATCTTTCACTTTTAATTAAGAACAAGGCCAAAGGCCCTCTCTTGGTTACCATTGTAGCTCCTGGTTTTGTGAGACTGGACAAAACAAAAATTCAACTTGAAGAGAAAGAAAACAGAAAGGTAAGTGTAAAGACGCTATAGAGTTGTTCAATCACAAAAGATATTTTTGTTTGATGATTTCTTAATTGAAGCTAATAAATTTATATTGTGATGCAAATACTTCATAACGTCCTGTTTTACTTTAGACTATAATGTCTAATACTGTTGTAAAAAATTGTGCGATTGCTTTTGCAAAATAGTTCAAAGGGGATCCCTAGGGCTATAAGAGAATCAATTTCTTGTTTCCTTTAACAAAAATGCAACCTAATGTTAATATTCATCATCACATAACGCCCGGTTGGTAATGCTTCCTTGCTTAAAGGACTTCATAGAATATTCAGCTTGTCCTTGTATTCCAATTGGCGAATGAGAGTTTTCCTCCAGGACACTTGGTTCCTTTGATCATAGTGTGTCATAAGTTCTTAAACTTTCCAGATGCATACTGCTACCATGAATTGGCTGAATCTTTACACCTATGTCCCACGTGGGTAGTAAGTCTATCCAAAAAGTACCTTGTAGTAAAGAAAACCGATGCAATATTAGTATTGCGGATGCACCAATTAGGCAATAGTCTAATAAGAATCCCAGTACACAATAGATTGGTTGATTCTAAAGCCTATCTCTTACATTGATAGCAAGAGTTTACAGGAAGCTAGATCAAATGCTCTTACTCATAGTGGTGTGGTGGCCATGGGTTCAACTAATGGCCTTGCCAAGTTGGCTTGAACACATACCAGTGGCAATATGTAACTCATTTTCGTTTTGGCATTGAGAAGATCTAGGCGTGTTTTCTAGAGATGTTAAAGCGTAATGCTTGTCACCATGTAAAAAGTGGATTTTGATCTGATATAATTTGGGTTCTGCAGGTTTTGGTTTCAATTGGAAAGGGAGGAGCTGGCGGTTCAATTGTGCTAAAAGCAGGAAATGGTCAATGCAACCTTGATTTGAAGGACCTGGTCACACACAGTTCCAGGAAGGAGCCTGAGAATTCTTCAAACTCTGCCTACACAAACTTCCTAAAACAAAAACCTACGATTGCAGTTGTGTTCTTTGCTTCAGTAATGATATTGGCATCAGCTTGGATGTGCATCAGCTTTAGGAATAGGCGGTTCTCTGGCAATGGGTTGAAATATCAGAAGCTAGATGAGGACCTGCCAATTTCCAATGAGGAAAAACCGGTGTTGCAGGTTAACGATGGATGGGATAATAACTGGGACGATAATTGGGATGATGAGGAGGCACCCCACACACCCTCAATGCCGATTACTCCTAGTCTCTCTGGCAAAGGCCTTGCCTCACGACGATTGAACAAGGAAGCGTGGAAAGATTAGTCAGTTAGGTTAAGAAAGAGATTATAGATGCATGTTTCTATTTTGTTAATCTGTCTGTTTATCATTCAAAGATAATTATCTGATTTTCCATTTCCCAAGCAGATGTAAAAACAGGAAAAAAGATTTCCCACTTATTTACATGAGGCTATTAGCCGACTTGTACACCAAGGCTTTTTGGGTGTCTTTAGTGAACTTTTGCTCCCCGTTCTACTTTCTAGGGCAGATGTGGTTTAAAGCCTGCTGGCTAGGGTACGTCTGCTCTCTTGCACCCAAGTTCGAATTTTCTTTTCCTAAAACTAAAGTAGTTTTGTATATTGCTTTGGCTCGTCTCTGGCCTCACTCTCACAATCCTGATCATGGGACACCCCTATCGAAGATTTACTCGTGGATTATATGCCTTTCTAACTATTAGTGGATTTTGGTATCTCCTAGTCCTTGAACGCAACTTTGTTATGTTTTTGTTTTATCGTTTTAGTAATTAACCTTGTTATGAACTGCTCATCTTATTTTGGACTTGAAGGGGACTGCTGGGTTAATCTATCACCTCTTGTTCATCCTCAGACTTTGTTGGGTTGGGCATGGCAATTCCCTTATGTTGTCTCAATAGGCAGCCCAATAAGGTAAAGAAATAAATATGTGGACTACAAAAGAAATACTTGCAATAAGGTGCCAATTTTCTTCTTCACATTGCAGTTTGTGTTGTAGCCTTGTTGGTATGCTAGATGGAAATTGTTTGCTTCTTTTATTTTCCTTCATATTTATATATTAAGAACACTAATTTTCTTTTACTTTCCAATCAAATTGTGGGTACATTTTTTTTTCTTTTTACAAACGATATCAAATTCTAGGTTTATCATTCTTACAAGTCCGTTTGGTATTACCTTTTTTTTTCACAAAAGAAAAAAAAAACTACTTCATTTTAAAATTAAGCAATAAAAAAGTATTTGGTAAAACTAAATATGTTGTTTATGTTAAAAGCAATGACCTCTACACAATAATTTTTAAAAGCAGCTTGTAAGTTGTTTTTAAAAGCTAATTTCATAAAAAGCGAAGTTAAGCCTTTTATGGATATTTTAGATTTCTGTACTACCCTCATCAGTTTTTAGAAATCACATTATTTATCATTCTAAATACATTTCACACCTTAGAGACACAAAGTGAGGGTCACCACCTACCATTACAACAACTAACCTTACATCAGCATCGCTATTACCACCACCATCGTTGTCACCATTGCCGCTACCACAATTGTCATTGTTGCTGCCACAACCACCACAGCCACTGGCACAACAACCTCTACTACTAGTATTGCCACCACCATCATTGTCGTCGCCGCTGCCACCACTTCCACTACAACCATAAACGCCACCATTGTCACCACAACAACAATCGCGACTACCGCCGGTTGTCGCCGCCTTACTACCATTGCTACCTATGCACCCTAACCATAACCATATCCACACCATTTTTGTTGCCATCACCACTGTTACCCCCACCACCACCGACAACATTGTCATCACCACCACCGGCAACGTTGTCGTCACCACCACCGGCAACATCGTCGTCACCATCATTGTCATTTCACCACCGCCAACCTCACTACCACCATCGTTGCCACTGTCGCCGCCACCACCACTACAATCGCTACTACCACCACTGATATTTTTACATCGCAACCATTACACCCTACTACTAACACCACTATCATACCTCCACCATTTAGGGGTGGGTTCGGTTTAAATCGGTTCGGTTTTTTGCCAAAACCGAAACCAAACCGAAATTTCGGTTCAGTTAATTTTTTTTTCGGTTTTTTCGGTTCGGTTTTTTCCGGTTCGGTTTGGGTTTGGTTTCGGTTTTTTGTTTTTTGTTTTTTCAAAAAATGAAAAACATTGAAATTTTAAATTTTAACATATCCAACACAATCATAACATAAGCATTTTAACTAGAATCAAAGACAATGAAAATAAACATTTAAAGTTGAACTAAAATCATCAATCAAGTCTTCCAAAGTCCAAACTAACAACCTCACAACACAAAAAGCGTACAAATGACTTAGAAAAGTTAAATTGTATGATGTTGTTCAAAGATCAAGGTTGTTTGCTTGTAACTGCATGTTGACAACTTGATTAGTAAAAGTAATGCGTGGGTGAATTTATTTAGTGTGTGTTGGATTCTTTTCCATCACAAATTACCCAAGTAATCTACCCGAAATAAATGTTTATGGATTCTGTTACATGTTATATGAGAGTAGATTTGGAAAAGAAAGCTGGGGCAGAAGTAGACAGTGCTATGGAGATGGATGTAGGTACTTCAGGAGCAGGTTTGGTTCCGGAACCTTATATGGGGGATAAATAATAGGTTAGGGTTTAGAGTTTTTATAGGCATTTTTTAAATATTTTGAGCTTAAAGTTTGGCAACACATTGGGTTTAGCACATTTTAACTTACAAATTGGGTTTAGAAAATAATACCCAAAACAAATAATTAAATAAAAAAATTAATTTAATTAATTCGGTTCGGTTCGGTTCGGTTCGGTTTCTAGATCACTAAAACCGAACCGAACCAAAAGAATTCGGTTCGGTTCGGTTTTTTCGGTTTCGGTTCGGTTTGGTTTTCGGTTTTTTTCAATTTTCGGTTTTTTGAACCCACCCCTACCACCATTGATGCTACCATCACTACCATTACCATCGCCATCGCTGTGTCGCCACCACCCGCACTACCATATCCAGTTTTTATCACTTTTTACAATTATATTAGTTATATTAAAATTCACCAAGTGCTGTTACACTACTTTTCATACTCGCAACACTTTTTAAAATACAGTTGATCAAACTCTCAACTGCTTTATTTTACAGCTGATTTTTTGTCACAGCCCGTCCCGGAAGATTAGTTTCGATGACGTGAAATGACTAGTTTACCCTTAGACGTTAAAATGTGTGGTGTGTGATTTGTTTTGAGATGGATTAATTAAGCTTCTCCTAAGTTTTTGGAACCACTTAGGAACTAAGAAGCTTTGGTTGTGATTGGGTGGTTGGCTAGTTTTGGACCACACACATTACTCCTCCCTTATCTTTCTCACTTCCGTACTCTCTCTCTCTCGGTTTTCACTCTCTCTCTTCCCTCTTTCGTATGGACAAGCTTCAACTCACCCCAAACCTTGCAGATCGAGGGTGCAATTGTCACCATTGTGTTCCTTGTGATGCTATGAATCGTTTGACACCAATTTCAGGTAAGGAATCCTTCGAAAACTCGTGAACCAGTAACCCAATTTTCATGCACTGTTCATACTCACGTAAAACCTTGTGTTTTAGGGAAATCTAAGCTCATAGGAAGCTTAATGAGGTCCTCACGAGTCTCAGGGTAGTTCGTTCGAGGAATTTGGACGTCGGGATCACGAGAAACGTCGAGTTGCAGTTTTGGTCGGAATTTCGAAGCTTCCCCGACGTGATTTCGTGAGATTGGAAGCTTCAAATAGGTATAACACCATTCTTCTCACTCTAAGCTTTCATATGGTTCAAATTTCATGAAAAATGGTTGAAAAACGAGTGATAATAGTGAGTTTAAAGTTTTACCTAGTTTTCCGGCAACCGGCGACTCGCTGGGGACAAAGACGGAATATTTCGTCAGTTTGGACGGAATATGCTGACGCCGTCAGTTAGTTTGGACGGTTACCGTTGGACTTAACGGAATATTCCAGAGAATATTCCTAACGGCAGTCAGGGAATCCGTTAGGATTCCATGCGTGTGGCCGCGCGTTTTGCCTTGCCCTCGCCGGCGCGTGAGGGGTCCAAAAATTATTCTAAAAATTTGGGGATGATGCTGAGGTTGTGTAGGTCACTATGGTATATTCATATACCCATTTTGAGCTATGTATGAGAAGTTATTAGCTAGTTTTGCCTATGTGCTTTAAAATAACGTTTTTATAGTTAATTCGCATATAGGTGAGACTTATCCCGAGGACGAGCGTATCCACGGGCGACTCGGGGGTTACAACCCGTCGACATACCAGTGAGTGGGCTTTTGTTTTCAGTATATATTTATATACTTGATATATTTCCCAGAAATGCATTTTTAAGGAAAGTATGCTTTGAAATAATATGCCAAATGCTTTTATATTCTGAATATGCATTTCATGGTTGCATATATATATAAATGTGGTGTTGTGGAGGCACATGTAAGTTCAGGTAAATTATGTTTGGTTATATGAATCATTGATGATATGATATGTGACTGAATAATGTTGAGCTCATAAAACTACACCTAGGGTGATTGTGATTTAGCCAGAGATATGAAGTACAAGCCTGTTTATTTACGTCACCTCCCGCACTATATGCTCATATTGGATCCAACTTAAGTGCACAGTCTTGTCGTATAGACCTTATTTATGGTTCCGACTCGTAGGTGACTAGCGATTTATCGCCCGGCTATTATGAGAGAATAGAATTAAGCATAATTATATTACACCTAATCTTGTCGTACATACCTCTTTTTAGTGGTTCCGACTTATGTGCAGTATATTGCCGTATAGGTCATTGTAGTGACTTCCGCTAGATTGACTTTTGAGTTATGAATTCAGCCGTACAGACTACCACAGGGATTCCGGCTAACATATCATATTTCTATGAAATCATTCTTACCTGGATTGTTTACTTTGTTATATTTTGGCATGGCATACATATGAATATGATTATGTGAAGCATGAATTGAATTGTTATGATTTCAGATATATATATATATATATATATATATATATATATATATATATATATGTATATGCCTATATCTTGATTATGGGAAAATTATACATGTTTTACAGCGAGGGGTTAGATATGTTGATAAATCAAATGATTTTGTAAAACAATTATTTTTGCCCACTCACGTTTTCTGTTTTGCGCCCCTCCGAGTTTTAAGTAAGCTTGTTGTTAGTGGCTTGAGGACGTCGGCAGTTCTGACTTATTTAAATAATAGTAGGACATTCCTGATACTATATAACTAGTACTTGTCCTACTGGACTACACCTAGACTTTATGCTATGATTATGAGTGTTTACTGTTGTAACTAACTCCTATCACTTTCTGTTTAGTAGTGCACTCTAGTAATTTGGTTTTCAATTATTCGTATAACTCTTATCATTATCGCTTCCGTACTGTTCACATGGCTACGTCACTCTCACGTGACGGCCATCATGCCTTGATCTCGGTCGGGGTGTGTCATTTTTGTTAAAGCACATCATAAACAGTTTTCTAAAAAGGTATATCAAACTCAAACTAGCCCTAAGTCATTGAGATTGGCTCAAATAGTGTTGATGGTTGGAAAATGAGGTAGGATCAGACTAGCTCAAGCAATCGACTTTCTTCTATTGTAAAAGAAAACAACGACTAGTATTGACATAAATGCACATCTAAAACAAGAACCTAAAAGAGGTAACTCTAAACACTAAACCCTTCAAATCATTCAATCCAAAGACTGAAAATTAAAATGGGGGTGTCTAGATAGCACCACCCTAGTTAAAAATGAATCAATACAATTCGAAATACCATAGTTCTTTTTGCTTGCAAAGGACAAAACTATTTTATCTTCGAAAAGAAAATTTTGAACTCAAGAACAAAAAAACAGTTACATTACCTTAACCAACCGATAATAAACCACATGTGCACATTTTTTATCCAACGATGTCAACCCAAATATTGTTTGTGAATTAATTGAATTCAAATCTTCTGCACCCATTTGTATATGTGGCCTTTCTGTGGCTCGCTTGAAATATTGACACTTGTCTGCTAACTGAACAAAAACCTAACAAAGTTAACTCCAAATAAAAAGATTATCCAAAATAAAAACTCTAAATAACAGAAAAAAATAACAAAATTAAAAAAATTAAAAAAAAATAAAAACCCAACGTATTGGGTACTCTTCAATTAATTATTCTCCCTTCCCACCACCTCCTCCCCCACGGACCACTACCTCTTTCCCACTCTGACCTAGGACCCCCGATCTAATAAACTTCCACCAGATCGAACCTATCGAATTGAACCCAATTGAAACAAAAATAGATCGTCCACAAAAATCAACAAAAAATATATTTGATTGTTCATAGTTTACGAGCAGAATTCCCTATAATTTTGTTTGGGCCCAAAATATCAATTTGGGCCGAGTATAGAACCATTCTCGGCCCAAGGGAGCCTTGGATCGTTTAGTACGTGGGCTTCTAAACCTAGGCCGGCTAGGTCATGCTGCATTTGCAAGTCGAGTCCTAGTGCAATAAGGAGTCTCGGCAAGATTAATAACCCGGAAGTGAATCCGACTCAATAAAAGACTAGGTTCACAATCCTAGTGAAAATAGGACTGGTCGAGTGGGTGTTTGATCAGGAGAAAAAGACCTAGTCCGAGTAGGGTTTGGACTCGACTTTGAAGGTATCCAGTGCTATAAATAGAGGAGGCTGCGCATCATTCAGGACCTCCAATTCAACACACAACTGCCCTGCGCAAACTCTCTCAACAACTTTGAGATTTTTATTTTCTTTTTCCGCTGACACATCTTCCGTTGGCATCAACAGCACTGTGAAAGCAACCGGTGATATCTTAAGTCGGCATAGATAGCTCTGTCACTGTAGAATCAGCCGATCTCGCAGCATCTTCCGTTGGCATCAACAACACTACGGCGATGATGATTGATTACCTATCCAAGTCTCGGTCGAGAAGGATTTCTGAATCCTTATTGGTCGAGGTCATCTCATTAGCCTTCTCGGCGAAGTGAGGTGTTACAAGTTGTTACATTCGGCACATTGAAAGCCGAATTTGATTCGTGAACTTCGTAAGATAGTAACCTTGTCTTCAGGTTCGAGAGCCCAAGAGGCCGAGACGTGTTCCTTTCTCGGCCGCAATCGCAAGACGCAGAAGTCAGCCGCACGCCCAACGCAACATCAACAAATTTACTCCTCGGCCGACGAGTTGGCACGCCCCGCATTCACCGAAGGACGTAGTTAGCTTATAGATTACTCGGCATGCGCGCCACGTAGGCTTGGTAGTTTTTAGGGTCAACAAATTCACAATCATAAGAAGTTTTTTTGGTCGAATTTCGTATGAAGAGGAAAGAAAACGAAAAGCCTTGCTTGGTATTAATAATAATATTATTATTATTTATTTAAAAGAGCACATAATCAAATTGAAGAGTTAACGTCTTTAAGTAAAGTTAAGTGATTATTCATGTGTCAAGAAGTTAGACAAGTCATTAAAAAAAGTTATACACAAAACAAGTGCATAAGACTAACTCGAATTAGTTAACTCCTTGTATGATTCTTGGGACAAGAGTAGTTGATAGAGATTTAATCAAAACTATATCCTTTGCATGTGTGTCTCATGGGAAAATCTAATGCCCTCTTTTGTCCTCTATTCCTAAATTAAAAATTTTAAATTAGTAAAAAAAACTCATGTTATACATTTTTTCACATCATGTTTTGATTATTTTTTTTAATAAAAGTTTAAGAAGGGGAGGGTACCGCATCTAGAATAAGGGCATATCACAATCTTCTTTAGCGAAACTCCAGCTTGAGTTTTACGTCTAATAAAGAGAATGATTTTTATCAATTTAACATTTATTTTTTGTTATACAAGACAAAATATGTTACTTAGTATTACATTCTAATAATATTCATATTCATTTGTAAATAAAAAGTCTTAAATTCGATTCTTATTAAAGATAAATTTGAAACGTATTATTGCTAATTTGTTGTGAGGCTTGGTACAAAAATATTGTTAAAAAAAAAAAAAAAAAAGGCAAAAAAAACGTAGTCCCTGGAATCACGCTCCCCTCCTGTCTTTTATTCCTCTTAATTGTCGTATCTCACAACCTCTACTTCTACGATGTCGTATTCAACAACGGTAGTTAGGAGCATGTGAGGCCTAGCGTCATCGTCACCACGTGTCACATTATCACTGGACCACCTTGACGGAGCACGTGCAGTGGCTTCGCTTCTCGTTAGGTTGCGACTCGCACAGCACGTGGGGGGCCCTATGGGAACTTGTCAGAGCGCACGAGCCCTCACATGACAAAGAGACACGTTTCAAACTTTCCGGAGTTAGCGGCCGGAGAATCAACGTTGGATGTGACTGTGGGAGGTAATTGACGGCTGAGATATGCGAACAAATGACAGTGTTATTGTATTCTCGTCTTTACCTTGTCTACTAGTAGGGTTTTAGAGGTAATTGGTGGTCGAGTATTTGACTGCACAGTATTTGCAGCTTTTTTCATGCCTGATAATATATTTCATGATTTTGGTTTTTTTTTCAAGATTTTTTATTTTTTTATTTTTGTGACATTGTTTAATTCTAAATAAGCAAATTTGCAAGCCAAATGAGTAATGCTAAACCTATTTGTACTATCATTTATATCATCTTTCTAATAAAAATAGGACCCCCAACGCATGTCAATCTCATCTCTATTAGAGATATGATACAACTATGTGGTAAAAGTTAGGGCTGGAAAAAAATCCCAAAAATCCCAAACCAAACCAAAAAAATCCCGATCCCAAACCAAAAAAATCCCGAACCAAAAATCCCGAAAATTTTGGTATTTCATCCCGAACCAAACCGAAATTTTCGGTATGGGATTCGGTTTTGCATTTCCATTTTTCGGTATTCCCATACCGAACCGAAAAAATATTATATATATATATATATTATTTTTTAATTATAAGAGAATTATTTCCAACCGTTCATTATTTTAGATTTAATCTGGGCTGTTCATTTGTTTCTAGGTCAGATCCCATTTCAGATTTCACTTCCGTTCCGTTCATTTGTTCCATCCAATCGAACTCGAAGCGCAGCCCCTTCCCTCACCAAGCCCTCGACTGTTTGTGTTGAATTCTGGCCAGCCACCGGCCTACCACAACATCGAGCCCTCGTCTCTGACTCTCCAGCCTTCCTTCACCACACAACCAACCACCGGTCTCTCTCGCGATCTCTCTCCCTATGCTCGGATTGGAAAGCCGTCAGTATCACAGGGTTTATTAGGAAGCGTGCAGAAGGCTTGTGCCGCTCTTCCCGGTCACCTTCCCATCTCTTCCCCTTGAGTCCTACGTCGTCATCAAGATGGGCAAGCAGGTAATTCCCCCCTCCCCTTCCTCCTCCTCCTCCTCCTCCTCCTCCTCCTCCTCCATTTCTTCAACTTTGACTTTACTGTTTTGCTCTGTTTTTTTATCTGATTTTTTTTTATGAATTTCTCTGATAAATTCTTATCAATTTTGTTAATTTCTTTCGTGGGGTGTTTTAATTTTGCATCATCAAAATACCCTTTTAAAAAGTCCTTTTTTTTCGTTTGTAATTGTTGCAATTGGCTTGTAATCCAGGTTTTTCATTTGTGTGATGAAATTCATCAATTTTGATTGAGAATTTCATAGCTTTTTAATAATCTCAATCTGATCTGATTTGTGCTTTTGCTGCAGCTTCACAAATGCTTTACTTTTGTTGAATTAGGATTATGTTCCTTTATTTATTTATTTATTTATGTGTAAGGATTAAACCTTGTTTTGATGCAGAAACTGAAGACTCGTGTAATTAAAAAGGATATTAACCCAGAGATGGGAAGGGTTTATTAGGAAGAGATGGGCAGGTTAGCACTACAACGCAGCATTTTATGATACTCGTATTCTGCTGTAGGTCATTTAATGTTATCTATCAGTAGTTACTGCATTAAATTTGCATTTGGTAAGAGCTCAACAAGTACTCGTATTGTTTACTCTGATTGTACTCCATCTTTCCAGTCATCTCTGTTTATATTTTTAATTTGTTTCATCGTTACTCAAGTCAGGGTAAGAAAGACTGCATTAAGAAAGACTGCTCTAGGACATGGATGGTCATTCAAATATTTCAATTCGATTTTTGCAGGTAAAGTTTTTTCTGAGCTTGTTAACTCCTTGGATCAATCTGGGGCAAAGTATGGAGTTCTATATGTTTCAGATCCCAGTAAGTCGATCCAATATCCTTCTCATCGAGAATTAGAAAGGTTTCTGGCCGAAAGTGGTTCAGGAAATGCATCAGCCAATTCTACGGCCTGTGATGAAGTTTGTCTATTAAAATCATCTCTTCTAGAGGGACTTCTAGTTGTAAGTATCCTTTTCCACATCTTTTGTTTTGCTATACCATGGTTTTTATAAGAGTTTGTAGCCACTACATATTGCTATCTCCCTATGGTCCAAATCGTACCCAGATAGTTCTCAGACAAAATAACTTAAATTAACACCCACCTCTACATCTTTTTTACTGCTAAAAAGTATAATTGCCCACTCCATTCATATATGGACACTCTTGTAACTATTACTCTTGTAACTATTACTTATCGTCAGGTTGTCCAATGCCCTTTCCACAAAGTTTTCCATTTCCTTTTTCTCTTTGGCCCAGGGATGCAAATATACTCATACATCCCTATTCAGACATAGTAATTGTGTGGATTTGTTATAATGACAAGTACGCATGGCCTATATATTTTTATAGTTCCTTAAGATGCAAGTATGCACGATACTGATGATGTCTCTTCTTGTGATGATTCAGGGAATTGTTTTGCTTATAATCTTAATATCGGGCATTTGCTGTATGATGGGGATTGACACTCCAACGAGATTTGAGACGCCCCAAGAGTCTTGACTTGTACATGCGAGATAACAGTCATCTGTTATGGTGCTAGCAATTGGATCTTATTTCTTTTGGAACTTTGGCTCGTATTTCTTTTGGGTTTGTTACTTTATTTATTTTAAAACCTTGGCTTGTAACTAATTTTTTTGCTTTTGGATTTGTTACTTAATTTATTTTTATTGCATGCATTTGTAGTAGAAATTGAATAGGCAGATTTATGCTATTGTTATTGTGCACAGATTTGTGCTATTGTCATTGTGCACAGATTTGTGCACACTGCACAGATTGGGCAGATTGGCACACTGCACAGATTTGCACACTGCACAGATTGGCACACTGCACAGATTTGCACACTGCACAGATTGGCACACTGCACACTGCACAGATTGTGTTATGATTTTATTCGTTGAGAACTCCATGTCATTTCATGTTTTAGTTAGTTAGCAAAATTTCTCCTTAAAAAACAAAAACAAAGAAAAGATTTGTGTCTATATGGTTATATTATATTCAACAGATTGGTAGCCCAAATACCATATCAAATTTTAGTCCAAAAGCCCAAAAGCCCAAAAGCTCAAAAGCCCAAAACTATTTCGGGATTCCCGATTTTCCCGAAATCCCGAAACTATTTCGGGATTCCCGAAAATTGGGATTCCCGAAAATTTGGTTTGGGATCGGGATTGAAATTGGGATTCCCGAAAATTTAAGTTTGGGAATCGGGACAAGGGTTTCGGTATGGGATCCCATACCGAACCACCCCTAGTAAAAGTAGCATTTTTTAACCAAATTAGTAAATAAACACGTTAATTAACACTTAAATAATATCCAATCGTCACTTAGTAGTTAGTACTACTTTCTAGGGGTATTCTTCTTTACTTGTAAGGGAGAGATCTTAGGTTTGATTCTCTCTAAAGGTGAAGTTGAACCCTATTATTATGATAAGCCCATTGTACTTAGCTCATTCTCCCACCCCCTTAGTATAGATATTATCGCTTGTTCAAAAAAAAAAAAAAAAAATCCAATCTCAACATCCACACCATTTGATTTATAAAATTTAACTTAAAATTTTAATCTCTCTAGCATTACCCGTACCCAAAATAATATTCTAACAATTCGGTCCAGTTCAACCAAAAAAAAAATATATATATAAATTAACCCAAAATCAAAATAGAATTTTTTTTAATTATACTTTGCACTCCCCATTAAATTATAACTCTTTGTAATTTTCAATCAGATATTTGGCAGGCAGTTGGAGAAGAAAATACATTACTTATTACATGCAAAGACGTAAAAAGGCAAGTTGCAGATACAAAGTCACAGAAAATATGTGGGATATTGGGGCCATGAAATCCACTGCAGTTTAGTGGGGACGTAGGCGTTCGGATTCGAATGTCGGCTTTTGATGTTCACTTTATAAAAAACAAGAAAACAAGTAGGAAAATGTATTTTATAGTAACAAAGTGGAACCTCTATTAGGTAAAACCTGAATCCCAGTGGCCTTATAGGACTTTCATTTACTAATAAGAGAGCCCATGTTTAAATTTAGATCTAGTTTGAGAGTGAGGTGCTTAAAAAAAAAAGCACCCATGAAAAAAAGCTGTGAGGGTTTTAGGTGTTTGGTAAACTGAAAAAAAAAGGGCTTATTTTGGAAGCTGTTGTGAGAATAAGCTGAAATCAAAGGAAAAAGCTGAACCTGCTATTTGCAGCTTTGGAAAACTGGCTTTTTTTCAAAGCACACGGAGCTACAATGCTTCTTTAATGAAAATACACACTATTAGACTGTTTTTTTTCCAAAAGCACTTTTACAAAAAAGTTTACCAAACACTCTGCTGATTTATTTCACAGCCGCTTATTCTCACAGCACAGCCGCTTATTCTCACAACAGCTTTTTTTCAAAGCACAGCAATACCAAACCAGCCCTTAGAGTGGTATGTGCACTATTTTGGTTGTTATTTTGTTCATCGTTGAGATGAAGCGGATTCGAATTTGAGATTTATTTTCAACATTAAGAAGAGAAATATCGTTTTGAGTAAGTACACTTTTCTACAAGAGTGCAATACTAGCTAGTGTTATCGTCACAATAGCATGTGCAGTCCTATTTGTTGTTCATGCTTTCTTCCCTTTAGAACTATGATATATGATGTTCTAACTTCTATATACCGCAATGACGGAAAACAATCATGTATATGCATCCTAGTAGCATTTAACTCGATATCGCTCTAGTTAAAAAAATATGTTAGGTGATATTATTATGATATGTTAACAGGGGTATAATTTTTATTACAAATGATATTTTATGTTAATCTATACTAAAGACGCTACTGGGTTGAAGAAGGAAACACTAACTACTAGAGCAATCCACCACTGTGGCAAGGGTGGCTCTAAGATTTCAGGGACTTGTGCGAAAATTAAAACGGGGCTCTTTCATGTACAAGTGTTTTTAATTGGTGTATATTATGAGAATGAAACTTAGTATGAAAGTCAGCTTTGTAACACAATATCGTCTATTAAACAATAGATATAGAAGAGTTTAAACGAAGGTATATGTCTAAGAAATGAAGTTTTTAATCAAGAAAACAGAAAGTATATAAAAAAATAACAGTTAATATTTTTCAAAACAGAAAATAACTTGAATATTACTTAATTAAGTTATGCACTTATAATATATTTTTTTTATTTTGAAATATATACAACTGAATTTTTTTATAAATATATATAATTAAAAGTTGGGGGCCCTGTCCCTCCTAATTTCTCTCTTATTCTCTCCCATTCCTTCTCAACGGTTATGATTAAGTCACGTCAGCATCTTATATTGATTCTTTTATAGAAAGATAGAGACAAAAAGGAAAGTGTGAGAGGAGGGGAGGGAAGGGGTGGAGATTAGGAGGGGAGATAATCCTACCCCTTTGGCACTCGGAGGAGGATTCTCTCCCTTCCTAATCTCTCTCCCCTTCCCTTCCCTCCTATTAAACAGCTACGATTAAATCACATCAACATCTTATATTGATTTTTTTTATAAAGACAAAATGACAAAAAGTTAAGTGTGAGAAGAGATAAAGAGAGGGAAGGGGACTAGGAGGAGAGAAGTGGATATCACTTGGCACTCCCCCAAAGCCACCACTGCCACAACTTGCATGTTAAGGGATATGATTATGATTTGAAAGATGTCGATATCATCATCATATATTCATATATAACTCTTACATTATCTAGCATTAGTGACATGCATGTGAGAATAAGATCGAGTATGAACGGCTGGAAGCCTGGAAGCAGAAAGTCTTTTTTCTTATTCCTTACTCTATTGGCTGGCTCACGGGACTACTTGATCAGTGGAACCACTCTATTTGATTACTAGTTATTCATTAAGTCCGTCTTTTATGCATACTAGAATTGTTTAGCCCAGGAGGGTGAAAAGGACATGCATGTGAGAATAAGATCGAGTATGAACGGCTGGAAGCCTGGAACCATATCGGTTTATCCTCGCAGAAAAGGGTAGTGATGACATTGGATTGCATTAATTTGGTTTTTCTTATTGTCGTGGGGTTGAAAACATATAGAAATGGTTAAAGTACGTTCAGACTTTTGTTTTTTAAATATATCGATGAGACTTAAGACTCGAAAACACATTACATAATTTTACTCGATAACAATTTTAAGTAGTACTAGCACAAGATGGCGGTCATTAAAAACCATTTTGCCCCCCGACCCCAAGTTAGTGTCAATGACTCTTATTAGGGGTTGAAATCACAATAGCGACATCTTAGATATGGAGTCATCTTTGTTTTTGAATAAACGATAATATCTACACTAAAGGGGTGAGAGAGTGAGCTTAACCATACAATAATGTGATTCAATTTCACCCTTGGCGAGAATCAAGTTAGTTAACTAATTAAGAAATGTGGTGTGGTAACAAATGGTGCTTTAGTGTTTAATTAACCAATGTTTTTAATCACTTGATCTGCTAGTAAAGTATATTTCTCATTTAATATACGATTTTTAGTAGATGAACGATAATCATACTCTGTTTATAGATTACCGTGAATAAGTAAATACTTCATCATCAGAAGAGATTCAGAAGCTTAATTATCCATATGGGATGACATTTGGATGGAGGACATTCACTAAATATTAATTAGAATACATCACGACACAAAGGTAGAGTAGATCAATCAATAGAATTTGAAAAGCAAGCAAATAATCAATCATATTTAGTTAGATAAAGCAGACATGCATGCATTATGCCATCAAGAGCGCCAATGATTTACAAAGAAAGTATATATTGGAGGCCTCATCGGCCCCCAAAATAATGGTTTTCAAAACTGGTCCAGATTATTTGAAATACAAATCATGTAAAAGTCCTATCAAACTCATCTGTCAAGTATTGTGGGGGTAGAGGGACAGGTCAAAAACCCTAGCTCCGTGATTAGCTCGCTGCTCGCAATAACCTTCACTCGCTATGGCAGACAAGAATACGCCTAGATTTGCGCCGCTTAGTGCATGTACTCCTATACAACTATCATACAATAATTTAATTAATCATACTTCTTTTAGTTTAATTTGTCTACCCCTAATTGAGCATATTTGGTCGTTTTCTTTGGTCAACAGCATAGTGGTTTCAATTTCAATTGGAGAAGTAGGCGGTTATTACTCAAAACTCTTTGTTTCTGATTCGTAGAACTTTGTGTTTATGTTTATAACTGCTTATATTATAAATCACGCTATAAAGATTGTCCATGCAAACAAAATATACAATTAAAACTATGATCGTTTACATCGAATAAAAAAATACCACGTGTTTCTTGTTTTTTAATGCCCATGAAAAATTAATAGCATGTCCTTTTTTTTGAACAAACGAAAATATCTAAACTAAGGGGGTGGGGGAGTAGGCTAAGCCTTACACTGGGTTTTCCATAATAATGTGGTTCAAGTACACCTTTGGCGATAATCAAACCTAAGACTTCTTATTTACAAGTGAATAAGAATACCACTAGACCATAGAACTAAGTGGCAGCATGTCCATTATTTTTTTAAACACTAAAACATGTGTTAAAATATCATTGGACAAAATCAAAAGGTGACTACTCACTAGTGAGTACCCAAGTATTATCTATACGGTATACTATTAATTGAGGTTTTTATTTATTTATTATTTTTAGAAAATTAGTTTCCGGTCCCTAGTTTTTAATGTACATTGATTAAGACCTTATCAGTTTTTAGATTTTGATTAAAGTCCCTAGCATTAATATATTAATGAATTACATAATTTTTATAAAAAAAATTAGTAATTGATTTAGAGTTTTAATACTCACACCCTGATTAAACTCCTAATTTGTGCTTTTGAAAAATGTACCCATGCTTTGGTACACTAATGTTTTGGTTAGTTTTGATGAACGTACCCATGTATATATATATATACACACACACAATATATATTAGAGAGTATAATTCATCTTTAATATTTTTAATCCCATAAATTATGGGTTTTATTTAAAATCTCATTAATATAAATAACTACAAACTTTATTTTTAATTTAAAAATATATTAACCTACATAGAAATACATTATTACATTAATATTAGGGAATTCGATCAAAAATTAAAAATCACCAAGGTTTAATTAAAGAACATTGGTAGTTAAGTACCGCATCCAAAGTGTCCTTTTATTTTTTTATCAATTGATCAGTTGTGACTATGCAAATACTACCCGACTGCGCTAGGGTTTATAGGAACTGAATATTTTGTAGCCACCCCTTGAGTTCCCGAACTGCGAAGGGATAAGGGTCGCCCCACGCCATTAAAGCTTTTCATCTTCTAACCTTCTCAGCGTTTGGAACATGCTGCATGCACATACATTTATCATATATATAATCTACATAGGGCCATGTGTCCCAAACAAGGGCAATGACTCCAATTCACACGTGTGATGCGGGACCAAATTCACACTCTTCTCTCAAATATCTTTTATTTGATTTTCTTTATTTTTGCAGTTGGGTCTCAAAACTCAAAAGTGTGCAAAATTGTTATGATACAAAATTACAAATGAAGGCCAAGCCCTATATATGCATGCACTTTTTTCCCTTTGTTTTGAAGCTTACTATATGTTCCCACATATAGCACGCGTTGAAGGGCAAAGCTTCTGCATCCTCTTCCATGCGGATTAGATGCTAGGGTTAAGGTAGGGACACACCTAGTTGATTTTTTATTATCTCTATATCCATACTTATAGGGTCTTTTCGACCCTTCTTGCATCAAAAGCAAGATATTGGTGTATTGCGGGTATAAAGTGCATTCCCATGTGTAGATTGAAACTTCAATTATTTTCATGTTGGATTCTTGAGTAACGTTGCATGTATTTATACTTATCATGACTGTATCGTTGATCGTTGTCCAAAAAAAAAAGAGAAACAATCGTATCATTTTGTAAATGTACGGACTCATGCTCAATGACTTGTATGTCTCTAAACACCGTATTTGAGAGAGATCATCGTGATGAGGTC
This sequence comes from Malus fusca, assembly GCA_035220775.1. Lineage (NCBI taxonomy): Eukaryota > Viridiplantae > Streptophyta > Magnoliopsida > Rosales > Rosaceae > Malus > Malus fusca. Next base: position 26,691,666 of record CM069064.1, read on the forward strand.
AACAATATGATTGTAAATATAATATAAGCCTTATGATTTATTTTGTTCCTCGTTTTAACTATTATCTTATATGATTTATTTTTCTTGTGTAACTAATATGCTTTTGTGTTTTAACAAGCCTTATGAAATAATCTTGTTTGGGTTAATATTTAAACTTTGGACCTAAAAGAAAGAAAGCCCAGAAAAACTAAAGGAATGAGACTTGCCCGAGGCCCAGCACCAAGCCCATCCATCCATCTCAAGACAATTTGTCAGCTCCTCATTAATGCAAAGGCTAAGCGCTTACAAGGGAAGTAACAACCGATTGAAATCAACCTACTCTCAGCCCAAAAGTACTTTTTGAATGGCAGAACATATAAAAAGATGATGACTCACTAAGTGCTTTCGGGCAAAGCTTGCAACAGCCAAGATAAAATGCATATAAAAAGGAAGACAGTACCTAGAGACAAGGAGATTCAACCAATCAAACAAACAAGCATACAAACTCTGCTCTCAAGCCAGTTTGTACCTTCCAAACCCTTTTTAGCAATAGTTCCCTTAGAAAGTCATCTTTTGTCTGGTGTAAAAACTATGCTACCTTCTCCAGATGTTGTAGTATTGATTCCTTCATGTAAACTTGTTTACCACTTATCCCTTTTAACATGCAAACCTCTGTAATCACAAAGAGAAGAAACTGCAAGACGTTCACCCTTGCCCGACTCTCTTTGTTTTATCTTTCAATTAGTAGATCTGGTATTATGATGTACTCTCCATTATATATTCAAGTCATTTCTAGTCATTTGATGATCAAAGGTTCCATTGACACTCAGATCTGGTTCATTTAGTAGTTTTACTGCTATAAAAAATTGAACGGGAACTAGACCGATAACTTAGTCAGATCTGGACTTCTAACCTTTAAAGCATACAAGATAATAAAAGTCATTGATCTCAAGGCACAAAAAAGAACTTAATGTAGACTTAACCCATCTACGACAATCCTTTGATAACAAGAAGTCAGAATAACTTGGGGTGCAAGTAATCGACTTAAACACACTTGTTCTACATCTGCCATACTGAGATGGCAGTGGCACGCCTAAGCACTTAGTTAGTTTTGATTGCGAGCCTCAAGGCCTACACCTAAGGCCCTACAAATGCACATTTCAGAACTAACTCCGTTATCCTCTTGCAGCCTCTAAACAAGCAGGAGCCCAACAACCAACCAAAGTGCCATCTCTTCGGGGAGCTGTGTGCTCGAGCCAGGGGCCTTCTCTAGGGAAATTCCTGCCCAAACATAGTTTTGGCACGCTCGGTGAGACCACAAGTCTTGTATGCCAAGATGATGAAGGAAAGAGCAAACCTTCAAGTGGAAACAGAGCAAAAACCACCCCAGTATATGCCAAAGATCAAACATGACGAATCTCCCTGAAGATCTACAAGGACATATCTTGACGGAAAACTCTACTCCTTTTGAGAAATCAGGAGCAAAGGTCACAAATGAAGACCTATAGGCTACCATGGTCGCTGTATTAAGAAGCATGGAGAAAATCTCTCTAGAAACTAGAGGGGAAGTAAGTAGACTCTGTTCCCTAATAGGGAATCTGCAAAGAAGGCTAGAGTTGGAATACTTTACCCCAGAAAATAATCGTACTAGAGAGATTATGAGAGAAGCCAGTCCTGTGATGGAGCCAGTTATTCATCTGTTTCCTTTGCTGGAGGAAAATGGGAATAAAGAAAAAAAAACAAGGAAGGATCCGGAGTTAGTCAGTCAGTATTGGAAGAAATTCTAGAAGCGAAGTTGCCCGACCCCCTATTTTCACTAAACAGTAGGGGGCAGAGCGGGCAAGAAATGATGAAGTACGGGATGCCTCAGTTGATCGGGGAATCCAACAGGAAATGAGAACTTACCAAGGCAGACAAGCCTCCTCCTTATAGGCCACTACCATTGGCCAGTAAAGGAGGAGAGGCCCAAATGGAGGAAGCTAGAAGCAAGAAAGGAGATTAACTCAGGCAACGATCATAGCCCGAAGTGGGGATTTTTGCATACGCCGCCAAATAATACGGCCAATCAGCAACTCAGAGATGAGTTGACTGAGTTAAGAAAGATGGTGGTGAGAAATGCTCAGCCACAAGCTCGCCCACTATTTAGGGTTACCTATCAGAAGCCTTACCCGGAGTTCGTTGATGAGCAAAATCCATTTCCTCCTAACTTCAAGATGCCCATATTCCCAACATTTAGTGGGGAAGATAACAATGTGTCATCCAGGGACCATATCTTCAAATTCTCCAACCATTGTGTGGCATTTGAAGATAATCCTAACTATAAGTTAAGGTTGTTTGGGAATTCATTGACGGGGTTAACATCTCAGTGGTATTCTCTTTTGCCTCCAAATTCTATTGCTAACTAGGGGCAAATGGAGATAGCTTTCCACTAGCAGTTTTACAGGATGAAGCCAGAGATGACCATCAACGATCCGGTTGAGGTAAAGCAGTACGAGCATGAATCTACCGAGGACTTCATGATGAAGTTTAGGAAGACAAGGATGAGATGATAGTTTCCTATCAACCATGTCCAGCTTATAGCTATTGGTCAGAAGGCCTTAAGATTACCCTTGAGGAAGAAGTTTTATGATGTGCAGTTTAATGAGTTGCAAGAACTAGTGATTGCTGCCACCAAGTATGAAAAATTGTTGATCGAGGAACAAACAAAGCATTCATCCAAAGTACCCCCATTCTATAAAAACAAGGCTGCCATTCATCAAATGGAGTTCAAAGGGATGGAGCTGGAAGAAAATGATGGTTGTGGAAGAGATGAAATTGATATGTGTGCAATAGAGATGACCATTCCCTTCAAGCCTTTGATAGTAAAGGAAAGACCAGAAAGTGGTCATGAATGATGGTGGATTCGTACCAATGAAACCCCCCAAGTATCAAAGCTATTCCTTTGATCTAACCAAGGCAGCAGAAATCTATGAGGAGCTGGTTAGGGCAAGAGTCATCGTGCATGACAGCACCAAAAAGTTGCCCAAGCCTGAAAAACTGAGAGGGAAAAAGTATTGCAAGCTGCATTACCCTTTCAATCACTCCATAACCAATTGTGTCCAGTTTAGAGATTGGATACAAGATCTCATTGTCAATGGAAAACTGTTACTAGAAAAACCGTAGGCTAATATGATGGTTGATACTGATGATTTTCCAAAGGCCCCAATAAACATGATCAACTTGACGTGGGCTGAGAAGGGGAAAAGAAAAGCTACCTGGGAAGTGAAAACAGAACGAAGGCAAATTGATAGGCTAACTGAGGAAGCCATCAAGTTGCCCGAGAAACCCAAGGTAACCATAATCAAATGAGTAGTATTGTGTAGTAGATGCCAATGTGAGTGTGAGCTAGAAGTCCCAGCGTCAGGAGCCATTATTGATTAGGAGCTGATCAAGAGAAGAGAAAAATAAGAGTAAGAAGCCCGTAAAAATGTTATGCGGGCAGTTGAAAGAGAGACCTCTAAGATTGTTTTCCAAAGGTTGAGAGAAGATTCTCAACCAAGGGGCTTGTCAGAAGTGTTTAGAAATTATGAAGCTTCTGAAGAAGTAGATGACAGATAGGCCAAAGTGCCAAGATGGGTGGATGTGAAGCCATCCCAACCAAGCTATGCCGGTGGAGATGTTAAAGTAAATGGGAGAACCGTGAATCCAGTTACAAAGAAGAATCCTGCTCGACTTGGTTGTAAATGGTCGGTGGTCGGAAATGATGGGAAACCCGTTAAGGAAATGTGAGCTTCCATGATTAGAAGAGTCCAAAGGCAACATAAAGCCCACATGAACTTATTGAAGGTCCCTATTGCCTTAGAAACCTCTGAGAATGTAAAGTTTGAGAAGGTACCCAATGAGGGAATGAATCAACTCCATTGGAAAATAAAAAAGGAGGTGGAAAAGGCTAATAGCAAGACCGAAAGGGAAGAATACCATGTGTCGCAGTGCCCCTATCCTGGGAAATACAGAATTTTGAGAAGGACTCAAGAAGATATGATAATGATACCAACCCCGAGATAGAGCCCGGAGCCAATCGGTTTTGGAACTATCTCGCCCGAGAGAGGGATACCCTCACCATTACTGGTTGATACCCTTTGTGAAGATATGCACCAAGTGCAGAATTTTGGCATAACTCAGGAGGGAGGTTTGCCCAAACTAGTGCTACCAAAAGAAGCACAAGATTGGTTGGATGAGTTCACAGAACATATCCGAGTTAAAGAGAAAGACTTACCTGGACCCAACAACTTCCACATAAACATGGTATATATTTTATCCGCCATGTTTTGTCTCAAGCACGATCAACCTACCACGATGAAGGGTGACTACTTGGTGACAGAACCCCTGATGACATATGTTAGTGTTGAAGAGATAGGGAAAAGAGAATCAAGCAAAACGGATGTGCCTGAACTGGCAAAGAGGGAGCCCGAAAGGATATATACAGATATGATGATCTTCAGCCGCCTGAGTTTAGCCATGGCCAACCAACTCAAACCCATATACGTAATTGCTCATTTGGAGGGAATACCTTTCAAGAGGGTCTTGATTGATGGTGGAGCTACAATCAACGTACTGCCTTACAAGCAGATGAAGAGAATGTGCAGAAGTGAGGATGATTTCATCCCTACAGATCTTACAGTTTTTAGTTTCTAGGGAGCCATTACGAGGACTCATGGGATACTGCCATTAGAAGTTGACTTGGGTTCTAAACAAATCATGTTGGCCTTTTTTGTTGTTGACAGTACTTCCACTTACGGAGCTTTACTGGGCAGAGATTTGATTCATCAGAGTCTTTCTGTGTTATCTACCTTACACCAACAAGTGGCTGTTTACCATGAAGAACGGGAAGCAAGACCTGGATTTTGGGAGATAATAGAGGCCGGATCACGGCCATTCCTCCCTACAGCCAACGTGGCAGAAGCTAATTTCTACAATCCCAGTGTTGGGATTCTTCAATGTTCAGGAGTTGATAAGAACGGCCGCCCAACCAAGGTAACGACCTAGAAGCTTCTAGAGCAAGGGTTATCTCTTACAAGGGAAGAATGGGATCGGCCCCATATCATCCCAACTCCCCAACATCAGTAATGTCAAAACAGAAAAAAGGACCAAGTGGTTGCAGTCAGGTTCTTAATAAAAAGACTGTTGGTGTATGGGAAAAAGAGAAAGCAAGAGAGGGAGAGTTCAACCAGGGAAGAAAATGAATGGGAAGAAGAAGCCTCAACCAGCAGAATAGAATATGTGTGTTTTGAGTTGGAAGCAGCCATACAGATGGCTGAGTGCATATATGATCTGGATGGGCCAAAAGATTTGCCCGAAAATCCAGAGTTAGTTGAATTTTTGTGTGCAGAACCTGACAAGCCGCCCCCATAAGTATAAGACCCTTTGGAGACCATTGATTTGGGAACTAAGGAAGATCCGAGGCCTATATATATTAGTGGTTTGTTGGAAACTGAGGATCGGGCAAGGATTATCAGCTTTTTGCACGAATTCAATGACTGTTTTGCTTGGCATTACACTGAAATGCCAGGTTTAGATCCAACCTTAGTAGAACATAGAATTCCTATTAAGGAAAGATTTAAACCTGTCAAGCAAGTACCACAGAGGATGTCAAAAGAGATCGAAGAAAAGGTCAAAGAAGAGATTGAGATGATGGTGAATGCTGGATTTATTAGGCCTGCCAAATATGTCGAGTGGTTAGCCAACATTGTACCTGTATTAAAAGCTATAACTAAAGCAGTTCGATGTTGTGTTGACTATAGAAACATTAATGGAGCCACGCCTAAAGATGAATAACCCATGGCCGACTTATCCATAGATGCAGTTACAGAACACAAAGTTCTATCTTTCATGGATGGGAATGCTGGTTACAATCAGATAAAAATGGCTAAAGAAGATATACATAAGACAACCTTTACGTGCCCGGGTCATGTTGGAGCATATGAGTACTTGGTAATGCCATTCGGGCTAAAAAATGCTGGTGTAACCTATCAAAGAGCAATGAATGCCATTTTTCATGACTTAATCGGTCATAGCATGGAAGTATACATTGACAACATTATGGTGAAGTCTAAAACTGAAGAGCAGCACTTACTAGACCTCAGGCAAGCCTTGACAAGAATAAGGATCCATAAGTTAAAAATGAACCCTAAGAAATGTGCTTTTGGGGTAAGATCGGGTAACTCTTTTGGATTTCTTGTTCACCAAAGGGGAGTTAAGGTCGACAAAAATAAAGCTTGAGCAATAATGGAAACACCTCATCCCACCAATAAAGTGCAATTACAAAGGCTATTGGGAAATATCAATTTCTTGAGGAGATTCATTGCTAACTTGGCGGGCAAGATTCAGCCGCTAACTTCTTTGTTAAGATTGAAAGACAAGGAAGAATTTAAGTGGGGCCCACTCCACCAAGAGGCTTTTGACAGAATAAAAGCTTACTTGGCTTCTCCACTAATGCTCATGCCTCCTAAAAAAGGGAAGCTTTTAAAGCTTTATATTTCCGCCTCTGAGAAATCAATGGGAAGCCTGTTGGCTCAAAATAATGAAGGTGGAAAGGAACATGCCATATACTACCTCATCAGAATCCTTACTAAGGTAGAGACGAGATATACTCCAGTAGAGTGGTTGTGTTTGGCTCTATACCTCACTGTCTGCAAGTTAAGACATTATATGTTACCTTGCCACATCCACATTATTGCCAAGACATATGTGATCAAATACATGCTGTAAAAAACAATGCTGACTGGGAGGATTAGAAAAGGGATCTTAGCACTATTTGAGTTCAGTTTCCAATACGTGCGTCAAAAAGCGATCAAGGGACAAGCAATCGCAGACTTCTTAACTAAGCATCAAGAGTCCCAAGAAGAAATTATCAACGTCCCAGGAACTCTGGAGGTGGTTAGCATGTGGATCCCACCAAGCAAAGCCTTCTCGGGCAAGGAAGAATGGATCCAGCATGAGATAAAAAGGATAACTAGCCTTTAAATTACTCCCTGGAAATTGTATTTTGATGGGTCATGCACTCAGAATGCTGCTGAAGCTGGGATTGTCATCATTGATCCCAAAGGTACTCACCACTGTTACTTATTCCTCCTAAACTATCAAGAGACTACCAACAATCGGGCAGAGTATGAGGCATTGATAATTGGCCTGGAGATCTTGATAGAATTAGAGGCAACTGGAGTTGAGGTATTTGGTGATTCAGAACTAGTGATAAATCAGTTAAATGGAGAATACAAATGCAAACACGTCACTATGACTGGTTATCACTTAACAGCCACTCAGTTGTTGAGTTATTGGGGCATGGAAATATCAGTCAGCTACATCCCTAGAGAATCAAATATAATTGCCAATGAAATGGCATAATTAGCTTCTGGAGTACCAATCCAAGAAAGGAACTTTGAAGGGAATATAGAAGTTCCGAAAAGAAATCTCCCTTCTATCTTTGAAAGGGGATTCAACCTAGATGTAATGACTGAAGAAATGAAGATGAAGGATTGGAGGACGCCTATTATCCAGTATTTAAACAATCCATCCTTCCCCACAAGCAAGAAAAATAGACGACAAACGACTAAGTATGTCATGTGGGATAAAACCATGCTGACAAAGACTTCAGATGGACTCCTACTGAAGTGTTTAGGCCAAGAAGAATCCATGAGGGTAATGGCTGAAGTACATGATGGAATCTGTGGTGCACATCAAGTTAGAAATAAAATGAGGTGGTTGCTTAGAAGATATGGCTATTTCTGGCCCGAGATGGAAATGGACTGTAAAGCTTATGCCCAAGGATGTGAAGAATGCCAGAGATATGGACCTCTCCAACATGTGCCCTCGGTAGCGACAGATTACTTCACCAAGTGGGTAGAAGCTTCAGTTGTGAAGACTATCATTTTAACTGCAGTTAAGAAATTCATTGAAACCAAGATCTTCCACAAATTTGGGGTGCCTGAGACAATTGTCATAGACCGCGGGCCATCTTTTATTTCAAAAGAAGTAGAAGAGTTTACGAATAAGTTCAAAATAAAGATGGTTCAATCCAGTCTTTACTACCCCAGTCAAACGGCCAAGCAGAAACCAGCAACAAGAGCTTGGTAAACATTATTAAGAGAATGGTGGCTGAGAGTCCAGAAAAATGGCATAAGAAGTTGGGAGATACTTTGTGGGCTTATAGAACTTCCAAGAGGGTAGCTACTGGAACTACTCCTTATTCTCTAACTTTCAGGCAAGATGCCGTGCTCCCTATGAAGATTAATGTAAGTTTTGTCAGAATTCAAAATCAATTCGGGCTACACAGTGAAGAGTACATTCAAGCTATGTGTCAAAGAGTTGAAGATCTTGATATAGCCCGAATTGAGGCTCTAAATAAAATTCAAGAGGGGAAAGAAGCTGTTGCCCGAGCATACAATAAAAAGGTGAAGTTGAAGAACTTCAAAAAATGAGAGTTAGTATGGAAGACAATTCTCCCTAGAGGTTTTGGGAAGTGGAGCCCGACTTGGGAAGGTCATTTCATTACCAAGTATTGGACAAAGGGGGATATTACTTGGCATATTTGGAGGGAAGCTTACAGAAGCATCCAATTAATGCTAAATTCTTAAAGAAATATCATCCAACATTGTGGGATGTTAGAGATTGTTACATTGAAGAAGTGTATGCATTACATGGAATCTAAAGGCAGTTTCAGACTCATCATATTTAGGTCTCAAGAAAAGAAGGCAAGCCAAAGTAAATTGAAGAAGTCATTTTCATTTCAGTACATGTTGAAGATGACATCAGATTTAGCTTAATAGTTTTACATCCTTGACTAGGGCAGCTATCCTAGAATATTGGGTCCACATTTCACCCGACTCCTCCTAAACAATGTCACTATTAGCTAAATATGTGCCAGCATGTCCGGCTTCCATTTGTTGTCTTAAACTTCTTTAAATCTTTTGAGCCTTCATCCACAAGCCCAACCAAGTTACTCTGACCGACAAAGTCATGTCAGTTAATCCTGAAGCATACACCTATGATGGTAAAGTGATCAAGAAAGCAGAAGTTGTGGGGAAGTCTAAGCTTGTGAATATTAGCATGAGTGGAATCTACCAGTGCGATTAAGGCTGCTCGACTACTCCTCAATGTCATAGAAGTTCTGAAATAGAGGTTGGAAACAGTGCGCTTTTCCGGAGATATTATAAAAGTTGATTTCTCCTTAGGCATGTTGTTTCCAATAGCAATTGAGACCTGAGAAATCCATGCAGGTCTCAGTGAGTGTACTTCTCCTTCATCAAAGAAAAAAGAAGTCTGCAAGCCTGCCCGATGGCGATAAAGGCTGTTAAGCAGATAGTGCATGGTGGAAATCCCTTCACCAGTCTTGCAAGAAGATTAAGTACAAACAATCTTGGGTGCTATGGGGGTGATTTCGAGAGAAAAATGGGAAGAAAATTGGAATTAGAAGGGCAAGAATTGAAAAGTAAGAGCATACTAGAAAAAATCTGGTGAGTTATGGAATTCAAAGGCTTAGAGAGATTTTGATATTTGGCTGAGTGATGAATTGGGATTATATAGTGAACAGTTGATTAACGACAGAGATCGTGGGTTAGTGTAAAGGTCCAGTTCACAAACGGTTGCATTAAATGGCACGAGTCCCGAGTAGGGGCGTGCGATAGTGGTTAATGTGAGGCGGCTATTCAATCATTATTTACGCCTTGGTTTGCAGGTTCAACAACGATTGAAGGGGGCACTGTTTAGGTTAATATTTAAACTTTGAACCTAAAAGAAAGAAAGCCCAGAAGAACTAAAGGAATGAGACTTGCCCGAGGCCCATCACCAGGCCCATCCATCCATCTCAGGACAATATGTTGACTTCTCATTAATGCAAAGGCTAAGCGCTTACAAGGGAAGTGACAATTGATGGAAATCAACCTACTCTCAGCCCAAAAGCACTTTCTGAATGACAGAACATGTAAAAAAGATGATGACTGACTAAGTACTTTCGGGCAAAGCTTGCAACAGCTAAGAAAAAATGCCTATAAAAGGGAAGATAGGGCCCAAAGACAAGGAAACTCAACTAATCAAACAAACAAGCATACAAACTCTGCTCTCATGCCAGTTCGTACCTTGCAAACCCTTTTTAGCAGTAGTTCCCTTGGAAAGTCATCTTTTGTCCAGTGTAAAAACTCTACTACATTCTCCAGATGATTTAGTATTGATTCCCTCATGTAAACTTGTTTACCACTTATCCCTTTTGACATACAAACCTCTGTAATCATAAAGAGAAGAAACTGTAAGACGTTCACCTTTGCCTGACAAGGTGAAATCTTGCCCGACTCTCTTTGTTCTATCTTTCAATTAGTAGATCTGGTATTATGATGTACTCTCCAGTATATATTCAAGTCATTTCCAGTCATTTGATGATCAAAGGTTCCATTGACACTCAGATCTGGTTCATTTAGTAGTTTTACTGCTATAAAAGATTGAACGGGAACTAAATCAATGGCTTAGTCAGATATGGACTTCTAACCTTTAAAGCATACAAGATAATAAAAGTCATTGATCTCAAGGCACAGAAAAGAACTTAATGTAGACTTAACTCATTTACGACAATCATTTGATAACAAGAAGTCATAATAACTTGGGGTGCAAGTAATCGACTTAAACACACTTGTTCTACATCTACCATACTGAGATGGCAGTGGCACGCCTAAGCACTTAATTAGTTTTGATTGCGAGCCTCAAGGCCTACACAAGGCCCTACAAAGGCACCTTTTAGAACTAACTATGTCCTCCTCTTGCAACCTTTAAACAAGCAAGAGCCCGACAACCAACCAAAGTGCCAACTCCTCAGGGAGTTGTGTGCTCGAGCCAGGGGCCTTCTCCAGGGAAATTCCTGCCCGAACATATCTAATTACTTATGTGGCATTCTTAAGGTTAAGGACCTTTTTTTCCCACTTTATTTGTGCTATTTGGTATATTGGAGAGTAGTGTTAATCCAAACAGGTTCGCAGTAATACAGTACTTGTGAAACTAAGCTCCTACTTAATTAATGTATAAATACCAAAATCTTGTGCAATTATACTCTTTAATCAATCAAATGGGAGTTTAGTTAGATATCAGTTTCTTTCTCTAGAAATTTCTCAACTCCCAAACAGTATCTTCTCTATATTTCTTTTAAGTAGAACAACGCTACCCCACAACGAAAACAAAAAGAAAACAAAACTTTTAATCAGAGAGTTTATGTACTTTGTATGTTCATGATGATTTCTTAATAAATTCTTATCTATATATAAAGCCAATGAAAAAGGTGAATAGTGATTTTGGTGTCACCAAGTTTCAACAAAAAGATTTGGACAAAAATGCCCCAAGACAAAAAACTGCAAAGACATCCCAAAATAATGCATCAAATAAGGCAGGGGCATTTTCATCATTTTAATAGTATTTTTTAATAATTAATTTTTTTTGTGGTTTGTTTTATTTTTATTTTTTTATTTTATAATTAGTACCTCAAAATAGGCTAGCAATAATGTGATTCAATTTCTCCATTTTTAAACACGTTCAAAACATCTTAAAAGGCATATAATGTCGGTTATAAAAAGGCTTCGCACGCGGATAATAATGTGATTAAATTAGTTGTCAAATGATTGGCTTTTTTTTTTAACAAACGATATTATCTACATTAAGGGGGAGGGGGTGGGCTTAGTCTCACAATGAGCTAGCAATAATGTGATTTAATTAGTTATTTATTAAATATTATTTTCTCTATTTCTAAACACGTTCAAAACATCTTAAGAGGCGTGTAATGACACACCCCGACCGAGGTCAAGGCATGCTGGCCGTCACGTGAGAGTGACATAGCCATGTGCACAGTACGGAAGCGATAAAGATAGCAAATATACGAATAATTAAAAACCAAGTTACTAGAGTGCACTACTAAACGAAAGGTGATAGGAGTTAATTACAACAGTAAGCACTCCTAATTCAGAGCATAAATTCTAGGTGCAGTCCAGTAGGACAAGTACTAGTTATACAGTACCAGGAATGTCCTACTATAATAAGGATAAGTCAGAACTGCCGACGTCCTCTAGCCACTAACAGTAATCTTACTTAAAACCTGGAGGGGCGCAAAACAGAAAACGTGAGTGGGCAAAACAAATGTTTTACAAAACCATTTCATTAATCAATATATCTAACCCCTCGCTGTAAAACATGTATAATTTTCCCAGAATCAAGATATAAGCATATACATATATATATCTGAAATCATAACTATCCAATTCAGGCTTCACAATATCATTTTCATATGCATGCCATGCCAAAATATAACAAAGTAAGCAATCCAGGTAAGAATAAATTCATAGAATTATGATGTGATAGCCGGAACCCCTGTGGTAGTCTGTACGGCTGAATTCATAGCTCAACTCAATCTAGCCGGAGTCACTTCTATGACCTATACGGCAATATACTACACAAAAGTCGAAACCACTGAAAATGGTCTGTACGACAAGGTTGGGTGTAATATAGTTATGCTCAATTTACTCTCTCCATGCTAGCTGTGCGATAATACGTTAGTCACGTACAAGTCGGAACCACCTATATGGGTCTGTACGACAAGGCTGTGCACCTAATTGGATCCGATGTGAGCATATGGTGCGGAAGGTGACATAATATACAGGCATGTGCCAACTCTCTCTATGGCTAAATCGCAATCACCCAAGTGCAGATTATGAGCTCAATGTTCATCAATACGTTTATAATCATTCTATTCACAGCTAAGGCCTTTATCTCAATCACATCTCATATAGACAATCAACATGTTCATGTCATTTATTGAATTCTTCAAATAAACTTATATCTCATTTATTTCATGTCATATATTGTATGGTTGCACCTAACGTTTCGTTAGGCTGCCTACGTACCCTAAACAGGGATCAAGCCGTTCGTAGTTCACATAAACCAAACATAACTTACCTGCACTTACATGTGCCTCCACAGCACCACAATTATATATATATATACAACCATGAAATGCATATTCAGAATATAAAAGCATTTGGCATATTATTTCAAAGCATAATTTCATTTAAAACACGTTTCTGGGAAATATATCATGTATATAATTATATACTGAGATATGTCGAAGGGTCATAACCCCCGATTCGCCCGTGGATACGCTCGTCCTCGGGATAAACCTCACCTATATGCGAATAAACTATAAAAATGTTATTTTAAAGCATATAGGAAAAACTAGCTAATAACTTCTCATACATTGCTCAAAATGGGTATATGAATATACCACAGTGATCTACTCGACGTCGCGGATGTCGAGATATTTTTAAAATAATTTTCCTAGGGCCCACGCGCCTTCACGCGCCGGGGAGGCCACGGTGCCACGCGCCCCCCACGCGCATCATCTTCTTCGTCCAGACGCCGAAAAACTGGGCAACCCTGTAACTGCCCATTTCTCTCTCATTTTTGCACCATTTTCTACGTACTTTATACCAAAATGAAGATCTCACAAAGATGAACACAACCATACCTGACTTGACTTCTAACTCGCCGGGAATTGGCCGGAAAAAGCCTCGATAATTCTGGCCAAATTTGGAACTCCTCGTTCTCACTATCTCGACGTCCAAAATCTTCAAACGAAGTACTCCGAGCTTCGTATGGGCCTCATTAAGCTCCCTATGGGCTTAGATTTCCCTAAAACACAAGGTTTTACGTGAGTAAGAACAATGTATGAAAATTGGGTTACGGGTTCACGAGTTTTTGATGGATTCCCTACCTAAAATGGGTACCAATCAACTTGTAGCACCACGAGGAACACAATGGTGCATCCAAAACCTTCGATCTGTGGAGTTTGGGGTGGTCTTGAAGCTTGTCCGTACATAAGAAGGAAGAGAGATAGTGAGAGTCTGAGAGAGGTGAGAGGACACGGGGGAGAGGGGAGAGGAGAGATGAGGAGTGTATGTGTGGTCTAGGATTGTCAACCACCAAAAGAAAACATTACTTAATCCTAATTGGTTCCATACAATTATAATTTAAGTATATTAACCCAAAGTTACCCTTAAACCACAATACACAACTAACGTTCAAGGGTATTATCGTCAATTCACGTCGACGGTAAATATAAATCGGGACGGATTGTGACATGTAATGCTGGTTATAAAAAATGTCTTTCGCATGCGGATAATAATGTGATTAAATTACATTAAATTAGTTGTCAAATGATTTTTTTTTAACAAACGATATTATCTACATTAAGGGGGAGGAGGTGGGCTTAGCCTCACAATAGGCTAGCAATAATGTGATTCAATTAGTTGTTTATTAAATAGGTGAGTAGTGATTTTGGTGTCACCAAGCTTCAACAAAAAAATTTGGACAAAAATTCCTCCAAGACAAAAAAATTCAATGGCATCCCAAAATAATGCATCAAATAAGGCATGGGTATTTTCGTCATTTTAACAATTAATTTTTTTTTGTGTTTTTTTAATTAGTACCTCATAATAGGTTAGCAATAATGTGATTCAATTTATCTATTTTTAAATACGTTCAAAACATCTTAAGAGGCATGTAATGCTGATTATAAAAATGGTCATTCGCACGCGGATAATAATGTGATTCAATCAATTGTTTATTAAATACTATTTTCTCTATTTTAAAACACGTTCAAAACATCTTAAGAGGCCTGTAATGCTGGTTATTAAAAAGGTTTTTCGCACGTGGATAATAATGTGATTAAATCAGTTGTCAAATGATTGTTTTTCTTTTTAACAAACGATATTATCTACACTAAGGGGGAGGGGTGTGGGTTAGCCTCACAATGGGCTAGCAATAATGTGATTCAATCAATTGTTTATTAAATATTATTTTCTCTATTCTTAATGTAAAATCTATAGAGACCGATTTTATTATGTGAATTCAGCTGCTTTAATTGGTTTGTGAGGGGTTTCTGATGAAATTGAGGTTCCACCATAAAACCAATTGGCAATATGAGGAGTAGCCCAAGACCATATAAGCACATAGCAAACCTTGTCCCTCATCAATATGGGACAACTCTCAACACGCCCCCGCACGTGTGGCGGATTTTCAAGCCTACACGTGGACAACAACTGGGTGACGTGGAGCGCGTGTGGCCGTTTGGCTTCATACGAGGACAACCCGCTCTGATACCATGATGAAATTGAGGTTCCACCATAAAACCAATTGGCAATATGAGGAGTAGCCCAAGACCATATAAGCACATAACAAACATTGTCCCTCACCAATGTGGGACAACTCTTCTTCTAGCATGATTTAAGATTATTCATTTACTTCAAATATTTGACTTTCCTTTTGTCAATTTACGCATATAAATACATTTAAAACGTGTAAGTCACACGTAGCATGCTTTGATTCAAAATATGTCTTCTGCACGAGTGTGAGCGCTTCTATGAAACTAGTTACTTTAAAAAAAAATTAGTTTTGTTCTATCTTTCAAATAGAAAAGAAAAAAAAACAAAAACAAAAACCAGAAACCAGAAAAATAAACGATTGGAATGCGACATTTTAGCCAATACCTTTGGACGTATTATTAAACTTCCATTTTTCAAATAATTTTTTTTTGTATCAAATTGTACAAACTATAGCTAAAAGTTCACTATTCATAACCATATTCACTGTTCATAACCTCTCCAAAATGAGACATACATCATTAAGTTGTTTAATGAAATTTAAATGACAAAAAAACAGTACTCAAAATATTAGAGGAGCATATGCTCTTACCTAATAAAGTACGTGCATTATATAATGTATGGAGGTGGATATAGAGCTTGTGCATCCCTTCGATTTTATATGGAGGAGGATACAGATACAAGAACAAGCAACAAAAGATATGAATAAAACATAAATAGGAGTTAAATTCTCACGGAGCATTTACCAGATATAAACACAATCCAAACCACCCTTGCCTTTTGATGTAATGAGAGATTGAGGGAGGAGGCCCTTTTATCATTTCGTGATATAGGGTTTTTGTAAATCTGTGATTCTCAATCCAAACAAACCATGCAAGTAGATGAAATTCAGTGCCAACAACCAAATAATTATAAACAAAGCTCTTCGTGAGTATGGTGGCCCATGGCATATCTATATAACTTGAGAGTATCTATGGAAAATCTCAACCAACTTTTATAATTTAGTACGTCAGAAAATAATTAACTTTGTGACATTCGTATAGCTCATTGATAGAGTACATACCTCGTGCCGAATTTGATTCTTGAATACACGTGTAAGCTTGGCGACCACATGTGCTTAACGTCATCATTCAATTTGTAAGGTAGGCTTGAAATGCACCATAAAGATGCATATATACGAGGATGTGAAAGAGATATCACACATCGAAAGTACCAAACATTACATGTCCTCAAATTCCTCCCGCTTATGCCCCAAAGAAAGGATTAATTAGAATCCATGCAGAACTGTTTTGCAGGATTATAATTATGAATTGTGCTATATTTAGCCATTTCAATTAGAAATGACCCTAGTTGAAGTTGAATAAGTTTTTGTTTCAAGGGTTTTCTAGCTATATATACCCGATGATGATATGAAGTGGCTATCTTTAGTAAGAGAAATTCATAGTTCCAATGAGCCATTGCTTTGTTCCTTTCACATTTTATGGTCTTTCTCTTGGTGTGAAAGTTCGGAATATTGCTTTTAGAGTGTCTCAATGCCAAACAGGGTGTTGGCCCTCTTAGGTCTGCAAGGAATCAAAGATATCAAACATTATTGTCTACGTGCACATGTTATCCTCACAAAATTCCCTCAGCTATTCCTCAGATAATTCACTTAAGGTTTATGTACTTTTTCAAATTATGATTTCAATATACCATATAACAAAAGTAAGTAATCCACTAAGCTACATCACTGGTGCTACAATCTAATGATATTATTCTTTTCTTGTAATTATACGGTCTCATCATATTTGACTTGACTTTATTGATAATAAGTTCGATACCTAATTATGGTTGGTCTATTTTTAATACACTAAATTCTAATTTATTGTGTCCCTTAGCTCAAATCTCTCGTCATGTAAATACCGTTGCATAATCACTGAGTTAATGGTTCAATTGATATAAACTGTTTGGCAGCACTCCATAAACTTGGTTGGTTATTGAACAATACATTTATTTGAATTTGAATTCATGATAGGCTCCAAACCACTCAACTTACTCAATGTGAACTGTTAAGTGAAGTGCCTAGAATTTGAAGTGTACAACTTGTACTTTTTAAAAAGAGAGCACCTAACGCACTTAAAATTCATAAGCTAACTAGGGACAGTCTTACTTTTTAGAGCACTGTTGCCCAAGGCTTCATGACATCAAGGAAGCTTCCCGTTGGACTTTACAGGGCATTCAGAGGCTTTGAAGGTTGGATCACATATCTATCTACCTCCTTTATTGGACACTACCCTTGAAAAAATAGCAAAAAAGATAGTGTTATTCACACAAATCTTTTTATCTCGTACACACTCGTATTAATTTTTATTTATTGATCTTTTTCAATTCATTCGATACGATAGCCGAAAATTGAAAAAGCGTGTGAGAAGTAAAAATGAGTGTGGATAGCACCATCCAACAAAAAATATATGCTCAGTGTGTAATGAAATACCAACTTTATGACTCTCGGAAAAACATAAAAAAATTTGAAATGTATAGAAAACAAGTTCACTTTTCAGGCGAAAGATGTGTCGGTCAAAATCCCGATATATACAAGAGAAGGTGAGTCTGTAACTCGCAAGACATAATAGGCTGAATTGTTGTTCAGCTTAATAATTTCAATCTAACTATTTGTAAGTTCATCAAACAACAACTATAACGATAAAAAATATTGGTCGAATTTAGTTAAAGTAGTCCTAGTCCAAGCCGAATCAAGTGATTATGATTCACAGTCCAAACTTTTATAATGGTCAGTACCAAATATTTATATACTGCTGCATTTGGTTGCGAGGTTTACTGCGGCGAGGTGTTTTAGGTGGAGGTGTTAAATTTCCGGGGAACTTAAAAAAATCACCGTTAGGTTGCCGTGGCCGTTACAAAACCGGCGCCAGCCGGTTATTGCGGAGGCTCTGCCTCTTTGTCCCATTGGACGTGTCTTTTTTCTTCCTTTATTTTTCTCAATTTTTAAAATTACTTTTAAAAAAGTAAAAGGAAAACATGCAAAAATAAATAAATAAATAAACCCTTTTTCGGCTGAGACCGTTGATTGCGGTTGGGAATAAAGCGCGCCCTGACATTGGACAATGTGACCTTCCTTTTTTGACCACTTCTTTTTTGTCTTTTCCATTTTTCTAATAAATTTATTTATTTTTATTTTGTAAGTGCGAAAATATATAGAAAAATACAACGACCAACATGGCCATCGTTTGGAGGACAAATTACAGGAAATGCCAAGTCGTTTTGACGCGTGTGTAAACGTAAGATGAATTTCACCGGGTCCTGTCGGTGGGTGTAAACAAAATGATTTTTTTTTTCTTTGGGTAAATAAATAAATAAAACGAAATTTCCAGATAGGAGAAAATAAATAATTAAATGGTTGTGAGTGTTGTTTGTCGGGTTGTCGGGCATTCGAATCCTGGTAACAGGTCAATCTTCTTGGGTATCATGTTACACGGACCAGGTGGAACCATGCCGCCACCTTCCCTCTCCTTGATATACTTGCCATTTTACATTTCTACCCTTCTCATGACTAGATAGAGATTGGAGAGGTCATTTGGTTCTCTAATTTTACAAATAGATTCATAGTTAAAAAGGCTTGAGCTCATGTGGATGCAAGTCTTTCTCTACTTGATAACTTTACACTTGGAATTGTTCTAGCATTTTTCACGCAAGAACGCATAACTAAATATCGACCATGCATATGTGCATTACTAATTGTGGAGTATATATAATGAAGCTATTTGGTTTAACCTAGTGAAAAAGGATCACTTGATTGCGTTATTGAAACCAGAAGTTAGGTGACAAGATTACAAATAGGAGTTGAGTTTTTTGTGTTGGCACATAACATTGGTTTAAGAGATATACTAGCATCAGTCGCACATAAAAACCTAACTGAATGACAACCAAGGATTTGTGTGGGACTTGTCGTGGAGCTTGCGTGACTCCATTGATTTGTAGGTGGTTTACCATGAATTGTACATAGATCAATATCTGACATTTCGTGCAGAAATTCTTCTCTCTTACTAATGGTAGCAAGCCTACCATTTATCTTGACTATGTAGTAATTGGTGATTTGCCTTAATGGTTTAGCTTTTTGTTTTACAATTGGCATCCCTTCTTTTTTAAATAAGGAGGTTGTTTTGCTAAAGGGTTTTAGAATGTGTCGGAAAGGGTAATCTCGTAACTCAACACAGTATCAGGTTTCTTCTTGCTTGTTTCATAAAATCAAATCACAAAGTAATGCAGGCTTTTTTGCATGGACATATTGCAAGAAATTAAATGCTAAAATGCAACCCTAATTAATGAAACCCTAAAATATTTCTTCAATCTCTCCAACCAGTCTGGGTCTCTCTCTGTCCATGCACGATATGCTCCTTCCGATCACATGGATTATTGAGATTTGACAGCAAACGACCTGCAGTCTCAATCACTTTCGAATTTCAGCATGCATGCATATGCTACCAAATTATTGATCGATCAATTTACATGTAGATTTTCTGTCAGAAATATATTTATAAGATAACCCAATTTCTTCACCTCTATAAAGTATTTGGTACATTCCTTCTCAATAATACATAATTTTTCCATGTATTATGCACCTGCTCAAATTTAACAAAACTAATGAAACTAGTTGTACTATTGTTTCGGATAAATAGATTTCGATTTGGTTTGAGCTATAAGCAGTTTCGGGTTGGTTTGGTTTTTTCCTCATCTTCACATTTTAGCTTGAAACTGAACTAATTCACACTGCTTAGCTTGTTTCATTGGTTTTACCATCACTTAGAAGTGAAACTATAATCCAAATAGGATCGCTTAAACTGTTGACAATTTACATATTGTGAAAGTACAACTCAAGATAAGGAAGGTTCTAAAAATTGTAAAAGAGGACTAGAGATCATGGATAGTTCTAAGGTAACTTGATGAAATTTCATATTATTTTTTCATACATCACGATTCACATGAGATAATCAAAGTAACAAAACTTCGAGCTCACCCACTTACTGTACGAGTTTGCTCTTTCTTGTTGTGGCAAGATAAAAAAGAATTACCTCTCTCAAAAAAGATCAATGTGGTGGGACAAAGTACAAATATCCGTCGGCAAGGAAAGTTGTAAAAATTGTTACCAGACTAGAGACAATGGAGATCTCCTCGTCCTTGGGCAAAATCGGTGGAAAACAAGTTGTGGAAATGGCTATAGTACCCAGACCGACCAACACTATGACCAGATAAAACACCAGGGGCAAAATGGACATTTAAAAGTGGGGACATCCCAATGGACAGAAACTGAAACCTTTTTGAGTCTTTGACTCTTCGACTGCAGCTTCCCAAACCACTTTCTTGTTCTGGTAATTCTCAACCTCAGCGACCTGCCCAGAAGTCGTAACATATTTATTATTATTTTTTGAACAAAAGATATTATTTGCACTATAAAGAAGATGCGAGTTTTGTCTCATAATGGGTTAGTAATAATAGAGTTCAAATTCGTATTTGTCGATAATCAAACTTAAAATCCCTCATTTATAAGTGAAGAAGAATATCACCGTAGTACTAAGTGACTGATGTCGTAATTTAATTAAAATTAAATAAATATTTCCATTTTTTTGTTTTTTACATTTTTTTTTTCAAATTTTATCTTGATTATATGCAGTAACTTTTTCCATTCCACACCTACAATAAATACACACCGACCTTCCTAATAAAGGGCCGGGAACACCCACATGGCTCTGTTCTTTTCTCAACTATTTTCAGCCCCTCGAAAAGAGAAATAATCTGAAATTATTCAAAATTAATTAACAAAAAATAAAATAAAATTTGGGTCCATACTAATTTCTGGGCACTTGCACTTTTCCTTCCTCCCACAATATATAGAGGCCCATTGTGCTCCTTCCCATTCCCAATCCCCCCACCCTATCCTCTTCCTTCTCCTTCTTCTCTCTCTGCTGGTTTAAAAGAAATTTTAGCTGATAAACCACCGCACATTGCCTTTTCTTTTGTGTCTTACTGCTGATATGGAGAAATTTGTGAGGGTGGTTTCCATGGCTCCTCTGCTTCTGCTGCTCTGTTTTCCTTTTGCTTTGGCCGGCCATGACTACGGGCAGGCTCTGAGCAACAGCATTCTTTTCTTTGAAGCTCAGAGATCTGGGTTTCTTCCCCCCAACCAGAGAGTCACTTGGAGATCCAATTCTGGCTTGTATGATGGCAAGGCCAATGGGGTAAGTTCTAAATTCTAATCACTCTTCCAGTAAAAAAAATTACTGGGTTTTGTAGTAAAATGTGCAGTTTGGTTACCCATTTCATCGTTTTGCGTATAGATTTCAATCTTTGAGTTGAAATCCCAACTGGGTTTTGTAGTTAAATGTTGTAGTTAAATTACCCAGTTCATGATTTTTCATAAAAACTCAAATTTCCAACTGGGTTATGGCAAAATGTTGCAGTCAAATTTACCCAGCTGATAATTTTTCATAAAAATTTAACCTTTGGTCTGGAATTTGCAGGTGGATCTGGTGGGAGGGTACTATGATGCAGGTGACAATGTGAAGTTTGGGCTTCCCATGGCCTTCACAGTGACAATGATGTCCTGGAGTATAATCGAGTACGGCAGCCAAATGGCTGCAAGTGGCGAGCTCGGCCATGCCATGGATGCCGTCAAATGGGGCACTGACTACTTCATCAAAGCCCACCCTGAACCCAATGTCCTCTATGGCGAGGTACCTTCCTCCCCAAGTTCTCAACTTTTCCACTTTCCCTAACTAGAAAAATATAATTTTTAATTAGCTTTATTTTAGTAAAAAGATCATAACAATTTAATGAATAGCTCTCGGTACTGTTTATTTAAACAAAAAATTATATTTTTACACTAAAAAATTAATTATGATACTATTCACTTTACTCTTTATTTTGTCCTTATCTTTAAAATTTAAAGTTTCTAATTCTTTTTCATTAACTTTCCTTTTTTTTAATGGTATATGGACCAACTCAAATGCCAAAATTAGATTTTTTTCTTCCATTAATATATGATGTTTTTAGCTTTTGTGTTTAATGTGTTAATTTTGTGATTAGGTGGGAGATGGGAACACTGACCATTACTGTTGGCAAAGACCGGAGGATATGACCACTAACCGCCAGGCTTACAAGATCAGCCCCAGTAATCCCGGGTCCGATCTTGCCGGAGAAACTGCCGCGGCCATGGCCGCTGCCTCCATTGTCTTCCGCCGCTCCAACCCCGCATACTCCCGCGAGCTCCTCAGCCACGCGTATCAGGTCCGTTCCACTATTATACTTGTACTTGCCCAAACTAAATAAATCATAATATCGGCCTGAATTTAATCAAGTTGATTTTTTGCACTGAAGTTTGAATCTTAGTAACCGTGTAGGATAAACACAACATCATAGTGTATAATTAACCACTAGTGAGTTTTAATGTTTTTCCAAATAATAAACAACTTGAATTTGGTCCCTTTGGTCTAAAAAGATTGTACTTTTTTGTGGTGGGACCACTAATCGTAATGCCGGTTCAAGCGGCGTACGTTAGGCATTTGCGGCATCGCGCCGCTGAGAAGTTGTAGGCAGATACTTTTTTTATTTTTTTTGGGTCAAGCACTAGGCAGAAGGCAGATACTTCGGGTCTGATGCTTTTGGCGCGGGACCGGCGTATGATGGCCAACTGTCGTAGTAGTTAGGCAGTTACGTTTCCGGCTTGCTTTCTGTTAGTTGGGGACCGGTATGTAAAATGTCGATATTTTTATAATTTTTTGAATGTTTTTATTTAAATATTAACCGTATCGAAAAAGTTTTAAACATCGGTCTCGAAGTTGCTACAGCCCATTAGATTCCCATAATACCCTCACCGTTTTATTATATTTACTAAAGTTGCCACTGATCTTACACTCGTTTACTTTTCAGCTGTTTGATTTTGCGGACAAGTACAGGGGCAAATATGACGGCAGCATCACCGTGGCCCAAAAGTACTACCAATCCGTCAGTGGCTACAATGTACGTTATTGGGCTTTTATCATTTCAGGCCCAAGAACAGCCCTTTAAGCTATTTCCATTTCATATCTAATTTTGGTTGGGTGTTGAAAATTATTATTTGTTGTTGCGCAGGATGAGTTGCTGTGGGCTGCTGCTTGGTTGTTCCAGGCAAGTAACAACCAGTACTACTTGGACTACCTCGGAAACAATGGTGATTCCATGGGAGGAACCGGTTGGAGCATGACCGAGTTCGGTTGGGATGTCAAGTATCCCGGTGTCCAAACCCTTGTCGCCAAGGTACTACTCTTCGATATTGCAGAGACTGCGTGTCACTAAACCAATCGGTGGTTGATATCTATGTGTTTTTTTTATAAATGAATTGAAAATTGCATTTATTGGATTTATGGTGGGGAGACAACTAATTGGTTTGTGTTTTCTTGGTTGGCAGTTTTTAATGCAAGGCAAAGCAGGTAGTCATACAGCAGTGTTTCGGAAGTACCAACAGAAGGCTGAGTACTTCATGTGTTCATGCGTTGGTAAGGGCAGCCAAAACGCACAGAAGACTCCCGGTGGCCTAATTTACCGCCAGAGGTGGAATAACATGCAGTTTGTCACCAGTGCCTCCTTCTTGGCCACCGTCTACTCCGACTATCTCACATCTTCCAGGAGTACAATTCAGTGTGCTTCTGGCAATGTGGCACCCAACGAGCTCCTATCATTCGCCAAATCTCAGGTAATTCATCCAAAAACATGCTCGTATTGAATCATCCAACACATTGTTGTTTTTTTTTTTTTTTTGTAAACCCATGTAATTTGATGCTATGATTTTGTCAAAATTCTCAGGTGGATTACATTCTTGGAGACAACCCGAGAGCAACTAGTTACATGGTTGGCTACGGAAACAACTACCCTCAACAAGTCCACCACAGGGCTTCCTCAATTGTTTCCTACAAGAAGGACTCATCATTTGTGAGCTGCAGGGGAGGCTATGCCACTTGGTTCAGCCGGAAAGCTAGTGACCCCAATCTGCTTACTGGCGCTATTGTCGGTGGACCTGATGCCTATGACAACTTTGCTGATCAGAGAGACAACTATGAGCAGACAGAGCCTGCTACCTACAACAATGCTCCCCTTCTCGGTATATTGGCACGCCTAAATGCTGGCCATGGCGGGTATAACCAGCTCCTACCAGGTACATATACTGACTGTATTCGATGTTTCTAAGGCTTATCGATTTTTTTTTATTTTTTTGTCTTTGTAATGGTAATTGATGTACTGAATATTCATACAGTGGTTACCACTCAACCAAAAGCAGCTCCACTGCCTGAAGTTGCTCCAGCTTCTCCAGGTATTATATGGCATCTCTGAGGAAACTATGTTTACATTCGCAGCCTCTTTTTTGTTAACATGAATTGTCGGAAAGTGATCTGAAATGAGTTGCTTTTTCTGTAGCTCCATCTTCGAGCCCAATTGCCATATCGCAGAGGAAAACAACTTCTTGGATTTCCAAGGGAGTGACTTACTACAGATATTCCGCCATTGTGACCAACAAGTCTGCCAAGGAACTCACAAACCTCAAACTTTCCGTCTCCAAACTTTACGGTCCTATTTGGGGCGTAACAAAGTACGGCAATTCCTATGGTTTCCCATCATGGATCAACTCTTTACCGGCAGGAAAGAGCATGGAGTTTGTCTACATCCATTCTGCTTCTCCAGCAAATGTCTTGGTCTCAAGCTACTCATTAGCATAAGAAGGGAAAAAAGCTCCATGAAACAAAGGAGAGAGGTTCACACAGTTTCTGGGATCGGAATGTAAGAATTGTGCAGCTACACGAATGCAGACCAGAAGAAACAAGTCCTTTTTATTCCTTTGCAAATACTACTTATGATTGGGATCTGCATAGGCTCTTTAGAAGAAGTTTAGGTGAAAATAAGTATGGAGATTGGGGAAGAAAGGAGTGACGAGACGGGTTTAAAATGTGTGCTCATCCTCTTTCACCTCGACTTTCAGTAGGGTTATTATTATAGATAGGTTTCGAGAGAGAGTTACAGTTAAAACGTGAGTGAGAGTTTGAGGGGGTTGAGAAAAAATGACTTCTCTCAACTGGTTTCAACAAGTCTTGTTTCTTTGTACTTCAAAGCAGCTTTTGGATGTCCTTTTGCTTTTTTTTACTTTTGTGTGTTGTGAATGTTGTAAACTTTGCAACATTGTTTGAATGGAATATAGTTTGTGCAAATTACATTGGGTCTATCTACCAACTCAGCAACCCCATTTCAGACAACGTTGAGTAAATACTGATCGGAACAGGCATCGAAGATCAGCGAAAGGCGTGTTCCCAAAGTCAGTGCCATACTCAAATCTGATGCTTGACACTGACATTGTCACTCCGAACTTCGTATGACTTGATCTTAAACTTCTGCAGCCGATAAAATTTAGTACGTACAACCCCGCTATCCTTTTACCCCACGTCCCTTGAGTCTAGCGGTAGTCCAAAAACAATGTAGGATAGAAATGGGTAGCGCAGTGACATGAAGTGAGATAAATACTCTCTTCGCTGGTTGCAGCGAAAGGGATATGGATGATGACTGAATCTTACCAGACAAAGCATCAAACACACTAGGGTTACAAGTGATGTGTTTGGAATAAAATTATGTATTGGGCCTATCTTAAGGCCCAACCTGCTAGGCTTTTAACGAATAGCTTAATGGGTATTTAAGCTTAGGAAAAGGAACAGTGCGCAGGCCCATCTTTCAAAAGTGCTTTATGACGTAGCATCGTGGGCGGCAAAAAAAACTCTCTTTCAGTGGGTTTTGCGGAAGAAAGACGCTTTCTGATGACGGTGTGGTAGTTTCAGGAGGATAAAAGCTTGAACTGGAAGACGAAAAAACTTCCTCTAACAACAGTTATAATCTGAAAAGGAAAGGCTTCAACTTGAAGGAAAGTTTGTTCTATAAAAGGCAATAAAAAGACAGGAAAAAAAAAAAAAACACTCAACTCAACATACAAAAAGGCTTCAAAGTTCTGCAAATCTACTTTTTAACAAATTCTTTTTGTAGAAACATCTTTTCCATTGTACTTAACTTTTTTTAACAAATTCCTTCTGATGCATTACATGTAGTTCGATTTTCTGTATTGAAACTTCCTTTCAAAGCACTTCCTCCACTAAGCAAGAACTTGCCCTAATAGTCGAATAGGTTAATTTAAACTTTGCCCAAAAAATTGTATTTTTTTTAATGGTATGCCTAGTGGATTGCGAGTTGGTTCATATCTATCGGGAGAAAAACGTTGTGACGAACAAACTTGCCAATTGGTGTTATAATATGAATTTTACGTACCATTATTTTAAGAATCTAACTGAATAGATTGGGGCTCACTTATTCGATGATATGAGTGGAGTCTCTAAGACTCTAACTGTTTGTAGTAATTATTGAATTAGTTTGTGGTCTTCTACGCCCTTATGTTACCCAAAAAAAAAAAACAGAGCTTGTATTTTGTATTCTTCTCCACCTTATTGTCATGTACCTTCATATTATTA
This sequence comes from Malus fusca, assembly GCA_035220775.1. Taxonomy (NCBI): domain Eukaryota; kingdom Viridiplantae; phylum Streptophyta; class Magnoliopsida; order Rosales; family Rosaceae; genus Malus; species Malus fusca. Next base: position 26,718,334 of record CM069064.1, read on the forward strand.
TTTTTTGTGCAAGCTATTTTTTTGTTGTAAACAGTTAACAAGCACTTAACTTCATTTGACAAGTATTAACTTTTTTTCACTATCAATCCTTTCTTTTTTTTATCTAAAACCATCGAGATGATCATTATTTTAAATACATGTAAATACAAGTCCCACAAATTGATAAGTGTACGATAATTAGTACATGGGTAATTCTAGAAAGACTAAATTTGCAGATAAAATTTTGTAAACTAAATGATGTGAAGGGTGATGATTGAATTATTGTTTAAACGTTGATAAACATACTCATTTCTTATAGGTGACACATCATTTAGTTTGCAAATTTTGTCTATAAATTTAGTTTCCCTAGTATTACCCTTTGTACATATAGACTAAACTATGATCATTGCGAAAACCATTTAATTTTCTAACGGATAATGTTTGCGTTGCCACCGAGGGAATTCGGTACATAGGAGGCTGGTCTTTCTCAATGTGGCATGATGTATAGCACGTAAAACCTTTTGATACAAGAAGGGACCGTTCACATGAAAAAAGGGAAGAAAGAAAGGAGTTATTATCTTCTTTCTCTTTCTTGAGGGGGAAAGAGAACTACCTATCCCGAATGGCATCTTCTTCTAAAAATCCTAACTATTCTTAGTATTGGGGAATTTCATTGCTATTACTCAAACAAGCATGAAACGTATGCTTGCTTATTCGTCCATAAGTCAAATTGGATATGTAATTATTATTCAGTTATGACTTCCATTATTGAATTTCTTGTACTTGATCGAACAACCCAAAATTCAGTTATTCAACTACATCAAGTGATCTTTTAAACTGGTCAAGATTCTCTAGTTTATGGCTGCTTCTTTATAGTTCTAGTTGTTGCTTCATTAATAGGCTCACGATTCGACTTTGATCATTATGGACTAGTACCACGATCCAGTCTACTTATATTTACACCTTATCTTGCTTATTTGACCAGACTAAACTAAGAATGCTTTCTTATCGCAGTAGATACGACTATAAAGAAAATGATTTTTTTTGTACCCTCAATACATCTTGTTTGCATGCATAGTCTCATTAAAAAAAAGAATTTTATGTTCCAAATTTGAATCGAATCCAATGGGTCCTTCGTTACTGCCCAGAGGAGAAGTCATAGGTAGGAATGATAGGATTGGTACTCGTAACATTTTGTAACCCAAAAAAAGGCGCTGCCAAGGAGCACTACATCCCTTTCAATTAGATTACCATTGTCATTGTAGAGAATCCCTGCCCAGTTTTCCACATCGTTATTTTCTCCATCGGTATAAAATCTCTTTTCCATTGAGGCCGAACCTAAATTTATCCTCGAGATATAGTTGTCCATATACTGATAAGGGATGTATGAATTCTCAAGAAGAGATGAGTTATGGTGGTCCCTCCCGGACTGCCTGGATCCCACGAGTAAATAGAAAGTTGGGATCTACATTGGATCTCACCTGAACTGCCCCCTCTATCCTCTTGAGTAGAAGTTTGGTTTCAAACCCTGGTTCGAATAGAAGAAGTAACCATGCTAATGTGCCTTGGACGGTCTACATCTCAAGGTCAAGCGCTGAAGAGCACATTAAACTATCCTTGTGCCTAATACATTTAGACGATCGAACAATCTATGCTTTCTAATAATTTTTTAGGAATGATCTTCAAATGAAGATTAACATATTGAACGATCTGATTTTAAGTTTATATTGTCAATATATATTATTAGTAATCAGAAAAATATGTACATTCCGAGCAGATAAAATATTATTATCATTTTCTAATGATAAGATTGATGTCAGACAACATTCCATTCAAGATGGAGAAATAGACCACCTTCTCATCTCCCAGCAACCCGAAATGTACATCATGCTTGCAGTTGCACTTAAACCTATAAGCTTACTATTGACCAAAAAAAAACTATAAGCTTACTTATGAGTAACAAAAGTACAGGTTTAATTAAAACATAATAATATGTACAACGTAAGAAGTTTGCAAATTTCAAAAGGGATTTGATATCCACACATCATTTTTTACTTCTCAAACACCATTCTAATTTTCGGTCGTCAGATCGAATGAATTGAAAAAGATCAACGGACAGAAATCAACAAAGGGTGTGTGAGAAGTAAAAAATGGTGTGTGAATAGCACACCCCATTTCAAAACTATAGTACATGCCACAAAAACACTAGGAGACATCAACTCGTACGAAATATTCATCAGGCGGCGGACTTGTTGAGCTCAATGACGATCACAGTAATATTATCTTTACTCCCCCTCGCCAAAGCCAACTGCGCCAACAAAGCCGCCGCGTCCGCCGCCGCATTCGATCCGCTCATCCCCTCCGATGACCTCCTCTTCTTGTCCGCATCCAGGCACCTCCGCACCACCTGACACGCATGCTCGTTCGAAACGACATCCCAAATCCCGTCGCTCGCAATCACGAGGAAGTCGCAGCATTCGGTCCTCTCGCTGATCGTCACCTCCGGCTCCGATATCACGTACGGCTTCAGGTAGTGGTCGCCGATCGACCGCGACGTAGCCAGAACTCCGAGGACGCGGCATCCGTTACAGTTGATCACTCTCCCTCCCGCTGCCTCCACTCTCTCGCGCTCGTCGGGTCGGTCCGGGTTGTGGTCACGTGACAGGGGAATCGCCACGCCGCCTCGGCACAGAACGGCACGTGAGTTTCCAGAATTGGCCACTACGACCTCGTTTTGCCCCACAATCACCACCACTGCACTGGACCCCACCATGTCGGCGCCATCGACACTGCCGCCGACCTCCTCGTCCATTTTGGTGAAGCACGAGGCCATGACCTTCTCCCAGTCGACCACCCCCTCGCCACCTCGTATCCACGGCTCCACCTCCTGAGCCAGGAGGTGGTGCAGCCGATCGCGGCACGCGTTCGACACTGAAGAGCCGCCGTGGCCATCGTAGACGGCGAAGAACTGGTAGGAGTCTACCGTCGTCACGACCACGGCGTCATTCATCACTCTCCGCCGTCCTATCAAGGAGATCGAGCCGTATGAGAGGCAGGATGTCCTCGTCAACATATCCTTTTCATTCTCCTCCTCTGCGTTTCCGCTTCCTCCTACAGCGGAAACAAGGATTTCAGTGGGGGATTGGCGATTCTCGGAGGACCAGTGGGTGGAGGAGGAGGAGGGATCGTGCTCTTTCGAAGACGAAACCGAAGCAAGCTCGTGGGAGCTCCGGTCGGTGATGCTCCTCTGCCTCCTATTCACGTAGCAATTCTCAAATCGAGAATCGACATCCTGCAGAGTTAGACTCTCCATTTGAAGAAGAAGTCGAATCGGATTGGCGAATCGAATCGTGCAGACAGAGAGACTATGAAAAAACTGTCACTTAGATTCCACCATTTTGTTGTTATTTCAGAGTTTTCTGAGCTGGTGAGAAACAACATGTCAGCCTGAGGAGGACTGAAACATTTATATAAAAGGGGAGAAAGATGAAATCTGGACCGTTGGGAGGGGATGGATGGGGGATGGTGGACACGTGTGAGGGGTGTGTGTGTGAAGGCGGTAGGGTTTGAAGGTTTAAGGAGTGATGAGGATTGAGGTTTTTGGGAGGGGGGGGGCGGGGGGGAGGGGAACCGCGACACGTTGACAGTGCAGTTAAATTCCAAGTGGTTAGGGTTTCGGCTGGAGATGGTGACGTGGCCGCTTCCAGGATACCCAAACTTTCGGGTCCCCATGAGTCAAGAGACGTTGCGTTTAGAATCCTAACCGCGGCGGTCCAAACGGTGCTGTGCCGTGCCGCCGCTGCATGCTCCTCTCTCCCCAACTCCAAGTGGTTTGAGTTTCGTTTGTTTGACACGTCGGTTCAGTTTAATGGGGAATGCTTGGATGGATGCCCTAGGTGGTATTTGGAACTGGTTCTTCACTTCGTCAAGCTCGTTTGGAAAATACAGGAGCTAATTTAACAACACGTAACGGTTGAAATATAAGCATTGCGCTGATTTCTTAAAGCTCAAGCAAGTATATTTGCATGTAATTTTGTTTTTTCTTGTCTGTTAGTAAGTAAAAGGACTGCTGAGATTAGTTTTCGATGTAAGGCTCGTAATGTTGCCAGCTGTCATAGCAGCTGGTGGTGTGAGTTCACAAATTTGAAGTGTAAAGAGAGAGTGCAACGATTACTTCTCTTCTCCTTCTTCCTCAATGAATAATGTGATCTGCAGATAATTTCTTTTTGCTGCATATTTTCCTTCGATTAATCCCTTATCATTTATACAAAAGTTAAACATGGTATCAAAGCTCCGTTTGATCTGAATCGAGGGGTAAATAGGGAAGTCCAAGCAACACTAGGACCTATGATAATATAGTGTCTATGATATAAGTGTATGTTGATCAACCTGAGGGATTTATAGTTCCAGGTTCTAAAGACGAAGTGTTTTTTGAGCTTTTTATGACTTCAAGCAAGCTCCAAGAACTTCGTATGAAGACATTAACACTTATCTGCTCCGAACTAGATTTTAGAGGAGTCCAAGTGAACCCATATGTACATCAAGACGAGAAATGCAGAGTCATTTATAGTATCAACCTAGTACGGAGCAGTGATGACATAATGTATACAGGAAGCAATGATGAATTGACTCTGCAATCTATAATATTTGAAGTATACATTATAGACAGACTATGGGAAGTTTACTTTATTTGACAGCAACAAGGCCAGATAATAATGTCTGTTGCCAGTCTACTATCTAGATTCATGCACAATCTAATAAAGAAGCATATTGAAACTGGTAAGAAAGTACTCATATGTATATTCAAGGAGCTTTCAAATTTGGAATTGAGTATGTGAAGGGGAAATCTACGCAATTTTTGTTAGATATTGTGACAATGATCGGGGTAATGTTAAAACTTATATGAAAAGCACATAAGATAAGCTTTTCCATATGTTGCATTTTTCATGGGCTTCTGTTAAACAACACAATGTGGTTTTATCCACAACTGAAGCTGAATATGCGAGAGTATGAGAGGTAACTATACAAGCAGTTTGGCTTACGTTTGTGTTGACCCTAAAAACTACCAAGCCTACCTGGCGCGCAGGCCGAGTAACTAATAAGCTAACTACATCATTCGGTTGATGCGGGGCTTGCCAACTCGTCGGCCGACCTCGGCCAAGGAGTAAAATGTGCTGATGTTGCGTTGAGCGCGCGGCTGACTTCTCGACCTTGCGACTGTGGTCGAGGAAGGAACACTTTCGGCCTTCGGGTTCTAGAGCCTGAAGACAAGGTTGCTAGTTCTTCGAAGTTCACAAATCGTCGGTGCCGGATTCGGTCATGGTGATTATATTTGTAAGAGTATAAGCACGCTGAATTGACACCAGAGTATAGGGACACAAGTACTCAAAAGAGATGTATGTCTTGATGGTGAATGTTGTTCGGCCGTCAGAATGCCGAACTCTAAAGCCCACTTGTGAGTATCCAATCATAAAACAACTCGGCGTTCAAAATGCCGAATCCTAGTAAACTGTAACACCTCACTTCGCCGAGAAGGCTAATGAGATGACCTCTGTTAACAAGGATTCAAAAATCCTTCTCGACCGAGACTTGGATAGGTAACCAGTCGGCCTCGATGCAGTGCTGTTTGTCCAAATTGAAGGTGTTTCGCGATCAGCTGATTCTACGGCGACAGTGCTGTTTATCCAAACTGAAGATGTTCGCCGGTTGCCTTCACAGTGCTGTTTATCCAAACTGAAGATGTGTTGGCGGAAAAAGAAAATAAAAATCTCAAGGTGTTTGAGAGGTTTCGCGTAGAGCAAGAGTTTGCGCATGGCAGTTTGTGTGTTGAATTGGAGGGCTTTGAACGATGTCATCCTCCCTTTATTTATAGTAGCCAGCCTGCTTCCAATTGAATCACAACCATTCTTGGATTAGAACTCATTTCCCCGATCCAACCTTATCTCGACCAGTCTTACTCCTACTAGGACTTTGAACCCAACCCGTTATCAGGCCGTATTCAATCTCAAACTTCTACATCCTTATCCTGTCGACACTCATTCTCGTATTAGGATTCAACCATTCACAGATTCCTAAAAAGATACAGCCGGCCTTGGCTATGTGGCCCATAAGCCGGATGACCCCCAACGACTCCTAAGCACGGCCTCTGGACCGAGAAAAATTCTAAACTCGGCCCAAACCAATATTTTGAGCCCAAACATTACCCCCTCACTCGGAGGTCGTCGACCTACACTCCTTGGTTCGAGCCTCGACCTTGAAGAAGTGAAACCGACCTAAAGACGATCATTGAATCATCTTGAGAAATACCACCATGCACATTTATGAGACATAACCCCACGATCTCGATATCCCAACCATTCTGCCACCTGTCAGTCCCCTGGTTAACCTAGCAGCCCTCAATCATGACCCTCGAAAACACGCAACCGTCGAAACGTCTCTCTCGCACTAAACCCATTGTAACACGCAATCGTGCGCCCTCAAACCGCGAAAACCTCGGTCTTTTCGCCTAGATTCTCTGAGCATGTACAATGATTAGCAACTTTCTCGCTTGACTCTATCCTTAATTTTGAAAATCAAACGTTTAGCCTTCCTTCCCAAATGCCTATAAATACCCAAATCCCTTCTATTCGTCCCTTACGCTTTCCAAAACCCTTGAAATTTTCTCGCCCCTTTGCTTTCAAAACTTTCAAAAACCAGAAAATCCCAAGCTTTCATATCAGAAATCTTTAAGCCTTTATCAATGGCCCCCTTCATCTCTCAGCTCTCTAACGATTGCAACAAGTGCAATGACTTCATCGATCGAAACGCCATTAAGACTATGCATTTCGAGAGTGACCTAAACACTACTCACCAAATCCTGGGTCTTCTCTTTAAGGACATAGTGCCATCGTCTATCACCAACCTATTCAAAGAACACTGCCTGGCACATTTGTTGCAAGGATTTGATTAGTCAAAGTGGTGCCTGACAAAGCCTCAAGGAGCTTGGCCTTCGACCAACGCGAACTGGGCGGCCTGGGTCGTCAGAATGGAAAAATTCTTTGGTAAAGAATGGGAGACTCTCGGCATCCATGACGCTATTAAGCTCTCGACCATGGAGATTACCATGGATAAAGAACTTCTTATGGCAGCTCTAAGCCTCTGGTGCTCGGCCACCAACACCATGGTCATTCCGTTCGGCCCTATAACCCCCACCATCCTCGACATCTCGGCCATTCTCGGGACTTCTTCTTCTGGCATTCCAATAGATTCCACCCTTATTGGATGCCCATTAAACCTCGACCTCAAGGCACTGTTCGACGAACGGGCCGTCGAGACGTTGAGCTAAGAAGGTCAAGAGCATTCAAAAGAGGAAATTCAGAAGTTGCATACGAATTTTCTGAACTACAACACCCTCATCCTCTATTTTGCCGGCCAAGGGGAGACGAGTCTGCGGAGGGGCGAACACGAGGTTTTCCTATTTTACAGGTATAACAAGTTCATCTGTTGTACCAAGTTGAATAAGTGTTTGGTCGAAAATATGCCTATGACGGAAACCCTGGCTAGTGGTCACTCTCTGGCGCTCAGTCTGGCTATCATTGCCAACCTTCTGCGCTGCCTGGCTGAGACGACTGTCAATAAGATGGACCCGCACCAGAATGGACCTCTTTGGGTGTTCCAACTCTGGCTGCAGGTTTATTTCTCCACATTTCGGCCAGAAATCTCCAACCTCCAGTCGACTGTAGCACTCGGCCTTCAGTTGGCTCATCGACTAGTGCCTCATCACCAAGCTGAAGAAGTCTTCAAACACTTCTTCGGCCTAGATGTCCATTTCGACGACGAATTTTTGATATGTCGTCGTCAGGAATACCCCCACTCCATCAGACTTCCCACATCAACCTGGAATGAAAGTGAAGATGCTGGTTTTCGTCAAAACTGGGGGTCGTTCGTGTTAACTCCAGACCTACCCATTGGTTGCGATGCTCGCCGAGCAAGTTGGGAAGTCTACCACCCCCACTTTGCTGCCCGACAGCTTGGCTAGCTCCAAGGTTTCCCGGTGCTTCTACTTACTTCCCGCTCCCTTCTAAGCCGAGGACGCCTCTCTGGTTCCTCAGAAATGGAGTGCAGAGACACCGAGAATGAGTTTCAGGAACGGTGTAAGAAAATCCGCCTTTGACCAACTGTTCCTGAATATCTCGGCACCGACACCTTAGGCGATTGGTGGGAAGAATATACCCATGACTTTTTTGGCGATTCGGTCGAAGACGTAGTTAACAAATTTTTTGGTGATCGACCCACAAAAACTTCTGCCTCTCAACCTAAAGAGACGTCCCAAGGTATACGATTATCTCTACCTTTATTCTTTGAACACTTAAACGATTTTACTAATTAGATTTCGCTCTCTCAGGCAGTCGGGTATTGAAACAGGCAGACGTGGTCGCCCCGGCTGTGGCCAAGAAAAAATTGGCCCCTTTCTCCAAGACATCTAAAACCGCCGCGTAAAACACACCGAGCAAACGACCTTGCCTGGACACAACGACTGCAGGTGAAACCCATCGTCCTACAAAACGCGTCAAGAAATTGGTGAAGAAGGGAGCACGAGAGATTCACGTTATCTCGAGCCACACCACCGGAACGACTGCTCCTATTGCCTATCCTCCTGCTCCTGTTGTCCAGGTCTCAACGGAGAAACGGCCAACTCCAACTAGCCCGGCGCCCCAAGTCTACCCCGCCCATGAGGTCCCCGAGGTCACGGTCGAACCAGTTGTTGTACCGCTGGTCGAGACGCCTACATCTCAGGGGTAGACCATAGCACCCGTCCTGAGGGAAGCAACCCCTTCCGTCGGGAAAAATCTCCCCAAGAATCCAAAACAATAAGCGATCATCTTAAAAGAGGTATGATTATGCTGTTGGTAACTCCATTTTCTTATTAAATTCAGAAGTATTAACATCTCTTTTGTTTCAGGATGACGAGAGTGACGAGATTCAGCTGACGAGTCGTCCTTGACCAACCGAACCTCCTTCCATCGATCCTCCCCCTGTGGTTGAAGCGACCGATCAAGTTGATCTTCCTACAGCCAATCGTAGAAAAAAGATTCTCGTTGAGCCTAAAGCATCGTCAGAGACCCCAATTCACCCACAGGATCAGGACCTCGGCATTCCTCCTCAAGAAGCGACTTCGACTTTTGTAAGACCCAATTATTTTCTCTTGTTAATTTTGCTATAACAAGTCTGAATCGAGAAAAAATATTAAATGTCAGGTGCCCAATTATTCATTTCACCGAAAATTCTACGCGCTGAAGGGTTTATCTATATTTCCTGGCCACCTCAGTGGCCGTCGAACGTAGATAACCTTCATCGGCCGCGTGAATTAAGAAACAGTCTAAAACACTGGGCTCGGCCATTAAGCTCTCTAGGTTCGAGCAATGAACCAGGAGACATGGCCGAAGTCTTATCTCGACAGGTCTAAAACAAATCTCTCTGTTATATTCTTTTTCGATCTTTCTTTTGCCTAAATTATTTTCATGTGCAGCCCTCATGGGAAGTTGAGTTTGATGCTCTCCTGTCGAGTACTTCGGGAGCAGCTGGCTCTTCGGCAGCTACAACCGGGCCTTCCGTATCAACGGCCGAATCAGATGCTCTTGTTAGGTTGCATGAGCTCTTGTCTCTCTCAACTTCATAAGTCCTTGAATGACTGGGCCTCGATTCAGTGGGTGCCTGCCTAAACGATCTCGCAGCTGATGGTCAATTGAGCAATAACTATCAAGCGTCCTCTACCTTGGAACGAACCCGAGAATATTTCGGTATTTTCGAGAAAGCTCTTTGGGCAGAAGACGACTTGAAAGCTGCAATGGTCTTTCGAGTTGCTCTTCGTCCAAAGGTCGAAGTCTTAAAAGTGAAGAAAGAGACCCTGGCCGACCTTGACCGTCAAATTACCGAACTTCAAAATTGAAGGTCGGCAATTTCTTCCAGGCTTGCAAAGGATTTTGAGTCTGGCGACAAATCTTGCTTAACCGAATACGCGACTAGCGTGAAGCGGGTCGAGCAGCTGAAGATGGACAAGAGGAATCGGCAAGCTGAGGTCACGATGGGCGAGGTGAGGTGGTTGAAGTTGAAGGCTATTCTTGAATATCTCCTACTTTCATCACCCTAGAATTATTTGATCGTAAACTGATCGACCAACTCTATTTGTACACCTTTTTGCGAACTTAATGAAATGAACTTTTATTCCCGCGTCTCCCATGTGACTGGATAATATTTCTTTAAAAACCTCTCGTTGATTGGCAATTTGTGAACTACACCAGTTCGATCTCTAAGATGGTATGCCCCCTGGCCGAGTACTTTATGAATAGCGAATGGCCCTTCCCAATTCGGCCACCACTTACCGACCCTGGGGTCTTTAATTCCTACGGGTAGTATGGTTTGCCAAACCAACTCTCTTTCGTCGAACATTTTTTGTCTGACTCGTTGATTATACGCTCGCTCGGCGATCTTCTTTTGTGCCACTAATAAGTTATAAGCATCAAGCCGAGCTTCTTCTAAATCTTCTAACTCTTGTCTCATGGCTTGACTGTACTCAGCGTTGAACAAACTACTTTGTTCAATTATTCGCAACGAGTTTATACTTAGCTCGACTGGCAATATTGCATCGTGTCCATAAGTCAACACGTACGGAGTCGTTCCAGTGGCTGTCCATTCGCCTGCGGATAATACGACGTAGATTGCTCGAGTCGAATCTTTAGATTTGCTATATATTTTTTAAACCTGTCGGATGTAAAGATCGTACCGTTATCTGTTATGATGATTTCTGGCACGCCGAATCTAGTCACAATGTTTTCTTCTACAAATTTACAAACTTCTTTAGACGTCAACTCGGCATATGACTTGGCTTCAACCCATTTGGTGAAGTAGTCCGTTGCGACAAGTATCCACGCATGTTTGGATACACCAGAAGATGGTGTGATTTTACCGATTACATCCATGCCCCGTCCTCGGAACGGCCATGGTTTGGTGACCGAATGTAGTGATTCAGCCGGAACTCTCTGTATAGACCCATGGATCTGACACTGTACACATCCCTTAGCGTACTCAATACAATCCTTCAAAATACTTGGCCAGAAATAGCCTTGCAGCCGAAGCAACCAACGCATTTTTCGTCTATATTGGTGAGCTCCGCAAATTCATTTGTGTACTTCTGCCATTGCTTGAGCAGCTTCCTGCGGATCGAGGCACAGCAACAATAACCCATCCTCATCTTTTCGATACAACTCATTCTGATATAATACGTAGTTTGTGGCATGGACCCTTGTCCGTCGGTCGTGTTTTTCGTTGGGGTTATCAATATATCACATAATCGTCATTCTCCAATCGTCTGGTAATGCCTCGACCGCACATACCTCGATAGTGCCCTTCCATTCTAACAATGAAGGCAAGGACATGACCCGCGTACGGATCACGCAACTACATTGGAGAACTTGCTGATTAATCAAGGCCGAATGTGCTTGTCGTGACACAGGTATTTCTCGGCCTAATTTGCCCCCCAGGAGTTGTGCTCTGGAGGCTATTTGAGCTAATTCGTCGGCGTCAGTGTTATGAACTCGTGAATTGTGTTTGAAAGTAACGCCGTCGAAAGATTCGGCCAAATAGCTGGCAACCATATGGTAGGGCACCAGAGTACAACTCATGCAACGAAAGGTCCCGTTGAGCTGATTAATGACAAGTTCAAAGTCACCCAGAACTAGGACACGAGTTGCCCGTAAATCGTGTAGTACACCGAGGCCGATGAAAATGGCTTCGTATTCGGTCTGATTGTTCGTACAATCGAAATCGAGCTTGAGAGAAAAATACCAACGATTATGAATGAGGGATTGAATAACAATCCCAATGCCAGCCGAGACTTAAGTACTAGAACCATCAAAGTACATTGTCTAGTAATTATCACGTGTTTCTATCATGTCGATGTCAACATCATTGCCCTCGAACTCATACGGGGATGGATGTTGGGCCAAAAAATCGGCCAATGCTTGACATTTGACAGCTTTCTGGGGCATATATTGCAAGCTGAACTTAGAAAGGGCCATCGTCCACTTGCCGATTCAGCCCTTTACAATCGGCCGAGTGAGCATATAACGAATGACATCGGTCTAGGCAATGACCTGAGTGACTGACGGGAGCATGTAATGTTTGAGTTTTGACGCAGCGAAAAATAGGGCCAGACACAGCTTCTCGACAGCGGAATAATTAATCTTTGGTGGGTCCAGATTTCGGCTAAGGTAGAAAATGGCCTGTTCTCGCCCAGCATCATTGTCTTGTGAAGGAGGCATCCGATGGATTCTTCGGCTGCCGAGATGTATAGCTTAAGAGATCAACCCCGTCGTGGTGGGACGAGGACGGGTGGAGTTGTTAAGCAGACCTTGATCTACGTAAATGCCTCTTGGTGTTCTTCACGCCATTCGAAGTTATCGGAATCTTTGAGTTTCAAAAGCGTGGAAAAGGCTTTCATTTTCTCGGCTGAATTAGCAATAAAGCGATGAAGAAAGTTAATCTTGCCGAGCAAAGATTGTAGTTGTTTCTTAGTCGTCGGGGATAGAGCGTTGACGATTGCACGAGCCTTGTTTTCGTCTACCTCAATACCACGATGATGTACGAGGAATCCTAAAAAATTCTCGGCTAATACGCCGAAAGTACATTTAGCGGGATTCATCTTAAGATTGTGCTGGTGTATACGCAAAAAAGCCAGACGGAGGTCATCCAAATGTGTATGACGACGTTATGATTTGATTACAACATCGTCGATGTAGACTTCGACGATGGTACCAATCAAATCATGGAAAATGGTGTTCATGGCTCGTTGATATGTGGCACCGGCTTTCTTGAGGCCGAATGGCATTACGACCCATTTGTATGTGCGAAGTGCCCCCGGGCAACGAAAAACGGTTTTGTGAACATCGACTTCGACAATAAAAATCTGGTTGTAGCCAGAATGGCCGTCCATGAAAGACAACATTACATGATTGGCTGCGGCATCAATTAACAAATCTGATATTGGCATTTGGTATTCATCTTTGGGAGTCGCCAATATCATATTTGTTAATTGACGCCGCAACCAATCATGTAATGTTGTCTTTCATGGACGGCCATGCCAATCTGATATCGTCCCAGTGCTAAAGAAAAACGATGCCCTACGGAAATCGATACAAATGCGTAGGGTATCGTTTTTCTTTAGCACTGGGACGATATTGGCCAGCCACTCGACATATCGAGCGGTCCGAATGAATCCGGCTTTTAAAAGTCGAACTAGTTCGTCTTTTATGCCGAGCTGTACTTCGGTCGAGAATCGGCTAGGGGGCTGGCGGAAAGGCTTGCAACCAGCTTTGATGTGTAATTCATGTTCAACGAGGTTCCGATCAAGGCCTGGCATCTCATGATAACTCCAAGCAAAACAATCTTTAAACTCGTTAAGTAATTTACAGAGTTCGATTTTCATGGAGTGAGGTAATAATGCACTAATAAATAACGGCCGAGGGTCATCGGTTGGTCCAACATTGATTTCTTCTAATGGGTCCTTAACTTGAGGCCTACTGTCTTTGAGTTCGGTCGGTGCGGCCTGAACTTTATCTAACAATAATACGGGGCCGTTATCTTCCTCGGCCAAAAATTCGATAAAGTTAATGCCTGAATGTGGATGCTTTGAAATAGCATACCAATGAGCCAGCAGACGTTCCATAGTGGATGAAACCGCGGCTCGGCGCCTTTCTCTTTTGGCGTCAGTCATCAATGTTGGTAATTAGGTTGGCCAAGCCGAGTCTTGCCGAATCTTGGTGTACAGTTTAGACACCTAAGTCGATGGCTTTCTGGACTGAGATCCGAGTCGGCCGTCAATCTTCATTAAAACCCTGTAGGGTAATGTAGCCAACGTGATCATCGTAATAGCGAGCCTGTACCATGTTGGTTTCGAATGGCTGATTATCGGCTGGTGGACCACAACCGATTTGCCATCCCAAAAAATAAGAACTTGGTATAAAGAAGAGGGAATGCAATTTGTTTGATGAATCCAATCTCAACCGAGCAAAACATTATACTCGGTTTTGGAGTCAACGATAAAAAATGCGGTCATGTGATTGTGGCCGGTAATGCTTACATCTAAAGGGAGCACTCATTTGGCTTGGGATTTGTCACCGACGAAGCTACTCATGGTTATTCCTGATAGGATGAGTTCGTCGGTGGAACATCGTAATGCTTTCATAACAGATATGGGCATGATATTGACCGTCGCCCCACAATCAACGAAAATTTTGGAGATTGGATAACCTTCAATGTGGGCTGTGACATACAACGGCTTTAAATGTTGCAGATTAGCCGAAGATGAACATGGAAACAATATGGCCAGAGCTGCTTTAAGTTTGACGCCGTTATTTGCTTGCCCATTTTCGGCGGTGGCGACGAAATCAACTTGTGTTGCTTCTTCGGCCACCATATCACCATCCAAGAAATTTGGTTGGTGTATAGTTGGCTGGAATTCAGCAGGGAGAACATGAACCATACTGATTTCCATGTTCTCAAGGACTGAAGGGCCCATCGGATCTTCGTCGTCGTCTTCCAGGTTATTGAGGACTGTAGCATCGTGCGTTAGAGCATCCTCGACTTGATGGTCGGGTGTCTCAACAGGTACTTGCTCTGGTGCCAAGGAACCCGACCTTGTTTCCTTCTGACTGTAGTCGTCGAGCCCATTTGTTTTCGGTGTCTGACTTTGCTCCTGCAGTGTTTTTCAGGCGCGTTCTTCATAGGCGATACGAGCATCCCTTGTGTCTAGGTAGGCGTCCAAACGTCCAAATAAGGATACGGTCGAGAAGACTTCGAAGTGATATCGTAGATGTTGAAGGTCTTCGAGAGAAAAAATGAGCTCGGCTATATCAATGTTCGTGTATGGGTCGACCTCAAAGCCAATAACCCTAGGCTCTCATATGTGTTGGAATCTAGCTTTTATTGCTGGATCAGTGGTTTTTTGGATGATCTGTTCAGCATCCGGGCAAGTTAGTGCCAGGTCGAGAGCTTCTTGACACGCCTTGGGTAATCTATATAAATCGTTGGCAGAATATTTCTTGTGAAACTCTCTCATGTACTCCAAGGATTTGCCGAGGAATGGAGGGTGTAGATTTCGCCAAACTCTTATTAGCGGCTCTTTCTTAAACTGCTCGAAGCGAGCTTTCATCTCCCTAGGCCGAAGGAAGAGTTTGATGCGCTTCTCGGACTCTTCAATGGTAATTTCGAAGTCGCGATTGGTTTCCTTCTACCCTTGTAATTCAACCATGATTATTAGGGTTGGCCGATCATCTACGCTCCATACCGTCTCTTTCGGCTGCCATTTAGTGGCCGAAACAGTCCGGGCCGCCTACCGTCGAGCCATGCAATCTATACGTTGACGTTGACATTTCTGAGATTTGGATAATGCATTATACATGCCAGTAGGAGAATTGTAACTGTACCAACGTCACGTGGTTCAGGCGACCTGAAGGTTTTTGGATTCGCTGATGAGCTTGAGCTGCTGGAATTACGCGAATAATAATCTTCGTTATAAAATGACGTGTCGAAATCAAGAAGCCGTCTGACTGAGGTAGGGTCGTCCGTCCGTTTCTGGAGGCCGAGCCTATCGAACACTTTCTGGTGCTGGCCTCCACTAAGTTCCCTTGGAGGTGTCGCTGCGGCCGTAGATGGTTACCATGATGTTGGAGTCTGAGTCTGAGGCGGTTTCTCCTTTGGTTGGGTTAATATGACGCGTGCCTTGCAATTGCTGCACAGAACCATGGGCTCGTTGGTCTCTTTGGTGCTGGAGTCCGACATATATCAATTTTGTGGGTGGTTCGTTGGAAAATAAATCAATTTTGATTCGTGGCCGTGAGTTCTGCTTTGGGATGTGTTGTATTGGGAGAAACTTGGCCTTCCCTTTCCCTTTGTTCTTAGGCAAGTGGGTGTTTACCATACCGACTGTTGCCAAAGGGAATGGATCAACATCAACCATCATTTTTTTTTCAGGAAACTTTAGCTTGCCTTTATCATTCCAGCTTTGAATATCATCACGGAACACGACGCAATTGTTCGTGGTATACTTATTCGAGTTATGGTACTTGCAATACATCTTGCCTTTAAGCTCTTCGGCCTTGGGAATGTTATGTCCTGGTTGAAGTTTGATAATCTTTGCCAGTAACAACTGGTCGAAAATTGCATCGGCTTTGGTGATATCAAAAGTGTAAACTTTCGTTTTCACCGTCTCTTCAGTGGCTGAGCGGGTTTTGGCATCCTTGGACTTAATTTGAGTCAAAGCTTTGCAGACATATGTTTTATCTATTACTATCTCGGCTGCGTCCACACTGACGTATTGGGGATCTTCACCTTCGGCCAATGCGTAGCTGAACGTGGGATTTTTGTAAATCGTTCCTCGGGATGGGGAATTCGAGATCTTTTCTTCTCAGAGCAAGTAATCATATTGCTCGACATGCTGGGCTAATTCATACATATCCCGGAAGTTTGCCCCCAGGAATTTCTTTTTGTACTCCACGTCGAGCCCATTCAGAGCAAGCCTAACAAATTCGACTTCGGGAAGAGGTACTCGGCACCAATTCTTGGCCGATTTAAACCTTGTAAGATAGTCCATTGGTGACTCATCAGATGCTTAAGCCATCCTAGCCAATGAAAAAACTAACATTTCCATCCCCGGCCGATAGAACTGTTCGTGAAACTTCTCGACCAACTCCTCCCAGCTTTGGATAGAATTAAGTGGGAGGTTGATATACCATGTGAACAATGAGCTTGTCAACAAAAAGTTGAACAACCGTAGTTTATGGAAATCACTATTGACATCTCCGCATTGCGCAGTGAAATTGGCCACATGTTTTAACGAGGATAAGGACGACTCTCCAGCAAAAAGGCTGAAATCTGGAATCTTGAAACCTTTAGGATATTCGAATTTTTCCACATAAGTTGGATATGGATGGATGAATTTCGGAAACTTCGGTCCCTTTTTCATAATCGAATCGATCATCTGTTGGACCTCGGTCATATCGACGGATGTTGCTTCCATTCTTTGGTTGAATTCATCTGACCTACTACTTGATCCTCCATTTTTTTCTAAGTCAATCGTTTTGGGCCGAGTATACCCTACTTCGACCTATAGCGGATTACTTTTAAGTGGAAGCTGCCGAGCCTGACCAGCAGGTCCTCATTCGAAGACTCTGCTAACTAATAATTCAAGCAACTTGGTGTGGGTCTCACCATTATTTCGTATTACCTCGAGTAAATTGTTCATTTTTTGGACAAGTGTATGTTCAACTTGTTGAGATTGCTCATCAAGTCGCATTCGAAGAAACGACCTAGTTGGAGGGTCAAAGCCTTCACAATCGTCTTCGTCGCAGTCCTCCACTATTCCTTCAATGAAAATGCCCGCGGTTCGGTTAGGTACTTTTGTGTTTCGAGGCTGGGTACCGAGACAAACTTCATTTTCTCGATGTGTCACACTTGCAGCCTCAGGAGTCACAACAACGAGAGGATTTCGCGCATGTGACACTTCTTGTCCAAGACTCTGGACTGGCAGATCGGTCGCTGATTTTCCCATGGCTGTTTTCTTTTTTACTGATCGTGTCTCGATGGTCATGAACTTCGTAGTTTTAGCACTCGGTCCCACAGGGCGTGCCAAAATGTTGACCCTAAAAACTACCAAGCCTACGTGGCGCGCAGGCCAAGTAACTAATAAGCTAACTACGTCCTTTGGTTGATGCGGGGCGTGCCAACAAGTCGCCCGAGGAGTAAAATGTGTTGATGTTGCGTTGAGTGCAGGGCTGACTTCTAGAGCCTGAAGACAAGGCTGCTAGTTCTGCGAAGTTCATAAATCGTTGGTGTCGAATTCGGTCACGGTGATTATATTTGTAAGAGTATAAGCACGCCGAATCGACACTAGAGTATAGGGACACGAGTACTCAAAAGAGATGTATGTCTTGATGGTGAATGTGGTTCGCCCGTCAGAATGCCGAACTCTAAAGCCCACTTGTGAGTATCCGATCATAAAACAACTCGGTGTTCAAAATGCCGAATCCTAGTAAACTGTAACACCTCACTTCGCCGAAAAGGCTAATGAGATGACCTCTGTCAACAAGGATTCAAAAATCCTTCTCGACCGAGACTTGGATAGGTAACCAGTCGGCCTCGACGCAGTGCTGTTTGTCCAAACTGAAGGTGCTTCGCGATCAGCTGATTCTACGGCGACAGTGCTGTTTATTCAAACTGAAGATGTTCGCCGGTTGCCTTCACAGTGCTATTTATCCAAACTGAAGATGTGTTGGCGGAAAAAGAAAATAAAAATCTCAAGGTGTTTGAGAAGTTTCGCGTAGAGCGAGAGTTTGTGCAGGGCAGTTTGTGTGTTGAATTTGAGGGCTTTGAACGATGTCATCCTCCTTCTATTTATAGTAGCCAGCCTGCTTCTAATTGAATCACAACCATTCTCAGATTAGAACTCCTTTCCTCGATCCAACCTTATCTCGGCCAGTCCTACTCCTACTAGGACTTTGAACCCAACCCATTATCAGGCCGTATTCAATCTCAAACTTTTACATCCTTATCCTATCGACACTCTTTCTCGTATCAGGATTCAACCACTCACGGATTCCTAAAAAGATACGGCCGGCCTTGGCTATGTGGCCCATAAGCCGGATGACCCCCAACGACTCCTAAGCACGGCCTCTGGGTCGAGAACAATTCTAAACTCGGCCCAAACCAATATTTTGCGCCTAAACAGTTTGTACTTGGAAGATTTTGGAGCAATGCAAATAGATGCAACTCTACTATATTGTGACAATACCTCAGCCATTTCAATGACAAGAAATTTGTGTTTGATCAAGGATCAAAACACATCAATGGAATGTATCACTACATCATTCCTCAAGAATATCATCAATTTGATTTACTGCAAATCAGACGAACAAATAACATATATGTTCACCTGGCTCAGCCAAAGGATTGCTTTTACTATCTCAGAGGATTGCTTGGTGTGAAATCACTTACGAGCTTAGAAGGGAGTGTTGAAGTAAAAGTACTGAGGGATGATTTCTTAAAGCTCAAGTCTAAATTATGTTTTTTTTTTTCTTCTTTTTTTTTTTGTCTGTTAGCAAGTGAAATGGATGGCTGAAATTAGTTTTTGAAGTAAGGTTCAAATGTTGCCAGTTGTCATAGCAGCTGGTGGTGTGAGTTGAGAGAGAGAGAGAGTAGATTTCCACTTGATATTCACAACTTTGAAGTGTAGAGAGTTCGTACAACGGTTACTTCTCTTCTCCTTCTTCCTCAATGAAACACTGAGATTTGCAGATAATTTACTTCCATTTTAACTGCATATGTTCCTTCGATTCAGTTCAGAATTAATCCCTAATCATTTATATAAAAGTTAATAGTTACTCTCATAAGTGGTATCATTACGATGTAACTAAGTTTTAATCTTGATGACATCATTGTTTCATAGTTGTTTGTTTTATGTTTAAAAAGTGCATTATTCGTCCACAAAAGAATGTAACTAGTAAATCGTGTGAGTGTGTTTCAATGTTATTTAATATCTAACAGTTTGCTAAATCTTCTCTCCTCCAAGCTAAATGTAGCTAGTAACTATTCGTTTTTCTACTTTAACTTGAGATATAGCTAGTCTGTTGGACTTGAACTTATTTTTAATTTTGTTGAATTTTCTACGTATATAAAATAGTCAAAACAAGTGTGTTTTAACTGACTTATCAAGATGCTCTAATGAATTTCTTCGTGATAAATATTTTGACAGATGAATGCATCCGTGTATATTATAGACCAACAATACATGTAAATATTATAAAAAGAAGACGATGGGCGGTTGAATATGTTGATACCGAAAGGGCCAAGATCGTAAGAGAGATGTTACAAAAGCTAGCTAGGTGGTGGTACTCAGTATTCTTTATTGCGATGACGATGCATGATTACCCTTTGAAGTTTGAACCCCAAGCCCAAGCGTAGTTTTCCATGCGCAAATACGCTATATATGGATATATATTGGTTTACATGCACAAATACTTCGATATATGGATATGTCTTTGTATCTCACTTTCCTCAGACACATATATTCAAGCTGCATGCAATATTAAGTTAATTTTATAAATATCTAACGCAAGTTAGTAGCACTGACAGAGGTTGAATTTTGTTTGGAACTGCATGCATATGACGACATTTCAATCAGTCCCGCCGCTCTGACTTGGATAATTTTCAGCACTCTCGCTCCCTCTGGTCTATTCTCTCAGAAACTTCTTTCAACTTTTAGCTAACTACTTGTCCTTTTGGGCCAACTTGTGTTGCGCATATCTTTGACAAGCATCAGAATCAAGTCCATGACCACGTTCTTTCTTTTTTATTTTTGTAAAAAAAGACTAGTTTGTGGCTTCATCACGGCAGTCCATATTTTCGAAGGCCGGAAAGACTTATACAAGCATTTCGGCCTCCTCCTAACCACTATCGTGCGATTCACCTGCGACAGGAATCGAACCTAGAACATGCCATGTGGAATACAGTAATACCGGCCTGAAATTCGTCCCTAACCACTTGGCCTCCCTCGTGGTGGTTCATGACTACGTTCTTTGAACTTCTTCAACGGTTGTTATTTGAGGATTGCTGTAGCTTTTTTTATAAGATTGACGCATGTTGTTTGATGATAATCAGTTATATAGTAAAGCAGTTGTGAATTTAGAAAATCGTAATTTAAAGTGTTTAACGTGTGAAAACAATGTAATTATATGAAACTATTTTAGTTGTGGATAACGATTAAAATGGACGAGTTATGGTGAATGTGATGATAGTGATCGTTGTGGTAGTGGTGTCAACCATGGAGGGTAGGGTGGAGTAGCAGCAGCATTGGTGTGCGGTGGTGTCTGTTGTTGGTGGTGGTGGTGAGGGAATTGGTGGTGGCATCGATGGTAGGGGTGGAAATAGTGGGGAGAGGTAGTAGCAATGATGACGAGACGATGGACGTGGTCATGGCAAAGAGTCAAAGACGATGGTAGGGGGTGGTGGTAACGATGGTGGTGATGGTGGTAACGGTGGTTAAAAAGTCAGACGGTTCAGATCATTTGGAAGAAAATGTACTATATCAGTATTTTTCTGAAGAAGATCCAGATTCAGTAAACATAAATTCAGGTTGAGTGTACAAATAAGCATATGTACAGTCACAAATATAAAAACAGAAACTAGAACAGAACTTGTGAACGTCTTTGGGTTTCTGGCTCCACAAAGTAAACACCTTCAAGCATCGGCCTTATTTTGCATTCTTGTACATGTTATCGATCAAATCCTGTGCATCAAAAGAATTTTCACTCAGCGTTTTCACCCCAATTAACATCTTTACATGTAAGAAGCAAGTGACCATAAACGAATACTCATCGAAATTAATCGGGTGTAATTTTGATCATAAATAACTTCCAGTCAGTACTCTAGATTTGAGCTGAGAAAAAATTGTTGTATCTAAATGGATTATCCGCTTGGATGATCGCTGCAACGGTAACAACTATTAACCTCCCTCAACCCGGCTTCATGGTTCATAATGGATAGACGGAAACAAATCATCTATCTAAACAGCCACATAGAATATGCATTCTTAGGTCCCTATATCAGATATCATGACTTCAAATGAAGCTAAGAATGCTTTTTGGAATGTGTCAAGCGAAAATCAAGCAATGAATGTCCAGTTACCATAGTGGCGAAAGGGTGTTGAACACGGCGTTCAAACTTGACATTATGCGTATGTAAAAAACAAGCATTTAGAAATTTCAGAGAACATAACAGGAATAAGAGCTACCTTGTAGTATTTAAGCAACTGGGGTCTCTTTTTCTTGTATGTTGGAGTGATAAGGTCACGCTCCATGTCAAATGGTTCTGGGTCGAGGTGAACACCTTTTATAACCTCAAAACCTTTCAACTGCAAGAACACAAGAGCGTCATAAACAGCTTCATAATATTTTTCAAAAGCCAAAAATAATTCCCTGCCCAATGACTACAAATTTAAGGTACTCAAATTAAGAAAACAGAAA
Organism: Malus fusca; assembly: GCA_035220775.1. Lineage (NCBI taxonomy): Eukaryota > Viridiplantae > Streptophyta > Magnoliopsida > Rosales > Rosaceae > Malus > Malus fusca. The sequence goes on from CM069064.1 coordinate 26,740,365, forward strand.
CCTTCTTCTCTTTAGCGATCTTGTTCAGCTCTCCAAGTATGTATTCTTTCACCTTTGCATTTTCACAAAGAGATTTGAAGTCACCAGATATACCATTTTGTTGAGCCCAACTTTCAACTGCTTGCTTGTTGGGGTTAACTACCGCGACCAGGAAGGACTCAAAGCTGTTCCCATAAACCCATATCTACAATTTGCAGAACAAATTACAAATCATCAGACTAGTATAAATTCACGTCAAGCGGTTGAAACAAATCCCACTATAATAAAATAAGAATATTGCATTTAATGCATGCATCACTTAAATACGCAAGTCATTATATCCAAAAGAACATTTTTATATTAAAGAGGTGCATGAGAATATAAAAGCACAAAGAAAATTGCAGACAAAATAGTGTAATTTTGAAATACAATTACAAAGCTGAAGGGCATACCGCGTCAATATCAGAAAAAAGTCCATAAATATTCTCCAAGTTTTCAACTGCAACATACTCTCCTTGTGAAAGCTTGAAAATATTCTTCTTTCGATCAATGATTTTCAAGCTTCCATCTGGTTGCCACTCACCAACATCCCCTGATGCAAAGATAATTATGCGCAAAGTTAAACGTTTGAAGTGAAAGATATGGGAGCCATAGTAGACTACGAAATACATAAATATACAAACCTGTATGGAACCACCCATCGATCATAACCTCTTTGGTGAGGTCCTCACGTTTGTAGTACCCTGAAAACAAAGTGTTTCCCCTTACACATACTTCTCCACGCGGTGTGTCTGAAAGAGCATCATATCCCATTTCAGGGACGGATTCTAGGCACACATCCACATTTGGAACAGGAGGACCCACAGTGCCAAGCATTGACAGCTCATTTGGCAGTGATACAAATGTCCCCGCACAAGTCTCTGTTAGACCTACAGTAGCATATATATGGAATGCGTTATCAATATATCCAGCAAGATTCAATAAAGTCGAAGATAAAATGAAAATTAGCTTATATAATCCTAGCTCCTGAAGATTGCTTTACCATATCCTTGTAAAACATGAGCGCAAGCCACCACTCGTAAGAAAGCTTCTACATGAGTAGAAAGAGGAGCAGCTCCAGATAGAATAAGTCGCACCCTACCGCCCAATCCTTGCTTTACCTGAAGTGGTCAGAACATAAATTAGGCTCAATCTAGGAAGAAAATATGGTTCCAATTGCTGTTCATAGCATATAGAGCATGTTCAAGAAGAAAGTAAAAAATAAAACATTCCACTACCTTACTAAACACAACTTTGTCAGCAATTGGAGACGCCTGTACATGCCCATGGCCATTTTGCATGTTATGATACTTGCTGCAGCACCAGATCAAACATATCAGATTGTAATAACAACTATCCTGTTATCTACTGCCCTTAAGAACACAAGTATCTATATCTACTTCAAGCCTTAATATCTAGTAGGCATAAGGTCACTAAATTTGCACTGAATCCACACAGGTTGTATACACACAACAAACAAATAGACAGGATATTTTAGGGGAAAAATAGCAATCCACATGCAAATACAATGCATCTTGTTTACAAAGTAAGAGAAGAAGGGTACAAGGGATAGGATAACTCACAAATTCAAGCTTCTTTTCACAACAGGCATGTAGAATTCGATAAGAAATAATATTTTACTACTGATCAAAGCAAAGAATGGCACTTACTATGAATATGCAACATTGAACAAGGTCTTTTTCAGAAAGCCGCCTGATGAAATCTTCTGTGTCAAGCCTGGAAATGTGCATAGAAGTTATATAGCATATCAGTTTTAGTTATTACGCATTTATTTGATGATATAATTGCATCAACGAGTAAGAAGCCTCAGTTCTGTGACTAAAATCATGCACTAACAAGGGATCCCTCCACTGAGATGAATAGGTTCATTACTTTCCACTCATGTGAAAGATCCAGAAAATCAAATTCATTGGAAAATTCATCCAGGTAAATAATATACCTGTATTACCACTATTCCCAAAAGCTTATGATGTTACAACTGGTCTATGATTACTTTATGTTAAAACAGACCCCTCACATGTGAGCCTCTCTCCACCATTGGATCCCAACTTGTTAATATTAGAAGGTTGCAACTGCACGAATTTCAACCTAGGGTCTCTTGTTCAGGTACCATGTTCATGTTTTGTTGGTTTGTCACTGTTCCCAAAAGCTTAAGATGTTGGCATGTACTTATATAGTTGAACAGTACCTGCGTAGATTCTGTCTAATACACGTGGAACAGCACAGAAGATAGTCGGTTTTAGCTCCCCAATGTCTTCAGTTAATAATTTGACATCCTGCAGAACAAGATATAACTTATATGTCAATATCACACTTGTAATTTATGGTTAGAAACGAACAAGAAGTAATTGTTCTCACCCCACGCCAAAACCCTATTTGGGCGCCAGTCCAGATAAATAACTCCTCAATCACCCGATCGAAGATATGTGCCAGGGGAAGAAATGAAAGATATACATCCTCCTCACTGAGCTTTAAAAATGAAAACGAAAACCAAATATATTTTGCAAATTGTCAGTATTTTAAAACACAAGTAACCAGTTCTTATTCTCACAAAATGAGGTATGTAGGTTGAAATGAAAAGGAACTCACCTGTTCATTTACACTCTCTAGCAAACGCTTCACCCCAGCCAGAAGAGTAATGATGCTTTCATTGGATATCAGTACTCCCTTGGGGTCACCAGTTGTTCCACTAGTATACATTATAGTGCAGATATCACTTTTCTTTTTTACTGGAAGGTCATACTCTTTATTCTCTCCCTGCAGGAACATATTTAAAACTTAAGCCAGCAAAAATGAACAGTATTGATCATTTGGAAATGAATAATTAACAAACTGTGCATGAAATATGACAATTAAAGCCAGATCCCCTCCTCGAACACATTACAGATTTCCTCTAAATTATCCGACAGTAATTATCTTTCAAAAAACTGATTAGCAGTTCAGTAATTCCACACAGATAGAGAAGCACCATTTGCAACTTTTAAACAGCGCTCAACACAAGAAGAGTACTCCCATAAGAAATTTCCCAACTATTTTCTCCATAAAAGTGATGTTGAGGCCCTTGTCCTTCTTTTCTTTTCGGATAACTTTCTTTGGCTCACAAATATAATTTATTACATGAGAAGAGATTGGGAGGAAAAAAAATATAACCCACCAATTGCAGAAATTCACTCCATGAATATAACGTCACTCCATACTGCCCAAGTGTTTCCTTTTGTTCAGGTGTAACATTGCCAAAGCTCACAAGTGCTGTAATTAAAATAAAGATGAAGAAGTTATTTCTAATTGATAGCAACAGATACATACACTAAGAATCTCGAAAATAAATTGAGACATATCAAACTTACTCTTCAGATATTTTGCCGCACCAGGAAATGTTTTCAACAGCTGAAATAAAGGGCAGTGAAAGAACAGGGCTTGAATAAGCACTAGCAGCTTTAAAATGTTTGAACTCTAAAATTGTCACCAACTCGCATTTTTTTACACAGTTACTGTCAATATTCAACCTATATTTGAAGTATAATCTGACAACAGTATCCTCTGATGTACCTGTACCACATTAAAGCTTTACTAAGCAATAAAATAGAAGATACAAAATTGTGTACCTCAGGTATCTTCTTTTCTTCAGCAAAAGCAATTGAAACTTCAGCATGGCATATGATAAATTCCACAGCACCAGCACCTAAACCATATATCGGAGATTAGGGACAAAATATAAATAACTATTGAAAATCATGAAAAGTGAGTTAAGGTACACCTCAACTATTTCAACCAAGCCTTCAACCCAACTGATTGGGGTGGGCTACATAATAAAGAAGAGATATGCCTACCTAGAGTGTCATATAAAGGCACGCAATAGAGTCCATGAGCATTGCAAGCCTGCAGAAATGTTTTATTGTTAACTAGAGTTTCCTAGAGCAAAGGATATTTATGTAAAAGTAACAAAAAATGAATGAGCTACAACTCAGAGAATGTGCATGCCTAAGCAGGGATACCAGACACAAAATAAAAATTTCCCGATGTAAACTCCTCACTTCAGAATTCAAGAGGTACCACAATGGACAGGAAAAGAGTTTTTTTCTTGTTTCTTTCACGAACCACATCAGTAGAAAATATGAAGTAACAAAACAAACTATGGCTTGAAGGTACTACCGGCTTTATCATGTAAGCATTTTTCTAAACAGGTAGATGAAAATGAAAAAATACAGCATACCTCCATGCTCATAATCCATTCTGGGCAGTTGACACCATATATACCACACTTGTCTCCCTGCAATCAGCAATAAATACGTTGAATCATAATCTGCACATCAATTCCATGCAAAAGTAATTCGCAAAGTATTGAATAAAAATTAAATTAGCGAATGATAACAGATGATGACATACTTCGACCACACCACAACCGCGCATGGCATTTCCAACTTTGACTACCATGTCATAAACTTCCTTATAAGTTAGCCACACATATTTACCAGCCTGCAAAGAACCAAAATTTTCCATATTAGCTACAAGCCAAAAGAATGAGTTAGAAAGCATGCTATGGCGTCAGATAGACACAGATGATCTACAACTACGATATTATACCTTCCCATTCACAATCTCCCGACGACCAAGCATGGGGTTTCTGGGATTTTTCTCCACTGACATGCTGCAAAACAAGCAAGATAACTTACAAACAAGAAAAATTCATACATAAAATAATTTAGTCTTCGATTGCGGATAGATCAGATCAAAGTGTTATGCTTGTTCCATGGTAAAACTGAACCACCCATTTTTCATAACAAAGCAGAGCTCTTTAACAAGCATGATCCAAAAAACCATACTTCTTCGATTAAATTACCGGATTGAAAACAGAGCTCTTCAGCAATCATTGTGGATTTCGGGATCGAAAAACCAAAAAAATATTTACCGTTAAATTTTTACTGCATCACTTTAGCATGGTCAAAACTGAATGTATTGCATTCAGATTGTGAAAGCTGCCAGTTTTTTTTTCAGTCAAAGCCACAAACTTCACAACCGAAAGTACAAAGTTACAGAATTTGACACTAGAATTCTCAGAATATACACAGAAAAATCCGTACCGTGCTCGATTACTGAGAAATAAAAAATCAAGTAGAAACAAAATCCTTTCGGAAATTCAAACTTCAAATCCTCAGAATTTCATAATCCGATATAAACGAAGCATCAAACCTCAGTCAACTTGTTATTTTAAACTTAATTTTAATAAAAAATTGGATCAAACGACAAACTTCCAAGCAAAAAATCACTTATATTAATTTTCTTTCGTTTCCTTGCGCTTTCTCGGCAACCAAACAGAAGAATTGGATTAAAAAATAATAGTACCGGAAAACATCCCAGCAACTGTCCATTCCGGAAATCGCAGGTGGAAAGCCATCCTTGGCGAACAGGCTCCGGTACACAGGTCCCTGCGACGGCTTGCCGTCCTTGGCCTTCTTGGCCTTCTCCACTTCTATCAGATACTTGTACTTTGTCGCCGCCATTTCTCAAATCACAGTCGGATCGCGCGGAGAACCCCCTCTCTCTCTCTCTGCAAATCTGAGAAAATCGAGAGAACACAGAAAATGGGGAGGGTAGTTAGAAATATTTATATGGGAAAAAATAATAGTCAATGAATTTAGGTGGCAGTGGGTGGGTAGTTTGGTAAATTCGCTCACGATTTCAGAGGCTCTGCCGCTCGCAGCTCAACCGCTCGCAGGTGGTGTTTTTACTTGTAGACGAAGACGAGTTCACTGAGTCACTGAGTCAGGAAAACGCAGAGAGGAGAGGACCACAAAAGGAAGGCTTTGGGGATTTTCGCTTTGGTTTTTTGGGTGGTGGTTTTGCGGTCGAGCCTCTGTGCGGAGAGAGTTCAAAGTTATAAGACTGGTCAGTAGAACTGACGGCTGTGATTTCAGGGTCTGGTTTTGTTTATGACCGTCCGATCTTGATTTTTTTTTAATCTTTTTTTTAATGGGAAAAGAAAGAGGGAAAATGATCATCGCCGGATTCTTTTTTTGAGAATCCCGTGATCGTCACCGTTCATTATACATTGTGCGGTAAAAAATTATTTAAATTTTAAATTTTAAAATTAAATATAAATAGTACCTAACGAAAATTGACCGTACGATGTACAATGAACGACTACGATCACGGGATCCCCAGGCGAGGATCCTTTTCCAAGAAAGAGAACTTCTTTTTACTTTTTGAACAAATCAAGTTTTCTCACTTTGGCTAACTTGAAAAGGTAGCAATTGTCTTTGCACAATTATCTCTACTAATTAATAAAATATTAATTGTCAATCAAAATTCTATGAAATTATCAGTTTAACTCTCTAATTAAAACAGAATATGAATAAGAAATATGGGGCAGAAATGTAATTTCATACAACCAAATTTTGCAATTTTTTTTTCAAAGCCTCACCTAAATGTAATAATAACATATCTCTAATTAAAAAAAAGAAAAAAAAAACCAAATTTCTAGAACAACAAAAAAGTTGAACAAAATCGTATTCAAAGTCATTTGTTATATTTTTCTTGGTCCAAAAGGAAACAAAGACAAGTCTTATGAAGTGTTTACCAAACCAGAATTGAAATGAATGAATCAGAATTGTCCTGTTTCCAAGTCATTCCGTTGTAGAATTGTATTGTTTCCAAGTCATTCCGTTGTTTACTAAAATTTTAGGGAATGAAAAACACATGGGGCCCACCTAAAATCCGTAATCACACTCCGGAAATTCTAGGATTTGGATTCCTAGAGAAACTCTTCATCCGGATTCTAACTTTTATACCAAAACGACCCTCATGATTTTTGGCTAATCCAAAAGTACCCTAACACAAAGTCCTGCAATTTCATCTTTATCAACTCGCGGTGAGCTCCAATGGCGATGGCAGTGGAAACAAATTCAAAACCACATACAATGATACAAATCAAAACAATCATGAGAATCAAGTTTCTAACAAAACCCAGAATGAGCGAGAGATATGGGTTCCTTCGCATCTTTGTTTTGAGAACCAAAGAGGGCTCTGACCCCTTTTCTTCTTACTACTTATTGCAATTTATTTTTCTCTTTAATAAATTACTTTTATGTAATGTTTTTTTTTCTTCTTAAAATCGATAGATGTGCTTCTACAAGGTAATAAAATGTAAAAATATTTGTTAAATGTTTGCCCTTTGATCTTAACTCCTAACTAAAATGTTATTAAAAATAAATATAGGATAAAATAAAACGAAAAACAATAAGGGCATTTCATTGATCTTATTGATTTATATTCCTATTCATCTGAATTAGTAAACAACTTCAACAGTAATCTGATTCTAAATCCAACTCCTCCTCAATCCAATTCCTCCTCAGTTCAATTCATCCTCAATCCAATTCCTCTATTTTGATTACAGTTACATAAACGTGTCATTAGTCTATTCATGTAGACAAACCAACCAAAATGCAAGTGTGGTCGGAGGAACGGCTTTCCTGGCCACAACTCGCACTCCCTTTTTCTTTGGTTTGGTGATCGGTGCATACAAGGAACTTTCTCTTAAATCTGACCAACATTATCTGTAGTCGAAGTACATAATTATGAACGGCTAGTGATTTTAACGCTCTTCTTTTAATTTTATGCACTTTTGTGAGCGAGAAAAAAATACAGATTATATTTACTTTCGAGTGCAAATTGTTAAAATTGCCACTTGCCAAACTAAAGAACTACATAATGGTTAACTGTCTTGCATTCAATTTAAATGCAGGCTTGCAGCTGCAACTAAAGTTATTAATTGTGCTCTAAGGTCAATCCATCAATCCACCTTCTACTTTTTCGTCATGTGGCCCTCTTCTATCTCATTAGGTTTAACAAATTATTCATATTATTTTGAAAAATCATGCATGAGATGGTAGCTTCGTCATATCTTCTCGTTCCCATTCCGCAGCTTTGTACAATAATCAAAAGTGTTTGTTTCGAGATCAGCTTTCAAAAATCATATCTGCACATAATAAACTAAACTAAAAACTGTCTAGCCGTTTAATTAACGTTGACACGATAATTTAGTGTTTAAAACAGGTTGATGAATAAAATATTTTTAATTTATTCACTGGGAGGTGCAAAGGATACACGCTACTTCAAATTATACAAAAAAAATAAGAAGAGAAAGTTTGAATTCAGAATATAGTGGTTAACATTCTTTGTGGCAATCTTCTGTTTGTCCAATAGCTGAATTCTCCCTTCTTTTCATTTTTATTTTCGGAAAAAAAGTGAGGTGATGTAATTGACTGATTGGAATCGGCTGGGGATGCATTTCCTTATTTTCTTCACCCAGATTCATACGTTATGGGCAATGCATTATGCATGTTGGTAAACCACTCAGACTCGGTCTCCTTTTTGTTTTACGTTTTCTTATCAACCATAGTCCAACACCAAAAACGAAGCCTACATAATCGGAATTATATCTATTAACTAGGGCCGGTCCTGAAAATTTGGAGGCTGACAAGCTTTCGAAGTGAGGTCCTAGAGTTCTCTAACTCTGGATCCTTTTGTACACTAATATGTATAAAAAAAAATTACTGAAAATTTAACTTTCCCCCTCCAAACCCATTTTTTCTAGCCTCTAGCCCATCATATAATATTTGTCCAAATAAAACCCAATGATTAGGACCTGGCATTTCAAACCCGACTCGTTAACCTGATCCGACCCAACCTGTTAAAATGAGTATTCGGGTGAATGTTTAACGGATCGAGTGGTTAATGGGTCAACCCGTTAAGCACCCGTTAAATAACGGGTCATTTTGGGTGAACCCGCGAAACTCGTTAACCACCTGTTAACACCCGTTATTGAGGACTTTTGTGTAATTTCAATTGTCAATAATGAAACCCTCCCTCTGTCTCGCATTGCATTGCACTATTGCAGTACAAGCACGTCGTTTCTGAGAAGTTCTCCCTCATCTTTTTCCTCATAAATTACCACTATCTCCAGCGTCTTCTTCCACTCCGACGTGCCCTCATCTTCTTCCTCCGAGTCCTCCGCGTGCCTGAAGGGAAAATATGAGATTTCATGTGGGATTTCTAGTGACTAGCGTGCATATACAATTCAAAAGTTTATATATGAAAGCAACGGAAGCATGTTATCAAATAATATCAAAGCTATAGTCATGCAAATCCCCTTCAAGATGCATAGGTTTATGTCAGATGCATCAAAACAATTTATTGAAGAACAAAGTGTAGGAGTAGTTTTATACCTCTTGATCTAGACTTTAGACCAATGATGGACCACCTCCAAGCCCTTTGTTGTTGGAACTCCTTGAGCCTAGCCTCCCTCCTTGCCTCCTCCACTTTGTTAGAATGAGTGCTCCTTGGTTCTCCTTAAGTCTCCAAAGTTGAAGACCTATAAAGATCCTCACCCACTAGTGTAGTGAGAAGGATGAATGAATAACCAAAAGGGTGAAAAGATGATTAGCTAAACCCCCCCTTTGGTGGCCGGCCCTTTGAGTGTTGAGAGAGATATTTTCTTTTTCTCTTTTGTTGTTTTAACACTTCAAAAAACCCTAATGAAACTTGTGCTATAAAGTTCCTTTTATAACCAAAGAGAAACAAGTCAACATTTGACTCTCTCTCTCTCCCTCCTTTGGCCAGCCCCTTTAGTGTTGTTTGGGCTTTGGGCTTTTATTATTTCAAGTCATCATATGCTTGAATAAAAGCCCAATGGGTTTAGGCCCAATGGGCCCAATTAGACCCGAACTTTTCTTTAAGCCCAAAACGATCTTTTATCGCTTTTATGATTTCTTTAGACATTCTAATTAATCACAACACTTAATTAATCCAATTAATTATTTCCATCATCCATTAGTTACTCACTACAAAAGTGTATTGGTGAACAATCATTTTAGGTTCTAATTAGCAAGGCAGTGAGGTGATTGGCACCAATCCAATTGATTATTTTTAATCCAATCATTTAGTGAATTAAAACTTACTTTTAATTTACCTTCTTCTTTGACGACTACATTTAATCATCTAGAAGAACTCACAAGCCATGAGTGACATCTAACCATATATCATGGCTACCCAAGCTAATGAAGAATTTGTTCGGAGAACCTATTCAGTTGGAATTACAATGTAATTCGATCATTCTCTAAAACAATACTCTCAATCACATTACTAGGGTATGGATATATTATGTCAAACCCCTAATGTGATTATTCCTTCTTATATGATTCAATTCAGTCGTATAGGAACACTTTCCTTTATTACGCTCGATACTTCGGCCGAAGATTCCCGAATCATATCTTAGAGTATTCATCCTCTCTTAACGAGGATTAGAGATTCCTTGTTGCGTATTCACTTGCCTCCATGACTAAGTGGCTTAACCCCAACTATGCCTTGGACACCCTCGGATGGAGTGACTTTGACATAATCAAAGATCAAGTACCTAACCACAAGACAACTATGATGCCTCAGGTCAAAGGACTACTTACATTATTCCAACCATTAGAGTTACTTGCTTGACATGTGAGTAGACCTCCATGCAAGTACTCTCGTTCAATTGTGTTCAGTGAACTCATTCCCTTAATGAGCACCTACATACCTGTCTTAGTGTCACTACACGAATGGGACGAGACTTTCCATCCTTCCAATTGAAGCAGACATAGTATGTACCGGTCTATGCATTGTCAGTATCCCTCTGACAATCCTATGACCAGGAACCTTTTGGACATGATGGTTATGTGAAGAAAGTCTCTATAGTCTAACATCATTAGATTACTTCTTCCATCGATCCATTGTCCATGGATTCACTTTTTAGGACATATATCGTATGTTGAGATAGTCCTAATTAGTATCTTTGCCATTTGATGTACAAGAATCATCTATACATCCATTCATTGTTCTGAAAGGTTTCTTCCAAAGATTGACTTTCAGGGCATATTTCCAACAATCTCCCACTTGCACTAAAGTCAATCACTAGTGTATCTCATACATGCTAGTTGAGTGAGCTTATGCTCGTAGGTTAACTTGGTTATGCATTAATCCTTTTTATTTAAAAGCAATTTACTTATCAAATGTTTCCAAAACATTTGATGATGTCTCTTTCTTGTGTTCGAATACTTTGATGAGACCTTGATTCCATGGCTTGAGCTATCGCCCCATTACATCGTAGTGTCCAACTAACGACCTTATGGTTTGGATTCAATCATTGGTTCTATAAGAACCCCTTCTATTCAAAACACCTTTTGAAGCAGTTTCTAAAACAATATATCGCCATATATTTCATTTGTATACTTTATACATACTTTGCTCCAACCTTGAGACCATTGTAGTACAATACTAACAATACATTCATATGATTAGTACTTCATCCATTATGAAGTTCCATTTGTTAAAATGGGTTATTTTTCACTTTGGTTAATAACCTAAGTGAATACACGCTTCCAGAGTCCCACTCTGATGTTCCTTTCTCAAAGGCAATAATACTCTATCAGTTGCTATGGTTCTGATCCAGGGCTATAGTAATATCTTAAAGTGACAACCCCTGTGGCTTTTCACCTTTGGATATCATCTCATAAATCCATACATGTGTCCCTTTTGTGATTTTATGACACATTCATTATAAGGGTTATGAAAGTGATTTTCTATCATATAGGATAATTCAAACATTACATTAATAAGGCATTCACCACATTACATTAATATGATAATTCAAACATTCATAATGTTTAATACAAAAAGAATTAGCTCTATACATTTAGAGACTAATTAAATACCTTCATACATTTAGGCACTAATAGTGGTCTTCCATCATATGAAGCCACTTAATAAGTTCTTAACAAAATAAGAAAGTTTAAAGATTATCTTTAAATGCCTAACAAACTTCCTAAGTAGTAAGCAAAAACATGGTGGCCAAACCATTCTCCACACTTTTCTTTGCGTGTTCCTCTTCCACTTGGCTCCTCCACCTATATACAATTATACAAGTGATTAGCCCTTTATATCAAATATAAATTTTTAGAAGATCTAACAATTAGAATTGAAGATAAGAACATAAACCATACCTTGTGGCTTGTTCTTAAGAGTTGCAAGGTATAACCTGCAATTCCTCTTCCAATGCCCCTCATTTCCACAGTGGTGGCAAGTCCCCTTGGGCTCCTTTGCCTTCTTTTTCTTCACTCCTCGTTGCGGCTTAGGAGTGGGTGACTTCTTCTCTTTCCCTTTGCCTTTGCCTTGCGGCTTGGCCTTGGAAGAGGATGGCTTGTTGTAGGCTACTACAGCAGTCCCTACAACGTTCTCTTTCTTCATAGTCTTCTCGGCAGTTATTAACATGTTTAGTAACTCAGAGAGAGTACTATCCATCTTGTTCATATTGTAGTTCATAACGAACTGCGAGAACGAGTCAGAAAGAGAAGCCAAAATGAAGTCCTGGGCCAATTCCCCGTCAAGTGGAGTCCCTAGGTTCTCCAATTGTTCAATGAGTCCAATCATCTTCAGTACATGTTGATGCACTGAAGCTCCCTTGACCATCTTGGTCTTCACAAGTTCACTGACAGTGCTAAAGCGACGGTTGCGCGCCCCTTCACCATATAACTCCGTAAGATAGAGTATTATGGAAGATGCACTGTTCATGCCCTCGTGCTGTCTCTGTAGCTCCTCATTCATGGAAGTCAACAAATAGCACTTGGCTTGTGTGTCATCCTCAACATGCTTGTCATACTTAGCACGTTCATCCTCAGTGGCCTCAGGGCCGAGAGGTATGTGAGGTGGAGCATTGTCTAGTACGTAAACAATCTTCTCCAATGTTAGGAGAATCTTGACATTACGATACCATGATGGGAAATTGTGCCCCTCTAGGCAATGTTTGTCGAGTATTTTCGCGAGTGTGCTTCCAACCATATCTAAATACATAAACAATAAAATAAATTAGTTTGATTGTCGATTAAGTCAAACGATTCGGGTCTTTAAACCGAATGACACCACCCACCATTTTTGGCAAATTCCATATCCCTCAAGATGGAATCCGGGAGATTTCAAAGAAAGCTCCTAGCGGGTTACGGGAGGCTCACTATTACCAAACCCACCTCACGATGATACGATGTCGGCTAGCAAAAATAATAACGAGAGGGTACACTTACCCATTCACAACATCCTCTTGTGATTACCCGTCTATTTGGCCTCTAGAGAACAATGCCTCACGATGATACGATGTTGGCACCATTTCTCTTAGTTAAGTTTAGTCCCACCATGCCGGTTTAGATAAGGGTTCAAGTATGACCTCACGATGATACGATGTTGGCCACACTTGTTGCCTACTTTCACCTCATCAAATGTTTATATAGACTCCTCCTGAGTATAAGCATGCACTTTGCACTTCCCCATGATAGGGTGAAGGCGGTGTACAAGTCATAAACGATTGGAGCCTACCATGGTGGAAGGCCACGAAGAAGTGTTCAAAAGCACCTCTCCGCTTTCAACTTAAAATTGTTTGTTGGTTGAGGGATTTTAAGGTCTCATCGTTTTTATTTATTTAATCACATTCAAATAAATTGTGTCCTATTATAACTACTAGTCCAAAGTTAATGAAATTAGTAGCATATGATATCCCCACTATTCGTTTTCATAAAATAATCAATATCAAAACATTTTTCAAAATATTGGATGTGACAACCCGTCCCGATTTAACGTGTCATATGTATACAGTGTGTTAAATACCCTAAATCCTTATACAATTGTTTAAGGTTTGGACGGCTATTTTATATGTTGAATGATTAAAGGCTAAGGAATGGATCACACGTCCGATTCCATTTCCATTTCCATTCCGTGAAGTGCTCCACTGCCTCCCTCAATAATACCTTCACTCATCGTCATTCCCTCACACGAACCTGAAACTCTCTCTCTCTATCCCTCGACAGTCTCTCTCTAACTCTCCCTCTCGAACCCGTAAGCAACACACACACAAAACTCAATCAAACTTGCACGAACGTTGGATCTAAGACCACCATCGTGATCCTGAGAACTTCACGAACACGGGGATACCAAATTCAGGTGAGTTTCGTTTCGAAAAACTCTAGTTTCAAAGGTCCCGTGTTTATGTACTGTTCATAAACTTTATTATGGCTATGTTTTAGGCTAAACAAAGATCACAGTGAGTCTTAGAAGGTCCCAAGGAAGCTCGGAGTGCTTCGTTGGAAGTTTTTGGAAGTAAAAACACAGAGATCGGAAAGTTCAATGTTTGGCCGGAACTTTCGAGGCGTTTTACGGCCAAACCACGGAGAGTTAGATGTCGTGCGAGGTACCATTCTCTTCATCCCTTCGAGAACTACAACTTTCGTTTTTGTTTCATCCAATTTCGTTGAGTATTAAAGAAGTTATACTCATTTGAATCTTACCCAGTTTCCGGCGAGTCCGACGGCTTTCGAGGCTTTTTCCGGTGAATTCCCGGCGAGTTAAGGGTTGAGACAGGTATAGATTTGTTCGTCTCTTCAATATCTTCATTTTGATATAAAGAACGTTGAAAATGGTGAAGAAATGAAGAAGTTATGACAATTTGAAAAACTGCCCAGAAACCGGGGAAACCAGTCCGGCGAGCCGAGGAAGAAGACGCGCGTGGGGGCGCGTAGGTCCGTGCCACCCACAGCGCGTGGGGGCGCGTGTGGGGCCCAAAAATGTTTCTAAAAATATGTCGACGTCCGTGACGTCGTGTAGATCACCGTGGTATATTCACATACCCAAATTGAGCAACGTATGAGAAAGTTATTGATGAATGTTTGTGTATGTGCGTTTAAATGATGTTTTATAATTATTTTTGTATAGGTGAAAATTATAAGGACGAAGAACTTAACCAAAATAGGCGAGGGGGTTACGAACCGGCTACTTATCAGTGAGTGGGCAGTTATTTTTCAGTATATATATAAGTATACTTGACGTGTTTCCTAGAAAACGTATTTTAAATATAAATACGAATTAAATAACTTGTCAAATATGCATTATATTTTGATATGTGCATTACCATAATTATACATATTGTTGCATGGTGCTGAGGAGGCCCAGGTACGTTACATGTGACATATTATGTTGAAAATGAATGAAATACTATGGAAATACGATTAAGATACGTTTGAATATTATTGAAATACAATTGACATACGTATAAAAATACGTATATTATACATTTGAAATACGTATGATATGCATTTGATATACGTATAATATACAATTGAAATACGCATGAAACGTGATTGAGATATGCATGAAATGTGATTGAGATATGTATGAAATGTGATTGAGATATATTTGAGATATGTTTGAGATATAATTGTGACATGATTCGAGATATAATTGTGATACGTTTGAGATACTATCCTGATAACGATCATGAGATATAGTTGAGATATGTTGAGTTATATGATTGAGATGTGATAGAAAGCTCATTTACTTGCACACGTATATAAGTGCTCCCGCCTAGAGAGAGGCATAGCCTTCACGTGTATGTTCACCTCCCACACCGCATGCTCGCCTTGGATCCAAGTAGGTGTATAGCCTGTCGTATAGACCACTTATGTGGGTTCGACTTGTAGGTGACCCGCGATTTATCGCACAGCTTCACGTGATTGTAGCACTAGAGCATATTATGATATATACAGTGATGAGATGCAGACCACGTGAGGTGGTACTGAATGTGTGCAAGATATACAGATTTATACATGATATGATGAGATGATTATGAGCTATATAGGTAGCCGAGGGCTGAGTTAATTATGATAAGTTGATTATGATGAAAGAATACGAATTATGTTGAGAGCTGAGCGTTGAATTGGCTTTTATGTTATTCTATCATATTCACTTAGAAATGTTGAGCATTCTATTATGATACTTTGGCATGGCATACGTTCATATTATTCAGCATGATTTGATATATATTATGTATATGAATATATACTTTATTACTGGGAAACTTATACTTGTTTTACAGCGAGGGGTTAGTATATTCAAAAGAGAAAAGAAGGTTTCGAATAAGTTCGTTTTGCTGACCCACTCAACTTTGTTTTGCGCCCCTCCAGGTTTTAGATAACGTTCATCAGTGAATCTTGAGGTGTCCAGCTGAAAGTTCTGACAAATCACCACTCATGTAGGATCATCGTCGAGTGTTGTTAAATACGTACATTTTATGTTTGACTGCACTTAGACTTTATGCTCTGGTTATGTAATCACACTTAAACTCAAATTAGAACCTATCGTATTTGGTTTTAATTTATTCGTATTTTCCTTATAATATAACGCTTCCGCACAGCGCACATGGCTACGTCACGTTCACGTGACGGCCAGCATTCCTTGACTACGGTCGGGGCGTGTCAGTTTGGTATCAGAGCTTTAGGTTGCAGTCCTGCATATTTTGTGAACTTCCCTAATTCTTTCTGGTGTCTTCTGTCAGAACTATGCCGCCTCGTAGAGATCCACGTACTCCTTCTGAGTCTGGTTTTCCCGATCTCTCTCAATTAGGGGAAGCCATAGCCAATGCCATTCAAGCTTCACTCCGCCCTCCTCCGAAGACCCCTTTAGAGTCGGTGTATAACTTGAAACTACCTACTTTTCGGGGTGATGAAGGACCTGAAGGGTCCGAGCGTTGGCTAGAACATGTGGAAAAGACTTTCCGAGTTATGCAAAGTCAAGGTAATCTTCCTGCTGAAAGGTGGGTTGAGACTACGACTTGGTTTTTAAGTAAAGAAGCCGCATCTTGGTGGGAACAGGAATCTCAAGGATGGTCGCCTGAAGTGGTAGCGGACTGGAAGAATTTTAGGGATGCGTTCTATAAGAGGTTTATTCCTCCAGCCTATATTGACCGGAAGAAACAGGAATTCGTTAGTTTGAAGCAAAGAAAGATGTCTGCTAACGAATACTATCGGAAGTTTACAGACTTATCTCGATATGATACTGATATTGCTTCTAATCCTGTCGAAATGCTCAGACGTTTCAAAATGGGTACTAAAAAGAAGTGGCGTTCCCTGGCTACTAGTGCAAAATGTACCACTTACCAGGAATTTTATGAAGTCCTGCTGAATGTCGAGGATTCCGAAAACCTGCCCAGCGACAGTGAAGAAGAAGAAAAGGATAAGAGTCAGAGGCGACATGATAAGGGTAAAGGTCAGCTGTATCAGGGACCTAAGAAAGCCCAAAGTTTCAAAAGAAGCGGTATGGGTTCGAGTTCTTCTAGCGGAGGTTTCAGCTTCTCAAATCAGCGGCAAGGAGGTAGATTCTCTGGAGGCTCTAAGTTTCAGGGACAGAGGAATTTTGGTGGTTCTGGAGGTTCCAGCGTTCCTCTTTGCCGAAAGTGCAATAATCGACATTTTGGAGGATGTCGTCAAGGAAACAGTGGGTGTTTTAATTGTGGTCAGATGGGACATATAGCTAAGTATTGTCCTCAGAGCCAGCAGAGAGCTCTACAACCTTTTGTGCCACAGCCAGCTCCGACACAACAATTTTCCAGACCTAGTGGTTTCAATCAGATGGGTCGCGGTAGCGCATATCACCTGCAAGGGGATTCAGTTACTTATCCTTCGGGACATTATCAATACCCTCAAGAACCTTACCAGCAGAATCATATTGGTCAATTTTCAGAAGGTTTTGTGCCTTATCAACAGAACAACTTTGGTCAGCAGTTTTCAACTAGTGGATCACAGTGGCAACCAAGGGAACAACTACAGCAGTCAGACATGGTTGCTAGTAGTGCTGGACCATTCAGGCAGTCCATTCAGCCCGGTCAAGGACGTGGTTCACAGGGCAGAGGTGTTCATGCTGGCAGAGGCCGAGGAGGAAGACAACAAGCACAAGGACGAATCCACAACATTTCTTTGCAGGATGCTCAAAATAATCCTGACTTAATCATGGGTACGTTAACTATTCTTGGTTATCGTGCTAAAGTGTTGATTGATTGTGGTGCTACGCATTCAGTAATTTCTCATACATTTGCTCAATTGACTCAACCTAGATCGACGCCTTTAGGGTTTGAGTTAGAGTTTGCTATGCCTAGAGGGGAAAGATGTTACGTAGCTTGTGTATATCCAGATTGTCCAGTGATAGTTGAGAATGAAGTCATGCCAGCTAATCTTGTCCCGTTAGATATTGTGGACTTCGATGTAATATTAGGCACGGATTGGTTGCATTTCAATCGTGCCCAAATTGATTGTTACTGGAAAACAGTGACTTTCCATCGTCCTGGATTACCTAAAATTACATTCGTAGGTAAGCCTAGTGGACTGAGGCGTGAAGTCATTTCAGCCGTGAGAGCTGAAAGATTACTATCGAAAGGTTGTCAAGGGTACTTGGCGCATGTGATAGTAGATGATTTCACTCCTAGTAATTTGGAAGAAGTGGGAGTAGTCAGGCATTTCCCTGACGTATTTCCGGAAGATTTACCTGGATTGCCGCCTGATAGAGACGTCGAGTTCACTATTGACTTGCTTCCGGGTACAAACCCTATTTCCTTAACTCCTTATCGTATGGCTCCTACCGAGTTAAGAGAATTGAAGATTCAATTACAAGAATTGGTGGATAAAGGTTTCATTCAACCTAGTACTTCACCCTGGGGAGCTCCAGTCTTGTTTGTAAAGAAGAAGGACGGAACCTTGAGGTTATGCATCGATTACCGGCAATTGAATCGGGTAACGATTAAAAACCGTTATCCATTGCCGCGTATCGACGACCTATTTGATCAACTTCGAGGTGCCTGTGTATTCTCGAAGATCGACTTAAGGTCAGGTTACTACCAGTTGAAGATTAAGAGTGACGATGTTTACAAAACTGCTTTTAGAACCCGTTACGGTCATTATGAGTTCCTGGTGATGCCCTTTGGACTGACGAATGCACCAGCAGCTTTTATGGGTTTGATGAATAAAGTATTCCAGCAATACTTGGACAGATTCGTCATTGTCTTTATTGACGACATTCTGGTGTATTCCAAGTCGGAAGCAGATCATGTTCAACATCTTACTCTGGTGTTGGAAAAGTTGAGAGAACATCGGTTGTATGCTAAGTTTAGCAAGTGCCAATTTTGGTTAGATGAAGTGGCATTCTTGGGACATGTCATATCAGCTCAGGGTATTCTGGTAGACCCTCAGAAAATAGCAGCTGTGGAGAATTGGGAACAGCCGCGAACAGTCACCGAGGTACGAAGTTTCCTTGGCTTAGCAAGTTACTATCGACGGTTTGTTAAGAATTTCTCAGTTATCGCTTTACCACTTACCAAGTTGACTAGAAAGGAAGTCAAGTTTGAGTGGGATAGTAAGTGTGAGCAGAGTTTTCAGCAACTTAAGCATTTTCTCACTCATGCACCTGTTCTGGCACTTCCTGATGACGATGGTAATTTCGAGATTTACAGCGATGCTTCATTGAATGGCCTGGGATGCGTTTTGTTGCAACATGGGAATGTGATTGCTTATGCTTCACGTCAGTTAAAGACTCATGAAAAGAATTACCCTACTCATGATTTGGAATTAGCAGCCATTATATTTGCCTTGAAGATTTGGAGACACTATCTTTATGGTGAAAAGTGTAAGATCTTTACGGATCACAAGAGTCTGCAGTACATTTTCACCCAGAAGGAGCTTAATCTTAGGCAACGAAGGTGGTTAGAGCTGCTCAGCGATTATGATTGCACTATTGAGTATCATCCTGGTCGTGCTAATGTGGTGGCTGACGCTTTGAGTAGGAAATCCCAAGGTCGAGTTAATGCTTTGTATGCTTCTCGTATTCCTCTCCTTGCAGATTTGAGGTCCACTGGAGTGCAATTGGGATTGGAAGATCAAGAGGAAATGGTGATAGGACGAGAAGAAGCCTTACTTGCTAGTTTCCAAGTTAGGCCTATTTTGATGGACCGCATACTCGAAGCTCAAGGAAGTAACGAAGAAGTTCAGAGTTTAATCCTTGGAGTTTCTCAAGGAAAGAAGAAGGATTTTAATGTCCGAGAATCTAATGGCATGCTTATGCAGGATAAACGAATGTACGTGCCAAAGAATGAGGAATTGAAGAAAGAGATTCTTGATGAAGCGCATATTTCAGCATATGCAATGCATCCAGGAGGCACTAAGATGTATCATACCATTAGGCCATTCTACTATTGGCCCGGTATGAAAAGAGAAATTGCAGAGTATGTCAGTAGGTGTGCAATTTGTCAGCAGGTTAAAGCTGAAAGGAAGAAACCGTTCGGTTTGATGCAACCGCTTCCCGTTCCACAGTGGAAATGGGAGAATATCACTATGGATTTTGTGTACAAGCTTCCTCGTACACGGAACGGCTATGATGGCATTTGGGTGATTGTTGACCGACTCACTAAGTCAGCGCACTTTATTCCGGTGAGAGAAAAGTATTCTCTGAATAAATTGGCTGAGCTGTTTATCACTAAGATTGTGAAGTACCATGGAGTTCCAGTGAATATTGTTTCAGATCGAGATCCTAGATTCACTTCTAAGTTCTGGACAGCTTTTCAAGAAGCTCTTGGTACGAGATTGCTTTATAGTACGGCGTATCATCCCCAGACAGATGGTCAATCTGAGAGGACCATACAGACTTTGGAAGATATGTTAAGATCTTCTGTAATGCAATTTGACGAGGATTGGCATGCAAAGTTGGATTTAATGGAGTTCGCATATAATAACAGCTACCATTCCAGCATCGGGATGGCACCGTTTGAAGCTTTATATGGAAAAGCGTGTCGTACTCCTTTGTGTTGGTCAGAGGTCGGTGAAAGAGTTTTGGTGGGCCCTGAGTTAGTGGAGGAGACTACTCAGAATGTTCAAGTAATTAAGTCTAACTTGAAAGCGGCCCAGGATCGACATAAGAGCTTAGCAGACAGACATGCTACTGATCGAGTGTATAAAGTTAATGATTGGGTATTCTTGAAGCTATCGCCGTGGAAAGGAGTAGTAAGGTTCGGGAAAAAGGGTAAGCTGAGCCCTAGGTACATCGGACCTTATCAGATCACCGAGCGAGTTGGTGAAGTTGCTTACAGGCTTGAATTGCCCTCAGAGCTGTCTAAAGTGCATAATGTATTCCATGTATCGATGCTTCGTCAATATGTTGCAGATCCATCGCATGTGATTCCAATTCAACCTTTGGAGATTAACCTGGATTTGACTTATGATGAAGAACCAGTGACTATCTTGGATTGGAAAGAGAAAGTTCTGAGAAATAAGACAGTGCAGTTGGTAAAAGTCTTGTGGAGGAATCACTCGGTGGAAGAGGCTACTTGGGAAACGGAGGATCGAATGAGAGAAATGTATCCGAGATTGTTTTATGATGATTAGTGTTGTATTTGATTATGTAAATTTCGGGGACGAAATTTCTATAAGGAGGGTAGGTTGTGACAACCCGTCCCGATTTAACGTGTCATATGTATACAGTGTGTTAAATACCCTAAATCCTTATACAATTGTTTAAGGTTTGGACGGCTATTTTATATGTTGAATGATTAAAGGCTAAGGAATGGATCACACGTCCGATTCCATTTCCATTTCCATTCCGTGAAGTGCTCCACTGCCTCCCTCAATAATACCTTCACTCATCGTCATTCCCTCACACGAACCTGAAACTCTCTCTCTCTATCCCTCGACAGTCTCTCTCTAACTCTCCCTCTTGAACCCGTAAGCAACACACACACAAAACTCAATCAAACTTGCACGAACGTTGGATCTAAGACCACCATCGTGATCCTGAGAACTTCACGAACACGGGGATACCAAATTCAGGTGAGTTTCGTTTCGAAAAACTCTAGTTTCAAAGGTCCCGTGTTTATGTACTGTTCATAAACTTTATTATGGCTATGTTTTAGGCTAAACAAAGATCACAGTGAGTCTTAGAAGGTCCCAAGGAAGCTCGGAGTGCTTCGTTGGAAGTTTTTGGAAGTAAAAACACAGAGATCAGAAAGTTCAATGTTTGGCCGGAACTTTCGAGGCGTTTTACGGCCAAACCACGGAGAGTTAGACGTCGTGCGAGGTACCATTCTCTTCATCTCTTCGAGAACCACAACTTTCGTTTTTGTTTCACCCAATTTCCTTGAGTATTAAAGAAGTTATACTCATTTGAATCTTACCCAGTTTCCGGCGAGTCCGACGGCTTTCGAGGCTTTTTCCGGTGAATTCCCGGCGAGTTAAGGATTGAGACAGGTATAGATTTGTTCGTCTCTTCAATATCTTCATTTTGATATAAAGAACGTTGAAAATGGTGAAGAAATGAAGAAGTTATGACAATTTGAAAAACTGCCCAGAAACCGGCGAAACCAGTCCGGCGAGCCGAGGAAGAAGACGCGCGTGGGGGCGCGTAGGTCCGTGCCACCCACAGCGCGTGGGGGCGCGTGTGGGGCCAAAAAATGTTTCTAAAAATATGTCGACGTCCGTGACGTCGTGTAGATCACCATGGTATTTCACATACCCAAATTGAGCAACGTATGAGAAAGTTATTGATGAATGTTTGTGTATGTGCGTTTAAATGATGTTTTATAATTATTTTTGTATAGGTGAAAATTATAAGGACGAAGAACTTAACCAAAATAGGCGAGGGGGTTACGAACCGGCTACTTATCAGTGAGTGGGCAGTTATTTTTCAGTATATATATAAGTATACTTGACGTGTTTCCTAGAAAACGTATTTTAAATATAAATACGAATTAAATAACTTGTCAAATATGCATTATATTTTGATATGTGCATTACCATAATTATACATATTGTTGCATGGTGCTGAGGAGGCCCAGGTACGTTACATGTGACATATTATGTTGAAAATGAATGAAATACTATGGAAATACGATTAAGATACGTTTGAATATTATTGAAATACAATTGACATACGTATAAAAATACGTATATTATACATTTGAAATACGTACGATATGCATTTGATATACGTATAATATACAATTGAAATACGCATGAAACGTGATTGAGATATGCATGAAATGTGATTGAGATATGTATGAAATGTGATTGAGATATATTTGAGATATGTTTGAGATATAATTGTGACATGATTCGAGATATAATTGTGATACGTTTGAGATACTATCCTGATAACGATCATGAGATATAGTTGAGATATGTTGAGTTATATGATTGAGATGTGATAGAAAGCTCATTTACTTGCACACGTATATAAGTGCTCCCGCCTAGAGAGAGGCATAGCCTTCACGTGTATGTTCACCTCCCACACCGCATGCTCGCCTTGGATCCAAGTAGGTGTATAGCCTGTCGTATAGACCACTTATGTGGGTTCGACTTGTAGGTGACCCGCGATTTATCGCACAACTTCACGTGATTGTAGCACTAGAGCATATTATGATATATACAGTGATGAGATGCAGACCACGTGAGGTGGTACTGAATGTGTGCAAGATATACAGATTTATACATGATATGATGAGATGATTATGAGCTATATAGGTAGCCGAGGGCTGAGTTAATTATGATAAGTTGATTATGATGAAAGAATACGAATTATGTTGAGAGCTGAGCGTTGAATTGGCTTTTATGTTATTCTATCATATTCACTTAGAAATGTTGAGCATTCTATTATGATACTTTGGCATGGCATACGTTCATATTATTCAGCATGATTTGATATATATTATGTATATGAATATATACTTTATTACTGGGAAACTTATACTTGTTTTACAGCGAGGGGTTAGTATATTCAAAAGAGAAAAGAAGGTTTCGAATAAGTTCGTTTTGCTGACCCACTCAACTTTGTTTTGCGCCCCTCCAGGTTTTAGATAACGTTCATCAGTGAATCTCGAGGTGTCCAGCTGAAAGTTCTGACAAATCACCACTCATGTAGGATCATCGTCGAGTGTTGTTAAATACGTACATTTTATGTTTGACTGCACTTAGACTTTATGCTCTGGTTATGTAATCACACTTAAACTCAAATTAGAACCTATCGTATTTGGTTTTAATTTATTCGTATTTTCCTTATAATATAACGCTTCCGCACAGCGCACATGGCTACGTCACGTTCACGTGACGGCCAGCATTCCTTGACTACGGTCGGGGCGTGTCATTGGAGATATGTATAACTACTAATTATATTCATTATAGTTCAGTAGCGTATGATACTCCCACTATATGTTTTGAGAAAAACAAATCAATATCAAAAACGAATTTTTCAAATATTGGAAGTAACTACTACTACTACGGTTTTTGCATTCCTTTGAAATTGGACTTTATAGTTATCTTAGGCTCTTGGATGACCATGGACTTATTGGGTTATTGCAACAACGAGCCAACATTGTTGAATAAGATCTCGGGGAGGTTGTGTCATTTTAATTACGTGATTTTCAATCCAATTAAAACGATTTTTCATTGAGCCATTAGAAATGAAAGACAATCATTCATTGCTAATTAGGGCGTTGGACCCATTTAATCTTTAATCTCATGTCAAAAACCCTCTTTTAATTATGTCTCCTTACCAATAGTTAAAGAAACTCTAGTCTAGTACTAGAGGGAATTAACTATTTAAAAGAGATTAAGAAGTAATAAGAATTACAAACCGATTTGTACAAATTCCTACGAATTACACATACTAAGAGGGAAAGAAAGATTAAAGTCCATCATGACAAGGTCCAATTGAAACAGTAATTAAAACACATTTCCAAGGTTCAAACAATTCGAGTTTAGCGCCCTTTCCCATAGCTCAATTATCGTTTAAGGCATAAGTCCATAGTCAACCATTTTTCTAACTACTTAATCACATTAAATAATCAATTGGAATGCAACATAAACAATTAGATTTAGTGCATATGGGCATAATAATATTATGAGTTTAAACAACCAATAAAATTAAAATCAAATATTTTAACTTTTCAAATAGTAGGGGCCTAAATGAAAACATGAAAAAGTTAGGGGTCAAACCGTAAATACTCAAAATTAAAAACAACTTTTTCAAATGACAAAATAGCCTCACAAGTGGGAAATCCACTAGGGTGGCCGGCCACATTAAGAGGGGATGGGAAGTCTCACCCATCATGCATTAATTCAACATAAAGTAGAAAAATTAAATTTTACTTGTCACTTGGTTTTGCTTTAAGGACTTTAGTAAAAGGTGATGAAAATTCACCTAGACAAGTCTAGGATTGAATTAAATTTTGGGAAAGCTATGGATGGTAAGTTTACCATCCAAAACCACAAAACAATGTATCAAAAACAAATAAAACCATTTTCACCAAAAACCAAACCATGAACACCAAGAACAAAACCATGAAAACAATTTCAAGATTTGTACTTTCTTGGTGATTTTTCAAACCCAAAAACAAAAGTGACAAGATCTATTCTTTCTAGCTTCAAAGTGTGTGTGTGTGTGATTCAAAATAAAACACAAACACTTAGCCAAAAAACCCCATTTTCCGTGCCCCATTTTGGAACAAAACCCCAAATTTTTGTTCTAAACTCAATCTTCATTCATGCATCCAAAACACTTTTGCATACATATCTTTTCAACTATTGATTCATATTTTTCAACATTTGAAAAACAAAAGATAAACATACTTTGAATGAAGCAATAACATGTCATACATAAAATTAAAACCCATATGCATAAAATCCAAAAGGACACATCAAACATAAACCTTTGGCTCTGATACCACTTGAAGGGAAAATATGAGATTTCATGTGGGATTTCTAGTGACTAGCGTGCATATACAATTCAAAAGTTTATATATGAAAGCAACGGAAGCATGTTATCAAATAATATCAAAGCTATAGTTGTGCAAATCCCCTTCAAGATGCATAGGTTTATGTAAGATGCATCAAAACAATTTATTGAAGAACAAAGTGTAGGAGTAGTTTTATACCTCTTGATCTAGACTTTAGACCAAGGATGGACCACCTCCAAGCCCTTTGTTGTTGGAACTCCTTGAGCCTAGCCTCCCTCCTTGCCTCCTCCACTTTGTTAGAATGAGTGCTCATTGGTTCTCCTTAAGTCTTCAAAGTTGAAGACCTCTAAAGATCCTCACCCACTAGTGTAGTGAAAAGGATGAAGGAATAACCAAAAGGGTGAAAAGATGATTAGCTAAACCCCCATTTGGTGGCCGGCCCTTTGAGTGTTGAGAGAGATATTTTCTTTTTCTCTTTTGTTGTTTTAACACTTCAAAAAACCCTAATGAAACTTTGTGCTATAAAGTTCCTTTTATAACCAAAGAGAAACAAGTCAACATTTGACTCTCTCTCTCCCTCCTTTGGCCGGCCCCTTTAGTGTTGTTTGGGCTTTGGGTTTTTATTATTTTAAGTCATCCTATGCTTGAATAAAAGCCCAATGGGTTTAGGCCCAATGGGCCCAATTAGACCCGAACTTTTCTTTAAGACCAAAACGATATTTTATCGCTTTTATGATTTCTTTAGACATTCTAATTAATCACAACACTTAACTAATCCAATTAATTATTTCCATCATCCATTAGTTACTCACTACAAAAGTGTATTGGTGAACAATCATTTTAGGTTCTAATTAGCAAGGCAGTGAGGTGATTGGCACCAATCCAATTGATTATTTTTAATCCAATCATTTAGTGAATTTAAACTTACTTTTAATTTACCTTCTTCTTTGACGACTACATTTAATCATCTAGAAGAACTCACAAGCCATGAGTGACATCTAACCATATATCATGGCTACCCAAGCTAATGAAGAATTTGTTCGGAGAACCTATTCAGTTGGAATTACAATGTAATTCGATCCTTCTCTAAAACAATACTCTCAATCACATTACTAGGGTATGGATATATTATTTCAAACCCCTAATATGATTATTCCTTCTTATATGATTCAATTGAGTCGTATAGGAACGCTTTCCTTTATTACGCTCGATACTTCGGCCGAAGATTCCCAAATCATATCTTAGAGTATTCATCCTCTCTTAACGAGGATTAGAGATTCCTTGTTGCGCATTCACTTACCTCTATGACTAAGTGGCTTAACCCCAACTATGCCGTGGACACCCTCGGATGGAGTGACTTTGACAGAATCAAAGATCAAGTACCTAACCACAAGACAACTATGATGCCTCAGGTCAAATGACTACTTACATTATTCCAACCATTAGAGTTACTTGCTTGACATGTGAGTAGACATCCATGCAAGTACTCTCGTTCAATTGTGTTCAGTGAACTCATTCCCTTAATGAGCACCTACATACCTGTCTTAGTGTCACTACACGAATGGGACGAGACTTTCCATCCTTCTAATTGAAGCAGACATAGTATGTACCAGTCTATTCATTGTCAGTATCCCTCTGACAATCCTATGACCAGGAACCTTTTGGACATGATGGTTATGTGAAGAAGGTCTATGTAGTCTAACATCATTAGATTACTTCTTCCATCGATCCATTGTCCATGGATTCACTATTTAGGACATATATCGTATGTTGAGATAGTCCTAATTAGTATCTTTGCCATTTGATGTACAAGAATCATCTATACATTCATTCATTATTCTGAAAGGTTTCTTCCAAATATTGACTTTCAGGGCATATTTCCAACAGTGCCCTCATCTTCTTCCACTTCGGCGTCTTCTTCAACTCGACGGCGTGCACAATACTGCAGTACTGCACTATTGCAGTACGGGATAACGAAATTGCTTCTGGTTCTGGCTCTCGTTCTCTCCCTCATCTTTTTCCTCAGAAATTACCATTATCTCCGGTAAGCTCTGATTCCCTTCCACCTCTTCTTTATGGGATAACGAAATTGCTTCTGGTTCTTGTTGCCCTTCTTCTAACAATGAAGGCATTCATGAATATTAAGGGATATTTGTGTTCTTCTGGTTTGGTGTTTCAGTATCTGAAATGTCAAGCTAATAAATGGGTTCTTTGCTATACCTGCACTGCATAATAATTTATCAAAGTACCACTTTCTTGAAGGTCCAAACGTTAACGGGTGAAATGGGTGAAACGGGCGAACCGTTAGCTTAACGGGGTTGGGTTCAACCTGACCCAAACCCAGTAAACTCGACCCCGTTTACAGGTCTAATTAGGATCCAACTAAGCAACTTACCAAATTAAGTTTGTGTGTCCGTTTTTATATTTTTTGGATCCCTAATATATCTAAGCCAGTATGGAAAGTTCTTGTAATTTTGTTTTAATTGATCACGTGCATTGAATTTGGTAAGGTCTTGTGGCCATGAAATATGGTTCTAGATGGAGGAATTAATTTAGATTTTTTTTTTAATTTTGACAATAAATTTCAATTTGAATATACCTAATTTATTGTTTATTTTCAACAATATCTATTGTTTAATTTTATGAAAATAATTTACCTACTATGAAAATTAATTTTATGAAAACAGTATCTATTGTTTAATTTTATACCTATAGTATAATTACATGAAAATAGTTTACCTACTATGAAAATTAATTTTTTTAAAACAATATATATTGTGTTGTAGGCATAATTTATTGAACGATTATGGAGGCCATAGAGAGAGAGAAAGGTGCGGCAATAGTAGAGAGAAGAGCGATGTGTAATTATGGGTGTGTTATATTCCACCCCATTGTGCCTTTATTTATAGTAGTAGGGAAGGTTAATTCCTTACCATTTTAGGATTACAACTCTTAATAGGTAATCAACTCCTAATAGGAATATAAGAGATATTCTAAGATATACTAGGATTTACACAATCACATTCATAATTTAATAGGACTGCAACACTCCCCCTTGAGTGTGTACATACTCAAGTAAATGGCGCATCAGGTCTTCAGTGATGAAGCAAGTACAGTTGATGAAGTCGTTGGCACAATGAGCGAATGCGAGTCTCAGATCAATGGAATAATGCATAAAAAGTAAAACTCACAAAACCTCGTTATGGTAAAACCCAAGGTGGGAGAAAACCCATAAACTAAGGAGAAAAGTGAGAAGTTGCATTAAGTCAAAACTATACGTCTTTTGGACACAAGTAGTAGAGCTCACAAGGGTGTATGATCAGCCCATGATAGGTGCCTCATTAAAACCTAGTTAGGTAGCAAAAACCAGTGGGAAAAATGCTCTTAATTGTAAGGAAAAAAAGTACATTAAGATCAAGTGAGTATACTTCTGGATACTCCCCCTGAGTTTGACATAACTTCCAAATGAGAACTACAAGCATTGCATATCAATAGTTAGGCATACCAATTCCTCGGACAAGCTTTTGGAAGGTTGACTTCGGCAGTGACGTCGTGTAGAGGTCAGCAAGGTTGTCTGGGATCGGCTTGCATAACTTCAATCTCCTGATGCTTTGCTGATGTAGACGCAATATGTCTTGGCGTTGACTTTGTTGATGTATCATGTCTTGGTCGGATGGATACATGCGGCATAGTCTTCATGGATAGTCGTTAGGACTCAACGATGGATGAAAAATAGCAAGTACTTCGTAATGCTCAACAAGAACTCCTAACCATGTCTCACTTGTGGCGTAGTGAAGTGTTGTGAGTCTTGGAACGATTCGAAGATTTCCCAATTAAGGTCATGTCGTTGATCTCCAAGATATTGCGATATCTCTAACGGTAAAGACATAACCGTTTAGGGATTTTGCCTTGTGCGGGTTTGATAAGTAACCTGCGTCAACATAACAAACAAGGCAAGCATCATTTCGAGGATCAGGGGGTTGGATCCGCTGAGATGCGTTGGGATTTGCCCATGTAATACCTTCAGGGTACGTTTTTAATACCAATTCAGTGGTTGCGTGTAGGCGGTACTGCATCTTTACCAAGATCAATAGCGAATGAGATGTCTTGTCTAAATACAATGAGCTAAGTACAACGAAGCACAAAGTTGAACTTTAGATATAAAATTTCGGATTCCATAACCTCTTCAAGGGTCTTATTTGCATATAACGTATGGATGATCAAAGGTATACTCAAAGGTAACACATTCGGGGTGTAGTTCGACTGGCAGACCAAAATATCGTCAGAACAATGCTTCAACATTAGGTCAAGGCATAAACGAGTTTTCCCAAGATCCTTCATCTCAAATTTCATCTTCAAGTGTGAGGCAGTTTTCTCAAGCTCTTCCGGAGTCTTAGCGAGATTCGTGTTAACGACCTAAACTGTAACTCTAGCAATTTGGAATAAGACTTCATAGTTTAACACGCAAGGGCATAATTCATCCCTGACTGATCAAATAATCACTTAGACAGGTATACCACATCCGTCGGATTGTAAGTGAACGCCTCAAACAAGTTAAGAGGGTGTTCCGTGGTTTGGAACTATTTGAACCAATACATGTAATTCTTCGGGAACTTACATGTAAATCTCCGTATCTATATCCATATGGAGAAAATACTAATCACATTTCATAATGTTGCTATCAATCACAAGACGTTTGAGAGAAACCTTGCACCGTAAGGCGTGCATCATATTGCATTATTCATTCATCTCATAATGCTTCATTTCCCACTTGTAACATAACAAGGTTACCTTGGGCAGTGTAGGAATGACAGGTCCAATACACACTTTGGTAAGGAATTTGACCTAGATTATAATTTCAGTTGTCCAATCAATTATACGTTGTCACTTAATCAACAGAACACGATTCGATATCGTCGCTTTTCATTTATGTCGGTAGCTACCATATAAGTGAAAACATCATCGATGGTAATCTTATTTCAATTCCATTTAGCTCATCCAAACTAGTATACTAGACCAAGAACTTCAAGTCTCGGGAGTAATCCGGATTAATCTCATGAGATGGAAATGATTTAAGACAACTATCAAGTATGGATTCATTGTTGTGCCGTGTCTTTATCTTCTAGGGAAGTGAATCATATGAACCAAGTGATCTGTCATGCTCCAGGCCAAGACAGATTGATTGGATATCCATTGGTGTATTAGACCGTCCAATAAGGGTGTCCAAACAGTCCAACAGGGGCGGCACACCCTCCAATGATGTTGACTCGATGTCCGTTAAGTACGTCTATCCTTGCAGGCATGTTTGCAGCTGGTATATGATCTCGTCACTTTAGCTAGATCAGAGGAATACATCTAGAGCAACATTCTGAAAGCTAGAATTCATCGCACTTGCTTATCATACTTGCGTTGTATGGGGATCGAGATGAGACATAGTGGGCAACGTCCACGCAAATTCGCGTTGTTCTCTAGGAACATTGATGTTTTTATCTCCTCCTAATGGCGGGAAGACTGTTTCATTAAAGTGATAACCCGCAAATGAGCTGTAGAGAGATCGCGTGCAAGGGCTCGAAGAAAACTAGTGTGAAGGAGAATCATAATAACAAAGATTCACATCTTTCTTTGAGGACCCAAGTTGGTACGTTGCGGCGGCGCAACTTGGCACATGGAATGTACACCCAAATGCGTAAATACGAAAATCGTCAGGTTCGTACCCAGTAACCAATTGTAACGTCATATAGGTTGGGTGGCAATGGGCCTCAAGGCAGACCAACATAATTGCGTACAAGATTAGCCCTAGGCAGAAACCAAAAACTTGGTACGTTTACCAAAATTCGGGTGATCATTTAAATTGTGTTTTATGATCGCTAGGCGAGGCTATTTGGGGTGAGCATGGGAATTCGATGTTCAATTATAAATCCAAAATACATGCAATACTTTATCGAAAACCGTCAATATAAACTCTCCAACATTATCCAGTTTCCCGGACCTTAAGGGACAAGTAGGGTGGTGAACCCTTAATCGGCCAAGAGGTTTTGCAGCAATATGTGTGGACTAACATGTGACTAGTTTGTCGATTCATCAACCAAAACCATAAGAATTTATATGGTCCACATTTTGGTTGGATTAGTCCACATATATTCCCTAGAATCCACTGTGAAAAAGGGTGATTTCGTATCTTTGCGAGGGGTGATTTAGAAAATCAATTTCCCTACTGAGCAGGTTTGGCAAAATGTGCTTGTAGGCACAAGATCCTTACTTCGGGTAAGGAGATGCGTTGTAGCATCATTGTTCGACCTAAATATCCCAAATGGTCGTGCCAAAGCAAGTAAACTGCTCAATCACCAAGCTCCAGGTCGACCACATGTGGTGTATTCCCAGTTAGGAGACAGCTCATTGGCCCCAAAGCAAAGCTTCAAGCTCATTTTTGGAGGTGGTGCAAAGATATTCACTCTATTTTCTTCAATGGTTTCATTTATGATCATTGTTCTCTCGAATATCCTTAAAAACTCAACGACAGGGAGAATTTAAGGTCCCTTAAATGGTAATTCAGTACCATTCATACAACGTGGAGCATGCCAATGCTCTTAATCAGGTTGGATAGACCTGAAGTCGTTGTTAGAGATGTGATTTAGGTGTAAGTTAGTGTGTGTAGTACGCATTCATCCAGACAACTAACTTTCCCACATTCCTACCTAATCACGTGTTTAATTGAATCGGTCACATGTATTAAGAAACATGATTCAATTAACTCATATTCGAGGACAATATCAATAAGATTATCCATAAGTAAAACATACACCAAACTTGAATCCAAGAACAAGGAAAAATGTTCACAAAGTAAATGGTTTACTAAGGGGATTCGGCCAACAAGGCCATCCATGTCAAAATTCTGCTATTCCAATGGTGTTTGTTGGAGCAAAATTAGTCTCACATATTGACTACAAGAATGGTACTCCTCAACAACATTGGTAGGGGCACTAACAGGTGCATAACCAATGATCTATTCCATCAAGACTGAAGTAGATTCTGCAGGGTTAAGGTTTGGGAATACTATCCCTTATTCTTGAAGTTTTAAGTCTTAGGTGCCAAGGATTATGCTTCGGGCATGATGCCACACATTGGCAGGACCTGATTCTACTATAAGTTGTGGTAGTAATCAGATCTGAGAATTTGGTAAACTTCTGCTTTCGACATTACTGCTTCAGGGGCGAGTTAGAAACATGGAATGTCGAGAAATGTATTTTCTAGTCAAAGTTCGATCGGATTTATAAACTTCAGAATCGTATTCATTCATGGACGTAATCATGATGTTCTTCAGGCAATGTCTTTCATGATTAGACAGTCCGTATGAGCGAGCCAAAGAGCCATGGAATCCTCGTTCGGGAGGTATTTCCATTTGTAATGCTTTGAGCATAAGTTTTCGAATGAAGATCAGGGTAGAGGCTTATTCAGCTTTTCCATGCCATTGTTGGCTACAATGGTTTCTCAGCTTCTTGATAGTCAAGTGGAGATTCAAATCTTGTACCCCACATAGAGTGGTTTACGTTAGAAATGTCCAAATAAGGGAAATCGAACTTGTGACGGTTCAACAATCCATTGAATTTGGAGGGAACAAGATTGTGATTGGTGATATGGGAATAAATCATCCATAAGCATCAAAGTTAGAACATTCGAGTTCTAAAACATGGTTTTCATGGGTGTATTGTTTTATGAAAACTTCGGGTTTCAAAGGCACTAAATTTGAAACTACAGGTTCAATTTAGTTTATGAACGTTTAGTTCATAAAAGAGAGGTTCCTGCAAGAACACAGAATGCAATATACAACTAAGTGTAATGGATTTGAGTTTCTTCGGGAACTCAAGTGTGAGAGCTTCGTTACTACGAAAGTATGTCAACGGTTCAAAGTATAAAAATAAATTATTGAATCGTTAATGTCCAAAAGTGATATTCAGGTCAATAATTTTGAATTCATTATCGGATTAATGGATTGCTGGTCACTTTTAATTAATTCCATAGATCGGGTCTAATCGGGGTCGATCGTAGAAGCAAAAATAATTATAACATTCAGGTTAAATTTATTTAAAATGCCTAAAAATAGCATTGGGTCGAAAGAGAATGCTAAATAATAGCATTGGGTCAAAAACCATAGCCCAAAATTTTTGGGTTGGGTGCCGTAAGTAGGCAAAGGCCCTAAAGGCCTCGAGAGTGGGCTATAGGCCACAGGCCCGGGTGTGAAACAAAAAAGGGCAGCCCAAGCTACTGGTTTTGGCCCCAGCCGTAGCTGGGTTTCAGTTTTGGGCACAGAAACTAAGCCCAACCTCATGAGCTGGATTATGGAAAAAAAGGTCGTGGTAAGGCTAAGCCCAGTAGCATAACTGTTGGCGTGGGCCGAGACGGGATGACCAGCCCAGCAGGCGCTGATGTGGGTCGAGGTTGCAGGCCTATGGTAAGAAACTGGACCAGGCATACGGCCTGGTTATGCACAGATGCAGCGAAGCCCAAGGGCTTTGGCAAAGGGTCCAAGACGTCGAACGACATCGTCTCAATGGGGTCTCCACGTGGCTGGGCTTCAGGCCAGCACAGTGGTCCTTGTGGTGGTGCCATGACAGTGGTGCCGCAAAATCCCATATTCCTATCCTTTTTTTTTTCAAAATTGTTAGGGTTTTACAAACCCTAAATTTGCTTCTAATTTATGAATATACTTTGACTCACATATTCCACATAGCAATTTAATTGCGTCATGCATGAAACAAATATATATTGACAAATATATAAACATATACAATATATATATATATATATATATCGTAAGGAAAATATAAACATAGAGGGGTTCATGCATCATGGGGAATGTTTTCATGCTTCAAGGTCGTTTCAAATATCTTCCTTTATTTTAAGCGTACCTGATTGGCAGAAAGCAACAAAAGCCTTTGAATTTGAAGAAGATCCTTCTCGAAAAGCTGGAATTGCATCTCCAATGCGTTGTATCACGTTCAACACAGAAAAATTAAATTGAATCAATAGCTTGTAGATCAATTCAATAAAATAGTAAATTAATCATAAAAAGAATGATTAAAACGTAATACTCCCCTGATTGAAGAATAAACTCTCTTTAGCGCAGCGTTAAGAGTGTGCTGATAATGTGTTGTAGGCATAATTTACTGAACGATTATGGAGGCCATAGAGAGAGAAAAAGGTGCGGCAATAGTCGAGAGAAGAGAGAGATGTGTAATTGTGGGTGTGTTCTATTCCACCCCATTGTGCCTTTATTTATAATAGTAGGGAAGGTTAATTCCTTACCCTTTAATGATTACAACTCTTAATAGGTAATCAACTCCTAATAGGAATATAAGAGATATTCCAAGATATACTAGGATTTACACAATTACATTCCTAATCTAATAGGATTGCAACATATTGTTTAATTTTATGAAAATAATTTACCTACTCTATAATTACATGAAAAAATTTACCTACTATAAAAATTAATTTTTTGAAAACAATATCTATTGTTTAATTTTTATGAAAATAATTTACCTACTATATAATTACATGAAAATTAATGTGCCTACTTTTTAAACTTGTAACAAAATTAATTTACATACTTCTTTTTATGGTAATAGTATACATAAATATAGAATATTTGTCCGTATATATTTGATCTAATTAGGTTTTGGATTGGAGGAGTTCACACAAAATTAAAAATATATTAAACAAATTAAATGTCGAAAAAGAAACATATAAGAGATTTGGTGGCATGATTTTGTAAATAAACACAAATTTATGGACATCTTTTATCCAACATGACATCATATTTAAAATTTGGGTTTTATTTAGAAGTTATAATATATGTAGGTTTTTGTCTAGAGTTTAAGAATTGCAAGGGCTTAAATCTAAAGAACCCTAAAAAATAATTTGCTAAATACATGAAAAAGTCTATTTCTACGTCAAATATCATAAAAAGTTAATATCAAAAGAAAAATGATATACAAACAATACTTAAATATTTAGACGTCTCACATTTCTAGACATAAGTGTATTAATTAAGTTTATATAATCTAATTTTTCAACCAATTCTTTTTCAATTGATAAAATAATTAACCTGACACACCCCGACCTAGATCGAGGCATACTGGCTGTCACGTGAGGGTGACGTAGCCATGTGCACAGTGCGGAAGCAATATTAATATAAGGAATGCGAATAAACAAAAACCAAACCAACTAGAGTACTAGATAAGATAAGGTGCAAGTGCGATATTAAGTATGATTGCACAACCAGAGCATAAGTAGCCTAAGTGCAGTCCAGCAGGACGAATACTAATTATACAACACCCAAAGGTGATCCTACATTGATGATAATCTGTCAGAACCTCCGTCAAATCCTCGTAAGCCACCAATAAGCACTCCTACATAAAACCTGGAGGGGCGCAAAACAGAAAGTGTGAATGGGCAAAAACAAAGTTTTTCAAAACCATTTCAACATCAAAGATAGTAACCCCTCGCTGTAAAACCTGTATAATTTCCCAGAAAATAGACTATATACATATCTCAAAACCATGCTCAGAATAGTAATATTCAAAAGTATGCCATGCCAAATATCTCAAATAACTGAATAAGTAACTCAGGTGAATTAACTCATGAGAAATAACATATTAGCCGGATCCACCTAAAGTGGCATGTACCGCTGAATCTATAGCTCAACAAGTATGCCTGCACACGAGTCGGAACCACCTAAAGTGGTCTGTACGACAGGACTGGGTGTAAATAAATACGCTATAATGCTACGATCATGTGAAGACTATGCGAATAATCGCGGGTCACCTACGAGTCGGAACCACCTATAGTGGTCTGTAAGACAGGACTGTGCACCTAACTTGAATCCAAGGTGAGCGTATGGTGCGGGAGGTGAACATCATGTGAAGGACTGTGTCCTAACCACGGGCGGGAGCACTAACACCGGGGTGCAGGTTTATGAGCTCTCAACACATCTCACATAATCATCAATTCACAATAACAATCTACAACTCACCTGGTACTTACCTGAGCGTCCACATCGTCAAATCACATTTATGCATACTATAATAATTCCTAGTCTAAGCATAAATCAATAGGCATGGCATTTCAAAACATAATTTAAAAATACCAAGTATAAGT
Organism: Malus fusca; assembly: GCA_035220775.1. Taxonomy (NCBI): domain Eukaryota; kingdom Viridiplantae; phylum Streptophyta; class Magnoliopsida; order Rosales; family Rosaceae; genus Malus; species Malus fusca. The sequence continues at coordinate 26,777,167 of CM069064.1, forward strand.
ATATACTGAAAACCAAAAGCCCACTCACTGATATGTTGAAGGGTCGTAGCCCCCGAGTCTTACTTGATTACGCTCGTCCTTTGGATAAGTCTCACCTATATGCGAAACAACTATATAGACGTTATTTTAAAGCACATAACCAAAACTAGGTAATAACTTCTCATATATTACTCAATTGGGGTGTTTGAATATACCAACGTGATCTACTCCACCCCACGAAGAACCCCATATTTTTAGAAAAATTCTCCCAGCACCCACACGCCCTCACGCGCAGGCCAAGGCATAGCCACACCCGTGGCCATGCGCAGGCACGCCTGGCACAATGGACGGAATCTGTAACGCCGTTAGGGAATATTCTGTTAAAATACAAGCATATGTCGTTAACGATACCTGATGCTGTTATAATATTCCATCAACTTTAACAGAATATTCGCCTTCTTCTCCGGCGAGTCACCGGATTCAGTCGCCGTCTGTGTCACCGGAAATTGGAAAATTTTCAAATCTTCATATCTTCTTCATTTCTCAACCAAAATTCACGAAATTTGTACCAAATTGAAGCTTAGGATGAGAGGAACAAAACCTTACCACTTTTAGGTCCTAAAACTCACGGAATCTCGTCGGAAAAATCACGATAATCCGGCCACCTCTGCAACTTGTCAAACCCGAGCTTCCTAATGTACAAAACACTTCAAAATCCTTCCTTACTCTTCGTGAAGAAGTTCTAAGGCTCTCTAACACCTCAAAACTTAAAGAAAAGTCCGCAATCACAATAGATGAACAGTGCACCAAATCGGGGTTTTCTAGTTCTCGAGTTCTACGAGTTCTCACGTTGAACTAATGGCATGGATGAGCTCCTGGACTTGCAAAGAACACAAAGATCACCTTCACAGCCTCGATCCGTGCATGAAATGGTTGCTAGAGGAGTTATCCGTATAGTTGTACGGACAATGGAGGAAATCCGAGAGAAAATGAGAGAGAAAGGGTCAACCGAAGTGGTATGGGTGTGTGTGTGTGGTCCAGCTTGGGCTACCAACCAAAAACAAAGAAAAACTTAGTTCTAATTGGGTCCAAACAATTAGAACTTAACATATTTGGTCCACAACCAAAGTGTATGTCACACAACACCATCTGACGTCTAAGGGTATAAAAGTCATTTCATGCTATCAAAAATATATTTCGGGACAGGCTATCACATAACCCATTCCATATTTCTTGTGATATAGTTGATCAAAAATAAGATTTGATCAACTTTAATTTTGAAAACTTCTTTCTCCTGTAACTCATATGGTTAACAAAGTTCTATAAGCAACCCATGCATTTGGAAAACAACCATCCATTTGTCTCAAATATTTCAACACTTCTATTGCCCAATTTATTTCCTTCCATAAAGTTTCTCTCAAGATTCTTAGCTCTAGAAATAAATATTTCCCATCAATATCAGAATGCTCATCATGTAAAGAGCGATACAAAAGAGTGATAGTTTTTGTGAAAAACGAAGAGATAAAACGATTGGGACTATATCAAGAAAAAAGATTGACATTTTGATTTTTAAATTTTAATTAGATTTAAAAGAGTAAAAATATAATTCCATGTGGGTGGATAAAAAGAAAAAAAAAAGTAAAATTCTCTTTGTGTAAAATTATATTATTGCCTAAAATTATATTTTTTAATATTTTTATTGAATTTAAATTGTAAAATTTATATTTCTAATAATATATACATACATACATACATATACATATATATATATAGACTCATAAACCTTACATATTGAAATTATATTATATATTTTTTAAAAAATTGGGAGCCCTTCAAAGTGGGAGCCCTAGGCGGCTGCCTACTTCGGCTATCCTCAGTGCTAGTCCCGCAATTAACCCTAGTGTATAATAAAGTAATTTGCATGGAACGAATTCACAATCTCATAACATTTTGATTCAATAATATTATCAAGATTCGTTACAATATGTCATTGATTTGTAATCTGTTTGTGTGTGTTATATTATCAGTTTAAAATACTAACTTAACAAAAATCTGTATCAGCAATTCGAGACTCTACCAAAATTTTGTAGACCGGCTGGCATTGAATGTAATATAAGCCACTAAACATAACATTTTCAAAGGTATCTTCCCTGTACTTTGTTTTCTTTGACTTAGTAAACTCATTTATTAAACGAATTGATTATGTTAATGTCACTACACAATCAGCAATCTAAAAGTCAAGAAGGATGCAACAAGCAGAGACATCCAGATCCATAAATATTGAATTGACCACCTTGCTCATACCTAATTTTAATGGGAAGTTTTGATATAGACGGCTGGTTTTTAAATGTCATAGACCAAACATCTATTTTTTTTGCAAATTTGATTAAACATTTTCCCTATAATTTTGGTACTTTAATTTTATTTCATTAGAAGTCTATTCACGTTAGCATTCCCTTTTTTTCCTTATATTTTTATGCATCTCTTATTATCATGATTTAAGATTTTTTTTTAATTTTTTTATTAAAATATTTATTTTAGTAAATTAAATAGAATGTAACAAAACTTGTTGTTAGGTACGTTTGGTTATATCGGTACGTTTGTGTCACATCCCGGCCCGGGCCCCTACCACATCCCGGGCTTGACTCCACAGTAGCACAATATTGTCCGCTTTGGGCCCCGACCACACCCTCACGGTTTTGTTTCTGGGAACTCACACGAGAACTTCCCAGTGGGTCACTCATCATGGGATTGCTCTCGCGCGAACTCGCTTAACTTCAGAGTTCCGATGGAACCCGAAGCCAGTGAGCTCCCAAAAGGTCTCGTGCTAGGTAGAGATGGGAATATACATATAAGGCTTAGAGGATCCATTCCCCTGGGCGATGTAGGATGTTACAATCCACCCCCCTTATGGGCCCGACGTCCTCGTCGGCACACTTCCGGCCAGGGATTGGCTCTGATACCAAGTTGTCACATCCCGGCCCTGGCCCCCACCACATCCCGGGCTTGACTCCACCGTAGCACGATATTGTCCGCTTTGAGCCCCGACCACCCCCTCACGGTTTTTTTTCTGGGAACTCACACGAGAACTTCCCAGTGGGTCACTCATCATGGGATTGCTCTCGCGCGAACTCGCTTAACTTCAGAGTTCCAATGGAACCCGAAGCCAGTGAGCTTCCAAAAGGTCTCGTGCTAGGTAGAGATGGGAATATACATATAAGGCTTAGAGGATCCATACCTCTGGGCGATGTAGGATGTTACAATCCAACCCCCTTAGGGGCCCAACGTCCTCGTCGGCACACTTCCGGCCAGGGATTGGCTCTGATACCAAGTTGTCACATCCCGGCCCTGGCCCCCACCACATCTCGGGTTTGACTCCACCGTAGCACGATATTGTCCGCTTTGGGCCCGGACCACGCCCTCACGGTTTTGTTTCTGGGAACTCACACGAGAACTTCCCAATGGGTCACTCATCATGGGATTGCTCTTGTGCGAACTCGCTTAACTTCGGAGTTCCAATGGAACCCGAAGCCAGTGAGCTCCCAAAAGGCCTCGTGCTAGGTAGAGATAGGAATATACATATAAGGCTTAGATGATCCATTCCCCTGGGCGATGTGGGATGTTACAATTTGATTATAATGATACATTTAGTTACTTGGTATATTTGAATTTTTGGTCCATTTGGCTTCTTGATACATTTGAATTTTTGGTACATTTAGTTTTTGGTACATTTGAATTTTTTGGTATGTTTGTTTTCAAAACATAAGTTTTATTACTTTTTGTCCTAATAATGAGGAATTACTTTAATTAATTATTTTTTTTATAGAAAGACTCGTTAACAATGTAAAAGTTTAAATTACTTTAATTAATTAATTTTTTCTATAGAAAGAGTCATTAATCAACGGACAATAGCCTTTTTGTTAATTCAAAATTATATGATTCATGATTATTATTTAGCATTATCTACAATAATAAGGATTTATCTCCGATCAACTAAAAGTTGTTCCAGAGACTTATCTACCATAAAACAAGACTATCTAGAGCATTGTGTATGAATCAAACATATTTTTAAACATTCCAAAAAGATGAATATTCATTTCAATATAGTTTATAATTGGGTACGTTTTAATTCGAGGTTGGTACGTTTTCGTTTGACTTTGGTATGTTTTCATTTAATGTTGGTACATTTCCATTTGGCATGGGTGTACATTTAGATTTGAAAAGTTTAAATTTTTAGACTTAAATATAGTTGAAATTATTTAAAATATATAACAGATATTTAAATGTATCCATTTCTCCAGTTGATCTGCTTGATTTCTTGTTTGAGGCTTCCTTTGGTGGAGCAACTGAGGGTCAGGCAGTCCAAGGAGAGGCGGCTGAGGATGAGCTGATGGAAGCTTTGGTTGCTAGGAGCGGTGCGGCTGATGAAGGCGTGGTAGTCGAGAAACCAGTGGTTGCGCAAGCTGCCAAGGAGTAGTCTTTTTGCTTAGACTTAGGAATTTTCTTCTTTTCCTTTTTGTTCTGCTTTATTTGAAATTTGTTGGTCTTCGAGCCAGTTTATCAATTTGCTAGAAATTTAATAAACAACTTTCCTTGTTTTGCTTCATCCTTTTGTTTCGCCATGTATTTTACAAAGCTTTACCCTAAGACGGTCGGCTAGGTGAGCTACCTCAATAAAGCAGCCGATCCCACGTCGTCACTTAGGTTTTAGCTTTGTCTTCGGGGCTTTTAGAGCTTTACTTGCAAGAGGAAAAAGTGCGAGATTTCTAACTTATGGAGTTGGTGGCCAAACTCATTGCCTCCACATAAAGCAAGCGAGTTCATGTAGCTACTATAGTTATGAATCTCAGCTTTGGATGGCTTCATGAGCTTTAGCCCTTTCGGGGGGTATTGCGAAACTTTTTAACCTATAGGGCCGGCCGTCGAACACGTGCTTCTCGTAGAAAACAGAGGAGTCCGTGCAGCCACTATGATTATATTTTGGCTTTCGAGTGGCTTCTTGAGCTTTGGCCCTCCCGGGATGTGTTGCGAAGTTTTTAACTTATAGAGCCGTCGCCCATACTCATGCTTCTCGTAGGAAGCAGATGAGGTCCACGTAACTGCTATAGTCATACCTCGACTTTATCCTAGCAAATCTTAAACCGTAGACAGTCGGCCGGAAGCGCTGTTTTAAGTAAGTAGGCGAGTCTGCGTAGTCATAGCAGGTGTAAGTCTCAACTTACGAATTGCCCTGGGTTGCCAGCCATTAGGTCGTTGGCTGGGCGTCTTACTTACAGAAGTAGACAGCCTGCATAACCACTTCAGGCGTCGTCCCTGGCTTTCAGATGTGTTTTAGGTGTGAGGTGTAGGTGGAATCGGGCATCAGAGTCCACATCCTTTCCGAGCTGTAACTTGATTCTACAGGTCGTTTAACTAGTATTGTAACACTTTAAAACCAAGCCACGTTTATGAAGACTTGCACGCCACTATCTTGTCACGCGAACTCTTTCATGGGCAGGTGTCCTGCACTTAGCGTTTCTTCCGGTTAGAGACCCGGGATCATACGGAATTGAATCTTTCAGTCGGCTAAGTCTATTCTAGGGGATGAACTGTCGTGACCAATTCTGGGAGTCGTTCGGCTCAGGCAGTCGCTGTATTCAGGGGAAATTGAGCAGTCGTACCACCCATCCACTTCTGGATAATCCGAATCAGTTTACCCTTCCTATATTGGAGAGTTAACCCAGATGGGTGTCAGGGGAATTAGTTTACCCTCTTGCACTGGAGAGCTTACCCAGATGGATGTTAGGGGAATTAGTTTACCCTCTTGCACTTGAGAGTTTACCCAGATGGGTGTCAGGGGAATGAGTTTATCCTCTCGCGCTGAAGAGCTCACGCCATGTCTGCAGGGTAGAGGGCGTCTTCTGCTTGTCGTAAGATTGGTCAGTTTGTTTATGTATTCGGTCTAGGCTTGTGAATAATTCCTTCAATCTTCGTTGAAGATAGTGGCTTTTATTAACTTTGCTCGTAGACGGTAATGGCATAACAACTGATAATCTTCGGCATGTGAGGTCTTGTTCGTCGGGCTGCTTGAGTCTTTGAACTTTTTTCGTCTTGAACAGGGTCCAAGGAATGGTAGAAGGTCACACGTAGTACTTTCTCAGGTTGTAAGCATTCCACTGCTTGTCGATTTCTTTGTCGCTCATAGTGGTGAGGGTGTAGTTGCTCATTCCGCCTACTTGGCTGACTTTGCACGGACCTTCCCAAACGGAAGCCATCTTTTTGGATCATTCTCGTTGGGCGGTGATGAAGGCTTTTTTGAGGACTAAGTCTCCTGGCTGGAATTGTCGGATTTTCTCCCTCTTGTTGTAGCTGGAGAGGAGCTGCTGTTGATAGGCTGAAATGCGAGTGATAACCTTATCGCGCTCTTCCTCTGTCAAGTCTAAGTTTGTGGCCATCTCATTCTCGTCTGCTCTAAATTCGGCAGTACAGTGTTGATGCTTGACATTATGACGTTGGGAGGAATGATCGCCTCAGAACCATACACCAGAGAGAATGGAGTTTCGCCGGTTGCTCGTCTCTTGGTGGTGCGAAATGCCCATAGAACACAGGGGAACTCGTTTGGCCATTTACCCTTCTAGTCTGAGAGGGTATTCTTAAAGCAATCGATGATGGTTTTGTTGGACACCTCGGCATGCCCGTTACCCTGTGGATACCGGGGCGTGGACATGTATTGCTTAATGCCATATTTTTCAAAGAACTTTGCTAAGTTTTTGCCCACAAACTGCGGACCATTGTGGGTGACGATGGAGTATGGGATGCCGAAGCGGCAGATGACGTTCTTCTATATGAAGCGATCTATGTCTGTCTGGGTAGTTGTAGTCATGGGTTCAGCTTCGACCCATTTTGTGAAGTAGTTGGTTGCTACGATCATCATGCATTTGCCCCTAGTGGCTGACGACATTGGTCATATCGGGTCAATCACTCACTGCATGAATGGTTAATGGCTTGTCTGTGGGTGGAGTTCGCTAGCAGGTAGTTCAAGCACGGGCCTGAAGTGTTGGCATCTATCGCACAATTGTACATACTCATTGGTATCTTGATGCTTGGTTAGCCAATAGTAGCCAGCGTTAAGACTTTTTTGGGCAAGCGATGGGCCTCCAAAGTGGTTTCCACAGAAGCCTTCGTGGATTGAGCTAAGAATCTTCAAGTCGTCGAGATGCGAAAGGCAGCAGAGATGTGGTCTTGAAAAGGATCCTCGAACGAGCATGTCGTTCCATATGTAGTAGCGCGTTGCCTTCATCTGGAGCTTTCTGGACTCTAGTCTGTTTACGGGGAGAGTTATATTGACTATGTAGTCGATGATGGGATCTTGTCAACTCGGAGTTGTGTTGATCTACGCCACCTCGACTGCTGGTTCCTCATCTATGCTCGGCTCCTCCAAGTATTTAACTGAGGTGGGGCGCTTGCGCTGATGGTCTAATGCGGAGCCTAGGCTTGCTAGTGCGTCTGCATAGGTAATTTTTGCTTGTGGAACCTGAGTGAGTGTGTACGCTTGGAACATCGCTAGCTACTCTTGTTCCTTCTCGAGGTATCAGGCTATCATTGGATGCTTTGTTGCGTACTCCCCTGAGGTTTGGTTGGTGATCAGCTGGGAATTGGAATAGATCGCGAGCCTTTTCACCGCTAGGTCATTCGCCAATCAGAGACCTGCTAGTAGGGTTTCATACTCTGCTTCGTTGTTTGATGCCTTAAAGCTTAGAGTGATCATCTGCTCGAGCATCGAACCGTCCGGGGTAGTAAGAACTAGGTCTACTCCCGATCCCTGGTAGTTGGATGATACATCGTCGTGCAAACATCAAAAATGTCATGTAGGTGGGGCTGGTGCGGCTACAGTGTGCTCGGCTGCCTCTAAGGCATTTCTGCGCTAAGTTGCTGGTCTGGTCGAAACATTCGTTAGTTTTTGTGCCTTTAACATCGTGCGTCTGGACTGTACAGAATATTGCATCATGACGATGACTGCGTACGTTTGAAGGTACGGCTTGAGCTTTCGGGTTGCAACAACTAACGCCAAAATCAAACTTTGATTTTCAAGTTTCTGGTTTTTGCATTGAAAAGAGCTTTTGAACTGTGGAATACAGGGGGTAAGGCCCCCTTACTCTTTTCGTATGAGGGTAAAGCTTATTGCTGTTTCAGATACCGCCATATAGATGCATAGATCCTCCACTGCTTCTGGCTTGGATTGCATCGGTCGGTAGGTTGCGAGAGGAATCGGCTGAGTGCAGCTGCTCGTCAGGTCAGACCTTGGATCTCCTTCAGAGTGGTGGGGGACTTCATATCCAGGATCGCTCAGATATTCTTTAAATGTGCGTTTTGCATGGTCTGGCCGCTGCTTAGGGTCAAGGGAGATATGCTCAGAGTCTTTTTCGGGTTTCCATCCTGATTCATCTGCCAGGGCATTGTCAACCATGACTTTATCTTCTTGATCCGTCTGCTGTGATTGCTATTTGGTGGAGATATAATTGTCTTTCTGCACTTCAGCTGTTACTGCTGGGGCGAAAGACTTCTTCTTCGACTCCTTGAGAACTTGGTGTACGACTTGGTTGATGTGCCTTATTTCGTCGGGGATCCGTCCTTACGTCTTTTCACGGCTGCTCAGGCGGCTTCTGGGATCGCTTGGCCTCATCCCAGAAGGTGTGCTTTTCTGCCAAAGAATAAGAGTCTGCCAGGGTCAAGTTCTCGTCCATGATCAATTTTTCAAAAAGTGGGTGATTTGTTGGGAACCCCTTTCGGAAAGTTGAGCATGCAATGTTGTCATCGCATCAGATGATCTTTGCCTTCTCCGCCTTGAATCTCTTGACGTAAGTGCGGAATGACTCATTTGGGTCATTCTTCATGTTGAAAAGGTGGTCAGACTTCTTTTTGATCGAGCGGTAGGACGAATATTCTATAGTGAAAACCATAAAGTTTCGAATTAAACATGGCGGCAGGGTGTGGAACCAATCTTGCTCCTCACCTTAGAGCGTCGTGGCAAAGATACTACATATGAGAGCGTCATTGTTGGTATATAGGGTCATGGAGCTTTGGTAGTGCATCAGATGCCTGTCCGGATCTTCATCTCATTTGAAAAAGGTGAAATATGACAAGTTGAACTTCCCCGGTGGCTCCGTCTGCTCGATCTCGTCTGTAAAATGTGACCTGCTCAGGTTGGCCACGTCTCTTCGAATGGCATCATCAGTAGTGTCAATGCGCTGGAATTCGCGCAACTATTCTGCTACGAGCCTTTGTACTTCCTCCTAGATTTGTGCCTGGTGGGGCAGCAAAGCCTCCAACTGCTCCCAGTGTTGACCTGCCGGTCCATGTTACTCTTCAGCATGTCCTGCTCATATGTGTCACGGCTGCGGTGCACGTGGTTCGCCTTGTGCTGCTCGCCGTAGCTTTTGGCAGAGACTGCCAGTGAAACTTGAGCTGGACTGACTTTTGCTCTCCTCTGGGCGTCATGCGGCTGCCTACTCCATTGCCTCGTAAGAGAATCTCCTTGTGGGCCTAGCCTCGTGTAGACACTTCTCCTGGAATGTCATGAGTGCTCATTGGAGTATGGACCCAACCTCAAATGCTCACTGACTTGTGAGCCGAGTCGGGAATGAAAGCTTTTTTGCATATCTAGGTGGGAGAAAACATTTCCCCGAGGGCTCAAACGAGAGTGCACACTACCCGAATGCACAATTCGTGGTAGGCTGAGCGGCTCTTTGCCAGGACGTCGCTGGAATGAGTCACAATCTTTCACCCTTGTTCTGATTTGGGACACCTCGTTTGGGGCACGCTGCATCTCGATGCGCTTGAGGAGTTGGTTCACCAAAATGGTCTGCTGCGCGAGGGCGTTTGTCAAATTGGCAACCTGCTGGGGCTGGTGGTACTCACTATTTGGATTGGAAGAATCTGAAAAATGGGCGTCTCTATATGTGGTAGAAGTGTAGTAAACTGCAGGTATAAAGCTTGAGCCCAAAGTCGGCATTCCTGCAGAAAAATTGGGTGAAAGTAACCCTGAATCGATCGCGGGACCGATGGTCAAAATCTGGATCACTAGAGGTGGCCTTAGAATGGATTAGGTCGCGGGCCGAGTCGTCAGAGCGGGTCACGGGGATTGCTGGACCTGCGCTTGCTTGCCTTGGGCCTGCATGGCAGTAGGCCCTCTTGGTCGTTAGGCTGCCACATCATGGCCTACTGGCTGGGTGGCTTAGGCTTAGGCCCGTTGAGCTGCCTGACTGGCAGCAGCTGCCGCGTTTTTAGCTCGGGTTTAGGCTTGCTGTGCAGCAAGGCCTGCTTTCGCAATGGGCTGGGCCTCCTGCCATGGGCCTATTATGGCAGCTGCCAAGTTTTAGGCCTCTTGCCCATAGGCTTGGAAATGGACCTGGGCTTCCTGCCTAGGGTTTGGTTGGGTGTGGCGTTGCAAGGGTAGCGATGGTGTAAGTGGTGCCGTGGCCTGGTGGCCTTGCAGTGGCTGCTGGGTCACAGTGGTGGTGGTAGTGGTGCAACTCTGTTGCGGTGGGGCTTCTCCTACCATCGCGTTGAGCCTTGAGGATCTCCGTCGGGGGGCTATGTCCTCGTCTCCACTCTTAGATCCAAATCCTTGCACGTACAGGGTTCCGTTTGTCGTAGTTTTTGAATTTCCTACCATTGTATCATTTCTTCAGGGATTGATCAATAAACTTTTCTAGGAAAAATTAATTGATACAACGTGTGAGAAATTCAACATAATAGAAAATTCAAGAAACAAATGCGAGAGGCTTCTTCGAGTATTTTGAATCAGCTCTCAATGATAACACTAATTTGTCAATGTATATTTCCGCTGTCTTCAGTCTTGATGAAAATGCACCTACAAAACAATCAACACCTTTGATCAAAGACCTAAGCCTTAAGCGCCCACGAGGTGGGGGGCTTAGGTCAACGGATCTCCGATGCCTAAGTTAGTTTCTCTGAGAGAGTAAGGTGTTTAGGGCTTTTTTAGGGTTGCAAAAGCTCCCCAATATTTGGTAGAATATGGGGTATTTATAGGGATAGGGCCGGCCATAGTGTTTTTATGGAGAAATATTCTCTAAATATTCTCAAGATATTTAATAGGAAATAATATCTTAAGATAATGGAGTAATTATCCCTAATTGATTTAAATTGGGATTACTTACTTGATTGGAGTCAATCTTCAATTGGGAATGTATTAAAGATAGGATTTAGGTAAATAATCCTTATCTTTAATTCCTTGCCAAAGGCAGGCGAGTTGTGGGCAGTCGTATTCAACTGTTGAGACCTCCATGGATGTAAGCTGCGCGTGGGAGCATCTGAGAAGTCTGCCCATTTATTGAGGGCAATCTTGTCTTTCTTGAGTAAAAGTCCACATGTCGCCTCTAGAAATTTTAGGATTATTTTAGGCTCCACACTCACCATTTCATTATTGTCAACCATTTTCAACGTGCCATGATTTTAACATTTCATCAACATCCTCAATTACTATTAGTTATATCAGGGGTACTGCAATGGAATCAGGATCTTTGCCGGATCCTCTTTGTGGGGATCTCGGAGATCCATCAATTATGTTCGTTCATCATACATTGTGCGGTTAGAAATTATTTTAAATATTTTTAGTTAAAATTAAACACAAACAATACTTGACAAAAACTGACCGCACTATGTACAATGAACGAACACGATTCACATATCATTAGGATATCCGGCGAAGATCCTGTTGGTTACCAATAGCTCACCATTTCGTTATTGTTAACTAGGGGTGGATTTTTTTGCCAAATTGCCGTGCCATACCGATTTTGTGCCAATCGGTAATGGTACGGTATTGTACTGTACCGAAATTTCTTGGTACGGTATTGGTAATGGATATCATTACCACGGTATTACCTTACCGTACCGAACATATAATTTATAAATTATATAATATATAATTATATAACACATATTTATAATATTCTAATAATTTGATATGATGAAAGAGGCTCAACCTCCGTTCAAGATTCCAAATAGGAAGAAGATTGCGGCCAATGTGTGGGATTTATATGTGTTGGAGAAGTCTAAGTTATTTGAAGCAATGCATAATCAAAAGGTAAGTATCACAACCGATACTTGGACATCGGTACAAAACATTAACTACATGGTAGTTACCGCTCACTTCATGGATAGTGAATGAAAGTTGCACAAACGGATCATAAACTTCATAAAGATCACGGGTCATAAGGGAGAAGACATTGGGAAAGTTCTAGAGGTGTGTTTGAACCAATGGAGGATAGAGAAGATCTTTAGCATGGGGGAAACTTCTATTTGTTTTGGTTCGTAACTTTTATTTGGATTGTAAGCTTAATTTTCATCATGAATCTTGATGCATCATTTGAATTATTGTGTGTGTGAATTGTAAATGATGAATAATAGATGAATTTAGGCTACAATGTATGAGATAAAGGTACAATAAAAAAGTTTTGCCCTTGAATTGGGTTAAAAAAGCAAAAACAAATTTTGTCCCAAAACAAAGTGGCAATTACCATTGTCATACCATGCCAACCGAACATTTGGCAAATACCAAACTTCGGTATACCGAAAGTTTGGTATGGTAATGGTAATAGATTTTACCAAACCGAAAGTTTGGTACGGTAATTGGTACGAGGATTTTGGTACGGTAACCGTACCGAACCCACCCCTATTGTTAACCATATTCAATGTGCCATGATTTAACGTTGCATCAACATCCTCAATTACTATTAATTATTTCATAACTTGGATGAGGATTCTCTTCGGATCCTCTTTGTGGAGATCCTAGAGATTCTCACATTCTAAACAACATCACCTCCCCACCGCCCACCCTTCCCCACCATCACCCCCTCGTCGACACCTACCCGTACCAGCGCCCCTAAGATCTCTCTATTGAAGAATTGGATTTGGTAATTTGAATTTGGTTGGTTCTTTGCCTAACCAACACTGCCCACTCCACTCTCGATATGCAACTTTTAATCCCAAATTCAACTTCTACACCCCATAACCCAGCCACCCCCTTCACTCCACCTTCACCTCCCCCACTAGATCAACCTAGTCACTCGCACTCCCACCCCCGCGTCGCACCCAACTATCCTACGCCCAAAACTTGTATCCAACCTCTCCATTCACTCTCAGTAGTCAATAACATGGACATGTTCTTGTGTTTATCAACAAAAACATAAAATCTGCAAACATAATTGTTCATATAAAAAAAGAATACTGAATTCATCAAGAACAATGAGAGAATTTACCATGAGACGAAGACTGATTGTGTTGAGACTTGAGAGAGGGTGTGCGGAGCGGCGGAGGCTGGGAAGGAGAGGAGAGGGTCCAGACGGATAAGGGAATGAGGATTGAGGGATCGATGTTTAGCTTTAGGGTTTCAGACTAAACAATGTCGTCGACCAATATGAATACAAACCTTCAGAATGACATGTCGTTTCTAGTACTACATATAAAACGATGTAGTTTTTTACAACATTTCGATTCGGTTCGGTTTTTTTTTTCGGTTCTGTTCTTGGTTTTTCTCGGTTTTCAGTTTTTTGAACTAACCCTTAATCGTATATCATGCAGTCAGTTTTTGTCAGGTACGATTTGTGTTTAATATTAAATAAAAAAATTCAAATGATTTCTGATCGTAAGATGTACGATGAATGACTAAAATGTGAGGATCCCTAAGATCCCCACCATTTGGATTCGGATGGAATCCAATTCAGATGAGGATCTTCTTCAAATCCTCTTTGTGGTGATTCTAGGGATCCTTACGTCCTAGCCGTTCATTATACATCGTGCAGCCAATTTTTGTTAGATGTTATTTATGTTTAAGTTTAAATAAAAATTTTAAATAATTTATGACCGTATGATATACAATAAATGGTTAAGATGTAAGAATCTCTAGAATCTCTACCATTTGAATCCACATGGGATCCAAATACGAGGGAGGTCCCGAATGGAGGAGCATTTTATCCAAAATCATGCTTTTTTCGTTTTCCCTTTTTTCAGTTTTTAGGTAATAGTAATGGTAGGACGTGTGTAAAGTTGGATGGGACCATATAACAAAAGTCTAGTTTTTTGTGGGTTGGTCAAACACGTCATGTAGCAAGATTTTTTTTTATTAATAAAATTAAGAATACGATTATTATTAAATAGTGTTTCAGTTAAAATGGTCTCTAAAAGTAAAATAACTCTTTACTTTAGTACTTGAAATTAGGGATGGGCACGGTTCGGTTCGACCTGGTTTCACTCTTAAAATGAAACCGAAATCGGAAAATTTCAACGATTTGATTCGGTGTGGTTCCGTTTAAATTTATTACTAAAACCGTACGGTTCGGTTCATGACGGTTCAAGTTCAGTTCATGCCGATTTACGGTTCTAACCAAAATTATATATATGTTTTTTCTAATTTTCTACTTCCAATACCAAACACATATTTCTACCACAAATTCAAGTAAATTTGAGTTTCCACTACCAAATCTACAATATTTGTGATCGGAAGATAGAAAGTGTGCATATAAATATAAATCAAAAGATAGAACGGCTTATATCAAGACCAAAGTGTACATCGTAAACTAAAACTAAAATGTACATAATGCATAATATACTGGAAAATAATAAAGAAAAATAATGTAGGGGGAGAAAAGTGATAAAACAACAAAGGAGGGGGAGAGAAGTGAAGAAAAATATTGGGCTTATGTACATGGTCTTTTTGGAAAATTGTCTTATTTATATAAAAAAAATAATAAAACAATAATTAATATTAAAAGCGATTCAGTCCGGTTTATCCGGTTCTTAATATTTCCATACCGTAACCGGAATCGTTTGAAACCGTTCGGTTCGGCTTTTGTTCCGGTTTTGACTTTTTTGGTCAACGCGGTTTTCTACGGTTTTTTTTGTCACGGTTTGATTCGGTTTTCCGGTTTGGCGGTTTTTATGCCCACCCCTACTTGAAATTTGAAATCAATAGAACTGGTCTCTGAATTTGTTCACCGTCAATTATTTTGGTTCTACTTTTGAAAATCTTTGTTAAATAAGGAACAAAATGACAAAAAAAACATGTTAATGTAATAAACAATAAGCCAAAATGATTTGACAAAAATTGAGAGTATTTTGTAATTTTTTCCTTATTTAACGAATATTTTTTTTACCGAAGAAAAAATATGATTGATGGTAAACAAACTCAGGAAACAAATTCTATCGATTTTGAATCTCATAAATCAATCTGAAGAGTTATCTCAGTTTCACAAACCATTTTAATTTAAAAGCCTTATTAAATTCGTAGGGTGCAGTTTCGTGGGAAGTTGTGACAAGCAAACCAATAAAACCCACATATCCTTTTCTTCTTTCTTTTGCTCAAACATATTTAGACATGGAAATGGAATGCAGTCCAATTCAATTCAATAGGGACGTGACAAAAATATTGCAAATACTTCCAAACATTTATTCAAATTTAAAGCCATGCATAAGAAACCGAAAAACGACCAGACGTCTTTTCTCTCCATGAATTATTAACTTGTATGAAATTTATTGGAGCTTTAGTCTTTGAATTATGAACTAGTTATAAGTTTTGATCACTGAAAAAAAAAGAAATTCATGAACATAGAGTCCGAAAAACACTAAAGTTTCATGATGACAAACAAATGGGTAAATGAATTTTGATGAATTTAAGAAATTAACGAACATTGAGCCCAAAAAACACTAAAGTTTTATGATGACAAACAAATGGGTAAATGAATTTTGATCAATTTCAATTTTTTCAAACATAATATATACAAATAGACCCAAAAGTTAGACAATTTTGATCATTTGTAAAACAATGCAATGTGGGCCGCTCAAGCAATCCCTCGTGGCCTTGGTTGTATTGAGTGATAAGAGTGATAATTTGATATTTTGTGGAATAGGAATGAAAAGGGATGCACATTTAATTTGAAGTGCGATTTTTATACGGTTTTTAAAAGTTAAAATTGAAACCAAACCCTTTTCTATTCTATGGTTATGTTCCAAAACTGTAAAACCAAATTGTTCGGTGTTTTAAGCGTCCATCCACTTCTTGCCCTTTCGGCTTTGGAATGAAATAAAAATATATATAAATGAGAAATTACCCTTGGCTTAAATATTTACTTTGTTCAAACAAAATCAAAATCTTAAAAGAGGAAAATAAAAATAATTCCAATTCTGCAGCCATGCCTGCCTGCTGTTGGAAATCAGCAGACAAGATGGAGAGGAGCGCAACCTTTGCAAGAAATCAGTGGACGGGATGGGCTTGCCGTTCGAATAGACGACATGGGCTTACAGTCTAAGCGTAGCCTCGACGAGTCTAGCGAAGGTCTCGACCATGGCGAGCGAGACGACGATGCGAGCCTCGCGAGGGTTGAAGGAGGATTCTTTACCCTCCTAATCTCTCTACCCTTCTATCCCTTCTATTTGAGCGGTCACGGTTAAGCCACGTCAACATCTTATATTAATTTTTTTTTATAGAGATAATAAGACAAAAAACAATGTGTGAGAGGAGGGGATGAAAGGGGATGGGAATAGGAGGGTAGAGAATCCTCCTGCCGCGAGGGTTAGTGCATCAGAGGGAGGAGAGAGGAGAGTATCATATGCGTGTTAAGTTTGACTTTTTACGTTAAAATAAGTTTTTAAGTCCAGTTGAATAATAATTGTACATGTGTTAAATTCTGAGTGGAAGTATCATATGCTGACGTGGTAATACTGTATTACCTAATAATTTCTCATATATAAATAGTTCGTCTAGTTGAGTTAAGCCTTTACATTATGTTTGGACGAGGGAAATAAATTTAAAATTTAGGTACAAGTCAGAATTTATAAATTGACATGCACCAATTTCTTTATTTAGATTCATAAACATAGATATTTAAAATTTCCTTGTGGAAAAAAAAAACCTTGGAATTTAGAACCTTCAATTCTCAAGTTTAAATTCTATGTAAATAGATGTCATTTCTCAATTTCTATGATTGAGAATTTAAAAATAACAAATTTCGTATTCAAATTGTTCTTTTAAGTTAACCAAACAAGAAAATTCACAAATTTTAAAAAATAAAATTCCGTCATTTCAATTTCCATCATTTTAAAATTCCTTAATAATTTTAAATTTCTTCATCCAATGTTAAGGAATGCCATCAACCATGCCCTGAATGCATTGACATATTACACGAGGTGCGTTTTTCTCAATTTTTTTTTGCGATCGCGTTCAACGCCCTGACGAAGCCACAACTCGCCATTTGTATATCGTCCACCCCGGTAACCAAACTGAAGCAATTGTGAATTCATGATTGACATCGCCACGAAACACTTGAGCAGTGGCTGGCAATTCACAAACTAGTTGAAAATAAACGAAGAACAAACGAAATATAATTATGAACATTGTTTTATTAACGAAAAACAAATAAACGAAATTGTCTAAACGGTTGCAAACCGAGAGTTACATCTTGATTGACTTACTCTCGCATTAAACTCCAAGCTACATTTATAGAGAACCACCACCAAAAGATCTCTCTAGTTTTATTTTATTTTATTTCTACGATGCGAGTGGACTTCTTGGGTCCTGCAGAGTATACCATACACAGAACCACCGGCAAAAATACTTCCCACAAAATTCTCAAACTTTCTGAGCAAAAATTACATACTCTGATAGTTTAATCTACCATCATCTCTAATTAAGTGAACCGATGAGTCGCCAATTTAAGGGATATTATATTAAAAGGGTAAAAAGCAATGAAACCTCCCCATCAATGGGGCATGGTAATGGTTGAACTTGTAAAAATCGATAAACTCACTACCTCTTCTTGTTTCTCTTTCTTCCCTTCACTTGTTTCTCTAAACTTTTAATCCTTTGACTAAGAACTGATGATGATGACGATGATGATGACGACGATGATGTACTTCGATCTTGAACCTTTGATGCTTCACCAGGTGAGGAGGTTGAGCCACGAGCCCCTTCAGCGACTTGTTTCAGTGTGGATAATAGTGAAAATGCAGGTTGTGATCCTTGAGGGGGAGCAGTATAAGGTGGCGGTTTAGGAATACCCAAGGCCTCCTTCAGCCCAGTATATTTAAGCACTGAAATCAAAATTCAGAATCAGTAAACGGGGAAAAGTGCACCAGAATTTCAGCACAATAAGTTGAGATATTCTTTTAATTTCTGAAGCTGCACAAATAATGTGCACATGACATCAGTGGAAAGCTTCTCTATTGTTGATAAAAGTATAAGGTAAAAGGACTCACCCAGTCCATACGAGAGTGAAAACAAGTTGGATGTAACCCAGTAACAAAATACAGCCTGCACAGTTGACAGACCAAGCACAACATACTGTCAGCCTGGCTTCAAAGTCTATGATTAGCCTTCGTCATCATGTGACTTCGGTTTATAACATAAAAGCTAAACAAATCAACCACATAAAAATCAACCACATAATTAAATTAATCAATAAGTCTTAAAAGTGGCCTGCACTATGGTCTTGAAAACCACATTCAATCGACCAGGAGACAGGAGACATATACGAGACCTTTATTTAATTGTCTATCGTTAATGACATATATGAAACAACTATTTGACTGTACATCCTGAAATGTAACTATGTGCCTTGATCGATACTGACATCTGCTAACGAAATGACTAGAGATAGCATAGAATATATCAGAAGCCACTAAAATTAGCAAATATACCTTTGGAAAGCTCATGGTAAATGGAACTGTAAGAACAGCAAGGCCTCTTGAAACATTTTTCATGGTGCCAGCAGCAGGATTTCCCTCCATACCTTCTTGCAGATTGCACTAAAGAGCAAACCGAAGCAAATAAATTCTTCCATTGGTTAAACTAAGGTTCAGAATCAATCTGATTGCACAAGTACACACACACGCACCCTAAACTTGACAGACTATCAGGGCAAGGATTGACTGCCATATACTACAACTAGTCCTTTTCTTTCAAACATGTTATCCTTTCCCATATATTTAGAATGCCTTTTACCTTCCATGACCAAATTTAAAGAAAGCAAAAGCCTTGGTTTCAGATCTGTCGATCGAAACCTGTCAAAATTCATTCTACTGTAAATAACAAAATGATTTCCAGGTGTTCAGCACGTATATTACACTATTTCCTCATGGAAGTAACCCTTCTAAAAGAAAGCAACAAAATTTAAACATATTATATGAAAAAGCAACTGGCTTACCTCCACGGTCAGTAAGAATGTGATGGCTGCCAAAACTGGAAAAACGTACATGGCATCTGGAGTTGTAAGATCAAGAAACCAGTAGGCACCACCAGTTTTAAAGGATGGCACTTTCTCTGCCATGTTACTTATCTGCCAAACCAAAAACAAAGCTATATTGAGACCTCCAAAGACCACAACCAAAATCAAACTTCATCAGTTCGAAGGTGTTAAGAGAAAGATCTTACGGCAAGGAAAAAGCTGATGAATACAGGACCTTGAATCAAAAGTCCCTTCATTGGAGTCAATGGGGTTACACCATATCTGCAAACCCGATATCATAATAAGTGATTTGGGAGACATAATGATAGTACAAAAACAATGGATAATAAGGAACAAGTTTTTATCCCAGTTAACTGCACTGGATCTCATATTTCATTTGTCAAAACATAATATTTGGAAAACCAAAGTAAGGGGGAAGGACACGAAAGAGTTCAAAGCGGCTAACAAAGAATCTATACATAAATTTCCGATTGGTGCATAAGATTTATAACCAAAAGTCTATTACAGCTGAGACACCTAACGAAAAGGAATCACCATAATTACCAAGTAATGCTTTTTAAAGCTTAATTTTATATACTTCTGTCTTAGCTGAAACATAACTACATGAAAACAGATATAGAAGGCAACAAACAAAGATACATTTCTTAGTCTCCAAGAAAAGGTTGCTTACTCCTTAAATAGCTTCTTTGTTTTCTGTTGAAATTCAAGCTGAGCAGAACGATCTGAACCCTGACAAAAGAGTAAAGAGCACTGATAAACATACTCGAAAGAGTAATTTCTTAGGCTCCTAGACAGCTGACTAACACAATCTATGCCCCGGATGATGTTCTCTAAATTTGCCAAGTAGAAAGAATCATTTCGTAAAGCGCGCACCATCCTATTACATTCATTGGTCATATGAGCAAGTAGAAGTAGACAAGCACAACAAAATGAGTGTCTATCAAAGAGATTGCTGTAACAAAGGTGACCTTGCTAATTCCACTATATATATATATAGGAATGACCTGGGCAGGAGAGGCTAAGGGATGCATTAACACGTATTCACAACAGTTTTGTAAGTTAATAAGTGGTAGCATAATAAGGAAGAACCAGACATCATACCCTGTCTTGCATCTCTTGCTTCAATTCTTCAAGTTGAGGCTTCATGAGCTGCAGAAAGCACAAAAGTCAACAGAAGAACCACCTCCAGGCGAGAAAATGAACACTTACTAAATTATGAGTACAGTCGCTTAAAGCTTGTAAAAAATGACGCACTGAGAGACTATAAGAGGTGGTTAACATGCTTGGTGTGATCGTACAAGTTTAGAAGAAATGCACTAACAACAACAAACTTACAGAGAGTTTTGAGGTTGCTTTAAGTTGATTAATCAAAAGCGGAACCGTGGCAGTCCGAATCAAAATAGTTGTTATCGCTATGGCAGCCCACCTGAAGAGTAATCGACACAATACATATATACACAATCATAATGTAATACACTGCCAAAACCGAACATACAACTGTGAATTCATACAAAAATAGATTAAGAGACTGCTCTAACTAATCCACTCACATCGTCATTGAGCTCTACCGTCTTTAACAAGATGTTAACAACAATCAACTAACTTTAACAAACTCGGAGTTATGATCTGCTATCTATGAGGTCTATGGTTTCATCTAGTGAGTTACTCCCTTCACTTTTTTCAATTTCACAAATTTAACAAAAAAGCATACGCAGATAATTAAAATTTAACAAAAAAACATACGCAGATAGCTTTCTAACCAATTCAAGCCAGTGTGAACATGCACAGCTTCAATAAAGTACTGCAAGCCCTTAACTGGCAACCACGAATCCGCGGCAGCAACCGCCACCTCGCTCATTGCCGGTACCTGAGAAGTCAAGCCTTCGATCCCAGTGTCGGATAAAACTCCCGATACATCACTCAACAGCTCAACCTTCTCCGAAGCCGACGACATGGATCGAGAGAATGCGAATCCCGAAGTGGACGAAAGCAGAGCATTCGAAATCCTCCTATCCTGAGCGAACCCACCGCCGAAACCCGACACTCTGCTCAAATTGTTTCCGAAAAACCGCTTCTGGCTGAGAAATTGATTCAATATCGGCGAAGCAGATGCGTGCTCGGAAACGACATCTTGCTTGCGGTCGTCGTCGCGGAGGATGTGAGTGACGGACGGATGGTACTGGTGCCGTCGAGCTATACTGCTCGTCGTCGTGAGGCTCCGCCGGTAAGCCATTGATGTATATGAATACCTCTATCCAGCAAGATTTGAAACGAATTAGGGAGAAAAGATGGAATCTTTAAACCCTAATAAAACCCTAATAACGAATTCTCCAGGAAAATGGGATCTTGAATCGAATTGAATTTTTTTATTGGGTTGACCGTTGGAGCGTACGAGAGAGGGGGAGAGAGAAAGGAGAGCGAAAGAGGAGAGGAGGGAGGGAGAAAGAGTCCGGGATTTTCTGTTCGAGAGTGGTGGAACTGAGATGAAGCAGAGCAATGGCGGCGCGGGTAGGTTTGTTTGTGCCCGCGTTTAAGTTCGTTGGCCTTTTAGTTGTTGAAGGGCACATTAGTCTTTTAATGTTACATTTTTTGAAATGATTTGGAAAAATGACTTCGGAAAATCTTTGAGAGATTTTTTTACATTCACCTAATTACCCCAATGTCACATACAATTATTTCATGATAAGCTATTCTGTTAAAGATTTTTTTTACAAACGATATCATTAGTGGGTTAAATGGTTAGTTAATACTTACTAGGGGAGAGGAGGATCGTTTATGATCGAGTTTCCTCCAAAGTGCATAGACATAATTATTTTCTACCACTACGATAAAACACTATTTGCTTAGAGACTTAAGTGTGTGCCACTTTGAAATTTGATTTTGAGCAAAAAGAAAAAAAAAACTTAGAAGTGAATTTTTACGGCTAGACTTGTTAGTTTATGCCAATTTGCAATTTGTTTTGCAAGGTGGTTTTGAGACTTCTAAAACCTAATCATCTTAGATTTATATTTAGAGAGATTCTACATATATATATATATATTCATGTTAATATCTCTCTATTCACATAAAAAGATTAGTCGCTTATTAGAAGATTATCAACTTCCGACCATAGCAAAAGATGTCAACATGTGCATGCAAATGTAGAGTTGGAATTGCAAGTACTATCCCAAGGAAAATTGTGCCGGCTTTCCCCTTTTTTGCACACACTCAACTTATGCATGTAGTCTAATATCCTAATGGATATGGTGTTGGGTTTCTATCCAGGCATTCTAGTTTCAAAACTTCCTATTCTTCTAAATTATTGTAATAGTTTGGAACCATTCCACCCCTTAAGACCATCTCCAACCATTGGGCTAAAACCTAAAATTTTTAATCCAGAAACAGCTTTTTACTCTAACCCTTCTGGCCTAAATTTTTTAGCCTGAGATTATTAAATAATAAATTTAGGCTAATTTTTTCTTTTAAAGTAATTTAAAAAAAATTATGTACACTATCATAATTTAATTTTATGAACATTTTAACCTAAAAAATTTAAATTCCGATAAATATTGAAAAATCAATAAATTTGGGTGAATTTTGAGTTAAATAATTTTTTAATTATTTTAGCCATTGGATTTAAATTTGGGTCATTAGATCTTTTTTCTATTGTTAGATTTGATTATATTCAATCTCAGCCGTTGGATTCAATAAATCATGGGAGACATGGCCATGTGGGTGGGGTCTCACTAGTGGTGCCCACACCATTTTATGGGCTAAATCATGGGGAGAATTTGGCTTTTGTTTGGCTTTTAGCTTTTAGGCCACACATTTAGCATGGGTTGGGTTGGGTTTGAGGGGAGAATAAAACCTAAAAAATAGCATTTAGCCCAGGGTTGAGTTTGGTCTAATAATAATAAAATTAAAAAAAAAAGTAACGATGTTGGAGTTGCAAATATAAGAGTAGATGCAAGCAATTTCACCTTCCACAAGCTGGTATTCATATGATCCACATGTTCCATTATTTTCAAATTGCAATTTCTTTTTCCACACATTTGTTTTACATTTCAAATCTATGTAATTAACCCCATTAATTTCCTTGAACACAACCACATCTATTCAAACATCACCAAACTCTCCTTCTTCTATCTTCAAACCCTGCAAAAGAAAACCAAAATCAGTGTTTCCCTTTCCATATATAAAAGGAAGGGGAGAAGGTTAATTATAGCAATCGAAAGAGTATTTACTGGGAACAATCGATGTTTCTTGAGATAGGTGGAAGGTTAACACAAACACCACACTTGCTAGGCAGATCAGAAATGAGAGAAAAATCAATAGACCCCATCATATTAGCTGCACCTTTGATGCAGCCACATATAGCCCGCCTATCTTCCCTGCCGTTTGAGTACTTGGTGAGGTGTTGCACACCGTTACAGCAAGCCGGAGGCGGCTTTGACACCCCTGCAGCAGGTGGGAGATGCATGGGGTCAACCGGTTCATAATGTCCGGACAGGAGGGCACAGTGCCCCTGGTTGAAGCAGAAGTCACAAACAAAAGAACAATAGCAATGATCCTAGTTAGACGAGTCATATTTGGGGATTAATATTGATTAGTTAAGTTGATGTGTTGTGTTAATGCGATGAAAGTTTATTTTCAGATAAATGGGGTGTTTGTTTGTGTGGTTAAAATTTAATTATTGTCATGTAAATGTCATGAACCATATTGTGGGGGTTATTGTTAAGAGTTGAGACGAGAAATTTGTATAATACGCAGGAAAAAGGATTTCATGGTTGGGCTGTTGCCTGATCAAATGAAAGTATAAAATTAGATCAAGTATAGACTAATTTTAAGCCAAGTTGTCTAGAGCATGTGCTATACCTTTACACCTACAACTGAATTTCTCTCCTCGTAATTTAGATGAATTTAGTATTCTACATTGCTTATATCAAAAACAATAAAATTTCAATGTGAAATTTAGCAGTTACAAAAGAGGCGGGCCGGCTGTGGCTGCCTCTCTGTGTTTATGTTTTGTTTTTGGTATGTTTGAACAAATTTGAATTCAAGCGTGATTATAGATTCTTTGTGCAGGTTGTATTGTGAATGTTGTGAATATTATTCTATGTATGTTCATAACATGATAAAGTAGATTGTATAACCGTGAAATGAAATTCATGCTTTTACATGCGTTGAGTTTTCTTTGAATTAAAGTAATAAGACGCATTTTCAAAAAGAATTATATGTTATAACAAGATTTTAAAGAAGGTTTTCAAAGAAAGGATTTTCTAAATGCATGTATTGGTTTTAGTCAAATCTTATCACATGGCATGGCATGTACATAGGTTGTAATTTTAGTTTTGTTGACCAATATTTCTTTCGTGGTATGATTGTTTGTTAGCCATTTACTAAGTTTTGCTCATTAAAGTTTCCCCTTTGTGTGTTTCAGGCAAGGGATGAGACTAGGCGATGGCGGTTGGCATTGAACAAGCTTTGTGGACCTAATTTCTTAGAGTTTACAAGAAAATAATGTTAGTGATGTTATCACCTTTCGATTTACACAGTACCTTTCTCCCTTACAGTTTGTATCAAAATTTTGTTACGGCACTTTCCTTCCTTAAAGTTCAATGTTATATAATAGTTATGATTACTTTTTACCTTTGTTCTATACATAGTGGAGTAACATCTCGGAACCCCATTTTTTTTTTCTCTTCCATTTTTCCTGGGGTGTTACACTTTCTTATAGGTATTCGTACCTAGGTCCTATAAAGATACGTTGAGATCACGTCCATAAGTTGTATATTTAGTCTTTCGAAAACTACTATACTAATAAGGTAGCGGAACGTTTTGACGTCCATTACGGGCGAATAAGTCTTCTTGTAGTCAATTCCAGAGCATTGAGAGAAGTCTTGCGCCACAAGGCATGCTTTATATCATAATATTTCATTATTCTCGTACCCTTCCCTATGAACACCCGCTTGTAGTCAATGGGTTTCACATTAGGTGAAGTTGAAACTACAAGTTCAAACACTTTACATTTCGCCAAGAAATCAAGTTCACATGCATTGCTTGCTTTCATTTTGGCCAATCGGTCCTATGTCGTCATTTGTCAACTGAATGAGGTTCGATGTCACCGTCAATTAAATTCTCAATAGCTACTGCAAATGCAAATGCATCGTCGACGATAATCTAATTTTGATTCCAAAACACATCCAAGCTAGCATAATGGACCAATATCTCTCAGGAGGCGGCTGTGCCTTTTCCAAGACACTACCCTAATCTAGAAAACCTCATGCGATGGATCAGATGAGACAACAATAGGATCCGGGCTAGTTTGACTAGTTTATGCCCATTTGTTTGCTCTTCAAGGGAAACAAATCCTTCGAGCCAACGGGTCTCCCACACTTTAGGGTGGGTGTGGGTGCATGTGATTGGCTACCTGCTGGTGTACTGGGTTGCCCAATTGGGGTGGCCAACCGTCCAACAGGGGCGACACAACCTTTTTCGATGTTAACTTGACATCTGTTCAGCACGTCTAACATTGCAAGCATGTTTACAATGAGTATATGTGATCTCATCACTTTTGCTAGATCAGTGAAAGCGTCTAGCTTGCTTTGGACAACACAGTGAAAATCTAGATTTCTCCGTACTTCATATTTAGATTGAGCGGTTCCCAAATTGAGTTGAGGTAAAGTGGGTAACATCCACGCTAATTTGCATTGTTCATCATGAATGTTGACGTTCTTATATTGGAGTTAGAACCTTATTATTTTACTGGACACAATTGCAGAAATTTTCACCTCATCATGGACTTAATATATTCCTTGATTTTATTGTATAAGTGCAGTTATGTTTTTACTTTGAGCGTAGACCAAAACCTAGGTTAGAGTACAATGTGAATGTGACAGATTCAATTATACCGGAGTAAAAATTTGAAATTAACATCCACAAGCAAAACATGTAATATTGTTAGATATCCCTTTCAATAAAGGCAAATTCTATGGTACCTTACTAGACAAAAAGGTATCAGACGTATCGGTAACATTTAAGATAAGTTATAATGGTTCAAAATCATACTCCAAGATTACATAATTATGATAAGATTCAAGTTAATGACAAAGAATAACGTGATTATTGCTATAACGAGGTTGGTATTGACATTGTGGACGTTTTGTTACATTGTCAAGGTAGATTTTTGTACTTCAACGTGATTGAATTACAAAATTAATGTGTTATTATACCAATGACGTGCTAGTACAATATAGACGTATGTTATTATTGGGGAGCGTTATGAAGTTACACAACATCGTAATCGTGTTACAAAATGATGTCAACTTACAAAGTACTCTAGTTACACTATAGTCGTTCAAATTTATACTCCAAAGTTACATAATTATTTTGACGTTATATTTAGTTACACCAAATTATTAACAAGGTTGCTATTTATGGTTTGGATGGTAGGTTATACCATAATCGTTCATATGCTCCAAGGTTACATAATTATTTAACATTATATTAATTACATCAAATAACGTAGGTATATATTACTATACCAAGATTGCCCTTCGTGGTGTGGACGTTAGATTATACTGTTAATGTATAATAGTTAAACGTTATTGCATTACAATTTAACGTTCAAATTAAATGGTACTGATACCTTATTTTTTATTAAAATACTCACGGACCAATGAAGGTTGTTTTATTCTCATTACATTTCTTTTTCCTTTAAAAGAAAAGAGAAGACAAATTATTCGTTTTACATCCCAATTTTAAGAACACGCTGGAAATTGGAAACACATTTATTCAGTTGCCAAACTCTGGAAGCACCACTCCACCATTAAATCTTCAATCAACCCTGTAATATATAAAGAAACCAAAATCAGTCATTAATTCTTTTTATATATAAGTAAAAAAAATTAAGATTGCATGTAGATGAAAGAGACAGAAATAGAGCCAGAGAGTGATGATTACGTGGAACAATCGGTGTTATTGGAGATGGGTGGAAGGTTGATTAATAGGCCACAGGCTTTAGGGAGAGAAGAAAATTTAGAAAAATTATCAAGAGGCATGTTCATCAAAATAGCTTCAGCCTTGATGCAGTCGCATATATTTTGTCGACCTTCCTTATTTCCTGCAGAGTGGCTCAGGTCTAGGACGCCATTACAGCAAACCTTGGCTGGCTTCGCTTCATTTTCGAGTACGTAAGGAAGGCAAGGGGTCAAGTTGTCGAGGACGATAGGGCAATAGGGTACTTTAGGACGATCATCTCCATCTCCCATGGCTGACCTAGCAACCAGTAATATCATCAGAATGGCTATGATCTTTGTCATTGTTTGGTTAATTAATGCTGTGGAATACCAAAGATGGGAAGGGAGGAGGTCATTTATATATAGGTTTACGTATGTGTACTTAATTACTATATGTTGTGGTTAATTAACTTGATTATCATGTATTGATGTACGAAACTTGTGTTCCATAATCGTAGGGATTATTGTTAGAATATGTTACTTTTTTTGTTTTGTTTGTTTGGTCAGTGAGGGGTTCCGAAGAGTAGGCATTGGGACCCAAATATATGCAGGAAAATGCTTTCTTCATGTCCGAGCTGTTATAACATTACCAGAGATACAAATGAAAAAGAAGACAGCTTTTTTGGTATCTCTCATAATTGGTTACAGTTTCATGTTTTAGTATTTATAAGTTGTTACTTTACAATTTGGTGATATTTCTTTTAATTTGTGAGTCAGAAGTTATAAATTGACTCTTTTTGATGGCAAGTTCTTTTAATTTGTAAGTCAGAAGTTAATGTATAAATATGTGTACTTAGTTACTATATGTTTTGGTTGATTTTAAATGAATTATGATGGATTGATGTGCAAGTCTCATGTTCCATAATAGGAGGCTTATTGTTAGGACTTGGGACTTTGATGTATATAGATGCAAGAAATTGCCTCTTTCATGCGCCGGGCAGTTGCTGTCACACTCTTTGTGCTCAGCAAAAGAAAATAATAAAAATTTGACATAAAAAAACTTCAATGAATAAAATGATAACATTCAAGAATCTTACCGTAGAAAGTTTAAGAAATTGAGGAAGGGTAGACAGAAGTGAGAGATTTCCGATTACCGTAGAAAATGGACCACATAGGTTACTTGGTTATGAAGCTTAAACATTTAACACATGCCTTGTTTTTATTGGACCACATAGGTTAGCGAGCAAAATGGGTACTAACCCAAGTATTGTCCTTAATGAAGCAAATTAGCTAGTTAAACAACTAATCAGAATATTAAATGACTGAAAACATTTTTTTTATAATAAATGTTAGAGTTGTATTTCATCCAACATTACAAACAAATAAAAATGTGCCAATTGGGTGGATAGCCTCAATGACCAAGAAATTGATCTGGAGTAAAAATACTTTTAAAGACATTTTTTTTGTTCCAAAAGCTCAAGTACTTTTAAAGACTTTTTTTTTTGTTCCAAAAGCACTTGAAGTGCTTTCTGAAAGAAGTACCAATTAAGTGCTTCTTGCAAGAAACAATTCAAGTGTTTTTCCAGTGATGTAGGACCAAATATGGGCCAATTACGATGAAGAAATATAAAGAAGAAAAAAAGGATTTCAAAATTTGAAAAGAAAAATTAAAGTTGGGGAATTTGGATTCAATCAATATGGTGATAGAAAAGGCAACAAGAAATATTCCAGTTTCAGAATTAGGCATGTACTATGTTGTTTTGAAGAGAATCGCAAGCAAAACAAAACTCGTGGTTTATCCATGAGCCCGTCGTGTTTAAGGCCAAAAACGATATTTTAGAATTCCAAAACCGAATTTTAAAGTTTGTAATAAAAATCAGACTTTTCATTTTACATCCGATTTACTTGTTTTACATTCTCTAAGACTCCCCTGAACTTCCCAAGGGTCAAGTTAAGTCTATTTAAGCCGTATGGCTGCTATTGTAATCATCATTCTAAGTATTATTCTATAAACCTTTTCGTTTTCTCCCAACTCTAGTGGATTCTAGAAAACTTTGTTCTTTGAGGGTTTACGTTTGTTTCCCTTCTACACTCGTGTTACATCGATTGGTATTAGAGAAAGGATTTGCCCTCTTCTAATGGTAATTGATCGCGGGAGAGAGGCAAAACCCTAAGCGATGTTGTTCGTAAGGGAGTACCAAATATTGAAGGGGAACACGGTATGAGATTTGCTTATAGCCAACCTAATTTAGTTGATGTTGAAGATATTCCTATTTTGCTGGGGAGTGATTGTAATACCCTAAAAATTTTAAGTATATGAGTTTGATATTCATAATTATGAATATGTGGAGAAAATCGAAAATAAATCGATTTATGATTATGAAAAATTTAATTGAGAAATTTTAAAATTTTATTACCGGAAATTAATATAATTTACGTCGTAAAATGTATTGATAAGTGGAAAAGATGAAAATGGTCCTAGTTGGTTTTACTTAATTATATGAGGACGTATTTTATACTCATACATATTAAATTATTTCTTGTTAAATGTGGCCAGAGCTCGGTTCTACAAGCGCATAGGCGAAAACCGTTTGTGAAACAGAGTTATAACGAATGAGTTATTAACGTTTAAAGTTAGGGACATTTTTGTAAATTTAGCCCTCATCTAGAAGGCTCTAGCAATTTTGGAGTAGGGAGGGAGTGCCACGTGTGTGGCTGGATGTTGTGTTAAGGAGAGATCGACAACTGTGGTGAAGAGAGAATGAGAGAAATGAGGGATTAGGTGGCTGCCTGATCGGAAAAGGAAGAAGGGAGGGGAAATGAGAGAAGAGACAATGAGGGGAACCCATATCCCTCCCCTTCAAACCGATTACATTTCGACACGACCCTGCTTTATTTTTCGATTCCGCCCACCGTTGATGACGGGACCGATGTCAAAATGATCCTTACCTCGAACCCAATTGTTCTCTCTACCAATTCCACCAAAAAATATAGGAAAATTGGCCTTGAATTTGGGAGAAACCGCACGGTGGGTGCGGAAGTTCTTGTCGTCGATCCTCCCATTTCTGAAACAAATTCCTTCAATCACCATCACCTATAGCATCCTCTTGAGCCCAGGAACAAAGGCCAAACAAGTTTGGGGGCGCATAGTTGTTTTGGAGTTGAATCAAGAACACCCAAATCAAGGGTTTCTGGCGGATAGAGGGTAATTTCAGGTGTTTCTCAGCTGAATTGGACTTCGGCCCAGGTATGAAAGTTGTTCCACTCATTGAACTCTAATTGGCTGTAAAATTTGGTAATTTTTAGAGTTAGTCGGAAAATTAGGTTTCCGTTCGCCAGAAACCGCCACAGGCGACGGCACGTGGCCAGTGGGCTGATATTGCCTTTTTACACAGAATTCGATATTTTAAATCCATAATTAGTATCCATTCAATGTGATTCGATTGTTAAAGTTCAAAATTGAATATTTCCACTACTTGAATATTTTCAAAAATGGACTAGAAATGAAATTGTGAACTACGAAAGGCTTGATCCCGTTCAAGGATACGTAAGCAGTCTAATGGGAGTTAGATGCAGCCTTAAAATAACCGAGATTAATCTTTATCGAAAATTAGAAAGAAGAAAAGGGATTGGGTGTTTAGTTTAAAGATTAACTCTGTGTTTTTGGTAAATAAATTTAGCTATAGATTTTGTGAGAAATTAAGAATTTATTAAATAAATTGTGATTAATGGTAGTAAGTAAACAAGAGTTTATTTTTGACCTACCACTAAATGTAAACTCCAAAATTAGTTTCCGAAATAAAAAAATTCGGGTAGGGGTGTTACAGTGATTGCATCTAAGTTTATCTTGTGGGTTGAGGATGTAGAGACTTTTCAAGACAACCAATTCCGGAAAGGAAATGGTGAAGATGTTTGCTTTAGATGGTGATGTCCAATTATGGTGGGGTCAAATGCAAGAGTCTAGGCAACAACAAGGAAAAACTTCTATCAAAACCTGGCATTGGCAAGGACGGGTCAAGCAATCATTACAAAAGAAGCTAAAGTGATGGAGACTGGTATTTCATTATGCCAATAAACAATGGAGGTCAAGATGGAAGAAGAAGAACAAGTAATTTTTCTTGTTGAGAATCTTGTTGAAGAAGATCTCTCGAAACATGACAACTCACAAGTGGAGATTCAAGAACTTCAAATATGCATGATTCTGAAGTTGTTATGATTAAAGGATCAACAATCTACTAAATTGGAGTTAAATTCCATTGTTGACCAAACAAGAAAATTGGGGAATGAAAAATATTTTGATTCTCGATTGGCATATTTGATCTTTTTTTATGCAATTAATTCATGATTATTTCACTTGAGTACACTAGAAGTTGGGCTTCTCGAATTGAAGAATTATTTGCTTAACAAGGGAGTTGTCTTCTAGCTATCAAGATCATTTCAAGGAGAACTCAAGGAGGTCGAGTTCTTTTCAAGTGGAGGAGTATGATATAGGACAAGATATGGGTCAATTCCGAATAAGAAAGATAAAGAAAATAAAATATTTCGAATTCTAGAAAAGGAGAATTAAAGTTGGAAAATATTGGATTCAAAATAGAAAAGATAGCAAGAAATATTCTAGTGTTAGAACTAGTCGTATAATATGTCGTTTTGAAGATAATCGCGAGCAGAAAAAGACTCGTGTATAATGCCAAAAGCGATAGTATAGACTTACAAAACTGCATTTTAAAGTTTGTAACAAAATCGGACTTTCTGTTTTACGTCTGATTTACTTCTTTTACATTCCTTAAGAGTTCCTAAACTTCCCAAGGGTCAAATTAAGTCTAGTTAAGCCTTATGGCTGCTATTGTAATCATCATTCAAGTATTATTCAATAAATCTTTCAGTTTTCTCCCAATTCTGATGGATTTTGAAAAAAAAATTTCTTCGAGTGTTTACATTCATATCCCTTCAACGCTTGTATTGCGTCATTCA
The DNA here is from genome assembly GCA_035220775.1 of Malus fusca. Lineage (NCBI taxonomy): Eukaryota > Viridiplantae > Streptophyta > Magnoliopsida > Rosales > Rosaceae > Malus > Malus fusca. The sequence continues at coordinate 26,809,292 of CM069064.1, forward strand.
AGATTAACTTATATTATTACAAAAGATTGATTTAAACATTTTCTCTAAAAAAAAATTTCAGTCATTTAAAAGTTCCCAAATGAGCCCTTACTATTCTCGACGATCAAGGCCAGTAATGACTACCAAAGGTTTCGCATATTGTGATGGAGTTGGAGTCAAACAAATTATTTCTTGGCTCCGTGGCAATGTTGCTGACAGTAACCGGGAGGTTTTCCCCATTCTTAGCTGTGTGTTGGAGTTTGGGAAGACTTTCCAATCTTGCTTATGGTCTTAGATCCTAAGAGCAGCAAACGAAGTGGCTGACTTCGTCACTTCGTACTATGGTTCGAAGATGAGTGATTCAGTTTGGGTCGATTGACTCCCATCTTCATTTGTTAGGATTTTGAATAAGGATGGGCTTCTTTGTCCCCCTCTTCAGTAGTGGGTGTAACGGTAGTTAGGGTGATGCTTGGGTTAGATCTAGCTGTGTCGTGTTATTTTTTACCTCTTCTTCGTTTATTTTCAATGATGTACGTGTCGGAGTAGTCCGACCTATTGTAATGTTTAGCTTTGGCCCTTGTAATGAAGTTTCCAGTTTCTCAAAACAAAGAACAAAAAGTTGCTCATGAGATAATTTTGTGGTGATAAATCCACAAAAGCAATAGGATAGAGGGATAATTAAACAATAAACCCTAAAACAAGAATATGAGGAAATTTAAAGTTTCTTTGATAATATGAATAAGATGGTCCGAATACAATTTAAAAATAAATAAATTAGAAAATAATAAAATTATGAAAATTCTTTGAAATATTAAAATCACTTGGTCAAAATTGACAATGGAGAGTGACACTCCATATATACATCTCTTTTTTCTTCATTAATTAAAGGCACAACATTTCATAGGCGTGGAAATTACATTGAAACCCCTCAGGTTTAAGGTCTATTACAACTTCATACAATATAGTTAAAACATTTCACTTTCATACCTCACGTACTATTTTATTTCAAAATTATACCTCCGTTACATTTTCCATCTATTGATCCGTTAAGCGCTGACGTGGTTACCAAATGTGTGTCACGTGGCAAAAAAAAATAATTTTAATTAAAAAAAAAAAACCAAAATCTTTTAATTAAAAAAAAAAAAAAAAAAAAACAAACCTTAGAAGACGCAGACACACCTCCCTCCCCCTCCTCCTCATCTCTTTTCCCCCATCTTCATCTTCTTCCCCCTACCTGTAACCCAGAAAGAAAAAAAAAAACCCCTTCAGTTCGTCTTCCCCCGACCCCCTACCTGCAACCCAGGAAAAAAAAAAAAAAAAAAACCAAATCCCATCTACGCCGCCATCACCGGGTTTGTGAGGTTAAAATGGGAGGAATGGGTGTGGATTTAAAGAGAAGGGTCATGTGGGGAGGGGGTGTGGAGTCTGCAGCAGGGGATAGGGAAATAAGGTTGCTGGGTTTGGGGGGGGGGGGCGGTCTGCCGCGGGGGATGGGGAAATAAGCTTACTGGGTGGGAGGGTGTGGTGAAGGCGCTGGGGAGGGGGGAGGGGTTGCGGGTTGGGCTCTGGTTTTTTATTTTTTCCTTCCTCTTCTTCTTCCTTCTTCTTCAGGGGAGAGAGAAGGGAGGTGCGGGGGTTGCGGATTTCAGCTTTTGTGGAGGGGATGGAGGGGTGGACGGGAAGGAAGAGATGGATAAGGGGTGGGGGTGGGGGTGGGATGTGGGGTTACAGGGGAGGATTTCTGGGTTTGGTTTTTTCAGTTTTTTTTGTTTTTTTTTAATTTTTTTAATAGGGTTAATATTATAATATTTTTAATGTATAAAAAAAAATTGCCACGTGGCAACCATATTAGCACAAATGTGGTAGCCACATCAGCATTTAATAGACAAATGGATGGAAAATCTAACAGATGTATTATTTTGAAATAAAATAGTATGTGAGGTATGAAAGTGAAATGTTTTAAAGATGTTGTATGAGGTTGTAATAGACCTCAAACCTGAGGGGCTTCTATGTAATTTACCCAATGAAATATATATCTGAAAATATGACTTTAGCCCCTGGAACTCAATTTTCTCCACATAAAATCCGACGTAAATTTTTTGCTCAAATAAAACCCATTGACTAGACTCCACATAAGCAAATTCATTAATTATGTTTGACTTTACCCATTCAAAAATTTTTGGATGCCTAAAACACCCTTATTGAATGTTTAATGTACACAATTAATTCTATGCAAATTGTAAGGGAGAATTAATGATTTTACCAAAATAATATTTTGCATATAAATGTAGGGATTTGTTGGTTAGTTTGGCTCTCGAATTCCAATTTACCATTACAATGTGTCCATATTATACATAGGTAAATTATTGTACTTTAAAATATATACAAAAAATTGTTGTCAAAGTAAAAATATATAAATTAAAGGAGATAAAAATTGCAGGTAAATTAATTTTAGGACAAAGAAAAAGAAAAGAACCAACTATAGGTAAATTATTTACATATACAGTCTAGATATTTGATTCACATAAAAAATGTAGGTAAATCACGTGTGCATAATTTACCTACCATTATTAAAATTTACCTACTATTATTTTAATTTACCTACTTGCATAATTTAGGAAAAATGCCAACAAAACATGAGTGTGGAGCCAAAAATATTCACTAGGCGACACGTGGATTTTTGGACAAAAGAGAACAAAAATACCCTTGAAGCATACTGGGATTCCTACGCGCGAGCAGCAGGCAATCATCCTCAACCAAGTCAAAAATGCTCCAAAAAAGAGGTAAACAATTCAAAGTCCATCTCATCAAATCCCCTTTTGCAAGGTAACCTCCAAAATATTATGTTAATTGGTTAATTAATGGATTAATTACCAAATTAATCCATTAAATACCAATTAAATCATCCAATTAACCATAAAATACATCCAATTCAACCCTAAAGCTAGTCAAAGGCTGGCCACACCCTTTGCTCTTCACCTTTTTTATTTTTTCCACTTTATTACCCAAATTAAGTTAGTCAATTAATCCTATAACCCCCCATTTATTTCTTTCATGTTTAATTAGCCAATAAATTGGCTAATTAAACCAAAAGTTTCACAAAAAAATCCACATTATGGCCGGCCACTTTCTCTCCAAAGTGGACCGGCCTAGCCCTATAAATAGGTTCTCATTTTCACCAAACACTCATTCCAACAGTTTGGCAAAAATCTCAAAATTCTCTAAACACTCTTTCTCTCTGAATTCTAACTTTGGTATCAGAGGTTCTTCGGCCAAAGCCTCCCATTCATCGTGGACGCGTGAGGCTCTTGGCCTTGACCTAAGGTGTTAATTATTTTGTAGGTGCAATTTTGTCCAAGATTAAAGAGGAAGAAATTTGCATCCACAAATTGGTGCTTTCATTGAGAGTTGAGATCCATACTCGTAGAAGACTCTCGCATAAAAGGTTTTTTCTCTATTTTCTAGTCCATTTGAATATTTTTCATACGTTCTTATTGTTAGAATTTTTCATTTGCAAAGGTTCTTTGATAAAACGTATAAGAAAAATATAATGGCTAGAAATTTAGAAAATTCCACAAGTGAAAATTATAATACTCAAGAAATGGGACCGCGGCGATCCACGAGGCTAAATGTGGTCATAGGCGGAGTGGTACCACCACTACGAGGTTCCACCATGGCCCAAGCCGTGCCATCCAAGCTTGCACGGGTTCGAGCCCAAGCTTCGCATTCGTATGCATCACGCGCTGAGCAGCCTACTCCCGACGAACAACCCATTCCCGTGGTCCAGCCTGCTCCCGCCAAGCAGCCCACTCTTGTGGCTCAGCTTGCTCTCATGGCCCAACTTGCTCTCGCAGCCCAGCCTACTTCCACCGAGCAGCCTGATCTCGTGGCCCAGCCTGCTCCCGACTAGCAGCCCACTCCCGTGGTCCAGCCTGCACCCGCCGAGCAGCCCACTCTCGCAGCCCAGCCAACTCTCATGGCCCGGCCTGCTCATGCGGCCTAGTTTGCTCTCGTGGCTTTCCAAGCAGCCCAAGTCGACCCAAGATTATCTCAACTATCCGGACCTACCATCAAGTAGGGGGTATTCTCACCACATTTTTTCGCGGATTTGACATTTTCCAACTCAAATCTCGCGCTCGGAGTCTACCACCCTTCCACTGCCCAATGAGGCACATTCATTCCAAGCTCTTCCAATCCAAATGGCGAACAACACTTGTCTCGACAAGTCATAGAATTGACGAGCGCCCTTGCACAACAGACAACCTTGGTGAATCAACTTTTGCAACGTACCGGGATCCAACGTGCCCCGGACGAGGTATCCCGAAGTACGACAAAGGTAGACGAACCTTTCCAGCAGCGTCCCGGCAAGCAGCCACGAGCCGAGCGTTCGGGCAGTGTACACTCCCGATTGGGCCTCCGAGATAGCGTATACTCCCGTTTTAGCACGCTGAGGAGCGTGCACTCTGGACTAGGCCCACAGATGAACATATATTCACGGTTGGGGTCACACTCCGATAGTCAACATGAGCAACCTTCCGGGAAAAATGTTTATTCGCGGCTAAGCCCGCAAGGAGCATTATCCACCTCACATCGAAGTAGGCAGCACGACAGAATGAGAGAATCTGTCACTCAATCCAGCTCAAGTTCAACCAGCAGCCTGTGAAGAACTCGCTCGCCTGCTAGGAACGCACCATATGCACTGCATCCGCGATATAGACGAGTCAAACACATGGAAAAGCAGCCTAGACCAGCAAGTCATGGCTGGGGGCAGCTGAGAGCTCCGCTACCCCAACAAAGGCAAATTCAGGAAAAAGTAGATAGACTCTTGACCAAGCGATTGCACGATTTCCAACGCAACGAGGTCACCGACGAGGCACTACGACGGAACATGACCAACATAAGTAGGTCATCTTTCACGAACGAGATTGAGCCGGCAGAGCCTCCACGCTAGTTCAGCATGCCACATTTCACATCTTTCAAAGGGGATAAAGACCCGGAGAAACACTTAAAGCACTACCAAAGCGCAATGATCCTTTATCGAAACAACGATGACCTCATGTGCAAGATATTCGCCACCACTCTACAAGGCAAGGCACAAGATTGGTTCTACACCCTACCGCCACAATCCATCCGGAATTTCTACGAACTTTCTTTGGTTTTCACCAAAGAATATTCATCCTATCGCTCGATAAAAAAGAAGTCCGACCATTTGTTTGACATCAAGAAGAACCCAAATGAGTCACTTCGTGACTATGTGAGGAGATTCAAAGCAGAGGAAGTCTTCAATCGTTATCAACCGGTATCTCTTGAGCAGGCGGAGAAGATCTATTATTTCCATCTTAATTCATAGTAGGTTCCACGATAGCGATCAGACGAGCCAATGCATCCGCCTTAATCATCTTTACCTCATATTTCAAGAGCAGCCCACCTTTCTCCCGACAAAGAGGACTAAACAGCCAACGACATTCACGGTACTCAGCAGAATAGCTCAACCTAGCATTCTAGCAGGCAGGAGGCCTGCATGCCCAGCATTTCAGCAATCCATAAGGCCCACGACCTTCTCATTTCTTTCAGTCGCCAGCCTGGCCCGAGTAAGGTCTAAGAGCCCAAAGGACATGAGTCATGTGGCTCGCCTAGCATTGCGCCCCAGCGTCACAGTCTGCAACCCCAGCCGCATAAGCTGCCCTTGGCTCTAGCCAAATCGATCAGCCTAAAGCCGTGGTCCCTGCCACAACACCTCAGCGGCCCAAGCCGAGCCGACTCCAGGCTCATGCCAACCGACGTGCCGCACCACCCTGACGGTTGCTCCGTGACAGCACTATCCAAGAAGACAAAGAAATCAACGAAAGACGGTCCTTTGCATGGGCAAGATGTAGAAAATTGCTAGAGGAGGGGGAACAAATATCCTCTAAGCTCTCTTTCTCTTGTAGGGTAGAATAAATCGCTCTCCAAAGTTGATTTAATAACCCACTTAAGGTGGACTTAAATAGGCTTTAAGAGAAATTTATTTCCCTTTCCTAGAAAGACCTAATTTCCTATTATAGAGAGAATCCACATCAGAATAAGAAGCAGTCTTACGTTTCCTAAATCAAGATGATCTCTACACCTGCTGCCCTTTTCTGCGAGCAGCCCAACAGGTGTGGAGGCATTTGTGGAGCCAAAAATATTCACTAGGCGACACGTGGATTTTTGGACAAAAGAGAACAAAAATACCCTTAAGGCATACTGGGATTCCTACGCTCGAGCAGCGGGCAATCATCCTCAACCAAGTAAAAAATGCTCCAAAAAATAGGTAAACAATTCAAGTCCATCTCATCAAATCCCCTTTTGCAAGGTAACCTCCAAAATATTATGTTAATTGGTTAGTTAATGGATTAATTACCCAATTAATCCATTAAATACCAATTAAATCATCCAATTAACCAAAAAATACATCCAATTGAACCCTAAAGTTAGTCAAAGGCCGGCCACACCCTTTGCTCTTCACCTTTTTTATGTTTTCCACTTTATTACCCAAATTAAGTTAGTCAATTAATCATATAACCCCCCATTTATTTCTTTCATGTTTAATTAGCCAATAAATTGGCTTATTAAACCAAAAGTTTCACCAAAAAAACCACATTATGGCCGGCCACTTTCTCTCCAAAGTGGACCAACCTAGCCCTATAAATAGGCTCTCATTTTCACCAAACACTAATTCCAACACTTTGGCAAAAATCCCAAAATTCTCTAAACACTATTTCTCTCTGAATTCTAACTTTGGCATCAGAGGTTCTTCGGCCAAAGCCCCCCCATTCATCGTGAGCGCGTGAGGCTCTTGGCCTTGACCTAAGGTGTTAATTGTTTTGTAGGTGCAATTTTGTCCAAGATTAAGGAGGAAGAAATTTGCATCCACAATGAGAATATTATTTACATATATCATAGGTAAATTGCCAAAAGAAATATGAGAATATTTTGTTTATATATTGTAGGTAAATTACCGACTATAGGGCGATATTATTTATATAGGTAAAGTAGGGACGTTTAATTATTATATATAAGGAGAATAATTACACCGAATAATAATGTAGTCATTATTTAAAGTAATGCACTAGATTGTTGTAGAAATTAAAAATAAATAAATAGAAAAAAAGTCAGGATGATTAATTAGATTTTAAGGCCCTTGATTGAAGCTAATTTTCAAGTGTGGGTTGTGGCAAAAATTGTAAATAATTTGTATTAGTAGGTTACTTATATTCTTATGTGGTAGTTTATTTGACTTTTGGGTTTTTGTTGTATGTTTAATTATATGTGGGTTTATGTTTAGAAATCATGATTTTACAGGACCAATATCTAATGAACCCTATATATATTAACTCAATAATGATGCAAAAAGAAGATATATGATGATGAAACTGAGGGAGAAGGGATGGCAAGTCCAACATGTGGACCTTGATCTCTTGCATTCCTACATATACTTTAGCTAGGCAGCCCTATTATTTGGGCGGAAGTCGACAAAGTGGGCATGTTGCATTCCTTCTAAGCCATTCATCTATGCAATTAGCATGGAAATAATGGTTGCATTGTGGTATAGTCCTCAGGGTTTCCTTTGGCCGGTACTCACCCAAACATATTGGGCAAGTGTTGTCAGTGAGTTGTTTTGGAAATTCCGACCTCTCACCAAGTTGAATCTTGGGATACAATTCGATGGTTGGACAATCGAGACCCATTGTGAGTACTGAAGGTTGTTGATCGGTTATGATGGACAATTCCATATTGGGTTGGCGGGGCTCATCACTAGCCCTCTTTTTGTCCCGAACATGAATTGCAACTCCCACAATTAACAATACTGAAATTCCCACGCTTATCATTCTGCAATAAATTGCAGCCCTTGATAGACCTGAGGCAAAATTGCAAAAATTCAATTGCATTCCATGAAATAACATTTTGGTATGATGTTGAGGTACAATTTTACTTTATAAGATACTAATAAAATAAAATAATGTGTAATATATATAGTTTTATACAACATATATATCATTGTTAATTAGGTTTAATATACACACGCGAGCAGCACACACACTCACTCCTTTGTATAGCGTTGTTCATAAAACATACCGGGTTTCGAAGAATCAAAGCACTGAACTGCTGGACCTCTGCCATTCTTCGAGCCACAAACATGACCACTTGATTCACAAAAAGGGCAATCAGCCATATGCCAAGTCAACATAGCGCCAAGGTCAAGATGTTGCCAATCAAATGATCTTGGAACTGAAGTTGTGGAAATCACAGTGCAAAATTGATGGTAGGGTTCCTGATCAGGAGGCAATGAAAAACTCGTTGGCACAACAATGACATAGTTCTTCTCGCTGCTGAGGCAAGAGATCAAGGGTGCAGACCAGGTTTCCTTATAGATAGAGCATGTGAGGAACGTGTAGTTTAGAGGGCCATATGTGTATACAAAGGGTGTATCGATTACAAGACTGAGGTCACGATGGAAAAACCATCTAGGGAGGCAGTTATCAGGGTCGTTGATCGTTACAACTTGATCCAAGTAGTTGATGTTTTGGACGATGAAGTCCTCAGAAAATGGGAGAGTGAGAATAGTTTGACTTTGGTCGTTGCATGAGAGACCAAACCCTGGATACCCATAATTTTTTGAGAAATGGTTGTAGTAACTTTGCCTGCTGAAAGGGAATCGAACTGACGGGCCTTCAGGGGCGCATTTTGGTTCACCACACAAGGCGGTGGTGATTTGAGGACGGAAGAGGAGGAATAAGAAGAATGTGAAGGTATCGATGATAGCCATGTAAGATGAACACTGCTAATACAGATTTTTGTTGTAATTTAATGACCTGAGTATGAGGGTGCCAATTAACCCAACAAACCAAATAAGTTAGACTCTACAGTAATTTTTAGAAGCAAATAACAATTATAGTAACGCCGATGTCTCTGTCTCATAGTTTTTATACAAATAAAGTGATTTATAATATACCTTGACAGTGAATAATGGAAATTAAAAACCATAATGATATAAACCAAGATATAAATTTTCTTGGAGGCGCATATGTATACAAGTGAAATATGCTACAAGATGTAATTAGTTAAATGTGGTACCACCTTCGTTTTTAGTTCATGAGCTTTAAAAGAGGATGAGGGTTAGAGAGTACTCGTGCTGACCAGGTATTATCAAAGGGTTTATTTATTAATACCTCACATAACGTTGAGTACACCACATTAAAATTTAATATTAAATTATTTATATATCTTATATGCAATGACAATACGCCCCAACCCTTAATGGTCAAGCAATGCGGAACCAAATCCTTTGTAAAATCGGGGCAATAGATGCCTTTCTTGCAACATAGAAACTCATAATCCACATGAACAGTAGCCAGAACCGGTTGAGCACACAAGGCAAATAGAAGACTTTCTTCATCGTCTATGGTCCTGTATCGATCAATAAAAATACGACTCTTCGCTTTGTCGTTCTTTCCTCTCACTTCATTTTCGAATATTTGTTTAACGATGCAAGAATAGTCTTTGTCTAGCATAAGACCCTTATGTTCAATGAAGGAGAATGCTTTATGAAAGCATAACATCTCCTCCATATTGAATTCCCTGAAAATACACATATGGCAACCCAACATTTAGTGATAGATCATATATGTTGGGGAGAAAGCACAACTCTCCAGCAGCTTGCACGGTTTCTACAACCCAGCGCATAAGCCCAAAGCTCGAGCCAATCAAGAGGTTTGTAAAGTGACAAATTTCAGAGTAAGAAAGTCCACAGCAACCACACAGGAAAGGTTGAAAAGTGAGAAATTTCACCAAAACATTAGGGAAAGAAATGAAATAGGTATATGCACTTAAAGTGTGTATTAAGTATGTGAGGTGCTTCCAACAATATGTGAGGTGTTAATAAAACAAGCCTTATCAAAAAGTGCATTCCACATGAATTAAAGCGCTATGAGCTGCGGGTATTTTGAGCTTATTCGAGGATGGAATAGGAGAAGACAAGGAGGTGGTGAGCATCAAGTTTAATTTTTAATATTGGGCCAACCAAATGCCTAACATATTGTTCAAATATAAATCACTTCCTGATTTCCACATATAAATCACAAGGCCTCATAGCCGGTTTAATTCGATTTGAAATATAGGCGTCCAACTGAGTGTGAAATCACGAGATGATTCTTAAGCAATCGTTCGTTTCTTTGAACCATGAACTCTGGACTTTGTTTTAAACGAAGACAACTTCGATTTATGGCATATTGAGATCAAAACCATCTTTAGGTCTCATGAACTCTAAAATTTGGTTGAAAAGGGTTTTGAAATCCCAAAAAAGAATGGAGAAGAAGCTGCTGGGAGAGAATGCTGTCAAAGATGCAAGAGCTCTTGGCATCATTCAAGATGCCGTTTCAAATCAAATATTTCAGAATTGACATGTAAGACAGATACTTAACACAGACCGTAGATCATAGATATGCTATTAAATCACGAAACACAAGAACAATATTGCAGTGCAAGGACAAGAAGAAAATATACCTGCAGAATTCGATGCAGAAGAAGAAGCCATTATGGCTTTGGAACTATCAACCTTCTCCTCTTTAGCAAAACACAATTGCTCTCCAAATAATAGGTCTTTGGAACGAGATAAGCAAAGATATTGCAAGAGCAGCGGCTAATGTTCATATATATATATATATATGTATGTATGTATGTATCGAATGTCCCCAACTAATTCTCCTATTAGAATCAGTATATGAGACAAACTACCAAACGATATTAGCACAAGAAAGAACTACAAAATATGGATTACCCTATAATAATCCTACAAGGAATACAAGACCAAATCCTTGTATGAGTTTTATTCTTAAGCTTATCAACATAGAGTTTCAATCCAAACCAAAGTCGAATTAACTCTCATAAACATATTAAAACCTCTTTATAGCAATGTGAGACAACAAGGATTATTACCAAACCGTATGAATCACACTCATACTCTAACATTCTCCCACTTGAGTATGATTCATAACAGTGAATAATCATCTCAAATTCAATATAAAGGTGATCACATAAGTCATTCATCAACACACTAGTACATAGACACAACCAGCTTACATAAACAAAAACAATGAATTTATAATTGCCTCTGCAACACAAAATACAGATTTAACTTACAAATCACAATGTCCAGTTCATGTTCATAGCAACATATCTAAGCTCAAGAGTAAACCAAGATGCCTACTCCCACTCATATAGCCCAAAATTCATATAAAAATACCAAACATTCTTGATAGTAGGCTGTCAACTTAAAATTATTCATAATTGTATGATAGCACAGTTACATCAATCAATAGCTTTGTCATATCACTAAATATTTGGGATAACAAAAGCTTAACCTCACATACAACTTACCTATGCATTTTAAAGTATTGAACTTAAGAATCTTTTCTCAAAAGTCACAATATACTTAATTTGCACTTTGTAATTATGTGAACCAATATAGCAAAACCAAACCAATTTGCTCCCATTTATCTAGGCTATACTTAACACAAACAAGTTAGGTATAAGTTAATATCAACTGTATTAACTAACAATCATTGCAATACACTGAATGTCTTGCCGTAACCAATATGCACACAGATTCCATGATCACATGCATCCAATTTGTATTTACAACAATGAGATTTTACTTGACCAGAACAAACACATAAATTGGTTTGCTCCCACTAGTTCCAGCAAATAGCACTAAACTTCTCATTACTTAAACAAATTAAGTAACATAAATAATTCAACCAATTGCTTCAATAAAACCATAAACTAGTTTGCAAGCATCCAAATGAATTATAATGGCCGGCCTAAATAGCCTTATGCTTGCATTCGAACATATGATTCTCCCACTTAAGCATAAGCAGAATATACTGCATAGCCAATAAAGAAACCAGAGATATGAACCAATTGATTCCCGATTCCTTACCAATTGCATAATCTCAATTTAGTCAAATACACCTAAACCATTATGCAAACAGTCTATGTATCAAAAGATAGTCACAATCCATTCGGAAAAACTTATCTCACATAAACCAAAAATCACCAGTTTCAACAATGATCAAAATCAGAATAGCAAACACAATATTCTTGCATTCAATTTGATCCTAACTAGTTCAATATCCATCGAGCAAGATCAACCAAATTTTGATAATGTCTGGATATATATCACAACAATATGTCTTGATTAAAATGAGATAATGAAGACCATTATTTCTTCTGAATAACTCAAAGTTCATCTTCCTCCCTATTTGTGATTTCAACCAAAATTTAATAGCGGAAGCATGAATCATGAAATCACAAATATACATATACAATAAGCATGGATTTCTTATGAATTCATAATTAAATCAATATGCATTCGGCAATGTCAATTTGTGTTGTACAAAATATAGACAACAGCTCATAGAAGCTAATTTGTTTATCATCCCCATATAATGGATGACACAAGCTAATTCTCAAAATTTATACCTTGACCTATATAATCATATAAGTAATTTTTTAAGACTAATATCAATATATATAGCCACAAAATCTAATTTGGATTAACTAATGAAAATAAGATCATTACAAAAATAAAACCCAAATGACACGAATGTATACAGATCTGTCATATATGCACAATAACAATTTTATCCAAAACATATTTCACATATATATGTTCATTCATCTATTCATATATTTTTTTCTTGTATGCATGCATCAATATTCAGAGAAACTTATGCAAGTTCTATTTGATATAGATAAAACCGCATGCCCATAATTACAACATCTATGCATGAATGCTAAAGCTTGGTTCAAAGTCCTATAGGGGTTTGGATTGGCTAAAACCTTCTCAGATTGGGTTGAGGAGTTCTAATACAAGCATATTTCTAGTTCGGCTATGAAGGGGGTTCGCTGCTATAAATAGAGAATGGAGTGCATCATTTAAGGGCCCTTCAAATCAACACACAAATTGCCCTATGCAAAACTTCTCAACAACCCTGAGAATTTTTCCTCTTCCCTTTTCTTCCCGCCAACACATCTTCAGTTTGGATAGACAACACTGTGAAGGCAACTGGCGACATCTTCAGTTTGGATAGACAACAATGGAGCCGTAGAATTAGCCGACTGATGAGCACCTTCAATTTGGATAGACATCACTGCTTCGAGGCCGACTGGTTATTTATTCAAGTCTCGATCAACAAGGATTTCTGAGTCCTTGTTGGTAGAGGTTATCTCATCAGCTTTTTCGGCGAAGTAAGGTGTTACCAGGGTACTAAACTCTGCACATTGAAAGCCGAGTTTTGTTTTATGATTGGGTACTCGCAAGTACATTTTAGAGTTCGACATTCTAACGGCCGAACCACATTTACCATCAAGACATTTATCTCTTTCGAGTATTTATGTCTATATAGTCTGGTACTAGTTCGGCATACTTATACTCTCACGAATATAATTACTGAGATCGAACATGGTGCTGACGATTTGTGAACTTCGAAGAAACTAGCAGCCTTGTCTTCAGGCTCTAGAACCGGAAAACCAAGAGGTGTTCCTTCCTCGGCCGCAGTTGCAAGATCAAAAAGTCAGCATCCCAACGCCACATCAACCATATTTCACTCCCTGGCCGAACTCGGCCGACGAGTTAGCACTCCCCGCACACAATTGAAAGACGTGGTTAACTTATTAGTTACTCGACCTGCGCGCCACGTAGGCTTGGTAGTTTTTAGGGTCAACAGTCACCAATAAGAAATAAACACATTAATTAACACTTACGTAATAATACAATCATCAACTTTCATGTCATTTGGTTTACAAAATTTAGTCTACAAATTTAGTTTCCCTAACATTACTTTGATAAATGAATGAAAAACGCTCATCTGACTCTTCTTGTTCTTCCCTCAAATTGTATTTGTGCTATATTAATATGCAGATTACATTTATTAAACATTTACAAGATAGGCATCTGAAAAATCATGTCTAAGACGCACTTAACAACTTAATATCGATCGGTGCATTTCGACAAAAAGGGCACGTTGTGTTTAATCTAACCCACTCGGCTACACAACTAGCATGAAAATTAGGGCTAGAAAAAAATCCCAAAAATCCTGAACCATACCGAAAAAATGCCGATCCTAAACCAAAAAAAATCCCGAACTGAAAATCCCGAAAATTTTGGTACCAATCCCAAACCGATCCCGAATCGGTCTCACATTTTCCTTTGTTTGGGAATCCCAAACCGATATATATATATATTATATTCACACACCTCAAATTACTTCTCCCACACATTTTTAATTTTTTAATATTTTTTTATCGAATGTTAATGGTGTGTAGAAAATATTAAAAAGTTAAAAGGATGTGGAAGAAGTAAATTGGGTTGTGTGAATATAATCTCTACATACACACACTATATATAATATTATTATTTAATTTAATCAACCAACCGTCCCTATGCCCAATAACCATCTTTCTTCACCACCTTTTCTGCTTTTTAGTCTTTCTTTCTTTTTTTTCTTTTTTTTTGGACAAAGCTTTTTTATTCTTTCTTTGTCTGTCACTAACCTTTCCTTTTCTTATTTTATTTCTTAATAACATCACTCCCACAGACAGCCATTGACTCTCTCTCTCTCTCTCTCTCTCTCTCTCTCTCCACCGACTCCCTCAAATGCATAAGCAAGCCTAAATAGCAGCCACACCCGTAGCCTGTTCTTCCCAAAACACCATACCAGTGGAGCCTTCGTCTGAGGAACCCAATCATTCTTCCAAGACATCAGATCCATCGCTGCAAAGCAGAGTAGCCCTCTGATGGCGATTTTGTTCGGCAAGACATGGAAAAGCTCACACATCGACGAGGATCGGTACATGATTCTGTTTGATGCACTTTGCAAAGCTATCCGACTCCCCGAAGGCAGCAAAGACAAGGTGTGGGGAGGTCGACGAATGTGGGATGAGGTGTGGCACGAGTATTATTCATAAAGTCACAAAAACAAATGAGACACCAAAAACTTGGGATTCCCACGCCTACCACTATGCTAAACTTCGCAATTCTTGAGAGACCTGAAAAGACTGAAATTGCAAGAATATCTTCATCATGTAAAAATCTTGGGGCACCAACTTATGTTTTAACTTTTGAAACTCCACAACTGATCATGTGACATCATTTTATTTGTTTAAATTTGAAGCATCTTCATCAACTAATATGTTATATGTCACATCTGTTGGTATTAGAAATATTGGATAAGAATTAGTGCATGTAGTATTAGATCATCGTCAAGCATAATGATAATAATTAATATAACAATATTGCTCATAAAATTAACATACAAGAATTTGAAGAACCAAAGCACTTTGTTTGCGAACCACTCTTCAATCCACAATAAAGACCAACTGCTTCGCAAGAAAGACAATCAGGCTCGTCTCATTGCAACTGAACACTTTCCAATGGATCAAATAAACTTGGAACAGATGCTGTTGAGATCACAAAACATCTGCCCCTAGATGATTCGTTACCCGGTGGCAATAACAAACTTGTCGGTACTGCAACGATCTTGTAGATTTCACTGCTGAGGCAAGAAATGGGTGCGTAAGTCCATGCTGCTACATCTTGATTCGAGCAGTTGAGGAACGTGTAGTTTTCGAGACCATGCAGATAGAAGAAGGGTGAATCTCTAAGACTAATGTCATGGTCGAGGAACCGCCAAGGGAAACAGTTGTTGGGGTCGTTGATGGATATGATTTGGTGCCTGTACGCAGTTAATGCTCTCAACGATGAACTCCCCGGATAATGGGAGAGTGAGAATATATGGTTCTCGTTTGGTTGTTGCATGGATACCCACAACTTGAGAGTTGAAAGTTGCTTAGCCGAAACGGGAATCGAATTGGTTTTGGCTGCCGGCTGTACATTTTGATATACCACAGGTGGTAACTGTGTGAGGGAGGAAGAAGACAAGAAGAATAAGAAGGTGAATATTTCTAAGGTAGCCATATGAGCTAGGCGGTGAAAACCAGATTATTATTGGGTACATATTGATTGTAATGCATATAGGATTGTCGATGCATTAGGATTGTCATGACAATAAACCAAATAAACCACGCTCGTTTAGTATAAAACAAATCACCACCTCCATCACAACCCCAAACATATTATATACAACTCAAATCACAACGATACCTAAATTATGGCAAAATTATACAAGAAAAAAAAATATAGATCATCAAATTCTATGGTGATGCTAAAGAAAATGTTGATGAAGACACTAAGGAAGAAGGGCTAGCAAGAGATGAGCCCTCTGGTGAATTTCGACAAACGGGGCATGTTGCATTCATTTTTAGCCATTCGTCTATGCAACTAGCATGGAAGTAATGGTTACACTCTGGTATGGTCCTCAACGCTTCCTTGGCCTCGTACTCAGTTAGACATATTGAGCATGTGTTGTCGTTGGGCTTAGGTAATCTCTTGCTCTCCCCGAGAAAAGTCTTAGGGTATGATTGAATGGTTGGGCCATCAAGCCCTACTGTCACGAAGTCAGGTTGCCGAGAAGCTAAGGTAGAGAGGTCCACACTTGGTTGGTGGCGACGACTGCAAGCCTTTATCCTGCCGAAGACATAACTTGCGAGTCCAATGATGCATAAGAGTCCGGGTATTCCCACACCTACGATTATGCCATATTTTGCACTTCTTGGAAGAGCTGAAAGTGAAAGATCAATGGAATTGCAATTGGTTAGTTCATATTCTTCATATTCACTTCGTTTTCAATGGAATGGACCTCAATATTAATCGATAACTTTGGAGTTTGACACACACACAAACACACACACATATATATATATATGTGAACATAATTAAGTTAAGAAAATTACATAAATTTGAATGTTTTGCTAAGTACAGGCATTCTTTTAAGTTTTGTTTTATAAATCACATTAATTGGTACAAGTGACTCGCTTGTCTATAGAGTGTTAAAAAATGATAATGCATTCAAGTCAACACACACAATTTCTTTGAGAGGACATGATCATGACGTTAAAGATTTTGAATCTGTATGATGGTAAGCATGGAACTTTCAGTCAAGTTCCAAATAATAATTCAAAAATCAAAGTAGGCACTTTAATTAAAGCCGCCATGCTACGTGCCATTACCTAATGCCACGCGGTGGATTTGTTAATGACCGAAAGACATGAAATAAGCCCCCTCCCCAAGCATTGACTTATTCAATATGTGATGTGATATCAACACATCCTATTTTACTTCTCATACACTTTTTTAATTTTCAGTCGTTTGATCGAATGAATTGAAGAAGATCAACAGATAGAAATTATCAAGGAATATATGAGAAATAAAATAGAATAGGTGGATAGCACACTCCATTCAATAACTAGTCGTACGTTCTCTCTTGATCGAGGTTCATTCAACTCAGGGAATGTTGGCATTCTAAGTCACAATAGTCAACAAATTCCTAAACACAGAAAACGTGGAGTAATCTCACGTCAAGGTGGATGGAGTTCAAATGGCAGCACATTTTGCCCCATATATAGCACCGATCGAAGTAGTCTAGAAAGTTAAAATAGTAACAAAATTGTAGGAAACTCTAATTACAATAAATCAACTAAGTTTAATTAGTCTTGGCTCACTTTAACGAGAGATTCTTCAGTGTGACCAGTACACAGGGTGATACATCACGTGTCACTATACAAATGGTGAGATATGTGTGTTAAAAATTTAATAACTTAAAAAATAAAATTTTCCACTACTTCTATAAAAACAATGGTGTACCACTCATATTCTAGTCACAATGAAAAATTTGTCAACTTTAACAATATCATACGACAAATTAATTAGTTTCATGTATCTTTCGTTTTTCAAGTTTTCTTTATTTTGACATGTAAAGTTTATGTCTCTAACTAGGTGTAACTTTCTTATTTTAATTCCTTTCGTATTGCTAAGTTTATAAAAATAAATTAAGGAAATTTGTCTTACTGCCAATCTAAATTATATTGTTCGACAAAACCAAACTTGATCAACGATCTAGATCAAAAGTTTAAAACTCTAAAAACCATATATATCGTACTTATGTTGTGTACTTACAGTCACCCAAACTTGTAGATTATAACCAAGAGTGAGTATTATTAATAATTTTGAAGATGTGTTTAAAGATTAAAGATTTATTAATATAAGCCATGAAAATCAAGAGTAGGCAGCTTAATTATACGCAAGTAACCTATAAAATAGTACAATGTAGTGGAGTCATTGGAAAGTTGACCTACCTTCCCTCTTAGCCTCAGGAATATTCGAGCACACAACCCGATCCGCATCGCTGTTAAATCCACAATCTCCACCACGGGCCTCACAATCACGGCAATCAGGCGTTGACCAAGTCAACCCAACACCCCCCCTAACATCCCCAAACATATCCAGCATCTCATTAGCAGCTGTACTCGGAACCAAAACACTCGAAATCACCGGACACAAAGCCTCTGACGGTGACGGTGACAGCGAAGTTGACGAAGATGACGTTGACTGAAGCCATTCTTCATACGCCCTCGACGGAACAGCAAAGACCGTGTGATTTTCAGTGCTGAGACATGAAATACTCGTGGCCATGACGCGTAACGACGTCGCTTGGCTTGCTCGTGCCTGAGAGGAGCAGTTGAGGAAGGTGAGGTTCTTGAAATTTTCGATGTGAAACGGCGTGCCGTGGAGCTTGAAGACGTTGTCTAGGAACCGTTTGGGGAGGCAGCGGTTGGGGTCGTTGATGTAAAGCGTTTGAAACTCGTAGTCGATGAGTTGAACTATGAAGTTGTCGGTAGCGGCTGGGAGGGTGAGTGTTGTGATCAGGGTTTGGTTGCTGCATGAGAGGTCAAACCTTGGATTGTACCCACATCGTGAGGGTTGGAGGTTCCGAAGCCGGAAAGGGAATCGAACCGGCGGTCCGTCGGAGCAGTTTGATGTAGGGCAGATGGAAGAAACCCTTGTTGGATGGACGAAGAAGATCAAGAAAAGTAAGAATAATGAGAAGAGTTGTACGGTAGCCATTTGATATGGTACTGCTGGAAGTTGTTTGGTGAAAGCTTTAGCTAGGTAGGCCTAATGCTATATACGCGTGGGTCTTAGAAATGGACAAGGATTATCTGCCCTCCCACTTCCAGTGTTCTTCTGTTTGTGTGGTCACGGTTAAGTCACGTCATCATTTTATATTACTATTCATTTGTGTCTTATTATCTCTATAAAAAAACAATATAAAATATTACGTGGCTTAACCGTGACCACACAAAACAGGAGGGCACGGGAGGACACTGAAAATGGGAGGACAGACAATTCTTGTTCCTTAGAAATAAGGGTAAAAGACTGACACGAACATATAGGTAAAGGTGATGATATTTGTACAAGGGTAGCGTGGTCTCAATTTTCAACTTTCGAGTCGAATAAATTGAAGAAAATCAATAGATTAAAAATTAACAAGGGTAAATGAGGTAAAAATAGATGTATGAAAATCACTTCCATACGTACAAACAAAATTGACACATTTGTTAATATATTATTAATATAAATTGTATCACTTCTATCTATACAGTTACACATACATTTAAATCATAAGACTATATCTTAGAGAGAGACCAAATTTTTTTATTTATTTCAAAAATGCACAAAATTTATCTATGTAACAGGTAAGGTCAATGTCATGATTGATTTTTTTAGGTAAAGCTCCCTAATATTTAGACATATTCATTTCATCTTTCAACTGAACTATTTTACAATAAGCATCCCAGATAAGATTTATTGTTAAATATATTCGAGGTTCGTCAGGTAAAATGGATACTCAATCATAATATTTTGATCATAATTAGTGTAATAAATGGACTAGTCCAAATATCTAAGGATGTGACAAAGACTAGTCCAAATATCTAAGGATGTGACAAGAAAATTAAATCCTTTGACATTTTAGCATTATGTGGGAAGCAGTTGGACGTGGGGACGTGCATGTGGGCGCCGGTGGAAGCCGGGGGAATATGTCATTGGCTTCAGAGTTCAGACTGTATACATATTGGGATGGCTTGGAAGAAGTAAGCGTTTGATTATTTCATATAAAAGAAAAACTAAAGAAGTTGGGTCTATGAAGGCATTGAATGTCTTTCAAAATGACATGAAGTGAGAGGAAAGTCTAATATTTGGTTTGTTTTGGAAAGGTTTACACTTTACCAACACCTAATACTTCTTCTTAATGTTCTAGATTATGAAAGAAAACTGGAATCATCACCTACTGGATTCCTGGATCTTCCAAAAAATTGATTAACAACAAGAAACCATATTTGACAAGATCAAATCTACTTTAGAGTATTTTGGATGGTTTTGGAGAAACTAATACGTAATATTGTAATATAATAATGTCACATCCCAAATGTTTTGGGCAAAAAACCCATTGCTCTAAATAATCCCATGGGATTGAAACTGCACATATATGGAGGATAGAGTCAACTTATTTCATTAATGAGGTATGCAATTGGTCACTATTAACTTTTTTACTGAATACTATTAATAACTCAACAAATAATTTATGGCAATGATTAATATTAGTAAGAAAAAAAAAATAACTGGCAATTTATGGCTAGTTTGTGGTTGGTTAAACTTTTGAAAGCACCTCCTTGAAAAAGTTAGGGACTTAATTGTGTTTGATAAATGAAAATAAAAGAAGTGTTATTTTTCACAATCATTAGTCCAAAACAGCAGAAAGTAGAAGAAGATCTACATATGCTTCTTAAAAAGCACTTTTTTTCATTGTAGGTAGGTGAACAGTACCAATTAATGAAAATTTCATATTGACAATTCTACCCCTATCGTTTTCTTACTAAAAGTACTTTTAACACTATAGTTTACTAAACACTTGCATTTTTTCACAGCTGTTTATTATCACAATACAACAAAAACAGTGTTAAGAAAAGCACAGTAACCCGAACTGGCGCCCATGAGTGATTGATCGAGTTATGTTTAATTTTCAACAGTCTTACCTTTTTGTTTTGATTCTAAAAAATCTTGATGTTTTTTTCTCTAAAGGCGTAAGCCACGTACAAGGTTACTTTCACACCCCTAAGCGGTGACGTCATGGCGTGGAGTTTGGCCGTGAAATCCATGCCATGGGCATCCATGTTGGCGGCAGGGCACACCAACGAAATTGACAAGGTCAGGGATCGAGGGTTTCTGGCTTCGGTAGCATGGAGGCATTCTAGCTATGTGAGTTCCATGAGTAGGACACGGCGTTGGCAGCTGAGAAGAGCGGAGGGCATCGTTGTGCATGCATGGCGCTGTTAGATGACATTAAGGAATGCCTTGGTATGATTGAATACACTTGGATTTCAAGAATTTTTATGAACTCCTCTAATTAAATTTATGTTTGCAAGTATAGTAATTCCTATATATGCATGCAGCGTAATCCAATTCGGATTTGGCCAATACCTGGCTTAATTAATCCTTTTCAAGTACGCAGAAATGGGCGTCAGTAATAAAAAATGAGAAGAACAAAAATTGTGGCATTGAAAGTCCGCATAATAAAACAGAAAAATATTCATACCATTGACAAAAAACACAAATATTTTTTGTTAATTGATATTAATTGTTTGGTTGGATAAGATATTGAAGTCGCTTACATGACTACTAGAAACACTGATATACACACATATATATATTGTCTCTAATTTAAGTGTGGAGTTTTATAAATAAAGGTTTGAATGCAATTAGTAATGGAACTCAGTCAATATAATCAGATGAGATTTCAAACTATATTATAAGGTTTCCGAAGTGGGATTTCAACATAATTTAAGTATTGGTGTGCCACCTTTTTTGGATCTATGTGTGAAGGGCGAAGCTGTGTTGATTTGCTGGATCTACTTCATTTGGTGTTTTGGGATCGTAACAGCGATCATGTGATGTGATCGACCTATGGGCATTGTATTCCCTATGCCAATTATGATTTGAGATTTTGTTCTCACATGATCTCTATATAACATGAACTTTAACAGCTTTATTGATCTATGTAATCATGTGGTTTCAGATGAGATCGGACAAATGCTTGAGGTATACTTATTGTTTTGCGATTATTGATACTTTATTGTATTACTTTTAGATCTAGTTTGCAAGGATCTTTTTGGGAAGTTCTCATGATATGTATTTTCAATGTTGTTTTATCAATGAAATATCGTAATCTTCTTAAAGAAAATCTACGAATATACTGAGTGAAAAGTACTGTAATTTTGTCCAATAATTTTCTATAAGAATGTGGTAGTTTTCTGTAAGTTTACAGGCTCCGAATGAAGAAATATCAAAGCAATTTGCTTCCAATTAATCACAATAAATGCTTTAAGAACCGGAATATTTTTATAAGAGTAATTTTAGGGAAATCATCTATTTAAATCATATTTTATAAATCATATGACCATGTTGATATTTGGATGATCACTTAAGAGTTAATTAACGACATGTTTATTTCCTATTTGTTACACATTACACAATTTGCAAATTTAGTCTGAAAAGTTGGTTTATCTAACATTACTCTTTTTATAACATGCAATTTTGATGTAATTCAGTGTCACATATAAGTTATCAACTCAGCTGTAAGTTTAGCGAGGAGCATTTTTTATCACTACCATTAACTTTAGTATACGCTCACCTCCCTCTTAGTAGCTTGTCATGTGTCCCACTAACTAACCAAAGTTAGCTTCAATATTAATTTTTTTTAAAGAACTTAGAAAATAAATTATACATAACCAAAACTAAATAAGAAAACCCAACAAACTCAACCCTGAGAACTGCCCTCCTCTTCCTCTCCCTTCGACCCTACAGCCACCACCACCCCATCTCCCAACGAATACTACAGAAACAAGAAACAAGATAAGCAGTGAAACGAATATTCATGGAATTTGCACTACTAGAAATTTGGTTAAAAGACACCCTTTTCATTGATGTCTATTGTCAATTGTGGATACTCTCATTGGTGGCAAACCTCAATGGCCACCAAGCAGCCACTAAATTAGAGAACATGTCCTATGTAGAGGACTCTATTGTTACAAGCACCACCAATTAGATAATGGTAGCACAATGAATAGTTACACCTTTGAAATATTATATAATTTTATACATTGGTGGCCATATTGTAATATGTTTTTTTTTAAAGGGCCATTAATCTGGGCACCCAAATATATATATATATATATATATATGTAGTTAATAGGCTACACAGATTGCAGTTTTGCTGTAGTCTTCCATAACTAATCACATATTCAAAAAAATAAGGTCTAAAACCAATGAGCTATACTAAAAAAATATGAAACTAGCCGTCAAAGTACGAAACAGGCACCAAATTTGAAGGAAATTGCCACTTAAAAGACTTTACATTTTCTTGAACACCTCCAATCATGTTTTTTAAGAGTGACATGCTCCTCGTAATGCTTGAGACTCAGTAATTGCTATATCTACCTGCAAACACATAAGCACATGGATCAAATGACTAAAATACACACAAAAATATGCCTTTGCATTTTTATTGTTTCCTACAACCTGCATAAAAAGCATATACTTGTGAGTATGAGTCTTGTTGATGCATAAAACCGGAGGTCTTGGAACAACGTAAATCCGACCGTGAATCTGCAATAAATGTAAATAACACAAGATGTATCGTGGTTCACCCCAAGGTTTGGGCTACGTCCACACTGATATGTATTTATCTGTTTGTGAGGGAGAAAGATGGAGAGAGCTTCTGAGAGTGAGAGAGCTCTTCCATGGCCTAAGAAATTGGCCTCCTCTAATTGAGAGGGTGAGGGGTCCTTTTATAGAATAAGGACTCCTCACTTATTACATATTTGCTCCTTCCTTTATCACATAATTACATTTAAGTCCCCCGAGTATTTGTACGAGATCTAAATACGAGGCCCTAAAATGGTATAAACAGTAGTCCCCCAAGTCTTCAGTCAAGAGAGTCTTTTGGCTGGAGACTTGAAATTCAGTCCATGTGTGGGCCGAAGTAACTAGATGTTGTCCTGAACTGATGCTCGATATGAGGCGGTGCTCAATCTGAAATGATGCTCAACTAGAAGTAGCACATGCTGCGAGGCTGCGAGGCTCGTGGCTTATGTTGCCTTGGTTGGCTCGGCTTTGTGGCGTTGAAGGTGAGGGAGTCCCTTTTATAGAATAAGGGATCGCTCCTCAATACATGAATGATGGGCTAGAGTTGATGTTCTCTCTAATGATGGTGAGGGAGTCCCTTTTATAGAATAAGGGCTCACTCCTCAATACATGAGTGATGGGCTATGAGTGATGCTCGCGGCGAGGCGGTTGCTCAGCTGACGGCGATGCTCTCTAATGGAGGTGATGGAGTTCCTTTTATAAAATAAGGGATCGCTCCTCAGTACATGAATAATGGGTGCTCTCTAATGAAAGTGAGGGAGTCCCTTTCATAGAATAAGGGCTCGCTCCTCATACATAAATAATGGGCTAAGTCCCCCAAGTATTTTTCATGAGGCCCAATATATGGTACATAATGTAGTCCCCCAAGTCTTCGGTCAATAGAGTATGTTGGCTGGAGACTTCAAATTGAATCCATGTATGGGCCGAAATGACGGTTATTCGGAGTCGGTATTTGTATACCCTGCACTGAAGCTTTGTAGGTGAAGCTTTGCAAGTGAAACTTTGAAGCTAGAGCTCTGTAAATGTAGGTTTCAAAGCTGGAGCTTTTGTAAATGAAGCTTTTGAAGCTAGAGCTCTGTAAATGAAGCTTTTGAAGCTGATTGACATGAGTGATGCTCATGAATGTTAACATGAGTGATGCTCATGAATGTTGACATGAATGATGGTCATGAATGTTTATGTATGTTTGTCATGAGTGATGCTCATGAATGTTTATGTATGAATGACATGAGTAATGCTCATGTATAATTTGGAGTACTGGGCGTACTTTTGATCACCTGGTTTGTGGCATGAAGGAGAGTACGGGTTGTACATTTCATCACCTGGTTGGTGGCATGAATGGCTAGTTGCCAAATGATATTAGAGTACGGGTTGTACATTTCATCACCTGATTGGTGGTAATAGTGGCGGGTTGCCGAATAATTTTGGAGTACTGGGCGTACTTTTGATCACCTGGTTGGTGGTAATAAAGGGTCTGGCTCTTTTAGGCATATGGGCATTCGCACTCCACACAACATTGCAGCCCATTATTTTGGGCTTGCCTTTTTCTTTTTTTTTTTTTTTTTTTTTTTTTTTTACTATTACCCTCTGATGGGGTTTATACAGATTTCTTCGAGAGATAAGAAAAATAAATTACATCATTTAAAGTAAGGAAAGTAAATTACATCATTCTGGTGAGATGTTTATTCCTTGCTTTTGCTTTCTCTTTTGCTTTCTGCTTTTGTTTTTCTATTTTTTTTTCGCACCTCTCTCTTTTACTGCATTTATTATTCAGTTGCTGAGGTCCAGGTGCATTAGCCTTTGCAGATGGCAGACAAAAGTAAAGTGAAGTTCTCTTTACTTTGCTTTACTTTGCAGATTGCAGATGGCGGGGGCATGGACTTGTCTTTCTTCTTTGTCTCTGTCTTTCTCTTTTTCTATTTTGCTTTGCTTTTGCTGCCTTTTAGAAAATGGCAAACAATGACAACATAGTTAATAATAGAAAATCCTTGTAGATCTTCCCGAGAGCAAAATCAGCATTCTGCCAGAACTTTGTCCCCCAAACCCTAGATGCGTTTCAAGCTTTTGAACAGACTTTGGAGACCAGGGAAAGGTACTCCAACTTCTTCAAACCGTCGTCGGCACCGTAATACACAAGTGTACGGCTTCGTTGTCGGCACTCCCACTTTCTCTATTTAACATCCGAGCTTGATTAGGATGATAACATTGACCGTGTTGTTCACAGGGACTGCATTGACTGCGGACTGGACAGACTGGAAGTCCCCGGAGCCGTTCATGTCGACCATGACCAGGCGGTGGCCGCTGGGTCCAACCCATTTGTGGTGGGGCTTGAAGTTGAAAACTCGAGGCTTCCCCAAATTCTCCACCTTCTCGTTTAAACATCCAGCTCCGGAAACGCAGTCGTTGCGCAAGCCGGATATGCCCAAGAAAATCAACAGAAGGCCAATGGCTTGATTCCTTGTGATGAACATGGCTTCTGTAGATACAAAAATGCTGTTTTTGTCTCCTTTCAGCTTTTCTTTAAGCAAACATGTGGAGAGTATATAGATCCAACTTTTGGGATCTTTCGTGTTGAAGGATAGAGAAACTGTGATTACCACCACCAATTCCCGCACAACAAAACGTAGAACCAAAATCCGTCGTCGAGGGTAAGGACTTGTTGAGTAGGAGGACGCCGATGTATGATGAGTACTTCTGCCAGAAGACGGTGCTGGACATGAAGTACCACGTATGCGTGGCCAAGGAGCACAACCTTCAGATCGACGTGGCGGCGTCCTCGCCTTCCTCTCCGAGCTTCAACAAGGTTCTCGTCGCCGAGACGATTTCCACTGAGATTTCTCGCTTCGAATCAGGCAGCGGGGAGGCCAGTCTGCGGCTTTCTGGTCCTAGGCTTTCCGGTCGGCGAAGACGAAGCTGTTGAGAATTTCTCTGGCGACGTCGGGGTGGCACATGACGATGACTCTGGCTTGGCCGAGGCTGAAGGCCATGAGTCGCGTGGCGTGGAGGGATTGGACAGCGGAGGCGATTTTGCGATAAGCCAGGGAGGTCATTAGGGACATGCTGCCTATGAGAGGCAGGCCTCTGGGCCCCGGAATTGTGGGCCTTTCAGAAAAATGGCCAATTATTTTGATGCTGCGACCCCAGGCTGGGCCTCCCGAGTGAGACCAGTAAATTAAGGAGATGAGAAGCCATGTGAAGGAAACGATGAGAAGCATGCATGCAATGCTTTCAAAAGAGAAGGTCCTGCATTTGGCGACCATGGCAAATACCCATAGCCTTTCTATCTCTATCTCTGTTTTCATGGCGACTGGTAGTCTTAGAGAGAGAGAGAGAGATTTGGAGCTTTTCTGTTTCTGGGTTTTTGTGATTTTGCAGATTCACGGTGGAGGTGAAAAAATGAAAGAGAACCGACACAACTTTTCGTATCGATTCCCACAGACGGCGCCAAATGTTGATGCACAAAATCGGAGGTCTTGGAACAACGTAAATCCGACCGTGAATCTGCAATAAATGTAAATAACACAAGATGTATCGTGGTTCACCCCAAGGTTTGGGCTACGTCCACACTAATATGTATTTATCTGTTTGTGAGGGAGAGAAATGGAGAGAGCTTCTGAGAGTGAGAAAGCTCTTCCATGGCCTAAGAAATTGGGCTCCTCTAATTGAGAGGGTGAGGGGTCCTTTTATAGAATAAGGACTCCTCACTTATTACATATTTGCTCATTCCTTTATCACATAATTACATTTAAGTCCCCCGAGTATTTGTACGAGATCTAAATACGAGGCCCTAAATATGGTATAAACAAGTCTCTAACATTCCACACGAAAAACTGATGTGGCAAGTAGATCAATTTTTCAGCAGATAAATTCATGAGTCTCAACATATTTCACAAGTGATATACTTGCGAGTAGATAAATTTTCAATCAGTGGATATGGTTATCGATTATGACATCACAAAAATATTCTAAAGGTAAGACTCACTGTTTTGAACTAGTGGCTTGATGTTATCAATTTACATCAAAGTGAACCATTTATCCAATTTTTGGGTCTTAATATATTACAAATTCAACATCAACACAAGCACCAACAAATTTCAATTTCTTTTCATTTCTTTTTATTCCTTTTTGTTCAACCCAATCAACTTCCTTGAGAAATAAAACAAAAGGTAAAGAGAGAAAGGGATGGACTTGGTGAATATTGATAGACTCAGTGGCTCTGAAAACTAAGTAATAAGATAAATTTGTTAAGTAATTTTATCATGCTCATGTTTTTTTTGCTTCACAAGCTATACAATAAGGACAGGATAATCGCCCAAAATTAAAAGCAATTGAGAGCGAGATTGAGATAGAAAGACACAGATGTTACACTTTTATCGTATGAAATACAACTTGATATGTATACTCTTAACTAGAAGATTGAAAACCATGCTATAACCAAAACTGAAGAGAACAACAATGTCACAGAATGGGGAGAAAAAGAAGGAAAAGAACATACTTTCCAGCTTCACCAAGTATACTTTTAAGGTTCTCCACTTAGTAATCCTCATGGAGGTTCTCTACCAAAACAGTGGACTATAATGCACAAATTAGATGCTTGAAGTTTCTGAAAAATAATACTTAAAAAAATTAAGAACAAAAACTAAAAAAATTAAAATCAAGTTCGAAAGGATACCTTTGGATCCCTGTTTTCAGTTAATGGAAGATGATGAATCCGTTACACCTTACCATTCGAACTCACAACCTACAAGAAAGAGATTTAATATTTATGCTTATCTTTAGCATATTTGCCATTCAACTTGCACTTAATTCTATAAAAGAGAACAAACTTAGAACATTACAAGGAGGGAAGACTCCCTCAATGCTGTCGCTATTGACAAATTGTTTCAGACGAGCTTTTTCATTTTTCTAAAAGAAGCAACAACTGAAATTGGAACTGCAAAAAGAAATGCCAATAGGTAGTGAAAACTGTTAATATGACAGTGTGAAGAAAATGAGATTTCTAAGCGCTGCACAATAAGCAATATTGTTGTAGATAAAAAAAAAACTAGAACTTATTGATCTAAAAGATTCAAGATTGGGAGCTTCAACTTTAACTGTAATATCAATTACCTTGTGGTTAAGGAGAAAATCACCTTGTTCACCTTAGTTTCACCCACAACATTCCAAGGCTTCCATTCTTCTCGACCCAGGTTGGAAACAACCTTGGTTAACCTTCTTCGTCCCCAATCTTCGACATGCATAGAGAAAATGGAATTAAAATTCGAAATCTAGAATCGATCCAAAAACTAAAAGTTTTTATTTTGAGAAATCACTTACAGTAGGGAACAGCCACAAGGAGAGGATCATTTTGCCCTCTTGGGTTGAGGTCCAATTTTGGCAGACTTTGCCGAAAATTGGCTAGAAAACCCGCGGTCACCGTTTCTTATATCTAAAATTCAGAAAATTCGGCTACGAATTTGTAGAACTAACTTAAGTGTTGGAAAGAGGAAGGGAAGAGGATTATGGAGGTATAATTTGATGGTCATTGGTGACCGGAGGACAGAGGAGCTGTTGCATGAAAGAGAAGAGGGAGAGAGAGGATAAGGGAGGGAGGAGAGAGATAATGAAGGGGGCAGCAAGCGGGGAAATGAAGGGGAGGAGTTGGACTTTTGTGTAGGGGAGAGAGGTTAATTGTTTTTTTATTTGTTTTATTGGTGCCCAATAAATTATATTGGTGACCCATTTGATAGAAAATGCACAAGAAATTATTGTTTAAGAAATAAAGCTATTTAACAATCACCAATCATTGGTGTCTCAATGTTGAAGGCCACCCATATCAGTGGCATCCCAATGTAAAGACACCAAAAAATAGTAAGAGTGAGTGCTTTATATCTATGGCCACCAATTGCAAATGGTGTGCAAAAAATGATGTCCTATAAGCATAGTTCTAGTAGTGTTGAAAACATAAACATAAAATAAGAATTCAAGTTTTCAAATAACGCTTTCGTTTGCTATCCATTTGAATACGTTCATTCATTAGCTTTGAAATTATTTCATTTTCCGGGAAAATATTTTCCTGAAAGTTTGTAGTTGGATTGATTGTTTGGTTTGTAGGTGGAGGAAATTTAAATTATAAAGGGAGGTGGAGTTTTTTTGCTACATCAAATGTATCAGGAGTTTAGATGTATAATTGAATCTGTAAAAGCACTTTTGATTCAATTGCGGCAAATGTATCAGAAGTTTAGATGTATAATTGAATCTGTAAAAGCACTTTTGATTCAATTGCGGTGGATGAGAGAGGAAGATGAGTGTGTATTTCTGGATTGAAAGGGAAAAAGATGAAATGGGGTTTGATCTCAATGAAGAAGCTAAAGTTCCACTGTAAAACTAATTGGCAATATGGGAAATAGCTCAATTTACTTGTAAGTACATGCAAAGTCCATCCTCCCATCTATGTGGAATTAATTCTCAACATACCCTTTGAGGTGTGACAAATTTTCAAGAAAAGTTATTGTTTTTTTCCTCTTTAGTTATTTTTTTTTAATCTTTTATAAAGAAAATAAGAGTGATTTCTGCAATGACCTTCTAAACACAATTTTTTTAATTTTAATTTTCAAGGATAAAAACTTAAAACCCTCTAATCTTTTAGTATTATTCTAATTAGTTTCAACTTTTTTAAACATTACAAACAAGTACTCAAACTATAGTAAATGTCACATCCCTTATGCCTTAGTTTAATTTTTGTTAAATTAACTATAACTTTTTCTCTAAAATCAATAGAAGGTCATCAAAGCATGGCCTCCATCAACTAACGGTCACCACCTCCCCCATCATTCTATTAACCTTTAAACCCAACGTACTATCACCAACTTCACCCTACAACTTAAGCCGCCAACATCAAAAAGATAGTCATGGAGGTTACTAAAATGGTATGGACTGCCATGATGCAGTCGTTACCATCTTCACCACCCATAAAGAAAATTGAAAGCTTTACGAGCCGAGAATCAGCGAATCAAATCACATGAGTAGAAACAAGATCCTTGAAACCCTCTATGAATTTGTAACCCTCTTCTTTGTTAGAAGATTGCTCTCCTGATGTAATTTCAGTTTGAGTTCATTTTCGATTCAATTCAATACCCGTTTGATAATTGGGTTCCAAATTATATAACCTATGTTTGAAATTTAGATTCTGAGACAACTAATATTAATGTTGGCAATGATATACCCAGTTGGTGAGTTTTGAATATAAAGGGTTGGGATGGAGTTTCGGTGGTCGTAGGTTGAGCTTGGAAGTGGCCAGGGTTTGATATTTTTCGATCTTCATTTTTGTTTTCATTTTATCTGTGCATTTGTTTATTTATTTTTATTTTTTTACATTCATGTCTTTTCTAAAGATATTTTTATTGTTATTTTAGTTTCCATGTAATCTAGAAAGTAAGACCTATTGTTGCCACTTGTACACTTGACAAAAAAAACTAACTTGGACTTAACAGATACAACATTTTCAATAAGTTAGATACTTGTTTGAAATGTTTTAAAAAATTAAAACCAATTTGAAATGGCACTAAAATTTTGAGGGGTTTTAAGTTCTTAATTTTTTTTTTTAATTTGTTCAATTAAAAAATGAAAAATAAGGAAATCATTTAATGGATATTTCACATATTTGGAGGGAACGGCATGTGAAAAACTCACCACCATTGCTGTATTCTCATTTTAGTGGATCAATATGGCGGGAAAATGTCCTTATAGTCCTTAATAGAAATAAAATCCCTAACCCTCTTTCTCTCCTTTTCTCTCTCCGAAACCCCTCGTCCGTGCTTCAATCCCACACCCGCATCATCATTCTCTTCGATCTCTGAGTGGCCTAATCCACGTCGCCCGAAAAATTGGTACTTTTCTCGACATCCCACTTTCTATTTTTCGAAATCTAGGGTTCTTTCTGTTCTACTGCGAATTAATCCTTTTTTTTTTGTTTTTTTTTTTTTGCAATTATGTAATTGTCGTTTAATTTTGTACTAATTCTTCTTTTAATTTTGGGTTTTGAAAGCTGAGGCTTTGGCCCGAAGCAACCGGTTGTCTTTGCGAAGATGGATGATGCATTCGAGGATGAGGCTGAGCACACCGTTTCGATCCAAGAGTATCTTAAGGATGTTGAGGAACAGGAACTGGTGTGCCACTTTGATCATAATTAATAACTAATCTGTTCATGTTCAAATGGCTTGTGGAATTAATTAGTGTGATTAAATGGTTAAAAATGTAGCATTTTTGTGTTTCTGATATTTTGAAGACAATATTGTGTTTATTAATGAGTAGATTTTCTGTGTTACTTGTTATAATAGGCTAATCGGATCCCAAAGGAACGATTGGCATAAGGGGTTGTGCAACTTCTCTTCCATTGAGTCGTCCTTTAAAGATTAAAGATTGTATTTTCATCATGAATTTAAGAATGTTTGTTTCTTGTAAATGCAAAATAAGTATATGTTGAGAATGGCAATTTTTAAAGACAATAAACTTTGTAAGGAGGGATTAAGTTGCGAGGAATTGCTGCTTTTGAGGTCAGTTGAGTTAAGTTTAATAATTTTGATCTCTTGGTAACTTATCTAAGAGCTTCTCTAGAGATATAGCTAGGCACAGAACAGCCTGGTTCACAAGTCTTGACTAAGTTAACAATGGTCATGTGTGGTACTCTAGAGCAAGACGATGAGGAAGGATTCATCTAAATGACAATGGATTCTGCAATAGGGCTAATATAACTATTGAGCTTCAAAACAATGTCCTGTTTCTACATTTGTTTAATCAACAAGCTAAGACAAATCATTCAAGGATCATGAGCAAAATTCTTCCGGGACTGCTCTTCGTAGTCTCGTAATTTTAAATTTGAATAGAATACAAATAACGAGTTACTAATGTTTTCTATTATTTCCAACTTTTTGGTGTTTGATCACTCTTAGGAAGTTGATTTGGTTTTGGGAGGCGATGAAGGCAAGGTGTGTACCTATAATAATGGTTATATGAAGAGGCAAGCAATTTTCTCATGTCTGACTTGCACCCCAGACGGGAATGCTGGAGTTTGCACAGCTTGTAGCTTGTCTTGCCATGATGGCCATGAGGTATTTTGATATCTTTACCAGTGTGAGCCATTATCCAAACTCAATAAAATTAAAGCTGGGTCTTTTGTTTTGTGATGTGATTATTATTTATAACCAAACTAGTTGCACAATTCAAATCACTCCAACTGAGAAAGAACCTCATATTGACCTTGTCGACTGAGGGAAGTGATGAATATCCTTAGAGGGTTTGCAATCTTTGTTTCCATATTGGCTTGAGAGATTTTTGTTCTCTCACCAAAACAAAAAGATTTTGTTCCAAAAACACAAAAAGATGGTTGGTAGCTTATTAATAGAATATGAATTGATTTAATTTAAGACATAGAGAGGAACATAGATTATATGGAGCAAGACTGGTGGAATTTATTGGACTGGGGTGGAAAGCATCTTAGATGGTTGTCTCGTACCCTCTGAGTCTCAAAAGATACCTTTCAAGTTGAACCCTTTGGTTTTGATTTATGTTCTTTCTACCCAAAACTAGTAGCTCTTGCTCCCCCA
This sequence comes from Malus fusca, assembly GCA_035220775.1. NCBI lineage: Eukaryota > Viridiplantae > Streptophyta > Magnoliopsida > Rosales > Rosaceae > Malus > Malus fusca. Next base: position 26,842,535 of record CM069064.1, read on the forward strand.
TTCTAAAGCCGTTCAATTTTTGTGTCACCTTGATAGTTTCTACCTATTGGGCTGGAGAAAATGACGTTATTTTGGGATCTAGGATTCCTGGTTTGTTATATGTATTGCTTTAAATTTCTATTGTGCAAAATTATTATACATTGATGTATTTGTGCTTTATTTGACTAGGTTATTTCTAATGATGGCTATTATTGTTACTTGGAGCAGATTGTAGAACTGTGGACCAAAAGAAATTTTAGATGTGATTGTGGAAATTCAAAATTTGGAGAGTTCTTTTGCAAGCTTTCCCCCAATAAAGATGTAGAAAACGTTGAAAATTCTTACAATCAAAATTTCAAAGGATCATACTGCACCTGCAGTCGCCCCTATCCTGATCCAGATGTTGAAGAACAAGTAGAGATGATACAATGCTGTGTGTGTGAAGACTGGTTCCATGAGGAACACATTGTTCTTGACTCTTCTGATGAGGTTGGTAGCTTGGGATACATGTTTGCCTTGTTTTCCGCTTCTTTTGTATTATGTTGTAGGCGTTATCTCGACATTATGCTTGTTCATTCTATTAGGCAAGGCATGTTCAAGTGGTTTAATTAGTGTAATGGTGATGGGCTTTGGGTCTCTCTGCCATTTTGAACTGCCAAAGTTTAGATGTAACATAAATGAAACTCATTCTGCCATTTTGAACTGCCAATGTTTAGGTGTAACATAAACTAAACTCATATTGACGAGCAGGTTGCAATTTGAAGCATTGGATGAACCTCACAATTTCTCACTGTTCTGCTGATTAATCATTAGAAACAGTGAATCTAATATTTTGGGGATCACCCTATGCTCCTGATTGTAATTTGATCTCTGTTGACGGGCTATACTCTGATGCTGTTCCTTTTCAGTTAACCAGTCAGTTCTCCATCAGTCTGGAGGAAAGTTGATCAACGTAATGATAATTTTAGTGTAGTTGTATAGATCACCAAGTCTTTAGCTTCTTTGAATCTAGACAGTAGACATTCATGAAAAATTGAAATTTAGTATGAAGACTTATCGGACTGTTTGTATACGGTTAGAGTCTACATTGTTGGAAAGAAATTATCTCACCTCTCTCAATTGCTAAGGCCACATCCCAACTTTTTATCAATTTTCAAAATGGCTGATATTCTATCCAAAGTACTTTGCTGACAGTCTACTTGTCCCTTTATGTACTACAGATTCCAAGAGATGAGGAAGGTGAACCACTTTATGAGGATTTTATTTGTAAGGGATGCTCAGCAGTTTGCTCTTTTATCAGACTATACAATCAAACCATCTTGGCATCTGGCAGACAAAAGGATGCTCCCATCAAGTCTGCCAAGGATAAAGAGGTTTTAAGCGATATGCCTTTAGCTTGTGAATCTAGAAGGCTAGAGAATGATATTTCTCAAACTTGTAATGCCATTTCTGAACCTGTATCTGGTGGGGATAGATTGCTCGTTGGAGAAAATTCTGGGAAGAATACAGATTCGGGTCAATGCACTACAGATGCCAATCCACCTGTTACTTGCGTTCTTGGAGTTAATCTGGTGGTTGCTTCCCCTGTTTTAGAGTGTAAGCCAATGTTTCTTTCTAAAAACTGGAGGGATGCACTCTGCAAGTGTGAAAAATGCAGTGAGTTTTACATACAGAAGCATATTAGGTTTCTGCTTGACAAGGAAGACTCTATCATGGAGTATGAGAAAATGGCAAAGCTGAAGAGAGAGGAAAAATTGCAGGAACAGGAGGGGGCTGAGTTGACTATGCTCGATAAACTTGGCCATGTAGAGAAAATGGAGATTCTGAGTGGCATTGCAGACATGAAAGATGAACTTCATTCTTTCCTGGTATGTCCTCGATGATTATAAACTTTAATTTTGTTCCAAGCATTGCTTTTATGATCTAAAATCACATAAGAGACCATTTAAGTTCTGATCAAACTATGTTACCTAATTTTACAGGGATCGTTTGATCCATCGAAGACAATCACCTCTGCTGATGTCCACCAGATGTTTGAGAATCTAGCAAAGAAACGCAGGCGTGTAGAGTGAGTCATAACTGGATCTTTACTGCAGTCATATGCACTAGTTAAATTAACCTTGTATGGTTGCTTTTGGAGTTAATCCTGGTTTCAGTAACATTAAAAAGCCTACGTAGCTAGGCTGTTGTAAATTAGAATGCTGTACTAGTATCGGTGTTGCTACCTTGCAGACTTATCTTCTAACAAATTACGATGTTTAATTTGAGGTGCTTTTTTTCAACTGCTAGACACGCAATGCTTCTATTGGCACAACTGGATCATATAATTTTGTATCATTGTGTTGCAATCTATGAGTTACCTTCCACACTATTCGCAGTATGAAATGTTCATTAATTATGCATAGTTTCGGGTGTGTGCTTCGCACGGGTGCATGCATCGGGGTGCTTTTGTTTAATCACATGATTGTATATTAAGCATGTGAAACTAAACTAGACTGCAGAACTAGCAAATTAATCAAATCTTGTGAGAAAAATAGTAGGAACCATACCTAGTTAGCGAAGCTTCTGCATCATTTACTGATTCTGGGGAATTTTAAGTTTTGGTTGGTTTCACGCTATGCATCCTCTGAATGTGTATATGACAGTAAGCGCGAGACTCAACAACTGTTGTGACAAAGTCGGCCACGTGTGGGTGACTCCTAGCCGTTGATATAGTGTGGTGATCATACTGCACCAACGTCTCGGAATCACCCACGCTCACGTGTGACTTGTGACTTCGTAGCATTCTTCTTAGAACCTATGTGACACTTAAATATTGGGGTGGGGCGACTTGGTATATCTAGGGGCCGTGATTTTCTGATTGACAGAAACTATTCTCCTTGTAAATTGCAAATTCGTCAAACACCTTTTTAACAGGAGGGGACAAAAGTAGGTAGTTTTTTTCTCCCTTAGGGTTAGTCCACCTAGAGCTGGAAAAAATTTCTAAAAATTTCGAACCAAACCAAAAAAATCCCGATCCCAAACCAAAATTTCTAAAATTTTAGGGATGAAATACCGAATTGATCTCGAAATTTCAGTACGAAATTTGGTATTGTCTACTCAATCTTTCGGTAATCCCATACCGAACCAAAAATAAATAATATATATATATATATTATATATTTATATATGTATTACATTTGAATTGTTGCTAACTATCTAGTAGCAATATAATTGGTGTGGTCTAATGTAGTAACCATAGCTTTTTATTGCCACATTTGACGGTACGAACCTCTCACAAATGTGTATTTCTTCAACACGAAATCGAAAAACTGTATTGTTAGTTTTCGAACATATTAGGTTTGTAACTTATTTTTTTGCTTTTGGGTTTGTTACTTATTTTATTTTGGTTGCATGTTAATTTAACTTGGTATGCATGATTGTTATTTCAATTTGTATGAAATTTGGGAATACCAAACCATCCCGAAATACCGAAAATATTTTGGGATTCCCAAAAATTGGGAAAACCAAAATTTTGGTTTGGGATTGGTCTTCAAATTTTCGAGGGATTCGGGATCCCATTTTCGGTTTGGGATCCCATACCGAACCAACCCTAAGTCCACCCATTGGGATTAAGAGGGCAATGGTATGTAAATGTAAATTATCCTCTAAAAAGTGATTGTCTTTGTGCAATTTCGCCCGTCAGGCTTGGGCAAGGGTAATGACGATTATATATATATATATATATATATATATTATACCTTATAAGTCTGTTTAAGTGTGAACTTTGTAAAGTTTACTTTTTGAAATAAAATTCCATGTGAACTTTACAAGTTTTTTCTTTTTTTTTTCCCCCATTTTTTTGGTTTGTTTAATTTGAAGTATGCTGTTTGTGAGTGTAGCTAACTTTGTAAGTTTGTTAAGTGTGTTTAAGGAGTCACTAGTACTACGGTGTAGTAGTATTCCTCTTCACGTGTAAATGAGTTGTCTTAGATTCGATTCTCGCCAAAGGCGAAGTTGAACTACATTATTATGGCAAGGCCATTGTAAGGCTTAGTCCACTCCCTCATCCCCTTAATGTAGATACAATCATAAATTGTGTTTTAAGGAGATTGTAGTAAAAATAAATATTGAATTGTGTTGTGGGGAATGAATATTGAGTTGTAGTAAAAATTTCTTTTTTTTTCTTTTTATTTTTAACTTTGAATTAACCATGCCTGTTGATGTCCTTCCTATTTGAAAATCAGACACCCCAAGTTGTGCCACATGGCAAAACTAGAAATTTTCAAATTTTTTTGCCGTTGGATTTTATCAAACCATTGGAAATCCAATGGCCGAGGCGATAGGCATAAAGAGTTGTTGCCTCGGGCGCCCCAGAAGGGTGGGGTCTCTGTTTGCTCTGTGATGTGCCTAAACCCTAAACCCTGCCATAATAGTGAAAGAATTCACTCTTTTATTTTGTTTAATAGAGATTTCCTAGTTAGTATTAGTAACCAGGAATATCGATAAAAAAAATCCGGATGATTCTTTCTACAGTTCAATCTTGTATTACCAAAATCAAAACTGATGTCGCCAGCAGGCTCAAGGCTTAGCAAAAAAAGGTTGGGCAGTTTGACGGAGTCAAAAACTTGGGGAGCTGGAGGTAGTTTTGTGGGTTTTGGGCAATACAATTGTCCTTAGTCTGCCTTTTGCTGGGTAAATCGTCAAAATGGTCCCTGAGATTTGCATAACTCATCACTTTGGTCTCTAAGATTCCAAATCGATAAAAGTGGTCCCTGAGATTGTCCACCATCCATCATTTTGGTCATTCCGTTAAAAACTCCGTTAAGTGTCCCAGAGCTCTTGGCCGAAAGTTTGGGCAATTTTTAAAGCTTCGTAACTCAATCGTTTCTTAACCAAATTCAACCCATAATATATTAAAATGAAGATAGGAAAGTGTAGAATAAGATTATACCTATTTCAAAGCCCAATAGTTTCCGGAGATGGCCGAAAAATAGTCTCAAAGTTGACTGGTCCGAGTGAAAACTTGAAAACTCGCCAGAAACTGGGTAAACTTTAAACGTTCATAACTTCTTTAATACTCAACGAAATCAAGTGATTCAAAAATAAAAATCATAATTCTCGACGAGACAAAGATAATGGTACCTTTTTCGATGGTTAACTCACCGTGCTTTGGCCGGAAAATGGCTCGAAAGTGGCTAACTCAAGACCAAGACAGCCACTTTCGAGTCATTTTCCGGCCAAACCAAGGCGAGTTAGCCATAAAAAAAAAGGTACCATTCTCTTTGTATCGTCGAGAAGTATGATTGTAGTTTTTGAATCACTTGATTTCGTTGAGCATTAAAGAAGTTATGAACGTTTAAAATTTACCCAGTTTCCGGCGAGTTTTCAAGTTTTCACTGGGACCAGTCAACTTTGAGGCTATTTTCCAGCAATCTCCGGCAACCATTGGGCTTCGAAATAGGTATAATCTTATTCTACACTTTCCTATATTCATTTGGATATATTATGGGTCGAATTTGGTTAAGAAACGATTGAGTTACGAAGCTTTGAAAATTGCCCAAACTTCCGGGCAAGAGCTCCGAGACACTTAACGGAGTTTTTAACGGAAGGACCAAAATGATGGATGGTGGACATTCTCAGGGACTACTTTTATCGATTTGGAATCTCAGGGACCAAAGTGATGAGTTATGCAAATCTCAGGGATCATTTTGACGATTCACCCGCCTTTTGCTCAACGGTTCGACTTACTCTTAAGAAAGGGAAATGATTGTATGCATGTTGTTAATTTTTATTTTACGGTTGATCGAGTCTTAATCGATAATTAATTAATAAAAAGTAGTCATTTTCTTACCTAAACAATGGAGACTGTCTGAGTGTAGCATTGAATTATGATAGTGAAATTCTCTTTATTTTTTAACCCCAAATGGAGGAAAATCTTGTATTTTTAATTACAAACTTTGAAATTTTAATCAGATATTGTGGAAGATACATATAGTTTATAGTTTGTGGTTGTTAGTGATCTAGTTATGTAGAAAAATTATCACTGTTCACATGAATTATTCCAAAGTCACCTTCCATTTTGTGCAAGTCAATTTCTTTTCATGTGTGTTATTACTCGTACGTTTTTTTTTTTGGGTGCAATTACCATCGTCTTCTTTGTCGTGTTTCATTGAAGTTTTCAACAGAGACATAGTTTACGTAGATGAGAAACTTGCATACAATCGACAATATAATGAAGCATGGTGAAAACTTTTTCCTTAATTAGTTAGCAAGGGACTTACGCCTCATTTGCAGACCCAATACAACGTTCTGTTGTCTTTGATTTCAAACATAACTTTTTTTCCTGAAATCTGATGACATTGTTCTTGTTTGTTACAACATTTGCGCTACCTATCACTGTATTTAGAGAGCGACTAAAGTTGAACCTCCTTTTAACGAAATAAATTAAGATTACTTTTATCATTGAAAAGAATATAAGCTCCCCTTTTCACCAGATTATGTCTTCAATCAAAAGCTAAATGGTAATCATTTTCTTGCTTTACGATTTTCTAGTTCTGCCTTTGAAATTCTTTCTTCTTTCACAAAGAATAAAGGGTAAAGTTATTTGCATTGTCCACCGAATGTTGATCATAGCAAACATGTCACTGTCAAAAGTGGCATTCACTTTAACAAAATCTCAGATAGGTAAATCTCTTAAAAGACTTTTTCTACGTAAATTATGGTACACCACATGCAGAGTATGAAAAAATGAACTTAACTTTTCCTTTTCTCTTTTCTTTTCCCTCAGTGGGGCGACGGATGACCAGTCGTCTTGAACAGTAAAAGGGATAAAGATAAAAATAGAAGACAGACCAAGTCTAAGGAGATGGAGGGAAATATATATATATATATATTAAATATATTTTTACTTAGTGCTATAGTTTAATAATTTTCATTTTAATTATATGTGAGAAGTTTTGGTTTGAATTCTGTAAATAACAAGTTCAATATTAATTTATTCCCTTTGATATATAAATATATTGTTGTACCGAAAATTAAATATACTTCACTCCTATCTTGTAAGGATTCTTTCTTTCTTCCACACAAATCACAATTTCATACCTTTACAAAATTAAAATTTATTCTATGGTCTCCCTCACCTCCTTAATACTAAATAAAGTTAGGGTTCCACCATAAAATTAACAAATTGACAATATGAGGAGTAGCTCAATCTTTTATAAGCCCATGCAAGGTCCCTCCTCCAATCAATGTGAGACTCATTCTCAACACGCCCCCTCGCATATGGCGAATTTTCAAGCCTAACACGTGGACAACACAACGGGGTGACGTGGAGTGCATGTGGCCGTTTGGCTTCAAATGTGGGATAACCTGCTCTGATACCATGAAGAAAGTTGGGGTTCTACCATAAAACAAATTGGTAATATGGAGAGTAGTTCAATCTCTTATAAGTCTATGCAGTTCCCTTCTCTCATCAATATGAGACTCATTCTCAATAAATATAAATATATTATTACTTTCAGAAAAATTGAGTTGTCAATAATTCTAAACTGTGGTGTACTAATAAAAAGAAATTAATTACATGTAAAATTCACACGATCAAACCATGTTTAGTTATTTTTCAATAGATCCTGGTGATTGCTTTTGGGTTACCGGAAGACGGAATCGGAGATTCGGAACTAGGGATACTTTGATTCCACGAAAATGAGGATGGTGCTGGTTAGACCCTAAATTTGATGGAACAAGAAAATGGAGGCATTGCCATAATTTTGGCAAGGGAGAAATGATTTTCAGTTGACAACAAATAAAGGAAATTGTAAATAAGAAATTGAAACGTAGGCAAAATCGTAGAAATATATAAAGGGCGTCGGTGACTGCATAATTTTCAGCAATATATACCATGCATAAAACAAAAACTGCATTAGATAGTTTACGAAAAAGGGGCATACCTACTGCCTGTGACTGCATATCTGTAAATTTTGGCACCTTGTCGTCGTGGTGGTGGGCAGGAAGGTTAGGTTTACAGATTTCCTGCATGTCCGTGACATGTCGGGGAATGGGGTCTCTATTAATATGAACATGAAACTTGTATTATTGATACTGTTATTACACTAGTAAGAAATTGACAAGAGAAGAAAATAACAACATTAATAACAAGCAAAAATTCTTATGTAAAGTTCTTCTGATGTGTCGGTATCTAAGATTCCACACTTTTAGAGAGAGAAATTCAGTAATGCGTCTGATACATACAAAAGTTTTTCCTGAACAAAGTATTGTATATCAGATTCTAATTAGTCTCTCGACCAAGAGGTTTTTTTCGTTACAAAAGATGGTATTTTCTTTCCTTCTTGTTGTATATCCTATATATCTTACATTTTTCAAAATTTTCAATCCATTATTTGGTGAATATAAGTATAGTTTCAACTGTTTTATATGAAGAAGAAAAAAACTATAATGAATCAATCAGCCTGAAATTTGGGGGCGACATATGATTATGTTCTTTGATTGTTTTTTAATCAAAACACAATAAATTATATGTTCCAAGTATTATAAAAAAAATAAAAAAATAGAATTAAAAAAATATATATCGGACAATAGTTATTGACTCGTGAGAGCTTTAGCTGTACATCATGGTCCCTTAAAATATCACAAACAAACACATATTTACATGACATGGGGAGAAAATAATTTTCTCACAATATTTTATGTAAGAAGAATCAACACTCGTGAATAAATAAAACAAGCGTAGGTAATCTTTTTCTTTGTACTTATTTAATTATTGGATTTCACACCTATATCAATAGATGGTCTCCCTTCACATGAACCAACTATATATATAGTGGTTCTCTTGTTTCCAACTAATGCTTTACATGGTTTGATTTAAACAAAACAAAAAAGTTTTATAATTTCTTGTAGAGGAATTAAGGTGGTTAATCATGGGAAATTGTGTGGAGACATGCACACAAAAGCAGGAGCAAGAACATATTCAAATGCAGCAGCAGCAGCAGCATGAGCAAGAAGACTATGAGAGAGAAAATGAAGGTAGATTTGTGAAAGAAAACATTTTGGGGAAAGATGGAAACATAAGAGTTAAGATCGTGTTGACCAAAGAAGAGCTGGGGTGGTTGATGCTTCAGCTGAAAGATAGTGGAGGGAGGAACTTGGAAGATGTTTTGCAGGAGATCCAGAAAAGTAGAGCCAAAGCTATTGAGGGGTGGAAGCCTTCTTTGGAGAGCATCATGGAGTGCCCTGAAGTAATTGAGATGGATAGATGAGTCTATGAATATTCCAGACTTTTGCTTCTTCTTCTTCTTCTTCATCTTCTCTCTTTTCTTTTCTTTTTGGTTGTCTATTTTCAACTTGTTTTTATGGTTTTTAAGTGGGTGATGACCCAACTGTGTAATTAAAATTTTTGTGGAATGGTGAGCCCTGAAGTTGTTTGTGAGATATCCATATAAATTCAAGTTGAAAAGTGGTTTATAATCTTCATGATCCAAGTTGGCAAGTCCTTGACAAACTTTTATCAAGAGAACTACTTTATTTTCTTGTCAAGATTGTTGATATATTTCTAGAGAGGAATGCTCGGCTCCTTAAAAAATGAGGAGAAATTCTCTCTCATTTCATTTCGCCGGTTAATAAAAATTCTTGTTTATGATTGAAATCATTCATATTATAAATTATTCTGATCATTTATGCAAAAATTCAATTAAAGTAAGTCTGTTTATTCAATCAGTAATAACAAATATATAAATGGTTTGTAATACTTTTACTAATTCCGACCATCTATTTTTATACAGTTCGATGACTAAATGTTCTATATTTTATTAATTTTTTGTAGAGATAATTTTTACAACAGTAGTTAAGATCATATGCAGTGAATTATGTGAATTGGCTACACAAGTTGTATGAGGGAATTCATCCTCATCCTTTCGAGGAGTCAAGTTAATTCTGTTATTTTTACCTACCATTTTCTAGTATCTGGTTAACGTTCATCAACGGAATTGCGCGTGGTTTCATACAAACGCTCGTCCATAGCAACAAGTTCTCGACTCACATCTTCAAAACTTGTTAGGTTTGGTATTGCAACTCGCTCTTCTAACATCAAATCAAAAACCCGAAGCTCGGATACCAATTGACACAACAGAAGTATTCGGTTAAGGATTCACGAACAAGTCTCCTTTGATATGACTATGGAAATCCCAAGAATTGAGAAAAGCTCTCATTTAATTCACTAATAAAACTTCGGCGCTTGCCGTTCGAATCACTTCTTCCAACCCCTTGTCATATATACCTGTTAAAATTAACCCTGAGAGAGCTCTCTTAGTTAATTTTAGGGTTTAGAGTTGGAATTAACCTTGAAAGAGCTACCTGGGTTGATTTTGGGGTTACAGAATTTCTCAAGTGTGTTTTTCTATCTTAGAATTACAGTCAGTCCAAAAGAACTGAATTCAAGGATCCAATTACCTGTTAGTCTGTTACGGCTGAGGAGATAGTCGGTGATAAAACTAGTTAAAATTCAAATACTCCATCAAACTTCCAATCATAAATCAAATCAAACTTAATATTTGGGGCCCTGTATGTTGAAGTAAGCAGGCAAAATGCATGTGGCAGTTGAATTACGAGTAATGAAGCAAGTGATATGACATGCCTCAAAACTATTGCCAATTTGGCGGATTTGTATCAGTTGAATATCAGAGTGCACAACAAACAAGACTAACAAAATAGAAATATTATTAAACAAACGAGAATGCCGGAACGGCTACAAAACCCTAAGAGACTACATTGTGAATGACTTAATTCTCAAACTAAATTACAAGCTCTATTTATAGAGCAATAAACCGAAGAAACCCTAATGCGTAAATGCCAAAAATATCCTACTACAAAATCAAATCAAATCTCTAATTAATTTCCTAAATAAACCTAATAAATTCCAACACCCCCGTCAAACTCATGGCGCAACACGACATGGGTTTGCCAAAGTAGATGTGGATGCAAGACTCCAAATTCTAGTGCCAATGCCAATACCAATGCCGATGCCAATGCCAATACCAATGCCAATGCCGATACCGATGCCAATATCAATACCAATACCAATGCCGATGCCGATGCCGATGCCGATGCCGATACCGATGCCGATGCCAATGCCAGATTTCCATTCCAAGTTCAAGCTACCATGCCCAATGCAAGAATACACGGGCCACAAAACAACCATATTTTTTTCTTTTTTTTCTTCCTTCTTCTTCCTTTTCGTGGTTCTTTTTCTTCTTCTTTTCTCCTTCGTCCCCTTTTTTTATTTGCTGGGGGATCTTCTCCTCTACAAGCAAAACTTTTTTTTTCTTTCATTTTTCTTTTCCTTGCAAACAATCAATACCTACTAACAAATTTAAAACGAACGACGACAAAGGCAAACAAATTGATACCAACGAGAACAGATTGAACCCTAAGGATCGAACCCGCTCTGATACCAAGTTGAATATCAGAGTGCGCAACAAACAAGACTAACAAAATAGAAATATTATTAAACAAACTAGAATGCCGAAACGGCTACAAAACCCTAAGAGACTACATTGTGAATGACTTAATTCTCAAACTAAATTACAAGCTCTATTTATAGAGCAATAAACCTAAGAAACCCTAATGCGTAAATGCCAAAAATATCCTACTACAAAATCAAATCAAATCTCTAATTAATTTCTTAAATAAACCTAATAAATTCAAACAGTATCCTCTATGGATCCAAAGGATCTGAGCCCGCGGATCAAGTGATCCAAACCGTTCAAATTTGATCAAATGGCTACAATTATTCTAACTTTTAGAGCGGCTCTCTGTTTATAACTGCTGGATCAAATTTCGACAACCCGGATCACTTGATCCGCAGGCAGATCAAGTGGATCCGGAGAGGATCCAAATCCCAGTTTGGCACCAGCATTAATTCCGCACAGATTTGTAGTTTAGCTGTCTATTTCAAAAATTTAATCAATCATACGTAGCAAGTTGACACGCATAAATTTCAAGGAATCTGTGGCCTTCATGCTAGTCTCCTACACTTGATCTTAGCCAAACGCCGAGAAAAGTATATGCTAGCTCTGCTATTAATAGCCACAAACTCAGTTATCAAATAGTAATAACTGATGCTAACTAGGTGTTTGATTTATTTCATAATTTCAAAGACATTAAAGTTTTTGGCATTGAATCGAGATATCAAGAAAGAACAAGTTGCTCCAACTTGTACGATCAAGAATTTAGATTTTTTTTTTAATTAAGTATCATGATCATCTCAATTTTTTCAAACGAATGATTTGAATACCTATTGATTTTAGTGGATAATCTTTATCGATGCATCAAACACGGGCCATGACATTTGTCCAATTTAATTGAAATAGTTAGTTCAAGCCGTCCTGCTAAATGAGAGATTAAAAAAATTAAAAAAAATTAAAAAAACAAACATTTGAGCACAAACCCCCTATTTTACCTCTCATATTACAAAACAGTAGCTAGTTGGCTTTTGATCGGTGGACACCCCCACAAAGTTGAACTGAAGACAAGTTGTTGAAGGTCAAAGCCCAATTAACAGATTTGTCTTACTGTTTTGCCTATCCAAACCATGTTTGGGTAAAAGTTTGAACTCAATTAATATCAAATTAAGCCCATTCAAAAAACTGCAAACTGTAATTATTTGGAAAACAGTATTTACAGCTTAAGCCTGCATGATCAGTTAAAATCGATATTGCAAGTTCAAATTTCAAGTGTAATTCCACAGCTAATAAAATTTCAAGTTGGATGGCCATAAACCTTAGGACACACTGTTCTACCATACATGGTTTACCCTGAACCTTATCTTTGCTTCAACTCTATGGTATTGCTGGAAAAGGAGGAACAATTTTGTCTTCAATAATGGCCAACAACCGTCTGTCTCACCCCATAAGTTTATTTTTCAATTTGCAAGGGATTGGTATGATGCCAACAAGTGTTCTTCTAGTAAGTCTCGTAGACAAATCATCTCAATCCATTGGATCCGCCTGCCAATTGGTACATATGGGAGTTGTAAAGACCCATTTAGTCACATAAGTGCTGGAGGTTTGATTCGTAATTCTGAAGGGGATTGGATTAAGGGATTTGCTGCTAATTTAGGTAGAGGAACCATCATGGAAGCTGAGCTTTGGGGTGTTCTCATGGGCCTTTCTATAGCTTGGGACGAGGGTTGTAGGGATGTGATCCTTGAATATGATTCTTGGGATGCTGTTATTTTGATCCAAAAACCTATTTTGGTTTCGCACCCGCTTTATAATCTCATTATTGACTGCAAAGAAGCCATCGAAAAAATTGGAGATGCGAAGTCACTCATATCTATAGAGAAAAGAATGCCTCAGCTGATCACATGGCTGACTTCGGTCGTGGGCAATCCCTTGGCCTTCATGTTTTTGATTCTCCTCCTACCACTTCTACTAATTTACTAGCTTCTGATTCTATTGGCAGGGCCCTTCCTAGGGCTGTTCTTGCCTAGCTTTTTTGTTTTGCCCTCCTCTGTACCAAAAAAATAAAAAATAAAATAACTATTCCGACATAGTTAAGAGTGTTTACCCATATACTTACGGTTCTGTGTTCGAATCTCCCCTACCTCAATGCTATGGGTATAGGAAAAAAAAGCCAGAAAAAACTAATGGTACTAAACAATAGAGCTAGTAACACCAATAATTATAAAATTCAGAAAAAAATTGCAACACTGAAAATTACAAATAAACATCTATTAGAATTCTTCAGGGATGCTCTTCAGAACTGGACCTACAACACATAAAGTGCTAGCTAGAGACGACTCAACAGTAATACGACCTGTCGGAATCTGCGTAAGCTCACGAGCTACATCCTTGAAATCAAGAATGCCTCCATCTTTGCACTTCGAAAGCATTCGTGCCGCTTCTTGCTTTGTCATCTTGACTTTCACTCTAATCGCCCCTCTTTTCACATCTTCTATCTCCTCCTTGATCAGTGGTTCCGAATTTTCATAGTAAGTGCAACTGCCACTAACTTTTTGCTTCCTCGACAAGGGCTTGTTACTAATTAACTCATCTATGTATACAACATTCTTTACGTAGGGTTTCCTAAGTTCTAGCATGTCATCTATTGGTTTGATCCTACTGAAGAAAGAAAGCAAAGAACTCAACATTGTTGAGAGAGAGAGAGAGAGAGAGAGAGAGAGAGAGAGAAAGAGGGAGGGAGGGAGGGAGGGAGTTATGCAACATGTTAGCTAGGGTTGGAAAGTATATATAGAGAGATTAGAGAAGCCATGTAATGTAGTAAGAGAGATTATTGGCAAATGGAGTGTTAATTGGGTGAAGATGTGGTTCACAAATGTTAATTCACCTGGCGGGTCAAAAACTTCTACAAGTGGATGGACGAAAAGTACAAGTCTCTGAATTGTGTAGTTTGGTCAAGCATAAGTGGTAGACTGTCTTTATGACAAAGGGGACCCCGAAGTACAAGCAAAACTAATGTTGGACAAGAAATCAGACCATAATTTTGGAATTGGTCAATACTCTTCGAATGTGTTAGTATTAACTATTAATGCGAGTAAACTGGTAACACTTCGTGAAAGTGTTACAATCAACTGAGAATTTCTCCTACATTACTAATGCTTATCCATTTTTGTTCTCATTTATTGTTCTCGTCTATAATTGTATTTCTAAAACTGATTTCTGATTCCGATATAAAAGATTAATAGTAAAACCAACGTAGTTTTAAAAATACACATTAAATCATCCAAGAAAAATCTTATGTAACCAGATTGAGTTGGAGAAATTCTCTAGCTAGTGCAGAGTATAATATGATATGTGTATATTTTTTTCCAACATTGAAAACAAAAGCGCAATCTTGCAGTGATAAATTAAAAAAAAAAAAAAATCATATTATTGGTTTTATAAGATCATGCACAAAAGCAGGAAATTTAAGAAAATATAACTTATGTTGTAGAAATTTCAAAGCCAAATTAATTGAAATAATTATATCAGTGCCTCTCATGTGCCCCATGAAAGAAGGTAATATTAACACTCAAAAGTCTAGTCAGCTGGAAGAAATATATGATTGGTCATCGTGTGTTACGTTCTGCAATTCTAATTCATTATACGCGCTTTCGATAGTTGTAAAGTCTTACAACTAATGGTGCATGAGGCTGACTTGGTAATTGTCACGATCAGTACTCAACTTGATCAAAGGGGCAGGGTGAGGTTGGTCATGATAAACGAAGTTTGTTCGACTCGCTCAAATTACAGGCCCTAAAATTTATTCGATACGAAAAGTAGAGATATCTAATCTAATATTACAGGAAAACTCTCCAGTTCTTCAAATAATTATATTTATTTATGAGGTTTATTAAGAGAAGTAGAGAGCGAGAATCGAATTCATGCTAAGTATAGGTACTCTACTATATATTAAAGTTGATCACGACATGTAAAATATGTTAACAAACAACAGTTATAGTCAATTTGTATTTTCACCAATCATTACATCTAAATCTCAGTATGCCTGAATAGGGTTTTTTTACAATAGAATACATTCACAATATAGAAACGTTACATTACAATGACACAACTACTTAAATATCGAACTTATCACAAATTTGTACTGTTGTCGCATCCACGTCATTAAGAGAAAAATGTAGATAGACTGCAGGTTTCAATCACTTAAACCTAATGGAATAAAGGTCTAATAGAAGAATCGTTAAAGAAGACTAATTCAATCACGTAACCTATACACTGCCAAATTAAGGAGAGGAAATTTCCACTTGTGCTCTTATATTATAAAGATTGTGATTTGGCAGACAAACTACTTTAATATCAATATCAATAGCAACATTCTACTAGAATCCAATGACTCCACCCCATGAAAGTGATTCAAAGACTTTTTCTTCGTATTTTCAGGGAAGTTTAACAAGTACTTTTTGGGTTTTAGTTGGAAAATTTGCAGTAGAAGACAAAAGGAATTTGCACTTTAATTTCCACTTTGGTTTATCCAAGTTTAATTGTGCGGTGGACACGTAATTTGGAAAATTTAGGGCACAAGGCCTCGCAATTTCTTACACGACTTGTTAATCGGACATGAAATGAAACGAAATGAAACGAAATGAAACGAAAATAACAGGTTAAGGGTCAACCCATTAACGAGTTGAGTCATTATCAGGTCACACGTTAAAAACCTGTTAAGATAACCGGTATGACATATAAATGACACCAATATGACCCATTTGTCAAGTCTAGACATTAGGCATGCAATTTCTTGCATGACCTATTAACTCGACACGAACGACACAATCCGTTAGCGAGTTGGGTCATTATCGGATCACCTGTTAAGAACCCATTGAGATAACGGGTTTGACACGATATAATCCGCTAAGATAACGAATATGGCATGAAAACGACAAGAACACAAAAACACGACCCATTTGCTAGGTTTCAAGACAAGTGGAATTTTGAAAAACCAAGGTTCTAAAAGACCCTAAGTGGGTCACGACCTAGGCGGCTGCCTAGGCAGGTCTGGGCGGGCTAGGTAGGTGCCTAAGCGGTCTAGGCAGGTACCTCAGCAGGTCTAGGCGCCCTTTCTTAATTTTCAAACGCTTAGGCATTAATCGGAGCGGTGGCCAGCCGCCTAGCGCCTAGGCGAGGATTTTTAGAACAGTGTGAAAAATCAATGAAACAACAAGTTTCATACGTACAAAGGTCAAAAATGTGATTGGTGCATGCGGAGTCGAGGATCACATGCAAAGCTCATTTGGAAGTACTTTTAAAATGGTTGAAAGCGTTTTTAGTGAAAAAAATATTTTTGGAACTAATCTTTATTAAAAATGCAAGTAAATCCCGGAAAAGCACTTAAAGTGCTTCCTAGAAGAAGCACAAATTGATGCTTCATGCAGAAAACACTTTTAAGTGTTTTTGGAACGCAAAAACATTTTCGGTAAAAGTAGTTTAAGTCATTTTAAAAGCAATTTCAAACGAACCCGTAGACTATTGCATGCTAAAACAATTTCCAGGTAAATTTTGTACTAACTTAATTAGGTTCCAATGGGTTAAGGCTACGAACTAATTAGTTGAACCAAGAAACTGAAGCTTATGCCAACCCTTTCCAGCTACATTAATCCATGGCCCAAATTTTAACTAGGGTTGGCCCTGGCCCAAGGCAGGTCGAGCTACCATCTAGGGCCCTAAAAAATCGGAGTGGTGGTTTCTTTAAAATTAAAGAGGAAGTATCGGGTCTGAAACGTTAGGTGTGTTTATTTACTTTCCATTTTTTTTCAATTTTTACAAATTACTCTTCATAAGAGTATAAATTTGTAAAATTTGGTCAAATGATCAAGTAGTTTAATTAGAAGTGTTGATTTTTGCTTTTTAAATTAACGAGAAGGGCTCGACTCAAAACTCTATGTGCGCTTTTTTACTTTCCAATTTCTAGGAATTTCTTTCCATAAGAGTATAAATTTATAAAAGTTGATCAAATGATTAAGAAGTTTAACCAAAAACGGTTGCTTTTGTTTTTTAAAATTAAAGAGGTCCCGAGTTCGAAATGTTATGTGCATTTTAATTCTTTCCAGTTTTTACGAATTTCTATTTGGTTGTTGATTTATTTTGACCTCGTGTTTGATTATAAGAGATTCATTCACATTCGGTACATTTTGACCGAAAGTTAACTCTCGGTCAATGTGGTCAATGAACGGTCAACAGTCTTATGTAATTCAATCCGAAAGATCCGTACGTCGGATTTTCGATTCGTGAATTCCTAAGATCCTCAATATTACGTATAACCACATACTATAATTTTGTGACGACCTAACAGTCAAATTTTCATCTACAACGAATGCCAATAATCTAAGATTCTTCAATCTAAAAGATCCAAGCACAAGATTTTCCGTTCCACAATTTCTTAAAGGTCTGTCAATTGATAACTAGCATGCTTATTAAATTTAATGACGATCCAACAGTCGGATTGGTGTCAATTAAAAACCGAATGCATGTATAACTGCCTCATAATTTGAATAATCGAACCATCATATCAAGTTTCAACAAGCGAACCTTGATCAAAATTTTCCTAAAAGGACAAAGTCAGCCCATTAACCACGTTGCGGTTTTTTTGCCAACAGAAACTTAGTTTTCCGACCAATTTCAATTTATACCAAATTTTACAGGCAAGTGGATCTCAGTATAATGAACATTTTTCATACTTGTGACGAAGTCCAAGAATGGACGGAAGATGGCGTAGTTTTACTAGAAAGGTCGCGGTTGGTTGGAGGAATCGATGTGTTATAGCGCCGCCGTCGCTGCATGAACGTCCCATCCAAGGCTAGGGTTGTTCTCCATACGTCAAAAGCTTCTCAGGGTGGTGGTGGGGTTCCACATCGTTAACAATGGAACGACGAGATCGCCCTTCGTCGGTCCTCCAACTTCATGTCATCGATTTGCCTCGTACGGTGGTCAAACGGTGTAAATAGTGGGTAGGTTTTACTCGGGGTAAGGCAAGACGTTGACTGGAAGTGGTGGCCAAGATCGGCGCAATCGAGGATCGCCGAAATTGGCGTCTGAAATCTTTGCAAGGGCAAAGGTCCGAGTGAGGGAAACCGAGTCGTGGGGTTAAAACGAGTCGCAAGAGTCCATCTATCTTACACGGGATTAGTTGTTGTCCCACTAAGGGCTGGTTTGGTATTTCTGTACTTTGAAACAAAAAATGCTTCTGCTGTGCTGTGAGAATAAACTCATTTTTGCTGCTTCACGTTTTCAGTTTATTTTCACCCAAAACTATGAAAATAAGCTGTTTTTAAGTGTTTACCAAAAACTTTTTTGAGTTCAGCTTTTTTTATACCCACTTTTTTATTAAATCACCTCAGAACCAAACCAATACTAAATGGGACTTTCTATTTATAGTAAGTCCCTAGATTACTATTTAGGTTCGACTTTCGTTGCTCGTAACTTATTCGTTATAACTCCAATTCGCAAACAGTTTTCACCCACGTGTTCGTGGAATCGAGCTCTATTCGAAACACTAAGTGTGACCCCGAAAGGTTTACGGATTTTAAATGACTATTTACAAAATTTCAAACTTTGTAACTAAATAATTAAAACTCTAAAATTAATGAAAGCAAAAATAAAAATAAAAGGACGTAAATACTATTAGAACCAATCAAAATATCAATCATAATATATATAATTGCACAGTTTAATATGAGTTACAATTTCACTATATACAATATACTAGAATATGAATAATTAATAAAATTGCATATAAATTCACAACAATAATCACTCACTTGATTTCGAAAGATAGAGGGTTGCAGTAGCAATCTCCTAAGATAGAAATACGCCCCTACACCAGTGCAGTAGTTCACAGACGTCTATCTTGCAGGATACAACTATCTAAGTTCTTGCACTCGAACTTGGATTCTTGGCGAATTTTCTATGTGTTTCTCTGTGAAGGATCAAAGAGAGAGGGATGGAATTGTGTTCTTCGTTTATGATATCACAGCCATATATATAATGGCTTTTTTTTGCAACAGTTATGGTTATTCATTCTTATCCTTTTAGAAAGGATGTAACTATTTTTTGTAAACAATCTTATCCTTTCGAAAAAAAAATTGAATCCTAAAATCAAAAACATAAAAATAGTACTTGTGTAGTACTTGTGTTTTTCGTCCATCCGAGCCCAAGGCCCATCTTTGACATTTAATATATACACACAAACCTTCCAAGTCCAATGGCCAAGGTTCATGGCTTTGACCCAATTCCTTTCAAACAATAAGTGAGTGAACTCACTTACAAAGAGGAATTAGGGAGAGTTTGTGGTCGATGTGGGACAATTGTCCCTCACAAGTTCCAACAAATATGAAATACGTAGTTAAATAATGAAATCGGGGGACGAGATTTCACATAAGCCATTTACAAAATTCTTGTAGGAACGACCCCATCGATCACTCAAGATAGGTGACTTCCCATTAAGAGTATCCTACAATACTCCACTTGGACTTCTAAGTCTTTCAAGTTATAAGAATCATTAAAAACATAAAGCTTAACCTAATCTTAATGGCAGGCAGCACTAGTATATCACAGGACATGGGTAAGAAAGTATATCTTTGCAGTGCTACTCTGAGTTGTCATAATTTAGTTGTCTCTTTTGAACCTAGATTTTGGGATCTCCAATCAACTAGGTTGAGTTTCCACTATGACTACTCTGATTACGGGCGTTTAGCTCATTCCCTTTGATGATACAACTTACTCTGTAATCAATCTTTTAATAATTAGATCCATTAGGTTGACTGTTTCTTATGTTATGTTATGAAAATATATGTCATTCGAGAGTAGTTGTTTTCCCACATTAAATCCTTGATACATATGCTCCTTGAAGCATATGTTCAAACTTACTAAGTAATTTACTTTACTAACATTTGGGTACACTCCCCACATTTAAGGTATTTATATAAAGAACTCCAATCTTTTCATATACCTTGAAATATTACTAATCATAAGAGATAATTTATGAAGTTTAGTGCATTAACCATTATACATTACAAAGCAAATTACTTTTTCTTTCTTCTTAAGGTGATATGTAATCTCAAGATATAGCTAAGTCATTCACCCAAAATTTTCACAAACTGTGGTTGCTTTCATTGCCACGAATAACTCATTCATCAACAATCCATTGTGGTTGCTTTCATTGCCATAAATAACTTACCTAGTTCTTGTGGCTCTTGGACAATGTACAACACCACTTTGTAAGTTAAAATGATTTGTCTCCTTAATTACAACACAATTAAAACACAAACGAATGAGTGATTGACCTGATTCCAATAGTGGCCATGGAAGTCGAACACAAAAGTAGTAGAGCACGGCAACACCAAGGTCTTCTATAAACACCTAGCTGAATACAACTACTCTATGGGAAGCATTATGTTGTGTGTTCTAGGGCTTATAGGGACCAGTGTTTATATATAGGTTAAAAGCTAGGGTTTCCATCCATAAAGGAAACCTAAACTTTACTTTCTTAGCCTCCAAGTCAAGAATCATAATCATATTCAATTAAGGATTTCATCAATCCTATTTCCAATATAAGACACCTTATATAGGATTGATATCTTTAAGAGATCAAATCACAATCAACATTATTCTCCAATATTACATTCCTATTACATGTAGTAGACCACTTAAAGGTTGATTTATATTGGATAAATCCAACATTCTCCCACTTGGTCTACAAAATGTAATATTTATGTTTATACTTGAGATTTGAGACTAATGTCACTTTAGTGGCCATGTAACAATGATTACATCTCATCCTTAATGCAGTTTCTGTCAAATGCATTTCTTAACATGGAACTAACAAGGTTGTAGGATTGACACAACCCAGAACCTTCATAATCACACATGCTAAGATCATCATTCACATGAAACACAAATTATGATCAAGAGATGAAACTTTAAATTAACCAAAATGTCTTACTTTATATCATCTCAGGTCCACCTTATTGAAGCCTTAAATATGCCAATGCAGATATCCTTCATCTAATGAAATCACCATAACTGCAGGTGTGAATACATCTCCAAAACAATCATGCAACACTTTCATTAGATCAGTAACAATACAAATGATGTTTGTAGCCAACAGACACAACTGAAAATACCAAATAGGCATATGTCCAAGTAAAATATCCCAAAAACTTCATAAAACAAATTAATTCAACACTTGTGAGCAAGATGAATTAATATGTTTTTGAGACTGATCTATGAACCATACCAATTACTTTCATAGTGATTTCCAACACCTGCGGGCAAGATGGAAATCCTCACAACTGAGGTAGTGCACAAACCATGTCATGCCATTTAATATGCAATTTGATAACAATTTGATATCTTATATATATTTCATCAGATAATTGACTAGCACACGAAAAATGTGACTTAATGAATCCAACTAGAGATTAAAATGAATACATGGATTCTATACATACCTTATAGGTAATCTGCAAATGTAAGGCATTACTAACACGAAACTCAAACTCCCACTGATTTGCAACATCGTTGCTTAATTTGCAAATCAATACTTAAATCATATTTTTGAAAATATGCCTTTGAGAATAACCTTACTTAGTCAATGAATGCGTATTACCTCAATGAAAGGTACAACTAAGCATGAAAGCATTCATTGCTGTTACAAAAAAACGTGCATCCAACAACCATCTTATATGTATTAATAAGTCAACATTTATGCTAAGTCCTTATGAGCCCCAAAACAAAATGATCAATCGAGAAATCTAAATGATTGCAAGTAACAGAAATATGTACACATGTACTAAGTAGCCATTCGTGCAACTTAAACATATTATTGTTATTCAAGTAACACAAATTCATGGAAGATAGAATAACATTTTAATAAATTCATGCAAATCCACTTAATGCTCAAAATTTTAGAACAACTCCCACTAAGTTTTCAGAGTTTATACTTGCAAATAAGTTAATGAGTGTGAAGCCCAATTTTCGTTCACTAATTCTCCCACTTGGGCAAACACACGTTAATATATTCTTTCAAAGATGTACCTAAAGAAAATTGCTCTATATTTTAGACATAATAAAATAGACATCTCAACCAACATAAAGTTGTCAAACAAAATTTCAGCAATGAGTTACACTTACTTTAGAATTTTACAAGCTTGATTGCTACCAAAGTTATACTGACCAAAATAGACATACTAATCTTCATAAGATAAAAATATGGAGCTGTTTTGGGTCACAATAGTAGTCTAAAGTGACGTCTCAAAAAGACCAACAGAATCTGTCAGTAAAAACTGTCTATACGAGCATGAGTTACTAGTAAATTCACCATAATTAACATACACAGCAGAAAATTACGAAAATTTGCAGACACATAGTAGGCATCTATATGTTGAATATATCCAAAATTAAGGTCATTTGGTGACCATTAGACGTGTCATTCACCCTATTTAAATCAAGACATGCAATCTGCCAGAAACAATTATGTGCATCTATCATGAATTTATGCATCCATAACAAATTCAATTTCAATCATATCAATTTCGATGTCCAAAGGAAACTTTAGTAGTCAAATTTCATCCCTAAACCGACATCATAGTTCAAATTGAAAAGATTTACAAGCATAAGACTTAAACAATGCGTACCTTAGCAATCCTTGATTAACCTTCATGGGTCCAATACTTTGCATCAACAAGTCTCATGAAGAGACACAAAATACTTCATGATGCAACCGATTTCCATGCCTTCAAACCATAACCTTTTATGGGGCTCATTGTGGAAATATTTGTCACTAATGGCATGAAACTTTATCCCAATAAACTTCATGAAACTAAATTAATTTACATATGTAGGCAAGAAAATTAACTAGTTTCTAGTACTAGATTTCATGCCACAAAAGTACCTTCATGAAAAACTTCAACACTTGTAGGCAAGATGAAGATTTTCACAACTTCTGTGAAATAAAACTCATACTATGCCATCTTAATTAAACTAAAAGAAGTAATCCACACATGTAGGCAAGAAGATTAGCCCTTTTATTCTAATTAAGATGCAAAGTTAACCAAAGCAACTCAAAAACACAGTCCCATTGTAACGCCCCGCCCCAAAATATTTATTTTCGGGAAATAATTTAGATGATGGGCCTAATTTAAACTCTTGCTTAATTTACTACCATTAACCACGAGTCTTGACTTCAATTCCTTAATTCCTCACAAAACTATATTCATATTTTAATTATCAAAACATACGATCAATTTAATCCCCAAATTTCTTCTATTAATTTTTCAACAAAAAATTAATTCTCGATTATTTAGGGTTGCATCTAACCCTTGTTAGACTGCCTACGTACCCTTGAGCGGGACCAAGCCCTTCATAGTTCACCATTCAATCTTAATCCATTTTCGATTATACTCCAAATAAACGAAATATCCAACATTAGTTCTAATGATTGAAACACATACAATGGGTACCAAATTCGTATTTAGAATATCCAAATTTGTACAAAATGGCAGCATTGGCCCACTGGCCACACGCCGCAGTGAGTGGTGGTTTCCGACGATCGGAAACCTAATTTTTCGACTAACTTTAACAATTACCAAAGTTAGGAACAACTTTCATACCTGGGCCGAAGTCCAATTTGTTGGGAAACACCTCAATCGCCCTCGAACCGCCAGAAACCCTTAATTTGGGTGTTCTTGATTCGACTCCAAAATAGCTCCGCCGCCCCCAAACTTGTTTGAGATTTGTTCATGGCCTCAAGAGGATGCTATAGGTGGTGGTGATTGAAGGAATTTGTTTCAGAAATGGGAGGATCGACGACAAGAACCCCCGCACCCACCGTGCGGGTTTTCCTAATTCAAGGCTAATTTTCCTATGTTTTGGGGTGAAATTGGAAGAGATGGGTTTGAGGTAAGGATCATTTTGGCACTGATCCCATCGTCAACGGTGGCCGGAATCGGGAGATATGATCGGGTCGAAGAGGGATCTGATTCCCTCTTTTTCTTCTCCCTCATTTCCCCTCATTTTCTCTCTTCCTGATTGGCCGGTCCCATTCCTCATTTCTGTTATTTCTCTTCTCTCCTTCTCATCCCAGCCGTCAATCTCTCACTCTTCTTTTCTTTTCCTTTCATCCCAGCCACACGCATGGCATATCACATGACTCCAGAAAATTTGGAGCCTTCTAAAGAAGGTTAAAATTACCAAAATATCCCTGACTTTCAACGTTAATAACTTCTTCGTTATAACTCTGTTTCATGAACGGTTTGCGCCTACGCGTTCATGAAATCGAGCTTTATTCAAACATATAAATTGTGACCTTGAAGGGTCTACGAATTTTAGATCATTAATTTCCAAACTTCAAACTTTGTAACGAGTTTAACTTAAAACTCAATTCAAATAAATTAATATAAATTCTCGAAAAATAATATAAAATCTCAATAATACAAATATAAATTATAATAATTTTCGGTAACAAAATTTTAAAATTCCTCAATTAAATTTTCATAACCATAAATTGATTTATTTTCGATTTTCCTCCGCATATTCATATATTTAAATTTTCAAGGTATTACATTCACCCCCGGTTAAAATAAATCTCGTCCCCGAGGTTTAAACCATCGAGTTACGATAAGAAATTAGAATTATTTCCACCACTTCTTTTATGGTGAATAAAATCATAATCTCAGTCTACGATTTTATTCAAGCTCCGAAATACGTAAACCAACGAATAACAATCATGACTCTTACCCACAATTTAAGATTCTTAGCCACATTCATTGGCAAAATAAATATCCTCATCAAGCCACACTTTTCATGACCTAAACAAATACTAGCATAATAATCACACTCACCAGCAATACTATACGTCAGAATTTTTTTTTTCTTTTTTTCATATATAGCACCCTCAAAACAATGATCATAAACTTCAGTCATAACCATCATCGACCAAAGAGATACCAGAAATACAAGCCATAATCAACAGTGGCTAAGTAAATATCAAAATTTCAAGCAAAAACATTATAATTGGTAAGTTAACTATCAAAATTCCAACCAAAATCAGTGGAGTTTCCAATCACATTCACTGGGTAAAGGAAAAAAAATGTAAAACCAACTCCGCACACCACTAACATAAAACCTCATTCTATGATTTCCTTTATTTCCGCAATTAAACTAAATTACCCATAGTAAATTTAAAAACCCTATCTTTTTTTTTCTTTTCCAAATCTTTCTTTCAATTGTTTCTCTTTTAAATTGCTTCAAAGTGCACTCACAAATTGAATAAATGAGAGACTCGCACATCCAGAGTATTATTCACATTCCATCAACCAAAGGAGAAAAGTTTAAATATATTACAACTCTATTGGCCAACAACTAACCCTTATTAATCACACAGCCATGAGAATATGTGCTCATCATCAATTTTATTCGCAATATCGAATCCAACAATGACCACCCATAACTATGGCCACTAAACCAATCAAATTTGTAATTATAACTTTCCCCAACGATTCTTTTCATCAACGTAAAAACTCTACTAGGAAAACGTTTATATTAAATGAACCCGAAATCTCATTCCATATTTTCATTCATGTCCACCAATAATAAATGAAGAAATCTTTATGATCTTTTCACCATCCCAAATATAAGGATCAACCATAACCACAGTTTATAATTTTATTCCCATTCGATAAATCACCATGACTTTAATAAATACTAAAATTTCCAACCACCATTTATCATTGGCCAAAAGATTTTAAAATTTTCTAGCCATACTTATCATTGTCAAAACAATGATTTCACAACCATTTTTTTTATCTCAATCAGTGACTAGTAGGCTGAAAAAGATTGTAATATACCTAGCCAATACACATCACACATTTTTATCATTTCAATAAATCATTCTCATAGCCTACACATGGAGCTTCTTCCCGGAAACATTGGGTCTTTGTGCCCATTCAACCATTCCTTCACACTTCATGGGTCATTTCGCCCAAATTCATCGTTCACAGGGCCACTTTGCCCAATCACACATCTTCGGGTTCTTTTTGTCCACATCACACATCCTTGGGCTCTTTTTGCCCATATAACACATCATCGGGCCCTTTTTGCCCATATAACACATTCCTCGCATTCCACGGGCTCTCATGCCCAAATCAACATCCACGGGTCTTTTTCGCCCAATTCAATATCCATCGACCTTTTCCGCCCTCATCAACATGCATAGGCCTTTTCGCCCCATTCAACATCCACATGCCTTTTAGCCCAATTCAACATTCCTCAATGGCATAGGTATAGTACGACCTTTTCATCTACTTGTCACAATTTCATAATCAACTTAACTTCCAAAATTTTCATGATGCATAACATAATATCAACTTCATTCAAAATTAATTCAAGACTTGAATCAACGCTTATATTCAAATAAATTCCTTCACATTCAAATAAACCCAATTCACTTCATTTCATGATGATTCACAATACATACATACATATATATATACATACATATATACATATACATACATACATATATATATACATACATATATATATATATACATACATATATATATATATACATACATACATATATATACATATATATATATATGTATATATATATTCCACATAACTTCCTCATTATTCAAAGAACATAAGAAATAATGCAATATTAACGCAAATCATAATTCTCACTAACAGAAATATCCAACATTAGTTCTAATGATTGAAACACATACAATGGGTACCAAATTCGTATTTAGAATATCCAAATTTGTACAAAATGGCAGCATTGGCCCACTGGCCACGTGCCGCCGTGGGTGGCTGTTTCCGACAATCGGAAACCTAATTTTTCGACTAACTCTAAAAATTACCAAATTTTACAGGTAAATATATTTCAATGAAAGGAACAACTTTCATACCCGGGCCAAAGTCCAATTCAGTCGGGAAACACTTTAAATCGCCCTCGAACCGCTGGAAACCCTTAATTTAGGTGTTCTTGATTCAACTCCGAAACAGTTATGCCGCCCCCAAACTTGTTTGGGCTTTGTTCCTGGCCTTAAGAGGATGCTATAGGTGGTGGTGATTGAAGGAATTTGTTTCAGAAATGGGAGGATCGATGACAAGAACCCCCACACCCAACGTGAGATTTCTCCCAAATTCAAGGCTAATTTTCCTATGTTTTGGGGTGAAATTGGAAGAGAGAACGACTGGGTTCGAGGTAAGGATCATTTTGGCACCAGTCCCGTCATCAACGATGGCATGAATCGGGAGATATGAATGGATCGGGTTGGCGGGTCGAAGAGGGATCCAGTTCCCTTTTTCTCTTCTACCTCATTTCCCCTCATTTTCTATCTTCTTGATTGGCCAGTCCCATTCCTCATTTCTCTCTTTTCTCTTCTCTCCTTCTCATCCCAGCCGTCCATCTCTCACTTTTCGTTTCTTTTCCTTTCATCCCAGCCATACGCGTGGCATATCACATGGCTCCAGAAAATCTGGAGCCTTCTAAAAAAGGTTAAATTACCAAAATATCCCTAACTTTTAACGTTAATAACTTCTTCGTTATAACTCCGTTTCATGAACGGTTTATGCCTACGCATTCATGAGATCAAGCTCTATTCAATCATATAAATTGTGACCTCGAATGGTCTACGAATTTTAGATCATTAACTTACAAACTTCAAACTTCATAATGAGTTTAACTTAAAACTCAATTCAAATAAATTAATATAAATTCTCAAAAAATAATATAAAATCTGAATAATACAAATATGTAAATTATAATAATTTTTGGTAACAAAATTTTAAAATTCCTCAATTAAATTTTCATAACCATAAATCGATTTATTTTCGATTTTCCTCCGCATATTCATATATTTAAATTTTCAGGGTATTACACCCATCGTCAACTAAGCCGTTGTGTCTTGCTTAGTTGAAAATGCATTGGTCAACTCCACCTTGAAACAATACAAGAAGTCACATGGATTAATTAACTGTAAGTGACAAAATTATGATAACCTGATTCGAGTTTCGAGTCTTGCCAACAAATGGCACTAATTCTTCATGACTCCCTTTGACATTAAATTAATCTCAAAAACCTGACAGCACACTTGAAGGAGATTAATCACATATAGAACAAGTTTTCACCACAAGAATGTCAATACTTATCATTATGGAGTCAATTAGAAATACTTTATGTAATGTGAGAGAACAATACCTTCCTTTAAATTAAAAGCTAAATCACTCAAATCAAACGGGTTCCTTTCCTTTTATATATTTCTTTCCGTATAACAAAACTACTAAACATAGCATTAAAATCATGCATTATCTTTGTAAATACCAAATTAAATAAAAGGAACAACCAAAATTATTTTCTTCCATAGAAAACATCTCCAATATATGCCCTACATTAGCCTTGAAAATTTTCTTTTCTTCTCCCCTTATGGCACATAAAAATTTACTAATCAAAGCATTGTTTAAATTCTTTAGGCATAGGAAAAACCACAAACAATAATACATGTTTGAAAATTCATGCTTATCAATTTAGTCACATACTTTGAATAAAATACATACCTCATGCCTTCATATGTTCACTACTTTATAAACATATATAATCACATGACCACCATAATTCTCATATAAGATTAAATAGAATACAAATGAGAAGTGTCACATAATTACTGCAAACCTCATTCATCTGTATAATGTACTTGTTCTTGCCACCGGATGCTTTCTGTCACTATCAGTCAATCCACAAGTTATGCATCAATTTCATAGTTAACTAGTCATGTACAATTAAATGACTACTCTGAGATAGAAAAGCAAAATTGTAGACAAAACTAATTTGATTAGTCATGCAAATTCCTTATGAAGTTAATATCATTATAAACCGTACTTGAATTAATCCCCAATCATACTTAAGTACTAGTATACTGCATTACTAATCTACGTACACATGTGTGTCTTTACATAAGATCATCTCAAGCTTAAAGCAGTATAGGACAACCCAATCCCTTTAATAAAACACACCATATGTCAATTTTGCTCCATGTTTGCATACTTAAAAATGAATCCATATTAGATATTTCCGACAGCAACCAATGACATGGCTATTCAATTCAATCTATATATATTTCCTACACATAATCATGTAATGCAAAAGGAAAACAGAACCTGCAATAATCCGTGAGGCATTTGAAGGGTGGTTAGTCTCCCCTTGTCGCCTATCCACCCAGGACGCATCTCACACAGGTGTTCTCACGTGTGGCAGTAAAAAAAACCCCCCTTAAACCTGCGGCTTGAGCTTTTGTTTCCAGCAAGCTCACTCTCGTGTGGTACTAACAAAATTAGCCGCAAACAAACATGATAGATTTGACATTTACATACTTCTTGGCATGTATGCATATGCCATTTGCCGAAACTTATGCAATTATTTCTTGTTAAATTGGAGTATCACCTCAAGCCATTCTGTAGAGAACAAATCAGTGAATGTGTAATAGAAATTTATGGCAACCAAATTATATCTTAACGGTACCTTTACTGGAGTAATAATTCAGATAAATTGCAAAACCTTAAATTTATCATTGCTCTTCCTGATCGAAATGAAGTATATTAACATATACCAGACTAAAAATTGATAATCTCAATTCTTATTCAAACACATAAATCATGTGCCTATTTTTATACAGTTGCCAAACATAAAATAATTTGATCCATATTCATGACATACTTAACTGAAACATGGTATTCAATGTATGTACATGCTCTTCAATAATTAGCACATCACTAATGCAAGTATATTTTAAACTTATAACCAATTTAAGCTTCAGGGATCCAGCCAAATACATATCAACCAAAATACAATATCATAAACCAACATGAAATTGAAGTCAATGAAACAAACCATTTTGCTATGGTAGATGACTTTATTCAGCCTGAACGAAAACATTGTGATATGGGTATGATTTTAATTAGCATAATCCAGTAAAAAAAAATGGCAGAGATTAAAACCATGCTCTGTGATTTATGACCTTGTGTTGCCGCAAGAGAAAAGGAATATGGCGGTCAAATATGATGATGTTCCTCACGGCAATTGATGTTGTGGTTAAACAATTGCACAAATTTTTCAGGACATGTGAATTATATTTCTCTACACTTAATAATACAATGAATTATATATATATATATATATATATATATATATATATATATATATATATATATATATATATAAGTATGCGCAATACTATTGCCTAATCAGGATTTCCCTTCCTAATCAGCTCTTAGTCATCGTCGTAAAGACGAAGAAACCTGACATCTGCATCAATTTTTCAATTTTTCTCAACAACTTTAATCAAATTTTCAATTTTAGTAGGCTTTAGTCATATAACCAGTGGCTCTAATATCAATTGTTAGCTTTATAAGGTTATACAATTAAAACACAAACGAATGAGTGACTAACCTCTTTCCAATGACAGCCATGGAAGTCGAACACAAAAGTAGTAAAGCACGGCAACACCAAGATCTTCTATAAACACCTAGCCGAATACTACTCTATGGGAAACATTATGTTGTGTGTTCTATGGCTTATAGGGAC
The DNA here is from genome assembly GCA_035220775.1 of Malus fusca. Classification (NCBI taxonomy): domain Eukaryota; kingdom Viridiplantae; phylum Streptophyta; class Magnoliopsida; order Rosales; family Rosaceae; genus Malus; species Malus fusca. The sequence goes on from CM069064.1 coordinate 26,873,603, forward strand.
CGATGTTTATATATAGGCTAAAAACTAGGATTTCCATCCATAAATGAAACCTAAACTTTACGTTCTTAGCCTCTAATTCAAGTATCATAATCATATTCAATTAAGGATTTCATCAATCCTATTTCCAATATAAGACACCTTATATAGGATTGATATCTTTAAGAGATCAAATTACAATCAACATTATTCTCCAATATTACATTCCTATCATATGTAGTAGACCACTTAAAGGTTGATTTATATTGGATAAATCCAACATCATGACTAATCATGATCTATAGCAAAACTCACTTTGTGGCTGCCATTAGTTTCTTTCCTTTGCTGGTGTACTTCTTTTCCCTTCACATATATCTGCAAAGGGTAATACTAGGAAAACCAAATTTCTAAACCAAATTTTGTAAACCAAATAATGTAGATGTTGATGATTTGATTATTACTTAAGTGTTGATTAACGTACTTATTTCCTATTGGTGACACATCATTAGGTTAAAAATTTGGGTTAAAATTTTGATCTCTCTAACATTATCATCAAGCATATAGCATACTTAATTAAGAACAAAACTATTGAGTTCTGTTTCTTTAATTTTGCACCTACACAGTACAAGATACGTGGAATATATATATATATATTCATTGACAGACGTAGGTAACTTCTTAGGAAACAAACTTATGTAAGTATGTTTCAAAAATTCCTACATGCAACCATTGCCAACTGATTTAACTTCACTGCTAGATACCACCGTCTGGAACAGGTACTGCCGTATATCAGTTTTGCAGTAGTCATGATATATCACTGTAAGTTTTAATCATGCATGTTAAACACGAATATGCAACTGCAAAACATGCAGGGGATGCAACCGAACGCCACACTAAGGGTATTACATACCAAATTTGGTCATCTCTTTCTCATGCAACTGCAAAGATACCAATCGCGTCCTTTGGTCAAACGATGTAACCCTTACAAGAGTTGCAGTAGTTTCAAAAGGCACTTGGAGACTTCCAGTTGGCCAGCCAAAACCAATCAAGAATATATACCACATTGGTGTCTCATTTGATGTAATAAGTAATGTATACATGTCATTTCAATTAATTAATTTATCTTAATAGATGTTGATTGATGCATTATTTACATCGTACACCAATGTGGTATTACTCATTAAAAAAACATAATCTCCCTAACATTTTCTTCTCTTTTAAGGAAAAAATAAATATTGTACGCACGGATATGATGTTCTGGAAGAAAAATATTTGGCTACTCAAGAATGAAGATGAATTATTCCTCAAAACGCTTCGTGGCTAATTCACAGTTCTCTATGCTTAATTATTATGATCGGATATGATGTTCTGGAAGAAAAATATTTGGCTACTCAAGAATGAAGATGAATTATTCCTCAAAACGCTTCGTGGCTAATTCACAGTTCTCTATGCTTAATTATTATGATTGGAACCGTTAATATTATAGATCATTCTGTAAAAATCATATCTCCTAAAATTCAATAAAATATGAGATTTTTTTTCAAAAAAAATACAGTAATTTATATTTTAACGGATCATTGTAAAAAAATTCTGAAAGCCGATCACAGTGTTTTGAAGAGAAACTACTCATCCATCGTGTAGCAAAGTTGAAATTGATTCCGTTATGAACTTCCTATTTACGACCCGATAGAACCCGAACTTGATCACAAGCCCAACCCAGTTTATGAAAAGGGTGGATCACGATTTAGATTGACGTTCCGACCCGGCAACTCGCACCCTTGAACTAACTGACCTTTGTAGCAACTTGTGTTCATCCCCGAGTAGCCAAACAAATCGCTGGTGGAAGATTTGAGCTCTTCTTTTTCAATCGTCGTCTCCGGATGAACTGGTACTACAGAAGAGAGAGAGAGAGATGGGTGGAGCCCAGGCGATGAAGAGGATACCTCGCATCAAGTTTCCTCATAGACACCCCAAACCTTCTGGTCCGTCTCTCTTTTCCTTTTCTCAAACCATTGTTTCGATTTTCATCTTTAATAAATTTAATTATTTATGCATGTTCGTATTTTTTTGAATTTAAGCTGTATTTATGATCCAATTTAATGGGTTTCTCTTGAATGTCCCAAATTTCTGTGCTTTTCTTGTAAATTTAGAAATATATCCTTCTCTGTATTTAAATTGAAGCATAGATTGGATTTGTGATGTCATAAAAAACGCCTAATTTTGTAAACTACAGTGATTTCAATTGGATGGTTTGTTAAGATTGGCTGGCTCGATTTTTCGATTGAATTTTCCTCTTGTTTGAGCTTGAGTTCATGAAACAGTTCAGATTGGCTGCATCAGGCAAATGCTGAATTAAGGGTTAGGGTAGTGCTAAAATCCCATTAGGAAGTTATTTCATTTAGATTAGTGATTATGACGCAGACATTGACGATGCCAATTGGGAGTTTCTGAATACACGTTTTGAATTTCTGCTGGTTCTACATTGTTTAAGGTCTTGAATTTTACTTTCTGAGGTTGGGGGTGGTGGTGGTGGTAATGCAGCATCCAACATCCAATTTTATCCGTAGTAGCTTGATCTTTAGTCCTTTAGGCAGTTTCTTGCTGATGCGTCGATAAGTAGGTGAAACAAGTGGGAAATCCCATAGTGTTAGAGAGATAACATGCAGTCATTTGTTGAAAAATATCAGAAGTTCATTCAATGTTTGCCCTCATGCTGGTAGTCACGTACTCGTGTTTGTTGGGTCATAATTTGTTTCTGTTTAACACTTGTAATTGTTTACTTGCAGGTACTGAGCCTCAGGCTCAAGGTTTGGCTGGTGATTCTTCTCACACTTTCTTCTCGGGTTCAAAGGCCTCAACCACCTTGGGAGGAAAAGCTTCTGAACAACCCGAACGAACACCGTTGTCCCAAGAGGAGATTGAGGCCATTATGGTATGTGGAACTTGTGCTTTTGCTGTGAAATTTTCCACATTATTGATTTGATATATCAACTATCCCTGCAATGAATTCTTGAGCCTTAAGTGCTCCCTTTGTCTCGTGATTTGTAATCATTATTCTTTACTAATCATAGGAAAAAAATCAGCTTGGTGAAAAAGATTAATGATTACCTATTGACTGGCTACCAATGTGGCATATATTTATTCGAATGAATTGGTGAAAGTGGTGGGAGTCACCCTTTTTCCCAATTCATGCAAATAAATTTATGTCAAGCCAGCAGTAAGGAGGAAATTCCTCCTCACCGTTTAATAGGCGAGTTCTGTTCGCCTGAAAGTTATGCTATACAATGGATGGTGATTCATTTGATGTGTGAGTCATAAGGCAGTGAAACCGGAATTCTGACTAGATATTGCTCATGAAATAGTGCGGTAGGCTATATTCATGTAAACCATTTAGAAGTTAAAAATTTCATGCATAAAAGTTATAAGTTAATCTGCATCTTAGTTTGGGGACCAGTTTTGGATGATATTTGGGCTTTCCAGATGTATGATGGCTGAAAATAAACATTGTCAGGGGGAGTAAATAAGTATAATTTCTTGTTCTCACGTTAAGTAGCAAGTATTCGTTGCTTGATGTTCACATTTTGTTATGAGGTATCGAATGTCTGAACTAAACATCTGAACTTGATCAGTTTGGGGTGGGTACTAGTCCATTTTGAACCACTAATGTCAAGATTTTTATAAGGCTTATGATGAAACATGATATTAATTTTCTTGTCTCTCTTTCCTTTAGGCTTGCAATTCATTTACTTATATGTTGTAACCGTCTTTTGGCAGTTAGGTGGCGTCATCTGAACTTTTGTGGAGCTTCAAGAACATAGGACTATGTGTCGGATATTATTTTGACAATTTTTAAGCACCTGGAAGTATCCAGAGTTTGACGTCTTTACACTGACGGAAGGAATCAATTTCTGTGATACTTTCTCTCCAGTCTCTTCACGAGACTCTATGAGAGTGATCATGGCTTTAACAACTTATTTTGATTTAGAAGTGCATCAGATGGATGTCAAAACATCTTTTCTCAATGGAGAATTAGAGGAAGACATTTGTATGCGGCAACCAACTGGATTTGTTGAAAGGGGGAAGGATAACATGGTCTGCAAACTCAATAAGTCCATTTATGGACTTAAACAAGCAAGTAGGCAATGGTATCTCAAGTTTGACAAAGTGGTTACAACAATGGCTTCACAGAGAACAAGCTAGATGACTGTACATATTACAAGTTCAAGGGTACCAAGTTTATTTTCTTGGTTCTATACATGGATGACATATTGATAGCAAGCTCGAATTTGCAATTGTTGCATGAAACCAAGACAATGCTCAGTACCAATTTTGAAATGAAGGATTTGGGGAAGTTCACTATTTACTTGGTATAGAGATAATCAGAGACACGAAAAAGAAGCTTATTGGGGCTTTCACAAAAGGGGTACATTGAGGAATCTTGGCTAGGTTTAACATGGAACATTGCAATAGTGCTGATGTCCTTGTGAATAAAGGTGACAAATTTTATCAGCAGTAAAGTCCAAAGAATGATTTAGAGAAAGAAAAGATGAAATTAAAGCCATATGCCTCTCTAGTAGGCAATTTAATGTATGCTAATATTTGCGTTTTTGATAAAGCTGTTTTAAGAATTATACTTGGTTATTCATATTGGTGAATAGCTTTCTGCATTGTAATGGATGAGTTAACGGGACATACTCAAGATGATATTCCTTGGTGTATGCTTTTCGCAGACAATATAGTGTTGATAGATGAAACTCAGGAATGAGTAAATGCGAAGCTTAACCTTTGGAGAAAAGTGTTGGAATCTAAAGGTCTTCGCCTAAGTTGGTCGAAGACAAAGTACATGGAGTGCAAGTTCAATGCAAACGAATGCTCAAATGAGTTAGGGGTGAGGATCGGAAGAGCGACCGTTTTCTCTACCTAGGATCTATCTTGCAAAAGAACGAAGAATTGTATGGAAACCTCAACCATAGAATACAAGTTGGATGGATGAAGTGGAATAGTGCATCCGGCATGTTGTGTGACCGTCGTATGCCATTGAAGCTCAAGGGAAAATTGTATAAGACGGTAATAAGGCCGGCAATGCTTTATGGCACGGAATGTTGGGTGGTGAAGCATCAACACGTACATAAAATGGGTGTAGCGGAGCTGAGAATGCTTCGTTGGATGTGTGGGCACACAAGAAAGGATAAGATTGGGAATGATGATATCCGAGGTAAAGTAGGAGTAGCCGAAATTGAAGGAAATATGAGAGAAAATCGGTAACGGGGGTTTGGACATGTGAAACGAAGGCCTACTGATACTCCAGTTAGAAGATGCGATTATATGATAGAGGTTCAGGGCCGAAGGGGTAGAGGAAGACCTATGAAGACTTTGGAAGAGACTCTAATAAAAGACTTAGAGTACTTGGATCTAACGGAAGACGTGACATAGAACCGAGTGCAATGAAGTTCTAGGATTCATATAGCCGACCTCACTTAGTGGGAAAATGCTTTGTTGTTGTTATATTCATATTGGTGAATAGCTAAATAACTTTTGTTGTATTTTGGACAATGACAGAGTAAACTTTTGTTTTGCTCGTGAGTTGAATCACTTTGCTGTGAACATGAGTTAGACTTTGTGATTTGTTAGTCAATTTTGCACATTGTATTGCAAAGAAGATTATGAATTCGTTGCCTTAGCACATGATTGCAGTTCTGTGTTTTATTGAATTTTTTTGTTATAAGACTTATGTGATCACTTTTATGTTAATTTGAGATGATTCTTTATTGTGGTGAATCATACTCAAGTGAGAGAATGTTAGAGTATGAGTGTGATTCACACGGTTTAGTTATTTTAGATTAGTATGAAGAAGTCACAGTGTGTTTATAAGAGTAAATCCAGTTTTGGTTTGGATTAGAACTCTACTTGGGACTCTCGAGTTTAGTACTCATGATTATACAAGGATTTAGTTTCATATTCCTCGTAGGATTGTTATAGGTGATCCGGAACTTGTAGTATTAAACCACAAGCCCTTGCTTTCACAAAGATTACACTCTTTTTGTTCCAATTGCCTATAATTTGGAGAGTATCGTGCTTTGCACAGAGAAGTTTGTGTGCAAATTTATATGGCTTCTACATCCATGAACATGTCTGTAGGTATGTATCGACTTGTATGTTTCATGTTTTTACTTGATCAATGTTTATATAGTTCGAGATATGTGGTTTACTTGATTGATCCTTGTGTTCTTGATGGTTGTATCAAATATTTTATTTAAGTTTATTCTAACAGGAATTCCTCCTCATCCTTTCGAGGAGTCAAGTTAATTCTTTTTTTACCTACCATTTTCTAGCATCCGGTTAAGGATCATCAACGGAATTGCGCATGGTTTCATTCAAACGCTCTTTCATCGCAACAAGTTCTTGACTCACATCTTCACAACTTGTTAGGTTTGGTACTGCAACTCGCTCTTCTGCCATCGAATCGAAAAACCTGAGGCTTAGATACCAATTGACACAACAAAAGTATCCGGTTAAAGGTTCACGAACGAGTCTCCTTTGATAAGACTCTGGAAATCCAAAGAACACCAACCAATTCCATCATCATTCTTCCGCTGTTAGAATTGATCCTTTTGAGATTGGAAATCTCAGCTAGTTGTAATTTCTTGGTAGTATTGTTAGGATATCGCCTAATAGAATTCTTGTGAAGTCTACCTTGTTAAAACTCTGGAAATGTCTTATGTGGCAATGTGGTGTTAAAGTGGCGCATGTCTCTGGCACTCCGACACTAGGGGCTGGAAACCATACTTTCGAAACAAGGGTCGTAGCTTGCCCAAATGTCTATCCTCTTTGGGCACCCTCAACACCTTCTCTACATCAGCTAGCTCCCGTCCAGACAGCTTGATGGTCCCTCGCGTCACTGCACGAAGAAAAATGTTAGAAGCAAGAGAAAATCACAACAAATAGCAAATAATGCAAACAATGGATACATTACAACCTACAGTCTGGAAATGAGTAGGAATACGTCGCTCAGGCGTGACACCCTTAGCATACTCCCAATCATTATAAAGAAAGCACCAACGGTTTTTCCAAGTGCAGTACGCCTTATTCTTACCAAAGACAATACGTTCTCTCTCACTTCGACATGCACACTCGGCATACCCAGTGCATGCTTTCACCGGGCGCATCTTATAGCAATAGCGCCACTGATGAAAGGAAGGCTCACCTAACCCACATTCCATCCAAATAATATAAAACCCGATCAAGGTATCCCAAAAACAGGGTAGAGTTGCCCAGGCGCATATCCAATGAAAGACAGCATATGTTGCAACCACGGGTGCAAAGGCAGCTTCACCCCTAAAGTCAATAATATCTGGGTATAGAACATAAAATGACCATTGGGCGGTTCAGAGGACAATTTTTCATGATGCACCAAACGCATTCCTACACTACGGAGGATACTACATGACTGCCTTAGGGTCTCAAGCTGCTTTTCGTTATCTAACAAGTTTTACACTAAATGGTCTGCTGTGAACTCAGAGCGAAATATGGGTATGGCGTCACAAACAACCCCCTCACCCACTGACATGAAGAAGGAAGAACTAATATTGGCTAAGGCTTGACAATTGCAAAGATCACCCAATCTCAAATTTTTTGTACAAGACTCCAACAAAGGCACTAAAGACTCCAACATTGCAAGCTCAAACATAGAGTTAGAGTTAGGGGAGCCCTCATCACTAGGACTTCCAGACTCTGACATCTACAACAAACAGAAACAAACTCTATCACCACATGAAAGATCGAAACATAAGAAAGTTCCTAGGGCATGGAGAAAAGCTCAATCAGTTCATTATGTTCTCAACCAAATACATGAACACTCAAACAATTCAACAAGAATGAAAGCATGTGATCTAGTGGAAAAGACTACCAACATGAAGATGGTGCAAAGCAATGCCGGAATCCCTCTCAACTATAAGAGCACTCTATCTCCAAAAATCACTACAAAATGAGCAAATGAAGACAATGAAAAGGGTGGAAACTTATCATTCTTATAAGGTTCAACATGGCCAAAGAAATTCAAAATTCAAAATTCAAACCATGAAAAAACCCCACATGGAAAGTCTTCAAACTTCCACACAAGCTAGGAAGTTTTCAAATTTCAAACTTACAGCATTCCCTCTCCCCCTCAAAAAAAAAAAAAAAAAAAAAAAAAAAAAACCGAAAAAAAATCCAAAAAAAAATAAAAAGAAGGGGGAGGAGGTGAACACATTAGCTTCATCAAAGGAGTTCAACCACAATTCTCAAAAGCTTCACACACTCTTGATCAAGACAGTGTGAAGCAAAACTAATTCATGGTGCCAACAAAAGCTTCATCAATGGAGGGCAACCACAATTCTAAAAAGCTTCACACACTCTTGATCAAGAGAGTGTGAAGCAAAACCAATTTATGGTGTCAACAAAAGCTTCATCAATGAAAGGCAACTACAATTCTCAAAAGCTTCACACACTCTTGATCAAGACAGTGTGAAGCAAAACCAATTTATGGTGCAAACAAAAGCTTCATCAATAGAGGGCAACTACAATTCTCAAAAGCTTCACACACTCTTGATCAAGACAATGTGAAGCAAAACCAATTTATGGTGCCAACAAAAGCTTCAACACCAAAGTTTCACCTACAAAGCTTCAACACAAAAATTTCACCTACAAAAGCTTCACCTACAAAGATTCAACACAAAAGCTTCACCTACAAAAGCTTCATACTCTTAATCAAGACAGTGTGAAGCAAAACCAATTTATGGTGCCAACAAAAGCTTCAACACAAAAGTTTCACCTACAAAACTTCAACTCCAAAGCTTCACCTACAAAGCTTCAACATAAAAGCTTCACCTACAAAGCTTCAACCAAAAGCTTCAAAGCTTCAACCAAAAGCTTCACCTACAAAGCTTTACCTACAAAAGCTTCACACACTCTTGATCAAGATAGTGTGAAGCAAAATCAATTCATGGTACCCAACAAAGCTTCAACCTCAAAGTTTCACCTACAAAGCTTCAACACCAAAGCTTCACATACAAAGCTTCGCATATAAAGCTTAATATATATATATATATATATATATATATATATATTCTAAATTTCGAAAATTCAAAAATTTGGAAATTAAAAATAAAATATAAAAAAAAAAAGGCATAGGCCTTATCTTCTTTAGGCCTAACAACTTTCATAACAAATATATATGAAGGAGGAGTTTTGGGCTACCACTTAGAAAGGAAAATGGTGAAGTTTTGTTACTTTGGAAACTTGGCTACTAGCGAGACACCTCATTCGTCAACTCCCTCGACCGGAGACTTGGGGGACTCCTACCATATGCTACTGCACCTTGATATTCGGAAGTCTCACGACCACTTAGTGACTTGGATTTTTCAAGTCTCCAACCAAGAAGTTTTCCTCACTCGGGAAATTAAGGGAGCATTACCTCAACCTACATGCTTCACTCACAAAGTTTCAACATACAAGCTTCAACAAAAGAAAAAAATTCAAAGAACTTAGTGAATGAGGCATTGGTGTATTTAATGCAATACGTTGAAATGAAGCAAAGCTTATTTATTGATATCTCCGATAAGTTACAAATATACATGAATCAAAATAAACAAACAAGAGGGAGCATTCACAAAGGTTGCTCAGGAGAAGTCTCAGCAGTCGGCAGAGCCCCAGGAAGAGGAGGCACCGGAGGGTGATCATTCGGAGCCTCAGTACTGGGCAGAACCCTAGAATGATGAGGCACTGAAGGTTGATCATTTGGAGCTTCATTACGCGGTACAGCCCCAGAAGACGAAGGCAATAAATGCCTTTGGAACAAACCCACAAACCTCTGATGATCAAGTAAAATCTAACCATCAGATTTCTGCAACTAGTCAAGCTTCATCTTCATGTTTTTAGCATAGTCATGTGCGAGCCTGTGCAACTGTTTATTCTCATGCTTAAGTCCTCTGATCTCATGTTTGAGACTTATCACTTCAGCCGCCAATGATTCAACTTGGCAGGTTCGAGCAAATAAGCGTTGGGCCATATTAGACACAGAACCTGCACACTGAACACTGAGAGCCAGAGAATCCTTAACAACCAACTCATCAGACCGTTTGGAAAGTAGTATGTTATCTTTGGGAGTGAGAAGGTTCATGGCTACCACCGCAGCGGTTATATCATTTTTCATCACAGAGTCCCCAACGGTAAGAGGACCAGTAGGGGATAAGAAGGATGGGCGCCATATGTTGTCTTGAGGAGACATATATGCCTCTTCACCAAAGTTCAAGTCAAAACAACGGTCAGATGGGCCAAACATTTTCAGAAATGATGCAGGAGAAATGATGTCCAATAAATCTCTGAAGTACAAAAATAAGGGGAAAATTCCTACAAGTAATGACTCTCTGAATGTACTTCTTGCACACAATTGGTGCCCCTATAAAAGAAAGGGCAGCACGACCGTTTGTTCAAAAATTGAAGAGGCACCACTCTCCGGATTTCAAGAAGCGGATTTTCTTGAGTAAAATATGTCGACAATCTCCACACGCAACATCAGCTCCTCGGGTACCACATATAACTTTGCCAAAGATCTCTGACAAAGTTTAGACACATAAATTTTGAAGGTCTAGCTACCCTACCATTACCCATAAGGGTAAAGGAACAACATCACTGCTTGATAACTGGAAAGTCCCTATGTGTGTCAACCTCCGTGCTCCGTGGCAAGGCAGACTGGCAAAAATGCACAAGCTTTACTCACATCGAGAAAACACTCCCAACAAGATTGCTTTCTCAAAAATCGAAGAGGCACCGCTCTCCAAATCTCGAGAGCCAGACTCTCACCAGGATTGCTTACTCAAAAATCGAAAAGGCATTGCTCTTCAAATCTCGAGAGCCATACTCCCAACAAGATTACTTGCTAAAAAATCAAAGAGGCACCGCTCTCCGAATCTCGAGAGCCAGACTCCCAACAAGATTGCTTTCTCAAAAATCGAAGAGGCACCACTCTCCGAATCTCAAAAGCCAGACTCCCAACAAGATTGATTTCTCAAAAATCGAAGAGGCACCGCTCTCCGAATCTCGAAAGCCAGACTCCCAACATGATTGCTTTCTCAAAAAGCGAAGAGGCATCGTTCTTCGAATCTCGAGAGCCAGATCCCAGACATGATTGCTTGTTCGAAAACTGAAGAGGCACCGCTCTCCGAACTTCGAGAATCAGATTTCCTTGGATAAAGCTTATCTGTAATCTTCACACACAACATCAGCTTTCCAGATACCACAGACTACTTTTTCAAAGTGCTCTGACAAAGTTAAAACACGTGAATCTTGCAGCTCCCACTACATTGCTATAACCGAGAAGGGTAAAGGAACAACATTACTACTCGTTGTTGGAACAATTCTTATATATGTCGACCTTCATCCTCCACAGCCAGGCAAACCTGCAAATAAAAAAAATGCTCAACTTTTCTTCACATCCGAGAGGGCACTCTCAGCAGAGTCTCTCGAAATACTCAGCTATTTTTCCCCCCGGTAATACCTCTGCAAACAAGCCACACCAGAGTAAGAGTATCTCATATCATCAGGGTTAAAAGCAAGAGTATCCCATATCATGTTTTTTCCCTGTCTTTTTCTTTGCCCTTGCTCTTACTTGCAGGACAATGAGGAAGAACACAATCAGTCGGAACCTGAAATCAAACTTCCGATCTGGAACTAATTGCCCGGAATCTTTGCATGGTTGCTTGCCTAACATTGCTCTCGAGTACTTGTCCTCAACTGTTATCAAGGTCACAAATCCCTTAGGCAAATACCTCAGAACAGTTGATACGATATTGGCTCTTTACACTGAAGCTGCCAAGCATGGATAAGTCGCTGAGAAGTACTCTGAATGACCATTCAAATGCAAAGGTTGCGCACCACTTCTGCGATGCAAAAAATTGAAGTAGAAGGTTCAACGATGAGCTGGAACATATCACTATAGCATGACGCCCCCTGCAGATTCGCATAATCCAGACGAATGAGTCTAAGTCAAATACAAGCTCGACATCGTTGCCCTATCCGAATAGCTCGAGAAGCTTCAACAACCTTTCGTTGACACCGTCGCCAAAGAGCAAAGCCTCGCCATGCCACATCCACTACTTTGTCAACAGCAAAGGTATCCCATATCATCATGGTCGAACGTACTATAGATTTGATGGACTTGTTTTGACCCTCAAATTCTTGAGTCGACCTTATACTCTTGAGGAAACCAGAAAACCCTCAAGCCCAGTTCAAGAATAAGCATGTGGAAAGTTACTTCTTCAAAAGCAAAAATATCTCATATCATTTCTTCTCCTTTTTCTTCTCTTTATCCTTCTTGCTGCCTGCAAGATAGGGAGAATGAGAACAATCAGCCGGAACTCAAAATCAAACTTCTAATCTGGGATTGATTGCTTGGAGCTCTGATTGCTTACCTTGTATGTCACCTCTTTCGGCAAATCTCCTAGCTTGGCGACTTGGGGGACTCCTACTACATGGTTTGTATCGCGCTTGACCAAGCCTGAAACTACAAGTAAGCTTCAAGCGAAATTGATACATTACCTTGTGCATCTTCATCAGTTAAAGATACCACCCCTGGATGGAGGAAAAGTACTTCCAGAGAAGATGCCACATCTACCTATGAGACAGATAAAGCAAGTGAAAACGATACCACACTTCGGTACTTAGAAGTTTCGTGATTACTCAGCGGCTTGGATCTTGCAAGTCCCCAACCGAGGAGTTTCTCTCACTCGGGAACTTAGGGGAGCACTGTTTGTACCATACTTGACCAATCCCGAAACTACCGAGCACCGGTCAACGTTATACCGTCAAGGACCCAGAAGAGTTTCCCTTCAACCAGAAGGCCAATCACAGCGTGACACGTGTCGACATCAGAAGCCAATCATAGCGCGACACGTGTCAACATCAAAAGTCAATCACAACACGACATGTGTCAATGTCAGAATAAAGCTAGAAACTATCTTTTATAAAAGGAGATCATTCTCCCACAATATTTCCTAATGTCATTTGTACTAAATCATTCACTAATACTCACTAAAGGAGAGCTTGAACCTATGTACTTGTGTAAACCCTTCACAATTAATGAGAGCTTTTCTACTCTGTGGACGTAGCCGATCTGGGTGAACCACGTACATCTTGTGTTTGCTTCCCTGTCTCTATCCATTTACATATTTATCCACACTAGTGACAGGAGCGATCTAGCGAAGGTCACAAACTTGACACTTTATGTTGTACCAAAGTCCTCACTGATTTTGTGCATCAACACGATGAAAGTTGAATCAATGCAACCCTAAAAATCTATTAAAAAATCTTAGAGAAAACTCTAGTTGCAAAAGGAATTAAAAAGGAAAATTGCAAATTACTCAAAACACCCAATAAATATAAAATTTGTTTTTGACCCTTAAACGATGTAAAACGCCAACACTCGTCTTCTGTCACTAAAAAGCAGTGAGTTAGGCTCATCTCGCCATTTACTTTCGGAAAAGATATCATGGGCCCAAAACAGACATCGGAAAACCAAAATTCACTAATAAGACTTCAATGCTTGCCGTTCGAATCACTTTTTCCAACCCCTCATCATATATACTCATTAAAATTAACCCTAAGAGAGCTCTTTGAGTTAATTTTAGGGTTTATAGTTAGAATTAAAGATAAATTACACAAAACTACATCAACTATGGGTCGAACTACAATTTCATACCTCATGTTTTAAAAATTACAATGTCATACCTCATCTTCCGAATTTGTTGCAATGTTAGACCTCCGTCAGTTTTTCTTTAAATTTCTCTGTTAAATGCTGACGTGACTTGAGGTGGACCCACTTCCTAGTCTAACTAGATTAAAAAATTAATTAAATATTAAAAATAAAATCATATAAATATTTTTATAAAAGAAAAATATGAGACCCACCCCTACAAACCATCACCCTCACCCTTCTTCTCCAGTTCACCCACGTCCTGCCACCGCCGTCTTACTCCTCAAACCCCCTGCAGCAACCACCACCACTACTACCTAACGACGTCGTCATACTCATCCTCCTCATCCTCAGCTCAAACATAATGAAGCAACAAAAACAAAAAAAATCCCATACAAAGCAATTTATCAGAATATGCAGGCAATCTGCTTTGTTTATCCAAATCCATCAAACAAAGCAAAGGCAACACCAATTTCACATCTATACAAAAAATTCAGAAACCCCAACAAGCTGAAATCCCTAATTTATCTAATTTCACCATTATTGATCGTTACCCCAACCACAAAACCCACATGTGGGTTTGCTCCGACTGAGACGATGAGGGTGTCCAATCCTATACGAGATTCTTCAAGAATTTCTAAATCTTTTCGATCTAGCCGGAAAATAGTGAGATAGTGCTTCAAGCGCGACTAAGGGAGGCGGAGTAATCAAGGAAGACGACGCCTCGGAACGGCGCTGCTGGCTTGTTGGAGGCTGTGACCGGATCGGGAACGGCAATCGATTTGGAGCGGGGCCTGCGAGCTCCAATCAATTAGGCCATCTCCAACCAATGGCTGGCCAGATGGCTCGTTTTAGCCCTCTGGCCCTCCAAGATCCTCCAAGATATTAATATTTTAATGAACAATACATGGCCATATTTGCCTCCATCTCCAACCGAGGGCCAGATGGCTCGTTTTAGCCCTGTCACAAAAAACGGTCTCCAACCGAGGGCCATAGGGCCATAGGGCCAAACATAATTTATTATTTAAATTTAAAAACTACAACAACTTAAATTTAAAAACAACTTAAATTTAAAAACTATAACTTATATTTAAAAACTACAACTACAATTTAAAAACGACAAATTAAATTTAAAAACTACAAATTAAATTTGAAAATTATTGAAAATTTTGAAGGATAGATTTTTGAAAGATGAAGGAAAATATGAGAATTGAAATGGTGTAGCAATGGTGAAAATTTTGTGAGGAATGGTGAATGAATGGTTTAGGTATTTATAGGAAAAAAATAGAATTTTTGAGAATTTAAAAATAAAAAATTAAAAAAAGGCCCCAAAAACCTAAAAAAACAAAAAAGAAAATTTTGAATCCAACGGTAACTGGCGCCAGCTAGCCGTTGGATTCAAAATTCTTTTTAAGAATTCCTATCAGTTATAACCGACAGGAATACATTTATATTAAATACAATAAATGTATTCTTGTCAGTTATAACCGACAGGATTAAGCGGTTTTCTGGCCAGCTGCTTGCAGCCAGCCCTCTCCGATTCCGTGGGGCCCTCTCAGATTCCACATCCCTCTAGCCTAGCCCTCGGTTGGAGACGGTTTTCGGGCTATTTTCGGCCTTTTAGCCCTCTGGACCCTTCGGTTGGAGATGGTCTTAGGAGCTGTGGGTCAGAGGCCGTGACCGGATCGAGACGAGGAGGGTTCAAGAGATGCAGCATTGGGTTCGCCAGTTCATAGTTTTCAAACGACGGCAACAATGGTAGCCATTTGCACAAGGTCGGAGAGCTCGGTTCGAGTTCATGGTGGTGGATTTAAGGTGGGAAGAAGAGTGTTTTTCTTTTTTCATTAATTCTTTTCGAAAAGAAATTCTTAATTTATTAATTTTTTAATTCAGTTGGGCTAGGGAGGGGTCCTCCGTCTGCCACGTCAGCATTTAACAGAAAAATTGACAGAAAAGTTGACGGAGGTTTGACATTACAACGAATTCGTAAGTTGATGTATGACATTGCAATGTTTAAAAGATGAGGTATGAGATTGATATGAGACCCAAAAGTTAAGTTAAGATGGTAAAATGTAATTTACCATAGAATTAACCTTGAAATAGCTACCTGGGAGGGTTACATAATTTTCTCAAGTGTGTTTTTCTATGTTAAAATTACAGTCACTCCAAAAGAACTGAAGCAAGTGATATGACATGTCTCAAAACTATTGCCAATTTGGCACCAGCATTAACTAATTCCACACAGATTTGTAGTTTAGCAGTCTATTTCAACAATTTAATCAACCAGACGTAGCAAGTTGACACGCATAAATTTCAAGGAATCTGGCTTTCATGCTAGTCTCCTACACTTGATCTTTAGCCAAAACGCCGAGAAAAGTATGTGATAGCTCTGCTAGTAATGAACATACTTAATAGCCACAAACTCAGTTATCAATTATTAATATCTGATACTGACTAGGTGTTTGATTTATTTCATAATTTCAAAGATTGCTCCAACTTGTACAATCAAGAATTTATATTTTTTTTTATTAAGTATCATGATCGTCCTAGTTTTTTCAAATGAATGATTTGAATACCTATTGATTTTAGTGGATAATCTTTATCGATGCATCAAACACGGGCCATGATACTTGTCCAATTTAATTGAAATAGTATAGTTCAAGCCGTCCTGCTAAATGAGAGGTTAAAAAATTTTTAAAAACAAACATTGAGAACAAACTCCTTTTTTTTTTTAACAAACAAAATTATTTACATTAAGGGGAAATGAGTGGGCTTAGCCTCACAACAGGCTAGCAATAATGTAGTTCAAAGTCGCATTTGGCGAGAATCGAACCTAAGACATCTCACTTGCAAGTGAAGATAAATACTATTAGACCGTAATACTATGGCAGCACACACTCCTATTTAACCTCTCATAGTACAAAACAATAGCTAGCTGGCTTTTGATCAGTGGACACCCCCACAAAAGTTGAACTGAAGACAAATTGTTAAGGATCAAAGCCCAATCGACAGATATGTCTTACTGTTTTGCCTTTCCAAACCATGTTTGGGTAAAAGTTTGAACTCAATTAATTTCAAATTAAGCCCATTCAAAAACTGTACAAACTGTAATTTTGAAGACAGTATTTACAGCTTAAGCCTGCATGCTCAGGTACAATTTATTACAAGTAAAATTCCATCAAATCAAAAGATATCGTATCAGTTAAAATCGATATTAGTTCAAATTTCAAGTGAAATTCCACAGGTAATAAAATAACTACTTCGACGTAGACTAAAGGCCTTAAAAACTGTAAGAAGCTTGTAGTTCAAACAGTTAAGAGTGTTTACCTAATAGAATTTTACAGTTTAATTTTCATTGTATTGCATAAAGGAAAAATATATACAAGATACAATCTTTGTTCTACAAGGTAACAATAAAGGACTCACAAATCCTTCCTAATAAAGGATTCCTAATATTTACAATATATTTATATGCCATTTTTTTACAAAAAAAAAACCCTCACGGCAACACTCCCCCTCAAGTTGGAGCATAGATATCACACATGCCCAACTTGACAAGTGAGTCACCAAACAACCTACTACACACGGCATGAGTGAGGATATCTGCGAGTTGCTCTTCCGAGTTCACAAACGGTATTGACACAATTTTCTTCTCAAGCTTTTCCTTAATAAAGTGACGGTCAACCCCCACATGCTTTGTTATGTCATGTTATACCGGGTTCTCTGCAATCTCCCGTGCGGACTTATTATCACAATACAAGCTTATTGCCTCCTTTGCTTTGAAACCTAGACCGCCAAGTAACTTACGTAACCAAAGAACTTCACATATCCCATGTGCCATACCTCTGAATTCGGCCTCAGCTGAAGTCCTTGACACCACATTTTGCTTCTTACTTCTCCAAGTAACTAGATTTCCACCAACAAACGTAAAGTATCTAGAAGTAGAGCGCCTATCAGTCACATCACCTGCCCAATCAGCGTCAGTAAATCCCTCAACCCTCAGATGACCTGAATTTTTATACAAAATTCCTTTTCCTGGAGCCGACTTCAAATAAGCCAAAATTCGCATAACAGCTGCCATATGATCCACACTCGGCGAGTGCATAAACTGACTCACCACACTTACTGCATAGGCTATATTCAGACGAGTATGAGCTAAATAAATTAGTCTTCCTACCAGTCTCTGATATCTGCCTTTATCCACTGGTTCTTGATTAGAATAAATTCCCAAGTAATGTTTCTCCACAATAGGAGTATCCACGGGTTTACACCCAAGCATACCTGTTTCCTTCAATAAATCTAGAACATATTTTCGTTGAGACAAGAAACTACCTCTGGACAAACGAGCAAGCTTGGTAATTTCAACACCAAGGAAATACTTTAAGTCACCCAAACTCTTCAATTCAAACTCGGCAGAAAGGTTCTTCTCAAGCTTGGTAATTTCATCTGAATCATCACATGTTATTATCATATCATCTACATAAATAATCAAGGCTGTTACTTTACCGTTTCTCCGTTTCACAAATAAAGTATGATCAGAATGACTCTGAAAATACTCATTCTTTCTCATAGCCTGAGTGAACCTCCCAAACCATGCACGTGGTGACTGTTTAAGCCCATAAAAGGGACTTCCGCAATCGGCACACTCCCATTTTTCCTCCGTTGCTATACCTTGGAGGAAAATCCATATACACTTCTTCTTCTAGATGTCCATGAAGAAACTCATTTTTTACATCAAACTGTTTCAGTGGCCAATTCAAATTTGCAGCTAGTGAGATAAGGACTCGTACCGTATTCATCTTAGCCACAGGGAGAGAAAGTTTCCTGATAATCAACTCCGTATGTTTGAGTATACCCTTTCGCCACCAACCTTGCTTTATACATGTCGAGTGATTCGTCAGCCTTGTATTTAATTGTACAAACCCATCGGCACCCAACTGGCTTTTTTCCTTTTGGCAGCTCAACTACTTCCCATGTATTATTTTTTCTGCAATGCGCTCATCTCTTCATCCATTGCTTCGGTCCATTCTCGACTCTTCAAAGCGTCTTCTACTAGAGTTGGTACTTGAATTGAATCCACATTATTCACCCAAGCTTGGCGTTCAGATGAAAGGTTTTTACAAGACACATAATTGGCTATGGCATACTTCACTTTTCCCTCCGAAGAGAACCTGTCAGGAGGTACACCACGATTTTGCCTTGGTGGCAATTTATATGTACTTATAACATCATTAGTTACATGAGTATCACTAGTGCTTACCTCAGGGATATCCAGAGAAGATGTATTGGACAACGACACTGTTGAGCTAGAGAGAGGAAATGAAAGTGCTTCGGCAACAGCTGGCTGACCATCAGTGCACTCATCTTCTGCAACACCAACACACGGACTGGCAGCCTCTTCTTCGGTGAGAAGTTGCTGACCACTCACAACAGGCTCTTCGGCAAGAGGAGACCGAGCATCAACTGCATCACTCGACACGGCACCATGCATTCCCCCTGAAACCGTTACCTTTTGTACATCCAACCATTCAAAAACACCATCAAGATAACAACTAGAACTTTCCCCCTTGTGATCGAAGGGTTGTGAGACAGGAGCTTAAAAATATTCTGACTCAGAGAAAGTCACATCCATGGTTATATACATGTGGCGAGTTGCAGGGTGGTAACACTTGTAACCTTTCTAGTGGGATGTAAAACCCATAAAGACACACCAAAGAGCACAAGGATCCAATTTACTACGATGAATCTTGTGAATATGAACATAAGCAACGCATCCAAACACTCGAGGAATGAGAGTATTGGTAGAAACAATCGGAACATGTTCCGTCAACACTTGTAGTGGAGTACGAAATTCTACAACCCGGGATGACATGCGATTTATAACATACACGGCATAGGTGATGGAGTCTAGCCAAAAACTCTTGGGTACAGACCCACCAATAAGCAATGCACGAGCAGTTTCCAAAATATGACTGTTTTTTCTCTCAGCTACCCCATTCTGTTGTGGGGTATACGAACACGTTGTCTCATGAAGAATTCCTTGATCACGGAAAAAAGTAGATAGCTCAGAGTTAACATATTCTCCCCCATTATCAGTACGAAGAACCTTAATAACGGAGGAATATTGTGTAGCCACCATCTGAGAGAAAGACCGAATAATCATATTAACATCACTTTTATGTTTCAACAGATAAACCCACGTCATACGAGTGCAATCATCAACAAATGTAATAAACCATTTAATTCCCGAAATAGTACTAATAGGGGAAGGCCCCCACACATCAAAGTGCACTAGCGCAAATGGAGAAGATGTTCTATTCATACTTAGAGGGAATGAAGCATGATGACTTTTGGCTAAAATACATACTTCACATTTCAATTCTGAGTCTTCAATACCACTGAACAAATCAGGTAATATATGTTTCAAATAACCGAACGATGCATGCCCCAAACGACGATACAATAACAATACCTTCTGTAGATTACCATTACGTGACGTATGAACCAAATTAGCTCTTCCAGGAACCACATCATCCACATAATATAGCCCATCTCTCTTAGTGCCACGCCCAATGATCTCCTTTGTCTGAATATCCTGAAGCAAGCAAAATGAAGGATATATTAATACAACACAATCCAATTGTTCAGTGACTTGAGGTACAGACAATAAGTGATGGGACAATGATGGAACCAATAAACAATCATGTAAGGAAAGAGAGGGTGTAAGAGACACTGTTCCCGCTCCAACAACAACAGCAGTAGTACCATTGGCAGTTGCCACACACTTTCTATGAGGATCTTTCATGGACTGAAACAAAGTTCTATCATACGTCATATGATCCGTTGCACCGGAATCTAAAATCCAACATGTATTGGTCATTGTATCTGTTGCACCGAAATCTAAAATCCAACCTGTATTGGTCATTGTAATCACACACACGATAATAATACACAGCAATTATAGTACCAAACAAATTACGAAACCACATGCTGCAAGAAAACACACAGAGTTCTCGTTCCAAAATTGCAATTCACACGGCAGAGCAGCAGACTATCCTCCAATTGCTTAAGTACAGCAATAATTCATGTCAAAAAGAGAAGAAAAAAAAATTGAAAGTAAGAAGTCAAGGCAACAATTGAAAGCTTCAATTGCCACCAAGAATCCACGCTGCAATCCAGACAAAAGGCACAAAATCCAAGGTGCTACAATCCACACGGCATAGCCAGAGGCTAATACATGGCACGACCAAATTGTTACAGCAACTGAACATAGTACACCAGTCACGGCACAATTGCAAAAGCACACAGCACCACACACGACAGCAGCAAGATCTCACTGCTGCAAATCCAATATACACCGCACAATTCACAGCACCCACGATTTTTGATAAAACACAACTTACGGCAACAGCAAAACAAAGCTACTGCAATTTGAATAGGCACGGCAGCAGTAGAACAAGCCTGCTATAATTCCAATAGTCACGGCCCAACTAATTTCTGCAAGAGGCAGCGCAGGAACAAGTCGGACAAGCACAGCAGCAGAAGAAAAATATCGTTTTACAGTTTCTAGGGTTACGGCAACTTGGCTCTGATGCCAAATAGAATTTTACGGCTTAATTTTCATTGTATTGCATAAAGGAAAAATATATACAAGATACAATCCTTGTTCTACAATGTAACAATAAAGGACTCACAAATCCTTCCTAATAAAGGATTCCTAATATTTTCAATATATTTATATGCCCTTTTTTTACAAAAAAAACCCTCACGGCAACATACCTATACACTTACAGTTCTGTGTTCAAATCTCCCCTCCCACAATACTATAGGTATAGGAAAAAAAGGTAGAAAAAACTAATGGTACGTACTAATCAATAGGGCTAGTAATACCAATAATTTTAAAAAATTCCAACACTAAAAATTACAAATAAACAACTCTTAGAATTCTTCAGGGATGCTCTTCCGTACTGGACCTACAACACATAAACTGCTAGCCGGAGACGACTCAACAGTAATACGACCTGTCGGAATCTGCGTAAGCTCACGAGCTACATCCTTGAAATCAAGAATGCCTCCATTTTTGCACTTCGAAAGCATTCGTGCCGCTTCTTGCTTTGTCATCTTGACTTTCACTCTAATCATCCCTCTTTTCCCATCTTCTAACTCCTCCTTGATCAGTGGTTCCGAATTTTCATAGCAAGTGCAACTGCCATTAACTTTTTGCTTCCTCGAGAAGGGCTTCTTACTAATTAACTCATCTATGTATACAACATCTTTTACGTAGGGTTTCCTAAGTTCTAGCATGTCATCTATTGGTTTGATGTTATTGAAGAAAGAAAGCAAAGAGTTCAACATTGTTGAGAGAGAGAGAGAGAGAGAGAGAGAGAGAGAGAGAGAGAGAGAGAGAGGAGTTACGCAACATGTTAGGGTTTGGAAGGTGTATATATAGAGATTAGAGAAGCTATATAACGTAGTTAGAGAGACTACTGGCATATGGAGTGTTAATTGGGTAAAGATGTGGTGCAGACATGTTAAATCGCCTGGCTGGTCAAAAACTTGTACGAGTGGATGGACGAAAGGTGTACAAGTCTCTGAATTGACCTGTAGTTTGCGCTTGGTAGACTGTCTTTATCACTAAGGGGACCCCGAAGTATAAGCAAAACTAATGTTGAACAAGAAATCAGAACATAATTTTGGAATTGGTCATTACTCGTCGAATGTGTAATGCAAGTAAACTGGTAACACTTCGTGAAAGTGTTATTATCAACTGAAAATTTCTCCTACGTTACTAATGCTCATTCATTTTTGTTCTCATTTATTAGTCTCGTTTATAATTGCATTTTTAAAACTAAACTCTGATTCCGATATAAAAGATTAATAGTAAAAATGGCGTCGTTTTAAAAATACATACATTAAAAGAAAAACTAATGAAAAAAGCTTGAAAATTTTGAGTTTTAATCAAAATGACAAAAATGTGTTGTAAGTGAATAATATCAGGAATGACTTTTTAAAGTAAAAATGTCATTTTTCGTTAAAGTGAATAGTACCGAAAATGTTTCGTTAAAACTCCATGCATTAAATCATCTAAGAAAAATCCTATGAAACCACAGTGAGTTGGAGAAATTCTGTAGCTAGTGCAGAGGAAAATATGATATATATATTTTCTCCAACATAAGAGCAACTTGCAGTGATAAAAAAAAAATTATATTATTAATTTTTATAAAATCATGCACAAAAGCTATATTGTAGAAATTTCAAAGCCAAATTAATTGAAATAATTTATGTCAGTGCCTTTCATGTGCCCCATGAAAGAAGGCAATATTAACACTCAAAAGTTTAGTCACCTAAAAGAAGTACATAATTGGTCATCGTGTGTTATCTGCAATTCTGACCGATTATACGCACTTTTGATAGTCTTACAACTAATGATGCATGAGGCTAACTTGACTTCTTGTCATGATCAGTACTCAACTTGATCAAAGGGCAGGGCCGGCCCAGGCCCAGTGCAAGCAGGGCAACCGTCCGGGACCCAAAAATATTGGGGCACCAAAATTATTAGGGTGGTATATTTATATATGTTTTCATAAGAGTATAAATTTATAAAATTTGGTTCAATGACACAGAAATTTAAGTAGAAGAGGTGGTTTAGTCATTTGAAAAAAATGAGAGGTCTTGAGTTCAAAACACCACATGTGCTTATTTACTTTCTAATTTTTACAAATTTCTTTTCATAAGAGTATAAATTTATAAAATTTGGTTAAATGATCAAGAAGTTTAATTAGAAGCAATGATTTTTGTTGTTTAAAATTAGCAAGAGGTCCTAAGTTCGAAACGCTATGGGCATGTTTATTTTTTTCAATTTTAACAAATTTTTGTTTGGTTGTTAATTTATTTTTAGTTACTAGCTAGTAGTAGCTATGTATGTTGTTATTTTTAAATATTCGTTTCAATTCAAGTCTAATCTTCAACAATGAGTAATACGTAGACCAAATTTGTAGCGCAAATTTGTAAATTATATGACGTGTTATCAAAATATTTAATTTAATGCTCATTCATTATTAATACATATCAATTAAAGACTCGAAAACATCATTATTTTTTTAGTCCCATATTGACAAGGTTAGTAAATAAGAAAAAACACCTCATGATTTATACAAAAACACTTTCAAAGTTCAAATGAAAAACAAAACTCATCATCTATCTACTTATAAGCTCAGAGTTGTTTGGTTTTCTTCTCTCAATACAAAATAAATTAGTCATTTTGTGTTTCTAAATTATTGAGTTTGAAGTGCTTTTCTAAGTATAATTTTATCAACGTCTTACGTGTGAAAATAAATAATTTTCTTATATGAAGTTATGGCACTTTTTTTGGCTTCGCCCCGGGCCTCAAAAATCTCTGGACCGGCCCTGGGGGCAGGGCGACGTTGAACATGATAAACGAGGTTTGTTCGAATCACTCAAATTACAGGCCCTAAATTTTATTCGACACGAAAAGTAAAAGATATCTAATCTAATATTACTGGAAAACTCTCCAGTTCTTCAAATAATTATATCTGTTTTTTAGGTTTTATTAAGAGAAGTAAAGAGGGAGAATCGAATTCCTGCTGAGCATAAGTACTCTACCATATGTTAAAGTTGATCACGATATATAGAATATGTTAACAAACAACAACAGCTATAGTTAATTTATATTTTCACGAATCATTACAACTAAATCTCAGTATGCCTGAATAGGGTTTTTTTCTTTTACAAATTATGGGGTTTTTACAAGAGAATACATTCACAATAGAGAAACGCTACATTACAATGACACAACTTAAATATTGAACTTATCACAAATTTACACTGTCCTCGCATCCACATCATTAAGAGGAAAATGCAGATAGACTGCAGGTTTCAATCACTTAAGCCTCATGGAATCAAGGTCTAATAGAAGAATCGTTAAATAAGACTAATTCAATCACATAACCTATACACTGCCAAATTAAGCAGAAGAAATTTCCTCTCGTGCTCTCATATTATAAAGATTGTGATTGGGAGACAAACTACATTAATATCAATATCAATAGCAACATTCTACCAAAGAGGATTGTTTCCTATTTTGATGTAGATTCCCTCTTTAATTGGAAATTATATCCTTCTAGGAAAGGGAAATAAATTATTTCTAAAGTCTATTTAAGTCTACCTTAAGTAGATTATTAAATCAACTTCAGAGAGCAATTTATTCTACCCTACAAGAGAAAGAAAGCTAGAGGATATGTGTTCCCCCTCCCCTAGCAATCTTCTACACTTGCCCATGCAAAGGGCCGTCTTTCGTTGTCTTCTTTGTCTTCACGCCGCACCAAGGTAAGAAAAAATTAATTTTTCCTCGTCTTCGTAATTTTTGGGAGCCTCGGGGCTTGAAATTTGGCTCGACAGGGATCGAGAAGGTGTGAAAAGTGGCTTGGAGAAGCCATGGCACTGTTGTCGTGGGTAGCATGGTGCTATAGTGGCTCAGCTTGGGCCAAGGGCTAGCGGCAAGCCTAGGGCTTCGGCGCGTGGCTAGCTTGGGCCAGGATGTTAGGTGCTAGGGCGACTGGGCCTGGCATGGGCCAAGTTGGTGATGGGCCGAAGCAGGCTTCCTTTCCTCTCTCTTTTTTTTTTTTGCTGGGCTCGAGCCCGTGCATGAGAAGAGAGAGAAAATGGCAGAGAGTTGTTGGGCCTACGGGTCGCTAGGCTAGGCCCGCTTGAATAGGCTAAGGGGCCCTTGCTTTTGATTTGGGTCGAGAAACCTATTGGGCTTAGTAGAGTGGTGCGGTCCAGGCCGTAAGGCCTGGCGCTGCTGCTGGGTCCTGTGGTCTTAGGCCATAGAGCCTGGTGAGCCGAGCCTACCCATCATTTTTTTTGTGCAACCGTCTAACGAATTTTCCTTGCATCTTTTTAGAATTTCTTCGAGCATGTCTTCCTCGAGCCACAAAATTGATGATGGTGTGTCGCCATTGTATCATCAAGGCGGGTCTTTGAGTAAGGTAGGCTATTTCAAGGCTGCTCACTTCAAAATTAGCTCCGATGACTCATTTAGAGACTTTCATAAGGCTTATAGGCATGTCATTTCGTCGAGGGTGCGTGTGAAGCGTGTCAAGGATAGTAGCAGCGCGAGCCATGTAGTAGGGCTCGGAGAGCCATCAAATTTCACCCCTACTACCTTGTGTTGGGATTTACTTTTTCCATGCCACGTTTCATCCAATATGTGCTTTGCTCCATGAAGTGTGCCCCCACTCAATGTTCTCCGAATACGGTTCGTGTGATGGTAAGGTTCCTCAATCTAAGCCAATTCTTTGACCTGGATCTAACTGTCAATGAATTCTGGTACTTTTTGGACATAGGCCATATCAAGGGAGTTTGGCAGCTATATGTTATTTGATCACTCGAGCATGGGATATCATGATTGGGCCAAAGAGACTTTGGAGATAAGTGGAGAGTGAGGGTCTGATTCTTCCCCTGAGTTACATGTTCCGACTGTTTTCATCACCGGTAAGTAGACTGCTTAGTCTCTAGGCTGCCTTTTGATTTACTGATTATCCTCATCTGCTTATGTAGATTCGAAATTCAGCTCAACTCCTAAGACTTCTCTCGATATGAAGAATGTGCATGTTGCACTAGGTATCTCTTCTGAGTACCGTGTGTGGCATTGGCTACTTAGTCTTCTTCGCCGGGAGAAAGATGGGCTGCCCCCGAGAGAAGAGATAAAGCGGATCAAGGTGGAGGCACTAGCTTGTCTGATCGTCGTTGTGGAGCCCGCTGCAAGTGAATGTGGGAAAAAGAAATCTTCCCTGCCTGCTTAAGATATGTCGGCTGAGAAAAAGCCAAAGACTTCTTCCGCTGCTCGCGAGGGTTTGCCAGCTACCCCCAAGCTTGTGATTAACTTGACTTCATCCAAGGGCGAGAAAGATGAGGCTGCTAGATCTGCGCCAGTTAGGGGTGGTTCGGTATGGGATCCCATACCGAAACCCTTGTCCCGATTCCCAAACCTAAATTTTCGGGAATCCCAATTTCAATCCCGATCCCAAACCAAATTTTCGGGAATCCCAATTTTTGGGAATCCCGAAATAGTTTCGGGATTTCGGGAAAATCGGGAATCCCAAAATAGTTTTGGGCTTTTGGACTAAAATTTGATATAGTATTTGGGCTGCCAATCTGTTGAATATAACCATATAAACACAAATCTTTTCTTTGTTTTTGTTTTTTAAGGAGAAATTTTGCTAACTAACTAAAACATGAAATGACATGGAGTTCTCAACGAATAAAACCATAACACAAATATGTGCAGTGTGCAATGTGCAATGTGCCAATCTGCCCAATCTGTGCAGTGTGCACAAATCTGTGCACAATGACAATAGCGCAAATCTGTGCACAATAACAATAGCATAAATCTGCCTTCAATTTCTACTACAAATGCCAATAAAAATAAATTAACAAATCCAAAAGCAAAAAAATTAGTTACAAGCCAAGGTTTTAAAATAAATAAAGTAACAAACCCAAAAGAAATACGAGCCAAAGTTTCAATAATTAAGTTACAAACCAAAAGCCAAAAAGCAAAGCTTAAAGTTTATGAAGATTGTTGGGGTGAGAGAGAGCAGATATGTACGTACCAAAAGCACCTTGTTCAGATGACCTGCATTGGAAAAAGAAAAGTAATAAGAATTTTGTACCCACAAATACATCAATCCTTACAATGATGATTAAAACAAACAAAACATGACATAATACAAGGTTACAAGCAATTCAGCATATATCAGTAAGAATGTAAACAGATACAATTTGATCAAGAATATGAGGAGCTTGTAACTGAAGTGATCTTATTTAGTCTTTTATTCGACATTATAAGTTCAAAATCAGTGTTTGTACAACTCTTAGCTCTTAAGCAACATGATTAAAATCATGCAGTTTCTTAAGATCAGTTCACTCCACATCGAACTAATAACCCACGTGGAACCTTGGAACCTTGGAACTAAAACACAATAGCACCCTTCCTCTGGTTAGAATGACTGCATTCATGGTATATCTCAACATCACATTAAAACTGGAAAAAAATGTATTCCAGTATTTTGATTATTATTGTAAAATACTGATTAAGAACTTAGTGATGTGTGTCGGGTTGACATGATAGAACTTCTATCTGTGCAGAATCAGAATGATGCAGTTAAGTTTTTTGGTGGCATTACATAATACATTAAAATACTGGATTCCAGTTTCATATTAAGTACACCTTTGTGAGCATTTTGGTTCTTAATAATCTAATTTCTCAATAATGGATGACTATCCATTATTGGCTCGCTCTTTTGAGATGCTGCCAAGATCTCAAAAAAAATATGTCCACTTTTGTGTTGATTTTGTACTTTCGTTAAGACAATTTGAGACAAGAAAAATTCTAAGACTCAAACCATAAAAACAAAAACCTCAAAAATTTAGGGGACAAATGTGAGATCAAACCTAATTATTCTTGTAATCTTTGAATTCAACATTATAGAGATACAGTAGGCACACCCTTTACATGCCCTCCCTCCATTTATGACTAAATCCCAAAACCAAAACAGGTCAACATAAGTCAATTCAATTCCCAAATAAACTAATTACGACCCCGTCGCTCTGGCTTCACTTTATGATTTATATGTAAGAAAATTGACTATAATTCATAGACAATGTATATCCAGGAATAGTCACAGCTCGGAAAGAGACAAGCGATTAGATACAAATTACAATTATTCACAAGACACTTACTGTGGCAGCCGCAACAACCTGGTAAGGGTAATCTTGCTTTGATGAGTGTCCCCTTCTTGAGGACAGATATCACTCAGGCTCCTTAGCCGCACTTCAAATTTATATTGCTTGCTTGAACATCCCTACAAAAAGAAAGCTAAATCACTACTTGCATGGTTGCACCAACAAGAATACAGAACTAGTAAGGGAAGATTCAAAGATGCAGTGCATAGAAAGGGAGGCTCTCTGTCACCTGCATAAGTTAATCTTCAAACAATTGACGTATATAAACATATGAAACCAGTAAGGGAAGATTCAAGATTGAAATTAGATTCCAAAACCTAAATTAAATTTCAAAAGGAAGACATAAATTAGATTTCAAAACACTAAATTAATTACCCGAGAGAGAGAGATCGCGGTGGTGGAGAGTCAGAGACGAGGGCTCGGTGTGGTGGTACGCCGGTGGCTGGCCGGAATTCAACACAGACAGTCAGATCAGAGATGAGGGCTCGGTGAGGGAGGGCTGCGCTTCGAGTTCGATTGGATGGAACAAATGAACGGAAGTGAAATCTGAAATGGGATCTGACCTAGAAACAAATGAACAGCACAGATTAAAGCTAAAACAATGAACGGTTGGAAATAATTCTCTTATAATTAAAAAATAATATATATATATATAATTTTTTTTTCGGTTCGGTATGGGAATACCGAAAAATGGAAATGCAAAACCGAATCCCATACCGAAAATTTCGGTTGGTTAAATTACATACCAAAAATTTCGGGAATTTTGGTTTGGGATTTTTTTGGTTTGGGATCGGGATTTTTTTTGTTTGGTTTTGGGATTTTTGGGATTTTTTTTCCAGCCCTAGCACCGGTGACGCCTGCTGTTCTAAAGGTGGCTAGTTTGATTGCTGATAGGATTGCTCAGCGTAGAAGTTCCGTCGTGCCCCCAGTGTTGAAATTTGTGCCCAAAAGTCCGTCGGGGGCTAAGTCTGGTTCATCTTTGGAGAGACTTGCTACTATGAAAAGTGATAAGGTGGACTCTGCTGCTAAAGTGGTGCCAAAACCCAGTCCCCTCGTTGCTGAGACTAATTTGCTTGCTGAGAAAATAGAGACTACTCGTGTGGGCAGTTGTGAGAAATCCACCAAGCCTATTTCCAGGGAAGCTGCTGAGATTTTCGCGCTCTTGAAACCAGATCTGCTTGAAGACATGGATACGTATGCCAAGTTTGTTGATGGCGTTAAAGCAGTTGTCTGCCCAAATTCCTTTGCGAAGCATACGATTGAGTATAGGATGACTGTTCTTTTGCTATGATGCAAAAAACAACGATTCTAGCAGCTGAGTCTATGCTCATTGACCAATAAGAAACCAAGGCTACCAAGGGGGTGGCAAAGACTATGGTAGCCGAAGTCTAATCCTCGGCCAAAAAGATCAAGAGGTTGGAATCTGAGCTTGTTGCTTTGAAATCTGCCCTCACTTCTCTGCAGCTTGAGACTACTCGCTAAGAGATCTGAATTTGAAGACTAGGCTTGACGCGATCCAAGTTAAGTATGAAAGTGTAGAGAATGAGATTGGATGTTACATACCTCAGATTCAAGATCTTGAGTGTGCCGTCTCTGAGCTTTGTTCCGCTCTGCTGCTTACGCAAAGGATGAAGAGCTGATTGCTGCTTATAATCAAGTGATCCACTTCAAGAAAGTCATTGATAGGCTTGAACCCCAAGTGTTGGAACTCCAAGGTGCTTTGAAAATCAACAAAAGTCTAAAGAAAGAAGTGGAGGAGCTGCAGCATGCTAGTGTTGGTCTGCTCGAGGAGAACGAGCAGTTGAAGGGCGAGAAGGCTGGGCTCAAGGCTTCGCTTGCTCAGAGTCAAGCCAATTTCTACAAGTTGGGTCATGTATATCATCTCTTCGGTACGCCGTCTGACTTTGAGTTTGCTGGGAAGGACTTCGAGAACTTCTCTATGTCTCCGGAAAACTTGCTTGTCTTTACTTTTGAGGCTTCCATTGGTGAAGTAGTCGGAGAATTTGGTGCCCAAGCTGGGGCAGCCGAGGGTGAAGCGCCGAATGATGTCGCTGCTGAGAGTGTCGCGGCTGTTGAAGGTGTGGCGACCGAGAATCTTGGGATGTCCAAGCTGCTAAAGAGTAGTTTTCTATATAGCCTTTAAGATTTTCTTTGTTTTCCTTGTTGCTTTTTTCTTTGCTTGAACTCATTCGGTCTTTGCTAGTTGTTTATCAATTTTGCTAGAAAATTTAATAAACTTGTTTCCCTCGTTTTTCTTCATCTTCGTGTGGTGACCGAGTAGTCGTGGGATGTCCAAGCGGCAAGCGTGCTACTTTTCTATAAGCGGGCAGGCATGCGTAGCCTATGCAGCCGTAGGTGTTGGTGTAGAACTTTTGCAAAGTTGTTAGCCATAGGTCGACAGCCGGACGCCTTACTTACAGAAGCAGACTAGTCCGCGTGACCATTTGGTTGTTAACCTTGGCTTTCTTCAATCCTTTGACATGTGTGGCCTGCATCACAACATACTTTATTTAACCAATTCCGTAGGTTGCGTAGTAAGTATCACAACACTTTAGGAATTGGTGTAGATCATTATATGCTTTGGCAGAAATAAAGCTTATCGACTGCGTAGCATGTCGGCAGTGGATGAAGCTTCGTATATGCGCGCTAACTTGTTTAATCTTTCACAAAAACATGCGGTTGTATAAGTTTAACGTGACTTACTGCTCAAAGGGCAAGCCATAGGCAGTCTTATGGAAACCGTAGGCTACCATAGTGCACTCGGTAGCAGCTTTAGGGTTTCAGGGTAGCCATCCATAGGGCGTACTGCTTAATGTGCCTCATTCGTCTCTGAGGCCCGGTTCCTTGCATATTAGGCCAAGAGACCCAAAATCCTTCAGTTAGCTAAGCCTTGAAAAAGACCATTGTGGCTACTTTTAAGAATCCCGGTGCAAGCCATCGTGTACATGATTATACTAGAGCAGCTAAAGTTTATCATCCTGCCTTGAAGAGCAGGCCCATGTAGGTGTCGAGGAATTGGTTTACCCTTTCACACTGGAGAGCATGGTTGTTCCATTGGGGGCGCAATTCTTACGATGAGTCCTTAAGAAGGGCACGGTCTTCTTTTGAAATGCAGGAATGATCAGTTGTTGTAAACATGTAGTTGAGCAAAGTTGTAAATTACTTCTGAATTCCTCATTGAAACACAAGTGAAACAAACAAAAACTTAGCTGTAGAGTATAGACTGCATAATAACTGGATAATCTTCGGCTCACGAGGTGGTGCCCGTGAGGTGCTTGAGTCTTCAGGCTTTGATGTAGCAAGAGGTCACACATAGTACTTCCTCAGATTGTAGGCGTTCCACTGCTTTTCAATCTATTTGTCATTCATGGTGGTGAAGGTGTAACTACCTTTTTCCTCTTACTTTGTTAATCTTGTACGGATCTTCCCAGATATGATCCATCTTTTTGGAACCTTATCTGCGGGTAGTGATGAAGGTTTTTCTTAGGACTAGATCTTCGGCCTGGAACTGCCGGATCTTGGCCCTTTTGTTGTAGTTGGAGATGAGCTACTGCTGGTAGGCTGCGATGCGGGTGATGGTCTACTCGCGTTTCTCCTATGCCAAATCTAAGCTTGTGGTCATCTCCTTACTATTCTGCTTAATGCTTGGTAGTAGAGTGCTGATACTCGGCACGATGACATTGGGAGAAATGATTGCTTCTGAACCAAATGCTAAAGAGAAATGAGTCTCACTAGTTGCTCGTCGTTTAGTTGTGCAACACGCCCATAGACATCCGGGGAATTCATCTGGCCACTTTCCATTCTTGTCGAAGAGGGATTTCTTAAGGCAATCAAGAATCGTCTTGTTGGATGCTTCGGCCTGCCCATTTTCTTAAGGATACCTAGGCATGGACATGGGTTGCTTGATGCTATATTTTTGGAAGAATTTCGCCAAATATTTGCCTACGAATTACGGGCCTTTGTCTGTGACGATGGATTGAGGGATGTCGAATCGACAAATGATGTTCCTCCATATGAAGCGCTCTTTGTCTGTTTGAGTTGTGGTTGTCATGGGCTTTGCTTTTACCTATTTGGTGAAGTAATCGATTACCACGATCATCATACCTCTGCCTCCAGTAGCGGGCGGCATTGGCCCTACCAAGTCGATCGCCCACTGCATGAATGGCCAATGACTCGTCTATGGGTGTAGTTCGCTGGCAAGAAGCCCTGGTACTAGCTTGTAGCGTTGGCAGCAATCGCACTTTTGT
Organism: Malus fusca; assembly: GCA_035220775.1. Classification (NCBI taxonomy): domain Eukaryota; kingdom Viridiplantae; phylum Streptophyta; class Magnoliopsida; order Rosales; family Rosaceae; genus Malus; species Malus fusca. The sequence goes on from CM069064.1 coordinate 26,906,315, forward strand.
ACTAACTCCTTAGTGTCTTGATACATGATAGGCCAGTAGTAGCCTACGTTAAGAGCCTTATGTGCCAAGGATCGACCTCCGGAGTGATTTCTACAAACACCTTCATGGATTGAACTTAGAACCTTTAAGTCGTCGGGATGTGCTAAGTAGCGGAGGTGTGGTCCAGTGTAAGATCTTCGGACGAGAATATTGTTCCACATGTAGTAATGTGCTGCCTTTATTTGGAGCTTTCTAGACTCCAATCTTTTCGCGGAGAGTGTGCCATTAACCAGGTAGTCTATAATGGAATCTTACCAGCTTGGAGTTGTACTAACCTGTGACACCTCGGTTGCTGGCTCTACCTCTATGCTTGGCTTGTCTAGATACTTCACTGGTATAGAACGTTTGATTTGGTGGTTGAGGGCGGAACCTAAGCCGGCTAGCGCGTCCGTGTGGGCGTTATCTGCCGTGAAACTTGAATGAGGGTGTAAGTCTGAAATGTCTCTAGTTGTTTTCATACCTTCTCTAGGTATTACGCCATCTTTGGATGTTTTTCTGTGTACTCCCCAATAGTCTAGCTGGTGATTAGCTGGGAATCATAATGAATTGCGAACTTTTTCACCGTCAAATCTTTTGCCATTTGAAGGCCTGCTAGTAGGGTTTCATACTCTGCTTCAATGTTAGATGTTTTAAAGCCTAGAGTGATCGCTTGTTAGAGCATCGAACAGTTTGGGGTAACAATAATCACGCCTATTCCTAAGCCCTTATAGTTGGATGCGCCATCAACATGCAAATGTCAGAAGTCTCCATTGGGTGGAGCAGGCGCGGCTAAAGCGTGCTCAGCTGCTTCTAGGGCGTCGTTGGGCCTTTCTATTACGTCGCCTAGGCTAGGCACGAATTTTGCTATGAAGTCTGCCAAGGCTTGGACCTTTATCGTCGTGCAGGGCCGGAAAACTAAACCATATTGGCCAAGTTCCAATGCCCATTTCATTACTCGTTAAGAAGTGTCTGGACCATGTAGGATTGATCGTAGAAGATACTGAGTCATGACGATGACTGTGTGAGCTTGAAAATATGGTCTGAGCTTCCGAGCCGCAACAACTAGCGCCAAAATTAATTTCTCAATCTTCGAGTATCTAGTTTTCGCATCGAGAAAAGCTTTAGAAGTGTAGAATACCAGCAGTTGGGCCTCCAGCTCTTCTGGTATGAAGGTAAAGCTCATTGCTACTTCCGAGACTGCCAAGTAAATGTATAAGTTCTTCACTGCTTCCAGCTTTGATAGTAAGGGAGGTGATGTGAGATACTTCTTCAGGTTTTGGAAAGCTCTTTCGCACTCATCATCTTATTTGTCTCATTGTGCCCTCTTGATAGCTTTGAAAAAAGGCTTACATCGATCGGTGGACCGCAAGAGAAAGCGGTTGAGGGCGACTACTCGTCTAGTCAAGCTTTGGTTCTCCTTCAAAGTAGTTGGAGATTTCATTTCTAGGATTGCTCAAATTTGCTTAGGATGTGCCTTGATTCCTCGTTAGGTTACTAGGTACCTTAAGAATCTGCCTAAAGATATCTAAATATGCATTTAGTGGGATTGAACTTCATATTGTACTTTCTAAGGATGTCTAAAGTTTTCGCCAAGTTGCATATGTAGTTTGACCGCTGCTTCCCCTTCATCGTGATGTCGTCGACGTAGACCTCCATGGTTACTCCAATTTGCTTCTTGAACATCATATTTACCAATCTTTGGTAAGTGGCTCCCTCGTTCTTGAGGCCAAAAGGCATGACCTTATAGCAGTAGCTGTCTCGCTTGATCACGACTGCGGTTTTCTCCTTGTCGGGCTCGTACATGGCTATTTGGTTGTAGCCAAATTATGTGTCCAAGAAACTGAGAGGGTAGTTCCCAAAAGTTAAATCTACTAGCAGATCGATTCGGGGAACTGGATAAGGTCGGTGTAGTCTACGCAAACGTTCCATTTACCCTTCTCTTTCTTCATTACTAGCACGACGTTGGCAAGCCATGCTGAGTTCGCCACTTCTTCTATGAACCCGGCCACCAATAACTTGTCAATTTCTACCTCGATGATCGCCACTCGCTCGGGTGCAAAATGTCTTCTTTTTTGGATCATCGATTTGGCAGTGGGGTCGACGTACAGCTTGTGGCAAGCTATCTTGGGGTCGATGCCAGGCATGTCGAAAGGTGACCACGCAAAGACATCATGATTTTCCCTAAGGAAAATATGAGTTCCTCATTTTCTTTCGAGCTTAGATATGAGCCAATTATAGCAGTCTTCTCCGGTTGCTGGGTATCAAGAATGATGTGCTTGGTGTCCTTTTCGGGTTTCCATCTCGTCGCCTTTGCTAGCACGTGGGTTTGGACACCAGCTTCCTGATATGCTTGTTGTAATTGCTATTTGGTAGCTTTGTTGTCTCTTTGGACCTCAGTAGCCTCTACAGGGGTAAATGTCTTCTTTTTTTACTCCTTCAGTATTTGCATAGTGCATCATCGAGATGCGGCCTGGTCAGACTTGATTTCTCCGACTCCTTCTCTTAGGATGCCGAATCGGATTTTTTGATACTTGACGGAAGTGCGATGTCCAGCTTTATTAGCGACGGTCTCCCTAGAATCTCATTGTAGGGAAACGAGTCACTTACTATCGTGAACGTCTACTTTGAGACAACTGGCGGTGTTTTCACGTCAAGTGTGATGTGGCCAATGGCAATCGAGACGTGTCCGTTAAATTTGGTGAATACCTTCGCTTGACGTATGATTGTGCTTTCCATGCCCATATTCTAAATTACTAAGAGCTGAAACAGGTTGATTGCATTTCCGTTATCAACCATCATCTTGTCGACTACAGCGTGGGCTAGTTGGAGAGATACCACCAGTTTGTCGTCGTGCGGGAAGTCGACATCTTCGACATCCTGCTGGTGAAGCCAACGACAAGTCCAGGTTGGGTGTTAACTACCTAGACTTGCGAGACCAGTATATTCTTCTTCTTAAAATTGATGGTGGCTCCCAAGTGCTCAGATTCGGCGAAGATGCTGTTAATCTGAATCGTCTTGTTGGGCGGCTCTTCGTCGACATCTGCGTTCCTTCTAGGTTACGCAGCCAGCTTGTCCAAGTATTTGTCGACCTTGCCTTCCTTCACGAGCTTCTCTAGGTAATTCTTCCAAGTGTAGCAGTTGTCAGTTGTGTGACCGAGGTCTCGATGGAATGCGCAGTACTTCGAGTGGTCCAACTTGGAAGTATCTCCCTTTGATTATTTCGGCAGTTTGGACTAAGGTTCACTCTTGATGTCACGAAGGATTTGGTGGATCGGGATCAAGAACTTAGAGTAGTTCTTGGTCGTCAGGCCTTCTTTAGTCGGGGATCGATCCCTATGCTTGGCCTCCTGCCTGCTTTTGTTGTTGTACCGTTTTCCGTCCTCCTTCTTTTAAGCTATTGCCGACTCTTTTCGAGGTTGCTCGGGTGCCTTGTCTGCTCGCGTAGCCTCATCCCAAAGTGCATACTTCTCTGCCAGAGCGAAAAAGTCTGCCAGAGTTAAATCTTCTTTCATGATCAATTTTCCAAACAGCAGGTAGTCTGCTGGGAGTCCTTTTTGGAATGCTGCACTTGCTATCGAGTCAACACATCCGACTATCTTCACCTTCTCTTCTGTAAACCTATTCACATAGTGCGGAGCGACTCCTTTGGACTTTTCTTCTCATTGAACAAATGGTTGGACTTATTCTTGATCAAGCGGTAAGATGAGTATTCTTTAGTGATAACCAAGGAAAACTCATCAAAACTGCAGATGGATTGTGGCGGTAGGGTGTGGAACCAATCTTACACCTCGCATTGCAAAGTGGTTGAGAATATCTTGCATATAAAGGCATTGTTGTTCCAATAAATGACCATCGTGCTTCGGTAGTGCTTCAAGTGTCTCTCCGAATCTCCATCTCCTTTAAAAGATGTGAAATATGGCATGCTAAATTTGCGTAAGGCTCTGCCTGCTCGATCTCGTCTGTGAATGATGACCTACTCATGTTGGTCATGCCCCGTTGTAGTGCCTCATCAGTAACCTCGTTGCATTGGAAGTCACGCAATCACTCGGTCAAGAGTCTATCTACTTCTTCCTGAATTTTCCTTTGTTGGGGGTAGCGGAGCTCTCGGCTGCCTCCGGTCTTGACCTGCTGGTCTAGGCTGCTCTTCTATGTGCTCGATTCGTCTATGCCACGGTTGTGGTGCGTGTGGCACATCCCTAACAGGCGAGTGGATTCCTCGCAGGCTGCCGGTTGAACTTGACCCGGATTGAGTGACTGCTTCCCTCCGTCTGTCATGCTACCTACTTTGATGTGAGGTGGAAGATGCTATTTGCGAGCCTAGCCGCGAATGAACATTTCGCCTGGAAAGTTGCTCATGTTGATTCTCGGAGTGTGGTCCCAACCATGAGTGTATGCTCCTCCGTGGGCCTAACCGAGAATGCACACTCCTCCGCGCACTAAGACGAGAGTATACGCCATCTCGGGGGCCCAATCGGGAGTGTACACAGCCGAAACGCTCGACTTGTGGCTAGTCAAATGGCTGCTTGCTGGACGGTGCTGGAGAGGTTCTTCGTCTTCCCTTGTCCTACTTCGAGACACCTCATCAAGGGCATGTTGCATCTCGATGCGTTGCAAGAGCTAATTCACCAAGGTAGTCTGTTGTGCGAGGGTGTTCGTCAACTCTATGACTTGTCGAGACAAGTGTTGTTCACCATTTGGGTTGGAAGAGCTTGGACGAAATACGTCTCCTTAAGTAGTGGAGGTATGGTAGACTCCAAGCGTCATATTTGAGTTGGGAAATGTCAAATTCGTGAAGAAATGTCGTGAAAATGCCCCGATTTGGGCTGCTTGGGACACCACGGGAGTGGGCTGCTCCACGTGCGACACGCGTAGGAGTTGGGCTTGGTCTCGGGCCCGTGTGGTTTGAAGTGGCGCGGGGTGCTTGGCTGCTTTTGGCGCAACTTGGGCTGGCGTGCCTTAGGCCATGCAGTTCGGTGGGATTTCAACCCTAAACCGGAACCGAAACCTTAAAATATCAATGATTCGGTTCGGTACGGTTCCACTTAAATTTATAGCTAGAACCGTACGGTTCGGTCTACACCGGTTTCGATTCTGTTCTTGCTGGTTTACGATTCCGAATACTAAATTATTTGAACACCAAATCATCATGCACTCAAATACATCTTCTAAAGTAGCATTCAAATACACCAAATCATCATAAATTATTTGTATCTTGTCATTCGCATACATATTGAAATTGATCCACAAACTGATCCCCAAACAGCATCAATTTGAAATCCACATAAGCAAAGCCGTATAAAACCCGAATACAAAACTTAGAGCAGATTCTAACAATAAAACTAAAAAATAACACTCACATAGCAAATGAAGAAAGATCAGTTGAGAAGTCACACGACTCGGTACATGGAAGCCTCCAAATGACCTGATTGCATCAAGTAACCCACACAAAAAATATCCCAGATACCCGGGTCAAAAAATTGCATAACAAGATACAAATCACTAAACAAAATAGCAACAAATCCAACATCAGTGACCATTCAAGTGTTTTTGAATTACAAATTACAAGCATTAGATCTATCAAAAACACAAATTAGTACAATTAATTACTAAATTATTTATATGCAAGTTTAAAGAGAGAAATACTCCAAAATAATCTGAAACAAAAGAACCCAACACTTAAAAACCTATCAGTTCTTATAATCCCAAAACAATTCCACATATTCATCCACATCTCGCATGAACAAATGCAGGTTTAATTTAACTTCATTTCATTTTTTTTTTTTTGGATTAGAGAGTACAACATATCTGATTAACAATTATAACAAAAATTAGAGGTTGGTCCAAAGATATCTCGAAACAGGTGGAGTTGTGGCGAGTCCACAACAAGTCTGTGCTGCGGGAGTAGGAGTTGTGGGTGAACCAAATCTTAATTCAGGTATCAAAAAACTGAAACAATCGAAATCAACCCAACAATATGGAACCAAAAAAAAAGGAACAAATCATGTTACGTACCTTTACTCATGACAATGGCAAGGAACCCATCTGCAAGACAAGAGTCACATAACTCAATTAGACAGTGTTAATCACACATATATAGTGCAGGTAAAAGAGAATGGAAAACCAGTGGAACTCAACCATATTCCTAATCTCAAATATGAGAAATGATAGAGAAAATACCAAGGAGGGAGGACGGATGACAAAGAGTCGTGAGCTATCACGAAAGAGGGATGATAAGGGTCGTTGCAGAGAGCTGAGGTTGTGGGCTGCCTGAGGAATCGCTGATATTTTTGGATGAGATGAGGGTCGGCTGTGTGAAATAAAGGAATGAGAATGTGAGGGGTGAGGCCGTGTGAGAGAGGTGGGGGTGAGGCTGTGTGAGAGATGTGAGGGTGAGGCCGTGTGAGCCCTAATTGGGATCACCTACTTTGCAACGTAGTGAACCTAATTTTTCAACCTATTATACCATGACATGTGTGTATATATATAATTTATTTATTTATTATTAATAAAACAGTTCGGTTCAGTTCCGACCGGTTCTTGTTCATTCGAAACGGAACCAGAATCGGTTTGAATGGTCTGGTTCGGTTTTTGACTCAAAGTTGACTTTTCCGGTCAACAAGGTTATTTTCAATTTTTTTTCATACGGTTTTGCGGTTTTGTTGTTTTTATGCCCACTCTTACTTGGGCTTGCGCTGCTGGGGCAGCGGCTTGGGCTGCCCTTGGTGCCTAGGCTTACTGCTCACTGTGAGTTGTAGATTTGCCAATGGTGGCCACGGTGGTGGCTGCTACGGTGGTGCCACTCCACTCGTCGACTCCACTCGTCATCGCGTTAAGCCTCATGGATCGCCGTGGTCCAAATTCTTGAACGTTGGAATTTTCGTTCGTCGTGGTTTTCGAATCTCTTGTCATTGTACTTTTCTTTTACGTTTATTCAAAGAATTTTTGTATAAAAAATTCTAGAAATAAGAACGTACGAAAAATCTACGAATGAAAAAAACTTAGAAACTTTGAATGCGACAGTCTTTTACGAGCGTGTGAATCAAAACTCTAAATGAAAGCACCAATTTGTGGATGCAAGTTTTCACCTTCTTCTTCTTGGACGAAAATGCACCTACAAAACAATTAACACCTAAGATCAAGGCCAAGAGCCTCATGCGCCCACGATGAATGGGGGGGACTTTGGCCGAAAAGTATCCGATGCCAAAGTTAGAATTTGAGAGAGAAAGTGTTTAGAGAATTTTTGGAGAATAATGAACTTAGGTTTTTGGAGAAATGAGGGGCTATATATAGGGGTGTGGCCGGCTCTATTTGGAGAAATAGGGACCCGCCACTTATGGTGGAAATTAGCTCTAATTTCAAGATATTATGTCAAATAATATCTTGCAATCAATTAGGTAATTAATCAATTAATTTTGCAATTATTCCCAATTTGAAAAGAATAATTGGGAGTTACCTTGTGAGTGAAGATTTGATAAGGAGTGATGAGAGGGTTTTAAAAGAATACCATTTTGATCACCTTTGACCTCGATTGAACCGTTATTGTCCGTTGCATGCACGTGCGAGATGTGCCTCAGGGGTAATTTTATCTTTTTAACCCCAAAAATCCACATGTCGCCTCCATAATTTTCTTGGTTATTTTTGGCTCCACATCCACCCCATGAAAGTGATTCAAAGACTTTTTATTCGTATTGTCAGGGAAGTTTAACAAGTACTTTTGGGGTCTTAGTTGGAAAATTTACAACAAAAGACAAGTGGAATTTGCACTTTAATTTCCACTTTGGTTTATCCAAGTTTTGATTGTGTTGTGGGCATGTAATTTGGAAAACTTAGGGCATAAGGGCTCGCAATTTCTTACACGACTTGTTAATCGGACATGAAATGACACGAAAATAACAGGTTATGGGTCAACCCATTAACGAGTTGAGTCATTATCAGGTCACACGTTAAAAACTTGTCAAGATAACCGATATGACACATAAACGACACCAATACGACCCATTTGTCAAGTCTAGACATTAGGCATGCAATTTCTTCCATGACCTATTAACCCGACACGAACGACACAACCCATTAACGAGTCGGGTCGTTATCGCGTCACCTGTTAAGAACTCATTGAGATAACGGGTTTGACACGATATAATCCGCTAAGATAACTAATATGACACAAAAACGACATGAACACAAAAACACGACCCGTTTGCTAGGTTTCAGGACAAGTGGAATTTTGAAAAACCAAGGTTCTAAAATACGCTAAGTGCTAGTCGGGCGGTTGGCTAGGGCCTAGCACCTAGATGGCTAGGCATGACCTAAGCGGATTTAAGTAAATTTATTATATTTCTAGTAAATAAGTGTCTTCTTATACTTAAAATATATATAATTTCATCATAAACTACAAAATAGAATGACATATATATTATGACACAACTACTTAAATATTGAACTTATCACAAATTTATACTGTCCTCGCATCCACATCATTAAGAGAAAAATGCAGATCGACTTTAGGTTTCCATCACTTAAGCCTCATGGAATCAAGGTCTAATAGAAGAATCGTTAAATAAGACTAATTCAATCACGTAACCTATACATTGCCAAATTAAGCAGAGTAAATTTCCACTCGTGCTCTCATATTATAAAGATTGTGATTTGAGAGACAAACTACATTAATATCAATATAAATAGCAACAGTCTACCAAAATCCAATGACTCCACCCCATGAAAGTGATTCAAAGACTTTTTCTTCGTATTTTCACGGAAGTTTAACAAGTACTCTTTGGGTCTTAGTTGGAAAATTTACAGCACAAGACAAAAGGAATTTGCACTTTAATTTCCACTTTGGTTTATCCAAGTTTAATTATGCGGTGGGCATGTAATTTGGAAAATTTAGGGCACAAGGGCTCGCAATTTCTTACACGACTTGTTAATCGGACATGAAATGACACGAAAATAACAAGTTATGGGTCAACCCATTAACAAGTTGAGTCGTTATCGGGTCACACGTTAAAAACCTATCAAGATAACGAGTATGACACATAAACGACACTAATAAGACCCATTTTTCAAGTCTAGACATTAGGCATGCAATTTCTTGCATGACCTATTAACCCGACACGAACGACACAACCAACGAGTCGAATCGTTATTAGGTCACCTGTTAAGAACCCGTTGAGGTAACGGGTTTGACACGATATAATCTGCTAAGATAACGAATATGACACAAAAACGACACGAACACAAAAACACAACTCATTTGCCAGGTTTCAAGACAAGTGGAATTTTGAAAAATCAATGAATGCCAATGACAACAAGTTTCATACGTGCAAAGGTCAAAAATGTGAACGGTGCATGCGGAGTCAGAATTACATGCAAAGCTCTTTTGGAAGGACTTTTAAAATGGCTATAAGCGCTTTTAGTGAAAAATATTTTTGGAACCAATCCTTAGTAAAAATGCAAGTAAATCCTGAAAAAGCACTTAAAGTGCTTCCTAGAAAAAGCACATAATTGATGCTTCTTGCAAAAAGCACTTTAAGTGCTTTTGGAACGCAAAAACATTTTCGGTAAAAGCGGTTTAAGTCATTTTCAAAGCACGCTCAAACGAACTCGTAGACTATTGATTTTCGACTAACTTAGTTAGGTTCCAATGGGTTAAGGCTACGAACTAATTAGTTGGAAACTGAAGCTTATGCCAACCCTTTCTAACTACATTAAACCATGGCCCAAATTTTAACTAGGGATGGCCCTGGCCCAAGGCAGGCTGGGCTACCATCTGAGGCCCAAAAAATCGAAGTGGTGGTTTCTGCTCTTTAAAATTAAAGAATAAGTCTCGGGTCTGAAACATTAGGTGCGTTTATTTACTTTCCAATTTTTTCCACTTTTTACGAATTTCTTTTCATAAGAGTATAAATTTGTAAAATTTGGTCAAATGGTCAAGTAGTTTAACTAGAAGTGCTGGTTTTTGCTTTTTAAATTAACGAGAAGGTCTCGACTCGAAACTCCATGTGCATTTTTTTCCTTTCCAATTTTTACGAAATTCTTTCCATAAGAGTATAAATTTATAAAAGTTGATCAAATGATTAAGAAGTTTAACCAAAAACGGTTGTTTCTGTTTTTTTTTTAAATTAAAAGAGGTCCCGAGTTCGAAATGCTATGTTCATTTTTATTCTTTCCAGTTTTTACGAATTTCTATTTGGTTGTTGATTTATTTTTACCTCGTGTTTGATTATAAGACATTCATTCCAATTCGGTACATTTTGACCAAAAGTCAACTCTTGATCAATGTGGTCAACGAACAGTCAACAATCCTAGGTAATTCAATCTGAAAGATCTGTACGTCGGATTTCCGATTCGTGAATTCGAAGGATCCTCAAATATTACGTATAACCACATACTATAATTTTGTGACTATCTAACGGTCGAATTTTCATCTACTACGAATGCCAATAATCTAAGATTCTTCAATCTGAAAGATCCAAGCACAGGATTTTCCATTCCACAATTTCTTAAAGATCAGTCAATTGATAACTAGCATGCTTATTAAATTTAATGACGATCCAACGGTCGGTTTGGCGTCAATTAAAAAAACCGAATGCCGGTATAATTGCCTCATAATTCGAATAATCAAACCATCATATCAAGTTTCAACAAGCGAACCTTGAATATAGGTTTAGGACATTGAAATTTTCCTAGAAGGACAAAGTCGGCCCACTAGCCATGCTGAGGTTTTTGGCAAACGGAAACTCAATTTTCTGACCAACTTCGATTTATGCCAAATTTGCAGGCAAGTGGATCTAAGTATAAGGAACAATTTTCATACTTGTGATGAAGTCCAAGAATGGATGGAAGATGGCATAGTTTTTCGAGAAAGGTCACGGGTGGTTGGAGGAATCGATGAGCCACAGCGCTGTCGTCGCTGCACAAACGTCCCATCCAAGGCAAGGGTTTTTCTCCAGACATCAATAGTTTCTCAGGGGTGTTGGTGGTAGACAGCATTAACAACAGGACAGCGAGATCGCCGTTCATCTATCCTCCAACTTCGTGTCGTCAATCCACCTTATACGATGGTCAAACGATGTAAACATTGGGTAGGTTTTACTTGGGGTAAGGCAGGGCGTTGACTGGAAGTGGTGGCCAAGATCGGCGCAGTCGAGGATCGCCAAAATTGGCGTCTAAAATCTTGCAGGGTGCGGGTCTAGGTGAGGGAAATCGAGTCGTGGGTTAAAACGAGTCGCAAGAGTCCAGCTGTCTTACACGGGATTGGCTATTGTCCCACTAAATGGGACTTGCTATTTATAGTAGGTCCTTAGATTACTATTTAGGTTTGACTTTCGTTGCTCGTAACTTCTTCGTTATAACTCCAATTCGCAAACAGTTTTCGCCCACGCGTTCATGGAATCGAGCTCTGTTCGAAATATGAAGTGTGACCCCGAAAGGTTTACGGATTTTAAATGATTATTTACGAAAGTTCAAACTTTGTAACTAAATAGTTAAAACTCTAAAATTAATGAAAACAAAAATAAAAATAAAATGACGTAAATACAAAATATGTAATTAAATAATGAAATTAAGGGACGGGATTTCACATAAGCCCTTTACAAAATTCTCGTAGGAACGACCCCATCGATCACTCAAGATACGTGACTCCTGCAATACTCCACTTGGACTTCTAAGTCTTTCAAGTTATAGGAATCATTAAAACATAAAGTTTAACCTAATCTTAAGGGTAGGCAGCACTAGTATAACGTGGGACATAGGTAAGAGAGTATATCTCCGCAGTGCTACTCTGAGTTGTCATAATTTAGTTGTCTCTTTTGAGCCTAGATTTTGGGATCTCCAGTCAACTAGGTTGGGTTTCCACTATGACTACTCTGATTACGAGCTTTTAACTCATTACCCTCGATGATATAACGTACTCTTTAATCAATCTTTTAATAATTGGATCCATTAGGTTGACTGTTTCTTATGGTATGTTATGAAATTATATTTCATTCAAGAGTAATTGTTTTCCCACATTAAATCCTTGATACATATTGACACACCCCGTCCCGAAGGAGGGCATGCTGGCCGTCACGTGAGAGTGACGTAACCATTTACACAGTTCGGAAGCTTTAAAGAATACGATTACTAAGATATAACACCCGAGGGTGAATCCTACTTTTGTGAATTCTGTCAGAACACCGTTGGATTCCTCGTGGCCACCAAAGCTCTGCTAACTGGAACCTGGAGAGGCGCAAAACAAAATTGAGTGGGTCAGTAAAACAAAGTTTTTCAAAAACATATCATTTAAAACATTTCTAACCCCTCGCTGTAAAACCTGTATACTTTCCCAGAAAATAGCATAATAGCATATAGTTTTTCATAGATCTCAAATCATCATCTTTCTTAAAACCAGAGAGTACGCCATGTAAAAACTTTAAAAAGAAATCAGTTTGAATGATGCATCAATGTAACAGGTGAAATGGTGAATTAACCGGAGACCCTGCAGTTGGTCCTGTACGGTTAATTCTATAGCTCAACATTCAATCCAACCGGAGTCACCTCGGTGACCTGTACGGTCTAACTCTGCACGTCACTCGGAACTACATAAGGTAGTCTGTACGATGACAGGTGTATAATTACGCTCTAGTGCTTCTCTCATCAATCATCTGTGCGCATAATCTAAGGTCACCCACCAGTCGGAACCCCTCTAATGGTCTGTACGACTGGCATGTCGGAACCACCTCTAGTGGTCTGTACGACATCCACCTACTTGGATCCAAGACGAGCGTGCGGTGTGGTGAATAATAATATAAGCACTAACACCTAGGGTGCAGGTTATGAGCTTCCAATGCAATTCACATAATAAATCGTATGAATGATGAACTCACCTGACTTACCTGTGCCTCCACAGCACCATGCACATGTATGCATCATATATCAATCATATAATTCATATAACAATTCATATATATATACATGCATCGATTATCAATTCATATCATTCATCACATGCATATCATTCCTATCATGGCATTTCATTCATATCATGCATCTCGTTCATGCATGGCATTTTAGAAACATACTTTCATTAAAAACTCAGTTTCTGGGAAATTCAATAGTATATAGGTAAATACAGAAAATACTGCCCACTCACCTGGAGTTCGCTCAACAACTCCCTAGCACAACACATCGAGGCGTCATGACGATCGGCGCCTAGAACAATAATCAAATCCAACCTCAGAAATCATATCGATAGAATATAACTTATATAAAACACGTCACTACGCAGTTCGATCTGGAAGATCTGCAACTCAGATTTCCAATCCATAACTTCCAGAGGTCCACAATATACCTCTAGGACAACATCCTAAAATTTCATTACCATCCAACGGTCGGATCTCCGTCAATTTCCAAAATCAAGTGACGGTTAACGTTCTATTTTATGAACTTACAACTCTAATTCCGAAAGATCCGTAAATCGGATTCCCGATCCGTAAGTTCCTATAATCCTCAAATATTACGTATTACAACGTATCAAAGTTTGGTGACGATCCAACGGTCGGATAGTCAATTCACATTTTCACCTAACCACGAATCGTAACGAACTTAGGTTCAATTACTCAATTTACGTCCATCAATTATCAAAACTGAACCTAGAACATTAAACACATGCTAAGAATGACATTGGCGGGCCATTGGCCACGCGCCGCCGCACGGGCCGCCGCGGATGGCGGTTGGCCGCCCCGGCTCGCCGGAAAATCTAACTATTTCCAAAAATTACCAAAATTTGCAGATTTGAAGATCTCAATGAGTAGAGTAACTTTCATACATGTGGCCAAGGCCAATTTGGCCTGGAAGTGCTTCAATTTCACCAAAACCGTGAAGAACCCTAGAATTGGGTGATTTCAATTCGACCTTCAAATCAACTCCGTCGTCCTAACCAATGCTTGGGCTTTTTTCTAGGCCTCAAGGGGAGTCTAATGATGGCAACAATCGAGAGAAATTGTTTCAAAAATAAGAGAATCGAAGACATAAAGTTGCCGCACCCTTTGGTGCGTTTTTCCCAATTTCAACACCAAATCTCTCCAAATTTGAGATGAAAATGATGAGGAAGGAGTAGTAGGATACTTACTAAGTGAAATCATGGCTCAATTCGCCGGAAAAATGGAGAAATTTCGACGAAAATGGGTGGAAAACCCACCGGGTCGCGCGGGTCGCGGGTTGAAACCCATTTTCTGTTCTTCCTCCTCCGCTTCTCGGCCTCTCTCCTTTCCTCCTTTCCCCTTCTCTGGTTGGCCAGTCTCTTCCTCTCTCTTCTCCCCATTCGCCAGCTCTCTCTCTCCTTTCTCTCCCGGAGCTTCGGCTCTCTCTCCTCTGGTTGGGCAGATTTGCCCAATCCCCATTTATGTTTCTTCCTCTTCTTCTCACGCACACACACACACACAAAACCTTTTTTTTTTTTTTTTTTTTTCTTTCCCTCACATCCAAGCCATCCATTTCAAATCTTCATTAAATCTGGGCCGTCCATTTTCATAAAATAAATTCCAGATTTTATTAAAATTATAATTCCTAAAATGCCCAAATTTTCAAAAGTTAATAACTTCTTCGATATAACTCCAAATCACAAACCGTCTGCGCCCACACGTCCGTAGCGACGAGTACTACGAGGATATGTCAAGAAAACAAATCTTAGATGGCACGACACGACGATTAACCTCGAATAATGTGCGTGCCTCAAAGGGCATTTTTGTAAAATCCTTTATTAAAACTTTAAAAATTCTTAAAATTAGAGACGGGCTGTCACAATCTACCCACCTTAAAGAAATTTCGTCCTCGAAATTTACACAATCTTTACAATCCATGAATATTCATAAAACAGCCCGAAACACATCTCTCTCATTCGATTCCCCGACTTCCAAGTAGCTTCTTCCACTGAAATATTCCTCCATAAACTTTCACCAAACTCATTATCTTATATCTCAGTACATCATCTTTCTAATACAAGATAGGCACTGGCTCCTCATCATACATCAAATCCAGATTGACTTCCAAAGGTTGAGGAGGGACGACATGTGAAGGATCTGAATCATAATGTCGAAGCATCGAGACATGAAACACATTATGAACCTTAGATAACTCCGGAGGCAACTCCAAACTGTAAGCAACTTTACCAATCCTCTCAGTGATCTCATAAGGTCCTATGTACCTAGGATTTAGCTTGCCTCTCATTCCAAACCGTACTACACATCTCCAAGGTGACAACTTCAAGAACACCAAATTACCCACACCATAAACTCGATCAGCAGCATGACTATCTGCTAAACTCTTCAGCCGATCTTGGCTCACTTCCAGGTTAGACTTAATTACTTGAATATTCCGAGTAGTCTCCTCCACTAACTCAGGGCCTTGAATACCATCCGTCCACAATTCTAACAATTCGAAACACAAAACACAGCCTTCCACGGCCTTATGGCGTTGCTCTTGGAACAAACTGAAATGACCAACATACTCAAGAAGTTCAACAGATCCGCAAGCCCAAATCTCTTTTCCATAAGACAGATAATTAACTGTTGCACTTCTGGAAAGGTTACTACTCTTTCATTGAAGAATAATGCGCTGCTTTAGTAAGCCAATCAATTATCACCTCAATTTCATCATAACCATCTCGTGAACGAGGAAACTTGTACGTATAATCTATATTAATATTTTCCCATTTCCACTGTGGAACGGAAAATAGTTGCATCAATCTAAAAAGACTTCTTCCTTTCTGCTTTGACTTGCTGACGACTGATACACCTATTCACAAATTCAACAATTTCCCTTTTTATATGGTCGAATGGTAAGATACATTTTAGTACCTCCAGGATGCATTGCGTAAGTTGAACAGTATGCTTCGTCCAACATTATTTTCTTTAATTCCATATCATTAAGTACACACATCATGTTCACTTGCATACGCATGCCATCTGATTCTCTAACCCTGAGATCTTTCTTTTTCTCGTTGTTCCTTGCTTTAAATAAATTCTTGAATTTCTTCGTCAAACTCTTAAGTCTCGAGTACGACCTACCAAATAGGCCTAACTTGAAAATTAGCAAGTACGTTTTCTTTTCGATCTTCCATTCCCAACTTTACTCCAATAGATCTCAATTCTACAAGAATATGGACATGGCAATCGTACCAAGCACTAATTCCCACTAGGGTCTTCTTACTAAGAGTATTGGCCACAACATTTGCACGATCACCCTGGTCGTGCAATCATAATCACTAGGCAACACAATCCACCTTCGTTGCCTAAGATTAAGATACCTCTGAATAAACAGATATTGGATACTCTTTTGATTCGTAAAAACTCTTGCATTTTTCTCCATAAAGGTAATGTCTCCAAATCTTCTAAGTGAAGATGATAATTGTTAATTCCAATCATAATTAGGGTAATTCATCTCATGAAATTTCAATTGCCGTGAAACATAGGTAATCACCCTACCATGTTGCCTCAACACGCATTCAAGAACATTCAACGAAGCATCACTATAAACCTTATAATTACCATTATCGTCTGGGAGTGCGAAAATACGTGCACGAGTGAGGAAATATTTCAACTATTGAAAACTTTACCCACAATTATCATCCCACTCAAACTTAACCTCTTTTCTCGTCAACGGTAAAGCAATGACTGAAAATTCTTTCACCAACCGTCCATGATAGCCTGCTAAGTTAAGAAAACTCCGAATTTCAATCACGGTTCGTGGTTGTTCCCAATTCTCCCCAGTTGTCACTCTTTGAGGATCTACTTGAATACCTTGTGCAAATATCACATGTCCCAAAAATGCCACTTGATTCGTCCAAAATTGACATTTGTCAAACTTTGCATACTACCAATGTTCCCTCAAACATTGCAACACCAACTCGAAACGACTAGCATGCCTTATTTTCACTTAAGAGTATATCAGACTTCAACTCTTTCCTTGAAATCACATAGGTACCTCTAAGCTGATCAAAAATCATCAATGCGCGGCACTGGATAATGGTTCCTACTCGTTACCCGATTCAATTACCTAATATCCATACATATTCTTAAGGTCCCGTCTTTCTTCCTTAGAAATAAAGCTGAGGTTTTCCAAGGTAACGTACTAGGTGGATTGAAACCTTTATCAACCAATTCCCGTGACTGGATTTTCAATTCCTTTAACTATGTAGGAACCAATCTACAACATAAAATCTGCACTCGGAGACAATTCAATAGCGAACACCACATCTTTGTCTGATGGCAATCCAGGTAACTCATCCGGAATTACAACCGAAAATGTCTAACCAACTTTTACATTTTCCACGCTACTCAGCGTAGCATCATGTAGCACTATGTGAGCTGAGTATTCTTGGCAGCTTTTCGATAATGATCTATTTGCTCTTATAACAGAAATAACGGCATGCCTCACTCCACTTTGCTCACTCACAAAAGTAACCTCTGATAATCCAAGACAATGGAAAGTAACCGATTTCCCGCAGTAATCCATATTGGCACGATTACAATGCAACCAATTTGTGCCTCAAATCACATCAAAATCCACAATGTCTAGCGGAATAAAATTCGCTGGCACAACTAATTCTTCCACCATCACTGGATACCCTGGATAATCATAACCGGCATAGAATGACTTACTTGTTCACTTGCTTAACGAATCCAACAAATAAGTTATGGATATTACGGTCTGCAGCCCGCAATAACGATAACTCACTGTCGTCTCGATAAGTAAGCAACAATTCTTAAGGGTGCAATATTACCATCTTGCTCTTTATCAGATATGCATATATATGCCTCGATCGTGCTCCAACATTACTCTCTTTGGCAACATCGTCCAAAACATCAAATTTCCTGCATCATGACTAATGAACTCTGGCAAAGTGACCAAAATATCTAACGTATCCATAATCAAGTTCGAATGATTCAAAGCATCTTGCAGCTCTATGTTCTATTTGTCCACATGTAAAGCATCCTCTGCTTTCTCGCCTACACTCTCCAAAGTGTATGATATTGCACTTACGGCACAAAGGTACATTCCCTCTACCAGAGTCACCTCACCTCAGTAATCTAGGATTTCCAGTAAATCTACCACCTTGCATCTGACCAATGGTACAAAATCTATGCGGGCAGAACTAGAATTAACCCCACATCTTTTGAAGCTCTAAATCTTGTGAGGTTCTTGAGACACATGACATTACCTTGATTATCTTTCCTTTGATTCTCATTCTTTTCCTTGTCTCAAATTGTAAACTCTTGTTTCTTACCGTCCATATATGCCGGAGGAATAATCTTTTCTTAAACAACTCTTTAAACAACTTCCAAACAGTTGTTCTCCCGATAACATCGGATAACATTCATATCTTCACCAGAATGCAGATTCAACACTCAGAACTAGGTAGTCATCTCGACCCACCTGTCGGGAGGAAGATTCCCTTGACTTTGCATAATCCGAAACGTCTTTTCCAAATAATTATGCCATCACTCTGCTCCCTCAGGTTCTTCATTTCCATAAAGCGATTCAATTCAACTTATAATCATTCTCAAAATGAGTCCTTTGGGAAGGACGGATAACAGATTGAATCACATTAGTAGTAGTTTCCCATAACTAAATTAATTTGGGGAAACTAAGCTCATCTGAACAAAGTGGCTATCCACGAGGCGGTAAAGTTCTGACAGAAGACACTAGGGAATTCTTAAGATGTCCAGGACTGCAACCTAGGCTCTGATACCAACTGACACACCCCGTCCCGAATGAGGGCATGCTGGCCGTCACGTGAGAGTGACGTAACCATTTACACAGTTCGGAAGCTTTAAAGAATACGATTACTAAGATATAACACCCGAGGGTGAATCCTACTTTTGTGAATTCTGTCAGAACACCGTTGGATTCCTCGTGGCCACCAAAGCTCTGCTAACTGGAACCTGGAGAGGCGCAAAACAAAATTGAGTGGGTCAGTAAAACAAAGTTTTTCAAAAACATATCATTTAAAACATTTCTAACCCCTCGCTGTAAAACCTGTATACTTTCCCAGAAAATAGCATAATAGCATATAGTTTTTCATAGATCTCAAATCATCATCTTTCTTAAAACCAGAGAGTACGCCATGTAAAAACTTTAAAAAGAAATCAGTTTGAATGATGCATCAATGTAACAGGTGAAATGGTGAATTAACCGGAGACCCTGCAGTTGGTCCTGTACGGTTAATTCTATAGCTCAACATTCAATCCAACCGGAGTCACCTCGGTGACCTGTACGGTCTAACTCTGCACGTCACTCGGAACTACATAAGGTAGTATGTACGATGACAGGTGTATAATTACGCTCTAGTGCTTCTCTCATCAATCATCTGTGCGCATAATCTAAGGTCACCCACCAGTCGGAACCCCTCTAATGGTCTGTACGACTGGCATGTCGGAACCACCTCTAGTGGTCTGTACGACATCCACCTACTTGGATCCAAGACGAGCGTGCGGTGTGGTGAATAATAATATAAGCACTAACACCTAGGGTGCAGGTTATGAGCTTCCAATGCAATTCACATAATAAATCGTATGAATAATGAACTCACCTGACTTACCTGTGCCTCCACAGCACCATGCACATGTATGCATCATATATCAATCATATAATTCATATAACAATTCATATATATATACATGCATCGATTATCAATTCATATCATTCATCACATGCATATCATTCCTATCATGGCATTTCATTCATATCATGCATCTCGTTCATGCATGGCATTTTAGAAACATACTTTCATTAAAAACTCAGTTTCTGGGAAATTCAATAGTATATAGGTAAATACAGAAAATACTGCCCACTCACCTGGAGTTCGCTCAACAACTCCCTAGCACAACACATCGAGGCGTCATGACGATCGGCGCCTAGAACAATAATCAAATCCAACCTCAGAAATCATATCGATAGAATATAACTTATATAAAACACGTCACTACGCAGTTCGATCTGGAAGATCTGCAACTCAGATTTCCAATCCATAACTTCCAGAGGTCCACAATATACCTCTAGGACAACATCCTAAAATTTCATTACCATCCAACGGTCGGATCTCCGTCAATTTCCAAAATCAAGTGACGGTTAACGTTCTATTTTATGAACTTACAACTCCAATTCCGAAAGATCCGTAAATCGGATTCCCGATCCGTAAGTTCCTATAATCCTCAAATATTACGTATTACAACGTATCAAAGTTTGGTGACGATCCAACGGTCGGATAGTCAATTCACATTTTCACCTAACCACGAATCGTAACGAACTTAGGTTCAATTACTCAATTTACGTCCATCAATTATCAAAACTGAACCTAGAACATTAAACACATGCTAAGAATGACATTGGCGGGCCATTGGCCACGCGTCGCCGCACGGGCCGCCGCGGATGGCGGTTGGCCGCCCCGGCTCGCCGGAAAATCTAACTATTTCCAAAAATTACCAAAATTTGCAGATTTGAAGATCTCAATGAGTAGAGTAACTTTCATACCTGTGGCCAAGGCCAATTTGGCCTGGAAGTGCTTCAATTTCACCAAAACCGTGAAGAACCCTAGAATTGGGTGATTTCAATTCGACCTTCAAATCAACTCCGTCGTCCTAACCAATGCTTGGGCTTTTTTCTAGGCCTCAAGGGGAGTCTAATGATGGCAACAATCGAGAGAAATTGTTTCAAAAATAAGAGAATCGAAGACATAAAGTTGCCGCACCCTTTGGTGCGTTTTTCCCAATTTCAACACCAAATCTCTCCAAATTTGAGATGAAAATGATGAGGAAGGAGTAGTAGGATACTTACTAAGTGAAATCATGGCTCAATTCGCCGGAAAAATGGAGAAATTTCGACGAAAATGGGTGGAAAACCCACCGGGTCGCGCGGGTCGCGGGTTGAAACCCATTTTCTGTTCTTCCTCCTCCGCTTCTCGGCCTCTCTCCTTTCCTCCTTTCCCCTTCTCTGGTTGGCCAGTCTCTTCCTCTCTCTTCTCCCCATTCGCCAGCTCTCTCTCTCCTTTCTCTCCCGGAGCTTCGGCTCTCTCTCCTCTGGTTGGGCAGATTTGCCCAATCCCCATTTATGTTTCTTCCTCTTCTTCTCACGCACACACACACACACAAAACCTTATTTTTTTTTTTTTTTTTCTTTCCCTCACATCCAAGCCATCCATTTCAAATCTTCATTAAATCTGGGCCGTCCATTTTCATAAAATAAATTCCAGATTTTATTAAAATTATAATTCCTAAAATGCCCAAATTTTCAAAAGTTAATAACTTCTTCGATATAACTCCAAATCACAAACCGTCTGCGCCCACACGTCCGTAGCGACGAGTACTACGAGGATATGTCAAGAAAACAAATCTTAGATGGCACGACACGACGATTAACCTCGAATAATGTGCGTGCCTCAAAGGGCATTTTTGTAAAATCCTTTATTAAAACTTTAAAAATTCTTAAAATTAGGGACGGGCTGTCACACATATGCTCCTTGAAACATATGTTCAAACTTACTAAATAATTTGCTTTACTAACACTTGGGTACACTCCCCCACATTTAACGTATTTGTGGAAAGAACTCCAATCTTTCTATATACCTTAAAATGTTACTAATCATAAGAGATAATTTATGAAGTTTAGTGCATTAATTACTATGCATTACAAAGCAAATTACTTTTTCTTTCTTCTTAAGTTGATATGTAATCTTAAGATAGCTAAGGCATTCCCCCATAATTGGCAAAACTCACTTTGTGGCTGCCATTAGTTTCTTCCATTTGCGGGAGTACTTCTTTTCCCTTAGCATATATTTGCAAAGCGTAATGGTGACCAAATTTCTAAACTAAATTTTATAAACTAAATCAACTAAATTTTATAAACTAAATCATGTGAATGTTGACGATTAAATTATTACTTAAGTATTAATTAACGTGTTTATTTCATATTGACGACAATTTGATTTATCATCCATCGTGTAGCCAAGTTGATTCCGAACTTGATAACAAGCCCAACCTAGTTTTTGAAAGTGTGGATAACGATTTAGATTTGAGTTCCGACCCGGCAACCCGCACCCTTGAAACAATTGACCTTTATACGCAGCTTTTGTTCATCCCCGAGTTGTCAAACAAATCGCTGGTGGAAGATTCTCGCTCTTTTTTTCAATCGTCGTCTCCGGAGGAACTGGTACTACAGAAGAGAGAGAGAGAGAGAGAGATGGGTGGAGCCCAGGCGATGAAGAGGATACCTCGCATCAAGTTTCCTCAGAGACACCCCAAACCTTCTGGTCCGTCCTCTCTTGTCCTTTTCTCAAACCATTGTTTCGATCTTAATATTTCTTAACTTTAATTATTTATGCATGTTCGTACTTGTTTGAATTTAAGCTGTATTTATGCTCTAATTTAATGGGTTTCTCTTGAATTTCCCAAATTTGTGTGCGTTTCTTGTAAATTTAGAAATCTATCGTTCTCTGTATTTAAATTGAAGCATAGATTGGATTTCTGATGTCATAAAAAGGCCTAATTTTGTAAACTACTGTGTGATTTCAATTGGATGGTTTGTTAAGATTGGCTGGCTCGATTTTTCGATTGAATTTTCTGCTTGTTTGAGCTTGAGTTCATGAAACAGTTCAGCTTGGCTGCATCGGGCAAATGCTGAATTAAGGGTTAGGGTTAGGGTAGTGCTAAATTCCCATTAGGAAGTTCTTTCATTTAGATTATGATTATGACACTGACATTGACGATGCCACTTGGGGAGTTTATGAATACACGTTTTGAATTTCTGCTGGTTCTAGAATGTATAAGGTCTTGAATTATACTTTCTGAGGTTGGGGTGGTGGTGTTGGTGGTAATGCAGCATCCAACATCCAATTTATTCGTAGTAGCTTGATCCTTAGTCTGTTAGGCAGTTTCTTGCTGATGCGTCGATAAATAGGTGAAACAAGTGGGAAATCCCTAGTGTTAGAGAGATAACATGCAGTCATTTGTTGAAAAATGTCAGAAGTTCATTCACTGTTTGCCCTCATGCTGGTAGTCACGTAATCTTTTTTGTTGGGCCATAATTTGTTTCCGTTTAACACTTGTAATTGTTTACTTGCAGGTACTGAGCCTCAGACTCAAGGTTTGGCTGGTGATTCTTCTCACACTTTCTTCTCAGGTTCAAGGGCGTCAACCACCTTGGGAGGAAAAGCTTCTGAACAACCCGAACGAACACCGTTGTCCAAAGAG
This sequence comes from Malus fusca, assembly GCA_035220775.1. NCBI lineage: Eukaryota > Viridiplantae > Streptophyta > Magnoliopsida > Rosales > Rosaceae > Malus > Malus fusca. The sequence goes on from CM069064.1 coordinate 26,929,555, forward strand.
GAGATTGAGGCCATTATGGTATGTGGAACTTGTGCTTTTGCTGTGAAAATTTCTACACTATTGATTTGATATATCAACTATCCCTGCAATGAATTCTTCAGCCTTAAGTGCTCCCTTTGTCACATGATTTGTAATCATTATTCTTTACTAATCATAGGAAAAAAATCAGCTTGGTGAAAAAGAATAATGATTACCTATTGACTGGCTTACCAATGTGGCGTATATTTATTCGAATGAATTGGTGCAAGTGGTGGGAGTCACCCTTTTTCCCAATTCATGCAAATAAATTTATGTCGAGCCAGCAGTGAGGAGGAAATTCCTCCTCACCGTTTAATAGGCGAGTTCTGTTCGCCTGAAAGCCTATACAATGGATGGTGATTCATTTGATGTGTGAGTCATAAGGCAATGAAACCGGAATTCTGACTAGATATTGCTCACGAAATAGTGCGGTAGGCTATATTCATGTAAACCATTTAGAAGTTAAAAATTTCATGCAGAAAAGTTATAAGTTAATCTGCATCTGAGTTTGTGAACCAGTTTTGGATGATATTTGGGCTTTCCAGATGTATGATGGCTGAAAATAAACATTGTCAGGGGGAGTAAATAAGTATAATTTCTTGTTCTCACTTTAAGTAGCTAGAGTATTCGTTGCTTGATGTTCACGTTTTGTTATGAGGTATCGAATGTCTGAACTAAACATCTGATCTTGATCAGTTTGGGGTGGGTACTAGTCCATTTTGAACCACTAACGTCCAGATTTTTATAAGGCTTATGATGAAACATGAAATTAATTTTCTTGTCTCTCTTTCCTTTAGGCTTGCAATTCATTACTTATATGTTGTAACCGTCTTTTGGCAGTTGGGTGGCATCATCTGAACTTGTGTGGAGCTTCAAGAACATAGGACTATGTGTTGGATGTTATTTTGACAATTTTTAAGCACCTGGAAGTATCCAGAGTTTGACGTCTTTATATTGTTTGAAGAACAACCTATTTGCTGAAGTCGATGGTAATAGACAACACATTGAACAATAAACATGTGATATAAGATGTGTTTTCCCTGGTTCATGCAATTGGCAATGAAAGTAATTGCCATTTAAGCTACGAATTTCAGTACTGCACATTTCAAATTTAAATACATAAGCATGCGTTAGAGAAACTAAGAGAATGGCCCCATTCAGGAATCCGTCTGGAGAAAAGGTTCGAGGACGCAGGATTTGGGATTTTTCCCTGGAGGGCCCTTGTCTCTGCGCATGAGCTCTCCCAGTCGGAAAGTAATCAGCCTGTCCCAATTCCCGCCCTCAAAGAGAACCCCAGCTTTCCCATCGGTGATTCGCTGAACAATGCCACAGTACATGTAGTAAGGACTATTTGGGTTGTTGACAATGGCAATCATACCAGGTAGTAACAATGGCAGTTCAGGTGCTTTCGGCTTCTTTGTGCTCACAAGTGCAGCTGTTGATCCGGAAAGTGCAATCGACGACTTCTTGGGAGGTGGGTTTTTCTCAATGAACTTTCGCAACCCCTTTTCACCACCAGGAAATCCACCGGTAAGTCCCATCAGCTCCTTATCAAAACCATCTTCTTCAACACTTTTGATCGCAGCTGTTGCAGAACTATCTGGTTTTTCTTCCTCTGTTTTGGCGGCAACTGCTGCTGATACTTGTTCTTCTTCGACATTTTTCTGTTCTTCGACATTTCTCGTAAGCTCTTGCAGTAGACCTGCTTCACCATTGCAGAGCCCCCTGCCTCCCAAGATTTCGGATAGGTTAAATTTGGCAAAGGGTCTCAGGGAGTGCGTCGATGGCTGCTTGTGAACTGCGAAAGACGATTTATGAGCTCGATTCGAGAGATCATTTCTTCCAAGAAAATTGGATTTGAGAAGAGGGCCTTGAAAGCTTGGAAGAGTGATGCTAGAAGCCATTGTTTTACAGCTTCAATCAACTGAGAGAGAGAGAGAGAGAGGGGTAAAGAAACGTATGTACGTTTATAATTTGTGGCCACAAAGTGACCCCTGTTGGATTATTTTGCTGCGATCCTATCTTTCCCAACCATATTGATGTTGATTTTCATCTGCGATAAAAACCCACACGTGCCGTGCCAAACTTATTCATACATTGGAAATTTGGAAGGGTATTAAATGTTTAATGTGCACACATTTTCACTCACAATAACATTACAATTTAAAAGTATTCTTCTCATTGTGTAAATAGAACTGTATGAGATCTTAGGTTTGACTCTTGTGGATGATATTTTTCTCGTTACGTGAATAGTCCTATGTTAAGAGAAGATTGATAAGTCCAATAGAAAGGGTAACGCTCATATCGCTGTGAGACTGAGGTCGATTAGGATGAAATGCAGGGGCGCCACACATTTTTTTAGAGGTGTCATAAGGATAATGCCAGTAATATGATTATATGAGTAAACAGTCGATTTGCACCTTAAACTTTCATCTAGTTTTCGATTTCCCCCCTGAACTTTTCGATTGGAAAATTAAGGACTCAAACTAATTTTTTTAGCCAATTTGCCCCCTACCGTTAGTTTTTCAAACATTTCATCCATATTTATGTTAAGTGAGACCATGTGCACAACATGTGAGGGTAGTTAAGTCATTTCACTCTTGAAAATGATTAAAAACTGAAAAAAAATTTTAAAAAAAAAACTTTCCCTCTATTTTTTCCCTCTAATTCTTATCCTCAATTTTATTTTTCACTCATTCTTATGCATGAGAAATGACATATGGTGTTATTGTCTTCAAAAGTATCTAAGTTAGTCTTTTTCTTGAAGCATATACTGCCATTTTTATTTTCTTTAACAAATTAATAATTTGACAAATGTTCATGGTGTTATTGTCTCCAAAGCAGTGCATTAATATAAGCATGTTACGTGTTGTGCTTCATTTTAGAGACATTAAGACTTTACTAGTAGAAGAGTTAGAAGAGTTATAAAAATAGTTTCTAGCAGTTAACATGTCCGTCATCTAGTAAAAACTACAACAAGTCAAAGAAAAAAACTACTCCAATCACCAGCATCAAAACTCCAAAGATCGGCTAACTGCACTAATCCTATTCCTCCAATTTTCTAGCAATAGTATCCAACCAAATCACACAAAAAAAAAGCATATCATACCCACGCAGTTCCATAAGGTACCGTTTGGTATGCAGACGGGACGGAACAGGACGAAACAGATGATGTAAATATTGAAAAAGATAAGGAGAAATTTTGTCATAAAATGTTATAAATTTGTGTTCCAAGAATGTGGAACGGATCGTTCTAGGGGGAAGAGGTGGAACGAAAAATCAGCCAAATTTTGTCCCATGGGACAACCCGTTCCACAGTTTTAGGCGCACCAAACGTGGGACGGAATGGCTCGTCCCGTTCTGTCTCGTCCCGTCCCACATACCAAACGGTACCTAAAGCTTTGCTTGCCTCTTCAAAGTACAATGTTTTCAAATAATAAATTAATTACTATAAAAGAGAAGAAAGTGCACAACTCAACCTAGAATCAAATGATGGATATTTCAACTGCATTCTTGCACATTTAACACCATGAGCATTTGTCAAATTATTAATTTGTTATAGAAAATAAAAATGGTAGTACATGCTTCAAGAAAAAGACTAACTTAAATACTTTTGAAGACAATAACACCGTATGTCATTTCTCATGCATAGGAATGAGTGAAAAATAAAATTGAGGATAGGAATTAGAGGGAAAAAATAGAGGGAAAGTTTTTTTTTTTAAATTTATTTTCAGTTTTTTAATCATTTTTAAGAGTGAAATGACTTAACTACCATCACATGTTGTGTACATAATCTCACTTAACAAAAATATGGATGAAATGTTTGAAAAACTAACGGTAGGGGGCAAATTGGCTAAGAAAATTAGTTTGAGTCCTTAATTTTCCAATCGAAAAGTTCAAGGGAGAAATCGAAAGCTAGGTGAAAGCTTAGGGAGCAAATCGACAGTTTACTCATGATTATATTCAACTGGTAATAGAAAAGTTTCCTCATGCAGAGGCTAGTAAGGTACGGTCATAACATCTTGGGCTTGGACTTCGTAGATATTATCCAATAAAATTCAAACCCAAAAAAATATGTGGTCCAAAGAACCAAGGCTAACCTGATTGGATAATAATGGAGTTGAACCCTAGTATATCCCCAAGTGAGGAGATTACGACTTAGGAGAAGAGATCCGGAGTTGAACCTTAGTATATCCACCAAAGTCGTCGAATCAAGCTATTCGGGTATTTGAAATTTCATCGAATGGTCAAAAATTATTATAGTTTTTAAGGAGTTAAAACATGCGAGTCGTTAGATGAAATTTCAGAAGCTTGGTTCACTTGATCTAGTGGCCTTAGTGGAAGAGAACCGAAGAAGATATCTTCTCATGACTTGGAGGATAAATTTAGTATATTACCTATAGCTTCATCATCATCTTGGTGATGTTTCGTCATCATTTTGGTGATGTTACATTACCAAATTGGTGATAGCCAGCGCTTCTTCCCTGCATGTAGTTGATGCAGTGGAAGAAGTTAGTGCGAAGAGGTCGTGTAAAGTGTATAGATGCTGCAGTGGTGGAGTCCAATGTGCCATCCAATCTCGATGGTTGTGAGTGAGGCCTCCAAATGATTTCATTATTTCTTGTTTACTAATTAACACTTATTAATTTTAAAATAATCAACGTTTTATAATTGATAGTTCAGCAACATAACCGGCTCGCATAGAAAATCATTTAAAACGATTAAAAGCATTTTTGATGAAATATTTTTAGAACATATTCTTAGTAAACATGCAAGTGAATTCTAAAAGCACTTCAAGTGCTTTTGAAACTCAAAAACATTTTCTTTAAGAACACTTTTAATCATTTTAAAAATATTTCCAAACGAGTCTAACATCATACTGAGCAGTTCAAGCACAAGCGAATACAATAAATAATGGGTCTCATGGAAGAAAAAAAATAACAAATGCTTGGGATTTGATTATCGAATATACAAGAAAGTCTCCAACAACCGCTTGGTGGATAATCACAACCGAGACATTATAATTACAAAGTTTGGGGTATAATCATCATTAAGGTTGTGTCTATCTAACCAATTAGCAAATCAAGCGAAAAAATACTGGCGGGGGTAAAAGAGTCATATCACATCTAAAGCTGAACTACTTATACCAAATAGTCAACATCGAATGGGGTCAAACGTTTTCCCATGAACACAAGGACCCTCCTTCCCCCCTCCCATCAGCTACCTTGTGTTCCTGTAACTCTCTCTTTCCTTGTACGGGCACGATTCCATCTCTCTCCCCATCTCTTTTAGTTTATTTAATAATTTAATTTAATTTAATCCCTTATCTCTGTCCAAAGTATTTCTTTGTTTTTATGCTGCAATTTGCTTGGTGGTGTGCTGTATGAAATTCATGTAAGTTTTAATCTTGTGTATTTTTGAGGAATTTTGATTAGATTTATTTGGATTATGAAGCTTCTTTTAATTAGAATTAGTGTATGCAGATTAGCAGATTCGGTTTGTTTGTGTTCTTCTGCCCTTTAAATCATGTATGTTTTGCTGCTTGTTCTTTTCCCCAATGTTTTGATGTCTCAGCTTTTGGTGGGTCTCATGTAATTTAGTTTGAGCGATGAGAACGGCTTTTTGGGTGATTGTATTAGAAGTGCAAGAGCATAGCTGTTTCCTGTTGGTAAGGTTGATGGCGGATCAGAAGGCGAAGGAAAGATTTGTTTTTTGATTCGAAGTAGGTGTTAAATTTTTATGAGGCGTTGTTGATTCGGGCTGAGTTGTATCCCAATACTAAATTACTGATGTATCAGCAACATAACTTATTTCTAGCCTCTATGATCGAAAACTAGGATTCCCATTTCAAAGCATAGTTCATTACATGAGATCCACAACCATATTTCTCTGCAATTGGTCTTCATAGAACCTATGTACGTATATGATGATGTGGTTGGATGAATAAGTTGTTGTATGATAATTTACAGTCTGTTATTCTATACGTATTGATTATCGATTCTCATTAACATGGTATGAACGTAGGTTTGCACTCGCTTCTACAAGTGTAATTAAGCTTCATGGATGATCGTCTTGGAAATATAAAGATCATAGGAGATCATTTTAAAGCATCCGAACCCAATATCGACTCTTCTCAGGACATAGCTTCATCTATCTCGCGACCAAGAACTGATAATTATCCAAGGTATTTCTTTTTCTTTGGAGAAAATAAAAGAACAAAGGAAAAAAATCAACGAGTTTTGTCATTCAAATTAAAAGATTGTATGATTTTAATTCACTTTACTTAATCTGGTATAGCATAGGTCTCGCTTGTGGAGTAGGAGAAAATTAAGAAGTGCAGCATACATGTTGAAATTGAACTTCTTTAGTCTCCGCGGACTGCCATGGGGGTCTAGCACAGATGGCGAAGAAAAGGTTGATTCAGTATCTCTTTCAGTTCCTCAATTGAGTCTTCTGAAATTTCCACGTTCCTAACCGCTAGAATTGTTCAGGTTGAGCTAACTGCTGTAGAACTAGAATCACTTCGATCGGAGCTTGCTGATTTAGAACAGAAGGAAGCGCACTTGAAAGCTCAGTAAGGGAACTTGATACTTTAAACATTAAAATGTGATTTGCGTCTTTGCACGCTACATGATAGTGCCACTTATAATGCTTTTGAACTTTTTCAGTTTTTAACTGAGGTCTTATATTACTTTGTGGTATTGGACCAGAATTTGTTTCCCTTTTAGGAAAGGCTTTGAACTGAAATTCTGTCCTCGTCATATCAATCATGAACTGCTTATGTTTTATGCAGATTGGAACACGTTGATGAAGTTTTGCGATCTGCTCGTCTCGCTGGCTATTTGTACATCCGAACTGTAATGACGAACCCAAGTCAATTTTTTTACTTTGAGCATGTATTTAGTGCATACTGCATAATGCCAATTAGGGTTTGCTTATACTTTCTCTTTTCGATTTGATAGAGGTGGAAACCACTACCAGGAGAACCTCCCCCTCTTGATGATACTGACGTTGATGACTGGCTTCCTCGCTTTGTTGTCTTGCAAGGGCCGTGCATTTTCTTCTTCTTGTTTTCCACAGGTAAATATTCAATGAATCATTATCCCCTGATGTCCTAGCGCCATTCTCCCCATACGGACTTGAACATATTCTGACCGATGGGCTCTTTCTTCTTCCAGATTTGAGTCCTCAAGACTCCACCCTATTAGCTGATATTGTTGAAATAGGCCCCTTGCCAAGCATTACACGAGACGATGAAGGAACTCGACATGCATTTTGTATATTAACTCGTCAAGGACTGCGATTCGAGTGCTCAAGCGCTTCTAAGGAACAGGTAAGCGAGCTATTTTTGTTTTGTGGTGTAGTGTTCTTAAAGCTATGCCTGCATTCTATGTTGATTTCTTGCTTTCGTTTTTCTTAGATCCAAATTGTCTCATTCCGTATAATCAATCATACGATGAACTTCCCTCTGTTTTTTCAGGTGGACTCGTGGTTGTCAGCATTACGAACGGACTGCAAATTCGAGGGTTCAGATGCCGCCACAGATCCAAACAACTCATGTGAAAAACAAAGTTAGACAGCTCAGGAGCAGTAAGTTGTAGACATGTAGAAATTTAAAACCTATACTTAACATTAGTTAATCCGACTGTGACGTCATAAAATTCATTCATATTTTGTGTACATAAGAATTAATAATAGAATCTAATTGAAGCAGCAATGTCTAAATTCTTCTTCCTCAAGTCTTTCTGATTATCATTACATGTTTCCTTTTCATTTACTTTGTTTGAATACATATCATTGTCTCTTTCCTCTCGAAACTGGATCTTGTTCGGGTTTAACCATGTATATCTGTGTTTTGTTCGTGCCAAACTTGCGGATTGATCACAACGCAAAACCTATATTCGTGCAGGTTCTGAGTACTGGTTTGGTACTGATGTGCTTTTATAAAAAGCGGGTATCAAAAAAAAAACTGAGCTCAAAAATGTGTTTGATAAACAATTAAAAACAGCTTATTTTCACAATTTTGAGTGAAAAAAAAAAAAAAAAAAAAAAAAAAAAAAAAAAACTGAAAACGTGAAGGTGCAAAAATAAGCTCATTCTCACAGCAAAACAGAAGTAGTTTTTTTTTAAAGCACAGCAATACCAAACCAGCCCTGAGTCGAGTGGTCATTCCTAATTTGAGAATAAATAGCAGACGGCATTCGCCCTAATTGAATAAAAGCTCTATGGAATATACTCTAATGATGCAAAAACAGTATAAACGCAATTCGCTCCACCACCTAAACAGTAATTAAGTAGAAAATGGCTCTATGCAAAGTGACACGCTAAAGCTTCAAGATTTGGAATGAAGAAAGATTTGAGGTTGCGTCCGCCAGAGATTGACTGCAACGACAAGGCAGAGCTCTCTTGGGTTGGTTGGCCTCATCATTCACGCTGGAGCCTTTTTACTCTCAACTTCAGTGTGTTGACCTAACCGATTGTCCCTAGTTGTATTTTAAGGGGCCATTTGATAACCACTAATCAAACTTTAATTAAATTAGCAGTTCATTATGAATATGTTACCCGGTATCTACATCTTTGAATTGATACATTTTGATGACTAAATGATTTGAATGATTTTTTTTTATATAGATGATCTTGAAATAAATATTAAAAAGTTTTTTTTTTTTTTGTCAAACGATATATTTTGTTAGATTAGATGTTAGATTAGTCATCGACGGGATTTGAACTCACACTGTCATGCAATGGCTCAACACATTTCCACCACTGTGGTAAAGGGCCACTTGCAAAGTTTTATTGTTCGATTATAAAATTCTACAGTGAAGATACATTATTAGAAAGTAGAGAAATGAGTTATTAGAAAGTAGAGAAATGAGTTCATCCCAAAGAGAAAATGCAATATTAATCATGTATTCTTGTATTAATTAATTAATAATTTAAAATGAAAAATGAACTCTTGTTTGATAACTATTTTCAGTTTTCAGTTTTAAAAATTGAAAATGAGTTTTTAAAATTTGGCCTTAAGTTTTTACTTTTTTTTTTAACTGAAAGTAGTTATCAAACAAAATTTCAATTTTCAAAAAAGTGAAAAATTAAAACGAAATAGTTATCAAACGTAAAGTAGTGGCCCTTAGGAATCATTTTTGTTTATCTAGTGTTGTGTTTTAAAAAAAAAATGTCATTTTGGTTTCGGTCCCTAGTCCACTCAATTGTTAGATTGAAATCTTATTTGTTTTTTATTTTTTTATCAAAGTCCTTTGACTTTATACACCTCAACATTTTAGTATTACTATATTTCCATGTCATCTTTTTTATATCTTAAATAAAAAACTGTAATTTAAAATATTGATTGCAGTCCAACATTTAAGGGATTTAAATCCAAGAATTTATGTAATTCAAAATCCTAGTATTATGAGATTCAATCAATCGATCAAATCTAAAAGAAATTTTAAATTTTAAAAATTCAAAAATTTATGGGATCATATATGCACAAATCTCACGAATTATGAGACTTAAAAATATAAAAAAATAAAAAAACAATTTCTACAATAAAAATTCATGCACACTGCACGTATTTTTGTGAATTTTATTGAGTAGTATTAAGGGAAATAATGTACCCCATGAATTCATACATACAAAAGCAATGTACCCACGAAATTAGACCAAAAGTAATGTATATACCCATAACATAAATAACATATGGGTACATACCTAATTTACAAGAAAACTCATGGGTACATTTAAAAGCTCAAGGAAAAGAATGTACATCATACCACATTGTTTTATAGAAATGCATATGTGGGTACATAAAATGCAGCAACCTTAAAAACCATTTTACATAATATTCTCCAAAAACTTTGTACCCATATATTTATGTAAAACGAATTTGAACCAACCAAAACATATTATAGCAATACATATATTAGAACGAAACATGTTGATTAAAAATGTACCCATGGATATAAGTGTAGCCAACTAGACATTGAATAATCAAGACTAAAATATAATAATAAAAGGAAAAGAAAAAATATAAAGAACAAAAGAAGATGACTTCAAAATGGGGTAGAGTTTTCATATAGCACGCTCACTTTATAGTCTCTGCATGTTTGAATCAACCAGATTCATTGAGAAAGCGATGCCTGCATTGCCTTGCCTATGCCACACAAATCTCACAAGCCGATAAAACCATTGATGCTAATTTGTATTTTAATCACAATAGGTTTATTCAACATATAAGCATTGGATCAATTCAGGAATGGAGAAAATTGGGTTTGGGGTGTTGTAGATTCTGGATGTGCACATAAGGGAAGACGAAGAGAGGAGTTCAAATGGATTTTCCTTTTTTTAAACTTACTCATATAGTTTATTTTGCCTTAAATGCACAAAGGGATAAGATTTCATTTATGATGACGTGTAATATTTTAAATACTAAAATGATGACATGGAATAAGTCAAAGGACCTTGATCTAAAATTAAAAAATAATAAGGTTTCAATCAATGTAATATGAAAATAAGGAATGGGAACCTAATTTTTCCTATAAAAAACTCGCATCGGGGTGCGCTTAGGCGGCCTTGGAGGCGAGGTGGCTGGATTTTTGCCTCTGTTTTGTGGGAGGTGGCGTTGGGGCGCACCTAGGCAACTGAGGCGCGCCCAGGCATTCAACTTGGGGTTTTTTTCTTCTGAGATGCCTATTTTTGAAATGCATAAGACAATGCCATTCTAATTTCAATGAAGAAGAAAGTGAGAGTTTCTCACTCCAAATCCTACGTGACAAAGTCTAACTCTAACTCTTTTTTATTTTATTTTTTTTAATTGTTGCATGTTCAGGTTCGCCACCTAGCATTTTAATTAGCAAAACTTTATTTCTTGTGACGAAGTCTCACGCTTCAAGACTTTCGCTTAGGTGGAGCTATCCATGAAGCGCCTCGCCTACACCTTCACCTTTTAAAACATTGATATAGGACAACTAGTGCACTGCATACTTCTCTTATCCAAATTTCAACTTGAATTACGATTATTTACTTGTATTTGGTTATATGGGCTGCTAATAAACTTATTGGTAAAAAACCATTACATGAAATTGTAAAATCAATATAAAACTAACTGAAGAAGTATCATGTTTTTTTATACAAGTGATACATAGTTGTAAAAAATATATATATATCATAACTAGAACCTCAAATATAATAAAACATGATTTAAATCATTTGAGTCACGTCTTTTCATTGATAACAACGTAAAACATGATTTAAATCATTTGAGTCACGTCTTTTCATTGATAACAACGTTACATATTGAATGCCTTAAAAACAACAATTATTAGCAAATATTTACTTTTGATATGATGTCGCACCTTACCTTACTCAGCACCAGACATAAGAAAAATAACTTATATGAAACAGGTTCATTCGTTATGTAGTGTCTTTTGTCCAATTATACATGATTGTGTGCAATTTTTTCTCCACGTGATAATGAATTATTAATTCCAAATGTCATATAGCAGTGAGCTCGTTCTGTGTAAGATACTCTCATACAGTATAGAAGCCCATTGCCATCTAAATGGGCCAATTGCTTCCAATTGTAAAACAGTCGATGGCTCTTAAGCATCGTATCGTATTCGCATCTGTGTTGACATTCGTTCCTCGTACTATGGAACAGGTTCACCCACTTTGTGACATTCTCTGTCCAATAATACATGATCATGTGCAATTTTTTTTTTCACATAACAATATATTATTGAATAAAAACGATATGTGACAGTAAATTTATTCTATGTAAAACATATTAGAGAAGCCCACATCCACCTAAATGGGCCAATTCCTTCCAATTGTAAACCGTTAGTGGCTTTTAACGCATCGTATCATATTCGCTTCCGCACTGGCATTCGTTCCTCGTGCTTCGGATAGGTTTTTTGACTTAACCACAAGCTAAAAGCTCTCTCACTCCCTCACCCGCCCGCTCTCATCTCTCTCTCTCTCTCTGATTCTCTCTCTCTGATCAGAACTGAACTGAGAAAATGAGGTCTCAGATTTGCAGATCCGCTTCCAGAGCTGCGAGGTCCGTCCTCTCTGCTCCCAAGGCCTCCTCCCGCTCCTACTCCGGTAACGTTTCATCTCCTTTCTGTTTTTTCACCTATTGTTTTCAGCATTGACTTCTCCGTGTTCATTAAGTTTCAGCTTTCTACTATATTGATTTCGATCAAATGTTTGATTCTCTCACAAATTCGGATCTCGATCGACGATCTACGTCATGAATCGCCATCTGTTTGTTTTCATGGAAAATGAATAAGAATTCGAGCTTGACCGAGAAATGACTGGATTCTTTCTAGTTATTGGATTGTTTGGATGGTTCAACTTTGTTTACCTTTCCATGAATTGATTTATCGTCAAAAACAGTAAAAAATGAAATATTTCTTACATGAATCATTGCTTTTGTCTTCTTGTTTTGGGAAATAATTATTGGGTTTTGCTTCGCTTCTTTGATTTGATCTGTCATCCCTGGATTTGACATGGATGATCCACGTAGTGGGACATCGATGTTGTGCGACTCACCTACCGACAGTTGATGTACTGATTGTTTGATTTTTTATTCCATGATTGATAAGTAGGAATGCATCTGAAATCAGTGATTATTCCTATCAACTGTTGTACATATAAAGGTCGTGGCTTTGTATGCGTTACGTTAGGCCTTTCCGACATAAAAAATCAGTGATTATTTCACTTGTTTATTGTAAAAATTAGGATGATGCTTGTGTTTGTGTAAATCGGAATGCAAGTTTTTTTTTTTTTATCGTGTACCATGTCGTCCACATTGCAGAAGGGCGAGCTGTAGCTACCGCAGCAGCAGTAGCGTTGGGCTCGAAGGCTCCTTTCTTTGCTTCAAGTTTTGGGAGAGCTGGTTCTGACAATGCATCTAAAAGATGGATTTCTGGAGCCCTTGCCGTTCCTGCAGCAGGTATAGCGGAATAAAACTCTATTTCATGCATATCTGGTCTCCTAACACAATTAATCGTGTTTTTTAGATTGTTAGACTGTTTGCGTTGCTATATAAACATTTAGAAGGACATGATGTAGAAGTAGGAAGTACGGTACTTTATCTCTAAAATGTGATGTCGATAAGTTTGGGTCCAAATGAAGAAGGGCCTTGTCCCTTGCCCAAGTTTTAGAATTGTGGCTTCCGGATCCTCTTCAACAACAATTAAACTGTGCTTTAGCACAGTAATGGGTTGGAATTGTTTAGCTTGGGATGTGTTCTTGACTTGACTTTCTTCCTTAATTCCTTCCAACCTGACATTATACATGAACCCCCAAAGATATGCTACCTACTGTCAAAACTCTGCACTCATCAAATTTTATCTAGTTCCATTTATGTTTATGGGTTCTTCTCTCTCTACTTCTCCTTCCTGTCTTTTCGTCTCTCACGTGCACATGCACATCCGCACTGGAAAACCTTCTGGTACATTTTCTGGTCTTAAAGTTACTAGACGAACATCTTTATAATAGCATGGCCAGGATGATTCTTTAATTTCAGTCTCTACAAACTAAATCCTAACACATCCTTTGTTTCTTTTCTCTGATCTCTCTAGCTTACATGCTCGTCGACCAGGAGGTTCATGCTGCAGAGGTACTTTGGATACTTTCTGTGCCATTTTTTCTCACTGTTAATACTTCTTTTTATTCTCGTTATTTACAAATTGTTCATTCAATCAGTTGGAACGCACTTTCATTGCTATCAAGCCAGATGGAGTTCAAAGAGGACTGGTAAGTTAACCGTTTGACCTAAGATTGTTCGCTGAAGCATGTGCTATGGCTACCATGACATGTTTTATACCTTTTTTGTGCTAAGCCTTTTTTTTTTCCAGATTGCAGAAATCATATCTCGATTTGAGCGGAAAGGTTTTAAACTTGTAGGCATTAAAGTGGTTGTTCCTACAAAGGATTTTGCGCAAAAGCATTATCATGATCTGAAGGAGAGACCATTCTTTAGCGGCCTCTGTGACTTCCTTAGTTCCGGCCCTGTTATTGCAATGGTTAGTAGGACTATCATACGCTTGAATAGGGCAATATCCTTTCATCTCGCCAATCTCATATTCCTAACAATTGCAGGTTTGGGAAGGAGAGGGTGTGATCAAGTACGGTAGAAAACTTATTGGAGCTACAGACCCCCAAAAATCAGAACCCGGAACTATCAGAGGCGATCTAGCTGTTGTTGTCGGAAGGTAATAGCTTGATCTTGATAACTTTATCGCATTAGTACTTACCTTTTATCTTATATTTAGTTTTCAATCTCTGTATTGTTCACTCCGAGTCTAACTTTGATACCACAATGCCATGCAGAAACATCATCCACGGCAGCGATGGTCCGGAGACTGCCAAGGACGAAATCAACTTGTGGTTTAAACCAAATGAGTTGTTTAGTTACACCAGCAACCAAGAGAAGTGGATCTATGGAGAAAACTAATCAAAGTTTTTGTTTTCCTTGATGTTCCGGCTATGTAGGTCTTCCCCATGAAGTGTGGGGCGAAAGTAGAGATTATTGTTAGAATAAAACCAATTTCAATTGGAGGTGAGTGAAATCATTCGCTGCTGTTTAGTACTCTATTCAATAAAATTCTTCGCTGCTTTCTAATAATAAGCATGATATTTACAACAGTTTTGTATTTTTATTATATTGGCAAGTAACACATTAGCGGGATGGATGAAAATTTTGAAGCTCAATATTGTTTTGATTTTAATCGATAATATTGGCAAGTAACATTTCCTTATCATTTTAAATTTAGGTTTCCTTGTCGAAACAAATTTAGGTTTTATGTATTTAATGTTTTTAAAAAATGAAAACTAACATTATGTTTGGACGAGGGAAATAAACTTGGAATTTAGGTAAAAGTCAGAATTTATAAATTGACATGCATCAGTTCCCTTGTTTAGATTCATAAACATATAAATTTAGGAATCCTAGCGTGGAAAAAAAAAATTGGAATTTGGGACCTTTAATTTCTAAGTTTAAATTCCATGTAAATAAGTGTCATTACCCAATTTCTATGATTGACGGTTTAGAAATAACAAATTCCTTATTCAATTCTATTATTCTTTCACACTATGTTTGGATGAAGAAATTTGAAATTACTAAGGAATTTTAAAATAACGGAAATTGAAATGAGAGAATTTTATTTTCTAGAATTTGTGAATTTTCTTGTTTGATTAACCTAAAAGAACAATGACCAAACAAGAAAATTGACAAATTCTAAAAAATAAAATCTCGTCATTTTAAAATTCTTTAGTAATTTTAAATTTCTTCCCAAAGTGTAAGAGAAAAGAGAAAAAAGAAAAAAGGTCCAGCAAAGGCTTATTTTATTAACACCCCACATATTGTTGATTAAACCCCACATACTTAATACATCTCATATTTGTTTTTTCAATTAAAAATTATCTTAATACACCTCACATATTTTCTCATAATACCCTTACACCCAAGGTCTAAAATATCAATGATATCGGAAATATCGGTAGTCCAAAAACACGGAAATTTCAATAGAAATATCGGGATATTATCGATATCGATAAAAATTGAATAAAAACCACAGAAATTGTAAGAAAAACTTGGAAATTTTTATTGAAACTTTGCAGGATGTTTATTTAGTCAATTATCTATTAGTTTATCACAAAAAATTGGA
This sequence comes from Malus fusca, assembly GCA_035220775.1. Lineage (NCBI taxonomy): Eukaryota > Viridiplantae > Streptophyta > Magnoliopsida > Rosales > Rosaceae > Malus > Malus fusca. The sequence goes on from CM069064.1 coordinate 26,945,247, forward strand.
AGGAAATGCATTGCATGATGGATTTAACTGATTTAAGTTGATTATATAGCGAGCTGGCAAACATTGTAAGTGTAGAAAATATATAGTAATTAATGAAAAAAGTTTAAACACACCATAATCATTTATATATAATGAATTAGTACAATATTTTACACTTTATACATTGCATGGTAAGATACATGAGTGACTTAGTACCACATAAGAGTATAATATAAGATTATCTTATTCTGATCATAAAAAGAAAAATAATAAAATAAATGCAAGAGTGTAATATGGTGTTGTTTAAAAAACAACAAATAATAAAATATTATCTAAATAATTTATATAATTTATTTATTAAGGGATAGTGGGTAATTATTGTTTACCCCTTTATTTTGTGATAAGGCAGAGGCTGGTGCACTTCACCACGCCAAACAAAGCATCTTTTCAGAGACTTTTTCACTTTCCCAAGTTCCCTGCTGCTGTTCACATCTTTTCATCTTTTCGGACTTTTCTCCTTCTACATCTTCTTCATCTTTTTCTCTTTTATCTTTTCACTTTTCTTCTTCTTCATCTTTTCACTTTTCTTCTTCTTCTGACTTTTCAAACTTTTCAAACTTTTCTTCTTCTTCTCCCCCCCTCCGCTCCATCTTCTTCTTCATCATTTCACTTTTCTTCTTCTTCTGACTTTTCAAACTTTTCTTCTTCTTCTCCCCCCATCTCTTCTCTGCAACTCTCCTTCCCAGAGTAAACAGACACACACACACCCCACTTCCTCGTGTTTCCCCATTCCCCAATCCCTCGAACCTGGATTGCAGAGAGATCTGGGCAGCTGCGACGACGCAACCTCGACTGCCTTTCCGACGACGGAGCCACGACAATTGTTTCGATAATATCGAATATATCGCGATATTATTGATAATATCGCGATATTTTGACGACAATTAAGGGGATAAGTGAGAAAATATCGATCTCTCTGAAAAACGATAATATCGGCAATATTTCGTCGATATTATCGATATTTTAGTCATTGCTTACACCACATTCTCATACACCTAATATTTCCCCCATACACCCCACATTTTCTAGGGAACTTTAACGAAAAGTTTCTCGTACTGTTCACTTTAACGAAAAACCACATTTTTACACTAAAAAGTCAATCATGATACTATTCACTTTACCCTTTATTTTGTCTTTATCGTTAAAACTCAAAGTTTTCAAGCTCTTTTCATTAGTTTTTCTCATTTTCTATACACCTCACATTCTTCAAATCTTATAATACTCATTTTCAATTTTTATAAATTAAATTGACTTAGGATTAAAACCCTAACATTCTCTAAAAAGAGAAGTCTACAATCCGGTCTGTTAAGCTTGAGTTTCATTGGGTCATCACAACGAATCTCTTTTTCTCTGTCTCTTAAGCCTTTTGCTAACAAAAAAGATTTCTGCTAAAAAATGACAACTGGTAGGAACCTAACAAAGCAAAAGTAAACCTCAAAAGATGAATAAGAACGGACAAGGCATTTGCTGGGTTGGCCTCCTATGAAATTGGGTAGTATGGAAAGTAAAAACGGGCTTAAATAATTACCGATGTCGTTGAATAATTAAAACAATTGGGTAAAAGACTGTTTACTACCCTCATGTTTCATGGTTTTCAACATTTAGTACATCAAGTTTTTTTTCGTCTCAGAGTCATACCTAAAGTGTAAATTTTGGGACAGTCTCATACATCCGTTAGTCAAACTGTTAAATTTGCCATTAATTGTGACGTGGCGCCCATATGGACAATGACTGGGCGCCATGTGTCAGCCACGTTTTTTTTTTTTTTTTTTCTTCTTCTTCTTTCTTCTTTCTTCTTCTTCTTCTTCCACCCGACTGCAACATTTTTTTTTCCTTCCTTCTTCTCCTTCATTCCCCTTCTTCTCCTTCTTCATTCTTCTTCCTCCGAATCTGGGGAAGTTTGTTTTTTTTCTTCTTCTTCCTCCTTCTTCCTCCTTCTTCCTTCCTCTTCCTCTTCCTCTTCCTCCGAATCTGCCCAGATTCGGTTTTTTTTTTTTTTTTTTTTTTTGAGGAAGATGATGACGAAGGAAGAAGGAGGAAGGAGGAAGGAGGAAGGAAGAAGGAGAAGAAGAAGGAAGAAGAAGGAGGAAGAAGAAAGAAGGAGAAGAAAGAAGGAGAAGAAGAAGAAGAAAGAAAAAAAAAAAACCGAATCTGGGCAGATTCGGAGGAAGAAGAAGAAGAAGAAGGAGGTAGGAGAAGGAAGGAGAAGGAAGAAGAAAAAAAAAAAAAAAAAAAAAAACTTCCCCAGATTCGGAGGAAGAAGAAAAAGGAGAAGGAGAAGGAGAAGGAGAAAGAAGAAGGAGAAGAAGGGGAAGGAAGAAGGGGAAGGAAGAAGAAGAAGAAAGAAAAAAAAAAAAAAAAAACGAATCTGGGCAGATTCTGAGGAAGAAGAAGAAGAAGAAGAAGAAGGAAGGAGAAGGAAGAAGAAAAAAAAAAAAAAAAAATCCCCAGATTCGGAGGAAGGAGAAGGAGAAGGAGAAGGAAGAAGAAGGAAGAAGGAGGAGAAGGAGAAGGAAGAAGGAGGAAGGAAGAAGGAGAAGAAGGAAGAAAAAAAAAGTTTGCAGTCAGGAGGAAGAAGAAGAAGAACAAGGAAGAAGAAAGAAGAAGAAGAAAGAAGAAGAAGAAGAAAGAAAAAAAAAAAAAAAAACGTGGCTGACACGTGGCGCCCAGTCATTGTCCATATGGGCGCCACGTCACAATTAACGGCAAATTTAATAGTTTGACTAACGGATGTATGAGACTGTTCCAAAATTTACACTTTAGGTATGACCCTGAAACGAAAAAAACTTGATGTACTAAATGTTGAAAACCATGAAACATGAGGGTAGTAAACAGTCTTTTACCCTTAAAACAATGACAAATATGAAAATTTACATCATGTGAAGCTCTCGAAATATTGATATCGTGTTCCATTCGTTAAATTTTTTCTCAATCAACGTGTTTATAGTTTTAATAGTTAGAATTTTATTCAACAATGGAGTGGAGGGTGAGAAGGGTTTTGATAGTTGAAGAAGATAAATAATACGTTAAAAATAATTTGGTGTGTATTTAGAAATTTCTTATTTTCTTTAAACCTCGTAAGGTCGAAATTGTCATTACATAGTAGGTTACATAAGCCACTTAATATTAAATTTTAATAAGGAAAACTAATGAAAAGGGCTTGAAAACTTTGAGTTTTAATGATAAGGACAAAATAAAGGGTAAAGTGAATAGTATCAGGATTGACTTTTTAGTGTAAAAATATGATTTTTCGTTAAAGTGAACAGTACCGGGAGCTTTTCGTTAAAGTTCTCATTTTAATATGGGGTGCATTTAACACTATGTGGGTGCTAATAAAAAAAACCCCAGCAAAACATCTCCACCCAACCAACCGCCGCTCGCCGGCGTCAGTCTGCGCCAACAAAGACCTGCGCCTCTCTGCATCAACAAAGGCATGCGCCGATTCATATAATTTGGAATTTTCCATCACTTTCTAGGAAAAAGCAGAGGGTTTATGGCATAGTAGGACAGTTTGATACTGGGTTTGATCTCTTTCTTCATCCCCGCGGAATCGCGTCTCCACTGTGTCTTCTGGTTGCGGAATTGAAGAGCAAGATTTGATAAAGAAACAGAAGAAGGAAGCAAGGACAAAAGAGAGAGACGAAAAAAGAAAAGAAAAGAAAAAGAGCTTTAGACAAAGCTCTGCAGCAGCAAGCATGGGCTGCTGCTTCTACTTCGACCAGCAAAAAGATGATGAATGCAAGGAGTTGGGATGACGAAGACGAAAACGCAGAGTACCCCGAGACTCTGTCTGGCGAGAAGAAAAGACCGGCAAGTCGTATTAGTATTACTAAAAGGAGTTACAATCGATGTGGATTAGCAATAGTACCATTTAGATTTAGTGGTTGGATTAGCAATCGATATGGCTTATCCACCTCACTATATTGGGTTTGCCAGTGTAATTATCTTGCTTTGTGCAGTATTATTAGCAGCCAAGGCTCAGACGGCCCTGAACTGTGCCACTGTGTTTCACGAGTTCAGCTTTTGTATGTCATTTGTCCGGGGATTGTCTTCTGGACCGTTGAAGCAGTGCTGTGACTCCATCAAGCCTTTGAACGCGATTGCCAGACATGATGAAGGTGGTCCGAAAATGATCTGCGAATGCATCGCTATAGAGTGATGAACAAACAAAAGGGTGGAGTCTGAGATGAACCTTGTAGAGTCTGTTGTGAAATCTCACCGTTCACTTGCAAAAGAAAGTCGTGAAAGGCATCCAGCATTTGTGATTTTTCGGAAGGATTTGGATTGGGAGATAATTCGCGGCCATCAACTGGAGATCAAAGCTCTTGCGCATTTGTCATCTTTGACGGTATTCAGTAGGAGTGACAGCAGCTTTTGCACCCCTACCGAATCCACTGAATATGCGATGTCTGATGTAAACGAAAATCTTTTGGTTTTCTCAAATTTGCAAGAGCGGCAAACCCCAAAAAATCCGCAAGAAGATGAAAAAACACGCACTCGAACGGGAAAAGCTATTGCTGATGATAAATTCTCCTGGTTACGAAGAAAAGACGTTGGAGAAGATTCGACAATCTAATGCAGACAAGCTAAACTCCGTGGACAAGGAAATTATGTCTTTGGAAAGGCAGCAGCAATGTGAGGCCTACAACCCTTCTTTCTCTTTGCTTGCGAGCTAAGATTTGATATTTGTAGATATAATTATATTTTTGCGAGTATTATAGTTTGATCTGCTTCTAATATATTCATGTATCTTTTATTTTGCGAGTATCATGAATTCTGCTGATGCTTTGTCGTCGACTGGAAATCATGGATAACTGAAACTTCAGCAGTATCTGTTTGGATCAAAACTTGAACTTTGGGCTCAGGGGGAGTTGGCCCAAAGAACAGCCTAAAAGGGAGAGGAGCTCGTAAGCCCAGTCAAAACCCAGCCGAAGTCCAGAAGACAGGAGAAGCCCGTTTCTGACTAGGTGCAGGCCATGTAGACCACTTGCTCACCTACCCAAAGGCCAAGTGGTATAGACTGACCAGTTATGCAGCCATAAAGTACTTTATAGTGGCAGAACAAGTAAAATAGCTGATGAGTCACTACCCCTCAAACGGCATTCGGGCAAGTTTGCTGCTACAGGAGGCCAAGCCGAGTTGTCTATAAAAGAAGAAAGAGAAACCAGGAATAAAGACACTCAAACAAACCAAAAATACAAGCACAAACTCTGCTCAAAAAGCCAGATTTGCCTTCAAACGAAGCTGTAGTCAGCAAGCCTTCATCCCTCTCGGGATAAACCCTCGTTCAAAGCCTTTGTAATAGCTCTGCTACCTTGTTCAACCCTTGTTGTAGTATCGATTTCGTTCCATAAACTCATTTCCCAACCCCTTTTCTGAGCTTCTAAACCCCTTGATAAACCACAAAGATAGGAAGTTGCAAGACGATCAGCCTTGCCCGACAAGGTTAAACCTTGCCCGACCCTCTTTGTTTTTGTCTTTTCATTTATTATCCTAGCAATATGTTGTATACTACAAGTTGTATTCAAGTTATTTCTAGTGATATGGCTATTAAAAGACTCTCTCAACGCTTGAATCCGATTTGAACATGTCTTCATAGTTCAAATCAGATCTAAGTTCTAAGCCCTCGGGCATGTAAGATTTGATCACTTAAAAGTCCTTGATCTCAAGGCATAAAAAAGAACCTTATGTGGACTTAACCCATCCATGACAAGCTTTGATAAACAAGAAGTCCGAAGTTACTTGAGGTGCAAGTAATCGACATATCACTTAGTTTTATTTCTATTATATTATGATGACCATAGAACGTTTGAGTACATAATGAATTTTGATGGGAAGCCTCAAGGCCTACCTAAGGCCCCACAAAGGCACCTATTTGGATTCGTTCTGTTCCTCGGGCTAGAACGTTGAGTATAAAATGAATTCTGATGGGAAGCCTCAAGGCCTACCTAAGGCCCCACAAAGGCACCTATTTGGATTCGTTCTGTTCCTCGGACTAGAACGTTGAGTATAGAATGAATTCTAATGGGAAGCCTCAAGGCCTACCTAAGGCCCCACAAAGGTACATATTTGGATTCGTTCTGTTCCTCGGACTCAGGTAATCAGAGGTATAATGGTTATAAAACTCATATAACCAAGAACACGAACCTTATATATTCAAGTACTAAAGTTAGTTATTAATGGGAAGCCTCAAGGCCTACACCTAAGGCCCTACAAAGGCACCAATTGTAACTAAGATAGTCTCTCGGATATATATATATATTCAAAACTCAACATCCGTTTTACATCTGCCATGTTGAAGATGACAGTGGCACGCCTGAGCACTTAAAAGTTAATCTTGATTGTGAGCCTCAAGGCCTACACCTAAGGCCCCACAAATGCAACTTTCAAAGTTAACTCTGCCCTTCTCTTTCAGCATTGCCCGACAAGCATCGCCTGACAAGCCTTGCCAGACAGGTTTTTTGCCCGACAAGCCCGCCAAGGAAGCAGAAGCCCGACAGAAAGCACCAACCGACGCCGACCTCCCGGGGAGCTGTGTGCTCGTCAGCCAGGAAACATCCTCGACGGAAATTCCTGCCACGAATAGTATCTTTGACCCTTGAAACTTGTCGAAGGATTACTCTATGCCGGATAAATTTTGTCCAAGAGTTGTGCCCTAGTCGATTGCCACATTGAAGCCGCTACTAGTCCATTCGGGTTTTTAGTTTTACCAATCTTTACCAAATCCTTTTTTGAGAAATTCAATAGTTCATTCGCATTAGCAGCGCTTGATACATATTGACACAAGAGATTAGGTTGGTTATCCCCATGATTTATGATAACCAAAAGCGAGGCCAGATTCGAAATCCTTAATACTACGTACAATAAAGGGAACAGATAAAATAGATATTCCGATATCCTTATAACGAATATCAATTGATCATTCAGTTCTTGTTCTACAGATTCTGCTGCAATAAAAATTACATTACAATACCGATTTCACCTGTTAATTATAGGTACAGTAATCGGTAATTGTCCACACAATCAGGAGACACAAAGTTCTTACCATTACAACTTTTCAGTCAAGCAAGAAGCATGGTTAATTTATTATTTACATTGAATTAACAAAGGGGTGTGATATCCACACACCCTTTATTACTTCTCACACACCCTTCTAATTTTCGGCTGTCGGATCGGATGAATTGAAGAATATCAACGGACATAAATTAACAAAGGGTGTGTGAGAAGTAAAAAGAGGTGTGTGGATAACACATCCCATTAACAAACTAACCGATGGATTAACGTTGCTGAAATTGCTCGAGTGAATAAATTGCGGTGGATAGTAACTCCATTTTCTACCAGCTAGTTCACTTCCATCAAAACTCAAAAGTACGTACCATTTAGATTGAGTGATTGGAATATACAAATTATAATTTAGTATAGTGATCGATATGGCTCATCCACCTCTCTATATTTGGTTTGCCAGTGTAATTATCTTGCTTTGTGCAATATTATTAGCAGCAAAGGCTCAGACGGCCTTGAACTGTGCCACTGTGTTTCACGAGTTCAGCTTTTGCAAGTCGTTTGCCCCGGGATTGTCTTCTGAACCGCTGAAGCAGTGTTGTGACTCCGTCAAGACTTTGAACACGATTGCCAGACATGATGAAGGTGGTCCACAAATGATCTGCGAATGCATCGAGAACTTGTCTTATTGGAACAACGTCTCTTTCGACACCTCACGCATCCAAGATCTTCCTACCAAATGCCAACTCCACTTGAGTTTTCTCATTTCTAATAGCATGGATTGCTTCAGGTAACGTTCATTTCTTTCCTTGTTTCTCCCATACCACATCATTGATCACATCAATCCCGATGCCTACATCTCTCCTGTAATTAGGTGAACGTACATGAGAGAGATGTGATTAGCAGTTAACCCAAGTTTATCCTTTTTTCCGCAGGATTCACTGAGAGGATTGGTGAGAGAGAGAAAAGAGGCCGGGGAGTTGCAAATGGTTCAAGATCCTCCACGGCAGCCAACAACAACTACGTCTCAAAGGAGCATCATCACTTCAATTTGTTAAAGAGCCCAAATGCCAAGAAATTCTCTTAACTAAAAATATAAAATTAAGTCATTCATCATGTAGCATGCATGATGATGATTTGTTTGGTGGCAACCAACAAACTAACTGATTAACTGTTTCTTGGATTACTTAGAATAATTAAAGCTTAATGTGTTTATCTTTATATCTCTCCACATATATATATATATATAGCTTGAAATTAGTGAAGAATAGTTTGTGTTCGATGGCTCTCCCGTTGCGTTTTTGTGCGATGACCATTTTTCTCTTAGTTTGTGGATTCGCCAATGCTCAAGCAAGATCGCATATCTACGAGCAAGTTTGGCATGAGTTCAGCAATTGCTTCGGTTTTTCTACGGGGGTAGAATCTGATGTATCGATTGAGTGTTGCACCTCTGTCACGACATTGAACAGGATGGCCAAAAAATTTAAGAATGCACCGAGTGTTATATGCCACTGCATCGAGGACATGGCTTGGGCATATCAAACTCCTTACGTAGCCTCCCGTATCCCAGACATTCCCACTCAATGTAATGAACATCTCAGTTTCCCTATTTCTAACAACATGGATTGCAATAAGTAATACTCTCTCTCTCTCTCTCTCTCTCTCTCTCTCTCTCTCTCTCTCAACATGGATTGCGACAAGTATTACACATTTTGCTAACTTAATCTACTATTTTCTGCAGACTCAGCTGATGATTTATGAACAAAAGCATATATTTGAGTGAGCATGTAAACGAATAAGACTAAAACATTACTAACCAGCATATTATGAATAAAAAAGATTGCCTACAAAGTTACAAGAGCTGGTATATATGAAAATTTCCAAAAGAACGAAGTTTGCAAAAGTCAAGTATGGGTGATTTTGATTTGATGTGGACACCTTTTTACTAGGTTGTTGTAACTTTCGACTCAGCCATCTCGTTCCATACAATCTTCTCTGTTCTTTTTTGTTCTGGTCCTCGTTCTTCTCGGTTATTTCCCTCCATTCTTTTTAGTTCCCTTGGATTTCTCTACTCTCTGTTACCCCCTTTCTATCAATCCAAGGGGAGTAGCTAGCATAGAGAGATCCAACAGATATCGTAGAGGCAGAACGATACAGAATGATAAAGAACGGTGGTTATTATGGTAGGGCAGAACGATACAGAATGGAGGAAATAAACGAAGGGCTACATAACGCATGGTACTATAGGAATAGCAGGGTGGTAATAGGAAGCCCTCCATGTTTTTTAAACCTGTTCATCCCATCCCGGGGTGTTTCATAACACAAGGCCTTTTAGGACACCAGCATTCATACCTATTTAGGGCATAGTTGGCCGGAAAGGAGAATTATACTAGTAAGAAGCCTCCATATTGAATACCTCAACCGCAAGCTTCAACCTAAACAAAGGTATGCTGTCTTGTTTGCAGGAGTTAGCGACCTCATATTAACCATATAATCAATGAAACGTTACGCAAAAACACCACAGCTGGCTCCATCGTCTTGTTGGAGGATATTTTTCTTGGGCTTTTTGACCGCCTAAGGGATGGTCACATTTTCTGCCGACAATTCCTCAAAGTTACCACAGCTGCATATATGTTTTGTAGAAGCCCACTATGTTCTTTAAAAACTCTTGGTAAACCATGTGAAAGTGGCTCATACAAGGAATCATAACAAGTGAACTTTTGCTTAAGAAGGTCGACCTCAACAGCAACCCAATGCTCCTTGGCACGTACACTCCCCTCACGTTTGACCATGGCAGAGAATGATGGGGTGGCCGGTTCCCCATGATATATTCTTTGATACACTTCAAATTGCAGGGAAAATCTTCCTCGTCTTTCAGCTCACCTCAGCTCAACCTTGGTCATTTTTGCACAGCGTTGGAGGAGTCGTCAACTTTTGTTTTCTTGACTTCTGTCCTTGTTCAGCAAGGTATCGAAAAATTTGAGATCCACTGAATACGGTTCGAGCAAAAGAAGATTCCTGTAAGATATATTTTGTGAAGGAATAGCCACATCAACTGCAGGACTGGAGTATCGGTGGCATTTAATATATACATGTCGTTCTGTAAACCGTCAAAGTGGGGAGAGAGAGGAGATATATATAGTTGGAGTGTCTGTTTCTCTGAATTTGTTGGAAGCTGGAGATGAAAGGCCGGTGCTGGTGAAGGGTGGATAAGGGAGCAAATGAAAGGAAATATTTCCTCACACTTATTAATTATCGTTGGATGAGTATGATTTTATCTATCTACTGTATAAATTTTGAAACTAATATTAATCTAAGGTAACCAATGTGCTGATGGCACTACCACCACTTTAGAGTGGTGAGCAAAAATCACTCCACATGAAAGGGAGCCAAGTTGAAAAGTTTTCTGGATTTGGTGCTAAAATTTTAAGATATTGCAAAATTTTAAGATTCTAAACTATAATCTCATTTTCTTTATTAATTCACATGGCATCAGATTGACTTTGTGGATCTTACATGGGTGTCATACCAACACACGAACAGATTTTTCAACAAAGTTGGGCGGTAAAGACAACATCGATTACTCAAGCAAGAAATGAGGGATGAAATTTATGAGTTTGAAATATAAAAGACCAAATTGATGAGTTAACAAAACATAAAATAACCATTTGTGATAAAAATCACGTTAGTAAAAATAAACCAAGATAGATTATACAAAAACCAATTACAAAGCTATAATCCTCAATGCACGGAGTGGCGTGACCAGCTAGTTGGTTCTCCTACTATATTTTTGAGGGTGGGAAAAGCAAGATTTTGGGACTAGGGTGGATATTTGAGTCTTGTATCCACCCTGGATGGATAAGACTTTGGGTGAAAATGGGGCCTACTGTGTTAGCAAACTCTTGTGAAACGGAGAACAACAGGGCTTGTGCGTTAATTTTACTGACACGGGATAATCCAATGTGGCACGGCACACGGTAGAACGAAAATGTGCATAAGTGATTTTATGACCGTTGTCATCCATCGGTTGTTGCACCTCTTGGGTTATTTTTATAATCTAATTTAATCAATTTTAACGGTAATAAAAAAATTCAACAGTTCAAATTTAAATCCAACGATCAAAATATTATTATTAATTAATTCAAATCAAATCCAACACCAAAACTTTATAAAATTCCAATCCATTTATGTGTAATACATAAAAAAATTCAATTTTTTTTATTGAAATTTGAATTTTTACATCAAAAGGTTCGTAAAAATAAAACAAGAATACAAAACTAATTTCAAAATTATTAGGAAACAAAAAAAATTAAAGAAATACAAAAGTTAACAAATTAAAAGTTGAGGGTGAGAATTATAGGTCCTTTACCTTGGAAGAAAAAGTTGTCCAACCTCATACATATGGATGAATAGTTAAAAATACGTGGCTAAATTTTGGGATCGGTTGGAGATAGTACAAGTTTCCCAATCCATGGTTGAGCAAATTTTGGTCTTATGCTCTCCTAAAGTCCTTATTTTGAGGACCTGTGAGGACCAATTACAGATTATATAAATTTAGATTCAAATGCTTAAAATATTTCACCACTTCAGCTGTCATAGAATGAGAAGTTGTGAGCTAAGAAGAAGAAGGAAATGTTTTATGTAATAAGAAGTTAGATTGATAGGAAGGTACTCGCGGGAAAGGAACTCTAGTCAAGATGAAGTTGGTAGGTCAAAAGAGCGGGAACCAAAAGAAGAAGGGGTAGCGATAGCCTATTGAAACTAGAGCAAGGAATGACCTATCTGAACGTGACTAGCTCACTTTGAAACTGGAATTCTATAAGCAAGACCTATCTTCAAGAGTTCAGACTACCTCAAGTTTTGTTCAACTGGGCTAAGGGCACTAATTTCTTCTATAGACAACTTTATGAATTTTAAGTTAGTTTTGCTTTATTGAATTGTCAAATATTTTAAGCCTTTGAACCTAAACAATATAATTTTGTGGCTAATATGCATTTGGTCATCACAGGTCCTCAAAATGAGAATCTTAAGCCATCTCCAATGGAGAGGTTTGCATGTCCAAAAGCCAAAAAACTCATCTTCAATTGATGACTGAGTTATAATTCTATAAAGTCCACAAGACCATTTTTTTTATCAAAGGGGCATCAGAGTGGCCAAATGTAGCCCCCTTAGTTTTTTTTTTTAGCTCATCTCCTCAATTGTAACAATTAATTTAAATTAATGGTTAGAATTGAAAACATCCAACGATAGTTTAATTAAATTAACCAATAAATAAATTATAAACTTGAAATTAATAAATGATTGAGGGAATTATGTTGAACTCATTCAGTTGAAGATAATATATAAGTATGGTTTGACAATATTTATTTAAAAATAATTTTTACAGGGCTATGATTTTGACAAAACTATATTTAGCCATTTTCAGTTATGGATGGCCTTAGAATATGTATTGATGGCCGAATCCCTTTCACCTAATCCTCATCATCAAATAATCCGGACCCTTGAAATTTGATCCAACGGCTAAAAACACGGGCCCACTTTAAAAGTTATGATAACTTTAGCCGTTTGATCAAATTTCAAGGGTCCGGATTATTTGATGAGGATGATTAGATGGAAGAGATATGGAGACGATCCATTTCCTGTATCGATGAACTGGGTTGACACATCTAATGCCAAGTCAGCATGGGCCTTTATTTAAATCACAGGCCCATTTATCTCTCTCATTGGATTCCCAAAATTCAAGACATCCAGCGGTAGCACTCCTTTCCGGCCTCTCTATAAATCCCCCACCCCCCTCTCTCTCTCAATCTCCCCAAAGCCCTAACCCTAATTCCGTACAATATCTCCGCTCGATTCACTATTCGCAATCGAATTTCTGCCCTCCAATAACCGGTAACCTTCCGTTTCCAAAGCCTCTGTAATGTTGTGTTGATTTGTGCAAGGTTTTACAGCTTCCAGCTGAAGTTTTAGATGCATTATCCCTTTGGTTTCTGAGAAAAATTGAAGGAAAGCAATTTGATTATTCCATGCGTTAGTTTTGGTTGCGATTGAGGGCTTAAAAGTTGAGTCTTTGGATTCGATTTAGGTATTTTTAGGGTTTTTATTGAACGAATAATAAAATTGATATTTTATTTTGATTTCTGTTTCTGATTTTTGTAACTTTCTTAGTACCCAAGCAGTATTATTGTTGTATTTTGATCTTCGGTTATAAAATTAACTTTTTTCATGATTGTTTGGGTTTATTATCGCATATAGTGCTTATTTTCATGCTTTTTCTGTCGATTTAGATGTGTGAACTTATTTTTCGGTTTTTCTGCAGATGGCGACGAAACCACTTACAACTGAAGCAATTGCTCTTACAGAGAAGAAGATGGACATGACATTGGGTATGCTTTCGTACTCCCGCTAGTCGATTTAAGATAATTGTGCATTTTTTTTTCAACCATTTCGTGTTAACCTGTGGTGATGTTTGATGATGTAGAGGATATCATTAAAATGTCGAAAGTTGCTCCCAAGGGTAAGAACCAGCGGAGAGCTTCGGTAAGTTTCTTTCTCTTACTCTTTCCTATTTTAAAAAAAGAAAACTTATTTCTTAAATATTCTTGTAGAACAAATTGTTGAGTAGTATCAAATTTCTCCGTGCAGAATAAATCTCAGAATTTTGCAAAGGTTGCTGCTCAAGATAAACCAACAAAGCTGCGGCGCTTTATGGACTCAAGATCTTCCATTAGACAGGTAAGGATGATATTTCAAAGTTGATTTCTCATAATTTTTTAGATTATGATGTGCAATGTCACTAATGTTTTTGTTTCTTCATTTGATTCTATTATGGTAACCAGGGGGTTCTAGCTCAGAGAAGGTCAAATTTTCAGAGAAACCAATTCCCCATAGCAGCTGAGGCTGCGCGAAAGGCAGCAGTTGCTCCTCCTCGCAATAGAGCTTTTAATCGTAACCGGGTGCCCAACTGGAAACCAAGGTATGCTTTTAAATACCTTCTAGCTTTTGAGTATGAAAATTCTTATTGGTTTTTAGTTCTTAAGTCTTGGTGGGTCCCCATAATTTGTACCTAATGGTATTATTTGATTGTGAATATACCACAGGTAAATATTGGTGCTTCTATTATTAGTGATGACCTTCTGCCATTTGCCTCGGATAAAACATTTCAACTCCCATTATTTTGGAACTCCTGCATATGTTTTGTTGATTCAGCAAGCAGTCATTTTGGGAGTGTGTCAACTTGTTGATTGTTTCTGTAGATGCCATCGACAATAGTATATCTGCATTATAAATTATGTGCTTCTGATCTGCAAAGTTTGCCATATGTTGAGTGGTCCATCTCTTATGATAAAGGGATATTCTTACAACTGGAGAAATGTGGGGTTAAGTTGAATGTTCAGTAATGGGATCACAAGACTTGGATAGCGATAAGGTTTGCAGGAGATTGAAAAAAATTCAACTCAGTTTGTGTACTTGATGTGTGTAGTATGTAGTGCGGGCATTATGCAACATATTTTAGGGGATGTACTGACTACCGAGGACTACTAACCGTTGTGCATTCTAAGTTGCTCAATGCTTGCTAGGATTAACTTGTTTACATGTTATTCTATGTCAAGTCGGTGTTCTGTAGTTCCCTTTACGGGTCTGGAAGTTGACGCACATTCCTTGGTTTTGAATTGAAGTTATCACTTTGTTCAGTTTTTCAGTTCACGCTGAATGTGCTGGCTTTCCTGCAAGCTTGTGAGTCACTAGTCCTCGGGATGTGATAAGTCCAGATATCCAACCCATTTTCCTTTAATCTCTTCAGTTCTTGGCCTTGCAAATAAGTATTAAAAGATGTTGATGATCCGGGAGGCAATTGTTGAGGGTTCAGATATCCAGATATCCAACCCATTTTCCTTTAATCTCTTCAGTTCTTGGCCTTGCAAATAAGTATTAAAAGATGTTGATGATCCGGGAGGCAATTGTTGAGGGTTCAGTTTCATTGTTGTGAGACATAGGGGATTCAGGAGGCTTCTGATTGATGGAAACTTTCACTGTTTCTAGTTTATGCTGACTTATACTTCACTGCGCTCTTTGTTTCCCCTGGTTTCTTGACGTCTAAGTGGATTATTGAGTCTCATCTACTTTAACGTGCCATGGGCTGGAATTAAAATGGATAGTTGGGGAACCAAGCATCACTTCCAGATTACAAATGAAAAACTAAGCAAAAGTTGTGTTTGAGGTTTTTTCTGTATAGAAGTTTTGTTGCTTTGGTTGAAGCTGTGTTGGTCCTGTAGCATGCTTTGTGGTATACAAGTAGTTCAAGAACCCATAACTTGTCTCGAGTAGGGCTTCCATTCACGACGTGTTTTCCTGCTTAAGCGGGGATGGGAAGTTCCTTGGGGAAGACATTTTGTTCATTTGACTGAATGGACTGTTCATTTAAATGATTGGAAGACGGAACCTTCTGTTGTGATTTCACCTATTCTGCTCCATGTGAAGGTCTTTTCTTGAGTGTTTCTGTGGATAATATGTTTGCTTGGTGAGGCTCGAATTCAGATTATGGTTTGGTTAGAGAGACCTTCTGCAGATTAAGATGGAGTCACACTGCTGAGAAAACATCATATTTTCCTACGACTGTTTTGTCGTCTAATGGTTTGTCTTGTTAATTGGATTTATTTAGAATTACGATGGTAAGGCACTTTAACCTCTCATCCAGGCGAATGCATATCTACTCGTGATCCTCTTGCAATTACATGGTGTTGATATAGGCATAGTAATAGCTATCCTCTCTGTTGTCAAAGTTTGCTTGCTGAAGGCACATGGTATTTAATTCCTCAAGCATTGTTTTTCCATTTCTGAATGCAGGGCTGGTGCACCATTTGATCAAAGAAGGGTTGCAAATGTTGGCTTTGGTAACAAGGTATTATTATTCTTCATTTTGACCTCTGTTATTCTTTCCCATTTGACATGCGTGAGTATTAGTGGGTTTTGTAGTAAACGATTGGCTTTCCTTTGTCAAGTGTGTCTTTCCATCAATGCGGTTGGAGTCATGGCTTCGGGATTCTTTGGTGTATAAGTTCATAGTGTACAGTTCAGTTACTACTGTGGCTTTGGGATTCTTTGGTGTATAAACACACTATTCTGTTTATTTAGAACTGTGCTTTGGGATTCTTTGGTGTATCGTAGAGTCCCGTACATGTATGGCATTGGTTGATAGTTGATCATCCGCTAGAAATGGCCTTTAACTTGTATTATTAGTGGTGGTCTGCGTCAGAACTGCTACGTGAAATCATGTTTAATGTCCCGTCTTATGAAGTCTCTATTTTTTGTCAGCTACCACTGCCGCAGCAGCAGCAGCATCATCACCCTCGGCAGCAAGAGAATGCACTTCCTAAGCAGAGGCCTCAAACACTCGATTTGCTGTTTGCAAACATGAAGGAGCAGAGGATGAGAGCGCAACCACGCCAGAACAATGGCGTACCACGCACCAATAGGGGTGGCCAGCAGAGGCCCCCTTGGGGAAGAGGCGGACGGTTTGGCAACTAATTCATCATACACAAAAAATGCCCTGCTGGAAAGGGGTTCTATTCTTGGTGAAAGAAAGAAGGCAAGTGCTAGAATTGATGTCTACGTCCGGATGCAAGTGTGTAGATGATATGCAGAATGTATCGTAGCTGACCGACTTTTGTCACCTTCATTTTTTCTGTTTTTACGCGACTTTGCAACACCCAGGGTTTTCATTTCGTTTCATTCGCAATCAAAATTGTGTGTATAGTATTCTGTTGTGAACTAGCAATCCATGCTTTCAAATATATCATTGTTTCTTGATATCGTCAGGTATTTTTACGATTTCTGGCCGGATCATTTAAAATTGTTCGATTTCTGATCAAGTCAAATTCTTTACTGGTATATATTTCATCATTCGCCTTACGTCCGGTTAAATAATATTGCTCTACAGTGCTCGATCTACCGTCATCGTTCATCCATCCAATGTCCAAACGCGTATTTAGGGAGAAGCTATTGAAAAACTAGATCTTTCTAAGCTTAATTATAACAAATGAAAACGCAAGAACTCAACTCATTTGTTTACAATATGATAAGACAATGTTGAAATCTTGTGTCAAGCTGTGTTGTCGCTTGGTACTGTTGAGTGGGAGAATAATTCAATCAACACATGACTTAAACTCAAAATTATCATTAACTTTGGGACTATGTACCATCATTAAGTTTTTCTACTCTAACACTGTCACGTAACAAGAACAATCTCACACAAGTTTTCTTGGTATAAGGAAGAGTTACGTATTGGTTTCTCAGCATTTGTGAGGAGACAACCACTAGCTTCAAAGCTTAAATCATCAGAGAATATGCTGACAATGTATTTCAAGCTTACACATTTTGTCATGTATCATGTTATGCATTAAGATGCAAATGAATAGGGATGAAGACATATGAAACTTTTAACCAATTAAGTTACAAATTGCTTACTTGTGTAATTTTCTTTTAAATGTTGGACCTAGTCTTACGATGGCTGAATATTGGATCCTTATGCTAGTGATCCCCACATCTTAACAGTTTATCGTATATCGTGCGGTTAGTTTTCGTCATGTACTATTTGTGTTTAATTTTAAATAATAAAAGTCAAATGATTTATAACCGCACGATACACGATGAACGGCTGAGATCCCCACATAATGGATCCGGAGAGGATCCATTTCCGAATATTTCCTCATGCTACGTTACTAAAACTTCGATACATGTCGCTCGTCTTGTCCCAACTCCTAACTTGCAACAACCACCTCTCGTTCCTCATCTTTTATCACCACAAACCCCCATTGCCCATACACACACAGAGAGATTAGAGATAGATAGAGACCTCCACCATTACAGACTATACCTCTGTTCTCCACGCTTAATGCTTCGAACCCATCTCACATATGACTCTAATAAACCTCAGCTCCCTCTCCCCATGGCTCTCCCACCTCTCTCGCCACCCTTCTCCGCCCCTTCCCATCTTTCCCACCACCACTTTTTTGTTCAGAAATATTCAATCCACTTCCATCAACTTCTCAAAGCTCCTCAGAGTAAAAGCCTCATTGGGGGAGACCCAAAACGGCAGTGGGTTGGCAGAGGACTCTGTTTCTGAGTTGTTGGACGCTGAGTTGCTTGGAAGAGTATCGGGTGCTAAAGATGCCCAGGAAGCACTCCAGCTGATCGCTGAAATGTCTGACATAAATGGTGGTGTAGTGAGTGTATCTGATTGCTGTGCTATTATATCGGCTGCCCTTAAGCGGAACAACCGCGACTTGGCTCTCTCTGTTTTCTATGAAATGCGTGTGAGTTTTGATCAAGGTATGGTTTTAGGCTCAATTGTTTTATATGATAACCCAGCATTTAAACTCAAAGATTTCAACTTTGGATGCAAAAAGGAAATGGGTTTGGCCATTAGTGCTCTTCTATGCAAGGTTTGCCTAGCTATTGCACACATATATGTACAATAGCACTCTAGCACTAACCGCTTATTTTGGGTTAGCCCGACAGACAGTTTAATCTCATGATTCGAACCCTTCTTATTTTAGGGCCTCGTTCAAAAATCATCCTTGCAAAATTTCACTAAAACGTGTACCCATGTGATTGATTATTGCTATGAACATTTCATTGATTATCAACACCGTGCCTGTGTATTTATCTGTTTGTAGTTAGATAACTGAACGGTTTTTTATTTGAATGAGCTTTTTACGGATGATCTTTGAATGATGAAGTAAACAATGATCAGTTCAGTTCATGGAAAACATAATGGATAGGGTCCAGATGAGTGGTTAACACCATATTAACTTACTAACTCGTTAGGCTATTGTATGTGTTTGTTATAAATTTTTTTATGAATTTAATTTATGAACATCTGGTGTTTTTAGGACTTTACTTGGTGGGGAATTTATCTTGGGGCATTGAATTTGTTGCTCACTTGTTTTTGGGCAGGTGTTAATGAAGATGGCCCTCTTGTTGAGAGGTGGAAATGGTCCAGACCAGATGTGCGTGTTTACACATCATTGATTCTGGGTCTAGCTGCATCACTTAGGGTTTCTGATGCCATGAGGATGATCAACAATGTTTGCCGAGTTGGAGTATCTCCTGCTGAGGAGGTAAAAGCAATTATTGTTTTGCTTTTGTCTTTCCACGTTTGGATTTGCTCCAAGCAATTAGAATTGCAACTTTTTAAGGAAACCAGAATTGCTAGCTGTAACTACCTCTCACTGGCTTATGTTGGCTGTGTTGGTTTTAATGTGTTGAGCTTTATACTTTGGACTCCTAAAATTGTTAGTCAGAAAGCATTGTATGCACCTTTTAGTCTTGTTTTCTTTTATTCACTTTTTCTTGGCCACGTGAAGACCATCACACTTGATTTGGTGTTTGCAGGTTCCATTTGGGAAGGTTGTTAGGTGTCCTAGCTGTATGATAGCTGTTGCTGTTGCACAACCACAACATGGTATTCAGGTATCCTTGACAAAAATCTTTGAACCCATCTTCTGACGATTAATCCTACTCCCTTAGTTGGGATTTTTTGTTCGAAAAGCAGCTGCTGCTCATGCCAGTTAATGTTCAGGTAGTGTCGTGTGCAAAGTGCTGCTACCAGTACGAACTTATTTCTGGCAACATAGCTAGCATTGAGTCGGAAGAAATCAGGTTGGAATTCTTATATGCTTTAAATTTAGCATTATCTATTGTCTATCTATGCTTGTGAACATGGCCAAAATCATTTGTACAGTAAGTAGTGTTATATATTGGGAATATACATCAAACTTATCACATTCTAATTTTATGTAAATCACACAGCTAATATGTGTGTGGTGTTGATCCTGGGATATTGAATTTTTCTAAGGATCTCCTCATGACGAACGCAGCATGGATGTTCCCGCTTGGAAAAGGGGACTAAGATTCCTGAACATAATGAAGCAAAGTATTCCTGCGGCTGTTCACTCCATTGTGGTATACTATACTCATTATGAATGTTCAATTTCCGATTTTAGATGCACGGCATTCCTGGACCATGTTGGATTATTGTTGATCATCATTTTCCCTCTCTTTTTTCAGGTACAAATCCCATCTGGTATGGCACGTACAAACAGGTTTGCTACTGAAACAGTTGATCTCCCAGCACAGGAAGGGGAAAGGGTAACAATTGCTCTAGCAGCTCCATCAAGTGTTTTCAGAGAGGTCGGTCCCTTAAAATTTAGTCCTAAGGCACCAAATTTTTACCCTGGGGAGCCTATCTGTTTGACAAACCATGAAGATGGCCGGGAGTCAAAACTATTAAGAGCCCCCTTAAAGGATGGAGGATCGTTGCTAACTAACCCCTCCGTACTTTTTCCAATTGTTGCTGTTTTGGCCTCTGGAAATGCCGCCTCTGGAGTTATAGACCCCACCTTCCCCCAATTCCTTCCAGTTGCTGCAGTAGCATCTCTTGCTGTTGGAGTTACTCTGAACACATTGGTTGTCCCCCAATTAAATCGTGTAAGCAGTAAGCTAGTTTTTTCTTCTATAATAACTGTAATAGGTGATTCCCAAATCACGTCCTCCCCTTTTCAAAAGGAAACGAACAAAAATTTTGCTCTTTAGATTTCAGTTTCCTCACGACTAGTATCTGTTTCCTTCTTTGAGGATAACTTTTAAATTCTTAAGTTATTCTAGATGTTTTCGGGCGATGCAAGTAGCTTTGTTTGCTCAGTCTATATATTCTAGTCAAGAAAGTTTTGAACTGAGAAATGGATGTTGTTCTTATACTTGGTTGTTTTGTCAGCTTCCTCGTAGAATAGTGGATACAGTTGCCATCAAGCAGCAACTTTTATCGCAATATGACACACTCCAATCTCGTATAAAGGGCCTAAAAGAATCTGCTGAAAAAGAGGTAAGCTCCATGCTAGTTGTGGGTCTTTAGTAAAGTTTTCAAGTGAGTAGCTTTAGGATCATAAAAAGGTAACCTAGTCTCCACAAATCTGAAGAAATATTTCAAAATAGTTGCTAAGAGAGGTATTCATCAATGATAGAAATTGTCATTCAACGATTTTGCGGCACAAATCAATTTTTGCACCTTTCTTTTCATGCATAAGTTAACAGAATGTATTGAAGATATAAGATAGATGATCACTTATTTCGTGTGCAGGTCTGGATGTTGGCTCGGATGTGCCAACTTGAGAACAAAATTGTTGCTGTAGGAGAGCCTTCTTATCGGTAAAACACTTCAACGTTATTGCTCTTCCTTGAAGCTATGCAGCGAATAGCAAGTTAGCTCGCCTGTGTGATAAATTTTTTTATCTGATGTAGTTCGCTACTCTGATACAATGTTCTTTTGTTTTTGTTAATATCTAGCGCTCGAAGAAGTAAAGTCAAAAGGGTCCGAGAAGGCTTGGAAAATTCTCTCAGGGGACGAATTGAACTTATTGACAGCTATGCAAGGGTATGATTCTTCTCTTTAGACACAACTTAACCACCCCTCTCTCCCCAAAATATGTTATCAACTAATATAGTCATGCCATCCACTTATCAGATTTCTTCAATGATCGAAATTGAGGTAGAACTGGACTCTGATGTTCTTGCTGCTGAAGCAGCAAGCAATGTGGTAAGCTCAAACTGATTACATAGTTGTTCCTCTCCCTGTATATGCCTTTAAACAAGCTAACGAGGGGGTCCTTGTTCACAGGAAAATATTGCTGAACAGATACAGCAAACCATGGAGCTAGAAAACCTTGAAGAGGCATCCCCTTTCACTTCGAATTCTCTCTTTTTCGTAACCTAGAGAACGAATATTGCATTCCTCTGATCCATGTTGTTTGTGTATCGATTGCTTTTCTCTGCAGAGATGGAGAATACAAGTTGAAGCAAATGATGAGGCAGAAAGACTTCTTAGTTCCCAACCGATGCCAACAGAACAGGTTTAGAATTTTTACTCCAAAAAAATGAAGCGAAATGATGAAGCAAACGGTAATATCATACCTCCGGGAAAGGAATCAATATTAAGCATGACTCCGGGAAAAGAAGATGGTCAGTTCAGCATGTAGGTGCTGCTTGTTCATGTCCTCCTGGAGATCGTCTTTGTGACACTGAGTAAATGTCGGTGTTCGATTTACGAAGGAATTTCATGTTAAGGGAGGATTAATGCTAATGTTCATTACAAATTTCAAATTAATCACCACATTTGTAAGTGTTCAAAGAAAGTGCCCCCATTTGACATACATAAGAGTTTTCGTTTCTTCTTGTGAAGATTATGAATAAAGGTTCAGACATTCTTTCAATGTAATCGACGTGTCGAAATATTGATCGCTGTTATTAGTTTTCGTCAACTCTGAAAGCAATCATAAAATTCGATTCTTTGTAAATAATTTGTTAAGTCAACAAATTTACATACAATAAGAGTACAGACCCTACGAAAATCATGTTTACAGTATCGAAAATCAGGTTCTACAACGCGAACTGCCCTTCTTTAAACTAAGTAGGATGACATGAGATTCCAACTAATTTTCATGTGGGAAGGCATTGAGGCACAAAACCGGAGGAGATCTGGTTTCGAAACAACTGCAGGGTGCTGGTCGTCCAGTTTCTGATCCAATAACAGAAGGAACTTGGCAATATTCGGAAGTACGAGCTCTCTACAGTGTAGATGTAACAGAGGAACTTTTGACAGAACACTTCCCTTCTGCACATCCAGGCCTGCTGGCCTCCGCAACTTGTATGGTAGCCCAGATGTTGGCTCAATATCAACTTGGGGTATTTGTTTCCATCTCTTGTGCACAAACCACCCGTACTTAAAGTCGCCCACAATTGGCGTACCGAGGGCTTCAGCACAATGGACGCGGAGCTGTACAAATGCAGAAGAAATGCAATCAGTGACACCCCAAAATTCAGTATCGGCCAATGTTTACTATACTTTATACCTGATGCTTCCGACTAGTGAGTGGACGTAACTCAATCCATGAGCATCCATTTATTGTAGGGCCAAGTACCCGGTATTGAGTTATAGCCTGTTGGGAAGTTTGGAAACCTGATTGATGAGCCAAGACGACCCTCTCTGTCTTCCCATCGTCAAGAACAACCTGCAAACACAATTTTTCTTTCAACACATTAGAAATTAGAAACAAGGAAACTGAATTTAGAGAGAGATAGAGAACCTTTGTAAGAGGAGCACAGATCAAGCCTTCCTTCTCCTTCAGAGAGCCAATGACCAATGCCCAATAACTCTGATATTTTGCATCGCATGCATCGTTCCATGCCTAAAATTACCCAGAAACATATCAGCCTTAAGAATAAAATTTGTTACCATAATTTAATATCCGAAATTAGATGTCACTGCTTGGTATAACACAGAGTGCATGGCAATATGGGGTATGTTACCTTGCATGGCGATTTTCCTTTATTGATGTCAGTGTATAACCATTGCAGAAGAGAAACACTCTCTCTTGTTCTCCCCATTAAGTGGAGGCCACTGCTCTCTGTGTCAAGCCGATGAACCTGATATGAATATGCACACCGAAAACAAGATAATCAACAACCGCTAAATGTATTGGAGAATGAAATAAGTTCAAAGGAAAACAAGAATCCTAGATTGCTCATACAAACAGTTTAATAATACAACTAGTCGTTACAATATGAAGGAACAAATTTGCTTCTTAGTCTTCCCCACAATTTTATTTGAAAGGAGTCACAAAATTAAAAATCTTACCAACTTAGGACCTTCTTTACAATCATAAGATAATGCTGCCGCTGCCAATGCATCCATGCCATTATGTACAGGCAGATTACCCTAGCAAAATCATTGACATTCAGAAATCAAATGGTAACACTAAGCTGGTAAAATAAAACAGTA
Source organism: Malus fusca (assembly GCA_035220775.1). Lineage (NCBI taxonomy): Eukaryota > Viridiplantae > Streptophyta > Magnoliopsida > Rosales > Rosaceae > Malus > Malus fusca. The sequence continues at coordinate 26,969,125 of CM069064.1, forward strand.
GAACACTGAACACACATCGAACGGAACTGTATATAGATTCCAACCTTGACTGGCAATTTCGGGGGCTTGTTCAGCACGATGATAGCAGAGTCCTGAAAATTTACAAAAGAAAACAATAGTAAGAAGCAAAAACGCACTGAAAAAACAAAATGCCTGCACTTAAAACATCAAACAAACAAAGACTAAGTAGGAATTAAACTCAAAAACATGCCTTGTACTTGACAAGCCTCTGCAAGTATTTAATCTCATCAGCATTCGGGTTTAATGTTCCGCTTGGAATGCAGTCGAATCTCCTCGAAACCCTACTCTCGGCAACCGAAACCGGCACAAACACTCTTGCCCCAACATCCACTACATCACTAGGCCTAATCTATTTGCAAATGAATTGAAACCCGCATCAAAATTCAAATCAAACACAAATCCAAAAGCTCAAGCTACTGAAAGATTGCAAATTTACAAGCAAGCATCGTTACCTGTCTCATGGGTTTCACTCGCCCTTCCTTTTCAATCAAATTTGGGCATTCCATCTGAACCTATGAAATTCAAAAAATTAAATAATTAGATCTTTTGGAAAATTAAATTTAAAAATAATTACGCTCCAGTAGTTCACTCACAAGGCCCTGGTTGAAGTGGGACTGAATGGCAGAGTCACGAATCTCGTCGAAGTAATACTTAACCCAGCTGACGGCGGTGACGCGCGAAACGGCGCCGTCTTCGTGTGACCTCTTCCCCGGCAAAGGGTGGCCGGGAAAAGGCGGCAAAGACAGGAGTTGCCTCGGCTTCGGGCCTTCCTTCGGCGGGCCCAATTTAGCCACGTGGTTTGACACCCGGATGAGCGGCTCGCCGCCCGCGGGCGGCGGAGGGCATATTCGAGAATATTCCCTCGGGGATACGTGGCGGTAGGGGACGCGGGTGCTCCTCCACATCGTTTTACATGTTGAAGAAATGAGCGAAGGACGAGTGTCAGGCAACGACACAGGGACCGGAAGAAGAAAAGAGAATATTTATGGGCCGAAACATTTGGGCTTGATTGGGCCGGATTTGGCCCTATGAGCTTTGTGAGTTTGGGCTACCGGACTCAATCATTTGGTTTACGACAGAATGATTTGTCGTGTTTGAGGATTATGGGGTGTAAACAGGTGTGACATTTGGCTTAAGTGTGATTAATTATTTTGATGAGGAGCTGTAATGTGCATTAGCCAGCCACGTTTGTCGTAGTGCACAGTACATATTAGCTTTCAATTATTATTATTATTATTATTATTATATTTGTTACCTAGTTTTATGTGATGAAGGTCACAAATGTGTGTGAATTGAAATGTCGGAGAAAGGTCTTTGTTACATTTGTGTTGTCGGTTAAACGCGTATGTTACAGTACCCTGAATTTTGCTGCCAAACAATCAACGTGAACCAGTGATTCACATTGACTCAAATCTAGCGGCAGAATCAGGATTCGGATTCAAATTGTGGGGGTCAAAGCGTTGAATGTTTAAGCTTTTTAGAAGAAAAATATGTTTTTATATTGTTCTGCGGGTTCGTTGAATATTTGGTGGGCTTGTAGTCGTGAGACGAGTTATGTTGCACACAAGTCAACAGATTTTGATTTTTATCGAAGCGATCTGTTGAGTGTTGTCGAGAGTAACTGTCGACGCAACATGACCAATGCTGTCAATATATGCCTAGCAAATATTACATCAAATAATTAGGTGGAAGGTTCCCAGAGATTGTTCACAGTCGTGTTTCTAGGCCTCCGGGTCATCTAATGACCACCTTGGTTCCTATGTGGACCCGCCCTTTGCTCAGATCCACAATCTTATTATGTTGCCAAATTATTTGACAAGAGAATATTATATGCAATCAAATAATATAACAAACGGTATTTACTTTTCACAGGTAATCAATGCCAAACTATTTTGACAAATTGTGAAATTCAACCAAGAATCAAGATAATCAATGCCACTAATTCAACTAAAGAACATTTCATTGATTTGGAATGCTACATACTCACATAGTCTTATTTTAGGCGCATAGAAGAAAATATATGTGAAAAATTTTCACAAACTTTATAAGTTAATAGTTTTTATACTTGCTAAATGTTACAAGTGACTTATGCACACTTTTATTTTTTTTCGTTTATAGTGGTGGATCCAAGATTCAAATTTTGGATGGCCCCAGTTTTAAAGGTCCGCAGTTTTTTAGATAGAAATTAGAGCTCAAAATGCACAATTTTTTTTTCTAGTTTATTCACTGAAGCATTGTCGAACACTTTATCGAGATAATTTGTCGTGTTGTCCATGCAACCTGTCGAGATATGTCTTGCAAGTATTACATCAAACACTTGGTAAGTACAAAGGACCCATACAAAACATTCGGGCAGTCCTCAAAGACCTTCACAAGTATATTTTTTAAACTCCAAGTGGTACTCGAACCACCTAGGTCCCAGTGCGCATTCGTCTCTGCTCGTTTTTGTATATTATGTTTATCTCAATCATTTGATCATCATTTGTTTTATTCAATCTAACAGTTGAAAGTTACCGTAAGTAGCAGAAAAAAGAGTGTAAAAAAAATCATTCTTGAAACAAAGAAAATAAAAGAATGTTAGAGAATTAGGAGTTATTGTGTTAGAGAATGTGGAGTTATTGCGTATGAGAATGTGCCAATATGGTAATCACAATTCCACGTGGAGATTCGATTCCTTATTCTTCCTCCTTTTTGTCAATACTCCCACAATCCACATGAAGATTGATACAATGTGACGTCATTTATTCTTAATTATGTTTAGAACCTTTGAATTTTGATTAGTTTAGATCCTTCGAATTGCCACTTAGTACTACGGTGTAGTGATATTACTCTTCGCTTGTAAGTGAGAGATCTTAGGTTCGATTCTCGTCAAAGACGAGTTTGAATCATATTATTACTATCTTATTGTGAGACTAAGTTCACCATCTCCCCCTTAGTGTAAATAATATCACTTGTTCAAAAAAAAAAAATCTTCGAATTTGGACTAGTTTAGATCCTTGAAATGAAGGAAGTAACTTCCATTCCAAGAATACTTTATAGTAAAATTAAAATATTTAATTATTTATTTCCTTCTCCTTTTACCCAATTTACGTCACATTTTTTTTAGTACTATACTTGCTTCTTACTTCTTTTCTTAAATCTTTGACGTTAAAATAGTTATTAAATGGGTAATGGAAAGAATAATATTCAAATACGAAACCAGATGACTTGCTAAGTTAGGGTATAAATACGACCATCTTTAAGTATGATTTGTTAATTTATCTTGGTGATATAATTTATCAATTAGAATTAGACATGTGTGGTTTACAAATATGTTCATGAATTTTATGAATAATTTTATGTCGTTTCAAGTGAAAAAGGATTAAAAATTCACAATCTGAAGTATATAATTTACATACCTCTTGACGACCCTTGTACGTCAACTTAGTTTCGCTAACTTTTTGCCTTACTTGGTGAATAAATAAAGTTAGAAGAATTAGAATTAGACGTGTGGTTTAAAAATACGTTGAGGAGCTTATTTATAATTGTATGTCGTTTCAAGTAAAAACTAAAAATTCACAATCTCAAATACATAATTTACATTTTAAATCGATTAGGTTTCAGCTATTTAGTACTACGGTCTAGTGACATTCCTCTTAACTTATAAGTAAAGAGTTTTAAGTTTAATTATCGTCAAATGCAAATTTGAATAACATTAATACTAACCCATTATGAGGTTAATATAATATTTTAAAAAAAATCGATGTACAATCTTCTTAACAATCCTTTTAGGCGGCCATAGTTACGTAGACTTTTTGGCTTACTTGGTGAATGAATAAAGTCAGTAGAACTTTATAACTTCTTCCATGTTGAGTGGGGCGGTGACAATGTCATGACTCATGATCTATCCACCTGCTTCCTGAATATTCACGATTTTGACATTGTTGTTGCAGTTACGTGTCCTGCACTTCCACAAAAAGCCATACACTTCCTTGTGACTCACAATTTCAAAGTTATCCAAAAAGCCACTCAATACTTCCAAAACTTGAAAAGATATATCCACCCCCACTTTTCCTTTTTTTGTTTCCTTTTTTGGAATTCTTGGATACTGAAGTAATTTCATGATGTATTTAAGACTTGTTTAGAAATGCAATTAAAATAAATGAAAAAGTTTTTATTCTTTAGTTCTAAAATCATTTAAAGTGTTTTCCTTTTCACTGGTAAGTAAGAGGTTTTAAGTTCAGTTCTCGTCAAAGGTAAATTTGACCATATTATTATTATCTCATTGCGATGCAAATCTCACTCCTCCCCTTAATGTAGATAATATAGTTTGTTAGAAAAATAATAATAATAAGAAGCACTAGTTTTCGACGTATTTAGGGCTGGTTTGGAAGTGCAATTGATATAATTGAAAATACTTTCAAAGAAAATGTTTTTGTGTTCCAAAAACATTTGAAAGACTTCTTGCAACAAACAACAATTATGTGTTTTTTTTTCAGGATATACTTCAAGTTCTTTTCCAAGATTCATTTTAATTTTTACTAAGAATTGGTTCCAAAAATATTTTTACATAACACGTTTTTTTAGCTATTTTAAAAACGCTTCCAAACGAACTATTAAACACTATCATTGTCGGGGGTGTTAATATTTGTTAACATACTAAAAAGTGATTTTTACCTTTTTAGAATGATTTTGGCATTATTATTGTACTCTTGGCTCTAAAAAGCGAATCAAAAAATTGAAACGGAATTAATTGAGATATCTTCAATATCTAGAATATGTTATTCAACTTTTAGCCATGAAAATGAAAGAGAATAAATTCTTGATATCAATCACTTATGTAAACATCCAAGCATCATTTCATTTAAATTTAGATAAAGCTAATAAAATTATATTCTTTTTAAATATGGTGCAAAATCGACTGAGATAATATTCACAATGTGACATGTTGACATAGTGTTTTATGAGCTCATTTAAAATATAGCACTTGTACATTATTATTATTAATATTAATATGTAAACTTAATATGAAAATGATCAACCTTATGGCTGGTATGGAATGCATAACGCTTATGTTAGCTAGCACATCATGTGGTGTTACATCCACTTACAATAGTTTTGGAGTCATTATATGGCAATGAATAATACAGTGTTAAGGGCTCGTTTGAAAATGTTTTCATAATGGTTGAAAATGTTTTTGAAATCAATTCATATTAAAATGACAAGTGAATCCTGAAAAACGCTTTATTGCTTCATGCAAGGAGCACATAATTGGTACTTCTTGGAGAACACTTTAAGTGCTTTTGCAAACCAAAATTATTTTTTTTTTACTAAAAGCGGTTTCAATCATCTTAAAAAAAGTTATACAATAATCCCAAAGCCTATATGTTGTAGGACAACAAAAACAGAAGCCTTTACCGTGTTTTTGGTAAGAGGTTTTTGAGAAAAAAAGTACGATATTCATTAAGATTGATATAGAATATGTACAAATAGTAGGATAGGGTGCATATTTAATGGCTGAAAACAGAAGCATCTACAATGTACCCGAAGCCTACATCTTGACAAGAATTTGGAGTGCTTCTTATAAGAAACACATAATTGGTGTTTCATGCATAATGCACTTTAAGTACTTTTGGAACTCAAAAACATTTCTCGACAAGTACTTTCAATCATTTTAAAAGAGTTTCCAAACGAGCCCTAAATAGTTAGTTGTTGGCAGGAGGAAAGAAGCCTCAATGGTTTACCTTGGAAAAAAAAATGTTAAACTAACTAGTTCCTGGTGGTTAGACAAAAAAAAAAAAAAACTAGTTCTTAGTGTAATGAAATTGTAAAAAGTTCCCAATAAGAATCATATTCACACTCCCTTTGTTGATAAACAATATTCGAAAGGGAAAGAGTTTTTAAAATCGATTCCATGAAAAATAGGATGATGCTAAAGAGATCATTCACTTAAATCATATTATGTAAACCACATAATGTAGCGGGTTATGATTCGACTTCCTTTTTTATCCATTATAAATTGAAACTAATCATCGACAGTAACATCATGTAATTTACAAAATATAGCTTAAAAAAATAATTCCATAATATTTTCCTAAAAAACGTGACTTTTCTCATCATTCATTTCATTTTCCATAGTGTCAAACATTAAACAGTTCTCCTTAAACAAGGTCAAATTATGTCAATTTCTTTCTTTGTCTCAAATATAGTAACGTTAAACGCCATAATTAATTTCCCAATCTCACCCAATCAATGCCAGCGATTACACAAGAGATCATGGGCCCAACCTTAAACTCAATCAATTAATCCCAGATTTTAACCTAAAACAAAAGCAGTCACCAATCACCGCCCGCCGCCTCCTCCTCCGCCTCCGTAACTTTACACCCAAGTCCTCGCCAACACTCCGCTGGTGGACATGTGAGTCTTCGAACCTTCACAAAGCCCCACCCCACCCGAGATCGCTCCACGTGTCAGATCTGGTCCACCCCGAAACCCCCTTTTTAATTTCTTTACGTTTTTTAATCATTTAATTACTCCAAAATTTCAGTTACTCCCTCTCTCAGAGAGAGAGAGAGAGAGAGAGAGAGAGAGAGAGAGAGAGACTTTAAACTGCTTTTTTGCTGCTTCTTCTTCGTCCTCCTTCTGGAAAATTAATTAATCAATTAATTAATTGTTTAATTGTTTAATTAAAGTAACCGCTGGCGACTGGCACCATTGGCGATTCCTATTTATTGGTCTTCTTTTCATGCTTTTGCTGCGGCACCCAAAGATCTTCACGCTTTCCAGCATTCCCACCACTTCTTCTTCCTCCTCTGCCTCGTGTACTGCGCTGTCGTTTGACAGCCCTAATTCGCTTGCTTCCATGGCCAAGTGCATACTGGTCACCGGCGGTGCCGGTTACATCGGCAGCCACACCGTGCTTCAGCTTTTACTCGGCGGCTTCAAAACCGTCGTCGTTGATAATCTCGACAACTCCTCCGAAGTCGCCATTAACCGCGTCAGGGAACTCGCTCGTGAATTCGGCAAAAACCTCTCCTTCCACAAGGTTTGGGTTTTGAATTTTTGTGTTTAATTTTGATAATCGGGTGATTGTTCGTTTAATTTGATCAGTTGTAGTTTCGAATTTTCAATTGGCAGAAACCGACACTCTTGGTTTTTGGACTGAATATTTATACCCAAGTTTTTGAAATTGGTATTTTAATTGGCTTGGATAAACAACAAAAATATATACAATTGGGTTACTTCTAATTTTCTGTTTTGGTGGGTATTTTTGGAGAACTGTAATTCTGCTTTCTGGGTTTCCAAGTTTGTGTTTTTATATTTGAAAATTTGGGAAATTTATGAAATTTCTTGATGTTTGTGCCTTAATATAACTGCTGAGAAAGTTATGCAGAATTGAGGTATCATATTAGACAGACATACTGTTTCATTGATTCATGGATGATCATGATTTATCATAACTCTGTTTCCAATTCCACCTGCAGATGGACCTCCGGGACAAAGCGGGACTCGATAATCTCTTTTGTTCAACACCGTAAGCATCTTCACCTAAAAGCGCCCCCAATCTTGACTTTGCCATCTAACTTATGGTGTTCCTGTTGTAACCTCCCTTGTTCATCTCTCCAAATTGCAGATTTGATGCTGTCATACACTTTGCTGGACTCAAAGCAGTTGGTGAAAGTGTTCAGAAACCATTGCTTTACTATAACAACAATTTAATTGGGACAATTACTCTGTTGGAAGTCATGGCTGCCCATGGATGCAAAAAGGTTCTCTCTTATGTTCCTTCAGCCTTGATATAATTTTGATTGTATATACCTTGTTTATCATTTTCAAGTTCCCAAATTTTATAGATGGTACTTCTTCGGAGAATTTTTTAAATGCAGATTTTGGATGTATATGATCGTTCATTGACATGGGTTTCGCATACTTTGAATGTTTTCAGCTTGTGTTCTCATCTTCAGCAACTGTTTATGGTTGGCCGAAGGTGGTCCCATGTACAGAGGACTTCCCACTTGCTGCAGCAAATCCTTATGGACGAACGAAGGTATAATATGGCCATAATAATGTACATCTAGTTCAAAATGTCTGGTTAAGTTATCAGTGAGAGCATCACTAGCAGTTTCTTTGTTCAGAAGATGTACCTTTTGTTCATCCCCTGTATATTTTTCTATGAGGTCTAATGAGGTTATCTTTCAGCTTTTCATTGAAGAAATTGCTCGAGATATTTACCGCTCAGACTCTGACTGGAAAATCATATTGCTGAGATATTTCAATCCAGTCGGTGCACATCCTAGTGGCCTTATTGGTGAGGATCCCCGTGGGATACCAAACAATCTCATGCCGTTTGTGCAGCAAGTTGCTGTAGGCAGGCGTCCAGCCGTGACAGTGTTTGGAACCGACTATAATACCAAAGATGGTACTGGGGTATGTATTCATTTAAGCCTTTTGCTTTAAGCAATTTTTTTCATGTCTGCAATAACTTGGTTGGGCTATATCCGAATTTATATAGATGCTCAGTTTACTTGATTACTTGAGATATGTCTCGAATACTTCCATCTTTGTTCTGGTATTGATTAATCATGAATTATGGGGATTTAGGGTGGTATCATTTGGTTTTTCTATTTGTCTTACGCTGAATACTTTTGTTGGAGGTTTAATTCTGATGGTGTTTGTTCCTTTTCAGGTACGTGATTATATTCATGTATGTGATTTGGCAGATGGTCACATTGCTGCATTGCACAAGTTAGATGAGGATACTATGGGTAGGGGTTCTATATCACCATTTTCTTTGTCTGTGATACTTGTCTTGTTTCTGTTAGTTTGACCCGGAGATTATTTTATGCAAGACCACACCCTCAGACTATTTAAAAAATCTTGCCTCAAATGTGATGTTTTGGTGTTTATTTATCTCATGCTAATGTGGTTCAGACAAATTTCAATATTGAACTTTCACATTTTATTTTGCTTTTGTTTCACAGAGATGATGAATCTATTAACACACTGTATTAATCCACAGGTTGTGAGGTGTACAACTTAGGAACGGGTAAAGGAACATCAGTCTTGGAGATGGTTGCAGCATTTGAAAAGGCATCTAGAAAGGTTTGTTTTTGCAAATATTTCCCATTTACTTCCCTCGCTGTCCTCCTGGTTCCTAGAAACATTTCCATGCTTAGAAACATCGGTTGTTGTATTGATTTCTGGACCCTAATCTGCTGTGAACATTGTGCTGCATGTAAAATTGGGGTCTCATTATGCGAGTGTCTTCTGTACGTCACTGTAATTTTGTTTAGGATAGAGGTGACTTGTGTCTGCATAGTCAAATATTTTATATCAAATTGGACAAAAGTGTGGTTAACGTTTCAGAGTTTTGACATGAGATTATTCTAAATAAGCGAATACTAGAATTTATATAGTTGGAGAATATTGTGTTCAATTCTTTTGATCGACTCACTCTTTGGAAGAATCTCTGACCTTGTTCCAGTTCCACAGTATACAGAAAAGGCTTTTATTAGTTTGGTTATGTTTGACCATTTATTATTTTGGTTAAGCTTATTTGTGTACTTGTTAATATTTCAGAAACTTCCTGTTCTCACGTCTGGGAGGCGTCCTGGAGATGCGGAAGTTGTCTATGCATCGACAGAAAAGGCGGAGAGAGAGCTGAACTGGAAGTGAGTACCTAGTGTTTGTGAAAAAATTATGCAGTGTGCCATCAGCCCTTGTATCTTACATTTGTAATTACCTTGCAGGGCGAAATATTCCATTGACGACATGTGCCGGGATCAGTGGAACTGGGCTAGCAAAAATCCATATGGCTATGAAACTTCAGACTAGCAATTGAGAGCTGATAGTTTCATATGCTTTATATGTTAGTTTAGTGTTTATCGACAGTGGAACTAGACTAGCCAAAAATCCGTATAGCTTTGGACAAGCAGACTCAGCAACTGAAAGGTGATAGTTTCATATGCTTTATATTTAAGGTTTAGTGGTCGTCATCTCTCACCCTCGATGTAAAGGTTTAGTGGCCTTGCAGAGATTAGGTTCTTTCTCTCATGAGCTTCGATCGTAGATCTTTAAGCTGTAGGTCACTCTGCGGTGTTACGATTCTGGCCAGTTAATGTTATGTTTTGGTTTTACAGTTTTACTTTATCATCACAGTTTTAGTAGTACAGTTCTAACCAATCGCTGTTACTTATGCTCCTACATGTATTTTGAATAATAAAGTCATGAGATCGGACCGCTTTTTACCGTTATTTGCAATACATGAATTCGGAATTTCCAGAAGAGACCGTGTTGTTTGATACATGTATGCTTTTGCTTTGTCATCTCTCTGTTGTGTGCCTGGGTTCCTTCATCCTTGCGCGATATTCTACTCGATATTTAAGCCATGACCAAACTATTCTATACTGCTTGGCTACCCTTGTTTTCTCAAGTTAAGTTGGAAAATGCTCGGAGTTTGAATTCCGAGCATTTTCCAAGTCAAATTAGGTACACTATTAACTGCAGTGTATACAAAATTTCGTGGTTCTAAAGCAATAGAAAACACAATAAAACAGACACGAGAAACTTTTATCTGATCTTTAAACCCTTAGCCAAGCAGAAACAAGTGACTGCTCATTCCTTCCAATGGGGATCGGCCTGTTGCGTGATGGCACCATGGCACGCCCGGAAGCAACACCAACACAACTAACTGGTACATGTAGAATTACATGTACCAATGGGCTGCATTCGCGCTGCTTATGCGTGTGTCACCATGAATTTGTGTACGCTACGTTTACTATTCTGTATTTGTAGTTTTGTATTATATTTGGCTGTATACATACATTAAATTAGAGAGGATAAAAACTTTGGATCGTGCTATTCACACACCCATTTTAGCTATTGATCTTCTAAAATTCATTTAATTCAATCGTCGATAATTAAAAGGGTGTAAGAAATAAAAAATGAATGTGTGGGTATCACTTTCCAAAACTGTTTACGAAGAATTTGGGACAGTGTAGGAGAAAGGCCTAGTGACCTTGGTGTGGTACGTCAAATGAGTGGTTCTGGACAGCCCATCAAGTAAAGAGTGTGTTTGTACCTTGTGCTTTACAAAACAAGATATTTGTGTGATGAATAAGTCTTCGTCAGATAGGTCTTCATCTAACGATAATGAAGTTATAAGTCAAAAGCGTCTTTTTTTGGTAAACTTAATGCAGACTTCTATGACACAGATACACTGTCATAGTAGTTTCCTTACCAATAAATTAAAGACAATACAATTTTTTGTTCACATGTCTTTGTTTTATTGATACGGGATATTACGCGTCGGTGTACTCGTGCCATATAAATTGATATCGCTAACGTAGCAGGAATGGACCTTGTAAGGCCATCGGATCTTTTCCAACTGTAATATAACCATTTGTTAACAATTCTTCCATGGTGATGTGGCAAGAGATAAGCCCACACTATAATATTAACGAGGTAAATTCAAACTAAAATGCAGAGTGTACAACATACTCTTCGAAACTAGTAGAAATGGGGCGTGTAACCCATCATTTGGGAAGATGGCTACATATATAAGTGGGATACAAATACGATTTCATATCAAGAAACATATACAAATAGTTATGAGTATTGTACTGAGGTTTGTGTTTGGAATCGCATTGGACAACTCGATTTTAGTGTGACGGTACTTCGTTCTATAAATTTGAAGATGCTCGAAAGTTTGAAATTCTATCTCCTGTTTAGATTAGACAAATATATAGACTGAATTAACGAGTTAAACGAATCTCCGGACTGAATTAGCATATCATTTACAATTTAAACATTACAAAGGAGGTATTAACAAGAGACATTTTCATGGGACTTGGCATTGTGCCGTTGGGTTGGAGTTTGAATATAGCATGCACTTGAACTTCCAAAAAAATGGGGGACCTTCCTTCTTTATTGTCCAAAATAGAGCACAAATTCAAATTCACATAATTGGAAAGTTGAAAAGAATTTTTTCAAATTTACTCTCATTACATTTAAGATTTTTTCTTAATTTATTGAATTTCATATGTTTTCTAATGATTATTATGCTTTCCAAAGGGTGATGGTTTCTTATACTTTATATTTAGGTTTAGTGGCCTTGCAGAGATTATGCGTTGTTTTATTAGTAGAAAGTAGTCAAGGAGAAATTCTTGTGTGCGGACAACCATACCACGTCACCAATACTCGAGAATCTCTCATGGCATGACCGTCGGCCAAGGCCCCTTGCAGTTTGTTTTGGTTAGTTCTTGATTCTTGTTGAACCTTTGGCCGACCGTCTTCCAAAAAAATGGGTTCCTTCGTCTTGTGGCCATTGCATGTTGCGTCTCTCTTATAATTCAATGTCATTATTTGACTTTTGTTGTCTGGCAATTTGTTTTTTATTCGAGTAATATTCTATTGGAAAACTAAAGTACAAGGATGTGAATTCAAACAATTTTAGACTAGTCGGTTGCACCAAGGTATATAAATTAAAAAAAGAACATTGGCAGTCTATAATTGGACAATTCGCTTTTAACTTAGTAATAAGTTAAAACCTCATTCATTTAGTACTATAGTCTGGTGATATTTCTCTTCACTTGAAAGTGAGAAGTCTTAGGTTCGAATCTCGCGGATGGCGAATTCGATACCAAATTAGACTGCTAATTGTGTAACTTAACTGAACTATCGCAACGCATTAATGGAAAATTCGAACATAGAAATAATGTTCATTAAAAAAATAACAAATGAAATTAGAGAAGGCAGAATGATTGTGTATGGAAAAGTGTGCCCACCGGTTCAACAATAGTAGGATATGATTCAAACTCCAACACTGGTTTTGGCGCACTTCAATTGAAATCCTTCTTTCTTTTTAGTGTTTGATAACCTTATACAACAACTGGTAGGGATTTTGGTAGGGCAAGTAAATTTCGATATTCTTCTTTGTTAGTCGATCTTATGTTATCGGTTTAAGATCTCAAGATTGTTCCGAGAAAAACGACTTAAGTTTTGCACACATTGATGAAAAAAATGTGTCTAACAAAATGGGAGTTGAAATTAATACCTCTCACTTATAAATGAAAAAAATACCACTATATCGTAGTACTAAATGACTGTTGACATTTTTAACATCAAATTAAAATGATGTGGATGACAAGGGGAACAAAAATCGTTAAATGAGTTATAAGACGTCTAATGAATCTTGTAAATGTGTTTTTTTTATTTAATTTATTTATTTTTAGGAAAACTAATGAAAAGAGCTTGAAAACTTTGAGTTTTAACGAAAATGACGAAATAAAGGGTAAAGTGAATAATACCATAATTGATTTTTTAGGGTAAAAATATGGTTTTTTGTTAAAGTGAACAATATCGGAAGTTTTTTGTTAAAGTTCCCTTTATTTTTATGTTAAAGGATAGATTTGTTAGGTCAGATGTTAGATTAGAAAGCCGACGAGATTCGAACCCATCCTGTGGTGCAAGGGCAACACTCATCTCCACCACTGTGGTAGAGGGCCACTTGTCTTGTAAGGGTTAATTACAACAATAAGCATGAATTTGTCACAGAGTTTTATTTGTGCTCTAATTTTTTGTTTATTTTTCTGTATTGTTTTTTAATGTTAATAACTTAGGATCCGTTTGATATTCTATTTTAGTGCTAAATAGTAAACTATGACCCTAAGAAGAGGTATTTTCAAGTTGAATATTAAGATCCAAAAACTTTTTTGGTTGGGAAATAAAAGTTGTTTTCGAACTTTTAAATTTAAAAGGGAAAGAAAAAGACCAATCGAAGTTGACGGGCAAGACGTCAAATGATCACACACCCTTCCCCTTTCTATTGAGTACCAATTTCCTCTTCTCGTGACCTCCATTTTCATAAAAAAAGATTGAAATAGAGGATCAAGAGAGAGACGGAGAGGAAAGAGGGGAGAGGATCAATTCGGAAAGGGAGAGTAGAGTAGTAGGGTAATAGTTCGGTTCAAATATCATAGATGTTAAATTCGATACGAATTTATTCCCGCCACTCCTATGTATCGAATTTATTCCCGCCACTCCTATGTTGTTGTATAAAAATATTATATATCCCAAACCGGCCTTTATTTTCTTTAGGTCTTTCACCGTCATTTATGTAAGTTTGACTATATATATATAACACTTTAAGTTTAATTCTTATAACACTATTGCTATAACGGTATGAATTTGATAGAGTTGAGTTCTATCTATTAATCATGTGACTGATCTATTTATTTATTTTTCGTATATTTATGATTGGTTTATTCACTTTTATTTCTGTAAAATAATTAGTCATGTGTTTAATATATTAAACTTAATAATTGAAATTGCTATCATAAAACTCAAAATTTTCTAACTCACTATACGAGTTTAATTTCTTTTCTTTTTTTGATGAAAATACGAGTTTAATTTCTATAAAATTAGAATCAAACTCAAATTTTTGACCTTATATAAAAAAACATAAATTCTCAAAAATAAATAAAAATAAGAAAATGTCCAACCCACAAATAGTGGAGTAACACTGAAACGCGGATCTAGCGAGTCGAGCCGAGTCGAGTCGTGTCGAGTTCAGGTTCAATTCAACGCAACGCTGAGTCGTTTATTCCCATTCGAACCGCTCTCTCACCCGTCGCACTTTCATACCACTTTCCTTTTAAAACACAAAACACATTTCGAAATTTCAAAGCCAACTCTCTCTATCTCTCTATCTCTCTCCCTCTCTCTCCCCTCGCCCGTCATCATCGTCACCACCGCAGATCTAGGTCTTTGAACGTCAAAGTTTCGAGCTCGCCTCAGATCCAGGCGATCTGATTCTGACGCCGTAGTCGTCGCCGCCGCCACCAACTTCCGAAGCCAAGAATGGAGAACCTGATCTCGTTGGTGAACAAAATCCAGAGAGCTTGTACTGCTCTAGGTGACTATGGCGAAGGTAGCGCATTACCGACTCTTTGGGACTCTCTTCCCGCCATCGCAGTCGTCGGTGGCCAGGTCAGCTCCCGATCCCTCACCTTCAATCTTACATCTACGATTGATTCATGCATATGAATTCTGGTTGTGTTTTCAATCGCTCTGTAGCTTAGATCTTAATTGTGTCTTTAGCAGTGCTGATTATGGCGGTTTGGTTTAATTGCTTGAACACTGTTGCACAAATTGGTGCGGAGTTGTAAATTAGTTTGATTTTTCACAGATCTACAAAAATTTGGATCCAAAGTTTGAAACTTGAAACTAGCTTAATTTGGAGCAAAAATGAAAATGAGATAAGGCATGTCGAATACAATAGCAAATTGTAGAAGAAAAAGTAGAGGGAATGGATTTATTTTCGTATATATAATGTGTCCTTATGATTTTGTTCTGATCTGCAGAGTTCCGGGAAGTCTTCTGTATTGGAGAGCATTGTTGGGAAGGATTTCTTACCGCGTGGTTCTGGTAAGTTTATCAAATCGCAAGCAATCTTAGTTGTTTGTGTGGTTTGGTTGTCTGTTGGTTGGTGATATTTGTTTAGTCGTTCAGTATGTTGACTTCAGTTTCTTAGATGTTCTTGCGGTGTTAGTTCTCTTGTATGTACTTGTTAACATGGAATATTGTTCTTGGATATTTTTGAATGGGAAATAATTGCAGGAATTGTTACTCGACGTCCACTTGTCTTGCAACTTCATAAGATTGACGAAGGAAGCAGAGAATATGCGGAGTTTCTCCATCTTCCAAGGAAGAGGTTCACCGATTTTGGTAAGTTTCCTTCTCTTCGTTCTAATTTGCCTGTTTGCATTTTTGTCGCAATGTGACAAATGCCACTAATTTTCTTGGTATCCAGATTTTGCTGTAAAGATTTTGCATCTTAGATGATTTTCCCCATATGAAAATTTCAAAATTATATCACAAAGAAGAAGACTTTGTGACCCAGTATATTTTATTTATGTTATTGTGTAAATTTACACACAGAGCTATCTGCATATTTATTTCATTTTAAATAATTAACATCTGTGCAGCTGCTGTGAGAAAGGAGATTTCAGATGAGACAGATCGAGAAACCGGCCGCAGTAAACAAATCTCTAGCGTTCCAATTCATCTTAGCATATATTCTCCTAATGGTAAGATAAGCGATCGTTGACTTGTTTACTTCTTTTTATTTTAATTGGTGGCTTATAGTTACCTAAAACTTGGAGCATCATGGTTTAGGGAATGAGAATGAGAATGTGGTACTGCCATGTATCTTGGAACATGGAACAATTGGGGTAGAGTTGGTAGACTCAAATTAAATATCATAGATTGTTTGATTAATAGTTTGAATGTGATAAGACAATCCTGGGTCAAATGTCTTTTTATAATACCTTCCTTTCTCCCCACTAAATATATCAGTTTGCTGAAGTCCTGTACGTATTAGTTTCACATTTCTTTTCAAAACAATAGACAACAGATAAAGTCGAATGATGTTTCTACTTGGTCCACTTTAAAAAATATTAAGGCCTTGGGCCTCAGCTAATGAAATATGAATATCAGGGAATGAGGTCCAGCATTTCCTTTCTTTAATACGTCCGCAGTATAACATTTTCATGTAATGTTGTTTTATGTATGCATATTTTGATGATCTCTTTTACTGATGTATCAAATTTATATTGATTCTTGGCAGTTGTCAACTTGACACTTATTGACCTTCCCGGGCTTACAAAAGTCGCTGTTGGTAAGTATCATGGATCTCATAGATTTGGCAATTATTATTTAGGCACTTCATAAAGAATTTTCTAACAACCTTTCGTGGGAATGTAGAGGGTCAATCGGAAAATATTGTGCAAGATATTGAAAACATGGTTCGCTCCTACATTGAGAAGGTAATATCCATTGGAATGTTTTCTTTTTCAAATTTTTACTATCCTGAACCATATTGTCTGATAAACATTTTATGCAGCCCAACTGTATAATTCTAGCTATTTCACCTGCCAATCAAGATCTTGCTACATCTGATGCAATTAGGATCTCTCGCGAAGTGGATCCAACAGGTAACCCTAATACTATTATCTAAATATTGTAAATATTCTCTTGCTATATTCATATTCTTGTGCATCATGCTTTCTAAGAAAAGGTTCAGCTAATCAAGGAATCATTATATCAATATACTGAAATGTGATATCTTGTAGTCGTGGCCACAATTGACTACCATGTCTTGCAAAAGTATGTAGGAAACTATAGATGTGGAAGGATTCAGTATATTCCCTTTCTTTTTGCAGGGGAGAGGACACTTGGAGTCTTGACAAAGATTGATCTTATGGACAAGGGTACTGATGCAGTTGAAGTAAGTTGGCCTAGTATCTTGTTTTAAATGTTTGAGACTGGATAATTTGGTAAACAACCATTAACAAGTATAAAGTATTAAAGAATTCTTGGTTTATTGCTCAAAATATCTTTCTTTGACTTTTTTATAGTCCAGAAAAGTTTTATTTATAGCTACATATTTCAAGAATCGTTTAGGATAAAGAGATATCTTGGCTGATTCATATCAATCCATATGAAAAGTTTTATTTAGTCATACATTTTATTGGTTTTGTTATGAGAGTTCAAATATATCACAAGTCCATAAAGTCCATATCTTCAACAAGTTCCTCCCGTTTTGAGATTTTCTTTATTATTTTTTTATGGAGTGCTAGACTCAATTATGACATACATATAACAGTGTCCACTCCAGATCAAGCCTGCATATAAACATACATATTTAGTCTCTTTTTGAGTCACAATGAGTAGCAAATCTCAAATTTTAGTGGTCCCTTGGCAATACATACATTTTGGATAACCTTATTTAATAGATGGAAGCTGCATAATTTTGCATTTTTATATCCTGACTCCTGATTTTATGTTCCTTTTTGGGTTTCTTAGATATTGGAAGGAAAGTCATATCGGCTAAAGTTTCCTTGGGTTGGGGTTGTGAATCGCTCACAAGCAGATATTAACAAGAATGTTGACATGATTGCTGCCAGGCGTAGAGAACGTGAGTATTTTTCTACCACCCCAGAATACAAGCACCTTGCTCACAGAATGGGTTCTGAGCATCTAGCAAAAATGCTTTCTAAGGTATGAAACTGATACCCTACTTCAATCTGATTTTGGTATACTATAACAAGAAATCAAGTTAGTAGCTCTTTTATATTTACCTTGGGTTAATCGTGGTTGCCTTCACTAAATTATTGTGATGATTACTGTCTCAGCATTTGGAAACTGTAATTAAGTCAAAAATTCCGGGCATCCAGTCCCTTATTAGCAAGACTGTTGCTGAACTTGAAACTGAACTGAGTCGTCTTGGAAAGCCCATTTCTGCTGACGCTGGAGTAAGTTTGCTTTGTTTTTCATTGTATTCTTTTGAAATGTCTTGCTTTTAAAGTCAAGTGATTATGAAGATTGACCTCTATTTTTAACTTTTACAAGAGTTGCTACTGATTGATTGCTTTGGCCTTGCAGGGTAAACTGTATACCATTATGGAGATTTGTCGCTTTTTTGATGGGATATATAAAGAACATCTTGATGGCGTGTATGTATCTACCACACTAATCTTTTACAATACTGGTGCTTGGCTCAATATTTATTGTCTGTTATGATTTAATAGTCTTATACTAATATGTTCTTATCCACAGGCGTCCAGGTGGTGATAAGATTTACAATGTTTTTGATAATCAGCTTCCTGCTGCTCTGAAAAGATTGCAATTTGACAAGCAGCTTTCAATGGAAAATATACGAAAGCTCATTACTGAAGCTGATGGATATCAACCTCATCTTATAGCTCCTGAACAAGGTTATCGTCGTCTCATTGAATCCTCTGTAGTTAGCATAAGAGGTCCTGCTGAGGCAGCTGTTGATGCGGTATGATTATAGGTTTCCTTTCCTTCTGTGCAAAATGTTGGTAATTACTTTATCATGCTGCTTGTGCTAAGATGAGTTATTTTGAACTTTTCGTTATACCAGGTTCACATCATTTTGAAGGATCTGGTTCACAAGGCTATCAGTGAGACTCCAGTATGTTCACAACCATGTTCAATTAGTTCTTCCATTGATTTTTCTGTCCTTTTGCTATCTTTTGGTGTTAGTCTCGTTTTACTGTCCATTTCCTCGTTTTTGTTTTTTGTTTTCATCTTGTATTAACGCTGCCCTCGTTGTCTTACAGGAGTTAAAGCAGTATCCTGCTCTCAGAGTAGAGGTTACAAATGCAGCTACTGAGTCGCTCGAGAGAATGAGAGAACAAAGCAAGAAGGCAACACTACAGCTAGTTGATATGGAATGCAGTTACCTGACGGTTGATTTCTTCCGTAAACTTCCCCAAGACATTGACAAGGGCGGAAACCCATCGCATTCACTTTTTGATAGATACAATGATTCATATCTCAGGCGGATTGGTGAGTCTCATGAATTAAAAATTAGGCTCACTTGTATTCTATGGAGGTTTACACATTGCTATTCTTTTCTATTGGACCAATATCTAGACACCTTATTCTGTTGGTAAATTCTTTGCTCGTAAAAAACAGGGTCTAATGTTCTGGCTTATGTCAATATGGTATGCGCAAGCTTGCGTAACTCCATCCCCAAGTCTGTGGTCTATTGCCAAGTTCGAGAGGCGAAACGAAGCTTGCTTGACCATTTCTTCACTGACTTGGGAAAACTGGAGGTAAGTAAAGATATCCTCTACCGGTCTTTGCTAGTTGTCCTTTTGTTGAAAATTGACGGTCCTTGTAGAGAGAGATGCTGACTCTGGATTAACTCTGAATATTTTGAACAGACAAAGCGGCTATCGTCGTTACTGAATGAGGATCCGGCAGTAATGGAGAGGCGTACTTCCCTTGCAAAGAGGCTGGAGCTATACAGGAGTGCTCAAGCAGAAATGGATTCAGTTGCTTGGGCGAAGTAGATGTGTGTGCAGCACATCTGCTATACCTTTCGAACGTGGATTTTGTCGAGATGGCCACACGATTCATTCATTTACGATTTAGTTGTAATGGTGGGAAGGAAGGCGGGTTCGGAGGCATTTTGTTTATTTTTATTCATGTACTAACGAGTTGGTGTGAGGTGATGCCATCTTTCACTTGATATCGCTATGCTTGTTTTTCAACTGCAACATTTCTATAGTATATATGATTTGCTTCTGATGTGCCATTTTTGCAACTTGCTTCTGCTTCTAGCATGCCTGTGGTGCAAGTTGGGCCTTTTAACGAACAACACTCCGTTGTCCATTTAAATACGTGGGATTCGAACTTAGGTGCATAGAAAAATGGAAGTTTAAAACGAGCTCGGTAAGAAGAGCAGTCGGAACTTGAACCACTATTGATAAATGTTTAGGCCAATTATCAATTTTCACTATTTTTTTTCCAAACAAGAGATTTTGTTAAATTAGTCGAGTTCAAGGTCTAAAATATCGATAATATTTCGATATTTCCATCGAAATTTTCGTGTTTTTGGACTACCGATATTTCCGATATCATCGATATTTTAGACCTTGATATGAACTTTATGTGGTACTAAGTCACTCATGTATCTTACCATGCAATGTATGAAGTGTAAATTATTGTACTAATTCATTATATATAAATGATTATGGTGTGTTTAAACTTTTTTCATTAATTACTATATATTTTCTACACTCACAATGTTTGTCAGCTCGCTATATAATCAACTTAAATCAGTTAAATCCATCATATAATGCATTTCCTTCCAATTTTTTTTTTTGATAAACTTATAGATAATTAACTAAATAAACATACTGCAAAGTTTCAATAAAAATTTCCAAGTTTTTCTTACAATTTCCGTGATTTTTATTAAAATTTTATCGATATCGATAATATTCCGATATTTCCATCGAAATTTCCATGTTTTTGGACTACCGATATTTCCGATATCATAGATATTTTATACCTTGCTCGAGTTTAATCAATATTCTTCTACACCATTGAGATAGAGGGCAAACTTGCTATTAGCTGTCAATTTTCATTATTTTAAATAATGAAAATATTATCGACACCCTACGAAACAAAGAAAAACTTTCTGCACCTTTCATTGTTGCAAATTTTTTTCTATGGTATGTATCTTTGAATTGTGCAGAAAATTGACGGTCTTCCTTTCCAACAGTTAACTCAAGGGATTCGATTCTCTTTTACGGTAGGTGAGACCGAGAATTTGATTGCGGGTGAAGCCTTAGTTGTCGCTGGTGGTAGAGGAAAGGCTTTTAGTGGGCCCATGAACGGTGAATCTTAGGAGATTAAAGATTGAGAAAGCTTTTTCGACATATGGAGATCTTATTGAGTTATGCAACAGTTAGATTTTGTATAAACTGGTATTACTTAAAGGTTGGTCCCGCTTTCTACACTACCTATTTATCTTCGTTTCAAACATGACATGGGTGACAAATGCGAAAAGTAAGCTTCGTTGGCCGCTGGGGAGAGGGGAGGGGGAGCGAACGACATACCGTTGAGAATATAACTACCATACCTTTGACCCAACGACGTACGAGGAGGAGAAAACAACACGGAGACAAAACAGGTCAAGCCAAAGCGGGTCGTTTCGACAAAGCGGACCAAGATTTCGAAAGCGGGTGGTTTTGACAGTTTGGAACATCCAAACCCGACCCAAAGGAAGCTTCGGATCTCATATTATTCCGATTCTGTATAAAGCACCAGCCGGCTCAGCCCTCATAGGAAATCTCGTTTATTTTCTTCAGGTACATGTTTTTTTCATCTCCTTCATTTTCCAATTGTTTATCTGCCCAGTTTAGCACATTTTTATTGTACGTTTGCCTCTCTGCTGATGCTGCTTCTTTGCTTTTTTTTGTTTTGCATTTTCTGGGATTTATCTGTATCTGAGAAATTGTGACAGATTTTTGTGTTTAAATCTTTTGATTTGATGGGTTAGGCGATGATTTTCTTCTTTTTTTCTTGGTTTTTCGATAGTTTTCTTTGTTCCTAATCAGTATTAGTTTCAAAACTATGTAAGTTAATGGATGTGGTCAGATCTTAATCAAATTAGACAAAAAGTATGAAGCACGAATTGGGTTCATACTGTGTGTGCATCTCAATTTCTCTGTAGTGTATTGTGTGCTTTCGATTTAGTATTCAAGTTTTTGTATCAATGAGTAGTACTTTTTCCTTGTGGAATTGTGGAATGCAGAAGTGCGAATCCTGCCCGAAAGACTTTGGAGGATATCGAGGAAACGGGGAGAGTGGCGTATGGCGTAAATGGCCTCGGAGAGGGAAAGTTTCGACCTTTCAGGACCATTGCACCTAACTTCCATTGACTGGTAAGATCGTTGCACCTAAACCCTTAAACTCTAAACGACTGCACCTAGCGTATGGTGTAAATGAATCTGATATTCGTTTATATCTTTACGAAAATGGTATGGAGCATGTTTTTAATGGATTTGTATCTTAAGATGATAACATAGCTACATGAAGATGGATTGTGTAGAGCTAGTTCCTTGTTATTTGGAGTGAGATGTTTACTAGATTATGTAATCATCGATCATACTCTCATAATTTCGATTATCGCTGAAGGCGTTCTGTTTCCAATATTACTGCAATCCGCTTCCAAATTGTCGACATGAATTAATTGCATCCTTGTTTGAGCCGTCTGAACACCTCGACTTTTATCAAAGTGAAAAGCAAGTATAGATGAAGATGTGAATTTTAGTCCTTATGTTATGGTTATCTCAATGTCAATTACTGACTACAAGAAGTTCAATATACTGGCTCGTGTGGTCTTGGTTGAGATCGGTACTTAATGTATTCTTTTATATCGCACGTAGTCTATCTGCACAATTTATGTAACTTGCGTTGGCACTCAGACACACGATTATGTCATATTATTCACATTTCCATGTAGTATGTAAGATCTGGAAGTTGCTTTCTATCTTACACAAGAAACCTCCAATTGTACAAAGTTCGTGCACGAAACTTAAAATGATTGTGTACCGGTCTATATGTTATCAAGGTTGGTCATGATGAAAATTGCTTCTATCTAGAATTCCACTGCCTCCAGTACTATCTCTTAGAAGCTACCTTTTCCTTCTCTTTGAATTTGAAAGATGGTATGGGATTTAAAATATGTGTCATCCTATGCAGGCAGAACACTCAGCATCAAAGATCTGTTGCTGCCTGTTTGGTTCAGGGTGTCTATGTTCTTGAACGGGACCGCCTAGAGGAAAGAGAAGGGCCCCAAGCCCTCGCTCCTCCTTGGTGGGAGTTCTTCCATTTTAAGCTGCTCCGTAAGCTTGTGGATGATGTTGGTTTCTCTATCTTTGGTGCCTTATACGAGTTTAAACCTCCACCGTCTCTTTGTAACCGTCCATCGGAAGGAAGCCCTTGTTATGTAATTGCCTTCCGAGGCACCTTAACAAAGTATGACTCAGTCTCACGAGATCTTGAGTTGGATGTTGAGGTGGTCCGAAATGGACTTCACAGGACATCTCGCTTCGAGATTGCTATGCAAGCTGTCCGAAATATGGTTGCTACATCAGGTCCTTCAAATGTTTGGTTAGCTGGCCACTCCCTGGGGTCAGCCATGGCAATGCTTGCTGGAAAAACTATGGCTAGCTCTGGCAATTATCTCGAATCTTTTCTCTTCAATCCGCCATTTGTGTCGGCCCCAATAGAGAGGATTCAGGATACGAGAGTGAAGCATGGGCTTCGGTTTGCAGGCAGTGTGATTACTGCTGGACTCACTCTTGCTATGAAGGCTAAACAGCAGCAGCAACAACAACACAGAAGTCAACCAGAAGACGAACCATTCACTACTATGGCTGCATGGCTCCCAGGTCTATTTGTCAATCCAGCTGATGACATATGCTCTGAATATATAGGGTATTTCGAACATAGGAAAAAGATGGAGGACATTGGAGCAGGAGCCATTGAGCGATTAGCAACCCAGAATTCTCTGGGGGGTCTACTAATGCACGCAATGGGCAAGCAGGCAGCACCCGAGCCGCCATTGCACCTCATTCCTTCTGCAAAGTTGACTGTTAATTTAACCCCTTCAAGGGATCTGAAAGAAGCCCATGGAATTCATCAGTGGTGGAGAGACGACCTGCAATTGCTTTCTGAGGTCCACAGATACAAATAGCGTTTCGGTATATTGGTGAGCAGTAAAGCAGCAGCCTCCAAGCTTGTTTACATCAACCAATATTTTGGAAAGAACACAGCAAAGAAACGAGGAAGAAGAGCAATTGGAGGTTGAAGAGTCTCTCTATACAAGGGGTATCCTACATTACTCAGATGTGAAGCTGTTTACTGAACTTTTCAACAATCGGAGTAAGTTGAAATGATACTGATCTCATATAAGTTGTTTATTCATTTACCCTAACCGCACCGTGACGGATATTGATGGTTACTAAAATGCCTTTGTTCTAGTGCATCATAGTAAACGTGAAAGTTTGCATTCGTGATTCGTTGTTCTAGAGTTAGTATACCACTTCTCGAAAGGATCCAATTCCTCCGAAATGAAGGGTTGAATTCTTTATATAGTACTATGGACACGTAAGTACTTTGTAATCGAAAGTGCAACTCCTATTGGGACCCTCCGTCGTGTCGATGGCTTCTCAGTTTTCCGGACACAAACACATCCCTTTTACCGGTTGGGACCCTCCGTCGTGGCGATGGCTTCTCTGTTAACCGGACACAAAGTGACATGTGAGTGACAAGGCAGATAATTACGTACTACCTTTCCTTTTTACTGTTTTTTACCGCGACAGTGTGCAACAAACAAGTAGTGAAAAAAGCAATCTCGAATCTCAATGCCATGACCAATTGGCCATCGTTGGAGTCCTGTCTACTGTTTGGCTCTCCATTCAACTCTGCCAATTTGTTGTTTGGTTTTCCAACAACACTTGGTTACTAAAAAAATGAATAGGAATTCTTATTTAAAACTCTTAGTATTTTAATCACATAGTTTTGTGCTTATGATCAGAATCGTTTATACTATGAATCACACTGTAAAGATCATCTCTGCAAAAAATAAATTAAAACTAAGGTCGTTTAGTCATCAAACTATTTAAAAACAAATAAACGATATTGGTAAAAACATTAGATTGTAGCAAATACATAGATAGTTCGTGATACTTTTACCAATATCGTTTATTTGTTTTTAAATAGTTTAATGATTAAACGACCTTAATTTTAATTGGTTTTTTGCAAAGGTGATATTTACAGGGTAATTTATAATATTAACGGTTCTGATTATAAACACGAAGTTATATAAATTGACAACAAACAATTTTGAGAAATTTTGAATAGGAGTTTCTGCTCATCTTTGAGTAGCTAAATATTGTTCTTGTTTTTCTCTCTCTTTAGTTACATCAGTGATGAATTCACACTTCACAACCTAGTTAATTATAAAAGACAAGTGTTTACTGAATTATCATTTCCGCGTAATACGATACATTGTAACAATATTTCAAATTAATTAAATGTGATTATGTAACAAAATTATTAGGCACAAATGAGATTCTTTACTTGATGATTGGGAGTCGGGACCTTGGAGTTGGGACCCATAACCCAAAATCTCTACCTTAAACCCCCCAAATAATTAATTAATTGGGCAAATTTATTTTATTTACCATGGTCTAAAAATTTACGCTTCGATTAGAAGATGTGATTACGGGACAAAGGTTCAAGGTCGAAGGGATAGAGAAAGACATAGGAAAACATTGGAATAAACTCTAAGAAAAGACTTAGAGTACTTGGATCTAACGGAGGACATGACCAGAACCGAGCGCAATGTCGTTCTAGAATTCATATAGCTGACCCAGTGGCGGAGCCAGAATTCTGAATGAGGAGAGGCCTTTCACAAATATGTATGTATATATATATATATATATATATATATATATATATATATATAGTGTGTGTGTGTGTGTAAAAAGCTGAATTCATAACATGTTGACATATGCAATTTGTGTAATCCTCACAAAACTGAAAAAAAATTCTCTTAAATTCAATACTAAGAAGAAAAAAATGTAAAAAACCCAGATAACCAAGTAAGAGGTAGGTTTTGGAAGGCTAAAGAAAATACAAAGAAGTAGAAAAAGAAGGAAAAGGGGAAGAGGTCTGCAAATAAAGAAGGTGGGTGGCTTTAGAAAATTATAGGGTGTATATTACTGTTAGGTGAGAGAATCGAACAAGAAGTGGGGTTGCTTTTTCCATTTAAAATTGCACATTTCTTTTAAAACTCCCCTGCCAAACTTATCGTTTCATTAGACAGCCGAAAAAATTTAAAATCAAAACAGCTTAACGACGTCGTTTGCTTCATCTTCTTCCATGAGCTTCACACCTCATATGAAGTCAGGATGGGCCAGGGACTACCCTAGTCCCTTGGTGGCTCCGCCCCTGGCTGACCCAACTTAGTGAGAAAAAGCTTTGTTGTTGTTATTGTTGTTGTACCATGGTCTAAAAATTTGATCAGCCAAACATTTCCACTGGGGAATACCGTAGGATCAAACTTTACTTAAACACTAATTAATCCATCTCTCGATTCTCAAGTCTCCACATTCATTAAACCCAATGATAAAATGTCAAAAACAAAAAGTTGAAACCTTTAGCTTTTTCGGTCCTCATTCGAGATTACTCACGCCCTTCAGATATCGAATACTTCAGACTTCGGCAAAAATATCAAAATAAAATAAATAAAAAAAGCTATGAACCACATCTTCCACTGTTCCCTTCTCCCCTTTTACTCAACTTAAATAAAACCGTTATTGTACCACGCTAACGCTATGTAAACGGAACACCTTTCTATTTAAGTTGCTTCTCAAGATTCTCTTTCTCTTATTTTCATCCTTTTCTCTTTCCTCCTCTCGCACTTTATTTTTTATCTTATTATCTTTATAAAAAAATCAATATAAGATGTTAATGTGTTTTAATTGTAACCGGTCAAAAATCGGAGGAGATGAAAAGAAAGAGAGAATAGAGGGGTCATCTCTTTTTTCTTCTTTGAGACTTGGCTGCTGAAGGATCAGCAACATCTCTTGCTTGCTGATAACCAATCACAACTAAATACGTGTTCAAATTGTTGATTTTTTAATCACAACTAGATTGGTGATCAGCAGGGATGTTGCTGATTCTTTCAGAAGCCAAGTTCTATCCTTTTACCTTATTCTCTGGACTTGGCTTCTCTGCCCTCCCACTTTACATACACTCATATCCCCTTCTATTTGTGCGGTCACGGTTAAGTCACGTCAACATTTTATATTCCTATTGCTTTTTATATTATTATTTCTATAAAAAAAATTAATATAAAATGTTGATATGACTTAACCGTGATTGCACAAAATAGGCGAGGATGAGAGTGAGAGGGTAGAGAAGCCGGGTCTTATCCTCCCACCACTGCCAAACCCCAATCATCTCCACCTACTACTAGTAGCCTAGTACTAGCTTTCTGCTACCCAAAGGCTTCAACTTTATGAATTATAAGTTTATAACTACCTAGCCTAATTACAGAAACCCTAAATTCTTCCCCAAATCAAAAATCAACCAACCAACCCAGATGCATCAGACTTCCACTTAAATTATTTGTCAAAAAATTACATTTTTTGTTTTCATTTCCCTTGATGAAACGGGTTAACAAATTGGACACCCAAAGTTACCAATTTTGCCAAAATCTACAAAAAGCTACTCTTTCTAATTTCACACTCACCAAATGTTAAAAAATAATAATAATAAAATTAACAGCTAACAGTGAAAACCCAGTACAGATCCATCACTCACAGCAATGGAAACTTCACACTCAGATTTTGCCTCCACATGGTGGGTGAAAAAGTGCATGACGCGAACCCGACCCGCCATCTCCAACCGCGACTCAATCTGCATTGTGGGCCCGCTGGGTCCGGCGCCGGTGCCGCTCAACCCGCTGAACCCATCTCCGAAAGTGGGCCCCATTGGGTTCTGGACCATCCCGGAAGCCCGATTGGGATCGGAGACCGGGAACGACTGGACGGCGAAGTTGGCGGCCATGAACTGGGTCTGACGCGCTTCGATCTTGCCGGCGGGTATGAACATGAAACCGACTTGGCTGCCGGAGTAGAAGAGCTGGAGGGTGCTGTCGTAGTGGTTGAAGGGTGCCCGGTTGGGATTGCGGATGGAGACGTATTGGGCGAAGGTGAAGCTGATGGTGGAGTTTTGGGTGGAGAAGGAAGGGAGCTGGACGGCGGAGACGGAGATTTTGGGGTCTTTGGGTTTGAAGACGGTGAAGTAGACGATGAGGATGACGATGACGACGAAGATTAGGAAGATGGTGGCAACGATGCAGGAGGCGAGGTTCGTGCGGCCGGACGGCGGCGGTTTGGGCCGCTGAGGCCGCTGAGGCTTGCTCATGGTTGATTAATTGCGCTTAATTGTGGAATTAAGAGAAGCGGTGGAATAGTGGGATCGTTGTGTGAAAGAGAGAGAGAGAGAGAGAGAGAGGATTTAGGGGAGATTTTGGAGGTGGGATTGGGAGTAAATATTGTCGTCTTCACAGTCGGGACAAAAGTGTGAAATTGTGTGTGTGAGAGAGAGACACTTTGTCTTTGTCTTTTTTTATTTTTATTTATTTATTTATTTTATATAATTAATTAATTAATTTTTTTAATTTGGAGTGTAATATTTTTTTTAATTAAATTCACGTCATCGGATCAAATTAACCTGATCGTTAATTTAAATTCACAATTTTGTCGCGAAAATACTTTACGTTGTTAGAGTGTTGGATTTGAGAAACATTTCTTTGAACTTGAATTCTCTATATTGTTTGGTTCCATTTTTATATTTGATAAATTTAAGATGAATGGTGAATGTAACACTCCACACATTGTAACAAAAAATGTTATGAATCTCCTTTCACTTTTGCTTAGTTCACATCTCCAATAGCATTTAGCTTAGAGAGAATTTTTGGTAGGAGTGTCATATTGTCGAGCATGTAAGTCAAGCTAATAAGACGTTGTTATGTCAACATGAATAGAATTAAGATAACTAAAAATCCAAAGAAATTTGAGCCACAACAATTTTTGAGTTAGTTTCATGTTAAATTAGACAAAGTGAAGTAAAACAAGCATGGGCTAGTGATCCTTTACTACAATGGTGGAAAAGTATTGCGCCTTTGCATAACGACATGGGTTCAAACTCCGTCAATACTAATCTAACAAAATATATCGTGACAACAAAAAAACAAAAAAGTAAAAACAAGCGGGGACAAAGGAAAGAGGGAGACATTTAATATTTTCTTTTTTGGGGGTGGTGAAGAGTGGGCTTTTGCTATTTGTATGGCTTTTGAATTTGATCCATTAAAAGTTATAATAATTTTTTATCGTTGAATAAAATTTTAAAAATCTGAATTATTTGATCTGGTAACCTTGGTGAAAGAGATCCGAAAAAAATCTCTTATCCTAGGGCATAGACTTTGGTCCATAACTTGAAGGTTTCAAGGACTAAAGGGAAGGGTGGGCCCAACAAAGAAAAATTAGGAAAGTGGGCGTCCGACAAGTTTGTACAAGCAATGTCCAATTTTACGAATCATGATTCTCTCCTGAGCATTTCCCTAGGGATCCTAAGGATCCCGCAATCTTGTCCGTTCATCGTGTATCGTGCGGTCAGTTTTCGTTAGGTACTATTCATATTTGAATTTTAAAATTTAAATGATTTCTGACCGCACGATACACGATGAACGGACAAGATTGCGGGATCCTTATGATCCCTAGGGAATGCTCAGGAGAGAATCCTGATTCCAATTTTACCGACTTGGATTGTCTGCCCTCCCATTTCAGTGCCCTTTTCGTGCCCTCATGTTTGTGTGGTCACGGTTAAGCCACGTCAACATTTTATATTACTATTTCTTTTTGTTTTATTATTTTTATAAAAAAACAATATAAAAGGTTGACGTGGCTTAACCGTGACCACACAAAACATGAGGGAACGGGGAGGGCACCGAAATGGGAGGGCAGACAATCCAAGTCCCAATTTTACTGCATGCGGATAGGTTTAACTTTACATTTTTTTTCTTACAAGTTGGGATGTTATATCCATGTAAGTTTAACTATCGCTGTATGATCTAGCAGTTGAGGATAAATTCTGGACTTGTACTTTAAACAACACGTCTTAGTTTCAATTTTGAATAAATCACACGATGATAATTGAGAGGATGCTAAAATACCTTTATAAGTTTTTTCGGTCCCCAAAAAGGTGGACTACAAAAAACTTATATCTTATAGCTTTGTTACACTTTGAATCCTAGTTATATTTTTGCCAAAACGGAAGGTGTTATTAATGCAGAAGAGTAATAGCCTCTGCAGCACAACGGTCAAGAGCATTTGTTCCTCCATCTGAAGTTTTGAATTTCTTCAAATAGCTAAGAGCGTTTATTCTTATATCAACGGTATTGTTTTCTAATTCACTCAAATATGTCTGTATTAAGAATAAACAACTCTTATTTTAGTAATGAATGGAAAACACAAATTTATGTGGGTTTATTTGAGTAATGTTAGACAGACTAATTTTTTGGACCAAATTTATAAATCATGTGATGTGTCACTAATGAAAAAATAAAGACGTTAATCAACATTTAAATAATAATTCAATCATTAATAATTACGTTATTCGGTTTACAAAATTCAATCTAAATAGCGGTCTCTCTAACATTAGCCTAAAAGTTGTGGACAAAAGGGGTGGAAGGGTTTAGAATCTTAATTTGACGTTGATAATCTCTTGCAATGGGGCCCACCTAAACCCTATTTTTGGAGATTATGTTCCCTCAAGTTGGTATGCTAATCTTTCACTAATTAAAAGATTGAAAATGCTGAGGAATTGAGTTCATATCAATCATATTAAGCAAGTAGAAGTTACATCAAATTCAATGCTGCAGCTTCTATTTGACATAATATTCTTGTCGTAATTTACTTGTGGGGTAAAAAAATAGATGAAGGAATTCAAAATCACTTTATTCAAAAGCACTTTTCCCACACTTTTTTTCTGGGGCTCATATAGTGCCAAAGGAGATGGTTTCAATTTTCCAAACAGCGGAAAACTCACATGGGTTTTGGCAGAGAACCAAGCAGTAACTATCATTCTCCAGTTAATCATTGAAGGGCAGAATTGAAGTAATATTGAGTTTGGAGTTTGGAGAAAAACTTGTGCAGCGAAACTGGACCACGTGTATTGTCTGACTGCTTTCTCACTTAATGGAAACCCCTCGTATTGTAAGCGTTACACCCGACCCCACTAATCCCACTGGGAGTCAAGCAGTCCTATCGAAATTTCTCTCATTAGTTTGAGCCCATGGAGGATGGTAATCATAGGTGAGAAGATACCATGTCTTCTGGCTTAATTCCTTAAGAGGAACAATGCGAGTATAGAAACTAATGGAATTTAGAAGAAAAGTTACTAACTTCCTAATTTCTGAACAAACTGGAGTCTCTTGTTTAAAAACCTGCATCAAACAACCTAAATCGCCCATCAACAAGAAATTAGCAACTATCAACATGTCAATGAAGAGGGGTATATATGAATGTACACAGCTAAACCTGCTGTACCTGAGAATCCTCCGTCGAGGTATCCATCAAACCGAAGCAGAATTTACCACAATACAGTTCAAGAAATTTCAGAGTGCTTTCAACCTCTGCTGTTTTCATGTATAAAACACAAGAGTTACAACATCTAAAACACAAGTGCTTCCAGTTCAGAACTTACCCTATTTGCGAGAAACGCTTCAACTCTCGGTTTGGTGATAAACATGTGTATATACACCACATTTCAAAATCCTATATCATCAAGTGATGTAGTACAATCCTGTGTAATCCATAAATAGGAATAGATCTTATTCATGACCATCTTAAATAACAGTTGACATAAGTCTTTGTATTATCTCCGTCAGTTGACAGAAATGAAAGTGAAACCACTTTCAGGCTTTAAGCCATCCACATTTCATACAACCTTCCAGTCCATCCAAAAATGGACTGGTCATTCATTCATTACATACATATATGTACCTATAATATAGAAATTTACTTTGTAAGCTTGTCGAGCTGGGAATCCATGATCTCGGAGATGACTTCAAGAAATGCAGCTTCACTCATGCCCGGGAGCAAGGAATCCTGAGCTTCACGCACTATCCCCTCAATAACTGACTCTTTGTTTATGTTTTCTCTGCACATGAGGCTCCCAATGGCAAAAGGGGTGAGACCTCTCTTTACCCCTTTCTTCAGAAGCATGGTGGAGATACGGAGCGTGCGGGCACACTCAATTGGAATGTCCCACCCGTAAAATTTCAAAAGTGCAATATCTTGTTCAGCATCCAAAGAATTTATGTACTCAATGGTGTCAGGTGAATAAGCCTGGCGAGCTTGTGGCCAATAAAGCCAATCGAAAGTGCAATCTTCAAACTGCAGAGACAGCGAAGAACAAAGTTTATTAATAATTAAACCAATTATATATGTGAAAATCTAGTGAAAGAAAAAAAACATGTGTATGGAAATCATTCTAGCAGGTAAAGAAAAAACATCGAATCACAACAAAGTTCACATTAACACATACTACTACAACTAATTAGATATGAGATTGCGGGAACCAAAAAACCACCCTAATTTAAGTTGAAAAACTCAATTACGCATTAGACAATCTTTCCCAACCTAAACACTAGCTATTGTTAGTCGAAATTTCAACATGTCTGTCTAACATGAACCCTACTTTTGGCACACCTAGATTGCATTGCATCCACATGGAGATTGAGTGAACCTCACTGCCCATCTATGAAATTCCACTGCTAAAGTTTCATGATTTGCACAAAATTATGAAAGGAAAGAGATGGCGAAAACAAAGATGCAAGCATTTAAAAATATCACTAAGATGGGAAAGCAAGAAAGCAAAGAACAGACACTTACATTCTCTGGAAGGCAGTACCCATGGTCAATAGGAATGAGCAGTATCTTACCATCTTCCCCTTTTCTAAACAAAATATTGCCAGCATGCCTGTCTGCATTTGCCATTCTTAAATCAAAAACACTAATCTTGTGCACCTCCTCTACTGGGAAACGACTAGGACCCATGTCCTCACAACTTCCATCATTCTTCATGTACACTTGCAATGATCCCATCTTAACATTCTTTGATGAGCAATCATACCCCTGCGGATGATTAAAACTTTTATGCAAGCACCTAACCAAAATGGTCGGAGGCACCCCAGCAAAGCCAACGGTCTCGTTTGATAAATTGCGAGGCCCGCTCTTGGGATGATCCAACAAGTATGCTGCCACTTCCCTCACGGCTCCTTCTCCTACCCTTGTTCCCCTTTTCAAACCTTCACCATCTGGGGATGCGGGCAAGCCATGGGGATTGTTCACTGCATTAGGCTCCTCATCCACAGGCTTGAAAACAGAAATAAACTCCTGGAAGGAATCTTGCATGAAATAAGTTCCTCCAGTGCCTTCGGATGACCTAATAGGTTGATTGCCCTTCTTCAAACCATTAAATGTGGAATTAAGCATGTCCCATACATAAGAGGGAAGCTTAACCTTGGGATTCACAACAATTGGTTCCAACAAGAAATCTGGATTGAATAAAGGTAACTGGCATGTTACAACTGGAACCCTCTCGGATCGGTGGTTGGCCACTCCATTGACCTCTTCTCTGCATTCATCCGAAAGCGGTGCCACAACTGAAAGCTCCAAATCTTTCTCATAATGCTTAGCCCTAACCTCGGCAGATTTCTGAACCACCAAGTGAATGACATCATCAGTGTTCTTACAAATATCATCAATGAGCCTCTGGTCATCAAGCTTTTCACCATTGCAGAAAAGCTCCTGATCCTCGGGATCATAAGCCTTCCCCTTCTTCAAAACCCGTTGCTTGAGGTACCCGACATTTCGATGTCTATCTACATGGAAATCAAATTCCTTCCCACCAATGGTCCTAACAGTGATATGCAAAAGATCAGAAAGCCTAAGAACCAAATGCAACACATTCTCACCAGTGATGCCATAGTCCTTAACGAGAGAGTCGTTCCGGGCCAATTCCCTGCCTTCGAAAACAAGCTTCTGCTTCTTCACCACGAACCCTTTGCACGTTTGGATCCTTAGCTTCACCGAAGCAATGGAATCGGAGTCCAAAACATGCATAGGGGTCACGGAGCCAGCAACCCTGAGATACAACATGATTGATTCACTAGAACAATGCCCCTGCTGGCTTTCGAAAACCCCATCAGCAGCAGAAGCAAAATGTCCCGGGCTCAGGGCAACATCAGCAAGAGACATTTTCCAAAGACAACTTTTTTGTTCTTTCAAATTCAAACCCCCAAATCAAAAATAAAAACCAGGACCCTCCCTTTTAATTTTTTTTTTCACCTGTTGATATCCAAATTCAAGGCCCTTCAAACCCAAGGCCCTTTGATCACATTGATCAAAAACCCAGATGCTAAATTAATTTTAAAACAAGACCCAAAGACCAAAATCTGTACAAACAGAACCAAACCAAACCAAAAAGGAAAAAATCGAAAATCCCCGGAAACAATTGAACTTTGCAAATCCAAAATTCCAAATCCCCGGGATTCAAGAGAAACCCTTTGATTAATCAAACCCAGATCCCTAAATCAAATTAAAAAATAAAAATAAAAAAGATTAAAACTCCAACTTGTTCTTGAAAGCTCCCACAGATATTCAATCGATTCAAATCCAATCACGATGTGAAAGTTGGGGTCTTAGAAATTAGGACACACAATTGGGAATTCTTCTCTCTAAATCGAAAAATTAATTAGATTAATGCGCGGGTAATCGAAAAACTCTCATAAAAAATAATGGGGGGCAGAGAATTGCAATTTGAGGAGAGAGTGGATTCTCACCTTAAGGGAAAGAATCAAATGAAATGGGCAAGGGGTGAGAGCTTAAATTGCATGACCTTCCAGGGGTGACGATTAATTGCCGGGTAATTCAGCCGAGTTTTTGCATTTTCCCAGAATGGAACGTAATAAAGTCTAAGCTCGAGCGATCTTCTCTCCCGAGTTTTTCTGGGTCCGAAAATTTTGTCGTCGATAAGAGAGAGAGAGTGAAAGACTGAAGAAATGAGGAGAGAGAAAGAAGGGAGGAGAGAGAGAGAGGGCACTGAATTATAGCCGTTGCCTTTTTATAAAGGTTTGACCAGAACGACTATAACGGGAAGTGCTCGCCGGTTTTTTGTGTGTTTGAAAAATCCGAGATACCGACGACGTTAACTATTTTTTTTGTAACGGCCGTTTGTTTGTTTGTCTTGTGGGTGGGGGAGCACATTTAGGTGGTAAATAGGAACTTCCCGGGAAAATGAAAAGAGAGAAGAAAAAATTGAGATTATTGCTGTAAAAGATAATAATAAAATGATTATGGATTTTTTTTACTTAAGATTGTTCTTGAGATTGACATAACTTCTCAATTCGGTCTTTGAAATTTAAAATCGATAGAAGTAGTCCCTGATAATGTAAACCCTCAATCATTTTGGTATTTCTATGAAAAAACTCTGTTAAATTAAGGCTATTTTTGTCAAATCAACCCCTCTCCTTGAATTGGTGGTTTCTTTAATTTAATGAAGATTGTTTTTTCATAGAAAGATGAAAATGATTGACGGTGGACAATCTCAGAACCACTTCTATCAATTTTCTCAGGAATCAAACTAAAGAGTTGTGACAATCTCGATGACCATTCTAACTGAAAAATCAAAATTATGCTAGTTAATCTAAAATATAGAGAAAACCTATTGTTACAAAGCTATGGGTTAATCGTTTTCACTGCATTTCGTTTGTTAACCTCGAACATAACTCATATATGTCTGACGTATTATGTTACAAACTTAAGTTTCCGTTTTTCCGTTAAACTTGCTTAATAAGGAGATTGAATAAGTCATGGATTAAGACTTAAAACTTGTTTATAGATAGACAATCTAAGATAAGGTAGCATATAAATCTGAAGACAATCTTGGTAAAAAAGAAGAAGAGTATTATCCAGATTGGATGAGCATGTAAGCATTGGTTGTAATATCCAAATTTGTTTTCCAGTTTTATGTTTTCTGGATTGATTAATCATTGTAAGATAAACCTGCTTTAGAGTTAGGATAATTTGAGGAGAAGTTTATCATTGTACCCGGAACATGGAACGGAATATCATACGTCATTAAACAATTGAAGAACTTTTTGTTTTAAGTATCTCCAATTATATAATAACATATGATGTTCCGACCAGCAAACCTAAAAATCTCTCTAATTTTAGGAGTAAAAACCGTCAAAGCGCATGTAATTTTAGGATAATTTTAAGAATTTACACCATTGAGCTATTAGTTGTCTCAACATCTCCGTCACTGGTCGCTCTGATAATAAACGGCAGACATTATTAAGTGAGGGTTGGAATATTATATTGGAACTAAGAAGGATATTTTTACACGAAATAATTTTTGTCACTATAATATTTTAGTAATCGACGATATCTGAAAATTTCTATCAAAGCACGAATAAGTTAAGTGAGTATTCCACACTTTATTGTATTATTACTATGGTATTATATAACACTACATGTGCATTTAGATGATACATGAATCTTCTTCTTTTTTTATTTTTTATTTTTTTATAAATTAATATTTTAGGCTTCTTCTGAAAAGTGGTTAATTTTTCATAAGTGTAGTCAAGTTTATCTCTGCATATCATAAATCGGGGATTGAAGTATGGACTATGAACAATATCAATAATATGAACGATGAACCACGAGTTGGTGGTCTAATGATAGAGGTGGATTACGAGAATTTCTTCAAATTACCAACTGAAGGTCTTAAGTTCGAAATCCACTACTGGTGTGGAAGCCAGACTTGTGGCCAGTGAAAGGATGAAATGCATATGTGAGTCTTTCCAACCCCCGAAAGGGGTGGATAACCATAGCTTACCACCAGTTGTCTCTCTTAAAAAAAAAATTATATATGAACGATGTATCAACAACATATTCACATATTAATTTTGAGAAAAATATTATAAATTAGGGTAAATTATATTTTATTATTTCAATTTTGGGTCATATAATAAACTCATACCTCTTCTTTTAAACATTGTAATATCATACATCAACTTACAATTCATTGCAATGCGAAACCTTTGTTTTTCTGTCAATTTGACCGTTAAATAATGACGTGACATGCGCGGGGTCCACTCTCTCACCCAAATTAAAAAAAAAATTGGCAAATTACATTTTACAACTTTATCTTTGGGTTACATAACAAACTTGTACCTCATCTTTTAAACATTGTAATGTCTTACATCAACTAACGAATTCATTGAAATGTCAGACCTCGATTGTTTGTCGTCAATTTGTCTGTTAACTGCTGATGTGGTAAGCGCGAGGACCATTCCCTCGCCCACTAGAACTCCAAGTTGTTGAATTGTCCACGGTGAAGTGTGGTTAATCCTATTCGCTAATATATCCCATTTGATAAATTGGCAGGTATGGGTATTGATCCGGTTTTTGAACCGGGTAGTGCAGCTCCATTTGTCTTTGCTCAAATTCAGATTCAGATTCACATTCGTCTCATCTCCGACCTCTCTTTCTTTACCGTTGGATGCTCCTCTGTTTGGGAATTATTTCGTCCCCCGCTTTTCTTTCGACTTTCTCTTCAGTTAATGCTTTCTCAACCCCTGCATCTCTTGCTTCATCTGCTGATCTACAAGCGGACTTTCCGACTCTGATGAATCGTTCTCTCTCGGCTCTAAATTGAACATGTTGGCCAACTTCGATTTCTCTAATTTTTTGAAAGTTGTCGTCGGTCGACAATCCTGAATCCGAGTCAGTCTCATCCTTTTTCAATCCCACTTCAAAAACCTTCACCATTTTTGCATAACTCAAAAGGTAATAAAAAAGCTTCAAGTTTCAAGTTCTTTTTTTTTTGTTTGCTCTGAAAATCTTTACGGTTTTTTAGGTTCAGATTTTCTGAGGGAGAGAAAAAGGGAAAAGGAGGCGGATTGTCTGCCCTCTTGTTTGGGTGCCATTCCCATGCCCTTTCATTTGTGCGATCATGGTTAAGCCACGTCAACATTTTATATTCTTATTACTTTTTATCTTATTATCTCTATAAAAAATTTAATATACAATGTTGACGTAGCTTAACCGTGACCGTACAAATAAGAGAGGATGAGAATGACATCCAAACAGAAGGCAGACAATCTACCTCCAAAGGAAAGAGGAAATAGATGAGGACGGAAGCGAGAGAGGGAGCCACGTGGCGGAAACTAGAAAAAGACAAGAGAAATGGGTGGACATGGAGGATATTTTGGAATCCGGATCCTCTTTGTGAGGATTCCGGTGATCCGTCAATCATGTCTGTTCATTATACATTGTACGGTCATAAATTATTTTTATTATTTTTATTTAAAATTAAACACAAACAGTATCTGACAAAAACTAACCGTACGATGTACGATGAACAAACATGATTCACGAATCCCCAGGATCCTCACCAAAAGGAACTGGAGAAGATCCTGTTGGGATATTTTGGATACACTTAACGAATGCCATTGGCCGCACTTCACAGTGGACATATGAGCAGCATGGAGTTCCATAAGGGGAGGAAGTGGGTTCAATGCCTACCACGTCAGCAGTTAATAGACAAATTAACGGACAAGGAAACACTGTCTGACATTGCAACAAATTCGTAAGTTGATACATGACATTGCAATATTTAAAAAATGAGGTATACGTTTGTTATGTGACCCATAATTAAGTTGGTAAAATGTAATTTGCCTTTTTATTTTTGAAAATTTTGTGTGAGGGAGTGTGCCTCGCATCTGCCATGTCATCGTTTAATGATTAAATTGACAAAAAATTTGACGGAAGTATGACATTACAATAAATCATAAGTTGAAGATGATGTATGAATTTATTATAGGAAGTTTTAACGAAAAGCCCGCGGTACTGTTCACTTTAAAGAAAAACCATATTTTTACACTAAAAAGTCAAACCTGATACTATTCACTTTACCCTTTATTTTTTCCTTATCATTAAAACTCAAAGTTTTCAAGTCATTTTCATTAGTTTTCTTTTTATTATATGACTCAAAACTGAGGTAGTCAAATGTAATTTACTCTATATATTAAAAAGTACAGTTCCTTTAGTATAATTTGTAATTAAGTGGTCGGTTTCTAAATAATTAGTCCACATGCGCACTGTCCACAGACGTGTAATTATCATCACCATAAAGCTAAAGTGTACCAATTTGTCTCTAGCCAGCTTAGCAGAAAGATTACTAAGATTTTTAATAACAAATTTTAATCAAAGTAACGTACAAAATTTCACATGCTTTGAGGTTCAAACCCCCTTCCTTAATTATTCTATAAATTTATGTTAATAAGGATTAGGGTCCAATAACCAACTTGATCGCCGGTGAACTCGAATAGGGTCCCCAATTTAGTCAGCACTCTTTGGGTTTTTTTATCAAATCGTATCTTGATGTTTTTTGGTTCTCATACTTTACAAATATTTGAAGCCATTTGCTGAGTTGGAATCCAAAATATAATATATAAAATACAAATTGTTACCAAAGTAATGATAACTTAAGCTTTTTTTTTTTTTTGGAAAATATGATAACTTAAGCTTATTTAGCTGAAGCATTGCTTATTCATTTCATCTGGCCTTTGTATGCTTGTAAAGGCTAAAGAAGGTAGGGTTCCTCGAAAGAATTGGTAGATACATTGAACATGGGATGGGATCCAATTTCTAAAATAATATTGGGATGGCTTTAAGCTAAGTTTGGTATCATTAAGATGTGCTTTGGTGGGTGCAAATTAATCACTTTATGTAGTATATTCTACGTTTGCATTGAGATGCAGAAACAGATCAAATTTCCAAAAAAAAAAAAAAAAAAAAAAACTACGAAAAAGCTACAAATTCACTTCAGGTCCATCTTTAATTTTCATAATGCATTTCTAAAAATTTACCTCAAGTTTCATAGAACTTTAAAACCACTCGTCCTAGACTCTCAGTGCACTGTAACTCTAAGTATATTAATAAACATACATTATATTGGAGAATAGCTATTGACACTTCAAAAGTCATATTAATTCATAAATCCTAAAAATATAAAGATAAAATTGCATTTCGATAGATAAAGTACGACTGTTTTAAAGTGTTAATAATAATTTTTTAAGTGTAATTCTATCAATAAGTTCACAATTTTCATGAAAAAGATGTATAAGCGATTTGTTCACTTTGTTGTGCAAATAATTTTACCTTTAATTATAGAACAACATTATAGTCTGTCATGCAACGAAAAGCTTGATGTGTGGACCTTTAATTTTCCTCTTTAAATTTATTTGGGGCAAAGCTAATTGGAGTGGTTGCATTATTTTATGATCAGGAAAAAAATATAATTAAAAGTGAGTGTAGGAAGATCATGCTTTATGAGTCGTCTGATTGCATTGTATCATGGCCCTTCATGTGCCAGACAACCCTACACTTCATATCTAAACCCTCACATCAAGAAGCATTACATAAATTGATTTTTGAAGCATGCTCAAAATGCCCACCTCTATTGTAGCACCATGATCAATCTCCTCACCTAACTGATATCGAAAGACTCGAGAATTGAAACATAGAACTTGAAAGTATGATAAACGATCTTAATCGCTTGAGTCTTAATCACTTGAAACATAGAACTTGAAAGTATGAGAAAACTTGTTAATGGGCTGTTTATCTTCCTGCCCACTTTTTAAAGAAAATTTTAATTACAAGTTTTCTCATTTATAAAATGACTGGTAAAGACTTTAATATATATAATAATAATAGGTTGGACGCGAAAAAGTAACATGAGCCCTATATATATAATAATAATAATTGGGTTGTGAAATGAATAGACAATATGTAAGCCGTATCCCCAAAAAAGACATAAAAATAAGGATAAAAGGAATTCTGAAATGAAAAAGTGTGGATGCACTTTCCAATTAAAAGTTAAAAAGCTAGCAACTGATGATGATTGAATATTGTTGATAGTTATTGAAGTGCATAATAATAAGGTCTCTCATAAAACAAAGCTATGCATGTTTATATAGTTCACTGGAACGAACTCATAACTCAATGGGATAATTTTTCACACAACAGCAGAGCATTTGGAGTGTCATTTATTTGTAGAGACTTCATTGTTGGTGGGATTATAATATAGGTGAGAAAAATAAGCCACTAGAGTGAGTCTTGTACTCTCAAGCAAAAAGGGTGAAACTTCCATAATATCCAAATTGCCCTTCTCCCATTTGTTGACACACTCTATAAGACCATCTCCAATAGTGACCTAAAACCTAAAAATATTTAGCCCAGAAAATTTAGGTTTTAGCCCATAAACAGATTTTCTGCTCTAACCCTTATGGCCTAAAATTTTAGCCTGAGATTATCAAAGAATGAATTAAGGCTAATTTTTTTTAAATTAACTTTTAAAAAAAATTATGTAGACCATCCTAAATTAATTATATGAACATTTTAACCTAAAAATATTTAAATTCCGATAAATTTTGAAAAATCACTAAATCAACACATGAAAATCATGATAAACCACATAAACTTAATACAAACGACATTTAATAAACCATACAAACTTAATACAAATGACAATTAATAAACCACATAAACTTAATACAAATGACAATTAATAAACCGCATAAACTTAAAAAAAAGACTATTAATAAATCACATAAACTTAATACAATCGAAAACTCATAAACTTAATAATGGTATCCACCATCTTGACTTGGTGATGGACTTGGGTGATAGTCTTGAGATGAATCGTCATCTTGAAATATACTCCTTGTGGCATTCCTTCGTAAAATGTCATTTTGCTTACCACGTAAGTATTTCTTCCTCTCTGGAGTGTATTTGTCGAGGTCCTCCATCATCAAATTAATTTCGAACCTTTCTTGCTCCCTATCCCCTTGTTCCTTCATGGCCAAACACATTTGGGCCGATTCTTCTTGCTGAGAGATATGGTTTTCATTCATTCTTACCATTTCACTAGCAAATTGTGCACGTATCGGATCTTGGGACTTCCCTTTTCTCTTTGCTTATCTCTACCTGGGGGCCTTGCAAAAGAAGAAGTTGGGGTCATTTGTTCGACACCTTCATTGTCGGCAAAATTCACACCTTCACTGACATCATTTGGGGGTGGGGCTTCACTCTGAAATAATTTTCCCCATTGTTGGTCCGCATCGGTTCCCCACCTCGGACAATCCTTGAGGATGTTTCGAGCATGATGCAACTTAAAAGCTTTATTTTTTGGTGTAGTTCTTGTCTTATAAATTGCCATTACTTTGTCACCCTATGCAACAAATACATAAAAACAATTAGTTGCAAAATACTATTATGTACATGACAAATAAAATATCAACAAAGAAACTCACAATTTCTGAGGCACCCCTTCCACTAGGCACGTTAACCATGGCTCTCTCCAAGCTTCCCTTCCACAAAGTGCACGCTTTGTTGATAATCTTCCATCGATCATAAACACCACCAGCTTCCCTTCGATCGGCGTTGGAGTTTTCATGGAACTTATCAACGATTTTACCCCACAAAACCTTTCTATTTTGATTCGTGCCGACGACACCATCTTCGCTAATAGAAATCCATGCCAAACATAAAGCAATATTTTCATCAAAGGTCCAATTACAACCTCTAACATGCTCTTTTGCCATCTTGAAAAATTTGGAAATGAGAAGAAATGGTAAAAAGAAAAATTGGAAGAATTGTAGGAGAAAAGTGAGTTTTGTGTGGATGTTTGAACAAATACATAGGTATTTATAGAGTTTTTGGTTGAATTTTGAGTTAAATAATTTTTTTTTAAATTATTTTAGCCGTTGAATTTTAATTTGGACCTTTAGATTTGATTATATTTGATCTAACCCGTTGGATTCAATAAATATATAAATATAAAATGTTCATATAATTTTTTGAACTAAAAAATATTTGAATGTGGACCATTGGATTAACCAATGGTCCAATTACCACCACCACCCGATGAAGAAAAGTAGTTGTTGGCTACAGACAAAACTTGACAAACCGGGGGACACACCCACGTGGGTGGGGTCCACCTCGGTTGAATGCAGGTTGAAGGCCTTGCGTGGAGTAAGTGAGAGAGGGCAATTGGGCTTCACAGCCTAGGTTTCAGTCACAGAAGCTGGGGTCCACTCCAATTTGTGGCCTAAACTTGGGTTGATATTTGACCTTCATTTGGGTTTTAGGTTTTAGGTTAATTTTAGATCATGGATTGGAGTGAAATTATAGGTTTTAGCCCATTGTTGGAGTTGGTCT
This sequence comes from Malus fusca, assembly GCA_035220775.1. Classification (NCBI taxonomy): domain Eukaryota; kingdom Viridiplantae; phylum Streptophyta; class Magnoliopsida; order Rosales; family Rosaceae; genus Malus; species Malus fusca. The sequence continues at coordinate 27,012,378 of CM069064.1, forward strand.
AATAGGTGGGTTCTACTATTTGTCCACATTTTATTTGAGATTAAAAGTGTGTCACCCGTCAGTTTTGACTCTAAATAGCATCAACCAAAAATATATAAAGGCACCCTTGTTAAGTTCGTAGCAAGATTCTCTTCTCTCTAAAATTTCTTCTCCTCCAGTCCTCTCTTATTTGAACGATCACAATTAAGCTGCATGAGGACTTGTAACTCAATTGATGAGGATAAAAAAGAGTATTTCCTAGACGAGCTAGAAGATGCCAATATTTTTCATAATAAATTCTCTCAAAACGAACAAAAAAATCAAGTAGAGGCGTGACTCTCCAGGCCTCACTTGAATTGCTTCAGTCTTCACCCTTGATTAGAGCAAATTCAAGTTAAGAGATTGACTCTTAATTTTTTTATACAATGATATATATTCACGATAAAAAGCAAAAGAAATGAATATTGGTAACAAACACGTCATTCACAATATTTGAATATACGACATCCCACAAAGAAAAAACCCATGATTGCAAAAAGCCCAGCCCACAAAAACATTTGGGTCAGAGATGAAATCATAAGCCCGTGGTATTCAACCCAATGCCAAGATTGCAACCTGCATTCCGTAACTGCCCCCTTTTACCCGCCAAAACCCCCATCTTCTTCCTCTCTCTCCTTCCAAACGACACAACCATGGCGATCAAGCTTCTTGTTTCTTTGCTCTGCATTTTCATCTCCACCGCCGTTTCGCAACCGTATTCTCCTCCGTATTCCCAAGAACTCATCAATTCCATCAGCCCGATTCTCTCACCTTCTTCCTCTTCATTCCCTCCGGCCCCAACAGCTTCAACCGAGTCATTTCAGACGACTCCCCTCGTCCCGGCGCTCTTCATCATCGGAGACTCCTCCATCGACTGTGGCACCAACAACTTCCTCGGAACCTTTGCCCGCGCCGACCGCCTCCCCTACGGTCGAGACTTCGATACCCACCAACCCACTGGGAGGTTCTGCAATGGCAGAATCCCTGTCGATTATCTTGGTAAATGTTGCTTCTTTTAACCATTTTCTTTCTTAAATTCTAGTTTTTTTCATCTGGGTTTTATCTAATTCTTGATTCATCTAGAAGTTTGTATTTATTTTTGTAAGAAATGCAGAGGCTGTGGTGATTTTTTAATTTTCTTGGAACCCCAAATGGAAGAAATCTAAAATTCAAGTATTTTTGTCACCAATTTTCATTTCTTGAAGGACTTGATTGATTTCTGGGTGTGTTTTCTTGAAATTTTTTTTCCTGATAAAGTCCAAACTTTTTTTTTGGTGAAATGTTTAAGTTAAAAATAAAATTTGAGTGTTGAGAATCCATAGAACAAATGTTTCTGATGAAATTTTGTATCAAGATTTTCTCTTTTAAGTATTTTTATCTGTGGAATTTTGTATCAGCGCTCCGTCTCGGGCTTCCTTTCGTACCAAGTTATCTTGGGCAGAACGGAAGAGTGGAAGAGATGATTCACGGATTGAATTTTGCGTCTGCCGGTGCTGGAATTATATTCACCAGTGGCTCAGAATTGGTATGCCGGAATCATTCTTTCAGCAGTTTTATATAGTCTCTTCAATTAATATGTTTAATTTGGCATTTACGGCTTCTTAATTATAGTACTAATGTAATTTGTTTACAGGGTCAACATGTTTCTTTCACTCAGCAAGTTCAGCAGTTCACAGACACCTATCAGCATTTTATATTAAGTTTGGGAGAGCAAGCTGCAATTGATCTCGTCTCAAATTCGGTGCTTTACATTTCGATTGGAATCAACGACTACATACATTACTATTTGCGTAACGTGTCCAACGTGCAAAATCTGTATCTGCCCTGGGGTTTCAATCAGTTTTTAGCATCCACATTGAGGCAGGAAATTAAGGTGATGATCTCCTAAAGTCCTAATCATACTGAATTATTTTCCCAATCTGGAATTTAACCGATTACTTAGAGATTTTGGTCTTTTGATGGTGCAGAACTTGTACAACATAAATGTGAAGAAGGTGGTAGTGATGGGGCTGGCACCGATAGGCTGTGCGCCTCACTATTTATTTCAGTACAGAGTGAAGGATGGTCAATGTATTGAGGAGATAAACAACATGGTAATGGAGTTCAACTTTGTGATGAGGTATATGATTGAGGAGCTACGTGAAGAGCTTCCCGCTTCCAACATCATCTTCTGCGATGTGTTTGAAGGTTCCATGGATATTATAAAGAACTTTGCACGTTACGGTGAGAGGTTTTTCTAAACTTGTTAATTCCTGTCAGTTACCAAAAAAATTGTTAGAGGTGCCTGCATGCTAATGATGTGTGAATTTTATGATCTTGTTCAGGTTTCAATGAAACTACTGATGCTTGCTGTGGGTTGGGGGAGCACAAGGGTTTTGTCATGTGTTTATCGCCAGATATGGCGTGCAATGATGCTTCTAATCATGTCTGGTGGGATCAGTTCCATCCAACGGATGCGGTCAATGCCATCCTAGCTGATAATGTGTGGAATGGCCTGCACGCGAAAATGTGCTATCCGATGAACTTAGAGGATATGGTAGTATCGAGCTCCTATTGATTCGACGGAGAAGCTGCAGCAATTGTCATACTCTCTATAAAACAAAGATCAAACGGAGAAGCTTCTCGAAATTTTTGGAACTATACTTTCTGCATCAACTGCTTACAACATTAAATTGTACATTTTAGTATACAAGTGGCATTACTAAATTTTCGACTGACTTATGTTGGCAACTAAAAGTGCGTTGTATATTTTTTCGCTTTTGGTAATGCAGTGGGATCCGATTTGGAGGTAGATGTTAGTGCTATTCACAAGCTCCTTCCACTCTTCGAGATCAATCTTTCCGTCTCCATTTAAGTCTGCTTCCTCACATGTCTATGGAGTTTCAAACCAAAAGATGAACTTAGTCAATAACCGATTAGACTGATTACATGCAGCCTTTTAAATCTTGCATTCCTTACCTTCTCTATTATGGCTTCAACAATGTCATCAGACAGGATCAAGTCCGATTCTTTGTGGAACACTTTCAGACATCGAAAAACCTCTTGAATGTTATCACCCCATCATCTTTCGTGTCGAACATAAGGAAGACCTATTAGGTTAAGCAAAGCAAAGATAAGTGTCCCCGAAAATAAAACAGAATGTTTAGAGTGGCAGTAAAAGATCAGCATTCCAAATTTAGAAAAACCGAGGCCATGAAGCTCACACTATCTGCAAACAGAATGTGTGTTTGCTGTTCCTGAACAATCCGAGCTGAAACTCTTCCTGGAAACGATGCGTAAATTGATACCTTAACTGCTAGAACCAAAGAATGTAAATGTACACGGTAAATTAACAAGTAAATTAAAACCAAATGAAGAAGCTTAATTACAGCAGGTTTGAGAAGCAAGAACTGCTAAGTTTTCACATTCAAGTCTCTGCTTCATGCAAACACAGCCCATCCGAAACACTTTACGTGAACGAAAAACTGTTCTTCTGCAATGCGAACGCGAACTATGCCGTTGCGCTGATGATTCAATAGCTTTCGACGTAAGAGCTTGCTGGGGTTGTTTTTGTAGTTGTACAATGTGCTTTAGAATAGGGTAGGTCACACATTGTCAGCAAGGAAGCATGTTCCACCCTCACTCTTTATTCCTATTGATCATGGGAGGAAAACTAGACGGAGTTAGTGTCGGAAACACGTTTTGAATTAGTAAAATTTGAGTAACAAATCTTGTATCGTTTTTTCAGAGGTGGCATATTACAACTCATGTATAAGTTATGATGTCACATATGAAGTTTTCCCAAAAGATTTTACTAGCAGAACTTACTGCTTTTGTGCATGCTTCGAAGATTGAATTCAAATCTCATAAACAACAATTACTGAATGAACCACGAAGGTCATTATTTTGTATGGCTTATGTTGAAACAAGTGTTTGCTAATGGAAACGATGACGACATTGCATATGTTCAGATGCTAATGTGACAATTAACTAATAATTCTATAAGAATTGCATACATTATTGGTGTGGGTTTATGGAATGCTATATAAAAATAGAAGTGTGAATATAGTGTCATATGCATTCGACGTGAAGAACAAAGTGCCGGCTGTCGCGTTGGCAAAACGAAAAAAGAGTCGGCGAATTAAATATTTTTTTTTATTGCGCCTTCTTCGACTGCCTGACGCACTCCCCCTCATTCTTTATCCGGGCTTGGTGAATATAGTGTGAGGACTTAAAATATCTTTGCTCACAAACTTGGTGAATATAGTGTGAGGACTTAAAATATCTTTGTTCATAGCATGGTCCTTATTGAATTTGGAATTTGGGAATCTGGTTCTTCTCTTTAACTTCTCTTGAAAATATTGTAAGACTGTGAATGACAATGAATGTTGTATTGGATCTTTTTGTTGTAAGCCAATTGTCTATCGAGTGGTTAGCAACCAAAGTGATCCGATAGTCCTAACATAATAAGGATTATGGAGTCTTATCCCTTGCAATTAACCTAGAGGAAATCTGATAGATTTTATTACGAAGATGTAGAATCATGGTGGGACTTAAACACTAGAGATATAGGGTCAATCTTCACAGCCAATGATAGGTCGGATGTGTTTAAAACCCTAACGATATAAATACCACGGTTAAGTCCCTGCTTCCATACGTTTGTACTCTCAATCACGCCAAACCCTATTCACGGTAGAGAGACATTTTGAAGTACTGGAAGTAGAAGACAACCTGTGAACTCAAGCCACCATGTCTGCAATCGGTGCAGGTTAGTATCATTCATCTTCTTCTTGTAATTATCATGATGCATGTTAAATTGTGATCCTAGAACCATGTTGTATTAGTCCACCTTACATGTGGTATCAGAGCCAAACAACATGACTAGAATCCAATTCAAATAACTGCATCGTTATGAATAATTCAAATCATCCTATTTTGCTTCCGCTGTTCTTATTCTTTCATGAATTAATATAGTTGTATGTATGATAACCGTGTGCTGCGATGTTATTCATCATAAAGAAGCATATATTATGGCTAATAAGTTTGGTGCAGAAACTTTATATACGGTACAGGGTGTAGATAATACAATCTGCAGGAGTTCAGTTGAAAGCCCATCATCAATTGATATTGAGTGGAACACCAATCCAGAATAACGTCATGGATTTATGGTCCCTTTTGGTTGAAAATTACACTTTCAGTAAAGCAATTGAAATGAAATGTTTTATTAGTCAATTATGATTTGATAAATTTAAACTTGTTTCTGATTCATATCTGGAGAAGGCATAAAGAATTTTCTCCCTGACATGTTTTCTTGATTGTGCTCTCTTCCGTGACCTCGACTGTGATAGCTAATTTCAAATTTCTAAGTGAGCCATCATCCAGTTATTATTGATCGAGCCGTTATTCGGGTTTTGCTTCCCCGCACATCATCAAAACCCAGTTGAGAATTACTCCCTGCTAGGAGATAAATTGGGATATTGGTTTAAGACTGCATGATTGAATAAATCTGGTTGAAGGAACCTTTTACAATGGGCTTTTCGTATTTTAAGCATCAACTTACCATATAATTTATGTGAGTCATTGTGATCCTGAGGAGCTTGAGCTACATATATACATACATACATACATATATATATATATATATCCTGTTTACAAGTAAGTTTTCTGGGCCTTCAATTCCTAATACCTAGAATGAGATTTTGAGGATTTTCTCCAATTACATTTAATTTCGTTTATTCCATTTCGTTGCATAATTTTTGAGTAATGGATTACAAGAATAATGGTATGGCCACTTTGGCGTATTAGTTGAATGGTTTAACTAATTTGAATATAAATGCTTCCTACGTTTTTCACATTGGTTTTGCAAACTAACTTTCCCATACATGTTAATTAAGTTGATGTTCACGCTGCCCTCTGTCGTTATGCTTGGAAACACCCCTCTTCAGAAATCAGAATTTGTTTGATTTCAGTTCATGTTTGCAACGTTTGTCCTTTGTGACCTTCATCTTCAAGCATAAAATTGCGTTAGCTGAGACTCTGTATTTGATAAATTTCTCAAATACACACAATTGAGATTTTGGAGAATTTCTTCAACGACGTCATTTGCAAGTAAGTCTTTTGCATTCTCTTGTTTGCTATAAGTACATGTTTGGTACCTATGACAAATTATGAATACTTATGACATGTTATGATTCACGTCAACTGTGACACTAATACTATGTTGATTATCGTATAACGTCTTGCTTGTGGTTTAGTGGATTCAACTTAAGTTTAATGAATTTTGTTATATTTGAGTGAGAAATCAATAAAAGTATTTATAAGTCAGAAATAGGACATGTTGAAAAGGCAAGAAACTCACATGAAAAGGAATACCATTCATGTCACTAACCTGGGCTTGATAAACATCCTTTTTTTTTTAGAGACTTTCGTAACTCCAAACCTTATGTAATTGTTTTCTTGTAGTTCAGAATAGATTGTATATACTGCAATTTTTTCACGTTTTTGGGACATCAAATAAATTTATAGTAAAGTGTTAAAGGTGATACCACGCTGCTGGAATTCTGTAAACTTCAGCAGCAAAGTCTGTTTGTGATATTATTTTGATGTACTTCTGCAACTCCTAAATTCATGAAATTTTATTATGATATATATTAAGATGTTTATTTAAATCTGGAAATTTTCACTAGCAGTGGTCTGAAAATGATTTATTGGTGAAGTTTTAATCTCAGGAATGTACTGCAGAATTTATGCATCTTCTGCAGCACATTCCATTTCGATTTTATTTTTAGCCCACTTGTAGAATCGAACAAATTATGGAATTTTGGGTGACAGTAAATTTATATGTCTACTTTATTTCTAGAAATTTTCATGCACATTTGAGAAAAATTGAATTTTTGGTGAATTATTTAGTCTCTTGTATGTACTACAAAAGTTTTGCCGTCTCTGCAGCACATCCCATTTCGTATTTTCTTTTAGTACACTTGTAAAGTGTCAAAAATTATGAAATATTGGGAATTAACAGATTTGTATGTTTACTTATTGTCTGAAAATCATCATGCATATCGGATGAACAATGAATATCTGGTGAATTTTAATCTTAGGTATGTACTGTAGATTTTCTGTAGTTTCTGCAGCACCTCTCTTTTCGAATTCATTTTTGGCTCGCTTATAAAATTTTAAAAATCATGAAATTTTGCAAAACAGTAGTCATATATGTCTAGTTCATACCTAAAAATTTTTATGACAATTTAAAGAGAATTGAGTTTTTAGTGAATTTGCAAACTAAAGTGGTATTGCTGAATTTTTGGTACTTCAAAACTAGTTATGTTATGCAATATTGTTTTCACTAATTTGTGCATGTCCAATAGTACCAATTGTTTGACATGTTTATTTGCTCTAATATGTCCTGGTTTTCAATGCAAATTCTCAATTCTAATGACTTTTATTAGTAAACACTGATTAAATTTTGGTTGAAAAGTGTATTGGTTTATTTTGCTCAAACCAATGTTTTGTTTGGTCATCAATTTTGATTATGATGATTATTGTCTTTTGAGACAAAAATTGGAAAGTGGTATCAGTTTACTAATTGATCATTTTGGTCCCTATCGAATAGCTGAATAACCATGTTTCCTCTTTCGAGAACTCTATTGTTCAATAACGACATACTTTTGTGTCTAATTTAATCTTTTGAGAATCATTGAATATCCAACAAAACGGTTATTTAATACTGTTCTAAAGGATTATTTTGACAAATCAGAATTCTAATTTATATGGTGAATACTTTTGTCCCAAAGGGAATTTCAGGAAATCATTTACCAACTATAAATTATTATAGCAACATAAAATACTTCTAACATATTTTCATCTGGCCAAAGCTGTTGAAGCTATATGTATTTTGTGTATTTTATGTTTTGGCTAGCTATGTAGGTATTTTCTTTGCATGATTAGTTTCTGCCCAAAGGTGTAACAATCATGCAATTTGCGTTTGGTTTGGTCCTCCACAACTCGACTAATTCCATGATGAATCTTGCAGAATCGAGAATAAGTAGGTAAATTTACCAATCTTTTGTCTTAATTTTCTCTGAGTAAATTTACCAATCTTTTGTCTTAATTTTCTCTGAGTTCTAAATTGGATTAAAATTATTGTTGAAAAATTTACGTTATTGAGATACCTAAGTGTTTATTTTAATCGAATTTGTTTTAGAATTAAAACATAAATTTTGAGTTTGGATTCTCTTATTAGGTTTCATTTTAATTTATGACCTAATCTTTAACACATATGTGAGTCTTCTATGTTACACTAAAATAAAATAAAATTTGTAGTAATTGGATAAGTTTTTATGGAACTTTTAATTCGAACCTATTAAAATATATATATATATATATATATATATATGTATTTGATCTTTATTGATTCAACTAGCCTATATTTTGTTGTATGAAAACCACTTTCTCTAGTGTTTAATCTTGTAATTTTGAGTGTTTGCCCAAGTGGGAGAAATAATGTATTATGGGCTTCACACTCATCAATTTTGCATGCTTTTAATGGTCATAGTTTTAGTAGATAAAACGTACATTATCATACTTGTTTATATTTTATATATGCAACTAATCTTGCAAGAAATTCAAGAAGGGTTAATGAGTATATTCTGCTCAAAAGTGTTTTGCTTATTAATTCTTGTTTGTTGTTCAAGAAATTTGACTTGTGATTTATATGTTATTAAGGAATAATTAATCTGCTCAAAAGTGTTTTCTTATTCAGTACAACTATAAATCAATGTATAGTGAAACATGGAATTGACAAGATCGTATATACTTCATTTGCTCAAAAGTGTTGAAGCTATATAAGTTTACCCTTGTATTTTATGTTTTAGCTATGCAAACCTAATATAATTAGTTTCTGTCCAAAGATGATTCTTGAATTATATGCTTTTGATGCGATAAGAAAACATTTAGTTAAAGTTTTCTATTTATGTCAAATGTTAGATGAACAAAACTAACCAAATGATTTTGTATAGTTTTTCAATCATAAGAGTCACTTCCTTACAGATATCTAGAATAAAGATGTTGAGCTCACAAATTTTATGTTCTAGATCCCATGACTAATGTTTTGCCAATGGGAGTACATGAAAGGTATTTGTTTCATTTTGTAGACATTTACAAAGTTTTGGTTTACTCTCTTAATCAGTGGGAGTAATACTAATTTATCTATATAATTTTGTCTCTGTTAATCAGTGGGAGTAAGAGATTACCTTTTGTATTGAAAATTTGAAGTCTTAGTGGCTGATACTTTAAGAGTAAATTTGGTTTAAATTTTGTTCATAAGTTTTAATAAGAGGTCCTGATTTTGTAAACAGTATGTCGTATTTTACTTGTTCTCTTATTATATTCTAAATTGATAGAAAAGTTGGATTTTGTTACCAACGCTGTTGAGTTCTTTTGTGAACTACTTTTGTACTAAAATATATTTTTCATATTTTCAGTTCGACTATTGTGAGCTAATGTTTTGACTATTAGCTCTTGACACCATGACTTTGTTAGCAACAAAGTGCTTTAAGTTGAATGTGTATGTGATCTTGGAGTGCAAGGAATAGACCAAGTTGTTCTTTGTTTTTCTTTGGTTCTGCATTCGATTCAAAGTGACAGGTTGCTAGGAAAGGTTATTGCATACTTATGAAGACTCAGTGATCACCATGAGTTCTTATTTTGTTAGGATGAATCATTGACATTCAAGTGGGAGAATGTAAGACTGTGAATGACAATGAATGTTGTATTGGATCTTTTTGTTGTAAGCCAATTGTCTATTGAGTGGTTAGCAACCAAAGTGATCCGATAGTCCTAACATAATAAGGATTATGGAGTCTTATCCCTTGCAATTAACCTAGAGGAAATCTGATAGATTTTATTACGAAGGTGTAGAATCATGGTGGGACTTAAACACTAGAGAGATAGGGTCAATCTTCACAGCCAATGATAGGTCGGATGTGTTAAAAACCCTAACGATATAAATACCACGGTTAAGTCCCTGCTTCCATACGTTTGTACTCTCAATCACGCCAAACCCTATTCACGGTAGAGAGACATTTTGAAGTACTGGAAGTAGAAGACAACCTGTGAACTCAAGCCACCATGTCTGCAATCGGTGCAGGTTAGTATCATTCATCTTCTTCTTGTAATTATCATGATGCATGTTGAATTGTGATCCTAGAACCATGTTGTATTAGTCCACCTTACAAATATTCCTTTAACCATAAAAGTTAGGGTGATTTTAAGACACATGAATGTGGATGACGATCAGTTACCGCTGATTGATGCGAGTCCCTCGATAAATCGCCATATCAAATTAGGTACCCGGTGCTATTGTTTCCTTGAGAAGATAACATGTATGATCGATAATCTCTTAGCAAAACTTGGAAAGAAAAGAAATATCTGTTGCAAAGGCAGACTTGTACCAAATTCGGCTATTTTCAACAATGTTTCCAGTTTCCACCTGACCAGAAAAAAGAGTGCTTCAACAAAAAAGTTCAATGTTGTGTGTCCCTCCTCAGTGCCAGTTAACAAACAGGGATCCATCCGATCCAAGTAAAATAAAGAGGGAATTCTAAACCAAAATTTACACCTTGATTACAGTTAAGCAGTTAAATTACACAACACACTGTGAAACACTAAGAGTATTTGCCGAATGAGGTCTTCATTACCGAAAACCTAGTCGGAAATCTACCATGCCGTGCTTGATCTCAATAAGGACCATGCTATGAACTGCAGCCTTAATAGTTGCTTTTGGTTCTTATCCTCCTCTATGTACCATGGCTTTACACAAGGCTGGTTACTTGACATGTCTAGCGTTCGAGAAGAAATAACAGCGACTGTGTCTGGGTTTTTGAAGTATGATTATGTTTAGTCTTGAACTTCGGTGTTGAGCACGAAGCTGGGAAATTGTACGGTAATGTCCCTAGAAAATGGAAGCCGAATTTAGAAGCATGTAACTTTGAGGAAATGTGTTTGTTGATTAGCATATTATGTTAACTGAAAAAGTGAAAATCCGCTTTGTAAATGGATAATTGGTACTTTCTCTGTGGAGCTATACCAAGAGCGAAGAATTGTACAATATGATTTCTTGTTTCGATGGATAGCATAATGAGTAAGTGTCAAATAGAGGAAGGAAAGCAGTACTAGTGACATTGATAGGGTTTTCGGACTCACGTTAGATATGGAAGAGTCATATTCTTTATCAGAGATGGATGCTTTGCTACAAATTCCTTCCACTCTTCTTGATCAATTCTGCCATCTCCATTTAAATCCGCCTCCGTTATTGTCTTTAGAAAAACACAAAGAACAATGTGATTAAAACTAGAATGACGAGTAAAACTACAACTGTTGACTGAAAAAAATACAGAATCTGAGCAAACAAGAACGTATAATAACAAAGCGTAGAATAATCAAAACCTTCTCGACAATTGATTCAATAACATCATCGGAAAGGTCCAGATCGGATTCATTCAAAAGGGCTGACACCATCTGCTTCAACTGCCAAGGTAATATTATCGACAACACCCATAGAGAGGTAAAAAGAATCAGATTTGCAGATATTTCATGTTTCAAAATAAAAAGTAAGAAACTTTAACTGCAGTTTTCATATCATTTGAAGAAAAATTGGTCAAGAAAAATAGCAGGGGATTTACCTCATAACGCTCAATGCAACCAGTCTGTCCTAGATCATACAATCTAAATGCGACTGCGAAGTATAAACTTTAAGAATTCCGTGGAAAGAACACAACTATTAATTGTACACACACAAGCAGCAAAAAAAGATAGATACCAACGAGAAGAAAAAAGAAACACAAATCACAATCTTCTGTTATCATACATGAGATTTTGTCTGCTTCGGAAGAACGTGGATGAAAAATGCTTAATGACCGAACAAATTCTCCAAACTCAATGACCCCATTGCGCTTGACATCAAACAAGTCAAAAACCTGCAATGACAAAATGCAGATTGTTAGAATATATCTTAAAATCTCGATTGGAATTAGCTCCTTATCTAGGCTATGTGGTTTATGTATTAGTATGGTTCAACAGCTCGAATTTTTTTTCCTGGAAAAAACTTGGTTTAAAATGACTAGAAAAGTGAACAACCATGATATGGTTGAAAAGCTCCTCGTTTAATTGTTTTAAGCTAGCTAAACTATACGAACAGTCAGATTGTCTCAGTACGATAGTTATGACAGTGCACGCATTGAAATGCTGATCTAGGCTGGGAGGCTCTAGATTTCAAGAAGTTTTTACAGTAGCGAATCCAAGGATTTACGGACTTCTTTTGCTACCAACGCACATAAATGGCCCCTTTCTTTTGTATGCAAAATTTGATCTAAAGTAGACAATCTCACAAAACATTACAATTAAACGTCAAACGAGTTAAGCAACACTTATGTACACGCACCCGATCTGCAAAAAGGTTCTGCTTACTGCTGCTTTGAAATAGTGCAAGTTGGAATTCTTCCTGTTCATATCATGTCAAAGATTCAGTGCATAAGTAACATAAGAAAATGAAACAGCAAGATTCTTTCGACTTTCAACTTCAACAACATAATCTCTATAGCTCTCCGAGTGTAGAGCAAACAAAATGTCATCTCAAGAAAGTGTGTCAGAAGATCAAAATGCAACCTTAGGAATAAATACCTTGTGTAGAAGACCATCTTTAATTATGGAACTGCATAGTTTCTTAAACAGTTCATACAAGGCCTCCACTTCATTTACTGTAACTGTCAAACAATCGAAAGTACTAAATTCAGAAATTTGATATGTGCACTGTGCAGATTATGATCAACCATATATTCCATACAAACACCAGCCAGTACCAAATATACAAAAAATTCAAATAAATAAGGGCATGGTGTATGGGCGATGGTGGTTGTGGTGCACCTACCACCTATGCAAGCCCATCAACAGCAAGTGAAAGAGGGCGGAGTTGTATGGTAACGCAATAGAAATGAAGCAATCAACATTATTAGTAAAGTAACAAACATCCGGAAATAGCACGCAGAGTGCGTGTTGTTGCAGCTGCAACATTTGGTTAGCATGAGCATTGACGAAGGTGCCACAAAAGCCAAGGCATCGCTCGATAAAATTGTAGCATGTGAAGATAAAGGCACAGACACAAAATATACTTCCTCCTCCAAACTTATAAAAGAGATGGGCTAGAGGAAGATCATCAGCAATAAAAAGCTATATGCGCAGCATCGCGATGGCTTCGTGTTCATGTACAATGCTGGAAATAAATATTGGATGATGCATGCATCTCAATCAACATAACTTTGTTAAAGTTCCACAGCGCAACTCTTGGAATTATATACTTACAAGCAGTTTCTGAAGCAAGAATTTTAGGGTCCTCATATCCAAGTCTATCAACTCTGGAACTCTTGAAGCAAAAGCAGTGCAGCATGATTCCGATAGAAGACTATCGAGATTTAATTTTCTGCAGAATCCAGTGAAAAATACATAAAAAATAGGTATTCTGAGAAGTAATCTTAAAAATGTTTCCGGAAATCATAACTCCCTACAACAATATCCCAGAAAAGAAGAAAAAAAAACACATCAACAAACTGAGATTCATTTTCGGATCCCGCCAATGTAAACAATATTTTAGTTGGTCAACTATTTTCTCGGTTAGCACCTGTTATATACATACAAATATTCATGTATATATATACACACACATACAAATACACACACACACACACACACACTTCAACCATTGGTGTTGTAGAGACTAGATCCAGCAAACCAAACAAATTTGAAAAAAAAGCATTTATAGAACTGTTTCATTAAAATCAAGAAATCAAATTAAGCAGTTTACCAAAAAAAAAAGAAAAGAAAAAAGAAATCAAATGAAGCAAGTAGCTTGTAAAACATTCAGAAAAGTCAACCTGCAGCGCAATTTAGAGCACTCTCTGATCGTCTGAAATCTAAACCAAGATTTTCACCCTGCAGATTCAAGTAAACACCAAATTGTTTTCAAGTCCCATTCTTCCTCTCTGTCAAAAATAAAACAAAACTAATTTCCACCTACTAAAAAGTCAAAAAAACAGACGCATGCAAACCAGTAGTTTCTACCCACTAAAACTCCCAGAAGCAAAAAAGCGGAAAGCAGAGGCTAAAAAGGGCAGAGAACCATGACTGAAAAGAAGCCGTATATTTGCTGTAGAATCCGTGGGGCTCACCTGGGGTAGTGCGTTTTGGTGATCTCAAACCACAAAAGCACTTGCCTTCAAAAGCACTTTCCTTCAAAGCTCAAAAGTAGTAGTGGAACTCCATATACATATGCATTAGTACAGAAATAGTCCAAGCCATCTTCCTCTCATTATTTTGATTCCATTTGTCTTAAAATATTCAATCAATCCCTTTCTTCTACCTTCATTATTTACAGATGAATCTAGATGGCCCATGTATCTATTTATTTATTTAATTTGTTTTTGTTATGGTTCGCCGACCAGATTAATACTATATTTATATATAAAGCCAAGAACCTAATAAACAGCATGCGCGTGGATGGGTTGTTCACGTAGTTGACAATCACTCTTGTGATTGGCTGTTTTGGATTTTATAAGGACACGTCATCAGTGAGCGTTGAATTCAGTGATGTCTTTTTTTTTTTCCAAGGGAAGAGGAGAGCCGTTGGATTTTGAATTTGGGGTTGACTGGGCTTACAGATGGGCCGTGTCATCACGTTGGGTGGTAAGCGGTAAAAAACGCTTCCAAGTTTCCGAGTTACGAACTCGTTCATCGTCCCCGTCGCTTTCTCCTCCCAGAAATACACAGACATGGCGGTCTCTCTCCTTCGCCGGTAATCTCTCCGCTCTCGTCGTTTCCGTTTCCACGTTGATCTCTAAATTATACAAAATCAGATTTTTATTTCTTGTAATTTTTCGTAATTTTTCGTAATTATTTGTTGGATTAGGTTTTAGTTAAGTTGCGAGTGTTGGGTGATACAATGGAAGTTGATTTAGTTACGAGTCCAATGCAAGAGGAAGATGCTTTTGGAGTTGATGAGAATTATCAAAATGTAAGCTTCAAGTTCAAAATTTTAATTTTTTTTATTGAGCTGTGCAAGTATTTTTCATGCAATTTATAGTTTATGTATTTATATACCGGTAGCTTGATTACGTTGAGGGTTTAGGGTTTATGGAGCAAATGAGTTTAATTTTTCGGGAAATTGGCCGAAATGATCATTTTCAAATTTCAATTGCTGAATTTTGAAGAGCTGCAGTGTATGATTGAACTGTTTTCGTATCAATAAGTCAGACATTTGTAGCTAGTGTGGACAGTGACCTACTTTTCGTGTGTTTAGATATGCAAGCTAAGTGTAGCTGCTTGGTTTCGTATCTGTTTGAGATTTATTTTATATTTCATTTTGCTGTCATAATGTGCAGGACAATCCCAATTTCGAGGGTGAAACATGTGGGATATGCATGAATGCAATAGTCGACAGGGGTGTTCTCGATTGCTGCCAGCATTGGTATGTGCTTTAGTGTGGCTTTGTGTGTGTGTGAGAGAGAGAGAGGAATTTTGTTTTATGACATGGGTTCATCTTGGGGTTTTTCAGGTTCTGTTTCTCATGCATTGACAATTGGGCTACCATTACAAACCTCTGCCCGCTTTGCCAGAATGAATTTCAAATGATCACATGTGTTCCGGTGAGTGATGCAAATAAACAGTTATCGCTTTAGTATTATTTCTGTTATGATTGCTATGGATTATAGAATGTTATTAATGTACAACTAGTTTAAAGCACAGTTGTTACTTTGATTTCTTAACTATCTGTTTTCAATAGTTTTCTTTTTGTTGCAAACAGAATTTTTATTTTGAAGTTTTCTCAAAATAGCGATTTGATGCTGGTTTGAAGTGGCACTAAATCATATGAGTTTGATTTGTATGTGAAGGTATATGATACTATTGGGAGCAGCAAAGCGGACGAGGACTCAACTTATAGGTACTTTCGTAAGTATGGATAATGTGTTTAAGTCTATTGATGAGGGTTCTTTGTTCACATTTATATGCGGCACATGTTCTGTGGCTTACTACTCATCTGTAGCGTTCATGTGGAATTGGAATTCAAAGATTTTGTTAAATAATTTGCAACCAAGACACTTTATTTATTTATTTATTATTGTGGACAAGTTTCAGCAGAGACTAATTTTTCCATATTCATCTGTGCAGTGATGATGATTGGTGTATTGAAGGGACGAATAACACTCTCTCATTTCCATCATACTACATTGATGAAAATGTAATTATCCTTGCATGTTTTCTTTTTAAAAATCTTCTTGCAATCCTGATAATTTTTTTCCAAGGTTTTTTTTTGGTTTAAAGTACTGACTTTCACGTAGCAGTGTTGTCAGGTGATTCTACATATTTTACTTGTCGTTTATGGTTCTAAATTTGTTTTCCCTTAAATGACTCTACGTTTGAATCTTATGAGTCATGACCCATGAGTTGTGAATTTTTTCCGTTCCCTGGGTTTCTTATGTGCCATGCATTGATCTCTTCTGAAGACCCAGTACTTTGGTCTAACAACTGAGATGTAGTGTTGTGCTTATAAGCATCAATAGGGTAATCTGTAGCCATTCCCGTTATATCAAGATGCAGCAGAGAGGAATTGAATTAGTACTTTATACAGGATATGGACCTTCTAATATGGATGCTCCACAAAAAACAATCAAGTAAGAAAAGCCAAAAATATGAGTTTGGATGTTAGCGTGGTTTTTAAGTAATGGTTAGACTAAGGTTAATTCTAGGTTTTGAAGTCATTATTCCCATTTAGGTCCGATTAGTATCCCTCTGTTTCCTTTTCTCCCCAATCCTGTAATTGCGTCTTTATTTTTTCTTCAAGTTTACTTTTCAACATTTGATCATTTGATACCAAATTCTTATGTTACTTTATCATCTTGTAGGCAGTTACATGCTTGGATGGAGATGGCTGCAAAATTCGAAGTGGATCAGTGGCTATTGAGGGAGATTCCAATCTTGATACATCAATTGCTTGTGATTCATGTGAATTATGGTAAACAATCAAGCAATGTAATATAGGAAATCTTTCCATTAAAATATATTCTTTTATAAAAAATTAGTTTCTAATTGCTTTTTGACTTGAATCGAAACAGGTACCATGCTTTCTGTGTGGGATTTGATGCGGAGGGCACATCTGAGAGTACATGGTTATGCCCAAGGTAAGTTACATGGGGATCATTCCTTTGTTCATGGGTGTTGCACTGTTGCCTCCTTTGCTGAACCTAGTCTGAGGCTTTTCCTTATAGATCCTGTTTTGTTATAATATCAATAACAACTTGTCATGGGCCATACCCTTAAAATAAAAGTCAACGGAGATAATTGGGTTGTGGTCCTTTTCCTTTCTATGGGAGCTTTGTTTTTGTTGTGGAGATCCCTATCTTGAGTTGTCAACCAATTAGATTAAACAGTCAAGTCAGGTAATGATACCATCTGATTTGTGACTCGGGGACAAAGAGAACCATTTATGTTTACAATTGCTGCCAAGTAACAATCCCTCTAGGTTTGGACTGATTAGTGAGCTTTGGCGATCCTTATTTATCCACCTCAAGATTTATAGGCATAATGGATTACAAATTTCTCTTTTTTTTCCCAAAATTCCTATGTCCCCTCTTTTCGTCTAATTTGTCATACTGATTTTTTTTTTTTTATTAATCCTAATTTTTGGTTTGTTTTGTCTTCCTGTAGATGTGTAGTTGATGAGATGACAAAAAAATCAGATGCAGGTTCAGTCCAGAGGTCTAACAAACAGTATGGTCCAGAAAATGCTAATGGTGAACATGAAGCTGAGGATAATCTTTCTAGAAAGGTATCTGTTTCGGTTGCTGATGGTGGTGAGACAGCTGTTGTGGTCTCAATGGCTGGCGAAAATCGTGGGTATGGAAAACCAAGTGAAAGCATTTTTCCAACCGGTGAAGTTGGAAAGGACCTGAAGTCTAAAGAATTGGTATTGTCTACTGACGATAGCCACAAATTGGAAAAACCTTCCTGGGAAAGAAATATTAACCAACCAGTTCTTGAAGCTCAGCAACTAAAACTGTCCCTATCCAGTGATACCTCCAGTTTACCTTCAAATTCTTTAGCACCAAAGCAGTTAAGGATGAGTACTGATGGATCAACGAATGAGCCTAGTAGTTTTGATGGCATCACGAATGCTTCTGGAAAGACCTTTGATGAATCACAGATTAGTAACAAACAGTCTGACATAGACTCCAATGTGGGTCTTCATCTTGGGTTATCTGTGGTCTCGTTTTTGTTTGGTAATCTACATATATTTCCTTTTTTGAGCTTCCTTTATTTCAAGTTAGGATAGCATATAACTGAAGTTTTCATATGCTTACCATGGTCAACTTATTTATTTGTTTTTTATGTTCCTCTAGCTGCTGACATGAATAATAATGACACTGAAGATGTGAAGCAGCACAATCCTTCAGAAGAATATTTTTCAAAAGGTATGAAGCTATTTTAAGCATCATTTGTTCTCTGTGTGTGTGTGTGTTTTGGACGGGGAAGAGAGCAGAGAGAGTTATTTTTCTAATTAAATACAAGTTTACAACAGTCACTCATGTACCATTTGCTTATTGTTGAATGTTTCTAGCTGACACTCTCGTACCAAAAGAAGTGACTGAGGTGAAGCAGCACGATCCTTGGGAAGGATATTCACCTATAGGTATATTTATTCATCATTTGCTGTGTTTTCTTTTTGCTTGGGAGCGGAAGCAAAAAAAATTTAAAAAATTAAATTGTTTGTTCACCAGTCACTCGTGCGCTTTGCTTAATTATTGAAATGTTTTCAGCTGACGAAATTGTACCAGATGCTAATTTGGATGCCCCTGAATCGACTGCTGGTGGAAAGAGAAAGCGTATTGATTGCAGGTCACTTGTCATTCTTATACGGTTTTCAGCAATTAGTGCTAGCTATGAGCCTCAGGTTTTGTTACTGCTATCCTCAATTCATATGATGCCACCATCAGTCGTGTAATTGTTGTTCTAATATTCCTAAATTATGTCGGCTGTATTGTGTTTCTTTCTACTACCCTCAACTCTGTATGTCACTGATGTTTCTTACTTTATGTTGGACGTGTTCTCTTTCTGTTATCCATAGTAGACCTTGATTCATTCAGCTGGCACGTTCGTCGTGTATTAGATTTTGGTTTTGGGGCATCTCTCTTTTTCCTGTCTTTTGGATTCCAGTAAGGTGGTTACTATATTTCTAATTCCATTGTATTATTGTAGTTTGTAGATTAAACTAAAAAGGCAGATTCTGTGAAATTGAGGGACTATAGGCCTATAAGCTTAGTTACCAGTCTTTACAAGGTAGTGGCGAAAATCCTTGCTACAAGACTAAAGAATGTCATGGGCAGTACAATTTCCACATCTCAAGGAGCTTTTGTTAAAGACAGACAAATTCTGGACGCTGTCCTCGTAGCAAACGAGGTGGTAGAAGAGGTGAGGCAGAAGAAGGAGGAGGGTTTGGTTCTTAAGATCGATTTCGAAAAAGCTTATGACCACATCGATTGGAGATTCCTGGAAGAAGTTTTACTGAGAAAGGGATTCGGGCATAGATGGAGAAAATGGGTGCTTGGTTGCATATGCACGGCTAATTTCTCAGTTCTGATCAATGGGAGACCTAGGGGAAAATTCAAAGCTTCAAGAGGACTGAGACAAGGTGACCCCCTGTCTCCGTTCTTGTTCACCCTAGTTGTAGACGTGCTGAGCAGATTGATTGAGAAGGCTCAAGATAATCTTTTGATCAAAGGGCTGCGTGTTGGGCAAGATAATGTGGAGATCTCTCATCTTCAATTTGCGGATGACACCATCTTTTTCCTGGAAGGGCATGAGGAGGTTTGGAACAATTTATTACATTTGCTTCAAATTTTTGGCAAGGTTTCTGGTTTGAAGATTAACAAAGCAAAGTGTTCCTTGGTGGGAATTAATTCCGATGGTGACAAAATTACAAGGCTTGCAAGTTCTTGGGGCTGTGAGGTGGGCAGTTGGCCAATGAAATACCTGGGTCTTCCCCTCGGAGGCAAGCCAAAATCTATTAAGTTCTGGGACCCGGTGGTAGAGAAGGTGGAATTGAGACTTCAGGGTTGGAAGAAAGCTTTTTTATCTAGAGGCGGAAGATTAACTTTGATCCAAGCTGTCCTGGGATCCTTGCCCATATACTACATGTCCCTGTTCAAAGCCCCATGCGGGGTCATTGGGAGACTGGAAAAGCTAATGAAAGGGTTCCTTTGGGAAGGGGTTGAGAAAGGAAAGAAGTTTCACTTGGTCAAGTGGGAGAAAGTGTGTAAAAGCAAGGAGGAAGGTGGCCTTGGTCTGGGAAATTTGAGAAATCGGAATGCCGCCTTATTAGCCAAGTGGCTGTGGAGATTCCCGCGCGAATCAAACTCTCTTTGGCATAGGGTGATAAAGAGCAAGTATGGCCTGGCGGCAAATGGTTGGGATGCTAATTGTCCGAATCGAGGCTCGAGCAGGTTTCCTTGGACAGTCATCTCGGCTGGTTACCCTTCCTTTCTTCACTCTTGCAAATTCGAGGTTGGTAACGGGGAGAGGCTGAGATTCTGGGAGGACGGTTGGTTGGAGGGCGGACCGTTGAAGGAGCAATTCCCTAGATTATTTTCTCTATCAAGGACAAGAAACCAAAGTATTTCCAATTTGGTAGTTTCTTCTTTACAGCCGGTCAGTTGGAATTTAGAGTTTAGGAGAAACCTAAGAGAGTCGGAGATTGAAGAGGTGGCTGGTTTACTGCAGAAGGTGGAGTCCGTACGGCTGCGCCATTCTAGAGAAGACATGAGAAGATGGAAGTTAGAAGGTTCTGGCCAGTTCACTTGCAAATCCTATAACTCTTTCCTATGCAACAATGAAGTTGTGCAACAACTTCCCCCTTTTGCTCAGATATGGAAAGCAAAAGTGCCTCCAAAAGTCAAAATCCTTGTGTGGCTAGTGGTGCTCGGGAAGGTTAATACTTGTGATCAAGTCCAAAGACGAATGCCTTTTGCATGCTTCTCCCCCCATTGGTGCGCTTTGTGCAAATCCGGGGAGGAAAGCGCCAACCATGTTTTCCTCCATTGTCCGTACAGCATTCAACTTTGGTGGAAATTGCTCAAGGAAGCTGGAGCAAGATGGGTCACCCCAAGGGGCTGTTTCGAGCTCCTAAGCACTAAGTTCGAAGGTCTAGGGAAAGGGAGGAAAGCCAAAACTTTGTGGGGATCTCTGTTGATGGCCCTCTTTTGGAACATTTGGTTGGAGCGTAATAAAAGAGTCTTTGAGGACTACAAGGGAGTGGGGGTTGAGGAGCTTTGGGATAGAGTAAAACACTGGGCAGCCCTTTGGGCTTCGGTTTCAGTGGAGTTTAGAGATTACAATTTCTCTTCTATTTTTAGGGATTTGTTAGCAGCCGTTATTTGATTTGGTCTAGCTCTTCCTCTGTTCAATTAGTTTTCTTTAGGGGTCTGTGCTAGTTTTTTTTTCTTCTTCCAGGTGGTTATCTTTTCCACGTGGTGTACTTTTTTCTCTTTTCTATTCTTTTGTTTTATAAAATTCTTTCGTTTCCCTTCAAAAAAAAAAAATATGTAGGTTTGGCCAATTATTGTTCTATTCGCATAAAAATGCATGCATGCGACACAAGTTTTCAATTTCTGCTTTATAAATATTCCTCAAAAGCTCTCTTTTATTTCCCTTTGATGCAATGCAAACTCATCACTAAAATATCAAAAAGCATTAAGAAAATATCGGCAGAAGTCAACTCAACTGGTTGAACAAAAATGCAGGTTAACTTTAAGCGGTTTCATTATCCTCACAATTGTATTTTAGCAGCCTTCTATTTTATTGTCTTTTTCCTGAAGAATTTGTAATTCAAATGTCGATTTGCTGGCTTTACATGCTTCATAGCAAGTAGAACAAGAGTTCTGACTTTATTTTACCTTGACCTTTTGGTAGCGATGACATTCATATCATTGAGGATGATGGAGATACTGACCCTAAGATTGAGACCAAAGTTTCTGCTAAGAAAATCGGAGAGGATGAGAAGACACAATGCATGGGTTCCAATGACCAAGCCAAAGAATCTGTTCCAGATGATTCTGAAAACTGTTCTATCCTGACTGTAGCTCATAAAGATAGCATGTTATCATCTCATCCTGTTGAGGGGAACACCACTTCTGATATAATGAGCATTGTTAGAACTACGAAGCGTAAATCTTATAAGGGGATTGCACGCTCTAATACTGCTGATAAATCATCACAAGAACAAGAAACTGTGCCTGGTTTGAGAGTTAAAAAGATCATGAGGAGAGCTGCTGAGGACAAGGACTCGCCTGTGACAGTTCAGACACTGAGAAAAGAAATAAGAGAAGCTGTCGGTAAAATTTCTTCAAAAGGTATTGGCGAAAACCTTTGCAATCCAAAGCTTCTTCATGCCTTTAGGACTGCTGTAGCAGGAGGACCTCAAACTGAACCTGTTAAGAAGGTACCACATTTGGCACCGAACGCAAAGAAGGCAATATTGCAGAAGGGAAAAGTACGTGTGAATCTAACAAAAAAGATTTATGGGACATCCAATGGAAGAAGAAAACGTGCATGGGACCGGGACTGGCAAATCGAATTTTGGAAGCATCGCAGCTTAGGAACTACAGAGCCTGAAAAGATTGAGACTTTGAAGTCAGTTCTTAACCTTCTGAAAGAGAGGTCAGAGCGTGTAGATACAGAGCAGGAGTCCGATAAGCAGTCCACAAATCCAATTCTTTCCAGGTTGTATTTAGCAGATGTATCGGTACTCCCAAGAAAAGATGATATTAAGCCTCTCTTACCTCTTAAAACTGCTGGTAATACAGAGCAGAATAATAAACAGCTTGCCTTGAATGAAAAGTGTTCAAAGTCATCTCTTAATGATTCTACTTCAAATTCCACAGAAACGAGTATGGTTTCATCAAAAGGCCGGGTTCCTTCATTGGAGAAATATGGGACTAAGAATAATGTTCCAAGCTCAGAGAATGGCGCTGCGTCTAACAAAGTACATCAAGACAAACGCTTGGAAGGGTCCTTGGTTTCTTTGTGTGGTGCTTCCAAATCTAAAACCACGAGTGAAGTGGTTGATAAAACTGACAAAAGAAAATGGGCTCTAGAAGTTCTTGCCAGGAAAAGTGGTGCAGGCACAAAAACGACAAATGAAAAACAGGAAGACAACACACTCAAAGCAAATTACCCTTTGCTAGTATGTAAAAGCTTTACTTTAAAACCATTTGTTTATGCTGTTTGGTTCTGCAGATCATATAATAAAATTTGTGGTTGCTTTGAGCAGGCTCAATTACCAATAGACATGAGGCCGGTTTTGGCACCCAGTCGTCATAATAAAATCCCCTTATCAGTGAGGCAGGTATGAAGACCTTGTGTGTGTTCTTGTACTAACCAATATTGGTGTGTCCTAGATATCGAATTTAATCAATTCTCTTGATACTTGATAGGTTACTCCGTAAGGTCTTTCTATTAAGAAATATTTTGAACATGAAAAAGGGTGTTGCCTTCTGTTGGTCTTTGAATGGAAAATTAGAAAGGTGGTAGTTTTTTGAGCTTTCTTATGAGGAAATGGTAGAAAGGAACCTTGCCCCCTAATTTCTCATAATCTTGCATGAGGAGTGATTCATCAAGCAAATCTAAGCTAGGACACACCACTGCTTCCAACACCACCTCAATCGAACAACAACAAAGTCATTACCATTGTTTTAACTGTTGCTACTGGTATTACCACCACTCTGATGAGAGCGCCAACATGAGTTTCTTAGGATATGTCAGTACGAGTTACAAGTTCTTTTTAAAATCATTTATTTGTTTAATTTCATGAAACTGGATGCTAATTGATTGTTTGGACTTGTTATAAACATCTGCCTTGCAGACACAGCTGTACCGTCTGACTGAGCACTTTTTGAAGAAAGCAAATCTGCCGGTGATCCGTAGAACTGCGGATATGGAGTTAGCTGTTGTAGATGCAATAAATATAGAAAAGGGGGTTGCTGATAGGTCAAGCAGCAAGCTAGTGTATATGAATCTATGTTCCCAGGAGATATTGCATCGTTCAGAAAATAGGAAGTCTAGTGCAGGTGCAGCCCCGGTAAATAGTTCATCCCCATCTTCAGTCCCAGCTGATAGAGCAGAACAAGCTGCCGATGAACTTTCAACTGATCCTATAATTGAAGCAGCACTGAGAAATGCTGGTCTTCTGTCCGATTCTCCTCCAAATAGTCCACATCCCAATGTGGAAGTTCCTGCTGAAGAAGATGGCCCCTCGTTAGATATCAGAGAGGAAGGGTCTGATAATGTATTTGAAATGGATTTTCAGCCGGATCTGGACATATATGGTGACTTTGAGTATAATTTGGAAGACGAAGACTACATTGGCACTGCTGCTGCAAAAATCTCCAATCCACAACTAGAAGAAGGGGCACCAAAATTGAAACTGGTGTTCTCTACACTTCAACCTGAAAGATCTAATCAGAATCTAGATTCTGAGAAGACAGAGACGACTGTTGAAGTACAAAAAGATTCTTCCAGCATGCTCGAGAATCATACTTGTTCAGGTTTGGAAAACTCCATCATGGAGGGTGGGACTGACGAATCTAGCGTTCCTCTGGAATCCTTGTTCGGTAAAGAAGGTGAAGAACTTTCTGTTGCAGAATGTGAAGAATTGTATGGACCCGATAAAGAACCACTGATAACGAAATTTCCAGAAGCATCAGAAAAGCTATCTGGATTGATTGATGAAGCTTTGGTTAAAGATAAAGATTCTAAAGAGAATGAAAATTGTGCGCCAAAGTCAAACCAAGCAGTAAAAACAAATGGATTGGGTAAGGAGAACAGTTTGAAAAAGATGCTTGTTGCCAGTGGTGGATGCAACTCCTCTGGCGGAGAAGATTCAGCGAACCACATACAACCAGGTGAAAATGTTGATACGAAGGAGAAGAAATCCACTACGGATTCTAACAACCAGTCTAACAGCGTTGGTTCTGTATCTAAGAAGGTATTTCTCAGCCACTTTTCCCTAAAACAAACTTTAAATTCCTTTACATTGCTCTTGTTTCATTCTTTAAACCCGTATGAAAGGATTTTTTCTGTGGATGAACTTAAGGTAATTGAAATATGTCAGTTGGGCTGACTTGTTTCCAATCCTTTACAGGTGGAGGCCTACATTAAAGAGCACATCAGACCGCTATGCAAGAGTGGTGTGATTACGGCTGAACAATACAAGTGGGCTGTCGCGAAAACAACTGATAAGGTTATGAAATACCATTCTAAATCCAAGAATGCAAATTTCCTAATTAAGGAAGGTGAGAAGGTGAAGAAACTCGCGGAGCAGTATGTTGAGACAGCCCAACAGAACGAAAACAGCTGATCCTCCATAACGAAAGTCATTTTCAGCTCTCAAATCGTTCAGAACCTTCAACAATCTGTACATAGCTTCGAGAGACCTTGTAAAAGCACCCCAAACCCAAAACATTGTACAAGTTGATGAAGGAAACGTGTGTCGGAAGATATGTCCAGGTGAGTTTTCCTGCCTGAGCTCCGGTCATATACAAGAATATCATCAGTTAATGTGCATGACATTTGGTCATAGTTGCTTCCATAGGGTCTCTCAAGAATACTTAGCATTCTAAACACCTGAAAGGGCCGACGGACAATCATTTCATATGGGAAAGGAAGGTCCCATCGAAACAAAAGCCGATTGAATTCTTCATGACTAAGGGGGTGTATTGTATATGGAGTTTGATAGACTTAATCTTGACTCTCAAATTCAAGTGTATTCAATATAGACTTTTAAGGAGCATCATTGCCACCATTGTCGCTATCGCCGCCACCATTGTCATTGCCATGAGAGCGTTATTATGACCACCACAGCCACCACCACCATGACCGCCACCTATTCCGCCATCATCACCACCCCGTCACCATGCCTACCTACTCCTCAACCACCTCAACACCCCCACCATGATAATCACCAAATAGACACCAACTTAACCACTATCTTGCCAACAGTTACCACATGACACTTCTACCACCATCGTTGCCACTACCACCACCTCGTAAGGCCACTTTGGCATGGTCATTATTACTATTTCAATAATGGAAATTTAAAAATAATAATAATACTTATTAATAAATTGGTCAATAAAAATTTCATGGCAATCCATGGAATTCTAATAATTTTAGCATTGAACTCTGTAGAATTCTACAAAAGTTTATCATTTAATTCTTTTCTTTTCCTCAAAAGTATATTATTAAAAGTCTCTAAAATGTATAGACTTTCTAATAGTTATTAAAAGTCGCATTAAAAACTCACCCGGTAAGGTAAGCTACCACAGAAAGGGAAGAGGATCCGGTCTGAATATCTCCCATCAAAGGCCCATGATTAAATGATTCGGGCCGTTGAAATTTGATCAAACGGCTACAAACATGGGATCCTTCTAAAAAAATATAATAATTGTAGCCGTTTGATCAAATTTCAACTGTCCGGATCACTTGATCCTGGGCCTTTGGTGGGAGAGATCCGGACCGGATCCCCTTCCCAGAGAAAGTGGCAAAACTTGAGTTTTTGAATTATGGAATCCAAAACAAGTGGTAGTGATAGTTAGGTTCTGTTGCTTGATAAAATACAATAGCATCTTATGTTGAATGGATGAAGAGATCTGGGACACCACAATTATGACATAATTTCATCCGACGGATACTATTTAAGTACAATGCTATGGAGACTAAATTTGTAGATAAAATTTTGTAAACTGAATAATATGGAAGTTGATGATTGAATTATAACTTAAGCGTTGATAAACATGTTCATTCCTATCGGTGATACGTCATTTAGTTTGTAAATTTTGTCTACAAATTTAGTCTCCATAACATTACTCATTATTTAAATAAGAATCATGTCCTTGTTAAAAATGAGACTACAGCTTACTGATATTTCTCAACTTGTAAGTGAGAGGACTCAAGTTTGACTCATTTGGTCAACGAGTTCGATACCTCTAATTATTATTACTAACTTAATTGTGTAACTTTGTTCAAATTCCCCACCAGTTGCGTAGAATATCGGTTAGTATATAAAAAAAAGTCTCTGATATCCACAATACTCTGGTATCCATTCACAAAACGCCACCAAATTTTGCCAAGGAGCTTTAGCTCAAGTGCTGAGGGTAGGCTCATAAGTTCGAACCTTAAAGAAACAACACCAAAATTTGACACAAAACAGACGGACAACTGAGCATCGAAATAATGTAACATAGAATGGGCGATTATTCCGCACCACTCAAGTAGCAGAAAAATTTAATTACGCAGAGCAGTGTGGGCGATTATACCGCACCACCTAAAAATTGCAATGAAATTAAATTGCAGGCAAATTAAATATGCAGGGTAGGGCGGTCGATTATACCGCTCCACCTAAAATTTGCAGTAAAATTAAATCTATAATTCAAGATAGGCGATGATACCGCACCATCTTGGATCGCAGTAAGATGAAATTTGCAGTTCAAGATGGGCGATTGTACCGCACCATCTTGGATTGCAGTAAAATTAACATAAATAAATACTGGGTTAGTAATCAATATCCAAACCAAACAAGTAATCAAAGATGTATGTAACCGCTAGTTGGAGAACTACGAGCAGACATGGAGCAAACAATTCGTCGCGGGGGTATACCGCGTAGTTGAGGTAGAGGAACAAGATGAACAGGAAAAACCTTAGAGGAAACATTTTTTTTTTTGTTCGGCTGAGAGAAATGAGAGAATGATTTCTTTTGGTGAATGTAAATGAGACATGATTATATTTAGAGACTCGTGCTGATAACGTGTTATAAAAATGTAAAAGTTAGAGGGATAACCTTTTTGATAGGTGCGAAGCAGATGTAAAATATCACACTAAAACTATAGCTCAAGTGAATGACAAATAAAAGATGGAGGAAGAGATGTCTTTCTTTCTATTCTTCTATATGTACATCGATGGCAGTAGGAGTGCTCTATTTATAGAGCAACTCCATACGAATGTCTTCTTACACTTTGAAAATTTACAGCATACCCTTTGAAATATATGATCTCCTGCATCCAAAGTCAATTTCCTATTTGCATGGGTATTGAAAGTCTGTGTGTGTGGGCATTCATAACAATGCCGAAATTATCAAAATTACCAATGTTTTCAACATACGGTTAGTTTTCCAAATTTTCAAAAATAGAAAATTAATATAACCCCATTATGGCAAATGAGAGGACTAAATAAACACACCTGGTGGATTGGTGGGAACATGGACTTTGAACAGAGAGGGCATTCAAGAAGCTCATGAACTTTTGTGACTGGACTCGGTGCTCTGTTGTTGGACTTGGCATGTGCCGAGAAACGGTGGCGGTGGTGGTGAGGGCGTCTGCGGCGGTGATGAGTGTCTCATCGTCCATGGATCCCATCACATGTTGTCAAACTATCAACCACTGTTCTAAAAATCCCCGCCTAGCGCCGCCTAGGCCCCGCCTAGGCGCTAGGCGGCTAGTCACCGCCCCGATTAATGCCTAGGCGTTTGAAAATTAATAAAGGGCGCCTAGACCAGTTGAGGCGCCCGCCTAGACCGCCTAGCCCGCCCAGACCCGTATAGGCACCTGCCTAAGTTGCGACTCACTTTGATAGAAAATAGATAACTTTCAATTTGCATTTAATTTTTTTTCAATAAATTGTAAGAGACTTGTTGAATACTTAAATGGGCACACACTATATGCTTGTTCCCCATGTTTTCATTATGTTCCAATACTTTATAATACATATGTTATTCTATTTCGTAGTTTATGATGAAATTATATATATTTTAAGTATAAACAGACATTTATTTACACGAAATATAATGGATTTACTTAAATCCGCCTAGTCCGCCTAGGCGCCCGCCTAGACCCCGCCAGCCGCCTAGGCGCTAGGCCCTAACCCGCCGCCCGACTAGCGCCTAGCGTCTTTTAGAACCTTGCTATCAACAAAACTGTCCTCCTCCATTGTAGAAGTTATTCATGTGCTTTGTGAATTTTTGAAGAAAAATTGGCTGATGTGTTCTTGGATTTGTCTTTGTGGAACCGTATGTAGTAAAGATCTTTGGTTTTTGGATCTTTATTTTTATTAAACCTTTGGATCTCGTTTGTTTGGCTGTGTTCAGACAGGTGCTCGTGGCCAGATGTTACAATCGGCGAGGCGTTGGTTGGTTGGTGGCGAGGGTTTGTGCTAGTAGGGATGCTCGGCGGCGGGTGCTGCAGTAGAACCCTAGGTTTTCTTTGGTTGTATTTTATGGCTTGGGCCTTTATTGTTTATTGGAACTATTGGGCTAGTATGACAGAGTCCTCTTTTGGGAGGACTAGTTTACTAATATCCAGATCTAAAATAATAATAATAATAATAATAATAATGAAAAAAACCAAACCGGACCGAAACCAAACCGAAAAAAACCAGAACCGAAAAAAACCGAACCGAAAAAAACCGAACCGTTTCGAACCGAACCCAGCCCTAGTCAGGCATTCATCAATGATAGTGCAAATACTTGGTAATTAACATCAAACTATACGGCACAAAGTCGTAAGCATCCATAAATAAAAAGATCTCAGGCTTACAACATGGCACATGCCATACAAACAACAAACTAGTACATCCAGAGTACATGGCACGTGCCACACAAACAACAAACTAGTACATGCAGAGTACATGGCACATACCACACAAACAACAAACTCGTACATCCAGAGTACATGCAGAAAAAGAGGGCACCACAAGTCATCCTCATCTGAGGCCGAACCCCTGACAATATCACTCTGCGTTTCAACCCCATCGTCATCACCACATTCCTCAGCATCTCCAAGACCATCCTCACTCTCCTGAGACTGTTCACCGATACTAGCCTCATTATCAGAGTCATCATCACTACTAGGATCAATTGCGAGGACGAAGGCTTCACCTTTTTGTTGGTACCCATCCATCTCATCACGGTACTTTCGGATAATGCTTCCACTGTCGTAACGCTTAAGGACGGCCATCTATTTCATTTTCTCAAAATTAGCCGCCCAGATGCAATGAGGTCTAAATGCATCGTGAAAGGCCTGGGAACCTAAGAACTCCTGCACAACGTTCCTCTCAGTTGGGATACTCATCTTCAGCCCAGAAACCTCAACCAAGGCACTATCCAACTCCCATTTAACCTTGGAAACCTCAAGGATGGTTGTCTCCAACTGTTCCTTAGTCGCTTCCAATTGTTTCTTGAGCCGTACATTCTCACCATTCCGCCTCTTCAAACTCTCAAAGTTTTGATCCTTAAGGCGGATGGCATCAGCCAAAGCTTTACTCGTTTTTCTGGCGTCATTCACAAGCTGCTTATTCTCTTTAAACTTTGCTTTGTACCGCTCGACCTCTCGTAATCTGTCATCGTACTCGGTCATGACCTACATGACAAGATGATCGTCACTACCAGGAAAAAGAGGGGAGAAAGTAAAGAAATGACAGAGTAACACTTACATAAGAAGATAGCCTCATTATCCAATCACGATTTGATTCGTTCTCATCTAGTGGCTCGCCAAGCTCATCAACAGTGGATCGACGTCCTGCCAGTCAATTATTGACATACCTAAAACTACTTGGCTGCATGGCAACCTTCAAGTCCTTCCAATGAATGATGCCAACCTCCTCCTGGTACTTTCTCTTACGGCTAGAGCTAGGGCCACCTTCTTGGTCAGTAGACTCCATGGTTGGAGGAAATATGAGATTGATGGTAGGAAGATGAGGCAACAGTCGTCTCTCCTCCCCTGCAACTATGGCAGCAGCACACCCGATGGCCTCAACTTCAGCCTTCTTTGAGGCAGCAATCTTGAAGACCTCCTCTTGCGACTTAGGTTTAGAGGCTGGCCTCACCCGGTGCTTACGAGCTCCCTTGTGAAACAAAATGTCGTCTACGGGAACTAACATGGGTGTTTTCCCTTTCTTGGCGCTAGTCTCCCCTTTCTTGCCCACTTTCTCCACTGAACAAGAAAAATCAAAGTAAGGAATGCAACTTTGTAAAAGAAAGAGAGGGCGAAATGAAAGACACAACTTACTTGCTCGTCTCTGGCACTCCGACACTAGGGGCTGGAAACCGTACTTTTGAAATAAGGGTCATAGCTTGCCCAAATGTCTATCATCTTTGGGCACCCTCAACACTTTCTTTATGTCAACTAGCTCCCGTCTGGACAGTTTGATAGTCCCTCACGTCACTGCACGAAGAAAAATGTTAGAAGCAAGAGAAAATCACAACAAGTAACAAATAATGCAAACAATGGATACATTACAACCTACAGTCGTGACACCTTTAGCATACTCCCAATCATTATAAAGAAAGCACCAACGGTTTTTCCATATGCAGTACGCCTTTTTCTTACCAAAGATAATACGCTTTCTCACTCCAACATGCACACTCGGCATACCCAGTGCATGCTTTCACCGGGCATATCTTACAGCAGTAGCGCCACTGATGAAATGAAGGCTCACCTCACCCACATTCCATCAAAATAATATAAAACCCGATCAAGGTATCCCAAAAACCAGGGTAGAGGTGCCCATGCGCATATCCAATGAAAGACACCATCTGTTGCAACCACGGTTGCAAATGCAGCTTCACCCCTAAAGTCAATAATATATGGGTATAGAACATAACATGACCCTTGGGCGGTTCAGAGGAAAATTCTTCATGATGCACCAAATGCATTCCTACACTACGGGGGATACTACATGACTGCCTTAGGGCCTCAAGCTGCTTTTCGCTATCTAACAAGTTTTGCACTAAATGGTCTGCTGTGAACTCAGAGTGAAATATGGGTATGGCGTCACAAACAACCCCCTCACCCACTGACATGAATGAGGAAGAACCAATATTGGCTAAGGCTTGACAATTGCGAAGATCACCCAATCTCGAATTTTTTGTACAAGACTCCAACAAAGGCCCTGAAGACTTCAACATTGCAAGCTCAAACCTAGAGTTAGAGTTAGGGAAGCCCTCATCACTAGGACTTCCAAACTCTGACATCTATAACAAACAGAAACAAACTCTATCACCACATGAAAGATCGAAACATAAGGAAGTTCCTAGGGCATGGAGAAAAGCTCAATCAGTTCATTATGTTCTCAACCAAATACATGAACACTCAAACAATTCAACAAGAATGAAAGCATGCGATCTAGTGGAAAAGACTACCAACCTGAAGATGGTGCAAATCAATGCCGGAATCTCTCTCAACTATAAGAGCACTCTGTCTCCAAAAATCACTACAAAATGAGCAAGTGAAGACAATGAAAAGAGTGGAAACTTATCATTCTTATAGGGTTCAACATGGCCAAAGAAATTCAAAATTCAAACCATGAGAAAACCCCACATGGAAAGTCTTCAAACTTCCACACAAGCTAAGGAGTTTTCAAATTTCAAACTTGCAGCACCCCATTTCCCCCTCAAAAAAAAAAAAAAAAAGGAGGAGGTGAACACATTAGCTTTATCAAAGGAGTTCAACCATAATTCTCAAAAGCTTCACACACTCTTGATCAAGAAAGTGTGAAGCAAAACGAATTTATGGTGCCAATAAGAGCTTCATCAATGGAGGGCAACCACAATTCTCAAAAGTTTCACACACTCTTGATTAAGACAATGTGAATCAAAACCAATTTATGGTGCCAACAAGAGCTTCATCAAAGGAGTTCAACCACAATTCTCAAAAGCTTCACACACTCTTGATCAAGATAGTATGAAGCAAAACCAATTTATGGTGCCAACAAAAGTTTTACTTACAAAGCTTCAACTCCAAAGCTTCACCTACAAAAGCTTCAACCCCAAAGCTTCACCTACAAAAGCTCCAAGTCCAAAGCTTCACCTACAAAGCTTCAACACAAAAGCTTCACCTACAAAGCTTCAACACCAAAGCTTCACCCACAAAAGTTTCACCCACAAAAACTTCAACACAAAAGCTTCACCTACAAAAGCCTCATCCACAAAAGCTTCGCCTACAAAACCTTCACACACTTTTGATCAAGATAGTGTGAAGCAAAATCAATTCATGGTACCCAACAAAGCTTCAACCTCAAAGTTTCACCAACAAAGCTTCAACACCAAAGCTTCACATATAAAGCTTAATATATATATATATATATATATATATTCGGAAATTTGAAAATTCGGAAATTCGGAAAATAAAAAAAATAAAAAAAAATGTCTATGCCTCCTCTTCTTTGGGCCTAACAACTTTCAAAACAAATATATATGAAGGAGGAGTTTTGGGCTACCACATAGAAAGGAAAATGGTGAAGTTTTGTTACTTTGGAAACTTGGCTACTAGCAAGACACCTCATTCGTCAACTCCCTCGACCGGAGACTTGGGGGACTCCTACCATATGCTACTGCACCTTGATACTCGGAAGTCTCAAGACCACTCAGTGACTTGGATTTTTCAAGTCTCCAACCGAGAAGTTTTCTTCACTCAGGAAATTAATGGAGCATTACCTCAACCTACATGCTTCACTCACAAAGCTTCAAAATACAAGCTTCAACAAAAGAAAAAGAAAATTCAAAGAACTTAGTGAATGAGGCCTTGGTGTATGTAACACAATACGTTGAAATGAAGCAAATATTATTTATTGATATCTCCGATAAGTTACGAATATGTACATATACATGAATCAAAATAAACAAACAAGAAGGAGCCTTCACAAAGGTTGCTCAGGAGAAGTCTTAACAGTCGGCAGAGCCCCAGGAAGAAGAGGCACAATAGGGTGATCATTCGAAGCCTCAGTACTGGGAGAACCCCAGAAGGATGAGGCACCGAAAGTTGATCATTTGGAGCTTCAGTAAGCGGTACAACCTCAGAAGACGAAGGCAATAAATGCCTTTGGAACAAACCCACAAACCTCTGATGATCAAGTAAAATATGACCATCAGATTCCTGCAGCTGATCAAGCTTCATCTTCATGTTTGTAGCATAGTCATGTGCAAGCATGTGCAACTGTTTATTCTCATGCTTGAGCCCTCTGATCTCCTGTTTGAGACTTATCACTTCCACCGCCAATGATTCAACTTGGAGGGTTCGAGCAAATAGGCGTTGGGCCATATTAGACACAGAACCTGCACACTGAACACTGAGAGCCAGAGAATCCTTAACATCCAACTCATCAGACCGTTTGGACAATAGTCTGTTATCTTTGGGAGTGAGAAGGTTTATGGCTACCACCGCAGCGGTCATATCATTCTTCATCACAGAGTCTCCAACGGTAAGAGGACCAGTAGGGGATAAGAATGATGGACGCCATATGTTGTCTTGAGGAGACATGGCTGCCTCTTCACCAAAGTTCAAGTCAAAACGACGATCGGATGGGCCATACATTTTCAGAAATGAGGTCCAATAAATCTCTGAAGTACAAAAACAAAGGGAAAATTCCTACAAGCAATAACTCTCTAAACGTACTTCTTGCACACAATTGGTGCCCCTATAAAAGAAAGGGCAGCATGGCCGTTTGTTCTAAAATCGAAGAGGCACCACTCTCCGGATTTCAAGAAACAGATTTTCTTGAGTAAAATATGTCGACAATCCCCACACGCAACATCAGCTTATCGGGTACCATAGATAACTTTGCCAAAGATATCTGACAAAGTTTAGACACATAAATTTTGAAGGTCCAGCTACCCTACCATTACCCACAAGGGTAAAGAAACAGCACCACCACTTGATAACTGGAAAGTCCCTATGTGTGTCAGCCTCTGTGCTCCGTGGTAAGGCAGACTGGCAAAAATGCCCAACCTTTACTCACATCGAGAAAACACTCCCAACAGGATTACTTGCTCAAAAATCGAAGAGGCACCGCTCTCCGAATCTCGAGAGCCAGACTCCCACCAGGATTGCTTTCTAAAAAATTGAAGAGCCACCGCTATCCGAATCTCGACATCCAGACTCCCACCAGGATTACTTTCTCAAAAATCGAAGAGGCACTGCTCTCTAAATCTCGAGAGCCAGATCCCCAATAGGGTTGTTTTTTTCAAAAATCAAATAGGCAACGCTCTCCGAATCTCGAGAGCCAGATCCCCAACATGATTGCTTGTTCGAAAACCGAAGAGGCACCGCTTTCCGAACTTCGAGAGCCAGATTTC
Source organism: Malus fusca (assembly GCA_035220775.1). Classification (NCBI taxonomy): domain Eukaryota; kingdom Viridiplantae; phylum Streptophyta; class Magnoliopsida; order Rosales; family Rosaceae; genus Malus; species Malus fusca. Next base: position 27,047,590 of record CM069064.1, read on the forward strand.
CTTGGATAAATCTTGTATGCAATCTTCACACGCAACATCAGCTTTCCAGATACCACAAACCACTTTCTCAAAGTGCTCTGACAAAGTTAAAACACGTGAATCTTGCAGCTCCCACTACATTGCTATGACCGAGAAGGGTAAAGGAACATCGTTACTACTTGTTGTTGGGACAATTCCTATATATGTCGACCTTCATCTTCCACAGCCAGGCAGACCTGCAAATAAAAAAAATGCTCAACTTTTCTTCACATCCGAGAGGGCACTCTCAGCATAGTCTCTCGAAATACTCAGCTTCTTTTCCCCCCGATAATACCTCTGCAAACAAGCCACACCAGAGCAAGAGTATCTCATATCATCAGGGTCAAAAGCAAGAGTATCCCATATCATGTTTTTTCCCTGTCTTTTCCTTTACCCTTGCTCTTACCTGCAAGACAAGGAGAAAGAACGCAATAAGTCTGAACCTGAAATCAAACTTCCAATCTGGAACTGATTGCCCATAATCTTTGCATGGCTACTTGCCTAACATTGCTCTCGAGTACTCATCCCCAACTGTTGTCAAGGTCACGAAGTCCTTCGGCATATACCTCAGAACAGTTGATACGATATTGACGCTTTACACTGAAGCTGCCACGTATGGATGAGTCGCTGAGAAGTAGTGCTCTGAGGGACCATTTAAATGCAAAGGTTGCATTCCACTCCTGCATCGGGGACAAATGTTGTAAGAGATTGAAGCAGAATGATCAATGATGAGCTGGAACAGATCACTACAGCACGATGCCCTTCCTGCAGAACCATACAACCCAGACAGATGAGTCTAAATCAAATCCAAACCCAGCATTGTTGCCCTATCCGAAGAACTCGAGAAGCTTCAACAACCTTCTGTTGACACCATCGCCAAATAGCAAAGCCTCGCCATACCACACCCACTACTTTGTCGACAACAAAAGTATCCCATATCATTAGGGTCGAACGTACTCTAGATTTGATGGACTTGTTTTGACCCTCAAATTCTTGAGTCAGCCTTATACTCTGGAGGAAACCAGAAAACCCTCCAGCCCAGTTCAAGAATAAGCTTGTGGAAAGTTACTTTTTCAAAAGCAAAAGTATCTCATATCATCTCCTCTCCATTTGCTTATCCTTATCCTTGTTGTTGTTTACGACACAAGGAGAAGGAGAACAATCAACCGTAAGCCGAAGTCGAACCTCTGATCCAGGTTGCTTGCTTAGAAGTCTGATTGCTTACCTTGTTTGTTACCTCATTCGGCAGACATTCTCACTCAGAGACTTAGGGGACTTCCACTATAGGGTTTGTATCGCGCTTGACCAAGCCCGAAACTACAAGTAAGCTTCAAGTGAAATTGATATATTACCTTGTGCATCTCCACCGGTTAGAGATACCACTCATGGATGGAGGAAAAGTACTTCAAGAGAATATGCCACATCTACCTATGAGACATATAAGGCAAGTGAAAACGATACCACACTTCGGTACTTAGAAGTTTCGTGATTACTCAATGGCTTGGATCTTGCAAGTCCCCAACTGAGAAGCTTCCCTCACTCGGGAACTTAGGAGAGCATTGTTTGTACCATACTTGACCAACCCCGAAACTACTAAGCACTGGTCAACATTATACCGCCAAGGACCCATAAGAGTCTCCCTCCAACCAGGAGGCCAATCACAACGTGACACATGTCGACATCAGAGGCCAATCATAACGCGACACGTGTCGATATCAGAGGCCAATCACAACATGACACATGTCAATGTCAGAATGAAACTAGAAACTCTCTTCTATAAATAGAGATCATTCTCTCACAATATTACCTAATGTCATTTGTACTAAATCATTCACTAGTACTTACTAAAGTAGAGCTTAAACCTATGTACTTGTGTAAACCCTTCACAATTAATGAGAACTCCTTTACTCCGTGAATGTAGCCAATCTGGGTGAACCACGTACATCTTGTGTTTGCTTCCCTGTTTCTATCCATTTACATACTTATCCACACTAGTGACCGGAGCAATCTAGTGAATGTCACAAACTTGACACTTTCTGTTGTACCAAAGTCCTCACTGATTTTGTGCATCAACAAGTACAATATTGGTTGCGTAGTATACCGAAGAGAATCCTATTAACTAAGAATAAAAAGAAATAAATGAAAATATGAGAGTGAAAAATTGGGGGGCCTTTTACATTATAGTCGTTGAATAGACATGTTCACCAATTTTTATTAAAAAATAGAGTACACAATCTATTAGAGTTTCTTCTCATCAAATGGAAATGATTAGTTGTTTACTTGCCTAATGAACTATCAAAGTGTTGGATTAAGAGAGCAAAGTGATGTGGGAACATTTTTCTTAAGACTACTAATAACATGTTTACTTAATAGAAACTTGCCTGAGTAGCCTCTTTGGCGCGTATAATTGACTTTTTTTTTAATGTTAAATTTAAAATAACAAACAAAAGTAATCAGCTATTAAAAGGGGTTGTGTTTGTTGTGGCCTATATTTAACTGATAGGGGAGGGGGCCGGCGACACAGAGAAAATATAGAAAGAGAGAGATGCGTTTGTAGGCTTGTGTAGATGATGTGTTATTCCCCCTATGCAGTGCCATTATTTATAGTAATAAGGGAGAGAAGAAATCCTTCTCCTCCAATGAATACAAGTCCTAATAGGGAAGAATAACTAGAATAAAATTTAATCTATGATTTACACAATCACACTTAAATAAGAAGTTTATAACACTCTCCCCTTGAGTGTGTAAATACTCAAGTAGATTCAGCATCATGTAGTAGTTGAGGAAGTCGACTCGTCAGCACTGATTCTGGGAACACGCTAGTCTCAATAAGGTAAGAACTTGCATAAGGAACTAAGTCTCACAAAAAACCTTAAGGCTATGGTAAAAACCCAAGTAGGGACAAAATCCATAGTCTAAAGAAAAATGCGTGAGTAATGCAAAGTCAAATGAAACGTCTACGGGACGTCATCAGGGATATGATCAACCCAAGGTGGGTGGCTCGTCAAAACCTCGTTAGGTAGCAAAAATCCAAGGGGAAAAATGCTCATAATCGTAGGGAAAAAGAGTACATTATGAACAAGCAAGTATACTTCAGGATACTCCCCTTGAGTTAGACACAATTCCAAAGAGAACTAATAAAGTTTACGCATACCTATTCCTTGAACAAGCTTCTGAAACGTCACATTCGGTAGTGATTTGGTGAAAATGTCGGCCAGATTGTCTTATGAACGGATTTGCGTGACTTCAATCTTTTGATGCTCTTGTTGTTAACTTTGGCGCAATGTGCTTGGTGTTGTCTCCTTTGATGCAACCCTTCTTAAGCTGTTCGATGCATGCTGCGTTGTCTTCATAGATCGTTGTATGGACGTCAACGACGGGGTAAAGATCACGGAGCTTCGAATATGGCCCACAACGGCTCTCAACCAGAAGCATTCCAGAGTTGTTTCGTGTAGGGTGAGAATTTTAGCATGGTTAGACAAAGTGGCAACTAAGGTCTGAATAGTTGACCTCCAAGAGATTGCGGTGCCTCAAATGGTAAAGACATAACCCGTTTGAGAACGCGCCTTGTGCGGATCAGATAAGTATCATGCATTGACATAACCAACAAGGCGAGAATCGACTCGAGATAAGGGAGTGTGGCATTACTTGAGGATCCGTAGGGATAGAATAAACCCAAATCCGTGGTACCCTTAAGGTAGCGGAAGATGTCTTTAACACCAGTCTAGTGTCTGCGTGTTGGTGCATTACTGTTTCTTGCCAAAAGATTAACAGAGAAGGAGATGTCGAGTCTAGTGCATTGAGCTAAGTACAATAAAGCACCTATCGCACTTAGATAAGGAACTTCAAGCTCCAAAATCACTTCATCATCCTCCTTCAGACGGAAGGGATCTCGTTTTGCATCTAGCGATCGAATGACCATAAGAGTACTCGAATGCTTTGCTTTATCCTCGTTAAAACAGCATAACACCTTCTGGGTGTTGTTCGATTGATGTACTAAGATTCCATCCGAACGGTGCTCTATCTGGAGATCGAGATAATATTGAGTCTTCCTATATCTTTTATCTAAAATTCCGACTTCAGGTGCGCAGCAGTTCTCGCGAGCTCTTCAGGAGTTCTGATGAGATTCATGTCATCGACATATACTGCAACAATTGCAAAATCGGAATGTGACTTCTTAATGAACACACAAGGGCATAGTTCGTTGTTCACATATCCCTGACTAGTCAAATACTCACTCAGACAATTATACCACATTCTTCCGGATTGCTTCAAACCGTAGAGTGAATGCCTCAGCCGAATTGAGAGCATGTTCTGGGGTTGGAAATATTTGATCCATTCAATGTAAGTCATTCAGGAACTTTCATATAAATTTTCGTATCAAGATCCCCATAAAGGTACTCAGTTACTACGTCCATCAGTTGCATACTCAGTTTTTTGGAAACTACCAAACTGATAAGATAGCGAAAAGTAATCACATTCATAATGAATAAGTTTCATCATAGTCAATCTTGGGGCGTTGTGAGAAGCTTTGCGCAACAAGATGAGCTTTGTAACGCACAATTTCGTTCTTCTCATTACATTTTCAAACAAAAACCCATTTGTAGCTAACGGGCTTCACATGTGAAGGAGTATGAGCTATAGGTCCAAACACCTTACGTTTCGCAAGCGAATCGAGTTCGACTTGGGTTGCTTGTTTCCAGTTTGACCAATCAGTTCTACGTCGACATTCATCAACGGAACAAGGTTCAATGTCATTGCTCAACATGATCTCAGTAGCTGCATATGCTAATGCATCGACGACGATTATCTCATTTCTACACCAAACATCATCCAAGCTAGCATAATGGACCCAAATTTCATGATTCTCGATAGGTGGATTCATCTCTTTAAGGACGCTTCCATAATCTAGAATTTCCTCATGAGTTGGATATAATGAGTAGGTGACAGTCGGATTCATGGTAGGCTCTCCAGGGGCCTGTGTCGTGGGTTTCCTCTTTCGGGGGTGTGGATCATTTGAACCAAGTGGTCTGCCACACTTGTGTGTAGGGTCAGATAATTGGCTAGCCATTAATGTACGTAGATCGGCCAAAGTGGCATCTTGGGCCTCCATGAGGGAAGTACATCGTACATTTGGTACATTCATCTTTGCAGGCACATTCGCAGCTGGAATATGTGATCTTGTCACTCGCGCTAGATCGGTGACAACATCTGGCATGCTCTGAAGATCTAATATGCGCTGCATTTCAGTCTCAGACTGAGGGGTGCGGGGATCTAAATGAGACAAAGTGAGAGTCATCCACGATAATTCTCGTCGTTCTTCAGGAACGTTGACGTTCTTATCTCCCCCTAACGACAGGAATACTGTCTCATAGAAGTGACAATCCGTAAAACGAGCGGTAAACGGATCGCCTGTCAAAGGTTCTAAGTAACGAATGATTGAAGAAGAATCATATCTGACACAGATTCCCATCCTTTGTTGAGGCCCCATTTTTGTACGTAAGGGCGGCGAAATCGGCACATATATTGTACAACCAAAAATGCATAAATGCGATATATCGGGTTCGTATCTAGTAACCAACTGAAGGGTGTTATATGGTTGGGTTGGAACAAGCCTCAGGCGGACCAACATGGCTGCGTCCAATATTGCCTGGCCCCAAGCAGCGATCTGGAGTTTGGTACATATGACCAACGATCAAGTAATCATTTGTAAGTGCTTAATGAATGCCTCTGTCAAGCCATTCTGGGTGTAAACATGGGGTACTGGATGTTAAACTTCAACCCCAATCGACATGCAATAGTCATAAAAAAAATTTAGATGTGAATTCTCTAGCATTATCCAATCGAATAAATTTGATCAGATAATCAGGGTGGTGAGCCCTAAGCTTGATAACTTGAGCCAACAATTTGGAAAATGCAGCGTTCCTTATGGACAACAAGTGCACGTGTGACCAACGTGTGGAAGCGTCAACCAAAACCATAAAATATCTAAATGGTCCGCAAGGAAAGTGAATTAGCCCATAAATGTCCTTCTGAATCATTTGTAGAAAAATAGGAGGATTCGAATGAAAATAAGCTTTCCTATGGAGCAGGTTTGACATGTGATTCCTTGAATCAAAGCTAAATTTCGGGTTAGTGGATGCCCATGTGATGATTTGAGGATATGGCGCATCGCTGTTCATCTAGGGTGTCTCAAACGATCATGCCAAAGTATAATTTCATGCGCGGTCCTAAAGGTAAGGTCGGCCACATAGTGGCTTTCTATAGGGCGTATGGTCGTAGTAAACAGACCACTAGGGATACGCTCTATCTTCTCTAGAATACACTTCTGGCCATATTCGTAGGAAGTGATGCATAGAAATTCAATTTCGTTTTCTACATAGGTTTCAGTGTGGTAATTATTATCTCTAATATCTTTGAAACTCAACAACGTTCTTCCAGAACGTGGAGAATAAAGTGTCTCATCAATGGTCAATATTGTACCATTAGACAACATTATACGTGCCTTACCGTATCCTTCGATCAGGTTGGATGGGCCTGAGAGGGTTGTTAGATGTGCATTCTTAGGTATGAAGTTACTGAAATAAATGCATGCTATTGAAATAGATGTGTTCATGTAAAACGGTGTGTGTGGTTGCACTATCTGCCAGACAACTAACTTTCTCACTAGTCATACCGAGAAAGAGAAATTAATTTGAATCGGTCACATGCATAAAAGTTGTAAAAACAAATATCCATTCAAAGTAATTTAAGTATTCAAGGATGGTAATTAATAAAAACTTAATATCCAAAAAACAAATCATCAACAAATAATCCAAACATAAAGGAAATTGTTCAAAATTAAACCAAAAACAATGGGGGTTTCGGCCACTAGGTGGAATTCGGCCCCCAAGGTTCTAAATTCAACTAAAAATAGTTCATGTCTAAGATCAAATCCGAAAACTTAGTGATTCTTCTCTAAGAGATCCTCTTTGGTCAAGGTCTTGTTACAAAACTTGAGAAGTGATGGGATTCGACAAACTTCAGAATTATATTCATTCACAGACTTAAAGTCTTGAAAGGGCAAATGTTGCCAGTCATGTCTTGCTTCAAGCAAGAAGATGTCCTTTTGGTGATCAAAACGATCAGCCAAAGAGACCCAGAGTGCTCGTGGATCTTCCTCAGCAAGGTACTCAGTTTGCAGTGCATCATGAATGTGTCTTCGGATGAAGATCATGGCAATGGCTTTCTCAGCTTGGCCAACGGGTTGTCTGTCTCATCTTCAATGGTAGGAAGCAAATTCTTTGCAGTGAGGTGGAGCTTCACATCTTGGACCCACTTGAGGTAGTTTCTTCCAAATACCTCAAAAGCGGTGAAGTGAAGTTTGTTTAAATTTGACATGTTCCTATCACAAAATAAATGGACAAGATGTGGTTAGTGTAATGGAGAAAAAATCAATCCATTCACATATGAGTAGAACATTCAGGTTCTAATAGACATGTATTGGTTTAAATTTACATGAAAAATAAACTTCAGGTTTTCATGAGTGATGTTTTGAAGGAAAACTTTAGGTTTTTAAACAAGACATGTTTCTAGAAACTTCAGGTTTCGAAATAATTATGAACTTCAGGTTCATATGTTCCTGCAGATAAACACAAATATATATACAAAACTATGCAATAAGAAAATATGCAAATAAAATTTCAGGTCTTGATAATAATTGAATTAATTATTTGGACTTCGGGCCAAAATTAAATTGTGGGTGAAAAAATTATAAAACCTGTAGGGCCTAAAAAAATATGCATTTAAACTCAGGGCCCAAAATAATGGGTCAAAGCCCACATGTGGGATGAGTAATTTAAAACATGCGGCCTAAGCCCAAAAAATGGGCTAAATTGGGCTCGGCTGGGCTGTAGGCCCAAGACAAATAGGCACGGATCCGTTGCTTCATGGCGTATGTGTTATGGGGAAGGGGCGATCAAGTGCGTCGCAGCCAGGTGCACCGAATCACCAGTTACGAGCTAGGATTTGGTGCGATTAGGTGCAGGGAACCCGGAGAGCCCTACAGAGGCTGGGTTTTGCTGCCGTGGAGATGCAAAGACAGCAAAGCCCAATTGTCATGTTGTCATTCGCTGGTCGGGCTTTGAGTAAGAAGCCCATATGCACAAACATGGGGTGCAAATGTAGGCCCAAATAAGGGCGCCACTCGTGTGCAATGCATACACGGATACACCAGTGCAGCGGCTGGGATCCAATGTGGTGGGAACACCGTGGCCAATAGACCGGTGTTGGGCTGAGTGAAGCGTCAAAGCCCAAAGGGCTGGTGCTTACCGAAAGACATGCCAAACCTAAGTGGGCTTGGTTTGATCCAAACATCCCATCGTGAGTTAGGTGAGTTCGCCGGAGAAGAAAATTGGCGCCACCGCTTTAGGCGGTCGTGTCGTGGTGTAAAAAATCACTGTGAAAGCCGTGGGTTTAACGTCAACCCAAAAATTTGAACAAAAAGTAAAAACTCTCAATGTTGTTTTTAGGAACCCTAAAAATTAAATCAGAATTTCAAAAGAAAAACCGATGAGATTCAAACAAATCTCGATCAAGACTCGTCGGTGACAACTTCAGGTTGTCTAGGAGGGTGGCCGTGGTGGGTGGGCATGGCTTCAGGCCATGCTACTCAACGGTGCAAGAGATGCAACACCGTCTGGGTGTCGGGTTTAGGGTTTAGGGTTTAGGGTTTAGGCCTGGAGTCGTGGCTCCAAGATTGGGTTTCTCAGCTCAGGGAAGAGGATGGCCCATGCGACATGGTTGGGTTTCAATGAAACCCTAATTTTTTTTTAATTCAATTCCAGATTATAAAATTAATGAAATTTTATGCATATTCAACATATAATTTAATGCATGGGCAAATATATGATGCAATTCATGGCAATATCAATTTACATAATTCAACAATTATGAATATAATGTATACACAATTTATGTATAATTTAAAACTAAAAAAACGTAAAGTTTGGTCATGCATTATGGTCAATGGTCATGCTATCAGGACTGCAAAAATATCGAGATAAAAATCGTTGTTTTGAAATAATCTGATTGCGTGATGATATTGATGAACTGGTTTGATGTAAAACTTCCACATCAGATTCCTAAGCGCAGCGGTAGGAACGTACTAATAACGTGTTGTAACCTATATTTAACTGACACGGAGAGGGCTGGCAACACAGAGAAAATATAGAGAAAGATGTATTTGTAGGGTTATGTAGAGGATGTGTTATTCCCCTACGCAATGCCTTTATTTATAGTAATAAGAGAAAAAAGAAATCATTCTCCTATAAGGAATATATGTCCTAATAGGGAAGAATAACTATAATCAAATCTAATCTAGTATTTACACAATCACACTTAAATAAGAAGTTTATAACAATGTTGAAATTATTATTTTAATCTTAACCAATTAATTTTAATATTTTACAATTCGAATTAAGGGAAGGACAAAATTTGATATTTTGAATGTTTCACCATTTTGATGGATTTGGATCCCATCCGGATCCAAATTGTGGGGATCATAGAGATTCTCACATCTTAGTCATTCATCGTGCATCGTACAGTCAGAAATCATTTGATTTTTTTATTTAAAATTAAACACAAATAATACCTGATGAAAACTGGCCGCATAACGTACGATAAACGGCTAAGATGTGAGAATCCCTAGGATCCTCACAAAGTAGATCCGAAGAGGATCCTCTTTTGATATGCTCGAGAGACATAAGGAATGGGTGATAGGAATAGTGAAGTAAGAATCAACTAGTTCCCTACTTGATATTACTTCCTGATTTCAAGTATTGGATTATGGATTTTTGAACTGAACCTTGGTTCGGCGCTCTATGCCGAATTTTTCGTTAACAATCGGTTTCAAAAACCGAAGACAAAAAGTCCATTTCATCAATCCCCAGACTCTTTGAGTGGAATTCGGTTGTTAACTACCGAACCCCTTGATTTATGTCAATTTTTTAGAGAGCCGGACAAACCAAGAACCAAAGGTTAATCGACTTCCGACCATGAAAGGCGAACCCGCCTGAAGAAACTTGACCCGGATAATATGAAACAGAACTCAAAACCTCCCTCTAAAATACTCAAAAGTTTCACACTTTCCAACTCAAAATTCAGGCAACAAAATTGCAGAATTTTAAAAAATGAAGAATCATAAACCCTAAAAATTAGATAAACTCCCAAAAATGTGAGCACAAACTGCCGCATTTCCCCCCAAAATTAAACCCCAATTGCTCAAAATTTTTCATCTTCCCAGCAATGGCATCCATTGACATTCTCAATCCATCCAGAATTTGCATTCCCAAACCCCACAACCACTTCAAATCCCCAGCTCACTCGAAGCGTTTCGGTTTGGTTCGGAAACTTCAACCGCAGCTGCCTCTCCGCCACCGGTCACTCACTCTCCTCTGCCAAACGTCTTCCGGGCCGTCGTCAAGGTCCGGTGACAATAGCAAAACCCCCCAGGACGATTTTGTGGCCAGGGTTTTGAAGGAGAACCCTAGCCAGATTGAACCCAGGTACTTGGTTGGCGACAAGTTCTATACTTTGAAGGAAAAAGAGAGTTTGGGGAAGAATTCCAATGTGGGTTTTGTTGAACTCTTGGCGAAACGGCTGAATATTTCGAAGCTGAAAAATGAGAGAATTGAGGGACAGAGTGATGGTGGTGTGAAGGATGATGCTGTGTATTTAAAGGACATTTTGAGGGAGTATAAGGGGAAGCTCTATGTGCCTGAGCAGATTTTTGGGACGGAGTTGCCGGAGGAAGAGCAATTTGAGAAGAGTTTGGAGGAATTGCCCAGAATGAGCTATGAGGATTTTCTTAAAGCTGTGAAGAGTGAAAAGGTTAAGCTCTTGACTTCCAAGGAAGTTGCAGGGACTTCTTATGGGGTCAGTGATTACATTGTTGATTTGAAGGAGATACCCGGCCAAAAGAGCTTGCATCGAACCAAATGGTAAAAAATGACTAACCAGCTTGTTGCTTAAGGAGTTGTGATTTTTGTAGATGTTTTTGGTAGCTTATTGATATGTTTTTGCATATTTTCAGGGCAATGAGGCTGGATGTGGGTGAAGCTCAAGCTCTTTTGGAGGATTACATGGGCCCGAGATATGTGATTGAGGGGCATACTACGGTGATCAATCTTTGAACACATTTGAGCTTAGTTAATTATAACTTGTGAATCAAATGGAAATTAGTTTTAAGAAAATGAAAACTAGCTATTGGTGAATTATCTAGTGGTACTTATTTTGCGTGGTGTAAAATTAGAGTGTTTGGTATGTAGTCCCATTTTATTCGGAGGTTTTGGTTTGAGTGCTTAAAAAGTAAGTTTGGCTGCATTAACTTTATTTTATTAATTGTAGTATCAGTGATAGAAAATATTTGAGCTCAATGAAAATAATCAGGTTCAAGAATTAACTTCAGACTTCAAATTTTGCGGCCATATCTTGTACTATATATCTAGACTTGAGGTTTTGGTCCTAGAACACAATGCATAGATGTCATATAATTGGAACCGTTATTTTGAGAGTCAGGAAATCCGTTTTTTATTTTATTTTTATTCATATAGAAGATTAATCTTTCCTTACTGTTTGATTCCTCTGCTACAGTCTTGGGTTGGAAAGGTACCACAGTACCCTCATCCGGTGGCATCTTCCATATCTAGCAGAATGATGGTGGAGCTTGGAATGGTAACAGCTGTAATGGCTGCTGCGGCAGTTTTTATTGGAGGATTCCTGGCTTCTGCAGTATTTGCTGTTACCAGCTTCGTTTTTGCGTCAACTGTATATGTCGTATGGCCTATAGTCAAACCATTTGCGAGACTTTTTCTTGGTCTCGTCTTGGGTATTTTGGAGAGAATATGGGATAACCTTATTGACTTTTTCAGTGATGGAGGCATTTTCTCTAAATTTTCTGAATTTTACACTTTTGGTGGTCTATCTGCCAGCATTGAGATGTTAAAACCAATAACGATTGTCCTTATGACCATGGTCATTCTTGTCCGTTTCACACTTTCAAGAAGACCTAAGAACTTCTGGAAGTGGGTAATGCTGTGTCATTTCTACAGTTTCATGCCTTGTATTATTATGCATTGGATTTGATCACCATGTGTTGCATTTACTATGTTGGTGTTGGTTCATAGCTGGTGAGGCTGGTGTTCCGTTTTACCAAATGGCTGGATCTGAATTTGTTGAAGTCTTAGTTGGTGTTGGTTCAGCCCGTATTAGGGATCTATTCAAAAGAGCCAAGGTGATTATACTTCCCATTTGTAGTTGGATTCTGTTAATTGTGATCAATCTTCTTTAGGCTTTACTCCATTTTTAATCTTAAACATTTAAACCTGGACATATTTTTTGGAGGCACTATGCACTAACAAATTTGGTTCTCCCCATATTATCCTACTGTGTCACCCTGAAGGGGAAGTGAGAACACAAACGAGTTATACTCTGCTATCAATTTCATAGTTTTGACTTTAAAATCGAATTTCCTCTTTAAAAGTGGTTCTGATTTCTGAGAGAGTGTTTTTTATCAATTAAAGCCTCATATTCACTTTCTTGAAGTCTTTATTGGGATTTTTATGCTATGAATTGTTTTATTTTTTTGGTGCAGGTAAACAAACCATCTGTTATTTTCATTGATGAGATTGATGCATTGGCTACGAGGTATGAATATTTCTCTTGCTGAACTTTAATGATTTGTGCTATTGTTTGTGGTTTTAATTTTTTTTAACATATGGTAATTAACTTTATGGCATATCATTATTGTGCAAGGTGCCGGCTGACAAGAGCCTAGTGCTTAACCTTGAACTGGATGTTAATAAACTTATGGATATGTGTTTTCTATCCTGTGCTCAGGCGTCAAGGAATTTTCAAGGAAACTAACGACCACCTGTATAATGCAGCCACTCAAGAGAGAGAAACTACTCTGAATCAGCTCTTAATAGAGCTTGATGGATTTGATACTGGTAAAGGTGTTATATTCTTAGCTGCTACAAATCGCCGGGATTTATTAGACCCTGCACTTCTTCGACCAGGTCGTTTTGATCGGAAGGTTTGTTCTCTTTCTAAAGTAAAAGACTGTTGGAACTAGGCTACTGTGTTAGCTTCATGGAATTTAGTTCTTCTGTTTAAGCTTGAGAATGACATACATCAGTCATATTATACATCTGTATCTTATGTTAAATGAGCCATTCATCTATTCTCCAGTCATTGGTTGGATTTGCCCTGGTTGATCCGGATTATTCACTGACTGGAACTGAAATTTTATGCTTGGTTATCCATAAATTCATTAAATTGTATATGCTAGCTTTGTTGAATGTAATTTTGTGGCTCATTATTATTTGGGTTGCATCCTCTAGATAAAAATTCATCCTCCTGCTGCGAAGGGGAGATTGGATATTTTGAAAATCCATGCAAGCAAAGTGAAAATGTCACCATCTGTTGATTTGTCCAGCTATGCACAGAACTTACCAGTTATGCATCCGTCTTTGGTGCTCCATTGGATTTGTTATTTGAAGGCCTGAATCCAATTTTCTATTTATCAGGATGGACAGGAGCAAAGTTGGCTCAGCTGGTCCAAGAGGCTGCACTTGTCGCAGTGAGGAAGGGGCATGATTCAATTTTTCAGACAGACTTGGATGATGCTGTTGATAGACTCACTGTAGGACCAAAGCGGGTTGGTATAGAGTTGGGCCATCTGTGTCAATGTCGTCGAGCCACTACTGAAGTTGGAGTGGCAATGACTTCTCATCTGCTTAGGCAATACGAAAACGCAGAAGTTGAACGGTGCGATCGCATTTCAATCATCCCTCGTGGTCAGGTGCTCTTTCTACTCCTTTATCTTCTTTTTCGTCCATAGTCTAATTTGTAATTCTTTGTTGCTTTGTATGTTTTCGGCACTGTATGATGAAATAGTCACTGTTATGTGGTTCATTCTTGTCATGCTGTTGCATAATTTGGTAACCTGAATGATTTATAGACGACCAACTATCTTCTTAGATTACTTAAAGCCTTGCAACTATCCTATCCTGTTAATTTTTATTGGGTTTTCTCTCTTTTTTTTATTTACTTTTTTTGGTGGTTGATAGATAATGTAGAAATGTGCACTCTCTAGATGGAGGTTGATATATTGTAAGAAAGGAATTAGCTTCCAAATTCATCTCTACTTTTTCCATTTACAAATGAATGAGATTACTACGTAGATAGTTGAATGTCATGATCTCATTCAAACATTTTTTCTTTAATTAGTTCGATATGTGACCTTGCTTAGAGGACTTGCATAAAATGGAGACGTCAAGGTGGCGGTGTCTCAAATCCTTATGCGATGTCGTGTAAAAAAAGGCTAAAACATGTGGCAATGGGTGATAAGTTTTGACACAGCCTTGGGTACTCACGTTTCACGTAAGTCTCTTCCTTTTTAAACAATGAAGCATAGCACGGTTACATGCATCAACTTTGTTTACCAATGTTTGCTCATTATGATGTGTCAGTGTCTCAATTATTCAAATTTTGGTTCATTTATGATTCAAACAACAATCTAATCTAATTTAAACAATTGGGAAAGACTGGAACTTGGTCCATAAGAGTGAGCACAAAAGCTCTAACCAACTTGAATACGTGCACGTCTACAAAATACGGTTTAGTTTAGAGAGCAAATTTGGTGACTCTGGTAGTGGGAGGTGGCGTTGATATTTGGCACCAAATTAAACCATTGTTAAGGAGAAAATTTTCATTGTGCCTAGAAACATGGGTGGACATCACGTGTCATTATGTAAGTTGAGTGATTTTTTTTTTCAAGTTGGTAATTTTTAACACAAATATCTCATCACTTGTACAGTGACAGTGGTGTACCACCGGATGTTCCAGGGAATTGAAAAATCTCGTCGCTGAGATGCGGGTCAAAAACTTGAACTCAAAAGCTCAACGCTTGTTAATTGAATTGCCTCCAAAACCTGCCATGTAGTCTCAATTTATCTCCTGAAACTTGCCCACAGAAACTGACATTTTCAACTCTTTTGGTCTCACTTCACCCCATTCCGTAAAAGAAACGTTAAATTGAAGGGTATTTTGGACACTTCACTTTTTACAAACCTCTTAAACTAAAATTGTAATTAATTTATCGCCAATTGGAATATGTAACTCAACAATGGAAAACTTTTGGTTGCAAACTGTGCACATTTGCTTTAGATAATTTTTTTGGTTTTGAGGTTTGCATAGGAAGTATTTTGTACCTGATAGCTTAATGGTTTTTTTTAGATTATATATTGTGCAACTAATATGAGATCATTTTCTTATGGGTGAAACTTGTGGTTAGGCCAATGTTGATTATAAAGATATCTTTGGAATAGGTTAATCATGTTTTCTTTATGTTGTAATGAGTATTTTTCAAGCGCACAGTTTCATTGCGCTAGTACAAGGATGCCTTGCAAATGAAATGACTCTATGAACAAAAGTGTAACATTTATTTTGGTTGATATAATGTTTTGTTGTCAGGAATTTTTCTATTGATTGAATAATTTATTTTTAAAAATGGTCAAAACACAGTTGTCAAAAATAAAATTAAGATTATTTTAGTACGTATTGTAAAAAATGAAATATCCAAAATACTTTTAAATTTAACATTTTTTTTAGCAGAATGAGCTGAAGTGAGATTAAAATAATTAAAAACATCAGTTTCAGAAAGTAAAGCAAAATAAAATTAATTTCAAAAAGTAAATTGAGACTAAATTACAGTGTGAGACATTTCAATTAAAAAGCCAAAAGCTCAAAATCCAAAAGCGACTTATGCGCCTCTCAACGGCGAAGAGTGCTTTCCGCAACAGTGGGAATAATTAGCCACACAGACCCAAAAAGAAGAAAAAATTTGCCACAAAAAGCAGACAAGGACTTTTCCCGATTCCTATTCCTCAGGAAATCCCACATTCTCTCTCCCTACTCCTCTCTCTCTCTGCTATGTTTTTATGATGAAACATAAAGACCCACCAAAACCCTCCAACGCAACGGCCATTTTTGCACAGAAGAAAGATGAAGAAGCCTCGGAACGGCTCCTTTTATACCAAAACCCAAACGAGAAACTACCACACCAGCATTGACGGCTCCAATTTCCAGGAAAGCAACAGTGGAGGAGAAAGCTGCAAAAGCAAAAGTAAGAAATGCTACAACAACAAGAGCAAGAGCTTCTACGAGCTTTCTCTCTCTCTGATCTTCTCTCTCTGGTGCCTTGTATTCTTGTTCTACTCTAAGCTCGGTCTCGGCCATGGCAATGGAGGTACTTGGAAATTTTATTGTCCATTTGGGTTTCGTTTGTTTGGTTTTCTGGATTTGGATTTTTTTGTAAAGTTTGCCTCTTTTTACCTGTATTTTCTTATTCCTTATGCCCACTTCTCAACTTTGTATGTTCTAGCAAACCCATTTCCCCAATCCGTATTTATATCAATAGATTGAAGAGAAATGGATAAAATAGAACAAAAGCTGGTGCCTTTAATTTTCTGCTAATAAGATTCTCAGAGAAAAGATATCCAAATGTTACGAATAATATGGTTTCACTATTGTTTTTTTTCCTAACCAATGTCTCTGCTCTAGTTTATAGATTGATAACTTTGCTGAAGTTTAATGTTGGGGAAATCTCTTCAGCTAGTACCCTTATATTCTTCATCATCAATGAAATTATTTCTACGATTTACAGAATCTTATCGTTTAGCTGGAGCTAAGAGAGTATTTTAATTGGAATAGCCATTCAGCTATTTTCGGATGCATGCTTTTAGGATAAGCTATTTGGGTGGCATTTCAGCTTTTACCCTTGTCTACTTATTTTTGCGGATTTGATCATTTAACTTGAGCATATATTTTCTTCAGGGAATTCAGCTCCTGATAACAGATCTACACATTATCCTAGTGTTCACAATGGTAAGCACGGTGACCATGCATGCTCATTTGTAGAAAATGGAAGCGGAAAACAGACAAATGGACTGGTATTGGATTTTACTTCGTCTCAAAGCTGTAACGATTCTGGAGTTTCTGACAACTATGCAATTTCCAAGTACTCACTCCCAGAGACGGACAGATTAGAAAAAATAGTTTGGAGTATTTTAGGCTATGGTGATTTGGTTTGTGAACTACATCAAGCACATGATTATAACACAAATCATTCAGGACAACTTCTGAATGGAGGAACTTCTCATCCCTCCTATCTCAATATTGACGAATTTCGAAACATAACAAAGCAGGAAAAAGGTCAGGATATGCCAAGTCAGCTTATTAACATTACCCAGGGGCTTGAATCTGATGGAATGGAATACAACTATGCCTCTGCATCCAAAGGTGCAAAAGTGGTGGCTCACAATAAGGAAGCAAAAGGAGCATGTAACATATTGGGAAAGGATCACGATAAGTACCTGAGAAACCCTTGTTCCGTCGGGGGAAAGTTTGTTATAGTAGAGCTTGCAGAAGAGACTCTGGTAAATTCTGTCAAGATTGCAAACTTCGAGCACTACTCTTCTAATTTCAAGGAATTTGAATTGTCTGGAAGTTTAAGCTATCCGGCAGAAGCGTGGTTGCCATTGGGCAACTTTGTTGCTGCTAATGTCAAGCATGCTCAGACCTTTAAGCTGCCTGAACCCAAATGGGTAAGATACTTGAAGTTAGATTTACTAAGTCACTATGGGTCTGAGTTTTACTGCACATTAAGTGTTCTAGAGGTGTATGGCATTAACGCAATTGAGCGGATGCTAGAAGATCTGATTGTGGCGCCTGCAGAACCTGCAGCCAATAAATTGGCAGAGCCTAATTCAACTGTACAATTGTCTCCAAGAGAAGAGGTTGGTTCAACTGACGGGAAAACAAGTAATGAAGGTCAAACTGGGGTTCGAACAGC
The DNA here is from genome assembly GCA_035220775.1 of Malus fusca. Classification (NCBI taxonomy): domain Eukaryota; kingdom Viridiplantae; phylum Streptophyta; class Magnoliopsida; order Rosales; family Rosaceae; genus Malus; species Malus fusca. The sequence goes on from CM069064.1 coordinate 27,065,501, forward strand.
TGGTGTAGGGACAGAAAGCGTTGAAGATACACAAAAGGTTAATGTAGATGTTACCAAAAATCCAGTAACTACGAGCAAGATTCCAGAGCCGGTTCTGAAGGTTAGACAGCAGCCGAATGGAAGAATTCCTGGTGACTCAGTTCTGAAGATTTTGATGCAAAAAGTGAGGTCACTCGAGCTGAACTTAGCTGTGCTGGAGGAGTATATCAAAGAATTAAATCGAAGACAAGGGGGTATCTTGCCGGAGGTTGGTAAAGAGCTGTTGAGAATATCATTGCTTCTGGATCAAAGCAAAACGGAGATTAAAGATATCTTGCAATGGAAGGAAATTATGGTACTGCATTGTTTTTTTTCTTAACACTTACTATACATATAATGTTTATGCATATAATTTTCGGGACAGGAAGCTTATCAACCTAATTGTTTGGCATTCTTCGATTCAGGAAAAAAGTATTACCGACCTTGAATCATGGAAAGCTGCTGTTTCATCCCAAGTGAATGCATTGGCCAGGGAAAATAACATGTTAAGGTTAGATATACTTCTAACTTATAGGCTTTTGTGATGTAGTAAATTCTCCGTTCTCGTTGCTTCACATCAATCTATAGATTCACTGACATCGCTCTTTGTTACTGCAGAATAGACATTGAGAAGGTTGTGAAGGATCAAGCGAGCCTCGAAAGCAAAGAGCTTGCGGTTCTAGCAGTTAGTCTTTTCTTTTTGTGCTTTGCAATTCTGAAACTAGTTTCAATGCAAATTTTGACATTTTTAAGAGGAGCCTCCTCCTCCTCGTCCTCACCGTCTCAGTCTCAGCCTGAGAATGCATGCAGGAACAATAGAGGTTGGGTTTTTATGATTGTTAGCAGCAGTATGACAATATTCATTACTTTGATCTGTAGTTAGAAATTCCTCTTAATTTTCTTATAGTCCCAATCCAGCTTTAGCATTAGGTTTTTGGCCACTTGTTAATTTTAGATATTTTTTTTATTTGTATAATAGAAAGAAATTTGTTGTAGAAAAACTCAAAATTCATGTCGTTGGATGAATCACAATTTTTGTGGTCAATAAGAAAATATTCCGAAACTGGTTCTTTGTTTCTAATTTTTTTTTTCCTCTAGAGTTTTGAAATTAATAATATTTGCAAACGTGAATTATGTCAGTTAATTAAAACAGTGTGATCCCTGACTTACAAATTCGAATCCCGCTTACTTAGAAAAATAATTTAGAATATCTTCTTGGTGAAGAGGTGAAAAAAAATTTCTGGCCCTTCACTTGGTTTGAGCTGAAATTTGGTGTGTCAAGGTCCAACTGGTCGCTTTGTTGCTTTGGAGAGCCCAAGCCCGTGTGATGTCGTTTTAATAGAATCTTTTTTGTAATATCCTTTTGTTCCGTACAATGAAAATTTGATACGTTGACCAAAAGGGCTAAAAGTCTGAAGTGCCCTGCTACGCCTTGGTTCAATTATTTTTTTTATGGTCTCTAAAATTGAATATTTTTTTATAAGTTTTTTATATACGACATAATAATTAGGCTAAATTAAATTCATCTAAAACTGTTTTAGTCAATTTGATTAAACTATGTTTTGGCAACAAAAAAAAATTGATTGAACTATTACAGGATGAACAATTCTTTTAGGCTCGTCTAACGTAAAGTTCGCTCCATAGCTTAAGGAAAACAAACTAATGAATCTATAAGTATTAAAGAATATCTGTTTTTTTTGGGGACAAACGACAACGTTAGTGCGTTAAAAATGTTAGGAGAGAGGATCACTGAGGATCGAATCTGCATCACGTGCATAAACATTATTGTTTTCCACCAATTTTTGTTTAAAATTTTATTTTCTTGTCCTGAATTTTGTTGAGTAGGAAGAGAAGTGTTACGCAGTCCAAAAATAGAAGCGCCGTTTGTAAATAAATCAAGTAAAATTTCAATGATAAAAATAAATTCCAACGAAAAAATTGATAAAAAAAATTAATTTGAACAAGGAAAAGTCTAATTACGAAAACAACCCCAAGTATTTTTTAAAAAGAATAGAGCATTTATTTGATTTTATTTAATATTTGACCCGGTACACACGGTTCGAGTTGATTCTCCGGACTCAGTCTGTTACCACTCACGAGTCACCAACTCACAACCAACCTCTCTTTCCCTCTTTCCGCACTTTATCTCTGCAAAATTTCGATCCCATCACCATTTTCTAGGGTTTTTCAAACCGGAACCCGCCGAGCCAAAACGCCCCAGTCTCGCCCCCACCCGCGGACGCAGCACACCCTTATCCTGGACCTCCCACCACCAGATTTCTAGGGTTTTTCATGTTCTGCAGAGCTTTCATGTCTTATGAATGGAGATTATTTCCCTCACTCTCTCTTATCCCCAAACCTTCTTTGTAGCCCTAATTTTTACTTTTCTCACCTTTTTCCTCGCTCTCCTCGCCGTCCGATCACTCCCCGGCAAACCCAAATCGGGCGGCGCTGCCTCTGCCACCTCGTCGTCGAGTGGAAGCGGAAAGGCCTGCACTTGCTGTACTAGTCACCGGGAAGAGGTCGTTTCGGGCTCCGATTCGGGGCCCGTGAGCGCGCCGCACTTGAACGGCGGGACGGATACGGACGTGACGGAGAAGCCGACGGCGGCGGCGGCCGTACTGGAGCGGCATACGGGCGCGTCGATGATGGAGCAGCTGGTTCCGGAGATAACGACGCATGCCCTTAGCTATCTGGACTACCCGAGCCTCTGTAGGCTTTCGATGACCAATTCGCTCATGCGGAAGGCCGCCAATGATGATAATGCTTGGAAGGCGCTTTATCACAAGGTACGTGATTACTGAATTTTTAGTTGCATTTGAAGTATTTTTATGTGGGTGTTTGTTCAATTTTGATTTGAAGCTAAGATGGTTGCCCAATTGAAGGGATTGTGTTTGGTTGCAAAGAAAATGTGGGAAAATTGGGACCCTTTATTCATCTCTATCAATCGAAAATCCGTTGTGATTGTGTTTATAGTATTGGAACTTTGGAATGTTGTTTGACGTATGGTACATTTTCTAACTTAGGAATGTGGTTTGACATGTGGGATGGGATTAGGCTTTTGTACGGTTATTTATGGTACATTTCGGTGCCTGAGAGATTACAAGATTAATCCTTTTTATTTGCTTTTCGTATCGGTTTTGGTTAATGGAATGTTGTTTGACATATGTGATGAAATTAGGATCCTCCATGTTACCTATGGTACATTTTCTAACTTGGGAATGTGGTTTGACATGTGGGATGAGATTAGGCTTTTGTATGGTTATTTATGGTACATTTTTGGTGCCTGAGAGATTACAAGATTAATCCTTTTTATTTGCTCTTCGTGTTGGTTTTGGTTAATGGATATCATTGGATCTATTCTTCTGCATGAAGTTTTCATTCCTTTAAATGGTGAAATTTCTTACATTTAAACTTCCTAATGCATAATGGTTTTGGTGTATGGATAACATGGGATTTAGCCCAAGAGAGTGTTGAGACACATGTTTAGTTTAATTTAGAAACAGCGATTTTGTCCGTATCTGAGACCCTAACCTGTGTCGGTTTCTTATGCACTGGCATCTGATACCAAAACATTTTGTAAGAATATTTTGTTATGGGCTTTGAAATTTTCTTTCAGGACTTCACCTTGGAACAGGATAGCGTAACACCAGTTAATGGATGGAAAGCTTACTATGCTGCTACAAGAGCGATTGTGAATGTCAATACTGAATTCTTTAACTTTATCCGAGGAAGGTCACTTCCAGAAATGAGTCGTTTATGGCTGAATGCAGATTATGTGAAGTGTGTTCATGCCTCTGGAGAACTCTTTTCGGGGTAAGATGCCTCATTTGTGTACAACTGTACAACAACTGCATTTTTATGACTGTTTTCTTCTGTTAAGTTCATCCAAGTGATTGAGATTTTTTTTAACGTTCCTTTTCATTCACTAACGGACCCTTTTTTGATTTCATTCCGAAACTCCTGTTCTGCCTCTTGTTTTAACGGTTTTCTTTATTTGATGGGAGTGAAATGCTATCTATTGAAACTTAGATTTAGATAAAAGAGTCAACCAAATGTACATGACAGTTATTAGATGGCTTTCGGGTAGGGGTTATTGACATGATAGGAAGATCCCGTTTGATTATTTGCATTTTGGTGGAAATTGAAAGAGTGAGGGTTTCATACCCGTAACCTCTCTTTAGTTTGATTTTATTCTTGTGGTTTTAAATATCCATAACGCCTCTTTGGTTTTCCGTTTGCGCCTGATTAATATATGACACCCGGAGCTAAGTCATTTTTGCTACCTCTTTAGGTACAATGCTGTTATACAGAGTTGGCAACTAGCATTTAATTGGGAGCAAGGGGTTAACTTTCAGATTCGAGATGTGCGTGCGCGGGTTCTGACAGACATGGCCTGGGTTACCATGAAAACCTATGTTGAAATTGACACTGGGCCATTCAATGTGACCAACGTCTATGAGTTCCATAACGGGCGATGGTACATGGTGCATCATCATAGCTCTGTGATGGATGTAGAGGGAGAACAGCAGATTGTGCAGGGGTAACAAAGAAATGAAGATACGATGATACCGATTATATAACTTAATACTAGTTTTAAGAAAATAGTGGTATCTACTGCAGGAGAAAGTCGATTTAACATTCGATATATTTTCCCCGGAAAGATGTTTTTAATTTTTCCAACCTCAGTTTTGGTTGTTTTTTTTTGGTAAAAAGGGGTTTGCTTCCCTTTTCTCTCCCTGTTATTGCTATTATCATAATTGTTGATAATTTGTTTTTGCGGAATTAATTAGTTGGATATAAAAATGAGTTTGAATGAGATCTAAAGCTTGAATGAACAAGGTACTCAGAGTCCAAGCTTCATGACAAGAGTAAGATATGGGGGGTTTTGGTATCCTTCCTGGATTCAGTTCTGTTTTTTAAACTACGTGACGAGTAACAAAAAGTTGCATCCAAGAACTTGCTCTTTCCTGATGATTTTCACAAGAAATAACTTTAATCCGTTTGCTTACCTAATTTTGCACCACATTGGAATTCTAGGATTTATTAGCCGACCTCACTTAGTGGGAAAAAGTTTTGTTGTTGTTGTTTTAGCAGTCAACATTTAAAATCAATCATCTTATCGTAAGAGATTATGCTGTGTAATCGAGAATATATATACGTCACCAGATCAATGTGTGAGATACATACATTTGGGTTTATATGGGGTGTATACCTAATATGTTTTTGGAAATATATTTCCAAAACATGAGTGAGATACTTATATTTGGAAGCATATGCGGTTATATCCAAGATTTTTTGGAAATATATCTTCAGGATTTGTGCAAGTGAGACATTGAGATGCATAAGCATGATGATTTATTCAGTTACATACACTCAAGATTTCCATAAGCTTATGATTCTTAACAAGAATGAATTAGTAAAAGGATGAGAGAATTTAGATCTACAAAAAGTAAGGAAAGGGAATCAGATCAACTAGTCACTCTAGTTGATCCATTTCTTAATTGTTAGTATTTAATTAATGATTTATAGGGAAAGCTAAGGTGTGAAATGATTATTATACCTACGCTTTTAGTAAGCACATGAAACTCAAGAATTAAAATGATTCTAATTTCTATTCTGTTAAAGGTGCTCCACTAACAGTACAGCCTGGACAGAAGGAATGTTAACATGGATAAAACATTCCTTGACAGCTAGGTTAGCACGTGAAGATGTATCATTGTTCTGGACAGCAAGGACACATGCATCGTGGACAGCAAGGTCACTGCATGTGTATTCTAACTGCTGCATCGTGGACAGCAAGGACACCACTTCCAGTGCTTTTGTTTATTGCATGCGTGTGTAATAAAATGTATATAAACTCTGCTGCAATTGAAGCAGAACATCAATTCAAAACATATATTGGACCCAAGTTTAATATGGTATCAAAGCGATTCTAATCCTTGCTCTGCTCTACCTTCATTCTTCCGCTGCCATAACCACCGTAGCCCCCCCCTCCATAACCACTACATATATCTCCCACAAACACCAATGTCAACACCATGACAGACTCAACCCAAAATACCAAACCTGATGAGGAATTCTCATACCCATACACCATACACCACTCAGATCATACGGGGCTTATCCTGGTTTCCAAAACACTTGACGGAAACAACTACGGGCAATGGAGTCGTGCCATGTGCATGGGTCTCAGCGCAAAGAACAAGATTGGGTTCATTGATGGAACCATCAAAGCTCCACCACTCTTGGACACAAAGTATACAGCTTGGAAAAGATGCAACGACATGGTCACATTGTGGATTGTGAACTCAATTCACTCGGACATAGCCAGCAGCATCATGTACACCGAAACTGCTGTTGCAGTTTAGAACGATCTCAAGGACAGGTTCTCACAAAGCAGTGACTCAAGGATCTACCAAATTCGACAAGAAATTGTCGAGAATCGTCAAGAGCAGCTTTCAGTTTCTACCTATTACACCAAGATGAAGGCCTTGTGGGATGAGTTAGCGTCCTACCATGATCCACTTGTTTGCACTTGTGCAGGTTTGAAGGGGTTTGCTGAATGGGAAGAGAAAGAAATAGTCATGCAATTTCTGATGGGACTGAACGACTCTTACTCAACTGTACAAGGCTCGATTCTGTTGATGAGCCCACTTCCTGACACACGCCGAGTTCATGGTCTTATTCTCCAACATGAACGACAAATAGTTGTGGTCAATCGACGCGATATGGGAACAAACTCCCATGCAATGCAGGTTCAACAAGCTTCAGTGTCGCAATTGACTAACAACAAGCACTTCAACACATCTTCACGTAAGTCACTTAAATGCACTTACTGTGATGGAGATGAACATTTAGTGGACCGCTGCTACTACATCATTGGGTTCCCAGTAGGACACAGATGGCATGGCATGAACATGAAACCCAAGAACAAAAGGACAGCAGCCAACAATGCCGAGATCATCACCTATGCGTTCACTAACAACTCAGCGGAATCTGTCGGTCCCATGTTCACTGCCGAGGAGTACAATCAGATCATTGTCATGCTCCGCAATGGTAATAAACAACCACTTGCAAATGCAACATGTATTTTCTCACCTAAATGCAACATAGCACAAACAGATCCACACTCGACTATATATTGGATTGTTGATAGCGGAGCAACCGACCATATATCGCATTCACCACCAACACACATCATCATTGATGCTCATCATGAGTACGTTGGTTTACCAAATGGGGAGCAAGCAGAAATCAAACATATTGGTTCCATGAGATTGTCACATGATATCTCTCTTGATAAAGTTCTTCACGTACCAAAGTTCCACGTCAATTTATTATCTGTTAGTAATTGTAAAGTGACATTCTATTCCAATTTTTGTGTTGTGCAGGACATGGACACGAAGAGGGTGATTGGCCTGGGCAAGCATTTTGATGGGCTTTACCATCTTACACCAAGACAAAACCCCCATCTCGCCAACCACACTCATCATACCAATAGCCTCTGGCATAGGCGACTCGGACACCCATCATCCGCACCTTCACTTTCGTTAGCCAACCTTCACTTTCGTTAGCCAAAAATAATGTTGAAATAATGTTTGATTCCACAAACATTTGTGAAATTTGCCATTTAGCCAAGCAAACTCGTCTACCATTTCATAATAGTGAAATCAAATCTTCTGCACCTTTCGACTTAGTTCATTGTGACATTTGGGGACCTCACAAAGATCAAACACACATTGGAGCACGATATTTTCTTACTATTGTGGATGATTTCACTCGTTTCACCTGGGTACACCTTATGAATTTCAAATCTGACACACAAACGATATTGAAATCCTTTTTCTCTTGGGTCAAAACACAATTCCAACGTGCCATTAAAGCTCTTCGTATAGATAATGGTGGTGAATTCCTTTCCCTACGTCCTTACCTAGACTCATGTGGCACCTCATTCCAACATTCTTGCCCTTACACACCACAACAAAACGTAGATTTTTTATTTCACGTGATGTCGTCTTTCATGAGCACATTTTTCCTTACAAATCCTCACCCACCATGGACCAAAACGACGAACATATTACTCCCATTATTCATCCCACACACGACACCACCTCATCATTAATCCTAAATCCCATGGTATTTAGCAGTGAAGTTCACCCGTCTTCACCGACCAACCTTGAGCCTTCTCCACCCAACTCAAGCCTTCCCATATCACATGCCACCACCGACACATCACATGAACTTGCCGCTTACCACTTGCCACAACATCATTCCCCCATTCCTCCACTATCTGCACCAACACCCCCTACCAACTCCCACTACGTCACTCCACTCGTCCCACCAACCCACTTGCTCACTTCAAAGATTATGTGGCTCATCATTCCACCTTGCTCACGCCATCGGAGAGCCTATCTTTATCCATGTCCAGCACGCGATATCCACTGCATAGTTATGTTTCCTATTCCTCCTTATCTCCTGGACATCAGCGTTTTGTTTTTCATATTTCACACTTGATGAAACCTACTACCTATGAGTAGGCTTGTCAAAACCCTCATTGGGTTGCAGCAATGAAGGCTGAACTCATCGCTCTAAAGGAAAATCAAACCTGGAGTTTTGTCCCTCTTCCACCAGGACAACGACCCATTGGCTGCAAATGGGTTTACAAACTCAAGTACCAATCTGATGGCACCCTTGAACGTTACAAGGCACGTCTCGTTGCCAAAGGTTTCACTCAACGTGAAGGTATCGACTACAAAGAGACCTTCGCACCGGTAGCCAAACTCATTACTGTGCGTTGCCTCTTGACTGTGGTTGCTGTCCGTAATTGGCCCTTACATCAAATGGACGTTCAAAACGCCTTCCTTCATGGAGAACTTCATGAGGCCGTCTACATGTTGCCTCCTCCGGGTTGTCATCGACATGGGGAGAATGTCGTTTGTCGACTCCACAAATCTCTTTATGGTCTTAAACAAGCGTCCAGAAGTTGGTTTCAAGCATTCTCGAAAGCAATATGTACCATCGGTTTCTGCCAATCCAAGGCAGATTATTCTATGTTCACTCATGTCAAGGGTACTTCACTCACCATTGTATTATTATATGTTGATGACATGGTGATTACAGGTAACAATGAGGCAGAAATCAAGAACCTAAAGGCCTTCCTCAGCAAGCCAATTTCGAATTAAAGATCTTGGACCTTTGAAATATTTCCTTGGAGTTGAGGTTGCACGATCAAAATCTGGAGTCACAATCTGCCAACGAAAATATACATTGAACATATTGGAGGAGGCTGGCCTTCTTGGAGCCAAACCCATGAAAGTCCCAATGGAGGCCGATTTGGTCCTAACCCTTATAGGTAGCACTTCACTACATGAACCTGCGAGGTATAGGTGCTTGGTTGGAAAATTAATTTATTTGACCATCACAAGACCAGAAATAACATACACTGTCAATATATTGAGTTAGTTCATGCAAGATCCACAACGACACCATGTCGATGCAGCGTATCAACTTCTTCGATACCTCAAATGAGCACCTGGACAAGGCTTAATGTTTTCTTCCCAAAGTGAATTGCATTTAATCGGTTACTGTGATGCAGATTGGGCACGTTGCCCCATTACCCGTCGATCAGTTACTAGTTATTGTATCTTCCTGGGAAAGTAACAAGTGTCCTGGAAAAGCAAGAAACAAGTTACAATAGCTCGTTCCTCTGCTGAAGCGGAGTATCGATCTATGGCTGCAGCTACTTGTGAATTAAGTTGGCTGCGATATTTATTGGAAGATTTACGTGTTGAGCATTCCCAACCGGCAAGGTTATTTTGTGACAACCAAGCGGCTTTACACATAGCTGCAAATCCTGTGTATCACGAACGCACAAAGCATATTGAGATCGATTGCCACACTGTTCGTGAGAGGGTTGAAAGGGGAGAAATTAAAACTTCCTATGTCAGAACAGGAGAACAAGTCGCAGACTTGTTTACTAAGCCAATTCGTGCGCCTATTTTTCAAACACATCTAGGCAAGTTGGGCGTCATTGACATTCACGCTCCGACTTGAGGGGAAGTGTTAAAGGTGCTCCACTAACAGTACAGCATGGACAGAAGGAATGTTAACATGGATAAAACATTCCTTGACAGCTAGGTTAGCACGTGAAAATGTATCATTGTTCTGGACAGTAAGGACACATGCATCGTGGACAGCAAGGTCACTGCATGTGTATTCTGACTGCTGCATCGTGGACAGCAAGGACGCCACTTCTAGTGCTTTTGTTTATTGCATGCGTGTGTAATAAAATGTATATAAACTGTGCTGCAATTGAAGCAGAACATCAATTCAAAACATATATTGGACCCAAGTTTAATATATTCCTGCATCGGTCTATAAATGTTGAAATTATAAACTATGTGTTGAATGTCAATAATTGATTAGTAACGGGTTTTGCAGCATAATATAAGCATGAATAATGATTAATGATTAATGCTCGATCGAAACACTAATTTTGTCGTGCGTGTTTGTATTGAGTTAACATGTTCGAAATTCTGCCAAGTCTAGGTGAATCTAACCATGACTCAGAAAAACATAGGTAAAAGGAGCCAAAAGGGGTTTGTCAGCGTAACACAATAAATAGTAAGCATGAAATAGAGAAGCATCTGAGGTTCCATGGTCTAGCGGTTAGGACATTAGACTCTGAATCTAGTAACCCGAGTTCAATTCTCGGTGGAACCTCCAACCTTTTTCTTTTCTCCAATTTTTTTTTTTTCACGCTTTTTAATTTTTAAAATTTTTCTAAATCTCGATGTGAACCTCACAATTGAAAGAAAAAGAGTGGGAAGGAAATTATCTAGTCCTCTCAGTCCACCTCTCATCCTACTGGGAAAACAATGGGAACATCCCTTCTCTCACCTCCCATCCCACTCTCTCACTTCCCTCACACCGCCACCGCCACCGCCACCAAGACATGGCCGCAATTCCATCCCTCTACAACAACTCTCATCAAAACCTCCTCCCCATCTTCTAAATCTCTCACCCTTCTCTCTTCAACCTCCTCACCTTCCTCAGTTGCAGAAGATGATGATTCTCTTGCTTCCCCATCACAGCCCCCCACTCAACAGCTCCCCCTCAGGTACTCCAAATCTTTCACCTCATTCTGTCTCAAACCCACTAATTGGAACTTGGATTCCATCCCAAATTTTACATCTTTTTGCAGATATAGTATAATTTGAGAACTTTTCTGTGAGTTGATTTAAGTTTCTCTTTGGCAAAGTTGTGAACTTTGGTATGCAGGTGGTGTGAAATATAATATAGATTGCATCACTTGGAAACTTTTTGTTCAAATTTTGATTCTTTAATGTGGGATTTAGCTCTATGATTCTGAATTTTGATGATTAATTAAGGGGAATGAAACCTTCCGTTGATTCTCGTGTGTAGCGGGAGAAAAGGGGTGTACGGAAATCATTTCGCTTAAAGAACATGTGTGTGTGATATGTGGTGTTTAATGTGAACCAAATTTGGTGCAGTGGCTGTAAGTCCTGTGGGAGAGAGGAGGTGGAGAAGGGATGCAATGGGGAGGGAAGGATTCAGGGTGGAATTGCAACATTTCCAGGCTTTGGTTGGTGGCCTATAAAAGCTTACAGGCCCTGTCCTGGTTTTGTGGAATCTGGCGGCCGCTATAGGCGACAAGGGCAAAGCTTGGATGAGGTTGCCTTCGGAAGAGGGGGAAGAGGAGACTAGCATTAAGGTAAAGATTTTGATTTCCCTGTAACATGTAGGGATTGCTTTCCTAGTTTGTGTGTATAGCTCGAATGCTCGATGCTCGAGAGCAGTTTACTGCATCGATGTTACTGGAATACAATGTTATACTCACAAATGAAATTGATTAGCAATGTTAAAGATGCCGCTTTCTCGTGAATTTGGACCAAGCATTTAAATAAATGTTTCACATATAAATGTGTGCAAAAAGAAGTTTCGTTCGATTCTGAATTTGTCATTTGGTTTGTGCTGAAACCAAATCTCACTACACCCTAAGTGTAGCATCCACGGATCATGATACAAATTACTTTCCCGTCTTTTATGTAATTCAATGATCATTGCTCATCCAAAGTTTAGATCTTCTGCAAGATATCAACTCCGATCTTATGTTGTTATTTCGATCACCTGATAGATACTTTCTGCCAGACTTGTTGGCTTGTTATATTCTTCTACTTATTCTGTGTCATGTCATGTCATGTCATGTATTATATATGCAGCAAGACTAAAGAAGGTCCAAGGACAGAAGAGGTAACTGCATCTCGGTAGAGCTTTGACGGCGTATAGTTGATAACAAGTGTGAAGTCGAATAGCCGATGCCCAATTGGAGGGTTTTAATGTGAACCATCTGGTATATATTTACCACATCGAATTGAAAAATGGATGTGTGTTATATTTTCCTATACAGTTCAGATTCTTGTAGTCAAAGTTGATGCCGTGGTAAGTGTCATCGGAAAGTCCCTCTTTCCGGTGTTGTATCTTCTATCTTGTATGTCAGCAACTCAAAGTTTCTGTTTCCTAACTAGAATCATCGGCTTAGGTACTCACTTTGTTGCTCCCGGTCTTCTTATTTACAACACCGGGGTTCATTTCCAGATGATAATCGTTGGAGCCGATTGGTAATGAAGTCAAGTGTTGCTTGCTATCTTCCCGTTTTCTCTGCTTCAGGGCCGGTCCAGAGATTTTTGAGGCCCGGGGCGACGCCAAAAAAAGTGCCCTAACTTCATATAAGAAAATTATTTATTTTCACACGTAAGACATTGATAAAATTATACTTAGAAAAGCACTTCAAACTCAATAATTTAGAAACACAAAAAGACTATTTTGTATTGAGAGAAGAAAACCAAACAACTCTGGGATTATAAGTAGATAGATGATGAATTTTGTTTTCCATTTGAACTTTGAAAGTGTTTTTGTATAAATCATGAGGTGTTTTTTCTTATTTACTAACCTTGTTAATATGGGACTAAAAAAATAATGATGTTTTCGAGTCTTTAATTGATATGTATTAGTAATGAATGGGCATTAAATTAAATATTTTGATAACACGTCATATAATTTACAAATTTGCGCTAAAAATTTGGTCTACGTATTACTCATTGTTGAAGATTAGACTTGAATTGAAACGAATATTTAAAAATAACAACCCACATAGCTACTAGCTAGTAGCTAGTAACTAAAAATAAATTAACAACCAAACAAAAATTTGTAAAAATTGAAAAAAATAAACATGCACATAGCGTTTCGAACTTAGGACCTCTTGTTACTTTTAAACAACAAAAACCATTGCTTCTAATTAAACTTCTTGATCCTTTAACCAAATTTTATAAATTTATACTCTTATGAAAAGAAATTTGTAAAAATTAGAAAGTAAATAAGCACATGTGGTGTTTTGAACTCAAGACCACTCATTATTTTCAAATGACCAAACCACCTCTTCTACTTAAATTTCTGTGTCATTGAACCAAGTTTTATAAATTTATACTCTTATGAAAACATATATAAATATATCACCCTAATAATTTTGGTGCCCCCAATATTTTTGGGCCCCGGACGGTTGCCCTGCTTGCACTGGGCCTGGGCCGGCCCTGCTTTGCTTCATGCTTCGAATTGTGTTCAGTGAGATGAAAAGTCCGGTTTCTCAGGTCCATTCCATCTTTTCCCCGAAACAAACACTGACCGCTGCGCTCGAGTTGTTACATTTGTGATGTGAATCGTGATAGTAAATAATAAATATCGGACCGAGAAAAATAATTTCGATAGGGTTGTCAAAATAAAATAACTTTCACACTAGACAAGACCAACGTGGATTGAATAAGACCAAAATAAACTTGATTTCATGTTTTTGTAAAGAATGTCCTACTAATGACGTGAACAATCACCCTTACTCAAGTTTTTTTCGAGAATAAAAAGTTGTCAGATGCTTTTATACCTTAGACCAGTAAAATAGTGAACCGTTGTGATGCATAACTGTGCTCCATTGCGCACAGAATAAAATCCCCTTTTTGACCATAGATTTTTTATTGTGATCGGTACACGAGATGGTACACCACGTGTTACTAAACAAATAATAAGATAAGTGTGCTAAAAAATTAATAACTTACAAAATAAAATTTTCTAACATTCCTATTAAAAGTATACTTATGTTCGGTCACAACTAAAAATTTCTACCTTTTGACAGCACCCCCAATTCCACAAGAACTCGGAGGCGCAGAGTGACACAGAGCTTCCCCAATTAAGCAAAAAATAAGAAGATAACTTTTCATAGATTTTCTGCGCCACAACCGAAAATTGAATTAAAAATGGAAGCCGAAACCGAGCAGAAAATCGAGAAAACGGTGCGGAGAATCCTGGAGGAATCGAACATGGACGAGATGACGGAGTTCAAGATTCGGAAGCAGGCCTCCGAAGAGCTGGAGCTCGACCTCTCCAAGCCCCCCTACAGGGCTTTCGTCAAGCAGGTCGTCCAGTCCTTCCTCGAGGAGCAGCATCAGAAGGAACAAGAAGCAGCGCAGAAGGATGAAAACCCAGAAGCCGAAGGTGCCCAGGAACGGGAGTACGATGATAACGGCGATCTCGTGATTTGCAGGGTCAGTGTTTTCTGTTTGTTTGCCGAGAAAAGTTGAATGGAATGAATTTTCTGTTGTTGGGTTTTTATTTTTTTGGGTTTTTTGTTTATTGGGTTTTGGTTGTGATATGCAGCTCTCGGCGAAGAGGAAGGTGACGCTTCAGGAATTCAGAGGGAAGAATTTGGTGTCGATTAGGGAGTTCTATTTCAAAGATGGGAAAGAGCTTCCTACTGCCAAAGGTGATTTACTTAACTTTAATCCGATTATTAGCAGCTTCTAATTCTGTGCATTTATATCAGGAAATGATTTGAGTTTGTAGCTGAAATTTCTGCTTATAGAGCTTAATCACAATTCATTTGTCTGGATTTGTTGATGGATGATGTCAATGCGACTCGTGATACTGAGTTCCATGACGTTGTGAATAAGCTTTTGTTACATTGCTGCATTTTGCACAATCTGAATCATGAATGTGTTCTTCGGCACATCGAACTTATGACTTAGGTTGTCATCTTGGTAGCAAAGGATTGGTGAGGGATTACGAAGAAAAAGGCTGAGTACCAAACCGGTCTTAGTAAACTACCAATGCCAATTGCTCTACTTGTTTTCTGCATTGTTGTTTATAGTCGTTGATAGTAGTAGTAGAGTACTGGAGTGGCTTTCAGTCACTTGTTTCCTTCTATTTTTTATACCCCTCGCTTCCTGAAATGAATCGATTATGACGAGAATAGGCTTTTCTGTACTGTAATGTAATAGAAGAGTAACAGTCCACTTCCTCGGGCTTTCTCTCTTCTCGCTTACCATTGTTTATTCAAAGTGCTCCATTCAGGAGAGACGGCTTCTTTTGGGAAAACTTCAATTAGTCTCCTAAGACATACAAGGTCATGGATGGTTACGGCTTTTTAATGCAATTTCATGTTTCTGAAATTCTTGGTGGCATTACCTTTTGTGTATGCAAGTAGTCCTTTGTGCCGAAAATTGAGCGCAATATTGCTCGTTTCTATATTTCTTATACGTATGTGTTGGATGTATGGATACCTGTGCTGTCTTTAGTTTACTTACGGTGGTATGTGTGTAAACTTTTTTCTGCAGGAATAAGCTTGACAGAGGAGCAATGGTCAGTCTTCAAGAAGAATGTACCTGCTATAGAGAAAGCCATTAGTAGGATGGAGTCAAGAATCTAGTGAGAATATCATCTGAAAATATCGAAATGTCTTTATCCTTTTGAATTTTATTTACGTTGTTGGTTGTAATGAAATGACTTGGCTTGGGCTTTGGGGCTTCAAACTGGTCATTTGATGTCAGAATATGTTGTTTAGAACTCGAATACTGCTGTCATGTTTCTAATTAGCCCTTAATGTTACGAAAATAACCTCCTGTGTTCTCTGTTATCTGCCGAAAGTTCGTAGTTGACCCCCTGAAACCCTAAATTGGTTGTCCTAGCTGATGTGGATGATTGAAAGAGTGTTGTTGAATTGGTCCTAGTTATCTTCCATGTTTAATTCAAGCATTCCAACAAGAAAGAACGAGGACGAAAGAAATAAAGCATAAATGGAGGATGTTTTAATCCTTCATATTTGAAGAGATTCTTGTGTGTGCGTGGAGCAACCGAATCGGCATGAACAAACGGAAACAAAAAACAAGAGAGCGAAACACAGATTCGTCGAACCGTTTATAAATCCCTTGCCTTCGTCATATGTACAAAAATAAAGTTCACAAGGTAATATAACATAATAACTAAACTGATGTCCTTAATCAAGTCTCAAGTTTTACAAGTTTTAGCCCTCTAAAACATTTGATTTGCCCTTAAAAATCTGAAAAACATTGGGACAGAGAAACATGATGTTTCAAATGACCCAGCTTTTTATATCCCAGGATCAGTTGGGGGCACCTTAAACAAGTTGGAGAAGATGGGCTTCCTCCAACCTCCTGCTCCCCCCCAAAGGCTCTTTGTCTGCCTTGGAGTGCTTGCCCCTGCTCCTCCACTTGCAGCCATCCTCATCGTCTCAATCAGCGCCCCTGCGTCGCCATTTTCGGAAAATAACTCCTCCAGTTGCTTAGTGTCTATCACCAGCTTCACCCTCCAAACCCCGTCGCCACCAGACGGCAGCACCTCAAGAGCCGACGACCCTTTCGCCAAATTCTCCACGAAATCTGATCTTGCACAAAATGACTTCTTCACAGGCTCAGCTTCAGGAGCCTCCATGACTTCAACTTCTGATCCTGCTCCAAATGACTTCTTCACAGACTCAGCTTCTGCAGCCTTCTCCAGGACTTCAACTCCAAGATTTGATGACCCGTTTGCCGAATTCTCCACGAAATCCGGTAGTGCACCAAATGACTTCTTCACAGGCTCAGCTTCCGCAGCCTCTGGTTTCTCAGCAACCCCATGTTCGCAAACCAGTGGCTGTGGCTTCAGCGGAAGAAGATAGTACTGGCCACTAATTAGGGTTTCTTGGTCTGACATTGGCAAGGAGGCCTTGCCCTGTTGGAAAATGCCATAGCCTGGAAAACCAGTGAGGATTTCAGCAGCTAGTTTAGGGCCTTTAAATTCTAGGATAGCCCCAGAATCTGTAAGAACCCTAATAGATTTAGGACACTCCCCAGAGGTTCCTGTGAGTGATGAACAGTTCCCCATTGTGAAATAATTTTTCCCACCTGTGGTCACAATTTCAGTGCCCACATATATTTAAGGTTTTGGAATCTTTTGGCAAAATATTAATGGGCAGACACTGGATGGAGGTTTGTCAGAAGAGATATACAGATTGTGTTTCTTTTCAAAATATGTAAATGGCTGCATGTGAAATTTTGAACCGTTGGGACAATTATTTTACGGTCAAATTTTGAGTTGATCCAAGGCAAAGGAATAGAATAAGAGGTAGATTCGTGAGTTAAAATAATAGTAGGAAATACGGCAGTTGGAAGAAGACTGGATTCAAAATTTGAGTGGGTAGGGGATTTGTATTTGCTTGTAAAATTTTAGGTGATTGATGTTCCAAATATCTTAAAGTATTAAGTAGGCATCTATTGAATTAGGTCTTCAATTTTGAAAAATATGTTCAATGTATCAGTGTCACGGGTTGTATAGCGCATACCATTAGCTAAACTTTGGTGTAAATCTTCACAGGGAAAATAGGAAAAAGTTAATAGGTATTTCGACAAGTCAAGGTGAAGTTTTGTTCCAGCTAACAGGAGGAATGGATCAAATTCGAGACTTCGGATGAAAAGGTGAATACTCTAAACTAACTGCATGTAAGCACTTTTGTACAGAGATAAGATTCATTATAAGAGTCCCCCAAGTAATTGGATCAACAACACAATCAAATAAAGGCATTTAAACTCGTGAATTTGACTTATGCTCAATATTAGTGGAGATAAATAATGTGGGTGTAGCTATATTAGCTAGATCGCTATCCCTATGCAGAGTTAGAATCTTCTTTTTCACAATGATAATAGTTTCCAGTAAAATATCATATAACTAAGGTTATTGAATCTTATCGCAGTTGTGGTACGCATGCAAAGGAAAAAGAACACACTGTGATGACTAGACATATTTGAATGCAACTACATCATAAAAGTTGTCACTCATTGAACCCACGTACATGGAGATATAATTATGATGTCTGCAATATTATTTGTTCCATCAATTCTGTGTATACATGGGACCTCTAGTAAATATTTTCCACATTGCAGTATTTGTTTGAGCAGTGATCCACGCACCTTCCCATTTTTGTTTTGTCTGCATGTCACGAAGAGAAAACATAAACATATTCATCTTAGTTTTCATGTTTCAAAATTTTAACACTTGCGAGATTCGAGGATTGATCGAACGCTCTCGATCATTGCTCAATAGGTATTGAGAGGATTCGATCAGTGTTCGAGATGGGCCTTGTGTTTTAAAATAAAGCGGAGTAAAGCATGCAAATGGGGTAGTACGTACCAGAGTGGTATTTGGCACAGTGGTGAAGCGAACAACCAAGTTTGCAGTAGTGAATAGTCTGATCAATCACAGTTGGAGCCTCAGCCGTTTCACACATATTGTAACATTTTCCGACGCATTCTGGAGTGAGAGACAAACCGCAATGTCGAAGGCAGCTTTCGAGACATTTTCTGTCCACTGCAATTGCAGGCCTGGTGTTATTAAGAGAAAGATTATCATCATAATCACCAGAGAGCTAGTATGGGGGACGAAATTCAACTACCTTTCTAACTCAACAGTCGATATTTGACAGTGTACCCTAATTTGGAACAGTTTAATTGTGTGCCAATCCAGAAGCTTATACAGGAACACCTTTACATAGGTCTCGTTGTCTTGATAATTTGTAATTCTAATGCCATTGAATTATATATGTATATAAGAAGCTACATATAATTACATGAGTAATGCTATTTTTACCATAATTTTATACCACATTTCTTTACCATCTTAAGTGACAGATGAGTTGGACAAGTCACATCATTTAATTTCAATTTTCTTATAAATTAAAACACTTAAATAAGGAAAATTGTAGACTTCAAGATCTCCCTCTGGCGTTATAATTGGGTATGAACCCTAATCCGATAGACAAATTTGATTTTGACTCCTAATTCGCATGACAGCTAATAGGCGTTACTTAATGAAATAATTAGATAAAATCCTTCTTTTAAACCACAAAAAAAAATATTTTGAAAAGAAAACAAAAAAAAATTCACGAGATGAACAACCATGGAATACGAATGAAGATTGGAGACAAAACTTGAAGGGGAATGAGGATCGGGGCTACGGGGAATGAGTCTGGAGATAGAAATCAATGGTGATTGTGGTATACGAGTAAATTCTATAAAACTTGACCATAATCATGGAAATCAACATAAATCAATAAAAAAACGGGCGTGAAAAAAAAAGGGGAAGGAAGAAGAAGCAGAATGGAATGGGGAATGAAGAAGGAGACTCCTCGTATACCACAATCATCATTTAATTAACAATCTTTTTATTGATTATTGATTAACGTTTTAAAATTAAATGCTAATTAATTTAGCACATCATATGTCACCTAAGGTGGTATACAATTGTGGTACAAAAATATGGTAAGAATAACATTATTGTAATTACATATTAACAGACATATTTAATTTAATTCAGGTAACATGTGTATGTATCCTAAGCCTGATTAGGTATGTAAATAAATTTATTTTGAAATTCGTAGTAACATCTTTGAACAATTTTTTTGTTAAATGCTAGGAAGATCATAATTTTTGCACCACACCAACTTGTATGACAGTGTGTGAACATGCCCGTTGACTATACAAATTTAATAAGGGAGTCTTAACGAAATATTCTTAGTACTATTCACTTTTAACGTTAAAGACATTTTTACTCTAAAAAATCACTTATGGTACTACTCACTTACAACACATTTTTGTCATTTTGGTTAAAACTCAAGGTTTTCAAGTCATTTTTATTAGTTTTCCTATTTAATAAGCCACTTGTTGTGATATATACAGGACAGTAATCAGTAACATTTGTCTGGGGTTTTTAGAAACAATATTGGTTTAGATTTAGTTTTACGTCATTTAATTTCTCCATGTTTTATTGATAGTTAGGAAGATGAGTTTCAAAAAGAGGATCTTACAATGAGCTAGTAATAATGTGATTCAAATTCACGTTTGGCGAGAATCGAACTTACAATCTCTCACTTAAAGTGAAGAGGAATATTATTAGACCGTAGTAGCGAAAAAAATGATTTTTTTTTTTGAGTTGAAACGATAGCAACTTTATTAGAATTAAGAAGATGGCATACAATCACCCAAGAGGGTACCCTGGATTAAATCCGGAGGATCCTCGAACCAATGAAAATTAGAAGGAAAATCTAAGGCCAACTTGGCCATTCTATGGGTTGCACCATTGGCGGAACGACTAATATGACTAAATTTAGAAGACCCAAAACCCCTCAGGTACTCCCAAACATCCTCCAACAATAAATCCGAAAAGGAGGACCCTCGTTTCAAACTCCCCACCCTTTGAACAACCTGCAAGGCGTCACACTCTAAAATAATGCACTGCACATTTCGTTGGAGAGCCGAGTGAAGACCTTCTCTAGCCGCCATTAATTCAACCGTATAGGGGTTATTCACATGGGTAATTGTTGACCCTAAAAACTACCAAGCTTACGTGGCGCGCAGGCCGAGTAATCTACGAGTTAACTACGTCCTTTGGTTGAATGCAGGGCGTGCCAACTCGTCGACCGAGGAGTAAAATTTGTTGATGTTGCGTTGGGTGCGCTGCTGACTTCTAAATCTCGCGACTGCGACCGAGGAAGGAACACTCTCGGCCTTCGGATTCTAGAACCTGAAGTCAAGGCTGCTAGTTCTGCGAAGTTCAATATCAAATTCGGCTTTCAATGTGCCGAATGTAATAACTTGTAACACCTCACTTCACCGAAAAGGCTAATGAGATGACCTCGACCAATAAGGATTCGGAAATCCTTTTCGACCGAGACTTGGATAGATAACCAGTCACACTCGACGCAGTGCTATCTATGCCGACTGAAGATGTTGCGAGACCGGCTGGTTCTACAGTGACAGTGCTATCTATGTCGACTGAAGATATCACCGGTTGCCTTCACAGTGCTGTTTATCCAAACTAAAGGTGTGTCGGCGAAAAAAGAAAAGGAAAAAGTCTCAAGGTTGTTGAGAGAATTTGCGCAGGGCAGTTGTGTGTTGAATTAGAGGTCCCCTCGAATGATGCACAGCCTCATGTATTTATAATACTATTTACTAGCCATGTTGAAGTTTATATGTCGCGGCATCCAGGCTATCAAAATAATATTCCTCGGAATATTTTTCTTCAACAACCCCACGGATTGCTTTTCAATTGTTATCTTTTGCATGCCCAAAAGAGACCATGTCACTTGGAACTTTACTTCCTGTTAGACGGTACCGTAACCATCACCAACTCTTGCTTGGTCAATCCTAATCTTTCACCCATCCACATATGCTTTATTCACGCATACATGATAATTAAAACACATGGTTAATGGTTTTTTCTTTATCTGCAAAACCACCATGATCCTATCACATCACCTTGTTTTGGTTATTCCCTACATCATCTTAATGCGCTGATCATCCCATTACATTGTGAAATTGCTCCCCACGATTCTGTATGCAAGATAGAACTCTAATGCTGCATGGTATTTTACATAACCACAATTAATTCGAACTCTGTTGTTGTTGCTTTCATTGGAGATAATGAAAATCCCATTTATTCCGTCGTATAAGAAAAGGATGAATAATGATTATGATAAAAATCATAATATTATCCCTCTATCTTCACTCTTCGATCGACGGTGTAGAAACATGCTTACTTAACAGCCTTGATTACTCGGGCCGATGGTGTAAATTTGGGCCCAAACATTAATTCGCAGAACGAAACCTCCAGCATAGCTACCGGCTTCGTCCCGAAATACCACACCAATTCCTCCCACCTCAGAAGCAGCACGAAAAGCACCATCCACGTTTACTTTAACCCAACCTGTAGGAGGAGGAAACCAACTGGACTGCAAAGGCATAGGTTGATTATGAGATAAACGTTGAGCATGTGTATAGGCCTCCAACTGGAGATTCACAGTACGGCTGACCAAAACCGGGTTCCCAATCCGGCCATCCCACAAAAGAGCATTCCTGGCACCAAGTAATTAGTTAATGTTTATTTAATTTTTTTTTCAAACAATTGATTATGTTAGATTAGATGTTAAGTTAACTACCGACGGAGTTTGAATCCACGTTATTTAATTTAATTCACCAATTATAATAACCAAAAATAATATCAAAACAATCACCTGGTATTGTTCAAGATGTACTTTTGGATAGGGTTGGCCATTAAAAGAGGTGAACCGAGCAACACATCTTCCAATGGCCATAACAAAGCGATGAAGGATCGGGATGAGAATGATAACCACGAGAAAGGGCTGAAGAATGCAAAGGATATCAACCTACGGAATCAAAGCGAAAAGATAGTGAACGAGTATAAGTCATAGACCAATGCCGAACTTGCCTTGGAAGCATATTGAAAGGTATTTGTAAGCCGCCATTTATTGATGACATTCTAAAAGCTAAGAAACCTATCAAGTTCACTCAACCAAAGTTCCAACTATTTGAAGGAACGACTGACCCTGTTGAGCACATTTACCACTTCCAGCAACAAATGGTTTTCGAAGGGGATCTTGAAGCTGTCCTATGCTAAGTTGTTCGCCTCAAGCCTTTCGGGACCGGTCCTAATTTGGTTCATGCAGTTGAAACAGAAGTGCATCGGCAATTTCAAAGAACTTTACAAGGGTGTTAATATCTCAATATGGCGAAAGAATGATGTCACAGTTTTGTTCAGTACAACACAGAATATGTAAACTTTTGCATGTGAAAGTTGGACCGTTGGGGCCAATTATTTATTTTAGGCTCAAATTTAGTTGATCCAAGGCAAAGGAATAGAATAAGAGTTTGATTTGTGGAGTTAAAATAATAGTATGATACACGGAAGAAGAAGAGAAGACTGGATTCAAAAATTGAATGGTAAGGGATTTGTATTTGCCTGCAACTGTTAGGTGTTTGGTATATATAGTCTACATATCTTAAGCAAATAGGCATCTGTTTGGCTCTTCAATTTGGCAAAATGTTCGATTTATCAGTATCACAGGGAAAATAGTGAGAAAATAATATATATTTTAGTAATTCAACGTGGAGTTTTGACTTAACACTAGTACAAATAACACTTTGCGCGACGAAATGAATGCTAATAATCAAGTTCAAGCACTTTTATATAGAAGAGACTGAGGCTAGTTTGGTGTTGTCGTGCTTTTTTTTCAAAACTGTTTTTTCTGTGAGATAAACAACAGTTAAAAAAATAGGTAAGTGTTTGATTAACTATACTGCTAAAAGTGCTTTTAGCAAGAAAAAATAATAGGGGTAGGACTGTCAATATGAAAGTTTCAATATACCCACCCCAATGTCTTATCTTCCCACCCCACTTTTTATTAAATTTTTAATGACTAATATATCCTCTCATAAAATGACATATAAGGACAGTAAAAAAGGAAGCGCCATTCCCTCGTCCCTAGCAATTTAGCACACTGCTCGCATCCCATTTTATCGTCTCCTCCGATTTTTTCCAAAACTCCAACCCCCAGAATAGACAACACGATTAAGCATGCTATTGTGATCATAACTGAGACGAACTGGATCTTGATGCGTAAAATAACTAAACACACAAATTAAACTCTCTTGTTGACAATTGTAGTATGGATAAGTAGGGATCGTTCTGGACTGGGGATTAGGAGGGATTGCTAATCTACTCTAAACTAACTTAGAAACACAAAAATAAACTTAAAAACACTTAACAAGACTCACAAGACTCAAAACAAACTTAAAATACTCAAAATAGCTTAAAACAACCAAATATACTCAAACTAGACACTAGGAACAACTTTGGACGAAAATTGATTTTAACCTTACTCAAAACACTTAAAAACACAAGTTGGACAGATTCTAACTAGTTTAACACTCTAAAGTAAAGGTGGATTGGGTTTTGGACGAAAATAAGTAAAACAAAACAAGAACTAAAACTAGGCAGATTTGCAAACGAAATTGGGTGAATTGGTGGAAGATGGGCTAGCTAGAAGGTTCTTCTCCACACATGACACACTTGCATTCAAATTGATTTCCAATTGCTTCTCTCAATAAATCATGAAACTCAATACTCCAGGTTAACTGTGACAACACTTTTTTAACCTTCAAATTCTCCTTAAGTTAATGAATTGGATGGGAAAGCACATACAACAATTCAAAGCATTCTAAAAGTCCCCTACGTGAAAAGCACAATAAAGGTACAATCAAAGATCATTAAGCTTCATGAAAACTATAAGTATTGACGAGGCAATTGTAACTATGAAAAGCATGAAACTTTTGCCAAGAATTCACTTAACACGATCGTTTATAAGCGACCTCCACTACTTGCAAATATAAGTTTGTAACTATTAGGTGAAACTCCCTTATATTTTAGCTTCAAATCCTTGCATGAAAACTAAGTGTGCACTCTTAATAAACATACAAGAATAAGTTATCAATCAAACGGTTAAGCAAATTGCATTCACACCTTATGAAATAACAACTGAAGGTAATCAATTCAAAATGCAAGTATAATCATGGTTTTGAATAGCCCCCTAGCCAAGAAGAGCTTAGTTCCTCATGTTCACAAAACAAAGATACATAAATTTAGACATTGAAAACAAAGAATGAAAACACCTAGAAACGCTCCAACAATCCAACGTCTTGAATGGCAAGCACATCCAAGGGTCTCCTTCCTTCTTCTTTGCTGCGACACAAGGTATGGGTGATGGTTTTAGTGGTGGTGGATGGATATAGGTGAGTTATGGTGAAGGGTGGAGTCCCCAGAATGGTCAGAAAAGGGTTTTATTTATAGGGGAAGGAAGGGCTACGAATTTCTTCAATTTGGAATCAGATTTTCTACCCAAATCCACAAGGAAAAGGAGAAATAAATTCAGAATCCTAGGGGGAAAAGGGTAACAAGGCTAGGAAATAATTTAGGTAACAGAAATTAAACCAAAACTTTAAGGGAAATAGGAATTAAAGTCAGAATCCTAAGGAAAAAGGTAAGGGAGGTGCATAAATTAAAGAGAATAGGAAAGGGAAATTCGGCAGAAATTGTAGGACAGCTTTAGGAATGTGTTTTGAGGCACAAAATAGGTAAGAAACCTCTCCCCTTGCATGGCAAGGCTTTAGAACAAAGAGGAATGTAATTTTGGGTCAGAAAATAGGTAAGAAAGATGGGAAAGGTGCGGCTGGTTGCTTGAAGAAAAGGGAATGTGGTTTTAAGATCAGAAAATAGGAAAGAAAGGATGCTCTTGTGCGGCAAGGACTTTAGGGAAGGTTTAGGGCTTCTAGAACAACCAATTAAGTGCCCTAACATGTTTTGGAATCCCTTTGTGGCTGGAACATAGATGAGGAAAGATTAGGAAACTTCCAAGCCAAGAATAGAAACTATCAAGAATGGAAACCTCCAAGAATAGAAACTTCCAACTTTAGAAACTTTGGCTTCCAATTTTGAACTCTTCATTCTTTATTTGTCTTGAATCCAATTCTTCACACCTTCATTCAAATCTACGCTCATTTGATCTTCAATTTCGTCCATCTTCTTAGCTCCAAGCATGTGCAATCCATTTGATGCCCAAAACTGCTCCAAAAGGCTCCAAAATGCGCTTTCTTTCTACTTTAACCCTTTGGACCTGAAATTGCACGAAAATGACTTTAAACACTAAAATAACTAAGGAATAACAACATCAATGCACGAAAACACGCTAGCTAAGTCGCATAAATATGCTCCTATCAGATCTCGTGGACAGGTGACACAAATGAGGGTCATGTTTCTGTTACTTTGTGTTGGTGAATGGCGAGGAGAGAGAGGAATGGGATGAGGTATTTGGAGGGAAGACGATTATTGCGGATTGAGATGCCGCTGCCGCTTCCACACTAGCCAGGCATAGGCCGAGCGTGCAAATTGCAATGGAAGTGCAGTGTATGTGTATGATTGTACCAAGTGACTGACGAGCTCGGCATTTTCCCTTCTATTTTGTTTCAAAATTGTTAAACAAAAGCCCCATGTTGATTATAAGTATATTGTAATCTATCAAATGATGTGATAATTGTAATCTTGTATTCGATACATATGGGAACTCAGGATTCCAGTACGACTCTTGTAACTCAAACTAATTATTTATACCGATGAATGCAGCAATGAAAGCCAACTCTTCCATCATATTTGAAAATATTATTTAAAGAATTGAAAATAGAATGCAGAAAATGTTACAGGAAAAGGAAATCAAGCATTGATATGATAGGATCTGGGCTTTAATTAAGCCACCAGTAATGATCGGAATAGGAGGCCAATGAGCAGGGTGTTGGGGGTAAGGGTGCTTTGGGAATAATAGTGGGCGGGAAAATAGTATGGGTTTCATTTTACTTTTTATGATGGGTGGAAATATAAGGTGGGTGAGAAGATAAGACATTGAGATGAGTATATAAACACCCTAAAAAACTTTTTTTTAGAAGTCTGTGTAGAGCTACTTCTATAAAAAAAAATATAAAAAAAATAAAAAGTGATAAGAACCTAATCATTGTGATCCAAAGAAAGTAAAAAACACATAAAAAAAGGTTGATAATTTATTAAACTGTAATCGCTGGACTTATTTGAATGCAACTACATCATAAAAATTGTTCATCCATTGAACTCACGTACATAAATAATATTACGATGTCTGCAATATTAGTTAGGAATTCCAGCAATCCTATTTATATATGGGACATCTAGTAAAGATGTTCGATATTGCAGTATTTGCTTGAGCAGTGATCCACGCACCTTTCCATTTTCGTTTTGTCTGCTGGCCATGGAAAAACATAAACATATTCATCTATATGGTGGAGGTAAAGATATAAACATAAACATATTCATTTATAGCTCATCTGTCCGAGTTTCAGGAAATTTTAACCATTTGAGGTCTTCTTCGAGCACTGCTTGAGTATTCTCGATGAAAGTTTGAGCATTAATTATAATTATTGCTCAATAGGTTTCAAGAAGATTCGATCAATGCTTAGGAGGCATTTTTGTTTCAAAATTTAGAATCGTATAAAAACGAGCAAGGCATGCAAAGAGGGTAGTCCATACCAAAGTTGTATTTGGCACAGTGGTGAAGTGAGCAACCAAGTTTGCAGTAGTGAATAGTCTGATCCACAACAGTTGGAGACTCAGCCGCTGCACACTTATTGTAACATCGTTCGATGCATTCTTTAGTTGGAGGCAAAACACAACCGCCAAGGCATCTGTGGAGACATTTGCGGTCCTCGGAGATTGCATGTACGGTGATTGAGAGGAAGACCATCATCATAATCAACACAGAGCTTGTATGGACGACCCCATTCAACTTCATTTTGAAAATTTTGTAATTAGTAGTCGATATTTGACACTATATTCTAATTTTGAAACAGTTTGTGTGCCAATCCAGGAGCCCAAGGACACTTTTATATAGGTTCATGGTCTTGATAATTTGTAACTTAATCCCATTGAAGTATGTAAATAAGGAAACTACATAAAAATTAAATATTAACGGACATAGTTTATTCATGTAACCTGTGTTGGAAATTTTGAGTAGAAATTTCATTGTCCCACATTGGTCATTCCCAAAATGTTTCCTCACTTTATAAGGCTTAGTCCCTTATAGATAGTGATTGGAGTGATGGACCATGAAGAACGAAATTAGGCTTTGAAGTGTACTAATTAATTGATAATTAATTAATAATTAATATACATAATTAATTATCAAAAGATGGGCCTTGGGGCCTTTAGGCTCTTGGGCTCTGAAAATTAAATTCTTTAATTATTTATTTTTAATTAATTTCGAATTTAATTAATTAAATATTTTTTTATCAACAAACTCATATTTTCAGATGAAGTCTGTTGAGATGAAAGAACGCAGAGCAAAGCACCCATTTGTGAAAGATGACTTCCAACAGATGCACCCCATTCTCATACCTGTTGCAAACAAGTATAAACCTATTATATATACATTCATCTGTATGGCATTTAGAACACAGAAAATAGCAAATTCTTCTTCTACAATCCTAAACCTTTTTACTAAGAGAACCACATAGAAATTCGCCAGAAGTCAGTTTTTCGGTGCTAGAATTCTAACTTAGATCGTTGAATCCTGGTGAGGCAGACGTCCGTAGAACTACAAGCACAGAGTAGGGACGAAATATCTATTTCAAGGATACTTCTTCAGGTATTGGAAAGCTCTTTCGCATTCATCATCCTATTTGTCTCGTTGTGCCCTCTTGATGGCCTTGAAAAAGGGTTTGCATCGATCGGTGGACCATGAGAAAAAGCGGTTGAGGGCGGTTGCTCATCCGGTCAAGCTTTAGATCTCCTTCAAGGTAGTTAGAGATTTCATCTCTAGGATTGCTCGGATTTGCTCGGGATGTGCTTAATTCCTCATTGGGTTACTAAGTACCCTAGGAATCGGCCTGAAGATACTCCAAAAGTGCACTTGGTGGGATTGAGTTTCATCTTGTACTTTCTAAGGATGTCGAAAGTTTCCGCCAAGTTGCCGATGTGGTCTGACCGCTGCTTGCCTTACACCATGATGTCATCGACATAGACCTCCATGGTTACCCTAATTTTCTTCTTAAACATCATGTTTACTAACCTTTCGTAAGTGGCTTCCGCGTTCTTGAGGCCAATGTGCATGACCTTGTAGTAGTAGGTGCCTCGCTCGATCACGAACGTGATTTTCTCCTTGTCGGGCTCGTACATGGCTATTTGGTTGTAGCTGGAGTACGCATCCAAGAAGCTGAGCAGCTGATTCCCATAAGTTGAATCTACTAGTAGATCGATTCGGGGAAGCGGATAAGGATATTTTGGGCATGCTTTGTTGAGGTCGATGTAGTCTACACAAACCCTCCATTTGCCCTTCTTTTTTCACAACTAGCACGACGTTGGCAAGCCATGCTGAGTGTGCTACATCTTTTATGAATCTGGCCTCCAGTAGCCTGTCAATTTCTGCTTCGATGATCGCTACTCGCTCAGGTGTGAAATGTCTTCTCTTTTGGATCACCAGTTTGGCAGCGAGGTCGACGTGCAGCTTGTGGCAAGCTATCATGGGGTCGATGACGGGCATGTCGGAAGGTGACCATGCAAAGACGTCTTGGTTTTTCCTAAGGAAAGCTGTGAGTTCTTTCTTCTTGGCTGGGCTTAGACGTGAGTCGATTCTAACCATCTTTTCGGCTGCTGGAGATCAAGAATGATGTCTTCAGCTTCCTTTTTGGGTTTCCATCTCGTCTGCTTGGGTGTCATCTTCTTAATCTGCTTACTGTAATTGCTATTTGGTAGCTTCTTCGTCCATTTGGACCTCGGTAGCTTCTACAAGGGTGAAGGTTCTCTTATTTGATTCCTTCAATACTTGCACAGTGCATCGTCGAGATGTGGCTTGGTCAAACTTGATCTCTCTAATTCCTCTTCCAGGGATGAGGAATCAGATCTTTTAATACTTGACAGAAGTGACGGTATCCAGCTTGATCAACCAAGGTCTCCCAAGAATCCCATTGTAGGGAGATGGGTTGCTTACGATTGTGAACGTTTTCTTTGAGACAACTGGTGGTGTTTTCATGTCAAATGTGATGTGGCCGATGGCAGTCGAGGTGTGCTCATTGAACTCGGTGAGTACCTCTGCCCGGCGTATGATTGTGTTTTCCAAGCCCATCTTCTAAATGACTAAGAGTTGAAGTAGATTGATTGCACTTCCATTGTCGACCATCTTTCTGTCGACTATAACATGGGCTAGTTGGACAGATACTACTAGTGAGTCGTCATGTGGAAAATTGACGTATTCTACATCCTGCTCGATGAAGCCAATGATGGGTCCAGGTTGAGTGTCGACTGCTTGAACCTGTGAGACTAGCAGAGCTTGCTGGATCTTCCTCTTTTTGGAGTTGTTGGTGGCCCCCAAGTGCTCAGATTCGGCGAAGATGCCATTGATTCAAATCGTCTTGGTTGGCGGCTCTTCGTTGTCGTCTGCGTTCCTTCTAGGCTGCATAGCTGGCTTTTCTAAGTATTTTTCGACCTTGCCTTCTTTCATGAGCTTTTCTAGGTAGTTCTTCCAAGTGTAGCAGTCGTCGGTTGTGTGATCGAGACCTCAGTGGAATGCGCAGTATTTGGTGTGATCCAACTTAGAAGTATATCATATTGATTGTTTCGGCAGCTTAAACCATGA
This sequence comes from Malus fusca, assembly GCA_035220775.1. NCBI lineage: Eukaryota > Viridiplantae > Streptophyta > Magnoliopsida > Rosales > Rosaceae > Malus > Malus fusca. The sequence goes on from CM069064.1 coordinate 27,095,919, forward strand.
CTCGTTCTTGATGTCGCGAAGGATTTGGTGGATCGAAATTGAGAACTTAGAGTAGTTCTTGGTTATCGAGCCTTCTTTGGTTATGGGTCGATCCCTATGTTTGGCTGTCTGCCTGCTTTTGCAGAACTGCTTCATATCCTCCTTCTTTTGAGCCACTACCGACTTTCTTCAAGGCTGCTCAGGCACCTTGTCTGCTCTTCGAGTCTCGTCCCAAAGTGCATGCTTCTCTGCCAGAGCAAAAGAGTCTGCCAGAGTTAGATCTTCTTTCATGATCAGTTCTCTGAATAGTGAGTGGTCTGCTGAGAGTCTTTTTTGGAATGCTACACTTGTTATCGAGTTGTTGTATCCGATGATCTTCGCTTTCTCTTTTGAACCTCTTCACGTAGTCGCGAAGCGACTCCTTTGGGTTTTTCTTCACTTTGAACAAGTGGTCGGACTTTTTCTTGATCGAGCGGTAGGATGAGTATTTTTTGGTGAAAACCAAGGAAATATCATCAAAACTCCGGATGGATCGTGATGGCAAGATGTGAAACGAATCTTGTGCCTCGTTTTATAAAGTGGTGGCGAATATTTTACACATAAGGGCATCATTGTTCCGATAAAGGACCATCGTGCTTCGGTAGTGCTTCAAGTGCCTCTCCGGATCTCCATCTCTTTTGAAAGATGTGAAATGTGGCATGCTAAACTTGCGTGAAGGCTCTGTCTGCTTGATCTCGTCCGTGAAAGGTGACCTGCTCATGTTGGTCATGTCCCATCGTAGTGCTTCATCAGCCACTTCGTTGCGTTAGAAATCACGCAATTGCTCGTTGATGAGCCTATTTACCTCTTCTTGAATTTGCCTTTGTTGGGGGTAGCGGAGCTCTCGGCTGCCCCTAGTCTTGACCTGCTGGTCTAGGATGCTCTTCTACATGCTTAACTCGTCTATGCCGCGGCTGCGGTGCATGAGGTAAATTCCTAGCAGGCGAGGGATTTCTTCGCATACTGCTAGTTGAACTTGAGCTGGATTGAGTGACTACTTCTCTTCGTCCATCGTGCTTCCTACTTCGATGTGATTTAGAGGATACTCATTGCGGGCCTAACTGCGAATGAACATTTTTCCTAGAAGGCTACTTATGTTGATTATCGGAGTGTGGCCCCAACTGTGAGTGTATACTCGTCTGCAGGCCTAGTCAAGAGTACACGCTCATCTGTGCGCTAAGACAGGAGTATACGCTATCTTAGGGGCCCAATCGAGAATGTACACTGCCTGAACGCTCAGTTCATGGCTGGTCGAGTGCCTGCTTACCAGGACGCTGCTAGAGAGGTTCTTCGTCTGCCCTTGTCTTACTTCGGGACACCTCGTCTGGAGCACGTTGGATCTCGATGCGTTGCAAAAGTTGATTCACCAAAGTCGTCTGTTGTGTAATGACGCTCGTCAACTCTATAACTTGTCGGGACAAGTGTTGTTTGCCATTCGGATTGGAAGAGCTTGGAAGGAATGCGCCTCCTTAAGCAGTGGAAGGGTGGTAGACTCCAGCGCGAGATTTGAGTTGGGAAATGTCAAATCCGCGGAGAAGTGTGGTGAAAATGCCCCCGGTTCCATCGTAGGTCCTGAAAATTGAAGCTGGGATGGTTGAACTAATCTTGGGCTGACTTAGGCTGCTTGGGAAGCCGTGGGAGCAGGCTGGGCTGCGGAAGTGGGTTGCTCAGCGTGTGGTGCACGTGGGTGCAAGGCTTGGGCTCGGCTTAGCGCTTTGGGTATAGGTGGCACGGGCCGGCTCGACTAGGACTTGGGCCCGTGAAGGTTGAAGTGGCACGGCTTGGGCCGTGGCCTTGTAGCCACCGTGGTGCCCCGTGGGGGTGGTGCCGCTCCACTCACCATTATGTTGAGCCTTGTAGATCGTCGTGGTTCTAATCCTTGAACGTAGGAATTTCCGTTCGTCGAGGTTTTCGAATCTCTTGCCATTGTACTTTTCTTTTACGTTTTATCAAAGAATTTTTAAAAATAAAAATTCCAAGAATAAGAACGTACGAAAAATCTATAAATAAGCAAGGAAACAAAAAACCTTAGATGGAGAGTCTTCTACGAGCATGTGACTCAACTCTTAATGAAAGCACCAATTTGTGGATGCAAATTTCTTCCTCTTGTTCTTAGACAAAATTGCAACTACAAAACAAACAACACCTTAGGTCAAGGCCAAGAGTTTCACGCGCCCACAATGAATGGGGGGGCTTTGGCCGAAGAATCTCTGATGCCAAAGTTAGAATTTTGAGGGAAAAATGTTTGGAGAATTTTGAGAATTTAGCAAGAGAATTGGAATTGAGTTTTGGAGAAAATGAGGGTGTTTATATAGGGGTGTGGCTGGCCCCTTTGGGAGGAGATGGACTGGCCACTTGGATGGTTTTTTGGGTGAGATTCATGATTTGTAGCTAATTAATAAATTAATTGAATAATAAATCAATTAATTAGCTAATTAATATAATTTGAAAGGAATGATTTGGGGGTTACCTTGTGGAGAAGATTTGATGAGAATAGATGAAATAGGTTTTAAATAAATACCTATTTTGGGCACTTTTGACTTGATTGAGAGATGGTTGTCCACTGCTCGCGCGTAGGAGTTCCGGTGTTCCTCGAGGGTAATTTTGTCATTTTAACCCTAGAATCCACTTGTCACCTCTATATCCTTCTTGATTATTTTTGGCTCCACAAATGCTAATAACAAATTTGAGTTCAGGCACTTTTGTATGGAAAAGACTGATTACTATCAAAACCTTAATGAGCTTATTTTTATAGTATCTCTCTTTGTAGTTTTGATTAATTTACGATCGGATATCTTTTGTATAAAAAAAATAAAAATAAAAAGTGGTTTGAACCGTCATGCTCATCAAAGAAAGAAAAGGAACGCTCATAAAAAAAGATCAATAATTGATTAAACTTTAATAGCTGGACTTATTATTTGAATGCAACTACATCATAAAAATTGCTGATCCAGTGAACCCACGTACATAGAGATATTATTACGATGTTTGCAATATTATCTAGGAATTCCAGCAATCCTGTGTATATATGGGACCTCTAGTAGAGTTTCGATATTGCAGTATTTGCTTGAGCAGTGATCCACGCACCTTCCCATTTTTGTTGTGTCTGCATGCCATGAATAAACATAAACATATTCATCTATATGGTGGAGGTAAAGATATAAAACAAAAAAGAAACAAGTGAGAGAATTTAAAGAAGAATTAATTATGAAAATAGCCAAAATTTTATTCCTGCATTGAAGATTTATAACTCATCTGTCCAAGTTTCAGAAAATTTTAACCATTTGAAAGGTCTTCGAGCACTGCTCGAGCATTCTCGATGGCAGTTTGAGCATTAATTATTGCTCAATAGGTCACGAGAGGATTCGATCAGTGCTTAAGAGGGTATCACCTAAAATGGGGAGTTATAAATTTTTTAATCTGTAACTTCCATAAACAAAGTTAATATAGAAATACATTACAATAATATTAATATGTTGAGGTGTATAATGTCAAAGGACTTTGATAAAAACTGAAAACCAATAAAGCTTCGGTCAAAGAACATTGGTAGATATAAGGATCGCATTCAAAGTCTCTTCAATCTTTAAAATATGATCAGGAGGAAAATTCAAACAGAAATACGATAGTTGTAAGAGTTTTGGATGCAAAAAACGAGTTTGAGGCCAGGACTACTAGTCAACAAATAATATAAAGAGCTTGTACCATATATTACGATGAATTGTGTAACCATTACCATGTTATGTTTAATGAGTATTGTTAGGGAGACAGCAATTATGTGTTAATTGTGTCATGACTCCCTAATATTGGCACAATGTGGTAAACAAAATATGCCTATTTGTAAGTCGTTTAAGTTGTTCGATCTTATCACTAATTGTGGTATGGATGCATGGAGATGACAAGACAAAATCGGAAGACAAAATCTCTCGTACGGAATATTGATAACGTATTAAACCCTAATAACCAGATTTATTTGAATGCTATTACATCATAGATATTGATGCTGATCGCTATAGATACATAAATTATTATGAAAGGCTAGCTAGGTTTTTTTTGTTCCAGCAATCATGTAGACATGGGACGTCTAATTAAGATGTTTGATGTTGCAGTATTTGTTGGAGCAGCGACCCACGCAGCTTTCCAGTTTTGATTCGTCTGCCATGAAAAAACACAAGCATATTTATCTATATGATGGATGGATAAAAAGAGAGCCAAAAGCACAAAAAATGGAAAATTTGAAAAGGAAACTGAATTCCGCATACTAGTTTCCTCCCTATGCACATTTCTATTTATTAATGATCTCTAAATTGAATAAATCAAAAGAGAATCAAGATACAAGAAACGGAAACAAACAAAAGTGTGCATAAAGAGAAAAAAAAAAAACATGTGCGAAAATCATTTCCCGTTAAAAAATAGCCAAATTGTAGTCGTGTGATGTATAGCTCATATTTTGAACTTTGAGAATTTCAACCACTCCAAGGGGTTTCCAGCACTCTAAACAAGTATGCATGAGAAGAGATTGGTACATACCATTTTTGTATTTGGAACATCGGTGAAGTGAGCAACCCAGTTTGCAGTACTGAGTAACCTGATCCGCAAGACTCTGAGGCTGAGCATTATTTCCACACTTTTTTTTACATTCTTCGATACATTCTGCAGTTGGAGGCAAACCACAGCCGCCGTAGCATCGTTGGCGACATTTTTCATTTGCCATGGCACTCCCAGTGATTAGCAGAAAAATCATCACCATCATCACCGCAGAGCTTGTGCCGACGACACCAATATTCGACTTCATTTTTTTTAAACTTTAACCTAATTACTACGGTAAAAAATAGTTTTTGAAATCCAGGAGCCCTAGGATACCTTTATATAGGGTCCCATTGTTCTTGAGACGTTGTAATTCTTATCCCATTCAATTATATAAGGAAACTACATAAATTTAGAAATGGACAGATTTCAACTACATAAATTTAGAAATGGACAGATTTCAATTTAGAAATGAGAGCGTGCAGTTGTGTTTTTTTTCATCTACTTATTCACAACAGAGGTGTGCGACGAAACTTATTCCTGTCGCAAATAACAGAGCGCCAAAGTTTAGCGCGCATAAAATAATAAAATTTAATAGTTATTGCGAGGGCCGCACCACACGTCGTAAAAATGGTGTCGTAATTACCATATTTTCTTGTAGTGATGTAGACATGGGACGTCTAATTATTAGGATGTTTGATGTTGCAGTATTTGTTGGAGCAGCGACCCACGCAGCTTTCTATTTTTTATTCGTATGCCATGAAAAAACACAAGCATATTTATCTATATGATGGATGAAAAAAAAGAGAGCCAAAAGCACAAAAAAATGGAAATTTTGAAAAGGAAACTGAATTCCGCATACTAGTTTCCTCCCTATGCACATTTCTATTTATTTATGATCTCTAAATTGAATAAATCAAAAGAGAATCAAGATAAAAGAATCGGAAACAAACAAAAGCGTGCATAAAAGATACAAGAATCGGAAACAAACAAAAGCGTGCATAAAGAGAAAAACAAAAACGCATGCGAAAATCATTTCCTACTTTAAAAAATAGCCAAATTGTAGTCGTGTGATGTATAGCTCATATTTTGAACTTTGAGAATTTCAACCACTCCAAGGGGTTTCCAGCACTCTAAACAAGTATGCATGAGAAGAGATTGGTACATACCATTTTTGTATTTGGAACATCGGTGAAGTGAGCAACCTAGTTTGCAGTACTGAGTAACCTGATCCGCAAGACTCTGAGGCTGAGCATTATTTCCACACTTTTTTTGACATTCTTCGATACATTCTGCAGTTGGAGGCAAACCACAGCCGCCGTAGCATCGTTGGCGACATTTTTCATTTGCCATGGTGCTCCCAGTGATTAACAGAAAAACCATCACCATCATCACCGCAGAGCTTATGCCGACGACACCAATATTCGACTTCATTTTTTAAAACTTTAACCTAATTACTATGGTAAAAAATGTTAGAATTTAGGGTTATTTTATTATTTTGAATTTGGGCTTAGCCCGTTAGTATTAGAGTTTCATTTTCTTGTTTATTAGGGTTAGGTTAGTTCTCTATATATATGATGCTTTGTAGCTCGTAGAATACAAGTTATTCACAATGTAGCCTCTTGGAGTTTTGTAGCCGTTTCGACATTCTCGTTTGTTTAATAATATTCTTATTATTTGTTAGTCTTGTTTGTTGCGCACTCTGATATTCAACTTGGTATCAGAGCCAATCCATGGTCGGATGTGTGCGGACGAGGACGTCGGGCCCCTAATGGGGATGGATTGTAACATCCCACATTGCCCAGGGGAGTGGATCATGTAAGCCTTATATGTATATTCTCATCTCTACCTAGCATGAGACCTTTTGGGAGCTCACTGGTTTCGGGTTCCATCAGAACTCCGAAGTTAAGCAAGTTTGCAGCGAGAGCAATCCCAGGATGAATGACCCATTGGGAAATTCTCGTGTGAGTTTTGTAGCTGTTTCGGCATTCTCGTTTGTTTAATAATATTCTTATTATTTGTTAGTCTTGTTCGTTGCGCACTCTGATATTCAACTTGGTATCAGAGCCAATCCATGGCCGGATGTGTGCGGACGAGGACGTCGGGCCCCTAATGGGGGTGGATTGTAACATCCCACATTGCCCAGGGGAGTGGATCCTGTAAGCCTTATATGTATATTCTCATCTCTACCAAGCATGAGGCCTTTTGGGAGCTCACTGGTTTCGGGTTCCATCGGAACTCTGAAGTTAAGCGAGTTTGCAGCGAGAGCAATCCCAGAATGGATGACCAATTGGGAAATTCTCGTGTGAGTTCTCAGAAACAAAACCACGGCGGAGTTTTGTTTTCATCAGTTTGTCATAGTTAGAGTTTTGTTGCTTAAAAATTAAAAAAAAAAGATTGAATCAGTTTGCTTTATCTTGTCATCGTCCTTTGCTACACTCGGAACCACCGCCATGAACCCACATCCGTAGCATGCTTGTACCATAAGAACCTCACCGCATCCCGCCGACCCAGATCTTTTGTACTTGCAACAACGATCGCCATTGGTTTTAACGAAGCCCGGACCCGAGAACCACAAACTCGGATCCAATTCGTCTCCTCCTTGGATCACATACAGGCCAACACGCACTACCATCTCTGTTGCTACATCCACTGGTCCACGATCAACCTGCCCTTCCCGCACCAGACCTGACCCCACAACCACCATCTACCTGCAACCTACCCGCACCAGTGAAATTGCTCGTGCTCCAGCCACTGCACTCATCGCTGCTAAGTTCGATGAATTGGACCACCGTCGCACCACTTCGCCGCCCCGCACCTGAACTAAACCGGCTTGCACCTGCACCTAGATCCCTTGTCATCGTCTCGCACCACTCCTAAGCACAAAAGAGATGAAAAAGAAAACAAATAATAATAATTGGCTTGGTTTGAGGCCCACGGGTTGTAGGGCTTGTTAAGCTCTTACTGATTGTTTTTAAGAAAGGTTGCGCCATATGGAGTTTATTGTTGCCCACCACAACAATCGTTCGAGTGCTTGAACTTGTGACCACCCGAATTTTCTTATTCGCCTGAATTGTTCGTTTGCTCACCAGCTTGCCTTGTCGTGTCCGCCTAACTGAACTTGTCTTGTCGTGTCCGCCTAACGGAGTTTGTCTTGTCTTGTCTGTCTAATGGAGCTTGTCTTGTCTTGTCCTTGTCCGCCTAACGGAGCTTGTCTTGTCTTGTCTGCCTAACGAAGCTTGCATCCGCATCTGCTTGTTGGCAAACTCATGATGTGTACCGCCATGAGTTTGACGGGGGGGGGGGGGGGTGTTGGAATTTAGGGTTATTTTATTGTTTTGAATTTGGGCTTAGCCCGTTAGTATTAGAGTTTCGTTTTCTTGTTTATTAGGGTTAGGTTAGTTCTCTATATATATGATGCTTTGTAGCTCGTAGAATACAAGTTATTCACAATGTAGCCTCTTGGAGTTTTGTAGCCGTTTCGACATTCTCGTTTGTTTAATAATATTCTTATTATTTGTTAGTCTTGTTTGTTGCGCACTCTGATATTCAACTTGGTATCAGAGCCAATCCATGGTCGGATGTGTGCGGACGAGGACGTCGGGCCCCTAATGGGGATGGATTGTAACATCCCACATTGCCCAGGGGAGTGGATCATGTAAGCCTTATATGTATATTCTCATCTCTACCTAGCATGAGACCTTTTGGGAGCTCACTGGTTTCGGGTTCCATCAGAACTCCGAAGTTAAGCAAGTTTGCAGCGAGAGCAATCCCAGGATGAATGACCCATTGGGAAATTCTCGTGTGAGTTTTGTAGCTGTTTCGGCATTCTCGTTTGTTTAATAATATTCTTATTATTTGTTAGTCTTGTTCGTTGCGCACTCTGATATTCAACTTGGTATCAGAGCCAATCCATGGCCGGATGTGTGCGGACGAGGACGTCGGGCCCCTAATGGGGGTGGATTGTAACATCCCACATTGCCCAGGGGAGTGGATCCTGTAAGCCTTATATGTATATTCTCATCTCTACCAAGCATGAGGCCTTTTGGGAGCTCACTGGTTTCGGGTTCCATCGGAACTCTGAAGTTAAGCGAGTTTGCAGCGAGAGCAATCCCAGAATGGATGACCAATTGGGAAATTCTCGTGTGAGTTCTCAGAAACAAAACCACGGCGGAGTTTTGTTTTCATCAGTTTGTCATAGTTAGAGTTTTGTTGCTTAAAAATTAAAAAAAAAAGATTGAATCAGTTTGCTTTATCTTGTCATCGTCCTTTGCTACACTCGGAACCACCGCCATGAACCCACATCCGTAGCATGCTTGTACCATAAGAACCTCACCGCATCCCGCCGACCCAGATCTTTTGTACTTGCAACAACGATCGCCATTGGTTTTAACGAAGCCCGGACCCGAGAACCACAAACTCGGATCCAATTCGTCTCCTCCTTGGATCACATACAGGCCAACACGCACTACCATCTCTGTTGCTACATCCACTGGTCCACGATCAACCTGCCCTTCCCGCACCAGACCTGACCCCACTACCACCATCTACCTGCAACCTACCCGCACCAGTGAAATTGCTCGTGCTCCAGCCACTGCACTCATCGCTGCTAAGTTCGATGAATTGGACCACCGTCGCACCACTTCGCCGCCCCGCACCTGAACTAAACCGGCTTGCACCTGCACCTAGATCCCTTGTCATCGTCTCGCACCACTCCTAAGCACAAAAGAGATGAAAAAGAAAACAAATAATAATAATTGGCTTGGTTTGAGGCCCACGGGTTGTAGGGCTTGTTAAGCTCTTACTGATTGTTTTTAAGAAAGGTTGCGCCATATGGAGTTTATTGTTGCCCACCACAACAATCGTTCGAGTGCTTGAACTTGTGACCACCCGAATTTTCTTATTCGCCTGAATTGTTCGTTTGCTCACCAGCTTGCCTTGTCGTGTCCGCCTAACTGAACTTGTCTTGTCGTGTCCGCCTAACGGAGTTTGTCTTGTCTTGTCTGTCTAATGGAGCTTGTCTTGTCTTGTCCTTGTCCGCCTAACGGAGCTTGTCTTGTCTTGTCTGCCTAACGAAGCTTGCATCCGCATCTGCTTGTTGGCAAACTCATGATGTGTACCGCCATGAGTTTGACGGGGGGGGGGGGGTGTTGGAATATAGGGTTATTTTATTGTTTTGAATTTGGGCTTAGCCCGTTAGTATTAGAGTTTCGTTTTCTTGCTTATTATGGTTAGGTTAGTTCTCTATATATATGATGCTTTGTAGCTTGTAGAATACAAGTTATTCACAATGTAGCCTCTTGGAGTTTTGTAGCCATTTCGGCATTCTCGTTTGTTTAATAATATTCTTATTATTTTTTAGTCTTGTTCATTGTGCACTCTGATATTCAACTAAAAATAGTTTTTGAAATCCAGGAGCCCTAGGATACCTTTATATAGGGTCCCACTGTTCTTGAGTCGTTGTAATTCTTATCCCATTCAATTATATAAGGAAACTACATAAATTTAGAAATTGACAGATTTCAATTTCATTCATGTACCTGCATATCTGTTTGTTTGTTATTCGCCTGATTAGGTATAAATAACAAACTTTATAATGTCTTATTTTGTATTGAATTCTTTTTTTTTGAGTGAATGTATTAAAATGTTCAAAATTTGCTGGTATGGCAAAAGAAGATCGAGAAAGGGGTAGAATTTTGACTAAACCACACAAGTTAAAGGACTGACCATAATAATTAGGTATTAAACTTAATTATAAATGTGAATCAAATTTGAAATCTCATTGGTTGTTTGTTGGAAAAGAAACTAATGTCCTAGAAATTTTAACAATTTCGTTCCCGATCAACAACAGAGAAAAACTTAGATGAAAGCAAAACAGTGTCTATAAATTTTTCTATATTTCTCATCACGTAAAACATAACGATGACTAATGACTTCACTTCAACTTTAATCACAAATATGTCTAGTTTTCCTTTGAGCACGGTGTCACTCTAGTGAGAAATTTCCTAGTCTCGATGAAAAAATTTGTGGTATAGGCCGAGTATCATCGCATAATCCAAAGATTTTCATAACAAATCACATTCCAGCCACTAACATATCTAAGCCAACATGAACCAATAAAACCACACTAACAAATCACATCCCACGTGGCAGAAACCAAGAGGTGCACCTTGTTTATCCAAACACCACATATCAAAAGCCACACAAAATACATCCCTCCTCCTCCCCCGACGTATATCATTCAAGTTTGAGTTCATCCCGTACAAAAAAGAGAAAACCATACTCTTAGCTCAAATAAAATACATATACAATCCGGCAGTCGAAGCAACTAACTCCGTCTTTGAGAAAATGGGCTGTGCCTCCTCGAAACGAATAGAGGCAGCAGCCGTAGATTACAAGCCGGCACCAGCCAGCTACGCCGTCTTTGATATCAACTCCGTCCAAGAGCCCTGGCTCGTATTCGACAATACAACGCCGCAGGAGCAGCAGCAGCAGCAGCAGCAAAGCCACGAAAAGCCCGCGCACATGCCCGCCCAAATCCTCGATAAGCTCAACTCGTTCGAAAACGAAGCGGGGGTTGCCGCCCCTTACACATGGGACGAAGTCAGCAAGGCCTTAGAGGACTTGAAGCCCAATATCAGGCCCAAACCCAAGTCCGAGCCCGATACCCAGCCCAAACAGAGCCCATCACCAGCCCAGAACGAACCGGCTAGCAGGAAGCCGCGCAAGAGCGCGTCCTTCCACACGCTCGAAGAGCTCGACGCGAGACACACGGCGAAGCCGACTCCGTTGAAAAAGAGTGAGTCGATGCGGTCCGCGTGGAAGAAACCCGTCCCCGCTGAGCCGGCCCGGTTCGAGTCACGAGCTGACACGGCGGGGACTGAGTCGACGACGACGGTCATAAAGTCGGTGAGGGATAATATGTTTATAATGAGGGACAGGATGGAGAGAGAGAAAGAGGGAAAGTTGGCGGCTTACGATAGGATGATGAAGACCAGGCGGGACCCACTGAGCGAGTACCCGGAGAAGTGCCCGCCGGGCGGGGCGGAATCTGTGGTGGTGTACACGACGTCGTTGAGGGGCGTGCGGCGGACGTTCGAGGACTGCAGTAAGGTGAAGGGGATTATGGAGGGGCACAGGATCGTGTACGACGAGCGTGACGTGGCGCTGCACGGGGAGTTTTTGGGTGAGCTGAAGGGATTGCTGGGTGGGGGGAGTAGTGGCAGTGATGGTAATAACGTGAGCGTACCGAGGGTTTTTGTGAAGGGGAGGTATATTGGGGGAGTGGATGAGATGGTGGAGCTGAATGAGTCGGGCGTATTTGGCAGGATGGTGAAGCTGGCACGTGTGGAGAGGGGGGTGGGGTGGAAAGTGTGCGAGGGGTGTGGTGGGGCCAGGTTTGTGCCGTGCATGGAGTGCGGAGGGAGCTGTAAAGTGGTGGTTGGGGAAAAGAGGGAGAGGTGCCCCAAGTGTAACGAGAATGGACTAGTGCACTGCGTGGCTTGTTGGTCATCGTAATCTAACTCCCAATGGGAATTTGCGGTGATTGATCATATGCGATTTCGAGAATTTATGTGGTAGTGGCGTAATGTTTGATTAGAAGATATAATTACAGTGATAATTTTGTTGCAGTACTCGTTTGTATAGTGATGTTTATTAGGGTTTTAATTATCTTTTTGCTTCTAATCATGTCTTTTTAAGTTTTTAATGGTGTTGAGAAATGTACGGTTTGTCCCAAAAAAATTTTGTAAACCATGTGGCAAAACAAAAAAATACAAAAATGTATAAAATAAGAGAGGGCCCAACCGGGTTCGAACCGGTGACCTCTTGATCTGCAGTCAAATGCTCTACCACTGAGCTATGGACCCCTATTGTGCTATGTGTTCCAAATATTTGTGTTGTTGTCTCTCACGTCGAAACATGAAGAGATAAGATAGTGACCAGTGCGACCATGAGCGCCAAAGAAATCCGTGACCTTGTTGCTCATGGGGCATATCTCACTAGCTTTCTTTAGTTTGTGGTGTTGTTTCTGTCACATCCCGACCCGGGCTCTACCACATCTCAGGCTCAATTCCATCGTAGCACGATATTGTCCGTTTTGGGTCCTGACCACGCCCTCACGGTTTTGTTTCTGAGAACTCTTCCTAGTGGATCACCCATCATGGGATTGCTCTCGCAAGAACTCGCTTAACTTCAGAGTTCTGATAGAACCCGAAGCCAGTGAGCTCCTAAAAGGCCTCGTGCTATATGAGGTGGACATGTACATATAAGGCACATTACCCCCTCTCCGTTGGTCGATGTGAGATGTTACAATCCCTTTAGGGGCCCGACGTCCTTGTCGGCACACTCGCACCACACGGCAGAGTGGCTCTGATACCATTCTGTCACATCTCGACCCAGACTCCACCACATCCTAGGCTCGACTCCGCCGTAGCACAATATTGTCCACTTTGGGCTCCGACCACACCCTAACGGTTTCGTTTCTAGGAACTCAGACGAGAACTTCCCAGTGGGTCACCCATACTGGGATTACTCTCGTGCAAACTCGCTTAACTTCGGAGTTCCAATGGAACCCAAAGCCAGTGAGCTCCCAAAATGCCTTGTGCTATATGAGGTGGGCATGTACATATAAGGCACATCACCCCCTCTCCGTTGGTCAATATGAGATGTTACAATTTCAATCTATGTGGTCTTTGTAGAAGTTGTTGGAGTCATCTTTCCATCATTTTTGCAAATTTGGATGACTGAATCTCTATTTTTCCGCGATACTTTGCCAGTGGTAGCTCAAGTAAGGTTGTAGGGTTTCTCTGTTTCCGGGCTCAAAACTTTGTTTTGAGGGTTCCATATCATCTTTGTGCTTTCCATGTAATTGGACCTGTTCTTTGGTAATTATGGTTTGCTGGTAATAAATTCACCTTTTGGACAAAAAAAATGAAAAAGAAATACAGTCTTCCAATTTGTAGCGATCTGCTCCAAATATCCATGACAAAATTCAAAGTCTTGAACGTGAAGTAGTGGGTAAGAATTCAATATGTTAAAAATTACCAATAATAATTGATATGATTCGATGATAATTAACAAGTGACTAAGATAAAGTTTTCTTTAATGACCGACTCTTGTAATATAATGTTTAATAAAGCATTTTATTCAATAAAAAATAACCACCTCGATCTCGTGACAATCAAACATTCTGGAGGGTCAACTTCAGCCCACCCCTTTGGACTCTGGAATTTGGATTATCAACTATCAAGATTATTCAAGCCAATTCAATCGTTTCTGTCACGTTTTGGGGTCAATATTTATGCTTTTTCAGAGCAGAGAGTAGAGAGCCAGTCAATATTTCATGAATTAAGGGCCAAAAAATTCTTAACTAACCATTTTTTTATTTCAATTGTTGTTACAGTAACGTTAACGTTACCGACTAAAAAAAAGTAAGGAATAAGGAATAGAGAAAGTGGAAAAAATGGGGAGAGAAAACCAGCCCTTTTGAGATGCAGATTGCCTAACTAGCAACCACCCGTTACGTTTTTCTTGTCAATCTTTTATTGCAAGCAATCCATTAATGGGAGAACGACTCCTTCTGACTCGGTCATAAAATAAGCGACACACATATACTTATTTATGCACAACTAGTAATAGATAGTCTTCTTCGTAAATGTGTTAGTACTTGGTCATACGAGAGAATTGTCGGACTAGGTCACGAGATGAAAGGGATACAAACACTTGTTTATACACAACTGGTAATAGATAGTTGTCTTCATTGATTGTGTTGCGTACTTAGGTCATACGTAAGAATTGTCATGAAACCATAGATATATTTTCCGTTTACAGAGTCCCGTGGTAAGTTCCACATAATCTAGAGTCCCTAATAACCATCATCAGCAGTCCCTGACGCGTCAATAATAGTGCCAGATGGTCGACTTCCAAGGCGCCGGTGAACGGTGGTCACAACTATAACGGTCTCTAACCATATATATTGATCTTGTTCACAAAAAGAAGGCGGCTTAAGGATTAAACAATGCAGCAACACAAGTATTTTGATAATCCAAGTTCTTTGCATCAGCCATATATTATCGTAATCTTAAGACACCTCATATTCCATAATAAATATTCGGTTCTCATCATCTGTACTTATACATTACAAAAGACAAGAAGAACCAAAAAGCCAAAAGCATAACATTATATATGGGCTTTCTTGCAAACATAGGATTATACATGTTTACATATTATATACTACCTATATATATATATATATATTCACCGTCTTCTGATTGATTCTTCTCATACTCTTCTCAGATTCTCGACGCACCATATAGATATATATATATATATATATATATATATGTAATTGGTGCCAAGTAAGCCCTATGTTCTCTCTTCGCTAATTAGTATCTTGTATGTTCTGTACGGCCTCTATTTTGTTGCTATTCAAGGGTTTTGGTCTGCAAATATATCTAACAGAGACAGTGCCTGCAAAATTGTACAAACATTCATTAATACATAGAACTCCCTGTATAATCCGACGACAGTAAATGTGCAGCATTCTACAGTCGGACGAAGTGTTACTAATCCAGACACGTGTACAAAAGTGCAAAACGTAAAATTTGTTGTCATGAATTAGTAACACCAGTGCTATGATCACACTAATGTGCCAAGAGCGTAGTGAGCTTTGGTCATGTGGGCATTACCTCAGGTACGCTAAGCTCAAGTCGGAATTTAGGGCCATCGTAGTGGTGAAGAATTGGCCTGAATGAGTCCTCTTCAAGTGGCTCACAGACTTTACGAGTAAAAACTCGAACCTGAGCCGGGAAACGTGACTCGCCGGGACACTTCTTGTCCTCCCAGGCCGATGGATCAAAGTTGGTACCTCCAAAACTTGCAGCCTAAGCATTCACACACAAGAAAGGTTGTTAGGTTCTAGAAATATTAGGTAAACTACCAGTTGGTATTTTTACCAAATAAACAATACCCTCTAGAAGTTTGGCCAAAGGTTGAATAGAACAAGTAAATTCCACTCCTACTACTTCAAAAATAAAATATAATAAAATAAAGTCTAATGGACATATCAGATGGGGAGGAACACAAACCTCAAAAATTCCATGGAGTTGATGGGTAGAGTAGTTGTAGAGGAAAAGGGGCAACCCCGGAGTTATCGCCCTCACTGAATCACGATAACGTGGAGGCAAACCTGCAAAATCACAATATTTAATATCAATTAATCAAATTAACAACTCAATCCTACCAACAAAACCAAAAACAAATGCAGACGAAGATTTATCATGGTAAAAGATAATAATACCTATGCATTTTAGTACGAGTTTAATTTTCACCGAGTCGTTCCTCTTAATTTTTAAGAATTTAACCCAGTCCACATACATAAGTTCTTAAAAAAAAACCTTTCAAGCCCAAAAAAAAACTTAATTTTTATTTTTATTTGTATCACTTAATTCTTCAAGTATTTCTCACTACTGAGATATGTTCCGACTAACTGATAATCTAAACTATCCTAATTTATAAAAAAATTCGACCTATGTGCAAAATATGGTCAGCTGTCCTGGCTAACCCTAGCTAACACCAATTTTTGGATACAAACCCTAATTAATAATAATTTTGAAAATAAAAAAATACTGGGAGAAATAATAAAAGAACACCAAATATTTGTTATGCTACAAAGAAAAATTAATTGGAAGAAAAAAAATGAAGGAAAAAAGAAATTAGAGGGGAAGGGCATACCGAAAAGCTGCCTCTTGAGATTCTCTTGCATGGTATCATTGTTGCAGACAAAGATATATCCACCAATGGTTTCATTTCTCGGCAGAGACTCGGCCGGCGGAAGCGTCTTAAACCTCTTATCCACGCTACTCTTTCCATCCTTGTTATTATCATCGCCGCCGCTGCCGGATTTCTTCTTGCCGGGATTGCTGTTATTGTTGTTCTTCTTCCCAATTTTCCCGCCATGCATCTGATCATCCTCGTGAGCCTTGTTCTTGTAAGGCTTCAAGTTCATAGCATTGTTGTTGTTGTTATTGTTATGAATTGCAGGCTTGGAGTAAATCCCCTTGTTGAAACCGCCATTGAGACCAACGGTGGTATTCTGCGACACGGCGGCGCCGCCGAGTTTCCACCCGTCGTTAAAACCGTTGTTGAAGTCCGAAGCTTTTGGCTTGAAGCTGTTCCACCTGTTGTCGTTGAATCCATTGTTCAATTCGGAAGCTTTCGGCTTGAAGCTGTTCCAGCCGTCGTTGGAACTGCCGTTCGCGTCGGAAAACGCCGCTTTCGGCTTCAGATTATCGACCCACGAGTCGTTGAACCCGTTGAAATCGGACCCTTTCGGGGTCAAATTAACGATCGGACTCACTTCGCCACCGACCTTTATATCGAAATTCCTCCTCTCATCGGGCCTCTTGCTGTACGAATTGCTCCAAATCGAATCGTTGATGTTCAGATTTGCGAAATTGGAACCTTGAACTCGAAGCTGGTCGCTGAACTGCCAAAACGACTGGTTGTTGTTCTCCATTTTTGTATCAATATTCGATTGAAAAACTACAAATCGCGATCTGGGTTTTTGAGAGAACTGAAAAATATGATCTGGGCTTCTGAAAGTTTTGTATTTTATGCAGAGTGCGTGGAGAATCAGAAGACTGAGTAGATAGAAAAACAGAGAAAAAAAACAGGGGAGGTGAGAAACTATGAGAGGAGAAGTGAGGAGTGGATGGTTAAATAAAGGGGATAATTCATTTACTATTTGGATCGTGAGAGGAGGAAATTTCTGGGAAAGGGACAAAAGGGTTTTGAAGATTGCTAAGATTGCGTGTTCATTTGTCAAAAGGAAGAAATATACAAAGATATTTTTTTTTGTTAACTTTTTTGGAGGGAAATTGGAAGAAAATAATAAAAAATATATATATTTGTTTTCTTGAGATTATTAAGTTTGAGCTAAAAAGGAGGGATGGATGATGATGTGATGACAGCATAAACGCGTCGAGACGTGGGAGGTGAGGTGGCAGATGGAGAAGAGGAGAGAGAAAGTGAGGAGTGAGAGAGAAGAGGAGAGAGAGGGGTAGTTGTTTGAGAGTGGAGGGGGTCGGATTTGGTGGCGGTTTCTAGAAGGTGTAGGAGGTTCGGTGGAGGTTGGGGAGGGTTCACACTTATGAAGTTGTAATTTTTGCTTAGGAGCTAAGACTTGACAAAATGGAAAATAGACAAGTATGTATGTGACTTGGCCAAGGGGCTGACACGTCTAAGTCAAGTCTCTACACGTGAAGGGTTTCAATTTGAGCTCATGTATGGTGCATTGTCATCCCACCATATTCTTACTATGTGTATTATATACTTATTTTGAATTTTTTATACGAGTAAATTGTAGCAATGGTCCCTCAACTTTAATCAAATTAGAGCAATGGTCCCTTAACTAAAAATTCATTATCATTGGTCCCTCAATTTATCAAAATGTGTAGCTATAATCTTTTTCATCAATTTCGTCAAAATTTTGTTAAAATAAGTTATGTTGGAATGACCATTTATACAATTAGGGTCCCTCAACTCATCAAATTGTGTAATTATGGTCATTTTTCGTCAACTACGTCAAATTTTTTTGTCAAAACGAGTTATGTTGGAAGGACCATTGCTACAATTGGGTTAAAGTTAAGGGACAATTTCTGCAGTTGAATTAAAGTTGAGGGACAAATGGTAATTGATTTTTAGTTAACAGACCATTGCTCCAATTGAGTTAAAATTAAGGGTCCATAACTACAATTTACTTTTTTTTATAGTATAGAATTGTCGACGGTTTTTAACGATTGGTTCTTTAGTCAAATGTATAAAAATAAAAAGTCCAACGGTTTAAAAGTTCTGAACATATCATACTTGGAAGAACCTTCCAATTTTTATACTTCCCTAATGAATATTTATAGTTCATTTACCATTCACCAAATTAAGAGCATCCACTTTACATAATAGAGGTTTAGTGATTTCAACATATTTTATTAAGAACAAATCCTACTACTTTTATAGTAAAACTGATTGCAAAAGAGAAAAAACCGACCTATTAAAGTTACTTTTCGGGGAGATTCATTTGATATTAAAAAACTGCTCAGCAGCAGTCCAACAACTCAAGTATTCTTTGTTTCGAGGAAAAAAAAAAGAAAACTAAAGAAAATAGTTTAAAAACTTTAAGTTTTAACGATAAGGACAAAATAAAAGGTAAAGTGAATAACACCAGAATTGACTTTTTAGTATAAATATATTATTTTTCATTAAAACGAACAGTACTGGGAACGTTTCGTTAAAGTTCAAAAAAAATAAAAAGAAATGGAAAGGGAGGAGAATTGGGATGAGACCGTGTGGGCCTGGATTGTGGGTCTTGTGACCCAGATTAGGGTAATGATTCTGTCTAAAGCTAATTAGTGAAAAAGCCCACTACTCCACAATTACTAAGTCGGTCAGCCTTCTTTTAAAAAAGAAAATTAATTAATTTTAAATGAAAAAAAGAATTTAAAAAAAAAAAAAAGGGGAGGATCATAAATACGTGTCCAAATTGGCAAACAATTAAACTCAAATTAGGTGACATTAGTATAACAACATTCACCCATAATATCTATAGTTTGATGGGCATACTAAGTCCGATGATCCTCGTCAGTCGTCACTTCACACGAGCCTTTGATTAGCAACCGAATATTCTTGAGTTAATTTTTTTTCTAACATTTCTTGCTTGATAAAATGTCTTAAACTTTAGTTTATACACACACGATATATATTTTTATAAAAACTAATAGATAAAATTTTGTCGACTATGTAACATCTAACATCCTACTTTTTCAAGCTTCAAATTATTAATATCATGATTTTTTTTTTGTATAGAATGTCCGTTCTTTATTAATAAATGTACGCATAATTGATGTTGTATTAGTATTTCAATGTGCATGTATGCATAATAAGTTGATATGTTTTGTTGGTTACTAATGATGATATGGATACATTGTCGATGACACATTCAGAGTCCGTCCTTCTTTAAAGAACGACTTCAGTCAATAGTCAAACTCGTATTTATAAAGCCCATAGATCATGGTTTTTCCTAAGCTATCTCTAATACAAACATAAATAAGATTTGGGATAAAAAGAATTAGGTTTCTTCTCTTTAATAGGTTTTCACTCACAAGTTAGTCATAATTAGGATAGCAACTTACATAAAAGGAATTCACTGCCACAATGAATGACGTCCCGATCCAAGAAGGTATTGTCATGTGAATAAAAGTCACATATAACAATACATTATTGAACTAGGAACGTCACATAACAATAAATTTGTATTTCAATAAGTCGTTTTCCGCATTTAGGGTTAAAATTTTGAGTTTGGAGATGGCCTTATGTTTTTTAACCTATAAATATGGTGACCTACGCAATGACACCCCCCCCCCCCCCCCGCGCGCGCGCGCGCGATAAGATTGCATATGGTGATGTGTCCTTTCTTTTTGGTTGAAGTATTGATGATGATAGTAACATATGTTTTTATCAACTAAACTAAGCAGTCGGTAGATAGAAACAAAGTAGTGAAATAGTAGCTGATCCAACGGCCAACAACATTTTGGCCCTTAATTTTCGTCCAAAATCTGCATATGTGGAAAAAACATGGGTCCAGTGATATTTTTAATTGGATATGCATTAGACCGGGCTCGGCTCAGCGAAGTCGACATAGGGTCTGCTCGAAAAGAAAAGAAAAAGTAAATTACACAAAAATACCTCAATTATGGGTCGCACCACAATCTCATCAATCATGTTTTAAACATTGCAATGTCATACATCATCTTACAAATTTGTCACAATGTCAAACCTTTGTTAAATATTCTATCAATTTGATTTTTAAACGATGACATTGTAGGCACGAGACCCATACTCCTCTCAACTGAATTAAAAATTGATTAAATATTAATAATTTAATAATTCTTTTTCTTCCCTTTCTCCTGCAAAAAAATAAATTTCTCATTGTGACGGAAACATAATAGTACACCATGTGTATTTATGTAAGTAATGAAAAATTTTATTTTTTATAGTAACATGGTGTAACACGTGTGTGCCGATCACACTGAGATTTTGTCCACCGATTCCCCCATGGCGGCAACAAAGAGTCCCAAAGCATCTTCATTTCCCTTCAATTCCCTTTGTCTTTTCCTCTCAAGGAAAACGAAGAAAAAAAAGGGATCGGGAAATGCCCAACCCGCCACTGCTTCTCCACACCTCCATCGACAGTAGGCAATCAAACAACCCAACCCTTAATAGGGGGCGTTGTTTTGAAGCCGACTGCCCAACACCCTCTTCTCTGCCGACAGCAACAAAGGGACCACCGCCTAGCTCTCTCTCATTCTCGCCGCCACTCTGCACTGCCCTTCCTAAGCCATGGCAACTTCCTCCTCCAAAGGATCGCTGCTTCTCTGTGCCAATCCACCATGGATCTCTAACAAGCGGGGAAGAAACTCCGAGGAAAGCCGGAGAAATCATCGCCGTCAATGGCTGCTTCGGCGTCCACCACATCGCCTCTCCTTGCATCGTCGATCAAATCCACGAGAAGGCACTTCTAAACTCAACGATCAAAAGAACGCTAAAGGGGTTCAGCCGTGTGGAGCTGATGTCGTCCATCACTCCCTGTCGTCGTCTTCGTCCAACAGTCCCCAGAAGCCCGATACCCCCTTCAACCCTTCCCCAACTACTTATTAGATTTTGATTAAAGGGTTGGTCATTGGTGGATACCGACGATTGGGGTTCGAATCTTTGGTGGCTGAGTTATTTTTGCTTGGACGATGGGGAGGAGGAGGATCTGGGCTCGCTCTAGCGGCGGCGTGATGATCTGAGTAGCTCAGAATCCATGGCTAGGTTTGGAATCGATAAGAGAGCTGCGGCTAAGGTTTGGGTTACTAAAATGAAATGTAGATATGAAGGCATGGCTAGGGTCTGAGATGGGGTGAATGCGATAATACAGCTGGATGGAGGTTAGCGAGAGAGAGGATGATGGCTGGATGGAGGTTTGGGAGAGATAAGGAGCGGTGTTTTCTATGGAGTGTTATGAGGAGGCTGTGGGAGAGAGTTCTAAGGTGAGGTGAGAGACGGTTGCCGAGGAATGAAGGGGAAATTTTTTAATAATTTAATTTCTTGTTCATGTGGCACAAAGATGTGGGTCTCACATTTGACACGTCATCATTTTACATTTAAATTAACAGAAAATTTAACAGATGTGTAACATTCTACAAATTCATATGATGAGGTATGACATTATAATGTTTAAAATATGAGGTATGACATAGCAATGTTTAAAATACAAGGTATGAGATTATGGTGCGATCTA
Organism: Malus fusca; assembly: GCA_035220775.1. Lineage (NCBI taxonomy): Eukaryota > Viridiplantae > Streptophyta > Magnoliopsida > Rosales > Rosaceae > Malus > Malus fusca. Next base: position 27,117,796 of record CM069064.1, read on the forward strand.
TAGTTGAGGTAGTTTTGTGTAATTTATCCAAAAAAAAATAAAAAAGGGATTAAGCCCAAAAGAAAAATATTTGGCTTCGCCCGGGTTCGAACCGGAGACCTTCAGTGTGTTAGACTGACGTGATAACCAACTACACCACGAAACCGTTGGTACCAAGCTGCCTAATACTCGTATATAACTGAAATTGTTAGCAGAGAGGTCTCTCCATCTGCCTGAGACAGTTTGCGCTTGTTGGTATTGTCCATGATAAATTGAGTAATTCATCCTTTTGTTTAAAAAAAATGGACAACTGGTGGCGAACTACGGGTTATCTACCATTTCATAGAATATTATGTGACAAATGCAATGAAATAAGAAAGTAAAATATCAATGTCACATTTCATATACATGTAGAATTTGTGTCTACGTGCAATCTCACCTGGGATTATTTTATAAGATCAATATATAATTAGTTATGACGCTTGCTGAACAATACTTTTCTTCTAATTAAAACCTTTAGTGACATATTTACTTATTAGGAATGAGAAAATATGAGTATCATTTGTAATTTTCTGACAAATCTATCATTTACTAACACATAAGAAATGAACAAATTAGTACATCTCATGTTGAAAATGTGTTCTATTCCACGTTGACAAAGTATCATTACCAAGGGGATATGTGGGAAACAAATTTCAAACAAGCATAGAAATACTAGGATGCTTGCAACCAAGAAGGAGAAGAACACATGTTTGACCTTGCCACACCAACGTGGTGTCAAGGGCTCTCCGATGTGTAAGTGTGACTTAGAGCTCAAGTTTCTTGGAACATTTACCTGTTATGGTTGACAGCCAAATTCTTATATAGTGACAAGTCTAAACTTGAAAATGATTCGATAGGACACGCTTGTCGTCCTATAATTGGCTAAATTAGGACCCGTTATCCCGTCCATTAAGTCATTTAGCCAATTGACGGTAGCAATCTTGAAACAAGCGTCATTAAGGGGTCATTTACTGAAGCCTCTTAATCACATTGGGATGTCATGGCCTATGATTGGCCACGATTACAAAAATTGTTCTCGTGTTACTGGTCATGCGAGATCATTCCTTATCCAGCTCTGATGGGCTTAATCCTCACGCCTTGCTACTTACTAGGTTTTAAAGAAGATTTTGGGCTTTGGCAAACATCGAGCGGAAACAATTGGCAAATGGACAATGTGCACAGCAATCAGCTAGCAGGCAACAAAACATCGTAATAAACTACCGCGGGAACAGGTAAGCATTGAAGAGCAAGGCATCCAAAACCGCAACAACAATTCTTCGTTTTCTTAGGTATTTGCATTGAATAAGTTGAACCCTAAGTGGTTGTTTGTGGTAGCTAAGCTGCTGCAAAGAAACAAAAATGAAACCAAAACCGAAAGCAATCCAAGGACTTCTAAAACTTTGTTCACTAAACCAATTAGATCGGTGGCGGATTTTCCAACCATATTATTTAAAGCCAAAACAAAACAAAACCCTCTCTTTGTTACCTCCTTCAAGTCTCTCTGTCTGCTCTTCCTCTCTCTCTCTCTCAGTTACCTTTTATCTATTAAACCCTCTTCTTGTTTTGGATAAATAGTTGGAGAGAGGAGAGAGGAGAGAGAGAGAAGAAATCATGGCTGGTATTGCTGGTCCTTGTTCTTCTGGTGTGCTGTTTAGATCAAGAGAAGCTGGGAGCATTAATGGAGCTTCCATGGCACAGTTTGATGGGCTTAGGCAAGTGGAGACCATGCATATGCCTGTAAATGGTAACATGTCAAATGGCTTGAGTTTTACCTCAGGTAAATGAGCTCTCTTTCTTCTGTTATTGTCAATTTTCCATTTTTTCCCCTTCTGTTCTTATGCTGCAACTGCATTATAGTTAATATAAGTGATGGAGATTAGAAATGATATTAAACGAAGTTAGGTTCCACTATAAAATCAATTAGCGGGTAAGTAGGGACGACTATTTTCAAGGGAAGGGCCAAGTATTTTCCTTCCAAATGAAGAAATAAGTCTAGTAGCTGACTATATGTGTCTGTGACACCTTTCCTAGAGTAGTGAGGCTTGAGATACAACCATGGTTGGATAAATATGCTAAATTGGTCCATCTTTCTGGTAATTGTTCTGTTGCTACTACTATAAATATTTTCTTGAGAGATGTCAGTCTGGTCAATCTGAAGTTCTGAACTGTTGATCAAATACGTTTTTGTTCGAGATTGAGGCCTATACTCCAATCTGACTACATAACACACGAGATATATTGCAAAAGAACTTACTTATCAAGTCATTCAATTAATTCGAATTCTCATCTTTGCATTGTGTGGCATTTGTATCGGTTTGATACTTTGGTCGAGTAATCGGAGAAGTGATTTTTCTCAATTGGGTGTCCAGTTCTAATCTAGTTCTTCATTCTCAGCAACAAAATGCAGGACAATCAAGGCCATGGCATCTTCAACTGTTTCTGCTCCCAAAAGAGAAACAGATCCCAAGAAACGAACTGTAATAACAGGGATGGGTCTAGTCTCAGTTTTCGGAAGTGACATTGACACATTCTACAACAGACTCCTCGAGGGAGAGAGTGGGATTACTCTAATAGACAGATTTGATGCTTCAACCTTCTCAGTTCGGTTTGCTGGACAGATACGTGATTTCTCCTCTAAAGGCTACATTGATGGGAAGAATGATCGCCGTCTTGATGATTGCTGGAGATATGGTATTGTTGCTGGCAAAAAGGCCCTTGAAGATGCCAATCTTGGAACTGAAGTTCTCCCAACTGTCAGTCACATTCTACTTGCTCCAAAATGCATTTCAGGGTTTCTCCCCCCTTATGACATCGAGCGCTTAAATAATTCATTTTTTCATGTTTAACAGATGGACAGAACCAGGATTGGAGTGATCGTGGGAACTGGAATGGGAGGCTTAACAGCTTTCAGCGCCGGAGTTGAATCTCTTATTCAAAAGGGATTCAAAAAGATTAGCCCATTTTTCATTCCTTACTCCATTACCAACATGGGATCAGCATTGTTAGCAATCGACACAGGCTTAATGGGACCCAATTACTCCATCTCCACTGCTTGTGCCACAGCGAATTACTGCTTTTACGCGGCTGCAAATCACATTAGAAGAGGTGAAGCAGATATCATGGTAGTTGGTGGGACTGAGGCTGCAGTCATGCCTACTGGTGTTGGTGGGTTTATTGCTTGCCGGGCTTTGTCTCAGAGAAACGATGAACCTCACAGAGCTTCCAGACCATGGGACAAAAATCGTGATGGTTTCGTTATGGGAGAAGGCGCTGGTGTACTGGTAATTGAAAAAATCATATATCATTCTTCTGTGTGGCTTTACATATGACTACATTGTGTATTTGATGCATATATCCTGGATCTTACCGAATATTTTTTTGTTTCGTTGTGTAAAGGTCATGGAGAGCTTGGAGAGTGCATTGAAAAGAGGAGCACCGATAATCGCAGAGTACTTGGGAGGTGCTGTGACGTGCGATGCTCATCACATGACTGATCCTAGGTCAGATGGTCTTGGTGTATCGTCTTGCATAACCAAGAGTTTAGAAGATGCTGGAGTTTCCCCTGAAGAGGTAAGAGCATTTGTTGTTTTCCGAAACTAAGGAAATTTTTATTTGCCAATTGATTTATCTACGGCCAATCGAGATTCTTATTTTTTGTTGTTGACAAATTTATGATTCACAGGTGAACTATGTGAATGCTCATGCAACATCTACACTAGCAGGGGATTTGGCTGAGTTTAATGCTATCAAAAAGGTCTTCAAGAACACGTCCGAGATGAAGATCAACGGGACCAAGGCAAGAAACCTGAATCCCATTAACATATTTACTCTCAAACAAATGATTTAGTAACTCAGTGTGCATACTATTTCGCATTTAAAATCCGGCGAGACGGATTATTTTCATATTACACTTATCACATGAAAACAGCTCATTCTAATTATCTTTTTCTTTTATCGTGTTTCAGTCGATGATTGGACACGGTCTTGGAGCTGCCGGTGGATTGGAAGCCATTGCAACCATTAAAGCAATCAACACTGGCTGGCTCCATCCTACAATTAATCAAGATGTATTGCTTTTTCCCCCTCTACATTCACTTTCCCCTGCTTTTGCTTCAACTTTTTCATGTCAAATTATGCTCTTTTAATTCAATACTTACTAATACTTGTGGTTCGTAGGACTTGGAGCCTGCTGTTACAATTGACACTGTCCCGAATGTGAAGAAGCAACATGAGGTTAACGTTGGTAAGTGCTTTTACACACTCTCATAAAAAGGCCAAAATATAGTATCTGAGTTCCTTGTATTACAAGATACTTAGCTTCCTTTGGCTAATCAAAAGATTTCCCACTTGCAGCTATTTCAAACTCATTCGGCTTTGGCGGACACAACTCTGTGGTTGTCTTTGCCCCTTTTAGTCCCTAAATGACATTCAAGCCATGCAGAAAAGAAGTATCTTCCCTCACTATTATTTCGCTATTTAGAACCATTGATTCGGTGATGTTTCCATTTCTCTGAAGCATACAAGATGAGTATCAGAATCAAGTGCATTGTGAGGAGTCCTCAAGCTCACATAGCCCTTTTTCAACGTGTGCAAACAGTCGAATTTAGTGTGAGAATCCAGTGCACTGTCAAGAGTCTTCACGCGCATGTGACGGATTTAGGGTTTCAACATTTTTTTTTCCATTGAATAAAACATGAAATCAATTATTTCTTTTTGTTGTTCATGTCCCACAGTGTCCTGTTTTCTGATTTTCTGTTTGTAATTTAAGTGAATTTTGTATGGAAGAGTTCAAAACATTGACCCAATAAGGGCTTGAATAAAATTCCTTTCACCTTGTTCTTTGTCCAAGTTAATTGCCATCATTTAACCAATTTGAATATAACTAATATGTATTAGGAACTAACATTCTGCTAAGCTCCAGAAATTAAAGATGACCATTATATAAACGATATTAGCAACAATTAGGGAACTAAACCAATGGAAGATATCGTAGCTTTTCCTCTAAGAAATTGTTTTCTGGACAATTTTCTTTGAGAAATTAAGAATAAGACTGATAATCCTTCATCAAAGTATGTAGCAGATTTAAGATTAATCTCCAACAATGATGATGAAATAATTGTTCAGGTTTTAATGAAAAGTCACCTGGAAGTGCTGTGTAGTCAGCCGGAGTAACCATCTTCTTGTTTGCCCCAGGCACCAGAGTCGTAGTAGCAGCTGATACTTGAGTAGGCTGCAGAGGAGGAGGGAGCAATGAGCTGCGGCTGATGAGGAGCTCCATTTATCGTAACAAAAAAGAACATTGGTAGTATGTTAGAGAACTGCCCAAAAGCTTAACCTCTATTAGGAAATGAGTCAACAGTTATTAAATTAACACTCTCCCTCGCATGCAGCCCCCGTGATCTACATGGAGAGACAATCGGACAAATGCATGGCAAGTTGGAACAACTGCAGCAGCCTAAGGTAAGTGGTTGAAAATATGTGGGGGAGCGGATTCGGGGTTCCTCTTTGAACCAGAGCTCTGATACCAAGTTAGAAAATCACCGTCTCAAAAGTTTAAGATATTAGAGAATGAACTAACAATATATATCAAGCTAGCGTAATAGCTAGCGGTCGAAGGATCAAGGGTTGTCAATTGTTCTTTATAACTATCAGTTGTTGTATACCCCAGAAGGAAATTAAATCTCAAGTCCTGCTATCATCGCCTTAGAAGTGGTGTAATGCTGAAGGGACTCTGGAATGGATGTCCGATGGGAGCACAATACGAGGTCGTTACCGTATCACAGAAGGAAATTAAATCTCAAGTCCAGCTATCATATCAGTACCGCACTGTAGTGATGTCATGTGTTATGCCCTAACTCCAATATGATGCTATGACGCGACACGCAAGGGAATAAGAGAAGAGGATCCGTGCATCAATCACAACAAACTGATCGTGATTTGACTGACCTAAGCTTTCGGCTTTGGGTGCTGAGAAGAACTAGGGTTTTGGCAATTATTCAACATCCTATGGCTAGCACAAAACCTAGAAGATCTTGCAGCAGGTTTACCAAATGACCTAAATGCATAGTGATAAGTGAGTGTAAGACAGCCATCTCAAGAAGGCATATATTTTATTCAACTAAAGCTGTCATCTACATTCAACCAAAATACATTCTAATTTTGTAAGGATTTAAAATAAGATGAATCTAGTTAAAAACCTTGACTGTAAATGATAGCTTTAGTTGAATAAACTCAAGAGCAATTAGCAAGAATAATTACTTTTTGATATTTGGTTACAAAAATGACTATTTTTTAATAACGACGATATATTGATTTATATTGAGGACACAACGATGATATAACAAGCACACAACGATGACATAACACCTGGTCATTTCTATAACCAAATGTAAAAAGATAATCATTCATGCTAATTTAAATAAGTACCAATTGAAAATTTGCTAAACGATCTGCTACACTATAACAATTTCGTAGCACATAAGCAAAGCTTATATATATTCTGAGTAAACTGTTGATTTCTCCCTTGAACTTTCACCTAACCTTCAATTTCCCCGTAAACATTTCAATTAGAAAAGTAAGGACTCAAACTAATTTTTTTGGCCGATTTTCCCCCAGCTGTTAGTTTTTCATTCATTCCATCCAAATTTATGTTAAATGGAAGCCTGTGTAAAACATGTGAGAGTAGTTCGGTCGTTTCGTTCTTTAAAATAATTGGAGACCTTAGATTTCTAAAATGTCGACCTATGCAAATCTTTATGATTCCATAGCTTTTGTGTCTGAAGCGACGTTTATGTTCTCAAAGGAGAATCACTTGGTGTGCATGTGATAAGAGTTAACGTTAATTTGGATGGAATCTATAGAAGACTAACGGTAGGAGGGGAATCGGCCAAAATAATAGTTTAAGTCCTTAATTTCCAATTAAAAAATTTAGAAGGAAAATCAAAGCTAGATGAAAGTTCAGAAGAGAATCGGCAGTCTACTCATATATTCTCCACACTTGCAGATAAGGCTTTGATGTCAATTAGATTTTTCTTTTAAGTCTTACATTTTATTTTTACATTATTTTAGATTCTTCCGACAAGATTTAAAGAAGTTTTTCAAATTGCAGTCCTATGACATAAAGGTTCATTAAAACGGTCTACTGCCATTTTTTTCTTTCTAAAATTAGCTATTTGGATTTAAACCTCAAAACTAAAGCAATCAGCAATCCTATATCTTTTTCTAGGTTTTGCATTTGTATACAAGTACAAGCTTGAAAGTGATATGGGGATTAATACAAGAGACACAAAAACCACTATATCAATTCACAAAAACCGCCTCTCAAATATCCGAATTTGACTGCTACAAAAGTTCTCTTTGATAGAACGGGAAAACGAACAAAACCACAAAAATTCTTCTCACCAAATGAAAAGAGAGAAGGAGCGACACAACCGGGGGATCAAGATGTTTAGAAGATATAAGAAACATGGAAGGAAAGAGAGGGAAGAGATCAAGAGTCAGCGGGGAAGAATTTTATGAATAATGTAATCGTAGAAAATCATTTCCTTTTATTTTAGCAAAGATATATGAATTCATTCTAATTTATATTCATTTTTACGAAGATAAATGCTAAGAAGACTGTTTTAAAAGTGGAACTTTCTGTTACTTTATGTTTTTGCCACAATGTTTTATAATGTTAATACGAAATTGACGTTAAATTATAAGGTGACACAAAGTCCATGAAAAGTCTCACTTTAAGAGAATCTCCTTAGCATTCATCTTCTACGAAACCCTAGCTCTCGTGTATAGCCATCATTAATCAATTGATTAATTATGTGTTGCTGCCTTTTACTTTTCTATACAGATGGAATGTCACTCTCTAACTAATAGTTTAATTATAATTAAGCAGAAAAAGAAAGTTCAAATTAGAAACAGAAAAAGATAGATACCTTCCAAGATACATGAATTATTTGGGTCTTTTAAATTTTGTGTGATTCCAACCACTAGCTGCTGCAACTTGCTAGAGACTAAGCCCTTGTCAATCATTCACTCGAAATAAAAATTCTAATCAGGTGAGAAGTTGCTTCTGAGTCTCAATGTGTGGATCGTATTTGCACCCCAATTATAATCTAATTAACCATGGCTTTAGGGCGACATTAAAGTTATAACTAGTAAACCCACTTGCTTGGTGCTGATTACTGTTCTCTGATGGCTGATGAATCAGTGAATAATCCAAGACAATTAGGAGAGTTGGTAAACCCTAACTATATTTAGCTAGGGTTTGTTAGTTGTTATTAGGCGGAGAATATTTAATCTTTTTTTCCTGGTTTTGAAAGTTCACACTCTTAAGTCCTTTGATGCTGAAGCATCATAAGCTTTAGTGTAATAGATAATAGAATCCTTTGTTTAATAGCCAATTAATAAACAATAAGAATATGCCTTTACAAGATCCTCATTTTTCTTCAACGATTCTATGCAATCGTATATCTCATCTGACTTTCATGACTCTTTTGGGAATGCTTTTAAAATGATTGAAAACGTTTTTGGTAAAATTGATGAAATTAATTTCAGATTCCAAAAGCACTTTAAGTGTCTGCAGAAGAAATACATCAAAATACTTGTTACTTTATTCATTCTCTAGGGTTACAATATATAGGCCAATTCCTTATTCTACAAGGAAAGTAATTACAAAAGATAAGGAAACTAAATCCTAAAGATTACAACTCCTGAACTTACCTGAAATAGGACTCCAAGAATATTTACAATTAAGACTCAAATCAACCCTCCCTCTCAAGTTGGTGCATAGATATCTTACATGCCCAACTTGATAATTGAGTCTTGGAAAACCTTGCTAGATACTGCATGAGTAAGAACATTAGCCAACTGCTCTTCTAAATTCACAAACAATATAGACACAATCTTCCTTTCAAAAATTTCCTTGACAAAGTGTCGATCAACTTCCATATGCTTTGATAGATCATGTTGTACCAGATTATTCCCTATCTCCCTTACAGATTTATTGTCACAATATAACTCCATAGTCTCTTATGGTTCAAAACTAAGACATCTTAAAAGTTTACGTAACTAAAGAAGTTCACATATTCCGTGTGTCATATCTCTATACTATCATATATCTCATATGACTTTCATTGCTCGTTTGGAAGTGTTTTTAAAATAACTAAAAACTTTTTATGAAATTGATTTCAGATTCCAAAAACACTTTTAAGTGCGTGTTTCTTGAGTGTTTTTCCAATATCCACTTTGTTTTACTAAGAATTGGTTTCAAAAACATTTTCAATCATTTTAAAAGCACTACCAAACGAGTCATCGATCTTCTTTATGTGTGTGTGTATTTGCATATTTTTGTTAGGCTTTTTAGCCAAAATGGTCCCTAAGATTTGCATAACACATCACTTTGGTCCCTGAGATTGTTCACCATCAATGTCCTTCCGTGCAAAATTATGTTAAATAAGGATCAAAATGACAAATATACCCTCAATTAATAAGCAATGGACCAAAATGATTTGACAAAAAATAAGGGTATTTTGGTCATTTTATTCTTATTTAATGGAGATTTTTCAAGGAATAACCAAAATGATTGATGGTGGACAAACTTAGAGATCAGTTCTATTGATTTCAAATCTTAGGGACCAAAATGAGGAGTTACGCAAATATCAAAGACCCTTTTGAATAAAAAACCTTTTGTTTAAGATGTCTCCTCTTTCCATACACCAAATGTGAAGTATACCTGAACCAGTTAGTATTACTGTCAAATGTGTAAGTATTATATGTAAGATGGTATATATATGAGATTTGGACGAGCAGGAAACCACAAAACATTAGATTGAAGGATTTGAAATGACGTACATACACAAAAGAGGTTTGTAAATGACTACTTGAAAAGAGCAGTCATTTCAAATATCTCTCTCTGATATTTTGCATTACTTATATAACGACTTTAACCTAAATCTCTTGATACTTGAACATCCTCCGTCTAGAGGACCCAAGAGCTTAGAAATGGCAAAGAGAAGCAGAAATGAGGCTGCTTCCAGAGGTACACTACTTCTCTATATTTAAACCACTCAGTACTACGATCTTGTAATATTTCTCTTAACGTATAAGTAAGAGGATTTATGTTTGTTTCTCATCAAAGACGAATTTGAATCATATTATTGCTAACTCACTGTGAAATTTAACTCACTCTCTCATTCCCTTACACTATGTTTGGATGAAAAAATTTAAGATTACTAAGGAATTTTAAAATGACGGAAATTGAAATGATGGAATTTTATTTTCTAGAATTTGTGAATTTTCTTGTTTGGTTAACCTAAAAGAACAATGGAATTGAGAATGGAATTTGTTAATTTAAACTCTCAATCATAGAAATTGGGAAATAACACCTATTTACATGGAATTTAAACTTGGGAATTGGAGGCCCCAAATTCCAATTTTTTTTTCACGCGGAAATTCTAAATTTCTATGTTTATAAATCCAAACAAGGGAATTGGTGCATGTCAATTTATAAATTCTGACTTTTATCCAAATTCCAAGTTTATTTCCTTCATCCAAACATAGTGGTGTAGATAATAACGTCTATTAAAAAAACTATATTTAAAACATAATTGAAATAAAGAGGCATGTTGATTTAGACCTAGTTAACTCACCATATTTTAGGAAAAATCTAGATTAATTGTTTTAGTAATTAATGTCTATTGAATTTATTATTGTATGATTGAATTTTTTTTTTTTTTTTTTTTTTTTTACGAATTTGCTATAGACAAATAAGGAAAATTATTTTAAAAATCTTGATTAAATGCATTATTTGATCCACCTTTTGGATTTTGAAAACTTGCATTGCCGCCATAAGAACAATTTGTTAGCCATAAAGCCTATTGCTGAGGTAGAATAAAATGTCTGTTTTAAAATTAAAAAACAACTTAATACTACGGTCTACTGATATTTCTCTTTATTTGTAAGTGTATGGTTTTAGATTCAATTCTCGTCAAAGACGAATTCCAACTAAATTAGTATGGCAAACTCATTGTGAGGCCTACTCTCCCAACCCAACCCATAGTATAAATAATATTATTGTTTTTAGTACAATAATATATTTTACCCTAAGGGGAGGGGGAGTTCGGCTAAGCCACACAATGAGCAACCTAATTTAGTATCGAATTCGCCATCTACGAGATTCAAATCTAAGACCTCTCACTTATAAGTGAAGAAAAATATTACCATATCGTAGTACTGAGTGACCATAATATAAATAGTATTGATTGTATTAAAAAAAAAAAAAAAAAAAAAAAAAAAAAAAAAAAAAACTCGAATACCATCAAAACATGGACACTTAGGCTGCATAAAAAAAAATGGACACTTAGGCATTATCAATTGAAACCTTATCAATAGGTAAATAAATCCTATCCACATCATCTCTGCAATAGATACCAAAATCTATATATCCACATTATACATTTTTTAACCAATAAACTTTATTTATACATTTAGTATCAAACTCATCAAGATTATCTACACATTCGGTATCAAACACATCCACATTACAACTATATAAGACTCAAATATAATAAATTTTATATACAAATTAATTTGTTTCACATAAATAATATTAAATTAGAAAACTTATGGTTGACAAGAAAATAAATTGTAGAGGGGTAAAATAGGCATGAAATGAAATGATAAATGGGAACGCTATTAATTAACCTCATCATCTCACTTTGGTAAGTTTTTAAAGTAAAAATGAGTAATGCTAGGTAAATTAAATTTACAACTATGTAATATGTCATTAATAGAAAATAAGCATGTTAATCATCATTTAAATGATAATTACATAAAAATTAATTTATTTCACATAAATAATATTAAATTAGAAAACTGATGGTTGACAAAAAAATAAATTTTAGAGGGGTAAAATAGGCATGAAGTGAAATGATAAATGGGAACGCTATTAATTAACCTCATCATCTCACTTTGGTAAGTTTTTAACATAAAAATGAGTAATGCTAAGTAAATTAAATTTAAAACTATATGTAATGTGTCATTAATATAAAATAAGCGTGTTAATCATCACTAAAAAAATAATTGTCATGTTAATTACACGATATCTTTCAGTTATTCACTCAATTACACCATATATAGCCGACCACTCTCCACCAATAGGGCCGACCACCCTTCTATAAATACCTCTCTTATCCCACTAAAATGCTAAGTCATTTGCTACTCACAAACTTCTAAACACATTCTTTTTAGGAATTCTAAGCCAAAGCCCTCATTCATCGTGGGCATGTGAGGTTTTTTATCGTAATTTTAAGTGTTATTATGTTGCAGGTACATTTTCGTCAAAGGAAAAGACGGCAAAAATTTGCTTCTAATATAATTTGGTTGACATCTATTTTTCAACAAAATAAATCCTCATAAATTCACATAATTGGCCACTTCTCTATGGGACCTTTGTTGATTTTGTTTTTACTCAAACGCGCGTGATATTAATTAAAATAGTAATAACCAAACGGGCAAGACCATATGACCCTACGAACCTCAATGTTAATGGCAGATGAATTTTATTTGATGATTTTAGTATTTTTATTAAAAATAGAACGACCCAGAAAATGTGCCCATTAGTCATTTCCCACAATCTGAAAATGCTGCCAAAAACCAATTTTCAAAACCAAACATAAACAAGACCAATTTTTATTTTTAATATTTTATTCTTTAAACAAGGAAATGATATAAACGTCAAATCTAGCGAGAGCTTGTAAGTTGTAACTAATTAAGTAGGACATTAAAGTGACTGATTATATCAAAAGTAAGTCAAAGTAGGTGAATGATCTATTGTCCTCATGCAAAGTCAAATTAAACACATCCTAAACCTCGGATTAGTACGGCAACCCCACTTCTAATAAGAGAAATGCTAAAAACCTCTACACTAACCATTGTATTTGAACCTTTTTACTTCTTCAAATGACATTTGTCATTTGTTACACAAAAAACAAGAACTTAATGCCTTCGAAATTTCATTTTTTATTTTTCATCATTATTTTTAACCCTTTTTTTTGTGTGTAATAATATGACACGTCTCAGTCGCACTTCTTCAAATCCAAATAAAAGGTTAGTGGTGCTAGCACTCCCACTCCCAATAAATGGGTTAAAATTCACTTTGACAAAACAAAAAAGGACATAAACATAAAAGGTGGATGATATTACAAAAATTAAAAAAGAATCCCCACTAAATTTCCTTAATTAAAAAATGTATATATTAGCCTGCAGAGTGTTTATTTACTGAGCAGTTGGCTTTGTTCTATGTTTGTCATCGATCTTTACTTTGACCAGGATTTAGTCAAATACAGCACAATTCACAGACGGTTCAACGACTAATTATGTTTCATCTTCGGTCATACTGTTGGTAGGTAAGTTAACATTTAACATTAAACTCTTGACCTTAATATATTATTATATACAACAAAATATAATCTTACCTTATTTCCTCCACAAGCACACCCACAAATGGACAAGTTTAGGTGGCAAATTTTAATTAGAGGCTTAATTGGATTACGCGCAAGTTCTTTGTATTCGTAACTCATTTTTTACGTCTAGCGCAAGAGGTTAAAAATATTTTCAGCATCTGAAGTTTTGTTTTGACTTTTCCCTTTCACAACTTAGGTTGTATAAAGAAAACACGTTTAATTAACACCAAAAACATTATTAGGCTGAGGAAAATGTTTTGGGAAATGGTTTTCACATTTCCTTTTTTTCACTATGCACACCTTTATTTATTTACGTCTCTTAATTCTCTTTTTATTTATTTAATTCAATGATCATAAATAAACATAAATATGTAGCTAGATAAAAATGTGTTGAAAATTTGAAAATTACTTAGTATTCTTCATGTACATGCTTACGAGATCCTATGTCAACATCATGAAACTGATGGTAGATTTCCATAAGATCTCAACTTTGTATTTGATCCAAAAATGTCATAATCCAAGACATGTCTTCTGTTTGTCATGGCACTAAAAGTCGAAGGAAAAAATATATTCGATGATACAATTTATTTGTAATATGGTAGGCCATTATAGTAAATTAGTGCTTGAGCTCTCTACATTTTTACATGATTAATATTGATATGAACCTTCTAAATTATTTTCCCCTTTGGCACTCTGCTAAAATGAATGGCTTTATTTATTTATTTATTTGAGGAATTACAGAGGGGGTCTTAGCCCATTTTCGGTTTTTACAGATCACCCCATCAAAAGAGAATGCTAGCAACGGAACTCGAATCTAAGTCTTGGTCTAGCGAAGAGAACGCTCATTACCAACTCAACCAACCCTCGTTGACGGATGGCTTGATTTTTCAATTGTCTAGGAAGGTTATCAAAAGTCTAAAGTAGTCTAATGATATTGTGCAATGTAGGTATCCATGGATCCTAATTGAAGCACTTAATTGATTGCCTATAGGCTTGTGATTGACCAATCAGAGCTAAGTAACATGGAATTTGACTTGATTAGTGATAAATAATCATGGTTAACCAATCTCATAGAACTAAATATGACTTGCTTTGCATTCTCTCAAAGCAGTTAATTACTAGGAATCTTGTGTGCTTAGTTAAACAAGTACATGTTTTAGTTTATTAAACATAAACAACATTATGGTGTTTCTGCTTTATACACGCGTGCTTATGCTTTTTAAAGAAGACTGTATATTGTGGGAATAGCATTTGATATGTTGTATCATTTTTGGTTTTGGAACCAAACTAATAGTAAGTGATTAATTTTAGTTTGACAAAATAATAATAATAAGATAAGTGGATTTAGAGGCTCTTCGCAAATGTGCGTGAAAAAAATAATTGAGAGAGATGGAAAATGGGTTGGATTCGGTATGAACACAAAATATACGTCTAACCCAGAGCCGGCCCTGAGATTTCAAGGGTCCTGTGCGAAAGTGAATTGGAGACCCTAAAAAGTACTAAGAATTTATTTTTTTTATTTTTTTGTTCAAAATAATAATTTTAGTTTTCAATTGAGCTTCTATAAATTCTAATAGCACAAACAAATTTAACAAATCAACAAGTGAAAATGTGGCATATTGTTTTTCCTTAACTATTTAGAGGGTCAGGGTGTGAAAGTGAATTGAAGGCCCTAAAAAGTACTAAGAATTTATTTTTTTTATTTTTTTGTTCAAAATAATAATTTTAGTTTTCAATTGAGCTTCTATAAATTCTAATAGCACAAACAAATTTAACAAATCAACAAGTGAAAAGGTGGCGTATTGTTTTTCCTTAACTATTTAGAGGGTCAGGGTTCAAATTTCATGTTATTGTGTGGAATTTTATATTATTTTGTGGAAGCTTATGCATTTAATAAAAATATAAACTGAAAAAATGATGGAGATGAGTTTTGAACTCATCCCCTAGGCCGATGTAAAGAAGCAATAATTCCACTTGCGCTAAGACTCAAGTTGGTTATATTCTACACTTATTACTATATATACGTATATGCATGCAAAATTGAAAAATCGGGGGCCCTGTGCGGTAGCACCACTTGCAACCCCTCAGCGCCGGCCCTGGTCTAACCTAGGCACAAGCGAAAAATAACATGCATGAAGCACAAACACAAGAAGAACTCGAGTAGACACAAGTCATTTAATATTGCATTCTAATTCATTAAAAGTATAGAGTTATTCATATTGTTAAAAAGTTTAGATATCGTAACATGTTTTGAAAAATATAATCTAGCAGATTGAGCTACAAATCCGTTACCAGATT
This sequence comes from Malus fusca, assembly GCA_035220775.1. Taxonomy (NCBI): domain Eukaryota; kingdom Viridiplantae; phylum Streptophyta; class Magnoliopsida; order Rosales; family Rosaceae; genus Malus; species Malus fusca. The sequence continues at coordinate 27,133,572 of CM069064.1, forward strand.
TTGAGAAATTTAATTTATCACAATAAGTAATGGAATTGTAAGATCCCACATCGCCCAGGGGAGTGATCCTTATATGTATATTCTCATCCCTACCTAACACGAGGCCTTTTGGGAGCTCACTGGCTTCAGAGTTCATCGGAATTCGGAAGTTAAGCGAGTAGCGCACGAGAGTACTCCCATTATGGGTGACCCACTGGGAAGTTCTCGTGTGAGTTCCCAGAAACAAAACCGTGAAGGCGTGGTCGGGGCCCAAAGCAGACAATATCGTGTTACGGCGGTGGAGAGGGCTCGGGATGTGGTGGACCCCGAGTCGGGATGTGACAATTTGGTATCAGAGCCTAACCCTGGTTGTGGTGTGCCAACGAGGATGTCGGGTTCCTAAGGGGGGTGGATATAAGATCCCACATCGCCCAGGGGAGTGGTCCTTATATGTATATTCTCATCCCTACCTAGCACGAGGCCTTTTGGGAGCTCACTGGCTTCGGAGTTCATCGCAATTCGGAAGTTAAGCGAGTAGCGCACGGGTGACCCACTGGGAAGTTCTCGTGTGAGTTCCCAGAAACAAAACCGTGAGAGCGTGGTCGGGGCCCAAAGCGGACAATATCGTGCTACGGCGGTGGAGAAGGCCCGGGATGTGGTGGACCCCGGGTCGGGATGTGACAGAATAATCTAAAATAGCATCTAATAATGCATTAGACATTCAAGTTAAATCTCACTAGAGAACTTAGCCTATTTATCTAAGAACAATGTTTAGCTACTTAAGGATGAGTAGGAACTCTTGCTCAAAATTCTTTGTGTTCGAATCACAGAGCTTCGTGCTTATGATCAGAACCGTTAATATTATGAATCATTTTGTAAATACCATATCTACAAAAGATGAATTAAATGTAAGATCGTTTAGTCAATCTATTGTAGCAAATATATAGACAGGTTCGCAATACTTTTACCAATTTCGTTCATTTGTTTTTATACAATTTGATGACTAAAAGACTTCAGTTTTAATTAATTTTTTGCAGAGGTAATCTTTATAGAGTAATTTGTAATATAAACAATTCCAATCACCAACACGAAGTTCTATGAATCATCAATGAACAATTTTGAGTAGAAACTCTTACTCATCCTTTGAGTAGTCAAATATTGTTTTTTTTTATCTAAAACCCTTGTTACTTAATATTCATCAACTTTCTAAATCATATTGATGATTGCTTGATAGGGACACATGATAATGGGGTGGTGAGGTCCCCAAATCTGTGTTGTAAGTGTCAAATGGTAAATTTCAAGATAACGAAAAACCAAAAAGTAAAAACACTTCATAAAAATGTGCAGTTAATTTTAAGCTTTTTGAATTAGTGAGAAATTTCAATGTGAATGTTTGATTACGCAACTCTTATATTAGATGGGACCAACATAGAGTCTAAGTTTTTCTTTTGTGTGACCAAATGATATTATCTACACTAAGGGGGAGATGATGGGCTTAACCTTACAATGTGTTATTAATAATATGGTTCAAATTTTCTTTTGGTGAGAATCGAACCTAAGATCTCTCAATTACAAGTGAAGAGAAATACCACTAAACCATAGTACTAAGTGGCGACCAACATAGAGTCAATTAGAATCAAAATACATGTTGATTTACCTTTGTTGTAGCTTTTGAGTTATATTTTACTCAACAACTTAATGTAATGACCCATTCCCAAAAAAAGGGGCAGCGAGGACGCAATCGATAAGTAGATATGGTCTGACCCCACACAACAAATACATATTTAACGAAGTAGATTCGGCATGCCCCATACAGGATCAATCTTCTAGCCTAGCACCAAGGTGATTTTTTTCTTTCAAAGATTTCATATTTTTACGATAAGTGCCCTATAAATGACATGATCGAGCGCCTCTATCCAAGTTTATCAGGTTTTCTATCCTCAATTTTAAAAGTCTAAACTCAAAACCTGTGTGGTTGTGGGGACCAAAAATCCAATTTACCTTTCTCTATCACCTCTTTGTTTAAAGAAATATATGCTTACATGGAGGCAATTCCAGGGTAGCTGTCCACCCACAAACTCAAAATCTTGCAATTTGCCCCATGATTGTCCTCACATGGATTCCAACCCCAAAACAAGTTTTCTTTAATGTTTACAAGGTATTACCTAAAACAAACCTTAATTGCATTTCTTTTAGAATTAGTTTACATTTTTGTAGGGTACCCTACCCCACATGGGATTTCAACCTCAAAACAATTTTTTTTTAACAAACGATATTATATATATTAAAGGAGAGGGAGAAGTGAGCTAAACCTCACAATGGGCTGACCATAATAACGTGATTCAAATTCGCATTTTACGAGAATCGAATCTAATATCTCTCACTTACAAGTGAAAATTAATACAACTAAACAGTAGTACTAAGTGGTACCTCAAAACAATTTTTTAGATGATGCTATCAACACACATTTTCTTAATTTCTGTCATTTAATATTCTTCAATTCATTTAATATGAGAGCCAAAAGTTGGAAGGGACATGTGAAAGTTAAAAAGGAACAAGCGGATAACGTTAATTTTTTTTTGTTTTCCAAAACCAAAGTCATTGATTTCATTTTTTGGGCAGGCGTGAATGCAGCCAAGGAACACCAACCAAATTGGTCTCCACATGGGGTGTGCCTCTACAATACCACAAACCCCACCAATCTTGCTACTTTCTCTTTCTTGTAAACAAAAAGATTTATTAAAGTAGAAATATAGAAAAAATAATGTATTACTCTCTCTTTTGAAGCACATTTAATTTAATAGTGAGTTATTTTCTTCTTTTCATTTAAATAATTTTTGTCCGTAGTCTTCAGTGATAAGAGCATTCCAGGTTTGAAGGGTTGTGGTGGGGGCAAATACACCGCATGTTCCTTTCGAAACCGTAACAGTGGATCAACATGCAGCTACATCTCTTAGGACGTCATCAGGATTGGATGCAGGAGCAAACCACTCTCAGATTTTATCTCAGCCATGATAAAGTTGGCATGGAATACTAATCAAATTAGATGATTTAGTTATGAGCACGTTGATGAGTAATTGATCACCGCCATTTGGATCTAATATGTTGTGGTCCTCATTATCCTCTTCCTTAACCTAAATCCCAAATTTCTCTGATTTTCTTCCTCTCTCTATTTTGACCCCAAACAAAAGTCATCTTCAAAGCTCAAAAACACAATGAAAGAAATTATAGTAAAAACGTCGGATTGGGGTCCTGAATCGACCGAAAACCTTGAAATTCATAAGCATACCCTAAACTTTTCTGCGTGAAAAAAAAATGTCAAGATGAGCCTGGAACTATTCTGGTTCCTTCATGACTCCACCTCTAATCATGCATAATTTTAACATTGGAATAATAAATACGTGATGAGTAATATAACCCTTTGAACATTGTAGTTTGTGGATTTTGTTATTTACTCAATAACCTAAATCATTTTTGTATGAATGTACGCTTGATATTAAGGGTTTTGAGGTAGTAGGATTTTGAGAAAATGAAGAGTGTTTCTAGGTTTTCTTTTTGTATTTTTATTTTCCAATTGATTTGTAAAACATAACACAAAAGAAGTAATTCCCCCCAATTTAACAAAAAATTATGTTATTGTAAAAACACATCCAATAATTAGCACAAAGATAGTACAATTAACATAATAAAAGGACAGGTGTCGGACGATAAAGTTAAGTATAAGAAAATCGAAGTGTTTGGGGCCTAATTATGCAAAGCCATAGATTAGAGAAAAAGAATAGGTACAGCCAAACACACACATAACCAAATTGTGATTGGTTTGTCCTTACTCTCATCCACGTTCTCTAATAAAAAAGGATTAACAAAAGTAATTAAAGACCTTAATTCACATTGCTTCTACGCTTATCCACAGCACTAATGCTGTTTTAACTTTTATTGGTATTAAACAAAACAAAAAATGCTGACCAGAATTCACATTGCTTTCATCAAAATGTTGTTATGCATTGCAGCCTTGCAGCCACCACCAAAACGACAAATTTTAATGCAAATTTTAATCCAATAGGCAGAATTTGCATACAATCTTAACTGTCATTTATAAATTTATTCAAATTGATATTACTATCCTAAATAACATTCAAGAGAGAGACGGTTGAACCAATATGTAGTAAGTAGATGAATAGAGGGTGATGGTTTAAATCTGAGATACGTTGAATTAATGAATAACTCCTTATACACCAAAGTAGTCCACCGATTACAATGATCATAGTTATGGTCCAGTGGCGAAGCCGTAATTTATTGGGGCGGACGAAATTTAAAAGGATAAAAGATCATAATAAAATGTAGCCAACCAAATCCTAACATGTTTACAAATCTAATCGGGTAATACTACAATTAGTACATATCAAACACAACTACAAATAATGACCACCTTGAACCAAAAGAACAAGACCATGAAAACCATCAAAAACAAAGAGACAACATAAGACTAAATTCAATAGACTGAAAAGGGTACCTAGAGACCGAAAAAAAATAGAGGGAAATAAAATGCTAAAATGCTAAAATGCAGACGAATGAGCCACTGACATGCCCTTGGAGCACTTGGGAAGCTGGAAATTTTATTAATAGCAGAAGCGGCTCAGTTGGCAGCTCCACATACGACTCATTTTCTTTGAACACAAGCTCCCTCTCCACCTCATTTCTCTTCCTCTCATCCAATCCGTAAAACATGCAAGCTCCTGATCAACTCTACCCCAAAAAAAAAAAAAAAAAATACCTCTTTTAAAAAAAATGAAAAAACAAACAAAAATCAACAAGCAGAAAAAGCAGAAAGATTCAATATTTGGAGAGAAGGGAAAAATTGGAAAACGGGGATGGTGCGTTTTGATGAACTCATCATGGTTGATGGTGTTCTTGAAGACTAGGAGAGATCTCAGCACAATCACATATATCTATGGGAAAGGAGAGATAACATCAAGGTGTTGTGGGGGTGGAAAAAGTAAAAAACGAAACTATTCCGTGCAAGCTCAGAGGAATCAAAAAGGTAAATTCTTTCTCTTAGGTCAATTTCCAACTACCAGAGATACGACCGCACCTCTTTCCTCCTATGTGGCTTTCGGTTATGGTTGTTTACTACAAAAAGTGTGTGCAGAACAATGATGGTCTCCTTTCTTCTTACACTGTTTGATTAATATAATCCTTTTTCATACACGACCTTTGCGAAAAGGTAATCACACTTGGCAGTTGGCGGCATCGCCAAAGAGTATATAGTCTAATTAATTATTTTCGCTCGCAATTAGAAGCCCCATTATTTGTAGGGGTTCTCTGTCACATGTACGCACAATCACTCACACTTGCGCACCCCTTACTTTCTTGTTGTTACATTTTACTTTCACTCATCCACACATGTTTAACTTCAAACTTCAAACTTGAAAAGTTATTTATTGACTTGTAAAAAACTGCCAATTTATCTTTTGCACTTTAATTTTAGTCAATTACCCTCTTGAACTTGTAAAATTAGTCAATTACTCTCTTCCCCTTAGATTTTCTAACTTTCCTTCCAATACTCCGCCAAATGTTTTCCACATGAACAATTTTTTAGGGTAAAAAAGTTATTTGTTCCTCCACTAAAACCCAACCCTATTTGTTTTCTTACTTTGAATTCTCATCTCCTTTCTCCACAGCGACTCTCATCATCACAACTCTTCCAGACATGTAGCTGTGGTCGTTGCGAAGCCTGACAAAGAAGAAGAAGAAGACACAGAAGAATGAGCTGATAGCGGATATGTTGTGAATGCCTCGTACGTATTAGCGCCATCATTGGGGGACGGCAGAGGAGAGGGTGTGTCGTTCATGGATGGGATTAGGGAGAAGGTTGAAGGTTGATAAGGTGCGGGCATCAAAGGTGACGGCCAAACATTGAGAAGGAGGGCAGATGAGATAAATTTGAGAGTGGTGACGGCTACAATGCCATTTCTAATTCATGTTTTATACAAATAGACAATTTTGTTGATAAGTTATAAATAATGGATGTAGTACTAAAAAATAGATACACGTTATAATTCGAGTGAAATTATAATATAATGATTCATGTGGTGGTGCGACCATACTAAAAAATAACTCCGGCTTATGGATGAGTGGGAGGAAGAGGATGAGTGTTTTCATTTTCATTTCTTTGTTTCAAATGTATGAGGTAAAATAAATAACATATCTGATTTAGTAAACCACATTATTTATAATTGCCTTTTACTTGTGTGAAGATAAATTGATGGTAGCAATTGCAACAACTCAAAGGACCCAAAATTTGAAAGGAAAAGAAAAATATTTACGATCATTCATTACATACATTTCAATCTTATGATTAAAGTTTAAATTTGACTACTATACTTACAACTATTTAATACTATCACTATTTGATAGTCATATATACAATAATGACATCAAAAAAGAATATCTGACTATAAGATGATGATTGTACTAAGTAATGTAGTCGATCCATATTTGACATTATACAATAAGTTTGTGTCATTGTACAAAAAACAATATATATACACACACATATTGAGCAACTATAAAGCCATCAAACCACGCTCTACTAGTCAAAACGTCTAATCAGAAGTAAACCTTTTATAATATCAGTTCGTATATGTAGAAAAACTCATCATGAATGAGTTCGTTCTTCGATCTTCTCTCCTCGCAGTTAGGGTGCGTTTGGTACGCAGACGGGACGGGACGGGACGGGACGGGACGAAGGTTCCATGCCCTCGGATGGAAGTGAGGAGGAAGAAGAAGGAGACAGAAATGTTATAATTTTGTGTTCCACGGATGTGGAACGAGTTCGTTCCAGGGGGGGAGGTGGAACGAAAAATCATCCAAAACTTGTCCCGTGGAACAGCGCGTTCCACTCGTTTTAGGCGTACCAAACGTGGGACGGAACGCCTCGTCCCGTTCCGTCCCGTCCCGTCCCGCGTACCAAACGCACCCTATAGTTCTTACTCTCAACAATAATAGCGTATATTGAACTACGTACGTTAACTTGAGAAGAGCGATTAAAGACGTGCATATATTTGATGGCAACTGCTCCTCTTATTATGGAGTCAGTTACTATCAGTTTCCTAAGAGGTTTTAACCCCCACTTAATTCAAAATGAGTTCAATTATTATTTTTCTCCATAATATTTTATTAGAATTAAATATATTTAGTCCAACACTAATATCAGTTCAATTACTTACATATCTTTTTTTTTTCGGTCAATTACTTACATGTCAAAAACATATATACCAAATTTATTTTAATCCCACTCAGATTAAAAGTAGAACTCTTACCCATAATTTTTTTTATACAAATGCACGTAATACTTAACCACTTGGTTGCATTTTACCTAAAGTAATACATTTGAGGTTAATTAAGGATAATGCTAGGGATACTAAATTTTTAAACTGAATTTGCAACCAAATGATGTGGATCCAATTAGAAATAAACACATTAATCAACATTTAAGTACTAATCCAACCATCAACATTCACATCATTTGGTTTACAAAATTTGGTTTAGAAATTTGGTCTTCTTAACATTACCCATTAATTAATATATATGGTATGATCAATAAAAAGTCCTACCCACAGAAAAGAAGGAAGCTTAGCACTATATTATGCATGACATTAAAAAAGATTAGATTAATAAACTATTTAATTATTAAGATAGAGCATATAAAAGTGGGGTATATGGAAGGCATCTTGGATATTAATTTGATTAAAATCATATTCATATATTCATATATGATAAGATATATTCTGGTAGTGGGGACAGAGAGTTGCTTAAGTTGTTAAAAGATGCAAAGTAGGGAGAGGAGGACTACTTAGACTAGTAATTAACTTGTTTAAATTAATCAAAGGTGGGTTTAACAAATATTTTTACTTCCTTTTCATTGTTCTTCCCAGAGAGGGGAGAGGTAAAGCAAACCCTAATCTGACGTAGCATGCATTTTTTCTCATCGTCTTTTTTCACAGTTTACTGTGATTATCAAGCTTGATGGCTGCTGCTTTTTGTATTTTTAATATAAAAATTTCAATGTTTAAATTCTTTCCTTGCTAAACAAATAGTAATCAAGTCGTGATACAAAAAGCAAATACTAAACAAGTGAGAACTTTTAGTTTCAGTGGTAATTAAGGAGCATATTTTATTATTTCTTAGTTTCCTTTCTCTAATAAAATCATATAAAAATTTTAAAAAGAAAAAAAAACTTTGGTAGTGATCGCTCCCTGCTACATTTGGTGATATATACCGTACATTCGTTATAAAATATGTCAAGTGAAGGGAGATGGATTGTCTCCCTCCCCTCTCCATACCCTCTCCATACTCTCCTGTTTTGTGCGGTCACGGTTAAACCACGTCAACATTTGTTTTTTGTCTTATTATTTTTATAAAAAAATTAATATAAAATGTTGACGTGGCTTAACCGTAACCGCATAAAACAGGAGGGCATGAGAAGAGTATGGGAATGGGAGGGCAGACAATCCATCTCCCATGTGAAGGGCCTCCTGCTATGTGACATATTGAGCGACACGTACCATCCAGTTAAAATATGTCATGTAAGAACAAATTTTTATTTATAATTTAATTTTTTTAAATATGACGTGTTTTTATTGAACAACACTTCGGGTACATCACCAAGTTTTTCTTGAGCAAAATGATACCAACATAGGTGTGGCCCCCTTTAAAAATAAATAACCAAATTTAGGGGCGGAGCCACCAAGGGACTAGGGTAGTCCCCGGCCCATCCTGACTTCATCTGAGGTGTGAACCTCATGGTAGAAGATGAAGCAAACGAAGTCGTTAAGCTGTTTTGATTTTAAATCTTTTCGGCTGTCTAATGAAACGATAAGTTTGGCAGGGGAGTTTTAAAAGAGATGCGCAATTTTAAATGGAAAAAGCAACCCCACTTCTGGTTCGATTCTCTCACCTAACAGTAATATACACCCTATAATTTTCTAAAGCAACCCACCTTCTTTATTTGCAGACCTCTCCCCCTTTTCCTTCTTTTTCTACTTCTTTGTATTTTCTTTAGCCTTCCACAACCTACATCTTACTTGGTTGTTTGGGTTTTTAAGTTTTTTTCTTCTTAGTATTGAATTTAAGAGATTTTTCAGTTTTGTGAGGATTACACAAATTGCATATGTCAACATGTTATGAATTCAACTTTTTACACACACTCATATATATACATATTTGTGAAAGGCCCATCCTCATTCAAAATTCTAGCTCTGCCAAATTTGTATCTCTTCATGATTAAAAACTATCTGAATAATGTTAGGCATACTAAATTTATGTACTAAACTTATTAAATTTCTATTCAAATTGAAATTTGATTAATAATTATAATAAAAGTTTGTATCACGTGAAATATGATACATAATTTGGTGCACAAATCTGGTTTCTTTAGCATTACCCAAATAAATTGTTATCCAATTAAATACTTTCATACAAAATGGCTCATTACTTGAGAGAGTGGCATGACTAACTACGTGCTTATACTGCTCTATTGGAATATTTCTCCAGACAGAGATCTCCCACATAACTTTTCCCAAGTTAAACGATACCTTGCATGAAAGAAACTTAAGTACAACCATTTGTATAGTCCAATTTCAACTCTACGGTAAAATGCTGTTTTATTGATCAATGTAAATTTAGTTTTGCATTCAAAACTGTAAGAGCCTGTTTGTAGGCTGATTGAGATAAGTTATGACCAATTAAAACAGACTTAAGTCTAATTCATTGTTTGTCATGTTAAAATGTGAGACAGACAAGACTGAATGAGTGAGTTATCTAATATATTCTTATATATGGGTTACAAGTATTGTTTTATATGCCCCCTGACAATCCAATTCTATCCTAAATGTGCAATCCCACACAGCCCACGAAAGGGCCTTAAATGCCTACCTGGTAGTCTGGTTGGAATAAGTTGTGACCACATAAAATTGACTTCAATACAGTCCATCAATCCATTGTTTGTTGTGTCAAAATATGAAATGAACAGACTGGACATTATGAGTTACAAATTATGTCTTATATGTCCCTGCCAATCCAATAATATCCCAGAGATTCAATTTCATCCAACCCACTAAGCGAAAAAGTTCCACATCATCATAATTAGATAGGAGATAATGATTATGTGGAAGTTAAAATAAGAAAGGTAAATAACACGTCGCCATAGGACCCAGAGGTTCACCTTCGCTGATGTGCTTGACCAAGAACCACTGAACCGCTTGCAGATTGTCTGGGGAAAAGAAAAGGTGATAAAAACCGATCAAGATCTAAACGCTCACCCATGTGTTTCGACGAGTCCCACCCTTATTACCGAGTGGCATGTAACGTAATTATCAAACCAAAGATCCAAAAATTAAAGATGGGTTGATAAATCCACTCCATGTCAACCACGAGCTGGTAGCCCAATGGTAAATGGTGGATTACAAAGCTTCCTTAAAACTAAAAAATGGAGGTCTCGGGTTCGAAACTCGTTGCTGGTGTGGAAGCCAGACTTGTGGCCAGGGGAGGCTGAAATGCCTCTGTGAGTCTTCCCAGCCCCTGAAAGGGGTGGATAACCATGACTTGCCACCAGTTGGCCCCTTTAAAAAAAAAATCCACCCTATGTCTTATCCCACCACCCACTAGTTTATAAAATTTTTACTACCATTTTTACCTTTTTGTAAAATTACATCAAATGACATATAAATATCTGCTGACCCATACTCGCGTCGCTGCGAAGGCCTACGCCGTCATGGCTCTTAAGCGCATCCCCGCCGACATCCAATCCTGGGGCTATGTCGCCTGAATGTCCAACCCCTAGCTTATCAAGGAAATCAATCGTTCTGTCACCATCCCCGTCATGGCCAAGGCCTGCATCGGCCATTTTGTCAATGACCAAATCCTCGAAGCCATTGGCGTGGACTACGTCGATGAGAACGAGATCTTCACCCTTCTATTCGTCTACAGTTGTTGGTCGACACTGGAAACATCTTTGAGGCCATTTGACTTGTACGACATGTGATGAGGGGACATCGGGGTCTTGAGGAACATGGACGATGACGAGTTGTTCGCGTACTCGAAGAGAATCGTGGCGCCGTACGATGTCATGATGCAGATGAAGCAGCTCAAGAGGCTACCGATGGTGCATTTACGGCGTGGCGACTTTTGCGTACACTGATGATGCAGTTGGGGTGGAAGAAAAAAATGATTTAGATATTTGAGGTTATTTGAGGAATAATTGGGGTGAATGAATAGGATTTTAGTTTTTTAATTTGTTTTTGGGAAAATTAGGTTCACATCCTTCTTTTTGTTACTCCATTAATTAAAATCCTATTCATTTTCAATTTTTGATCAAGGTCCTTGGGTATTAATAACATCATTAATTATTTGAATAATAAAATAATTTTTTTTTAAATATATTCATTTAGTGTTAAAAATGTTACAATTATTATATTTATATTTATGACTAAATTTTTTATCATATATTTTTATTTTTAGTTTGTACCTATTTTTAATTGCAAATATTTTTTAATTTGTACCAATTTTCTTTTCATTTTTAATTTGTACCCATATATTAGTTTATTTTTGTGCCCAAATTTTTAAAGTTTTATTTGTGTGTGTACCCATGTGTATATCGTCACGTGACATTGTATATTTAATCCATGATAGAAAAATTACGTATGGTATATTTATGTTTTATGCCTAAACTTTGTATCATATATTTATATTTTTAGTTTGTACCCACTTTTAATTTGCAACATTTTTAAAAAAATTTGTAGTATTTTCTTTTTAGTTTTATTTTGTACCCATGTATTAATTTATTTTAGCACCTATATTTAAAAAAAAAATCATTTGTACTCATAATTTTTTTAATCTTTTATTTGTACCCTAATTTATTTATAATGTACCCATTCTTCTTTATTAATGTACCACTTTGCTATATGTGAAATGTACCTATTTTTTTGTAAAATGTACCAATTTTTTTTAACACTATGGATACATTCTTTTGCCATTTATTATTTCTTATTTTTACATAGTTTTTATCCATTTATTAAATCAAAATGTTTGAATTTTTTAATTGTAAATAGTATTATAATGAGGGATTTTAAATTTATAGGATTATAAATATTATAAAATATCAAACAATTAATGTCAAAACTATAAAACTATCAATATTAATAGTAATACAATGAGGTGTACAAAGTTATGGGACTTTGATCAAACTTTGAATATTATTAAGATTTTAATCAAAGAATGTCAAAGATTAGGGACCGCATCCAAAGTATCTTTTTTTTTATGGTGGGTGTAGAAATTGGACAATGGGTAAGTCTAGTAATAAAAACAAAAAAGAAATGAAAAAGAAATTAAATTAAAATTAACAAAAACAAAAAAAAATGAAAAAGAAATTAAATTAACAAAAACAAAAAAGAAATAAAAAAGATATTAAAATTCCAACCCCAATATTCTGCCGGGTTAACTCGAGCCAACCCTGTTGCCTGCTTCGAAGCAGACAACGAAGGGGACGGCGACAAACGGCTCCGTTACACCAAACCACACGCATCCCGAAGCGCCGTTCACGTCAACTAATTGAAATTTAAAACCAGCCGTTACGAAACGCCGTCGTGTTTCTGCTCCTTTACACCCCCGCAGGACCCCACCTTTCCGTTACGCGCTGCTCCTGTCCGATAACCCACCCCTCCGGTTACTCTCTAACTACGGTTAGCTCAGTCACACAGAAAGGAAGGGACAGAGAGAGAGTGGAGGGAGGAGAGAGAGAGAGGGTCAGACGTCAGAGTTAAAGCAAACACAAAGTCGCGTATAATAAGACGCGCGCAGAGCGGTTTGTGGATTCTCTCTGTAACTGCGTTTTCCTCGACCTGAATTCCCTAGAGAGAGAGAGAGAGAGAGAGAGAGAGAGAGAGAGTGGGAGAGTGTTTTTAGAGAGAGAAAGAGAGGGAGCGAGGAGGAAGAGAAGCGGTTTTGCGAGCAGAGAAGGCGGTATTGTAACGGTTTGGTGGTTTCGGCGAAACGGTTTTTATCGATCAGCGATTGTTACACGAAGAGTGTGTGAAGCGATAAAAAGTGGAAGCTTTGTGTGATTAAAATCGTATTAACGGCTGATTAAGGAGTCATTATTGGTGGTATTATTGTGCTTACGTATAAGTATTCATTCAGCTCAGCGTTGTCTGCGTAGACCGAGAAAGAGACAGACAGGGACAGAGAGAGGTAGAGAGGTAGAGAGAGAAAGGGGAGAGGGAGAATAAGAATCGTCTGAGCTTTCGTTGGGGCAAGTTTGAAATTTGTTGACTCGGGAGGGTTGGAGTTCAACGATGGCGAATCGGGAAGGTGAATATCCGTTGATTTTCTCTCTCATTTTCTCAGACTTTCTCGGATTTTCCCGGAAAATTAACGTTTTTTCTTCCCATTTTTGTTTGGGGGTTCTGTTTTGCAGGCGGCGATCTGTATCCGGAGCTATGGAAGGCCTGCGCGGGTCCACTCGTCGATGTGCCTCGCGTCCACGAGAGAGTCCTCTACTTTCCACAGGGGCACATGGAACAAGTGAGTTTTCCATCTTCCTTTTTTATTTTATTTTTTTCTAATTTTGGTTTTTCTGCATATGGAATTGTTATCCTTTCGTCGAAATTGAATTTTTTTTTGCTATTTTTGGGGATTATTTTGTAGTTGGAGGCGTCAACGCCAACAAATCAGGAACTGAATCAAGGGATTCCGCAGTTCAATCTTCCCTCGAAGATTCTTTGCCGCGTCGTTAACGTTAGCCTACTGGTATTTCCTCTTTGTTTTCTCTAATTTGTGTTTGGTTGCTGAGAAAACGAGGGATTGGAATTAGAAAACTTTTGTTGATTCCTGGAAAATGATAAGTGAGATCAGTTGGATCTGTTGGTTGAGTTCATCTTCAGCTGATTAGGAGGTCCCAATGATTGGAAAGTCTTCAATTTTAAAATCTGTCGAATATATGTCTTCGATTTCCTGGGTTTTCTCAGTAACCAAACAAGTATGGAATAATTTGTGAAATTATTTTGTTTGGAAATATCTTACCTCAGTTGTCTGCAATTTTAGGCTGAGCAGGAAACAGATGAGGTTTATGCACAGATTACTTTAATTCCAGATGCAAATGTAAGATTCAACTGAGCTGCTTCTTCCTGATTAACTTTTCTCTGTCCGAGCAATATTTCGTTGTCATTGTTAACGTTATATGTTTATATGTTTAGCAAACGGAACCTACTAGTCCTGATACATGCCTTGCTGAACCTCCAAGACCTGCAGTTCACTCATTCTGCAAAGTTTTAACTGCCTCTGATACAAGCACCCATGGCGGGTTTTCTGTTCTTCGGAAACACGCCACTGAATGCCTTCCTCCACTGGTATATATTCTTTCTGTTCTAGCTTTTGTTTTGACTGTTCTTTCTAGGTCTCATTATTTATTTGATTTGATTTTCATGTCTGTACTTCTTCACCATGTGTGTATTCTTTTTCAGGACATGACCCAGGCAACCCCAACTCAGGAATTGGTTGCCAAGGATCTTCATGGTTACGAGTGGCGATTTAAACATATTTTCAGAGGTGACGTATTTCATTTGCTCTGCACTCTTGCAGTTGTCCCAAATGTGTGATTTGATTTCATAATTATTAGAAAGAGCTCATGAGTTGGACAGCTAATCCTATAAGAAAAAATTCAGACATGTCAATTAACCATATCAATCGTTGCTCACAGTTCCTCTATCTGTGATTAACTGAACAGGTCAACCACGGAGGCACTTGCTTACAACAGGATGGAGTACTTTTGTCACCTCCAAGAGATTAAGTGCTGGAGATTCCTTTGTATTTCTCAGGTATACATATTCATTTGTTCTCGCCCCTTCATTCTTGTTGTCTCTTTATTAGTTGTCCACTAAATTTAACAGTGTAACCGCCTGGAAAATTGAATTTTCCCATATGGTATATGGGGCATATGTTTTTCGATCAAACAGTAACTAATCTGTTGAAATTTGGTTTCTTAGAGGGGTCAACGGGGAGTTACGTGTTGGAGTTAGATGTCTTGCTCGTCAACAGAGCAGCATGCCATCATCTGTGATCTCGAGTCAAAGCATGCATGTAGGGGTGCTCGCAACTGCATCTCATGCACTTGCAACCCAAACTCTTTTTGTCGTCTATTATAAACCAAGGTATGTTGTATTATGTTAACCTGATGAATTTAAAATGATCTATACATCGAATCATTTAACACATGATTTCTCATATTCTATATTGATTTCCTTTTGAAATGTCCAGGACTAGTCAGTTCATTATTGGTTTGAACAAGTATTTGGAGGCTGTCAACAATAAGTTTTCAGTCGGAATTAGATTCAAAATGAGGTTCGAGGGGGAGGATGCTCCTGAGAGAAGGTAGAAGTCAAATTCAGCAGTGCTATAGTATGTTTACCCGCAATAAATTTGTTTATGGGCTTTCTAATGTATTCTTGTTCTATGTTCTTTAATCTTTCCAGGTTTTCAGGCACAATTGTTGGTCTTGAAGATATATCTCCTCACTGGGCAGATTCAAAATGGCGTTCACTTAAAGTAAACTCTTTGTACCGGTTTCCTTTTCTTTTTCTTGTTGTCTTGTTCCTTTCTCCTTTCCTCCCCCTTGTCCTTGTATTGGATGTTAAATGTTCTGACATAAATTTGCTCTTGTGAAATATCTTTCCAAGGTTCACTGGGACGAATCTGCATCCATTCCAAGGCCTGACAAGGTATCGCCTTGGGAGATAGAACCTTTTGTGGCGTCTGTACCTCCAAGCCTTCCTCAACCAGCTGTGGTGAAGAACAAAAGGCCTCGACCACCCACTGAAATCCCAGCTCTTGGTAGGAACCTTTTACCTTTTGTTTCCCAGTAACCAACTAAACAGCAACACCGGCCCCCTTTTTTCCATTTGCCTTGGATTAGTTTTTTTTTTAGGTCCGAGTGTTCTAACTTCTAACTTACCTTGTATGGATATTAGATGCAATGAGTTCAACAGCGTCAGCTATGTGGAATTCTGGGCTGTCACAGTCCCGTGACAAGTCACCACTGAGTGTCTCCGCTGAAGGCAAAAGAAGTGAAAATCATGTTGGATGGCAACACCAACAGGCAGATGTGATCAGCAACAACTCTGTTCCAAGGATTCAGACTGATGTGGGATGGTTGTCTTCTCAGGCAGGTGGTTCTCCGCACATGTTTCAGGAAACAATGGAGGATAGTAAAAGTGCTTCTGCTTGGCCTGTTTTCTCTGGATATTCAACTCCAAACTCATCAAAGCTGAAAAATGACTCAATGTTTGACCATGTTGAAAAAGAGAAGAAAACTGAAACAGCTACTAGTTGTCGAATCTTCGGAATAGACTTTACAAATCATTCTACAAGCTCCCCTGCCATGGAGAAGGTACCTCTGCAACCAATCAGTGGATCTACTGGAACCCCTGAAGGACGTGTTAGTAACATGTTAGCAGCTGAGTCAGACCAGAAATCTGACCTTTCAAAGACTTCTAAAGAAGGCAAACCTGGACAGCTGCAAGTATCACCGAAGGAAACACAGAGCAAGCATAGTTGCTCTTCGTCCGCCAGAAGTCGCACCAAGGTGCTCAAAGTAGAATTATTTTATATTATTTCTCCTTCTGAAGTGTGAAGTATTTGTGTCGTAGATTATGATGATTTGTGGTGTTTGTACATCCCAAAAGGTTCAAATGCAGGGGATAGCTGTTGGCCGAGCGGTGGACTTGACGACGTTGGAAGGATATGATCAGCTCATAGATGAACTGGAGGAGATGTTTGACATCAAGGGACAGATTCGCCCCGGTAACATGTGGCAAATTGTCTTTACTGATAATGAAGGAGATATGATGCTTATGGGTGATGACCCGTGGTCGTAAGTATACTTTATTGCAAAAAATATATCACACAAACGTGTTGTGTTTGGATTTTCCTAACATGTTTCCTTGTTTAGTTCTAAAACCTTTGCGGCGTTTTCTTTGCAGGGAATTCTGTGACATGGTGAAAAGAATCTTTATATGTTCGAGTCAAGACATGAAGAAAATTAGCGCCGGCTGCAAACTTCCAATGTCGTCACAAGAAGTTGAAGGGGGACCGGTCATAAGCTCGGACTAACATCGATCAGGTTGTTGATTTTTTAGGTACCGCTTTGGTTTCGTTGATTTTCAGGTCACGTCGTTTGTTTGTTTGTTCGTGGATGGAGGGAGGGAGGGAAGACTTGATTTTTGGGCAGGAGGAGGAAGAAGATTGAAGTTGGAAGAAGAGGACATCGGCTAATTGATAGCTCCTTTTTTTAGAGCTAGGTAGACAACATTTGACTGGAAACTGAAAAAGATGTAATGGCAATTGTGTAATTGTAATGTGTTTGGTAGTGGGTAGGATTAGGGGAATCTGTGAATATTTAAAGGCAATTTGTGGTGGGTCGGAGGAGGAGTTGGGTGTTTTTAGGGTTTTGGTGGGTTTTTAGGGTATTTTGTTCCATGTGATGCTGTTGTAAATATATGTGTACTTTCGCAGTGTAATATTTTGGTGGTTAGTGTGTGACAGTTTGCACCATCCAGTATGCAATCTTGTGTTGCTGGATTAGTTAATTAATTAATATAATTAGCCTTTGAATGGTTTTTAATAATCCTTTGCTAATTTGTTTTAATCCCTCAAAATTTGTGCATATGTCGCTTCTTGTGGGTGGGATGGGTTGTTACTCTCTTGTTCCCTTGCCATGGGTTTTTTTTTTTTTTTTTTTTTTTTTTTTTTTTTTTTTTTTTTATTATGTAAAACGATAGATTTTGTTAAATTAGATGTTAGATTAGCCACTAACGAAATTTGAACTAGAAGCGAATTGGATTACTAACCTCCAATCTGCCCAAACCAACCGATCGAATTCAATTGAATTTTATGAATGACAAGTTAGATACTAATGAATCGAAATTAATTTTGATTGGTTGTTAATTTGGCGGAGGGGATTAAATCACAAAATTTTGAATGCGATATGATTGGATCTGATGGACACATCCAATTGAGATAATTCGGTCTAGTTGTTTGATCAGAGTATCCAACCCAACCCAATCTCTTTTTTTTGGGTAAATTACATAATAGCCCCTCAGGTTTGAGGTCTATTACAACCTCATACAACAACTTTAAAACATTTCACTTTTATACATCAAGTACCATTTTATTTCAAAATAACACCTCCGTTAGATTTTACATCCACTAGTCTGTTAAATGCTGACGTGGCTTCCACATTTGTGTTGATGTGGTTGCCACGTGGTAAAAAAAATAATTTTTTATACATTAAAAATATTATAATATAACCCTATTAACAAAATTAAAATAAAATTAAAAAAAAAAAACCCTCAACCTTCTTCTTCCCCGCTCTCATATTCCCCCAACCTATACCCCGCCGAAACCCCATCTCCTTCATCTTCCCAATCCGTCCTCCCTTCCTGTAACCCAAATCCAAAACCACTCCCACCCATCCTCCACCTCCTTCGCGCACCCATCTTCCCATCTCCCCCACCCGAGCCCGAGCCCAACCTGCAACCCAGAAAGAAAAAAGAGAGAGAAAAAAAAACCCCCCATCTTCATCTTCCCTGCAACCCACCCCTTTCTCCTCCCTCTCGTCTTCCCCAAACCCACCGTGCACCCATCCTCCACCTCCTCCTCCTCCTCCGCACCCAGTATTTGCAACCCAGAAAAGAAAAGGAGAAAAAAAAAACCCATCTCGTCGGGGAGGGGGATTTAACGGGAGTGGGTTGTCGGGGGGAGGGGGTGGGATTTGACGGGAGTGGGTCGTCGGGGGAAGGGGGATTTGACGGGAATGGGTCGTTGGGGGGTGGGGGGGAGGAGGAGGTTGCTACGCTGGGTTTCTGGGGGGGGGATTAATGGGGAGGTGGGTTTGGGATTAATTGGTTTCTGGTTTTGGGGGTTGCGGGTAAAGCTTTCAGGTTTATTTTTTTTTATTTTTTATTTTTTATATTTTTAATATTTAGAAGATTAGATTTATTTTTTTAAAAAAATTAAAAAATTATTATTTTTGCCACGTGGCAGCCTCATCAGCATAAATGTGGCAGCCACGTCAGCATTTAACAAACTAATGGATGAAAAATCTAACGGAGATCTTATTTTGAAATAAAATGGTACTGGATGTATGAAAGTGAAATGTTTTAAAATTGTTGTATGAAGTTGTAATTGACCTCAAAACCTGAGGGGCTACTGTGTAATTTACCCTTTTTTTTTTTTTGAAGCAACCCAACCTAATCTAGTTTCTTGGCTTTTTCTTCCTAAAGGCATTTCACAGTACTAAGACTTACAGTCAATTCATAGAACTGCTGTATTTAGAGGATCAAAACACTTTATAGAGCATTGAATTTTTGTCGGGCAATTAGCCACAAATGTTTCGACATTTCGTTGCACTTTTTAACACTTTCTAAAATTTACTTTTTTGATCGAATTTGCTTGTAAAAAGTTCATACTACACTTAATTAATCAGGAAGAGATACAAAATGAAGCGACGCATCAACGACTTCTAACAACATTCTCCCATTTCGATGTTGCACCATCCCTCAGACAACACAACCACACCGACACCACAACTATACTCCCAGTAATTTTAAAAACAACCAAAAAGTCATTTTAAAGAACCTCATTTAACCAAAAAAAATACTTGCATTTCAATTTTATTTAAACCAAAATTCTTAGGATTTTGAACTACCACTACAACAACAATATGAAGACGCTACAATGACACTCCAATACTCTCTCTTTTATAATTCTAAACAACACAACCACACAACAATCTAATGATGCCACAACACTCCAACCATACTCCCCCTTTAATTCATTTTAACCAATACAACCACAATATTAATCTGATGACGCCACAACGATGCACCTCTTTTTATGATTTTGAACCAACACAAGCACAACAACAATCTGATGATGTCCCAACGATACTCCAATAATACACCCTCCATTGTTTGATTTCGAACCACAACAAATTCATTCAAGGAACCCTCTCCTTATTCATTCTCCAAACACCACTATCAAATTTCAAACCCGAAAAATCGAAGAAGAATGGATTTGAGAGGTGGAGCAATCGAAACAGTACTCAGCCACTAATCTGAGAGGTGGAGCAATCCAAATTTCAAATTAGATGTTCTTCACCGCTCCAGATTTGATTAGTCACGGCGGAGCAACCGAAAAATGGATTTGACAGTGTCGTTAGGTGCCATTAGGGCGTTACTGTTTTTGGTGGCTTATGATGAATGAAGGACATGTTGATCAATAAAAAGATCAATGAAGGATAATATGGACTTTTCACAGGTATAATTGATTGAGATAACAATTTTTAGAAAGTGTTACTAAATGTCAAAACCTGTCTATTGTAGCTAATTGCCCATTTTTATTTGCATCTAGTAAGCCGCGTGACTTTATTGGATTTGATAGGAATTAGATTCATATTTTGATATATTACAAGTGATCATCCAATCTTAACCCAATTCAGTACCGATTGAATCTGATCGGCTTGGTTTAGGTTAAGATCAATTAGTAAATTAGTCAATTACAATTGTAAATTTGAATACGGTTGTATGTAATCATCCATTCTAATTCGACAAGCATGCCAAGTTTTCTAACAACATAACTTATAATTCAATGGTTATGCATGTTACTAACATGCATGCAAAATACGTCTTTCACCCTGAGTAGTTTTTGTTTTTTATTTTTTTATTTTTTGTTTTACAAACGATAGTGTTATTGGTTTAGAGGGGTCAGCAGAGATTAAACATGCACCATAATACATAGATATCATTACTGTCGGTCACTGCGGTAAAGTGTTATCTGTTCCTGAGTAAATTTTATTGTAGAGTAGCAAAGACAAAGACATCATAGACCAGTTAATGCCAAACCTGATTTATGTCTCTAGAGAAAAAAAGTAGGACATCAGCTCACCATTTCATACATTTTGCTAAGTTATTATATCTTCCATCATACGTTATACGTAGTACTAAATGCTACGAACATTGGATGACTTAAATTGATTTGAATTATTGTCTCGTAAATCTAGGCCATCTATTGCTTGTCGCACCGAAGTGAAACCCAAATAAAATAGTTGATTAACTTACTCTGTATTCTGTAATTACTGCAAATTAGCTTCGAGTTTCAGCTACCATGACCAATGCTCCAATAGATTGCAGTGTGAGGGATGGAAGTCTATATTCTGTCATCCTGATAGGGCAGCATTGTATGGGGACATCCTTCCCAATCAACCTTGTTGATATGTTGAATCAAAACAAACGATGGGCCATGGGCCTCCTTGAGGTGGCTTTCTCTAAATATAGTCCAATTACATTCGGCACTCAAGATATGGGCCTTGCTTATGTTCACCCTGGGTTTTGGCCCATTTGGTCAATTCCAATCACCATGTATGCTTCCCCGCCCCCCCACCCCCAAAAAAAAAAAAACAACTAGCTCTTCTCAAAGGAATTATCATCTTTCCAAAGGTAACATTCCATTTCAATCATTTTTCAAGATAATATATATTAGATTACCAAACTGTCTAACTTCTAAATAAACATATTATCATCTAAATACATACTTGAATTTTTTTTATTAATTAGTGCAAATTAACAATCTGATGATATAACAAGTCAAATTGTCTTAAAACAGAATATTCAGTTTTGTTTTGTAGTTTAATGCTCTAGGGTCGAATTTGACGTGTTACTAGTACAATTGCAGATTTTAGAGCCAAGTTTTTTCTTATATGCATGCTAGACTTTGTTTTAGCAGGAGGGAGGAACATTCCAAAGGTGGTGGAATGACCAAAGGATGTGGATGATGTGGACCTTTAGGGGACTCTCAAGCTTACTTGTTTTGATCCGCTTGAGTTCTTGCTCAATCCTTCTGCATTTCCACACATGGGTTCAATCTGACTAGCAAAATCTTCGACGACGATCAAAGCAAAACGTACGAACAGGGAATCATGGATTTTGAAGTCCCATCGTCCATGTTTGTGCCCTTAACAATGGCTGCCGTTGTGAACTTGGCTGGCTCCATTTGGGGGCTTGTGGAGATTTTCAGAGGAAGCAATAATCTGGAGGGGCTGTTTGTGCAGATGTTTATAGCTGGTTTTGGGATAGTTAACTACATACCAATTTATGAAGCCCTAATCTTAGGACTGATAAGGGAAAATTTCCAACAAAAACTACCATAGTTTCAGCGTTTCTAGCGGTTGCTCTCATAAAAGCAATCAAAGAAATAGAGATTTGTACATTACTTATCATACTCATAATTTAAAGCCAAAGCCATTGCTAATAAAATGGAACTATGTTTGTAGTGGATTGAGCCTTGATGGGATACCAACAGCATTATGACAAAATTGTTTATGTTTATCGTCTATGTGACGTATCTGCTTCGGGACTCTTAGTTCTAGTGGTGTGGTTTGTGTGGTAGTCGTATACAGGTTAAAATTATTTTTGTATTTTGTGTGAGTCATCTCCAGACTAAGAAATTGGTCACTGAAGAATATGCATCCATATGGAACTGTTGTAATCGATTGTTCTTGGTAATGAAACTCTATTGCCTCTATAAAAATAAAAAAATAAAAAAAATTGTCTAAGTCAACTAATTCACTTGAATCGGAATAAAAAACAATGTGAATATAAAAATGCTCTTGTTCTATAAGACATTATATTGTATGCTAATTAATCTAATTCCTCTAAAATGAGGGATTGAATTTCTTATTCCGTATGGACCCCACTGCTATTTTGATTCCTCCATGGTTGGTAAGTCCAACCTATTGTTTAGTTTTGATTACAGATTAATAAACATGTTATAAGCGTGGACTAAACCTAGAGTCAGAAATATGTTGTGGAAAGAGATCATTGAAGGTTTTATAAAATGAACTTTCTTTCTCGTAAAAACTGGTCGATATGTCCGAGTGGTTAAGGAGACAGACTTGAAATCTGTTGGGCTTCGCCCGCGCAGGTTCGAACCCTGCTGTCGACGATCAATTTTTTCGTTTTTCCAAATTTTCAGTTTATTTTATGATACTCTGTTTCCCTTACCAAATAGTGTGATTTTTCTATTTTTCTATTTTTCAATATTGTTCACAAGGAATCCGCCTCACTGGACCCAATGACGAGCTGACGAAAACAAATCTATTTCTATTCCTTGGGCGGGGTGAATAGAAGTTGACCACAAACCATCTCTGTGGGAGGCTGCTACCCATAAGGCCAGTGGCGGAGCCAGGAATTTAAGACAATGGGGTCAAAAGTTGAGCTTCCATTACTAGACAGGGCATGCCGAAAACGCGGGTCTGACGATCTGGAGGCTGCCAGGCCGTAAATTCACGGTGGTGGGAAGATTTAGCAGGGGGCCGGAGAAGAGGTGATGATGAAGTTTCAATCTTACTGTTAACATTTCTAGCTAAGCACCTTGGTTGTATAACTTGTATTCAAGGTTGAGACTTGTTCGATGCTTCAAAACATACTCCAAAATCACAGTTTTATGCAGTAATGTCAATTACTTGCTAGTAATCACACTGTTGAAACTTAATTGTCTGCGGTATGAACTAAATTGAAGAAAAACTGACACATGTTTGGGTTACATGATGCAAAAGAACAAATGCAATATATCATGTATACGGCTACATCATGCTTTAATAGAGATGCAAACAGACTCAACTCAATATTAACAAACAAACTCTTTACACTTGGACTTTGATCCAACGCAGTTGATTTCCCAACCTATCTTCCTCTAAATTCGCTAATTCCAAGAATGCAAACAGACTCAACTCAATCGAAAAAACACTTGTAAAGCATCCAGTTTCATATGTCGTCGCAGAAGGGTTACAGATTGATGCCGTGCAGAGTCCGAACCAGCCTCATATGTCGTCGCCCGTTGGTGCAAGTTGCAGAGAGTGCAGAGAGTTGATCGATGCCGTAGAAGCGAGGTGAGCGACGGATGATTAGGTATCCGTAAGGTGAAGGTTCTGTCGTGTGAAGGAGAAGCCTCTATATTGCCATGGGACTGAGATGGAGATTGGAACTGCAGAGCAAGTGAATCTTCAGTTTGGTCTCTATGGGATCAGCTCCTTCTTCTTCTTGTTTGGCCACAAGGTTATTGGGGTCAAGGAATCCCATTGCCCCCACCTTGGCTCCGCTCCTGCATAAGGCCATCTCCAAGATACAGCTTCGTATTGCTGCAAGCTATTGGGATAGCTTAATTTTTAAGGGCTACTACCACTCTAAAAAAAAAAAAAAAAAAACCCATTATAACATGTATGCTGTGAACTTTCACTGCTCAAAATTTTATTGAGGCTTTTGACAATTAGGTTTGTGCACACCTTCATCGAGGTTTAAGAAAATACAAGAGCTTCCCCCTACTCTCCCATTCCCTAATTAGAAATATAACTACGTACCCTCTCATCTAACTAGTTGCCGCCAAAACTGGACTCTCACTATGATGTGACTTTTTTCGTTCAGCACCACCTCGTGCAGGAATAGTCCCACGAGAATGTGGTTTATGTCATGTATTCAGCACTGTCATGTGACAGGAACAGTCTCACGTAAGTTTTTTTCTCTTACACGCCTTGGCTTATGAATCATGAGTTTGGATATAGACAATGACTGGTTCTCTCAAATCTTGATTAGTATAGTACCCAGGTAACCACCCAGAGTCCCTTAAAATCGGACTACTTTGGTCACTTGATGAACCTTCTTCAGTTGGTGTTGTTACACCAGAAATAGCATTATTGCCCGTTTGATGCTGTTGTTGCTGATTTTGTTGGTCCAACAATACAATACTACCTGGACTCTGATGGGATATTATTATGCTATGGTGCCGCTGTTGTACTACTGGGTCGGACACACCAGCAGCTGCAGGTGGTGGTGCAGGACTATCAAGTTTGGTACTGATTGGAATCACAGTGCATCTGCAAAGTGGGCAAGTTGTGTTGTTATGCAGCCAGTGATGTATGCAATCAACATGAAACACGTGTTTGCATGATCGCACTTGCAGCAACTCTTCTTCCATTTCGAATTCCCCCAAGCAAACACAGCATCTGTCACAGATCAAATTTTAGGGTTACGTTAGCCTAACTTAAATCTGGTTATTACACCAAATTAAAAAGAGCCTGAAAAGATAGAAGTACATGATGAGAGGTTGAATAAGCTAATAATATTGAGCTGTAGGTGAGGTGTCGTGATTTCAATGTTCGTTAGCTATCCACTTTCCGTGAAGAATCTTAGAAAGCAATTGGACACACAATTTTTTTGAACTTTATTCACGTTTTGTCTCCTCCAAATATGCCACTTCTCATACTATACTTCTGTTTGGAACTAAAAAGCATTTTCTTAAGTACTTCTGATGATGTTTGGCACCAGAAACACTTTCAAATTATTTAAAATATACTACTATATATGGTTGTTCTTCTTTTAGAAAATACTTCAAATTCTTTGTTTTTTTTTTCTTTCTAAAAAGCACTTGCATTTATATCAAAGTATAAATTTCTTTGAATAGAAGTTGTTTTTATTGAAATCACTTCTGAGCATAAATGTTTTTTATAAAAACATTTCTAAACGGGTATCTTTCTCAAAAGCACTTTTGAGAAAAGTAGTGGTTGCCATGTAAGATTCTAAACTGACATGTGTAGAGATTTAAACCTTCTATTACAACTACCCTCGAGGCCTTTGTAGGCCATAACCGGTAGCAAGAATAAAACGCCATGATAACTAGAGGATAATTTCCAGGACGTGTCCTTTTCTATAACAGTTTTGAGGTAGAAACTTAACTGTTTAATTTCTTCTTTTTCCTCAAATATCCAAATAGTTGGTTGGCTAATTAGTGCATATTGGCTTATCAACTTCAAGATGTGATATGACACCATATTGGCACATGCCACGTGTTGTATGGCACGATGATTATGGACCGCATTGCTGTCTTCGATACATGATCTATTCGATTTGGGTAGAAGTATGCTAGAGATACAGAATGCGAAACCCTCTTTTATAACTAAAAACGTACAGTTTATGGTAGAAATAATTTAAACTTACTGTGAATCCTTTTTCCTTTGTTCTTCATCAAATAAAATTGTTTGAAGCTTCTCCTTGAGCTCCCCCTTCAAACCCACCGGACAATCCTACAGATATAATGTAATAACATCAGATATAAATTGGATTTGGAAATAAAGGATGCTGTATGTATATAATCAGACTCTGCAAATTGTTATATGAATATGTTGCTTTGTTAATACAATCATGCGTATGAACACGATCGATGCTATAGGTCTGCAATTGGAACTCAAGATATATTTAAGCATAAGTTATAACACAACTAATATTAAATCGATACGGAATCTTTTGCTTTTTTTTTTTATTACAAAGAAGGGTTTCAAACGCAATATATCTAGCCTACTCTTACCATCACCTTACCCAGCTTCACCAATATTTTGTTAGTTTGTATGCATGCATCTATGTTAATGTTATGAGAGAGAGAAAGAGAGACTTACAGTGGAAACACAATATGTGGTAGGTGCAGCTTGAAGATTATAGTTATTACTCCTTGGAAGAACTGGTTGAGAAGATGATAAGAGAGCGGAAGCCCTTCTTTTGAGGTAGAACAAGTAGAAGAGGAGAAAAAGGATGATGGAAAAAAGGATAGGAATCGAGAATATGAAGGCCTGGTAAAGTTTAAGTTGGAGTGCTTGAGGATAAAGGTGAGAATTACTAGTGCTGTTTGGAGTTTGAGGAAGACTGGCCATATCTTATCACCTAGCTTCCAAAACCTGGAGAGATTATTTTGCCTGTTACTAATTAGCTCAATATATGTAGGAATCAGAAACGCCTTGTTGATGACTGTAATGGAGAGAAGTTGGTGTGGTATGTTGAGGGTTTTTATATAATATTATTATATACACAGTCATTCTCTTATATATATATAATATATATATAGTTGATCATGTGAAATCTTATTTGATTTTATATGAACCCACCTAATTAAACAATTTGGTTTATATTTTAAGACAGAGCTTATCTCACTATCTAGTACAAAGGGAATTCTTAAATGCAAACTAGCAGAGAGCACATACTTTGTGTGTGTGAACAATTTATCTTAATAAGTGCATTTTTTTTAATATTACATAATTACTATTTTGTCATCCTTATGTAAATATTGTGTATCAAAAGTGAAGGTAAAATTGGAAAAATAAGCATATGATTGTCATTTTCTAAAAAACAAAGAGGGTAAAATAGGAAAAATAGGGATATGATTGTCATTTTGTCAAAAGGTACAAAATTACTATTTTGCCCTCCTTTTGTCAATAGTGTGTATCAAAAGTGAGGGCAAAATAGGAAAAAAGGGAAAAAAAGTTGACAAGGAGGGTTCTCTGAATAGAATAGATTAATTAGGATAACTATTAAATGATGAAAAAAAAGTGAATTAAAATTAAAATTATTTCAAATTATATCAAGTGTTGCAGTCATATTTAGAATATGAATGTGATTGTGTAAATCATAGTAGATATGAGAATGTATCTTATATTCATATTAGGAGTAGATTACCTATTAAATGTTGTAACCCTAAAGAGAAGGATTTTTACCTATCCTACTACTATAAATAAAGGCACAATGAGGTGAATCAAACACACCTCACAATTAAATCACTATCTCTTATCTCTAACCATAGTCGGCCCCCTCTCTCTCTCTAAACCCTAGATCGTTTAATCAAATTGGCCTACAACATGTTATCAGCACGCTCTTCCCAGAAGCTGAGGAATTGACACATCGTAGGAAGAGGCTATCATCCACCAAATTCAAAGGCTTATTCATTTTCTACTAATCAGGTACGCTTAAAATAAAAAAAAGATATTTGAAATGTCCACAAAGCATGAAAACATTCCCCATGATGCATGAAACCCTCTATATTTATATTTTCCTTCCGATATATATATATATATATATATATATATATATATATATATATATTGTATATGTTTATATATTTGTCGATATATATATTTGTTTCATGCATCGCACAATTAAATTGTTATGTGGAATATGTGAATCAAATTATATAAAATAAATTAGAAGCATATTTAGGGTTTCCTCAACCCTAGGGGAAAATTGCACACCACTGTGGCACCTTGTTGACAACCAGGCCGTGTGCCTGGTTTGGGTTCTCTCACCACGGGCCTACAACCCTGCCCACACCAACGCCCGCAAGCTTTTATGCATGCATGGGCCTTGCTGTTGCCCGGGCCCACAACCGCTCCCACCAGCCCAGTTGGCTGGGTTCTTTTTCCCACGGCCGGCTTCAGCCAGCCCACAGGGCTGGGCTTTGTCCTTGCGCGCAGCCTTGCAGCCCATTACAGCTGGGCTCCCGTGACTTAACAGGCCAGCAAACCTGCTGGGCCTTGCTCCCGTGCCTAGCCCCCATGGTCTAACATGCTAGCCTTCATGGCTGGGCCTACACCCTTGACCCTGATCGGATTATATTTATACATATTTTACATCAAATTCTCTCGTCTTTTCTTAGTTAGTTTCTTATATTTTTGAGCTATTTACTTTGATTTTATGTTTTTTTTAGTATTTATCTAGTAAATAAAATAAGTATTGCACAAGTGAGATTTTAAGTGATAAAATCGTCAAAACTGTCTTGCCCACTGTAATTGGTTAATAAAACAAGAAAGTATTATAAATATATATATATATTTATATATATATATATAAATATATATATATATATGATATGAACGTGAATGTGCAGCATGGCAGAAATAATATAATAGAGCATGCGCTGCCTTTTGGCAGCTGGCAAAGGAGAAAACAGAAAGAATAAAAGGGAAGCAGCGCAAGAAAAGAAGGTGGGGAGCACAGAAAAGAATAAGGCAGCGCAAGCTGCAGAGCTCGAGGAAGAAAACTGAGTTGCTGCCTTGCAGCAGAGCACGAGAGGAAGGAGAGGCGGAGGAGGACCGAGAGCAGCTGCCTTAGCAGCTGAGATCAGAGACGGGATAGGGAGCAGTGCTGCTTTGGCAGCTTGGAGTGACGCGGGTTAGCGAGCTTGCGGAAAGAAAGAACACGCAGGGCCTCGTGGGGAAGCAACGCTGCGCAACGGAGAGGAGCACGGGGCTGCCTTTGGCAGCACGAGAAGACAGGGCGCTGCCTTTGGCGAGTGCAGGGCAGGAGACGGGGGGACGTAAAGGAAAGCAAGGCAGCAAGCTGCCTTGCCATTACTGACGGAGGAGAAAACGAAGGGGAGTCGCTGACGCAGTAGGAAAGCAGTGCGAGGAGCGCGCGGAGCAGCAGAAGCTGCGTGGGCAGCTGCTGGTGCAGCGGGAGACGCTGCTTTTGCAGCCTGGTCAGAGGGGGCTGACGTGAGGGACAGGAAAGGGCAGACGCGGGAAGGCCAGCGAGGACGTGAGGGAGAAAGCACAAGGAAATAACGCTGCCTTTGGCAGCGAGGAACCCAGCGAGGACGAAGTGCAGCAGGAAGCTGCCTTGACAGCTGTACGCAGTCAGCACGAGAGCAGCGCAAAGAAGCTGTGCAGGTCAGCACGAGCAGGGCAGTCAGCACGAGCAGGGCAGTCAGCACGAGCAGGGCAGTCAGCACGAGGGCAGTCAGCACGGGAGCAGAAGCACAGTGGACAGCAAGCTGTCAATCTCTCTCGGTTTATTTTTCCTAAACTCACGTTTTATTTCTGTTTTAATTTTAATAATGTATAACTAATTTTATTTTGGCTAGAGTTTAATTCAAAACCATGGATATATTTGTAATTTGAATTGATTACCTTCAGTTGTGATTTCTGAGTTGTGATTTAATTTGCTTAACTGTTTGATTGATAACTTATTTTTGTTTGTCGATTAAGGATGCATACTTAATTTACATGCATGAATTTGATGCTAGAATATAAGTGAATTTCACCTAATCGTTATGAACTTATATTCACAAGTAGTAAAGGTTGTTGACCACAATCGTGTTAAGTAAATTCTTGGCATAAGTTTCATGCAATTCATAGTAATGAGTGCCTCGTCAATGCTTATGATTTTCATAGAACGTAATGATTCTTGCTTGTATCTCTATTATGCAATTCATGTAGGGAACTTGTGGGGAATGTTTTGGGTTGTCGTATGCAATCATCCAATCCATTAACTTAAGGAAAATCTGAGAATTAATTTATGCAATTCATGGTTAATTTGGGGCGTTGAGAATTTACAATTTATTGAAAGAACAACTGAAAATCAATTTAGGTTGCATATGTGTCATGTGTGGAGAAGAATCCTCTAGCCAGTCCGTCGTCCATCCTTTCACCTTAATTTCATGTTTTTGTCAATTTTGTAATTTATTTAAGTTAATTTACTTCTCGTCAAAATCAATCCCCCGTTTATTTTAAAGTATTATATTTGTTAGAAATCATTTTAGTTTGTATTTTCTTAAGTCTTGAGTTATTTTGAGTCTTTTGATTTGTGTTAGATTATTTGTTAGTTTTATTTTGAGTTATTCTAGTTAAGTGTTTTGAGTCTAGTTTAGTGTTTTAAATTTTGTTTTTACGTTTTTAATTTAATTTTACTTTGATTAGCATCCCTAGTTAATCCCCGGCCTAGAACGATCCCTACTTACATCATTACTACAACTGTCACAAATAGGGTTTAAATTTGTGCGTTAATTTATTTTCGCATCAAATTTTTGGCGCCGTTGCCGGGGATTAGCAAATTTGCTAATCCTTTGTTTATGTTTTTGTTTGTGTTTTATTTTTATTTTTTTTATTATTATTTGTGTTTATTTTTGGTTTGTTATGTCTTTTACTTTTGATATTTGATTTAGTTTTCTTTGATTTTAGGTACAAATGGAGCAAGACCTGGATTCTACTAGCATTCAAGATCTATTGGCACAACTCACTGCTCAATTGACTCAGAATGCCGGAAGGACCACAATGCCAAGTGGCCCTACATTTGATATGCCCTATGAGCAAGGATTTCAAACTCATCAATATCCCCAATTTTCTGCAAATGAAGATGTTTGGGGATATCAAGGCTATAACCAATCAAGGGGCAACATGTTTTCCAACGCTTATAATTCGGATTGGAGAAGTAATTCAGAGTATATGTGGGATGAACCTCAACAATTTCAACAAGGTGGATATTGGCAGCAAGACGAGTTCTATTCAAGACCTATGCAGCCACCACAGCATCCCCCACAGCAATTTCAATCGAATTCAAGTATGCCCATTAATTATAATGAAATTCTTGATGGACTCATTTCTTTGGCGCAGGGTTCACAAAATCAAGCTGAGGAGACTCACCAAGCAGAATATTGGCAGCCATCGGAGGAGTACTATCAATGGCCATATGAACCACCACAGCCTCCACCACAATCTCCCCAACCAAATTCAGGTACGTCCTCGGATAATGACATTTTGAATAAGTTACTAACCTCTTTGACCCAGGACGTAGAAAATCGAAACATGGAGATGCAAAATAAAGCCAACAAGATGGATGCTTTGGAGAAGCAAGTTGGGCAGATTATGGAGTTCATGGTACAAATTCAAGATCAAAGTGAACTCTCCAACTCCACATTTGCAAATTCAGAGGGAGAAATGGAAATTAATGAAGCCATCACTTTGGGAAGTGATATGGATGATGAAGTTGTCCCAGAACCATCCAACCATAGCCCGAACATGGATGAATTGCCGCTTCAAGAAGAAGATGAGGATGACGACTTGGGCAGTTTAGAAGAATTCTTATCGCAAACCCCTCAAGTCCTTATACCATCCAACTCAGGTGAGGAGGTTCTAAGTTCAATTCATTCTGACATCGTTCCACCAAATGTCCTTTTTCCTTGCAGGTTTTTAAATCCCAAGGAAGAAGTGAATGAAAAATATGTTGTGGAAGATCTTCCCAGGGTGCAATGTGATATCCAAATTCTTGGTGTACCAAATCAAGTTCCTGATGGTATTGAAACGTTCAAAGAGACTTGTACACCAAGAAGAATTATTCCAGAAAATGAGGTGGCCGGAGAATTTCAAGAATACATCCAAGAGGCTGTGCATGAGACAATCAAGCCTAAAGCAGTTGAGTTTGATGACACGGGACAAGCCACAACCATCATAGTAAACCTGGCCAAGTTCAAAGTCCCGGAAACGTTCAAAGACGTGGTGTTTATAATTGAGTTTGAATGTGACTGTAAGCCATCTTCTCCATTTTTTATTTTAATTTATACTAACTTATTTTTAATTTTGATGATTCAGGCACCGTCATTAGAACTTAGACCGTTGTCGGATCATTTCAAGTACCACCGTCCGTTCAATGATAAGCCCATGCATTTGAATAATGAAGGGAGGCCTAGGAATCACCCACAATCAGATTTGCATTCCTAATCCCTTCTCTTTACTGCTTTCATTTTGTTTTGTTTATTTAGTTGTGATTTTTGTTTAGAAAGTTAAACTTAGTCTTTTTACTTTGTTTTACTTATTTTACATTGTTATTTAAAAAAAAAAAAAAAAAAAATATACGTTGATTTTTTTTATTTTACGTTGATTTTATTTTGTTGTGTTTATTTAGTAGTGATTTTTGTTTAGGAGATTAAACTTAGTTTTTTTACTTTGATTTACTTATTTTTACATTTATATATAAAAAAAAAAAAAAAAAAAAAACTTAAATGCATAAATTTTTTTACAATAACTTGTAATTTAATTTCGTTCATTGGTCATTGGTTGGTGGTGCCTCGGAGGTCGACGGAGCCCCTGAAAGACGAAGCGCCAGAGCTGGATCATTCAGAGCCTCAATATTTGGTGCTGCTCCCGAGGACGAAGGCAACACAAACCTCGGGAGTAACGCCATAAACCGTTGATGATCACTCTGAATCCGCACTTCGGACTCCTGCATCTGATCCAGCTTCCTCTTCATGCTGGTTGAGTAATTGGTTGCAAGCATGTGCAAATCCCTGTTCTCATGCCTAAGCACTCTGACCTCCTGCCGAAGACTAGCCACTTCAGCCATCAACGATTCCACCTGACGGGTTCGTGCAAGAAGGCGCTGGCCCATGTTTGATACTGAACCTGCGCATCGGACGCTGTAGGCCATAGAGTCCTGAACAGCCAGTTCGTCGGACCGCCTAGAAAGTATCCTAGTGTCTCTAGGAGTGAGCAGATTTCGGGCCACCACCGATGCGGTTGTTTCGTTCATCATCATGGAATCCCCAACTGTAAGAGGACCATTCGGGGATATGAAGGACGGCTGCCAAATGTTGGTTGGAGAAGATATATCACTATCTTCCCCAACATTCAAGTTAAGGCGACGGTCAGAAGGGCAAGACATTTTCTGAAGATGTTGAGAATGAAGAGTCGGAATGATCAAGATTAAAAGAAAATGCAAGAGGGAGTGTTTACAGGAGGGAACGTTTGCCAGATGAAGTGTTTACAAGGGGAGCTCAAGTGTGTTGTGGAGCAAAAATGAGCGTTCTTATAAGAAGAAGAAATCGTTGAGGCATCACTCAGCAGTCGAAGAGACGCCCTCTCGCAAATCGAAGAGCCAGGCTCCTTTCTCAAAAGCCGGACTCTTTTCTCAAAAGCGGCGTCGCCGTTCTCAAAAGTCGGTTCCTTTCTCAAAAGTCGGACGCCGCTCTCTCAAAAGTCGGGCGTCTTTCTCAAAAGCCGGAGCAGTCAGGAATCACGAGGCGAGCCGCTCCCTGATTTGTCCAGACGTGTCACATGCAATTCCTTTCTCAAAAGTCGGGATTGCTCAGAAACCACGAGCCGCCCCTGATTTGTCCAATTTTGTCGTCACTCGTCACGCGCTGTCAGCTTTGCGCAAATTACGGGCTGCTTTTTCAGAAAGCGCGTGACCTGTACTGTTCATCCATCCACCGGCTGCCGACAGGGGTAAAAGAATAGTTTCGGTTGTGAAGAAAATACCTATAAACGTCTACCTTCGCATCCATTGCAAAGGCAAACTCTCTCAACACTTCTTCATCTCCAAAATTTTTCATCTCCGAAAATGCCTTTCCAACAAACCCTCTCGAGTTTCTCTGTGTTTCTCATTCCCTGGGATACCTTTGCAAATAAGTCATCTAGAGCTAGAGTATTTCATATCATGAAGGTTGAAAGCAAGAGTATCTCATATCACGCTTTCTTCCTGTCCTTTTCCTTGTCTTTGGGGCAAGGAGAAAGCGGGCAATCAGCCAGCACTCGGTGTCAATCTTCCAATCTAAGAACCGACTGCCTGGAAATCCTTCCTGATTGCTTACCTAGCATTGCTCTCGAGTGCTCTTCTTCAACCACTGATGTACTTCCGAAGAAGTCGCCACATCTGCCTGGAGAACAGCCAAGGCAAGTGAAAATGTTACTTGAAGCATGTGGAGACAAGGTGCTGCTTCATCTTCAAGATCAAGTCTCATTTTCCTTGCTAAGAAGTTCCCCAGCCCAGTTCAAGCATACACCTGTGGAACGATACTTCTTCAAAAGCAAAAGTATCCCATATCATCAGAGTCAGAGGCAAAGATTTCTCATGGCATGCTTTTCCTTTACCCTTGCTCTTGGCTACGGGACAAGGTGAAAGAAAGGCAATCGGTCGGCACTTGGACAGATTGAACAAAGAAGCAGACCACCACCTCTACCTCGTGCCTACCTGCCATGCAGAAGAACAAAAAGAGAAGAATGTAGCCTGAGACTCAATCAACCCGGCAGAAGGAGTCTGAGTTGAAACCAAGAGCTCGAGAAGCTTCAACAACACCACCAATCAAGTCTCATTTTCCTTGCTAAGAAGTTCCGAGGCCAGTTCAAGTTCAAAGCTGTGGAAAGTCACCAAACAGGACCAATGTTCTTTTATTAGTTTTATTCATTATCTTTTATTTTCATTTTCAATTTTTCGTTTGTTTTCTTTTATATTTTCTTGCGTGCGTAACTGATTTATTTCTTTTCTTTGCAGGAACTTTTGGCTATTTCCACCCTTGAGGTTGATTGCAGAATTTTAGCTTGGGGGTCATCGCTTGATTTTTTCTGCAAATTAGGGAAGTTTTCAGTCCTATTGCTTTATTTTGTTTCTTGGTATTTATTTATTTTATTTTTATTTGCATTTTATTATATTTTCTGACATTGGGGACAATGTCTAGTTTAAGTGTGGGGGTAAAGAGTATAAAAATGACCAAATTGAAATTTTTTTTGTACCTTCGACTTTGAACTGGTTTCATTTGTTTCCATGTTATTGCTTTGTGTTTTCTTAATTAAGTTGTTGTTTTTAAAAAATAAAAATAAAAAAAATAAAAAATAAAAAAAAATAAAAGAAAAAAAAAATCCAAAAATATTTCCTTGTTTTCCTTATTGTTTTGAATTAGTTTTTTGTTAGTTTCCCCGACCCAATGATATAATTGAATAAAATTTGAACCATGATCATCAAGAACTTAGTTAACACGTGCTGTGTGAAATTCCTAATTCTCGTGTTAGTTTGTACATATTTGATCATCTTTGAAAAACTAAACGCACATAGCCTTGTTGATGTGAAACTAAAGCATGATTTAAAGCTCCATATGTGAATTTAGTGACCATATACATCCTATGTGAGTTTTTGAGCCTATTGAAAGTGTGTGCATTTTTCATACACTCCTATTCTTTCATGTGTGATGAACTTATGTGAGATACATCTCTAGAACTTGCATAACGATCTTTCGAAATATTTGTCTTTGATTGCATGAACTTGAAAATGATAGAGGCATTAGGTTTACCACCATGGCCCAAATAACCTTGTTTCCCAAAGAAAAATGATATCATTAGATTGCCAATTTGAGCCGTATTTGTGAGCCTTTTATTTCTTATCACCAGATATGTCTACCCTTATGCCTGAAATAAATATTTTTCCTTACCCTTTCCAAGCGAGCAATGCGAGATTGTCTTATGAGAAATGTTTGTGAAGTACTTTGGAGGGTGTTTGGCAAAAGAATAAGTGTGGGGGTTTTTCATATTTGTTTCTGTTTGAAAAAAAAAAAAAAAAAAGAAAAGAAAAAGAAAGATTGTATACAAAGAAAATAAAAAGTTTTTAAAGTTTCAGTTTATGGGTGTGGTTAGAGATGTCTGAAGAATCGTTGGAGAGCTTGAGTTCTTATAAATCTAAAGAAAATAATTGCTTGCATTGTAGCTTGGAACTTGTGTTTTCCTATTCTTTCGTTTCAATAACCCTATCCCTAAGCCTCATTACATCCAATAAAAGTCCTCTTGATTTAAGTTTTGCAATTATGACTGTGGAGAAGTGATCTTTATGCAAGCTTATGGTAGAACTTTCACATTCGTTTCTTTGAGCGAAACACATTAAAACTAAACACATGTGCGATTGAGTGTACATCCAGTGAGAAGGTCGCTAGTTTGCATATGGTGTTTTTAAAATAAAAATTTGAAATTGCATTAACATGGCTATCTCACACACTACACTTCAAGGATGTTTCAAAGATTACTGCTAATATTTGAATTAGGAAAATGAACTTGGATTAGCTCGTTGGTGTTAGCTATGGTTCTTGATAATTTATGTTCTCGAATGAAGTTCTATGAGGGTCACATAGGGGAAAACTAATAATTTTCATGTTATTACTTTTTCTGTTTTCTCTGTTTTGCTCGAGGACTAGCAAAAGCTAAGTGTGGGGGTATTTGATCGGATTATATTTATACATATTTTACATCAAATTCTCTCGTCTTTTCTTAGTTAGTTTCTTATATTTTTGAGCTATTTACTTTGATTTTATGTTTTTTTTAGTATTTATCTAGTAAATAAAATAAGTATTGCACAAGTGAGATTTTAAGTGATAAAATCGTCAAAACTGTCTTGCCCACTGTAATTGGTTAATAAAACAAGAAAGTATTATAAATATATATATATATA
The DNA here is from genome assembly GCA_035220775.1 of Malus fusca. NCBI lineage: Eukaryota > Viridiplantae > Streptophyta > Magnoliopsida > Rosales > Rosaceae > Malus > Malus fusca. The sequence goes on from CM069064.1 coordinate 27,170,453, forward strand.
TTTATATATATATATATAAATATATATATATATATGATATGAACGTGAATGTGCAGCATGGCAGAAATAATATAATAGAGCATGCGCTGCCTTTTGGCAGCTGGCAAAGGAGAAAACAGAAAGAATAAAAGGGAAGCAGCGCAAGAAAAGAAGGTGGGGAGCACAGAAAAGAATAAGGCAGCGCAAGCTGCAGAGCTCGAGGAAGAAAACTGAGTTGCTGCCTTGCAGCAGAGCACGAGAGGAAGGAGAGGCGGAGGAGGACCGAGAGCAGCTGCCTTAGCAGCTGAGATCAGAGACGGGATAGGGAGCAGTGCTGCTTTGGCAGCTTGGAGTGACGCGGGTTAGCGAGCTTGCGGAAAGAAAGAACACGCAGGGCCTCGTGGGGAAGCAACGCTGCGCAACGGAGAGGAGCACGGGGCTGCCTTTGGCAGCACGAGAAGACAGGGCGCTGCCTTTGGCGAGTGCAGGGCAGGAGACGGGGGGACGTAAAGGAAAGCAAGGCAGCAAGCTGCCTTGCCATTACTGACGGAGGAGAAAACGAAGGGGAGTCGCTGACGCAGTAGGAAAGCAGTGCGAGGAGCGCGCGGAGCAGCAGAAGCTGCGTGGGCAGCTGCTGGTGCAGCGGGAGACGCTGCTTTTGCAGCCTGGTCAGAGGGGGCTGACGTGAGGGACAGGAAAGGGCAGACGCGGGAAGGCCAGCGAGGACGTGAGGGAGAAAGCACAAGGAAATAACGCTGCCTTTGGCAGCGAGGAACCCAGCGAGGACGAAGTGCAGCAGGAAGCTGCCTTGACAGCTGTACGCAGTCAGCACGAGAGCAGCGCAAAGAAGCTGTGCAGGTCAGCACGAGCAGGGCAGTCAGCACGAGCAGGGCAGTCAGCACGAGCAGGGCAGTCAGCACGAGGGCAGTCAGCACGGGAGCAGAAGCACAGTGGACAGCAAGCTGTCAATCTCTCTCGGTTTATTTTTCCTAAACTCACGTTTTATTTCTGTTTTAATTTTAATAATGTATAACTAATTTTATTTTGGCTAGAGTTTAATTCAAAACCATGGATATATTTGTAATTTGAATTGATTACCTTCAGTTGTGATTTCTGAGTTGTGATTTAATTTGCTTAACTGTTTGATTGATAACTTATTTTTGTTTGTCGATTAAGGATGCATACTTAATTTACATGCATGAATTTGATGCTAGAATATAAGTGAATTTCACCTAATCGTTATGAACTTATATTCACAAGTAGTAAAGGTTGTTGACCACAATCGTGTTAAGTAAATTCTTGGCATAAGTTTCATGCAATTCATAGTAATGAGTGCCTCGTCAATGCTTATGATTTTCATAGAACGTAATGATTCTTGCTTGTATCTCTATTATGCAATTCATGTAGGGAACTTGTGGGGAATGTTTTGGGTTGTCGTATGCAATCATCCAATCCATTAACTTAAGGAAAATCTGAGAATTAATTTATGCAATTCATGGTTAATTTGGGGCGTTGAGAATTTACAATTTATTGAAAGAACAACTGAAAATCAATTTAGGTTGCATATGTGTCATGTGTGGAGAAGAATCCTCTAGCCAGTCCGTCGTCCATCCTTTCACCTTAATTTCATGTTTTTGTCAATTTTGTAATTTATTTAAGTTAATTTACTTCTCGTCAAAATCAATCCCCCGTTTATTTTAAAGTATTATATTTGTTAGAAATCATTTTAGTTTGTATTTTCTTAAGTCTTGAGTTATTTTGAGTCTTTTGATTTGTGTTAGATTATTTGTTAGTTTTATTTTGAGTTATTCTAGTTAAGTGTTTTGAGTCTAGTTTAGTGTTTTAAATTTTGTTTTTACGTTTTTAATTTAATTTTACTTTGATTAGCATCCCTAGTTAATCCCCGGCCTAGAACGATCCCTACTTACATCATTACTACAACTGTCACAAATAGGGTTTAAATTTGTGCGTTAATTTATTTTCGCATCAGACCCGTGGCCTGCAACCCACTCCCGAGGCCTTTAGGGCCTTACCTACTCACGGCACCCAGCCTAATATATTTTTAGGGCTATATTTTCGATCCAATAATATTATTTTAATATTATTTAGTTTCTACAATCGACCTCGTATGGCCCAATTTATTGAATTAATTAAAAGTGACATGTAGTCCATTAATCTGATAATGAATCCAAATTATTGACCTGAATATCACTTTTGGACATTAACGATTCAATAATTTATTTGTATACTTTGAACCGTCGCATACTTTCGTAGTAACGAAGCTCTCAAACTTGAGTTCCCCGAAGAACCTCAAATCCACTATATTCAAATTAGTATATTGTATTATGTGTTTCTTGCAGGAACCTCTCATTATGAACTAATTGTTCATAAAACTAAATTGAACCTGTAGTTTCAAATTTAGTGCCTTTGAAACCCGAAGTTTTCATTCAAAACATACCACATGAAACCTGTAGTTTTCATGTATAAATTAAACCAATACATGTTTATAGAACCTGTATATTTTACGATATATGTCTATGACTTACCATATGACTACTCACGTTTTTCCCTATGTTTTAAGGACATGTCGAACTTGAACAAGCTCGATTTTTCCGCTCTAGAAGTTTCTGGAAGAAACTATCTGAAGTGGGTTTAAGACGTGAAGCTCCATCTGATTGCAAAGGGCATTAGAGCCACCATCGAGACACATATCGCCGACAAACCTGTTGACGAAGCTCAGAAGGCTATTGCAATGATCTTCATTCGAAGACACATCCATGATACACTGCAAACTGAGTATCTCGCTGAGGATGACCCACGCACCCTCTGGCTGACTGTTTCGATCACCAGAAAGACATATACTTGCCTGAAGCAAGACACGACTAGCCGCATCTTCGCTTCCAGGACTTTAAGTCCTTGAATGAATACAACTTTGAAGTTTGTAGAATCCGTTCTTTGTTGAAATTCTGTAAAGTGGAACTAATTGAATCAGATCTCCTGGAAAAGACCTATTCAACCTTCCATGCCACCAATATTGTCCTGCAGCAACAATATAGGGCACATACATTCACCAAGTTTTCGGATTTGATCTCTGTTTTACTTCTCGCTGAAAATCAGAACCAGTTTTTGATGAAGAATTATCAATCGTGACCCATTGGCTCGAACGCCGCGCTTGAAGCGCATGCGATTAATTCTAGCAGCCATAAACGACGAAAGAATCGTCGTAACTGTGGCAATGGGCGGCAAGCCCCACCACGAGCCCAAGGTCAATAGAGTGCCGCACCTAAGGGAAGAAATGTGACCCAGCAGCGTCCACCACTCGCCCCTAAAGCCCCAAACTTCAAGAACAAGGGCAAAGCTCCCGTTCAACCCACTTCTACTGAACTGGACATGTGTTATCGCTGTGGATCAAGGGACCATTGGTCACGCATATGCCGAGCTTCCTTTAAGGCTATTGCCAAATATCATTCCCGTCCTGAGTCTAACTTTGCACATGTGGATCATCTGGAAGATGCAACTACATCAATGGAGATATCAGATTTTCAGGAGGTGTCAGCGCCTATGGATGAATAAATTAGATATGGTTTTAGGGTGTTTACCCCTAGTGGCCAAACCTACTAGGAGTGGCCGGCTCTACCCCCCTGTTTTCTAGGTTTATGATTTAATTTTGAACAATTTTTCTAAGTATTTGGAATAATTTGTTTGGTTTTGGTTTGTTTTGAATTATGGATTGTTATTTGAATGGATATTATTTTATCGAATTGCTTAATTGAATGAATGGACTTATATTTATACATGTGACCAATTCAATCAATTTATTTTTAGGTATGTCTAGTGGGGAAGTTAGTTGTCTGGCAGATAGTGCAACCACGCACACCATATTGCGTGAACGACACTATTTTACTAACTTAATACCCAAGAAAGCTCCTTTGACAACTCTCTCAAGCCCATCCAACCTAATTGAAGGATACGAAAAGGCACGTATCATGTTGTCTAATGGTACAATTTTGACCATTAAGGAGACACTCTATTCGCCACGTTCCGGAAGAACGTTGCTGAGTTTTAGAGATATTCGAGATAATCAATATCATATTGAAACCATTGAAAATTATGGTTCTGAATTTCTTTGTATCACTTCATACGAATATGGCCAGAAGCATATTCACGAGAAGTTGGAACGTCTGCCGAGTGGGTTATATATCACAACCATTTGCGGCATATAAGCCCACAGTGTGGCCGGCCTTATGCCTGAGTTCCAGGACACTTTGTTGCTTTGGCATGACCGTTTGGGACATCCTGGACGTGACATGATGCTCCGTATCCTCAAATCTTCACATATGCATAAGTTATATCCCTATGTTGGACTCCCGCCATGCAAAGCGTGTTCTCTAGGGAAGTTGAATACTCATCCCTCCCATATAAAGATTATTCACGACCCCCCTAAATTTCTTCAGAGGATTCAATGGGACATTTGTGGACCTATCCAACCAACCTGCGGACCATTTAGATAATTTATGGTGTTGGTTGATGCATCGACAAGATGGTCACATGTTTGCCTGTTGTCCACACGCAATGCTCATTTGCTAAACTCCTAGCTCAAATCATTAAGCTTAGGGCTCACCACCCTGATTATCCGATTAAGTCGATTCGACTGGATAACGCTGGAGAGTTTACGTCACAGACTTTTGACGACTATTGCATGTCAGTGGGGAGCGTCTTCAATTGATCGCTCAGACTTTGGTTATGAGAACCAAACTGTCGGTATCTGCCTATGGCTATGCAATATTGCACGTAACTATGTTGGTCGGCCTAAGGCCCACCGCTACCCAACCACATTCACTGTTACATTTGGTCACTGGATACGAGTCTGACATCTCGCATTTACAGGTGTTTGGGTGCGCCATTTATGTGCCAATAACACCGCCACTATGTACCAAAATGGGTCCTCAGGGAAAAATGGGAATCTATGTCGGTTATGATTCACCATCAATTGTTTGCTACTTAGAACCCTTGACAGGAGATCTCTTTACCGCACATTTTGCGGATTGTCACTTTGATGAGATAATCTTCCCGTCGTTAGGGGGAGATAAGCATGTTAACCTTCTCGTAGAACGCCTCGAATTGTCGTGGTATGCTCCCATTATGTCTCATTTAGATCCCCGCATTGCCCAGTTTGAAACTGAGGTGCGACGAATTATAGATCTTCAAAGCATTGCTCAAAGCATGCTGGATGCTTTTAATGATCTAGCAAATGTGACAAGATCACATATACCCGCTGCAAACACACCTGCAAGGATAGATATACCCCGCGTATGTCAACAACTCGCCTAGGAAGGCTGGACCGTCCCCGAAGGTGGGGAGGCCGCACCCTCCACACGGCAAGGTACATTGGCGGCTAGCCAATCACCTGCTCCGACCTTGAAGTGTGGCAGACCCCTTGGTTCAAAGGATTCACAACCTCGGAAGAGGAAAATGGCACCAACTAGTGACCCTAGTTTGAATCTGACCATCGCTCACTCATTCGTTCCAACGCATGAGGTTATTCTAGATTACGGTGATGCTTTAAATGAAACATGCCGGCCTCCCGAGAATCGAGAGATTTCAGTCCATTACATAGTATTGGATGAGGTTTGGAATAGGAAGGAGATGATCGTCGACGATGCATTCGCGTACTCAGTAGCTACTGACATTATGCTTAGCGATGACATTGAACCACATTCCATCGATGAATGCCGATGTAGAACCGATTGGTCAAACTGGAAACAAGCAATCCAGGTCAAACTCGATTGGTCAAACGTAAAATGTTTTTCACTTTCAATATTTTCTTTTTATTTATTGCTTTTTATTTGTTTCTCACCCCTTCTCACGGCCTCTTCTCCATTCCTCCTTTCTCATTTATATATTTCTCTTTATCTATAACACAAAAACCCAAATCATTATAAAACGCACCTTAAGTTTTAATCTTTTCACAATCATCGTTGAGTTTAGTGATTGCATGGCAGTAACTTTAATCGTATTTCTGAGATGGTTTATAACTTTAGGGTGAACTCGCTAATTAGGGTTCATATTTTAGGGTTTTAAGTCTCTGAAACTTAAACCCTATAATTTAATAAGAGTTCAATGAGTATTATAATCAATTGGTAAATGAGTGTCGATCAATCGGATAAAAGCTTCTTAGAGCTTGCAAGTAGATCATATGCCCTTTTTATTTAGGATGTTGCTATTTTGCATTCTAAAAAGTCATCTTATACTCTCAATTTGCTATATTTACAAACTCGGAATACTTATAAAGAGTGCAAAATGACTTTTTTAGCAAGTAAAAAACATCTCCCTTTTTTAACTGTCTTCGAATAGATAAATAGAACCAAAATATCTATTTTGACTGTGAATTTCGTTTGGCTTGAGAGAGAGAGCTACAAAGGGCAAGGTATACATAATGATTGCTTTTAGATTGGGGAAAGGACACATAATACCTTTGTTAATCTTATCAAAGAAATAAAATAACGAACTAAAGCAATAAGCTTTCTAGAGATCAAATTTACATGATGCTATGTTGGTATTACATTCCTTCTTTAACTTCAATGATGGGAAACCCATGTCTATCAGAATATCTCTAAAACATGGGGTCCTCAGTCCTCACACCAAGTGAGGCCTAAATTGCTCCACAGTAACACCAGGGACCCAAAACACTATATCATAAATTCTTTCAATTCCATGTTTTATAGTAAAATGTTGAATTCAATTAAAAAAGGAAAGAAGAAGAAGAAAGTTACTGTGTAATTAGGTGTAAATGTTGGTTTAGGCCAAGTTAGTGCATTGGTCTTGATTAAGCGAGCTGTTGGTCGATCTGGTAGTCCATGGTTGGCAGGTCGATGACCTAACAACCTACAAATCGATAGAGAAATATATATGCAGAGAGTTAGGCTGTTGTTAGCATAGATGGTGGTTTGTCTCAACTTCAACTGATTGACACACCTCTCCACCTTATAGATATAGTTTTGGTCCATAGATCATGTGACCAGACCCATAATTATATATAATTAGGCCTGCATGTTCACCAATGGACATCAAGTTTGTTGGTATATGTTAAGATGTGCAACCTAACATTCTTAGTGTTTCTCCATCTGATTTGGTCTCTCTAGCTAGTCTTTTGTTTTTTCAGAAGCGATATTACCATGTTAAACGTAGAACACTAGAGGTTTTTTCACTTCAATTGCATACCGTCACAAGGATGGGTTGCTTGTATTTATAACAGTATTACATGAAGGGTTTGAAAACCCTACTTACATGGCAAATTTGAACTTCAAATTTACAACAGAAACGAAAGACAAACTATCAGCTATCAAAAAAGTATAACAAACATTTGAAAACAATCCTAGACCTAGCCAGCTTCTTCTTGGATAAGGCATAAAGATCAACACAACAAACTCAGGTAGTTGTATCCGAACTGGAATTGTGACTTGTTCTAACAGGAAGAATGTTTGAATTCGATACGCAGTGAGTTGAAAAGAAGTGTCATACCCATTGCGACAATCCACTGGTTGCAAAATATTAACCAAAAAGAGAGGTCTCTTTAGCTAGGTTTAAGGGCTAAACAAATTAGTTAAGGAGTTTGACACACATAAAAGGGGTGGGACAATTTTACACTCAAATATAATAGAAATCATTATAAAAGCAGCAATATAGAAGTAAAATAAAGAAATAAATGCGACGGATTATACACTAAAACCCTTTTTTTTTTTCATACACGTTGTTTGTTATCCCAACACTAATCACTACGTAAGTAGTGACTATTGTTCATTTTTCTTGTAATGCACAAACTTCGGTGTAACAAAAAGTGAAAGCATTATTGTTCTTATTTTGAGCTATTAGTACATATACGTCAAAGGTAAAGAAGGCTTCAGTAAGAGCAAGTCCACCCCTAAGGACTTTGCGCCAGCATCCAGCGCATTTATCCACTCAAGTGAACAGTAATATACTGGAGTGAACAGTAATAGGCCAAGGCATCTCCACCCCTAAAAAAATGCGTTGGCACCCAACGCATTTATTTGGTGTGTTTTTTTTTTTAAGTTTATTTCGGATAAGATTTTTAACCAATTTCGGATAAAATTTCAAATAAACTTTAAAAAAAAATACACACTAAAATAAAATTACATACTCATCAAATAAACTTAAAAAAAACACACTAAAATAAAATTACATAAACTCATCAAATAAACTATAAAAAAAAACACACTAAAATGAAATTACATAAACTCATCAAATACACTTTATTCTTCAACCACAAACTTTATTATTTATAGAAAAAAAATAACATTTTGAAAAAATTTCTGTATTTTTTTTTTAAATTTTTTGTATTTTTTAATAATTTTTCTGTATTTTTTTATAATTTTTAATAAATTTTAATATAGTTAATTAATATGGACTGTTGGATTTGAAAAATATTCAAATCCAAGAGTCAGGGAGTTGCCACGTGGCCACTTGCCCAGCTTCTTGTCAGTCGGTTTTGAGCTGGCCCAGAGACCAGCATGGGCTGGGCCCCAGGCTGTTGCGCGGGTTGGAGGTAATGGACAGGGTGCTGGGCTGTTTTTTGGATTGTGTGCTGGGCAATGTCCACTCCGGTGGACTTGCTCTTTTAGGCCGGCACCCAGCACCATTTTTGGCCTGGCACCCAACCAATCCCCTCCAGTCCATGTGGATAGGACGGCACCCAGCCCAAAATCGACAGACCCATGGGAATACCCATCTGACGTCATGCTGACACCAGCGTGACTTCGGAGGCCATTTTAAATTTTTTTTGCACCAGGCCCGTGGGAAGCATACGCGATTGGGCGCGCTTCGTTGACAAGAAATCAGAGGCGGGCCCGCTTGCGCATGCGCACTAAGCCCAACTGATGGGAGGCCACGTGGCCGGTCCTGGGCTGTTGGATTTCCAACGGTAAAAAAAATTTGAATTTGACATCCAATGGCTAGTGACATGACTTGATATGGACCATCCGATCCAAAGATCAACGGTCCACGTTTTTCCCCCAATTTTTTTTTTAAAAAAAAGGCACAATGGTCAGAATTATAACCATTGGCCACGTGTCAACATATAGGCTGTTGGATTTGAATTTTTTTCAAATCCAACGGTCCAGATTAATTACCTAAATTAAAATTTATAAAAAAAATTAATTAAAAATTGTTAAAAAAAAAAGAGTTTTAACGAAAAGCCCGCGGTACTGTTCACTTTAATGAAAAACCATATTTTTACACTAAAAAGTCAAACCTGGTACTATTCACTTTACCCTTTATTTTTTCATTATCGTTAAAACTCAAAGTTTTCAAGCCCTTTTCATTAGTCATAAAAAATTAATTTTTTTTTTCCTATAAATACCTAACCATCATCTTCCACCTTACACCATATTTCAATATTTTCAACACTTTCTACCAAAGCTTTCATATACTTTTTCTGTGAAAAAAATACCAAGAACGTCATCCTTTCTTTTTTTGTCCATATAAACCCTACATCCCTACATCCCTACATCCATCTTCATCGTTTTCAAATCTTGAGTTCTTACAATGTCTTCTTTAAGGAGAGTGTATAAACAGTTTGAGGAGCAACAGAAAAGATTGTTGGCACAACAGGAAGAATTGGTCAATCTCGAGGAAGGTGGAGGTGGAGATAAGGCTTTCGCAATGGAGGAGGATGAGGATGATGACCATAGAAGGCAGAGGGCCTCACAATCCCGCTGTGTCATGGAAGTTGTGGGTCAGATATCCAAACCCAGACGTTACAATCAATTGATCGTTGAGCGGTACACTTCATTGCAAGAGTCATACTAGCACTGTACCCGTCAAAATGACTTGATTGAGCACCAATGAGGATTGCAACAACGTCAAGATAATTAAAAGGAGCTTGTAGTGGAACAATAAAGTTCTTAGTTTATTTAGTGTGTTTTTTTAAGTTTATTTGATGAGTTTATGTAATTTTATTATGATAATGACACGTGTCGTGACGAGATTGATTAAAAATCCTATCCGAAATTAAAACTATTTTTTTATTTATTATTTTATAAAAAATGTAATAATATTTTAAATGGGCTGGGTGCCAACGCATTTTGTAGGGGTAGAAATTGTTTGTGTCAGCACATTTTTTAGATTTTGTGCCAGCGCATTTTTTAGGGGTGGATATGCATTTGACCTATTACTGTTCATTTGGGTCTATCACTGTTCACTGAGTGGATTAAATGGACTGGGTGCTGACATATTTTTTTAGGGATAGACTTGCTCTAAGGGATCGATAGTCGTACTAAATAAAGGTAGTTTATGAATCACTTTGAAAGCATACCGCAACATGTGCCGTTACTTTGATATTCCCGTTTTAATTTCTTTCTCCACTCGAAAACCACTACCAAGCAACCAGCAATTTGGCCTTTTTTCATTCTTTTATGTTGAAGAAGCATGCCAAAGACTTTCAAGTGGGTATCTAATTAGCACCCAGACTAAATTTTACAGGTGCACAAATTAGAATAGTAGCTTCAAATATGTAATGTGGGGAACTGTTTGAGCATGTTTATAAGATATGGATGAAAAGAAGAAGGGAACTTTAACGAAAAGTTTCTGATACTGTTCACTTTAACGAAAAATCATATTTTTACACTAAAAAGTCAATCCTGGTACTATTCACTTTACCCTTTATTTTGTCCTTATCGTTAAAACTCAAAGTTTTCAAGCCATTTTCATTAGTTTTCATAAGAACAAGAACAAAGCATCCAAATTCTCTCCTATATTGTACGAAGAGTAGACCCAAATCATTCTTTAATTCAACCACTTATGTAAGCACGACCAAAAAGAAATACAAAGGAAACAAAGAATCTTGGTCTACAACTAGAGGATTTCAGAACAAACTTTCTGCAGTTCATCACCTTTCTGCCATATATTTTATGTATTTCACATGAATTTTATGTTCTTTGTTGGTTCAACTTGTGTTATTTTATATATGCTTTATCTTTGGGTTGGGGGTGTATTGTCCCTTGATTGAGTTGAGGAGGTTTCAGTGGTAGTGGTGCATCATGAAGAAAGCTCTTTCGCACAAAGTGGGTCGAAGATAATATCTCGTACTGCAGCACAATCAGATTCTCCAGCTATTAACTAAAGGGTAGCACTAACTCGTGTTCAAACTTTCTAAATTGTGACCGATGTTGCTGTGGGGTTCGTTGTGTTGGAAAAGTTAGCGATTTAGTAATTTGGTTTATTTTTGTATTGAGTACTTTTTATATTTTATGTTTTAGGAATAATTAGCTTTTACTTGTTATTAGGGTTTAAGATTGCTCATAGAACTTTTATAAGGGTAATGTTAGGGAAATTAAATTTCTAAACTAAATTTTGTAAACCAAATAATGTAGATGTTGATAATTGAATTATTATTTAAATGTTGATTAACGTGCTTATTTCTTATTGGTGACATATCATTTGATTTACAAATTTGGTTCAAAAATTTGATCTCTATCATTATCCTTTTTGTAAATACACCTATTATAACTTTGTATAGATCATGATTCACGACTTGGCAAGATATAGTTCATCCCATAATGTAGTTGTTTTGGTAATCTGTAATATTTCTTCTTTCATTTCATTCAATGAAATAATGATCAGAGTTTGTACTCAGCTTTTTCTCATCATTTGATTTGTTAACACATTATTTATCTCGAATGAGGATCCCCTCTGGATCCTCTTTGTGAGGATCCCCTCTAGATCCTCTTTGTGAGGATCCTGAAGATCCTTCAATTACTTTCGTTCATCGTACATCGTGTGGCTAGTTTTCGTCAGGTACTATTTATATTCAATTTTAAATAAAAAATTTACAATGATTTCTAACCGCACGATGTACGATAAATGGACGTAATTGGAGGATTTCCGAGATCCTCACAAAGAGGATCCTCATTCATTTATCTCTTGCCCCGTCGGAAACCTCATTCATTTGGAACCGCTAAACCGTCATGACTTATGAGACATGCAACATATAGTATTAAAAAAGTATTAATGCCAGTGCACTGCAACGAGTCGAGAAATTTATCATGTAAATAAAAAATATATTAAAAGTTTTAATGCCATTTATTTGTGCAAGAAAAAGAAATCATGTTTATTCTCTCCTTAAAATGAAATTAAAGCAATATTAAAAAAGAAATACATTTGTTTTCAACAACAATACTGGTTCGTTTGGTAAATGCTTTTAAATGACTGAAAAAACTTTTAGAGGAAATGTTTTTGGGTTCCAAAAGCACTTGAAGTGCTTTCTGCTAAAAGCACCAGTTATGTGCTTCTTGCTGGAAGCACTTTAAGTGTTTTTCCATAATTAACTTGTAGTTTTACTAACGTTTGGTTCCAAAAATATTTTATGTGAAAGCGCTCTCAAATTGTTTAAAATCATTTGTCAAACGAGTCCCAACTAGTTGTGGTTACATATTATGGCATTCAACCCACTTAATATTTATTCATGAAAATGATCTTTGCCCACTAATGAAACTGTTAACCCTAAAGAGAAACCATATATGTTTAAATGGATCACAACTAATTGTGTCAAACATAGTACATGCATAAATAGGTAAAGACATTACTCCAACTAAGGAACACCACAAGGCCAAACCCATGATATAACCCATATTTACATAAATAAAATTAAAATTAAAAATATATGGCAATTTTGTAATTAAACCCAAATTCCCACTTACAATGCCACCCCTTCCCAAATTTAGAATACAGTAATTGTCCTGATCCACATATCTTATGAAATGTTGAGATTTGATGTCACATCCCGACCCGGGGTCCACCACATCCCTGGCCCGCTCCACCGCCGTAGCACGATATTGTCCGCTTTGGGCCTCGACCACGTCCTCACGGTTTTGTTTCTGGGAACTCACATGAGAACTTCACAATGGGTCACCCATCATGGGAGTGCTTTCGTGCGCTACTCGCTTAATTTTCGAGTTCCGATGAACTCCGAAGCCAGTGAGCTCCCAAAAAGCCTTGTGTTAGGTAGGGATGATAATATACATTTAAGGATCATTCCCCTGGGCGATGTGGGATCTTACAATGCACCCCCTTTAGGGGCCCGACGTCCTCGTCGGCACACCACAGCCAGGGTTGGGCTCTAATACCAAATTTTCACATCCCGATCCGAGGTCCACCACATCCCGGGCCCCATCCACCGTCGTAGCACGATATTGTCCGCTTTGGGCCCCGACCAAACCCTCACGATTTTGTTTCTGAGAACTCACGGTTTTGTTTCTAGGAACTCACACGAGAACTTCCCAGTGGGCCACTCATCATGGGAGTGCTCTCGTGTGCTACTCGCTTAACTTCCGAGTTCCGATGAACTCTGAAGCCAGTGAGCTCCCAAAAGGACTCGTGCTAGGTAGGGATGAGAATATACATTTAAAGATCACTCCCCTGGGCGATGTGGAAATCTGTCACATCCCAGCCCGGGGTCCACCACATCCCGGGCTCGCTCCACCACCGTAGCACGATATTGTCCGCTTTGGGCCCCGACTACGCTATCACAGTTTTGTATCTGGGAACTCACACGAGAACTTCCCAGTGGGTCACCCATCATGGGATTGCTCTCGCACGCTACTCGCTTAACTTCGGAGTTCCGATGGAACCCGAAGCCAGTGAGCTCCCAAAATGCCTCATGCTAGGTAGGGATGAGAATATACATATAAGGATCACTCCCTGGGCGATGTGGGATCTTACAATCCACCCCCTTTAAGGGGCCGGATGACCTCGTCGGCACACCACAGTCAGGGTTAGGCTCTCATAGTTTTGTATCTGGGAACTTACACGAGAACTTCCCAATGGGTCACCCATCATGGGATTGCTCTCGCACGCTACTCGCTTAACTTCGGAGTTCCGATGGAACCCGAAGCCAGTGAGCTCCCAAAATGCCTCATGCTAGGTAGGGATGAGAATATACATATAAGGATCACTCCCTGGGCGATGTGGGATCTTACAATCCACCCCCTTTAAGGGGCCGGATGACCTCGTCGGCACACCACAGTCAGGGTTAGGCTCTCATAGTTTTGTATCTGGGAACTTACACGAGAACTTCCCAGTGGGTCACCCATCATGGGATTGCTCTCGCACGCTACTCGCTTAACTTCGGAGTTCCGATGGAACCCGAAGCCAGTGAGCTCCCAAAATGCCTCATGCTAGGTAGGGATGAGAATATACATATAAGGATCACTCTCCTGGGCGATGTGGGATCTTGTCACATCCCAGCCCGGGGTCCACCACATCCCGGGCTCGCTCCACCACCGTAGCACGATATTGTCCGCTTTGGGCCCCGACTACGCTATCACAGTTTTGTATCTGGGAACTCACACGAGAACTTCCCAGTGGGTCACCCATCATGGGATTGCTCTCGCACGCTACTCGCTTAACTTCGGAGTTCCGATGGAACCCGAAGCCAGTGAGCTCCCAAAATGCCTCATGCTAGGTAGGGATGAGAATATACATATAAGGATCACTCCCTGGGCGATGTGGGATCTTACAATCCACCCCCTTTAAGGGGCCGGATGACCTCGTCGGCACACCACAGTCAGGGTTAGGCTCTCATAGTTTTGTATCTGGGAACTTACACGAGAACTTCCCAGTGGGTCACCCATCATGGGATTGCTCTCGCACGCTACTCGCTTAACTTCGGAGTTCCGATGGAACCCGAAGCCAGTGAGCTCCCAAAATGCCTCATGCTAGGTAGGGATGATAATATACATATAAGGATCACTCCCCTGGGCGATGTGGGATCTTACAATCCACCCCCTTTAAGGGGCCGGATGACCTCGTCGGCACACCACAGTCAGGGTTATGTCACATCTCGGCCCCGGGTCCACCACATCCCGAACCCGCTCCACCACCGCACAGTCAGGGTTAGGCTCTGATACCAATATGTCACATCTCGGCCCCGGGTCCACCACATCCCGAGCCCGCTCCACCACCGTAGCACGATATTGTCCGCTTTGGGCCCTGACTACGCCCTCACACGAGAACTTCCCAGTGGGTCACCTATCATGGGATTGCTCTCGCACGCTACTCGCTTAACTTCGGAGTTCCGATGGAACCCGAAGCCAGTGAGCTCCCAAAATGCCTCATGCTAGGTAGGGATGAGAATATACATATAAGGATCACTCCCCTGGGCGATGTGGGATCTTACAATCCACCCCCTATAAGGGGCCGGATGACCTCGTCGGCACACTGCAGTCAGGGTTAGGCTCTGATACCAATATGTCACATCTCGGCCCCGGGTCCACCACATCCCGAGCCCGCTCCACCACCGTACAGTCAAGTTTAGGCTCTGATACCAATATGTCACATCTCGACCCCGGGTCCACCACATCCCGAGCCCGCTCCACCACCGTAGCACGATATTGTTCGCTTTGGGCCCTGACTACGCCCTCACACGAGAACTTCCCAGTGGGTCACCCATCATGGGATTGCTCTCTCACGCTACTCGCTTAACTTCGGAGTTCCGATGGAACCCGAAACCAGTGAGCTCCCAAAATGCCTCATGCTAGGTAGGGATGATAATATACATATAAGGATCACTCCCCTGGGCGATGTGGGATCTTACAATCCACCCCCTTTAAGGGGCCGGATGACCTCGTCGGCACACTACAGTCAGGGTTAGGCTCTGATACCAATATGTCACATCTCGACCCCGGGTCCACCACATCCCGAGCCCGCTCCACCACCGTACAGTCAGGGTTAGGCTCTGATACCAATATGTCACATCTCGGCCCCGGGTCCACCACATCCCGAGCCCGCTCCACCACCGTAGCACGATATTGTCCGCTTTGGGCTCTGACTACGCCCTCACACGAGAACTTCCCAGTGGGTCACCCATCATGGGATTGCTCTCGCGCGCTACTCGCTTAACTTCGGAGTTCCGATGGAACCCGAAGCCAGTGAGCTCCCAAAAAGCCTCATGCTAGGTAGGGATGAGAATATACATATAAGGATCACTCCCCTGGGCGATGTGGGATCTTACATTTGAGTTGGTGTCATTGTACTCTTAATTAATATAATCTCACTAAATAATAACTTATAACTCAAGCAGTTAAGAAAATTTATTCTGTACAAGAAGTATTCAGTTGAATTCATTCCTCCTCGATATTGCCTTTTTATTTGTTGAGAAGTTGATATAGCTTGTATAAAGTGCTCCTACTGAGTAAAAACTATTAGCTATATCTTATTTCACACATTTTGTTTTTACTGAGTAAAGTGCTCCTACTTTATTTCTGAGTAATCCTTTAGCAGCCATGAAATCTCTGCATGTAGAAATTAGGCGTCGGCTTGTGAGTTGTGACTGCGTCATTGTGCTTTTCATAATTATCACTTACAAAAAGGCAGACACCATAAGCTTATGATTAAGGGCAAAGTGCGTTTTAATTAGTGCTCTCCAACAAAACATGGTGACTCATTAGAAAAACTGTATTGATCGGTTGCAGCACATAGTTTTTCGTCGTCCTCATACATTTTTAGTAGAAAGTGTAGTTGGTGACAAAATAGCCGATTTAGGGCTTCTCTCGTTTTCACTTGTTAGGTATGCCACTCCTCCTATTGAAATTATTCCTTTTCTACATTCAAATTTATTTGGGCATAGCAGCCCATAAGTTTGTTTCTCATTCTTGATGTGTGATTTTCATTTTTACCTCATCCTTTTAGATTTTCCTTTTTGTTTTGCAACTTATCTTGCAGCCAGGTTCTTACCTTTTAGGTTTTACAGGGGTTTGATTTATGTCCCCTGTTTTTCTGTATTTCGTTTTTCTTGTTTTATGAGAAGTAAGATTTATGTCTCTTAACTAAATTTAACTTCTTTTTTTCATATCAATAAAATTCGCTCGGCCGAAGTTCTAAAAACAAGACAATTAAATATGGACTTGGATCAAGTTTTGTCCAAAAAAGCAAACCCCCACCCTTGAGATTGCTCATTCTGCTGTGCTAAAAGATAATTTGAGCAATGCGATGAAACCTACGACAGAACAAATACGCGTATTCTATTGATTCCAGAAGTTTTGAGTTGATTCTATGATTTCGTCCTCTGATTCATCTTCTATATCCAGGTTGCACCAACTCGTTTCGTCCTTCGAGCAGACCTGGACTTAAGGCAAGTCGGCTAAAGAGTGTGCCCCACCCTCTGCACTCAAATTCGAATTCCCCTCGGCACCCATAATGACACTCCTCTTGAAATCATCCATGGCAGAGATCTATACCTTCCTTCTCTACTACGGTCCATCAACATTTTAGCGCAAAGCACTTAGGAAGGTAACCTATGTGCAAGCAACTGGGCCTTTTTTTATCCAATCCGTATTCGAATTGAAGAAAAAAGGTTGACATTTCATTCTTCCATTCGAGTTTCTGCTACAAGTTTCATTCTAGAAACTGCATATTTTCCTTTGGTGATTAATTCAATTATGTTACAAAACAAACTGAATGATCGCAAACTCAATAACAAAGGAACGAATGGACAGTTGAAAACATCTGAAATTACGTTGTGCATGCAACTTTTTTCTTTCCTGGCTTCCTCTACGAGATGGACAAAAGATTCAAACTAAACTAGTACTTCCTCTTCCTTATTTTGAAGCTCATCGATCGGATGACATTATCATCAGCTTTCAGATTTGCTTCAAGAACTTCGAGAGATTCAGGTTTTGTGAAGTAGGTAAAGAGGAGGTAGATACCATCCAGGTAAGTGTTGGACTCTCCGGCTTTGTTTTTCTTCTGGATGCCATAGGCCAGTGGAATTACCCCTCTGTTGAAGACCTCCACGTACATCCCACCCCCGGCTATTAGCAACTGCAAAATATGGACCATCAGATTAAAACCCTGTAACCAACTACACTCGACAGTTTTATAACCTGAGCAGGCAACGTAATGCTGCTTAAATTAAATTGCATGTGCCAAAATTCATCTTATTTCAAATAGGCTCTTACACGGTTAACACAGTCATGGCGCAATCATAGGTGTTTAGCTATGTCTAAAAGCCTAGACTAGTCCAACACTATGACACTTCAATTACATCATCATGAGATCAAAAGGAAGTCACAACCTAGTTCTCCGAATCTTCGTAGCTACAAATAACGCATAAAATGCATGACTAGAAATCAGAGGGGTAAAATAAGGCATGACAAGATACAATCTGGCATTTCTTGATATTACAGGAATTATAGGGTAACAATCACAATCTATCACGTTTGCCAGTAGTAGCCAACTTTCACACCATTTAAAATAAATTAAGGAAATAAGGGCATAGCTTGTGTAGTATTTAACATTCTCGTTGTGATTGATTGCTCACTGATAATCTTCACTCTACTCGTTGATTGCACATCCAAACTAACACAGCTACAATTCAAATGACAAATATTACTTCTTCACGGAAAACAACCACGGTTAACAAATTAATATGTATATGATCATAATAAAAGATATTAGTTTACCACTATTCCAGAAAGGTTTAAGCTATTAGGAATCGGATATGGTTATTTCCAAATTCTAATACTACCTCCCATGCGTAGAAAGATAAATTTGGGATCTCCTACTTTGACATCATGATAGACGAACAAAAAGTACTTCGATCTTGCAACCTATGACGTACTGGGTAAACTTATACCTCCGACTAGATTATAAAAGATGTCAGAATGATCCAGAAAAACCATAGTGCCTAAGCTACGATAAAGTTACACATTTGCTAAATTTGAAGTGTCCGATATGAGTACTTCTCAATATACACAATTGGGGACCTAAAGGCGGTTTTTCAGAGGAAAGTTTCTCTTACGAAATTTAAATCAGCAGATGCACCCTGCGCAAACTTAACTACATTACGAGGACTCAAAATTCATTCGAATAGTAGTATCTTCCAACATATCGCTCTAATAGCGAAAAGAATCTCGCATTGCAAAGTAAACTTTTCAAAACTAAGCATCTCTGAAGGTCCTAACTCACTAAGAAATAAATGCATCAAATACTATCCGCCAATTGCCAGTGTTATGTATCAATTCAACCCAAAATTGGAAATTTGTTCACTAATCTTCATATAAACTCAGCTTAACACATTCTTATATTTTCATTAAATTTTCTCATCCGCCAAACAGATAACAAACCAAAATTGAAAACACATAGATAAAACCCACTAATTTTAAGAGCCAAAGAAATCAAATTTACTTCACCAAAATAAAACAGCAACAGAATTTGAATAAAAAAAAAAATCCTTTTACCTCCTCGTACTTCTGGGTAAGAGTAAGTCTTTCATCCTCGGACATGTCGGGTCTGAGCACCGCCATGGTCTCGTACTGTCGGAGCCCCGGTGGGCACGGGGGCTCCTCCTTCTCCTCCACGGCGGTCAAGCCCGAGCCGGGCGGGGAAGTCGGGTCGTCCTCCGATTGGAACCCGCCCTCAAAAAACGAGCCCGAGAACTCCAGGGACTGGACATTGGCGGTTAGGCGCGGACTGGGATTCGGTCCGGTTCGGTTAAAGAGAGGGAAGGAGACGGCTTGGGGTAGAGATGGGATTTGGGAAATTGTTTTGGGGAAAAACGGGAAATTTGATGAAGGGGTAAGAGATGAAATGAGGGAAGAAGTGGAAGCCATTGCTGGAAGCTTTATTTGGAACAGAAGAAAGCTTCTGGGTCAGTCCTGGGTGGATATTGATAAGGGATTCGAGGAGAGGACAATGGTGAATGAAACGACGTGTCGTGTACTTTGTTGTGTTTTAGGGGTGGTTTGGGAGTGAGGTGCTTAAAAAATGCACCCATGAAAAAAAGCTGTGAGGGTTTTAGGTGTTTGGTAAACTAAAAAAAAAGGGCTTATTTTGGAAGCTGCTGTGAGAATAAGCTGAAATCAAAGGAATAAGCTGAAGCAGCTATTTGTAGCTTTGGAAAACTGGTTTTTTTTCAAAGCACACGGAGCTACAATGCTCCTTTAATGAAAAGACCCACTATCAGACTTCTTTTTTTTCCAAAGCACTTTTACAAAAAAGACCAAACACTCTGCTGATTTATTTCACAGCCGCTTATTCTCACAGTAGCTTTTTTCAAAGCACATCAATATCAAACTAGCCCTTAGTACCATAGGTCAATGCCACTGGATTGACAATTTCGAACACTGACACGTCACAAAAATTGTAGCTCCCACCAGTACGGATTTGATGTGCACGCTTTTAACACAACTGAAATAAAGATTCAGCTAATTTTCATTAATGAAATCATAATTCCTAATTTTTTTTTCTAATGAATAAGTGTGACTTCTACATAGACATGTAAACAGATCGGGTTTATCGGATTTTGATCGGATTCAATCTGACCCATTAAGCTAACGGGTCATCCGAACCTAACCTATTAAACTAATAGGTCACCTGTTAACAATTCTTTTTTTTTTTTTTTTTGCATTCCAATACACTTACACATATTAACTGTGGAAATTATGAACTTCACCTGATTGAAAAGGATTCCCAAGAGAGCAAGATCAGCAGCCATATTTATATCAACATCATCAAAAATCACAAGGGGTGATTTGCCTCATAGTTCAAGTGAAACTTGTTTCATATTGCTCTTTGCTGCATCCTGCATTATTTCAAGAACAAGCGTCAACATTACAAATCACAACATGGCGTTCAAGTATTGTCATTGAATTTTGTAACAACTTTTCACATAAAGGATTCAAATTTGAATGAAAGAAAGAATTTACTTTATCAATGTCCATATGATGGTTGATGGCAGCACCAGCAGTCTTTCCAAATCCGATTATGACATTGAACATTCCGTCAGGAACACCAACCTTCATAAGAATTTACAAGAGAGAGTCAACAATGGCAAGCCACATTGGCAATAAACACAAACAAACGCAGAAAATGACTGAGCTTACCAACTTAACCAGATTCGCATAGTATAATGCAGATAGAAGTGTTTGCTCAGCAGGTTTGGTGACCATGGTGCAACCAGCAGCTAAGAGTTTATTTTTTGTTATTAAGGCTTTACTGAAATTATTCAAACATCCTCAACTAACGGGTTTAGCGAGTTGACCCAAAATGACCCGTTATTTAACGGGTTCACCCATTAGTGACCCAACCAGTTAAGCATTCATCCAAATACTAATATTAAATGGTCAGGTCAGATCGGATCGGGTTGGATTAACGGGTCGGGTCCAAAATGTCAGCTCTACTTCTACGGATCCCACAAATAAGTCCCTTAGAGTAGTTCCACCGGAGGTGGAATAGCCCAGCACCCAGTCAAAAAACCAGGCTGGCACCCTGTCAATTCACTCCAGCCCAGCAACTTGCCTGGCACTTAGCCCAAGCCGGTCTCTGGGCCAGTCCAAAATTGACTGACCAAGGAGCCGGGCTATTTGCCTGGCGCGTGCCTTTCACGCGAAAATCGTCCTTGATGATCTAATTGGGGCCGAGCTGGAGAACAATTTTGTTGGGTTTTTTCCAAGTGACAACCTCCGATTCTTAGCTACAACATAACAGAACAACATATAAACAAACCCAGAAAGCAACGGCAAACCAAGAAAAACCCATATCACAATTTGCAATACTGAGCTCAAGAAATTAATTTTCTGAAAATTTGGATAGAAAAATGCCACCTTCCAATAGAACCCATGAGGAAGAATTGGTGTTGTATAACTAGCTGAGGATGGAAAAGGTGGGCCGAGGAACCTTACTGCTGCTGCGGTGTTTCATTTTTCTGTGGGGGAAGATCGGAAGAGTTCCTTAAATCCGAATGGGTAGAGAGAGAGAGAGGGAGAGAGAGAGATGCAGAGGGAGGTTCCTGGGGTGCGGAGCGAAATGGTGAGGTTTTGAGGGAGGTTCCAGAAGAGTTCCTTAATAAAATTGATAATATTTTAATAAATCAAATTATTATTTTATAATAAAAATTAATAATATTTTAATAAAATTGACTAGGCTATTTAATTTTAGGAGTGAAGATGCCTTTGCCTATTACTGTTTATTGAGGCCTATTACTGTTCACTTGAGTGGATAAATACGCTGGATGCTGGCGCAAAGTCTTTAGGGGTGGACTTACTCTTATACGCCACATGAACAATGGCCAAACAGACAAAGAAACATAATTTGATACGGTATCAAAACCGGAGGCATCAGTGACGATCACCCCATGTATTAGCGAGTACACTCGAATACGGCCCATTATCAACAACCCGGTCCATGAAATCAAACCTATAGGCCCAAGTCCAACCCACATTGAAGCCCAATAAATTACAATTTTCTTCTTGTAAAGGAAGCAAAGAGCGAACATAAACTCAGCAAAGTAAAATAGCAAAGGCAATCGGGGGAAGAAGTAGACGAAGAGGCAAGCAACCGCAGGTAGACGAGAGAGATGGATCCGAAGCTTACAGAGGTCGTACAGCTCTTCGAGCGATTCAAAGCTGCATTCGTCCGGAACGATTTCGATACCTGCTCCAATTTCCTCTCCCAGCTCAAGGTAACTCGCCAATGCCCAAAAACCCTAATTTTCAATCCCAAATTCGAGATTATCAGCCGCTTGTTCATATGATTTAGTAACTATTGTTATTTCGTTTCACTTCTTAGCGTTAAAGTATGATTCTTGTGTGTTGCCCCGAAGTGATTAGGTTTTTGGGTCAGTCAGAGTGATGGGATTGTCGTTTTGATTTTCTTCCTTTGAAATATTTTGTAATTAGATTTTGGGTATTGGTTGATTGAATTTACAAGATTTCGAGATTTTGGTGTAAGGTGTTGTCGCAAGTGTTTGGTTGTTAAGCTGCTGGGAGTGAAATGCTATTCAAAGACGTCCGTTCGGAAGATTTATTAAGTTATTTATTGGTTTTTATGTGAAGATATGTGGAATTATGGTGTTGTTGTAAGTGGATTGAGTTGTATCGGTTGTGTTTTCAGGTAAAGCTGACTGAATTCGGAAGCCTACCACCGTTGTTTCAAGACACACCTAATGCTGTCAAGGAATTAACATTAGCAAGTAATGTTCCTTACCCAAATCTATTGCTTCTACTTTCCTGTTCGTGTAGTTCCAAACTTCTTTGTTTAAGTAGTGAATGCACCAGAAACAAAAATTCTGCTTTTATAGTTCATTTTGCTACCTGCTTATGTTGTAACGAAAGAGTGTGGTAGTTTATTATTGTTCATTGGTGTAGTCCCCTTCATTATCTTAATTCAACTACCTCGTCCTTAACCTTTTTCGTGTTTCATAAAATGTCAGGGGATATATATGAGCATGCTGTTGTTCTTAGTGTGAAGATTGAGGATCAGGATGCATTTGAAAGGGATTTCTTTCAGTTGAAGTCTTATTACGTAGACGCTCGGTACGTTATCAATTGCTTAAACTAACTATGAAGTGTTGTTCTGTCTATGCAGTAATAACTTTGTTTATCTTGTATCAATTACTTGGTCCTTTTTTCGAAACAGAAATAAATGTTTGTTTAGAAGGATTGTTAATGAATTTACTTTTCTAATGGAGTAGTGACCGTCTTCCACCATCCCTTCAAGAGTACCCAATTTTAGGTCTCAACCTGTTGAGGCTCCTTGTCCAGAATAGAATTGCTGAGTTCCACACTGAACTGGAACTTCTTTCATCTGCTGCTTTGGAGAACCCTTGCATTAAGCATGCTGTAGAGCTAGAGCAATCTTTCATGGAGGGGGCTTACAACCGTGTGTTGAGCGCTCGTCAGACAGTGCCACACGAGACTTATGTTTATTTCATGGATCTACTGGCTAAAACAGTCAGGTAAATTTGTTTTACTTAATAATTATGATTATGTTTAAATAATTGCAAAAGCTCTTCAAACTTGTGGCAAGAAATGCTAATGTCTGGAAGTTGGGAGGGTTTTTTCTTTGGAACGTTCCATCATTGTCCGTGACTCATAGGAATAAGTGAATGATTTGAGCCCATTATCTTACTGTTATTGAACTTATTGTGTAGTTTAGCTATTTAGATAATATGTTTGCAATGTAAAATTAAAAATGCCTATGCGGATTTCTTTTTGGTTGATCTGTTCTGTCGCTTTTAGGGATGAGATAGCCGGATGCAGCGAGAAGGCATATGATTCACTCTCTATTAAGGATGCCCGTCAAATGTTGCTGTTTCCTTCTGACCGCGAACTTTTGGCATATGTCAGTGAGGTACGTCATGTGTAACATTTTATTTTCCTTTTTCATAAAAAGTCCACGTTGACTGAACTTCTTAAGAATGATTGATCTTCTGTTTTTGAAATCACATAAAATGCCTATCGCTTTCTGGCAGAAAGTTAAAATTGCATACCCTTGCAATTCATGGGTGGGAAAGGCAGCATGTTTGACATGTAAATTTCCAATGATTTAAACTGTATACATAGCATCAAGGCACTACTGCTTATGCTCCACCAGCTTTAGTAACACAATCCTTTCTCCGTTGGTTCTGCAAATTTATAAGACTTTGTTCCGTGGATACAGGATCATCCTGAGTGGGAAGTGAAGAATGATGCCGTCTATTTCCAGAAGGCAAAGGAGTCTGCACCTTGCAAAGAGATACCTTCTCTACAACTCATCAACCAAACTCTCAGCTACGCAAGAGAGTTGGAGCGGATTGTCTAAAAAGAGCTGCTGCCGACTTCTGTTTGTTTGTTTTGTGATTCGCAAGTGTTGCTCAAACTGTCACTTCCAAAACTTCTTCCCAATTTAACACTGAGCCCAAAACTGTGTACTATTGTATTTTAGTTTGACCACTTTAGGTGGCAATGTTTTTCAGATTTTATGTTCTTGCAATTTCGTTAATCAAACAGGTTGCTTTACTTTTAATTCCAAATCTGTCTGCTTGAATTAAACGTCACACAAAAAACATGGTTAGCATAAAGCGTTGTCATGGTACTCACAAACAAACCTGACTCAGCCTACAGTGGGATGAGTCTGCGGTGAGACGGCCCGCAGCAGCCGGTAGCCAACTCGTAGGGCAGCCTCACCCACTCTCCTTTAGAGTTGGTCTTGAGTACGGCTGCTGCCCTACCTGAGGGTAGCCGCACTCAAAACTCTCTTTAAGCGTCGGTCTTGAGTATGGCTGCCGCAAAGGCATCATACTCACAATGAGTGAGATCGGGTGGAACCCACACGCAAGGTGTCTCGTCATTTAGCAAGTGTATTGACCTGTTATCCGTACTAAAAACATCTAAAAGGCTTCCAAATGTACTATCTTGCCGCAAAGGCATCATACTCACAATGAGTGAGATCGGGTGGAACCCACACGCAAGGTGTCTCGTCATTTAGCAAGTGTATTGACCTGTTATCCGTACTAAAAACATCTAAAAGGCTTCCAAATGTACTATCTTTATGCACCTGAGTTCGAATCATTCTTTTTGCAATTTAGATAGTTTAAAATAGAAGCGTGATAGAAGTATTACATGATCGGACTTGTAGGATGGTTTAATAAAAAGTTGTCACGTTGTCACGAGTATGTCAGATTAATCAGAAAACAGAATATCATCTATATCAAAATGTTAAAAATGGTATCATCATAGTTTAGAGGGCAAAGTAGTTGGGTCGAAAGGTAAGACATGATAAGATTGAAGCACTAGATTAAATGTTTGATGAGCTAAAAATGCACGATCTGTTTATGCCCACATTTAACTTTCTTCAGCCAAGCAAGCGAAGCACTGCAATCACTCCACCCTAGATGTCAGATAAAATTTATTCACCCTATTCCCATCAATTTTGGGGGTCCAATGTTTGAAGTTAATCAAACCACCACGCGGATGACAAGTGGCTTGTTTTAATTGATTTATTAACATTTTCTTTTCCTCATTTTGCACCAAGTTCCGAAAGAAACCAGTTGCATGAAAGTAATTTTTTGATTTAACTATCACACTGTCACGTAGTGTTACTCATGTTATAATATGTGGATATATTTATCCTGTGTCCTTGATCAACTATGCCGTTTGCTCATATTAACAACACGCTCTGTTGGTGTTATAAGGAGTTTAACAACAAATAATTAGAAACCTAGTTGATAATCAGCTTTCACAATTTAGTAGTGATTTTGCCAATTCTCTCAGTCTCACTCTCACTTTTTTCCTGAGTGGAATGTCAGCATCTTGTATTGTTTAATTTTTTTTTTTTTTTAATACAACCGATATTGGGGGAGAAGATATTCAGAGTTTTCAAACACAAAAACGCGGTGCATGAGTGAATGCTCTTAATCACATGTGCTGCATGTTCTAATGCAGTGAAAAGTCTTCTGCTGCTCTGCATTACACTCCCCACAATCTTCACCGTGAGCATTTCAGTTCACAAGAATTGCATCCAAACATGGTTTATCCAAAATAAAGTTTCTTCCATACATACAAATTACAACTGAAAATATACGTTGGCGAGCTTTTCTTGGGCATACAGCGATTGATTAGAAGAACGAAACTTGGGTAAAGTTGTTTAAAATCCAAGATCGAAACTTGGGCATACTTCGATTTGCTCCAAAACAGGCTCCTCAAAACGAGGTCTTTTCTCGTCAGCAGCATCATGAGAAGCACAAGAACTGAGACTTGATTTCTCAGAAGCGTATGCTCTGTCATGCTGTTTAGTGTCAGCTTCCACATTGCCTGAATGTTGCTGCTTGAAACAATTGCAAACACAATACATCGTATCAAAGCTACATAAGTTTACGGATGGTTGCTAAAAGAGTGAAATGCATTGTAAAAACAAGAAATCAAATAAATAAAAGATAGTGTTGCAACTTATGTTGCCTTCCTAAATTTCAAGAGATATAACCACGGTCATAAATTCTTCACCGTGGAATGGGTTCAACTACATAAATCCTAATAGTTCTAATTAATTCCTCCTCTAATTTGGTGGCTGATAAGAACTGCAGATAATTTAAATTGGAATAGCACCAGCAGAAAAAAGTGACAACACATTCTACATAGATACTATGGAACAACAGCCAACCTGGTCTTTTCTGATGTCGGCTCCCTCAGCAACTCGCCTGCCACTACCAACGGATTTGCCTGCATAGACTATACTCCGATTCAA
The DNA here is from genome assembly GCA_035220775.1 of Malus fusca. Taxonomy (NCBI): domain Eukaryota; kingdom Viridiplantae; phylum Streptophyta; class Magnoliopsida; order Rosales; family Rosaceae; genus Malus; species Malus fusca. Next base: position 27,197,444 of record CM069064.1, read on the forward strand.
ATTGAATTTCCACATAATTAATGAATGAAAACCTAATTTCCGAAAATATAACAGTTAATGGTGATGCAAATTTAAAATGTTCTGATGAAACTTGCCTTTGAAAGACGTAAGATCAGGGGGTTTTCCAGTGTCCATCTTTTCACTCGGTTCTATTTTCACAGCTATTCTATGTGGTTGTGACGGTTGATCAGCTTCAGAGGAATCCAATATTATAGCATCAGAAACATGTGACCCCTTAGCGGTGGTAACTGGCCTAGCCGCGCTGTTAATTTCATGACTGGAAATTTTGCTCTCCTGAGCCATAGGTTTTTGGAGAATGGACAAAATCTGATGGGCTGCATAGATGGAAACAGATTAATAATCAGAAATCTATTAAGTAGTAAAGGCAAACACACACGTACACATCAAAATTTCTCACGCCTAGCCCAGGTGCCTCAGTATAAAGAAAAAGAAAGACAATCTTTGAAGTCAATACAATCAATAAACTTGCTGTAAGTGATTCCCCAGGTAACCCTAGACTCACCGTCACGCAAAGGCTTGTTTGTAGGGACTGCCCTCCCAGGTTTTGTTTCCTCAACACTGGAGATGCTATGATTTGAGTTTGAAGCTTTCTTCAAACAATCTTTGTCGTCGGACTTTCCTTCACCCTCTGGCCAAAACAAATGCAGGAGACATGATCAAGACCTTAGCAAGCATCAATGTCTAAACTCGTATCAGAACAGCACCATACCTCCAGAACTTGCATAAGGTTCACCGACCTCCACCAGATATTTTGGTAGCTCAAACATACAACCTTGTCTTATATCTTCAGACAAATTGATGTGCTTACTACTCAGCATGGTTTTATCTTCACTAAATAAACTAACCTGACATGTGTATAATGATACAGAAAGTTAGAAGCTAGTTTGAATTCATTAGCCCATGAAAATGATGTGACTCTGAAAGGATGTGTGATTCCAAGCAAGGAATGGACGGGACCATGTGACGCATCAGATTCAGTAGATACGGCTCATAGATATGAAACCAACAACCACGACAGAACAAGTATTCATCAAATTTGGTAGAAAGTGAAACCAGCAATGAAAACAAAATCAACTTTGACAATCAAATATATCATACATAGTTGGGTGTGAGGACAAGATGATAACATTGTGTAAACATCAATAGTTTCAAAATATATATACCTGCCTCCTTTGGGAGCCACACATTGCGAGCTTTAAAAAACCATCATGGTACTTTTTGGCCTTTTGAGTTATTTGTGTAGTGTAGAGGACCTTCCATTCTATGTTAGAACAGGAAAACAAAAGGAGTTGTCAGCCTGAGACCATATCATTAGGGGTGGGTAAGATAGGATCAATGGAGAAAAAAACTTTAAGCAGTCACTTTAGAGATGCAAAAGTTCAATTTAAAAGAGAAAACCTTTCACTTACTAACCTTTTCCAGCACCTTTATTGGTGATAACACCATTACCCTGTTCAAGGTTTATTCCTGCCTCAGCGACAACATTATGTTTGTTTTCTCTTATATGCAAAACTGCTACAGGTTTACGATCTCCTTCATGCTCTCCAATTTCAACTAAATGAGCATCAAATCCTATTGATTCACCGGAAGCTACCACTTCATCTTTCTTAAGGAACCTGCAGTCTATTTGATTCCTGCTTGCATCTAACAGTATTATCTGAACAGAGAGATAAAAGGTAAAGCCTGGGATCCTCAAGTTTTCCTTAGGTAAATTCGTTTGCAATCACACACACACAGGGCAACAAAGAAATTCTACTTACATAACTGAGTGACTTTAGAATTTAAGGGGCAAAATTTGAGATTGATAACTAAAAAAGTAAAACGAAGATGGTTGAATGGCCATCCGTTGAGATAAATGGGACTTGCAAAGAAGAATAGACAGGTAGTAACTCAACCTGCTTTCCATAAGACCCAGAAGTCGAAAACTGTAAGAAACCGTCATGATACTTCTTGGCCTTTTGAGTTAGTTGGGTCGTGTACAAAACCTGCCACTCTTCATTGTAACGAAATTAATAAGTATGTCAAATGTGAAGCAATAAACCCCAGATAAATGCCAGTAAACATCTGACAGTGCAGAACTAACAAAATGATGTTATACTTCAACATTTTATAGTTAAAATTGCATTTGTATAAATAAAGCTACTAACTCAAAAACTAACCTGTTTTGGTAGTATTCGTCGTTTCTGGACTACTCTGTCCTGCGCCATACTTGTGTAGTCCCCTACTCTTAAACTCTAAAATGCGAATAAACGTGTTACATGTGTGTCACATTATAAACTCAACAAGCTCACAGAATGGCTTTGATTGCAACACAATCAATACCAAATGCCAAAGACACAGAAACACTGGACACATTGAAAACATTGAATGCTCGAAAACAACAACTAAAACTGAATACAACGCTTCATCAGTTACCGCTGTTACACAACATTCCTAATATTCTTGTGACAATAGCTCAAACCAGTTTGCCGTAATTTTCTATAGGAAATGAGATCACAAAAAGCAAAGCGTTACACTAACCTCTGATAATCTTTTGCGACGGACTCATACTTATCTGTGGCTTATTCCCTGTATAAATCACAAAACCGGTGTCGGTGATTATAATTACGAAAGCCAAAAATGTACAATGCTATGAAATTGCACAAAACTGACTGGAGATAACAATTAGCAATTAGAAACTGAACTGGAAATCACAAACGGCTTTGCGCGCTTCTCATCTTTTGCTCGAGAATCGAAACCAGGTACAGGTTTTCGATCTCCGTCAGCCGATAAGGCTTCGTTCACGTCAACGAGAAAAGAATTGAACGTGAGAGTTTCGCCGCAGCTGACTTGCTCGTCTTTCTTCAAGATCCTGCACTCCAAGAGCTTCTCGCAGTCGTCAAACAGCAACATCTGCACACCGGAGTGGAAAATTAATCACAGAATTCCGGTTTAAATGGGATTAATTCAGAGATATTGCGAATTAAGTTACCTTATTGGTGGAGGCGTTGAGCTCTAAGGAGCCGTCCTGGTAGACCTTGCGCTTCTGCTTCATGTGCTTCGTGTAGGTCACGCTCCACCGCTTCACCTCCGCCATCACCGCTGCCTTCTCACTCTCAGTGTCCTCCGAGAGAGAGCGACCGAGATTTTCAGAAAATGATCGAATCAAAAGAAAGCGTTTGGTTTTCGTATGGCGGGGGACTCGCATCCAAAATTTTCGAATTGGCGGTGCTCAGCTTCGTAATTTAAACCAAGTACATGGGCACTTCAGTAAATTTGGATGACCTCCGTACAAACGACTCGTCGTTTAAACTGCTTCAGCTTTGTATGTGTTCTCTTTCAAGTTGGAAGCGCTGAGCTCTCTAGGAAATCTTCAGTTTTGCTCAGATCTCCGATCTTTCTCGTAGATCCGTACGAAATCGAAGACTCGGAATCGAAACATGGTAATAGTCGGTGAATTTTCTTATCGATGTTCTCTAATTTGATTGAAATTTTGTGTTTATGATTACAAATTGGGGTTTTTTATTTGGGTTTTTTGGTTATGGTATGCAGTCGGCGCTTTTCAACTTCAATTCGTTCTTGACGGTGGTGCTGCTCGTGATTTGCACGTGCACCTTCGTGAAGATGCAGTTTCCGGCCGTCCTGGAGCTAAAAACCGGGTCAGTGGTCTCACTTCCCATGGCTTCTCTAATTTTGTAAATATGTGTGTATTTATTCATTGTAATTTAATTTAATGCTTTGATTAGTGTGTGTCTAAAGAAAGTTTAGCATAATCCAATTGTATGCATTGAAGCATTTTTCAACATTTAATCAATATTGCCTATGCACACTGTTAATTGAGGTTAAGAAAACTTAATGTGCAGCCCTTTATGCAAAGGGATCCCCATTTTTTGAAAAAAATGGGGATTAGGTGCGGGCCCACTCCACATCGAATTTCAACGATCCGAACCGCCTATTTGTTAGTCTCGATTCATAAATCATCCTTGCAAAAATTCAATTCAATCCGAAACCATTTGCCTATTTAATTATCAAGATCAAATTTCATTGTTTCTTATATAACAAAGTATTCGTTCATTTCTTTAACCCCAATTAGATGTCTTAAATATTTCCGATTTGGCTAATATTTTGCAAGGATGAGGTACAACTTGAAAAATAGATGGTTCGGATCGTTAAAGTTCGATATGATGTGGACCCCACAACTAATCCCCATTTTTATCGCTTCCCTTAAAGGCTTCCACTTAATGTAAATGTTAATCCTGCCCGGGTGTTGCGTTCAGTATTGAGCAACAATATCTTAGAGTATTACTAAAGATTATTCTAATGGAAGCCATCCTCTTCTGTCGAAGATGCTCCACTCACCATGCACCATGGACAGCATGTCATGGACAGCAGTCTCCACATGGATGCCCTGACAGCAGCATCGTGGACAGCAAGGATGCCATTTCAATATTCTTGTTTACTGCATGCGTATGCAATAAGATGTATATAAAACCCTAAACCTTTGTTGTAATCAAGTTATGAATTAATTAGATCACTTTTCATTCTTCTTTTACTCAAAACCTAGCAACAGCTAGTTCATATTTTAACATGGTATCAGAGCACCGTTTCTGGTGACTCTGAATACCCCAACGCTTCCGCACCACAACCAACAATACCAACATCATGAGTGAATCAGAAGTCAACACAAGATCATCAGAGATGACGACTGATCTCTCGAACCCGTTCTTGTTACATCCCTCTGATCAACCTGGGAACATCTTGGTCTCCAAAACCCTTCAAGGAGACAACTACAATACATGGAGCCGTGCTATGCGTATCAGTCTAAGTGCTAAGAACAAGTTAGGTTTGGTCGATGGAACCGTTGATCCTCCTGTTAAAACAGATAAACAATTTGCACTGTGGCAGCGATGCAATGACATGGTCCTTGCGTGGATCCTGAACTCTGTGCATGAAGACATTGCAAGCAGCGTTTCCTACTACACGTCAGCAACAGATGTATGGGCTGATTTGCGTGATCGTTTCTCTCAAGGGAATGATTCACGTGTTTATCAAATTAAGAGAGAGATTGTTGAGCACAGACAGGAGCAACAATCCATCTCAGCATACTACACAAAACTGAAGGCATTGTGGGATGAATTAACGTCCTACCATGAACCCCCAACATGCACCTGTGGGGGTTTGAAGAAGATCAATGAACGTGATGAAAAGGAAAAGGTGATGCAGTTCCTCATGGGACTCAATGAATCTTATGCCGCGGTACGTGGGCAAATCTTGTTGATGCAGCCACTCCCAGACACTCGGAAGGCATATTCTCTTGTTTTACAACAAGAGAAGCAAGTGGAAGTTTCTCTCACCCGCAATAGCAACAATCTACATGCGATGAATGTGACTAGTCACAGGGAACCTGCTGCACAACGAGGTAATTCATTCCTTAAATGCTCATATTGTGATCAGAAATATCATACTGTGGACCGCTGTTTCTATCTCTACGGCTTCCCACCGGGGCACAAGTACCATGGCAAAAGGGTGACGCCTCCTAACAAGAAGAAACCTGCGGCAAACCATGTGAAGGCAGGCGATGAAGTTGCAAAGGGGACTGATCAGCATCACCTTGAAACCCCCAGTGACGGGCCCAAATTCACTGCTGAAGAGTATGCTCAAATCATGGCCATGCTCAAGAAAACCAACCTTGATGGTAATACACAACATTTTGCAAATGCCGCAGGTACTATTAAGCCCTTATCTATTTTGTCAGGAGCTTTAGCACAGAAAACTCTATATTGGATCATTGACAGTGGGGCAACGGATCATATATCTCCTTCTCCTCACTTACTTGACAAGAGATCCATGATAAATTCTGTGCACATGCCGAATGGGGACAAAGCCACTATAGAGTCTGTTGGTTCCATCCAAGTCACTCCTCTCATTAAAATTGATGATGTGTTGCATGTACCAAATTTTCGAGTCTATTTATTATCCGTTAGCAAACTCACAGAGTCTCTGAGATGCATAGTGATTTTCTTCCCCACTTTCTGTGTAATACAGGACATGGATACGAGGAGGACGATTGGCCTGGGCAAACGATATAATGGGCTCTATTACTTGTCGACGGATCAAAACCCACATTTTGCTCACAACATCAACCGTCACTCCAACCTTTGGCACCAACGCTTAGGGCACCCCTCCACCGGACCTTTACAATCTTTGACCAAGCAAGTTCCAAATATTATGTTTGATTCCAACCATTCATGTGATATTTGTCCTCTTGCTAAGCAAACTCGTTTATCTTTTCCATCTAGTTTTATTTCATCACAAGCACCTTTTGATTTGATACATTGTGATATTTGGGGACCTCATCGAGTCAATTCCCATTCAGGGGCTCGATATTTCCTTACCATTGTTGATGATTATTCACGGTTTACTTGGATTCACCTTATGCGTTTAAAGTCTGAAACACAAGGGTTGTTGTGTTCTTTCATTGCTTGGGTTCAAACACAATTCAAATGTGTGATCAAGACAATTAGGGCAGATAATGGGGCTGAATTCACTTCTTTACGACCATTTTTTGATAGCAAAGGCATTGTGTTTCACACTTCTTGTCCATCTACTCCTCAACAAAATGGGGTAGTTGAAAGAAAACATCGCCATCTTTTAAATGTTGGAAGAGCACTCCGTTTTCAAGCCAACTTACCTTTAATCTTTTGGGGGGAAAGCATTCAAACAGCATGTTATTTAATCAATCGCTTACCCACACCACTTCTTCACCACAAAACTCCTTTTGAACTTTTACATCGTACCCTTCCTGATATTACTCATTTACGTGTGTTTGGTTGCTTATGCTATGTCACAAACCTCCATCCTGCACACAAATTTGATCAACGTGCTCACAAATGCATATTTGTTGGCTATCCTCTTGGACAAAAGGGGTACCGTGTTTATGATCTCACTTCCCACAAATTTTCCACTTCCCGTGATGTGGTTTTTCATGAAAACACATTTCCTTACATTTCCCAGCCCCCTGATCACCAACTTGATAGTATTGTCCTACCTTTACCCCTTGACACTCATCCTCAATACGACACTCACCCCTTCCCTAACCCCATACCACCTCACCGTGATTCTAATCCCCCACCTTATCTCATCAACACCCCACCTTCCCCGGATCCTGCCCCTCAGCCACTTTCCATGGTTCCTCGCCACTCCCACCGTATCCCTAAACCCTCCGTGCGACTTCAGGGCTACCATTTATATCATGTCAACTCTCTTGCTCCTGGTGCCACCTCCCCTTCCATGTCAGGTACACGCTATCCTTTATCTCACTATGTTACTCATGCTCATCTTTCTCCTTCACATCGCTCTTTTGCTTGTGCCATTTCTACCATTCTCGAACCCACTACTTTTGAACAGGCCAACAATGATCCAAAGTGGCAAGCTGCCATGCAATCTGAACTTCTTGCCCTTGAACAAAATCATACTTGGACTCTCACTCGCCTCCCTCCCGGTCATCGGGCCATTGGTTGCAGATGGGTCTTTAAGGTCAAGTACCATTCTGATGGGTCTGTCGAACGTTATAAAGCTCGTCTTGTTGCCAAGGGTTTCACTCAGCGTGAAGGTATTGACTACAAAGAAACATTCGCCCCTGTTGCCAAACTTATTACCGTCCGTTGTCTTTTGGCCGTGGCTTCGGTTCGCAATTGGTCTCTTCACCAAATGGATGTCCAAAATGCCTTTCTCCATGGGGACCTTGGGGAAGAGGTCTATATGCAGCTGCCTCCCGGTCTTCGTCGGCAGGGGGAGTATGATGCATGCCGACTCAACAAGTCCATCTATGGGCTCAAACAAGCTTCTCGTAGCTGGTTCCACAAGTTTTCCACTGCCATACACCAAGCAGGATATCAACAATCCAAGGCCGATTATTCCTTGTTCACCAAGGTACGTGACCATTCATTCACGACCGTACTAATTTACGTCGATGACATGATTATCACAGGTAACGACGAGGAGGCCATTCGTGATCTCAAACTGTTCCTTCACACTCATTTTCGAATCAAGGACCTTGGACCGTTGAAATATTTTCTCGGCGTCGAAGTGGCTCGGTCTTCCCAAGGTATTTCTATCTCTCAACGGAAATACACACTTGACATTCTTGATGAAGCCGGCTTACTTGGCGCCAAACCTGCAAAGTTTCCCATGGAAGAAAACTTGAAGTTATCCCCAACTGAAGGACAAATCCTCCACGATGCCTCGAAGTATAGGAGGCTTGTTGGTAAGCTCATTTATCTCACGATCACCAGGCCAGAAATTTCATATGCAGTTCATGTACTCAGTCAATATATGCAGCAACCAAGAAAACCACATTTGGATGCAGTTCATCGGCTCTTGCGGTACTTAAAGGGGGCACCTGGACAAGGACTTTTATTCCCGTCAAAAGGGGACTTAATTCTGACTGGTTATTGCGATGCCGATTGGGCTCGGTGTGCAATTACAAGGAGATCTGTTACAGGTTATTGTGTTTTCCTTGGAGGTGCATTGGTGTCTTGGAAGACTAAGAAACAAACAACTGTTTCTCGGTCTTCAGCAGAGGCGGAGTATCGCGCCATGGCCTCTGCAACTTGTGAGCTTACATGGATGAAATATTTGTTGGATGACTTACGTGTTGATCACCACATGCCAGCAAAGTTATACTGTGATAATCAGGCTGCTCTTCACATAGCAGCCAATCCCGTGTTCCACGAGCGTACCAAACATATAGAGATTGATTGTCATGTTGTTCGTGAACGCATTCAGTTAGGAGTCATCACGACAGCCTATGTTCGTACTGGAGCACAATTAGCTGATATATTCACCAAGCCACTTGGACAAGGGACTTTCCGATCATTACTGGGCAAGATGGGTGTGATTGATATTCACATTCCACCTTGAGGGGGAGTATTGAGCAACAATATCTTAGAGTATTACTAAAGATTATTCTAATGGAAGCCATCCTCTTCTGTCGAAGATGCTCCACTCACCATGCACCATGGACAGCATGTCATGGACAGCAGTCTCCACATGGATGCCCTGACAGCAGCATCGTGGACAGCAAGGATGCCATTTCAATATTCTTGTTTACTGCATGCGTATGCAATAAGATGTATATAAAACCCTAAACCTTTGTTGTAATCAAGTTATGAATTAATTAGATCACTTTTCATTCTTCTTTTACTCAAAACCTAGCAACAGCTAGTTCATATTTTAACATTCAGCATCGGTTTAGAGTAGAATTGCTTAAAAACAAAAGGGTTGTGATTTGTTAAGCACTTGCAGTTAGCCCAAGTAACGAGCGAGGGGTAAGGGGTTAGGATGAGTATAGGTCTAAAGTTTGCTTCCCTTCAACGTAACGAGGAAAAGGGCGTGGTTTTGCAAACTGGATGCGCACGCACTAGATGTTTGGTATTTGGACTATGATTTCTAAAAGTTGCTGCAAGAATTGTGTAGTTAGGTGTACTTGCATTGGATCTACTTATTTGATTCCGACATTTATGTATTTTTCCTCCAATCAATGATGTTTGTGTTTTACTTTCCTTCACGCGTCCATGTCTTTATATGATATGTCAACCTTCAAGATCAAGCCGTGTTCTGATTTTGTTCCTCGTCTTGGCAGATTTCGGGGATTTTTCTGGAAGGCGGCTAGAATAGGTATGTTATTAAGGTTCTTTTTTTTTGTTTTTTGGCTATTGCCGTGCTCCTCGAACAGTTTCAATTGTCTAGTCCATTTGTGTGGTGGATTAATTTTTTCGGTACGTGAAACAGGTGAACGCCTGAGCCCTTGGGTTGCGGCTGGATGCTTTACGATGGGGATCTCAATTATATTTTTCTGAGCAGGCATTGCTTTTGTGCTCATGGAAGCAGCTGCATCTCGTCGTTCGTTTGTCTTGCTGTCCTAACGCGCCCCTTTTGTTCTTGTTCTTGACCTGATTTCGTACGAGGTGCAATGCCAGTGGGTTACAGAATAGGCGTCTCGCTTACATGTGATTTAAACCTGTTGTTGGCGGTTTAATTTTGCGACAAAAAACTAATATTACCTGCAGATTGATGATATGTACATAGATTATTGTTAACACAGCTATTTTTACGAATGAATTGAAATCAGTTTCTTGTTTTTTCGTTTGCGGACATCGATCCTTCTGAATGTGTCAAGAAATGAGTGGGGAAGGCAAGCTGGGAAAGGCAAAAGGGAAAGGTAGCCAGCAACCCTCGTACAATATATTGGCATGAACAAGTGTTGTCAAGAATCGAATGTAAACTTTTGGTAAAATCTCATCCCACGACGCTGCCGCTTATTTGGGGTCCAAATTTAGATAAGATACGCGGCTTTGTGCACCGTGATTTCCACAAGCCACAACAGGATCTTATACGCACCCGCCAACAAACACAACTTGCTGGGTGACAAGTGCACAAGTGGATCCATGTAAGCCAACCGGAATCGTTAATTTCGATTGCACAAAAGGCAACAGTGGGAAGTCATAGTCTCATCGTCATGTGATGTTATGTTAATGTTCAATTGTTTTTGACACGTAATTTATCCTTTAAGATTATACTCTAAACTACGTTTATCTATCAATTTATTTTATAAAACACAACGTAGTGACACCTTGTGATCATATAACAACTATTTTCTGAATATTTGCCGTAGTTTTTTAATCTCCTGTCCACTTTTCTAAACTCACATCTTTTCCTTTAGTTTTAATATTTTCGTTTGTTTAAAAAAAAAAAAAAGTTGAAGAAAAAGTAAAACGTATGGTATTGTGCTACCAAATTAGTGACATCTTAGTAATCAATATATTAGTCGATGCAATTGGATTTGTCGTCGTTAATGGATCCAATTATATACAAAAATAACCTATATTTTAATCGATGATGTCCAAATAAACAACTATATTATTCTATAATTTGAACATAAACTTCCAGATAATCAAACTAAAACCAACCAGTATTGCCATTCTTAATAATTAAAGAAGCTTAATCCATATCATTACGAAAGCTAATTAACATTTTGGGAAGCTAACAACTCCTTTGTTTAAGAGACTGCCCTAGTCACTATTCACTAATCTATTAGCTTTTTCTTTTTCTGAAAAGTTTGTCACTTTGTTAAAAAAAAAAACAACAATAGTTGGGAACTTGGGATCATCATGTCATTAGCCAAAATTGGGATTAACTTTAAATTAATTGCCTTATAGGCTGTGGCCACTTACTTTTTCACACCTCCTTTTGTTTCTTTTTTGGGAAAAAATTATTAATGTGATATCACATCAACATGAACTTATTCAAATTATAACAAATTAAGATTAAATTTTACTCAAACTCGTATGACTGACAAAGCAGATTCATAAAACTTATATAATTGTCGTGATTCAGATGAAAATTAAATACGTACTAAAAATACAGCTTAAAACAGCAAGAATTCTATTTTTGTTCTCCAAATTGTTTAAGAGTTGAAAGAATATGTAAAGAACTAAATAAGACACCAAACATGTATCTTGTTGTAAAGACTAGAAGGACAATACTTAGTCATCTACATGTGTAAATTGATCATTATGATAACAAGTAATGAACAATCAGTTTTATTCAATTCACGTGAATGAATATAGTCTTTAAATGAAATGAGTTTTTCTACAATGATTTTTAAATAATGATAACTAACAATTCCAATTATGAAAATTTAGATAGTGAAATGATGTCACATAAGAGATAAATATTATCCAAACTATAATGTGCACCAGAGTTATGTTATTGATCATACTCATATAGTAATTATTAGCTACTAAGAGCATCTTCAAAGGATATGTCAAAAAGTCCACATCAGCAATAACATTAAAAAAAAAAAAGGCAACACAACTGTTTTCCAACCGAAATGCCAATTTATGTATGGTATGACATGGATTGGCAACAAGAGGGGTTGTGTCAAATTTCACAGCACTTTCAAATACTTATTATTAATTTAAACATTTATTATAAGTGATTGTTGATTGACTGCGCTTTTTATTCGTTTAAAGTTTATTATTATGGTGCACATGGTAACATAATTATGGTGCACATTATTGTAATTTTGTAAAACATGTGGGGGTATACTTGCTATTTGAAAATTTCATTAAAAGAGCATTGATTACTATGCTTTGAAAAAAAAAAACATTTTTTTTAGAAGCATGGTAGACCTTGCTTTTGCTTTTCTACTTTCATTGACAACAGTTTAAAAAAAAAACAATTTTTTTTTTGTTTTACCAAACACATTTAACATTATGGATTTTTTAATAAACTGTTTTTTTTTTTTTAAAGCACCACAATCCCAAACCATGTTGACAAATAACTCTATGGTGAAACCTCAATTTTTTTCAATATATGACTATAGAAATATGAAGGCTAAATTGTAGCAAATGTTCATAATCTATACTACGAGTTTAGTTTTCTTCCTTGAACTCTACTAATAGTTTCTCCTGTCGAATTATGTCTTTTGTTGCATTAGTAGTCATTTTCGTTAACCTCATCAACTTTTCCATTAAGTTAAGGCATAAAATAGGAATTTCATCCAAAATAATAATAATAAAATAAAGTTTTTAAAGAGAAAAACTTGGTTCCTTAAGGATTGAGGAGGAATTCCTTATTAAAATATCTCATGACTTATTCACTGAACTTTGTGCTTATAATTGTAACTCCTAAAGAACTAACTAAATGATCTTAGTTCTAATTGATTTTTTGCAGAGATGATATTTATATAGTGGTTTATAATATGAACAGTTCTAATAATAAGTACAAAATTCTATGAATAGACCACGAAATATTGTAAGGAGGAACTCCTCCTTAACCTTAAGGAGCCAAGATCTTTTTTTTATTAAGGAAATTGGATTTTTTTTTGTATGAAAATATCACTATACCCTTACATTTGATGGGATAAAAAGACAAATTTGATGAAATGACCACTCATGCAACGGATAGTTAAGTTGGAGGACAAAAGAAACTAATATGAGAGCTCAGGGGAGGAAACTAATATAAAATAGAAGTAAATGTGATGCAGATACAATGGGGTAAGATGCATTAATCTATGCATTTATATCTAAAATAAGTATTAATGCATTGTATTATGAATAATTTTGGGTTTAACTTTATTACCTAGGGTCATAATAAACTCCTGACTAGGCTCAATATTTTGAGCTATTGCGGTTCAGCCTTTTCATCTTATATTTCCTTGTAAGCCTAGATGGCTGGGAAATTTTTGGATGTTGAAAGGAAATATAAGATGAAAAAGATTGAATCTCAATAGTCTCAATACATTGAGCTTTAGTGGTGGAACCAGAATTCTTTGTGAGAGAGGGTCTTTCATATATGCATTGAGAAAAAAGTTCAAACTCATTACATGAGTAATTGAAGTAATCTCACAAAACTAAAAGACCCTTTAAATTTAATAAAGAGAATAAAAAGAAGTGTACACTACAAGTAAGTGGGAGGGAAAGAGCAAGGTAATAACTAATTTTTTTTGAAATTATAGGAAGAAAATACAAAGAAATCTGGTTTTAATCGTTTGACAGAAAAAATGTCACATCCCGGCCCGAGTCCACCACATCCCGGGCCCGATCCACCACCGTAGCACGATATTGTCCGCTTTGGGCTTACCATTCCCTCACGGTTTTGTTTTTGGGAACTCACGAGGATTTCCACGACGTTCTGACAGACTACTCATGTAGGACTCACCTTCGGGTGTTGTAATTTAGTTATAGTCCTACTTGATTGCACCTAGTACTTATGCTCTGAAATTGTGTGTTTCACACTTAAACTTACTCTAGCATGTTAGTTGGATATTATTGCTAGTAGTTGGTTTTTATTCCTTCGTAATTCCTTTATCTTTTGCTTCCGCATCGCACTTTTGGTTACGTCACGCTCACGTGACGGCCAGCACGCCTTGATTCTAGGATCGGGGTGTGTCAGTTTGGTATCAGAGCCAATCCCTGGCCGGAAGTGTGCCGACGAGGACGTCGGACCCCTAAGGGGGGTGGATTGTAACATCCCACACCGCCCAGGGGAGTGATCCTTAAATGTATATTCACATCCCTACCTAGCACGAGGCCTTTTGGGAGCTCACTGGCTTCGGGTTCCGTCGGAACTCCGAAGTTAAGCGAGAAGGAGGCCAGAGCACTCTCAGGATGGGTGACCCACTGGGAAGTTGCTCGTGAGTTCCCAAAAACAAAACTGTGAGGGAATGGTAAGCCCAAAGCGGACAATATCGTGCTACGGTGGTGAATCGGGCCCAGGAGGTGGTGGACCCGGGCCGGGATGTGACAAAAAAAGTAAGGCAAGCAGGAGGGCTGCAAATAATAGTTGATTAGGTTGCTGAAATAACATTAAAGTCGATTTTAAAACTTCATCCTTGATTTTCACTAAACTACAAAGACAAAACAAACAAAACTATTAGAAAAATATAAGATACGACGTCGTTCGACTCAATTTCTTCACGAGGACAATTCTTTTTCTTCCTCATGTCTCACAATTCTACAACTACAAACTTAAGGCCGCTATAAATTTCTTACACAATGATCAGAATGGGCACGAAACCAGTATGGTCCCTTAGTGGCTCTGCCATGTGAGCCTAGTCAAGAATTTATTATGATCCTAGGTAACGAAGCCAAACTCAAATTTACTTCTAATTGAGAATGCATCAAGATATCAAAGTATCGTTTAACCTGTTTATATGTTATCTGTTTTAATTTAGTAAACGACTATTAACTATGCATGAACGGTCAAGAGTTGCCGAATCCGCCACCATGTGCGACTTTTTTTTTTCCCATTTCTCATGTCGACTAAATTGGTGGTTAATTGCAACAGAAGATCTTTTTCCCAATACTTGATTGAAGCCTCCAAGGTCCCAACTGCAAGTTGGAATAAAAAAACAAATAAAGAAATTAAACAACTCATGGATTCCATGGAATCACACTGAGACGCTGCGAATGGTAATTGTTACCATTGCTGATAATGCTCCTCTCTTTCTGTTTCTACCACAACCCATGTCTTTCTTTCCGGTAAAGATTACAACTTTCCCGGAAAAAAACAAAACAAACGCTTTCCCGGAAAATGTCCGATCCTGAAGACGAAACCCAAGCGCCAGCCATTCCGCCGAAGCCAAAGAACGAACGAGAGGCTGCTCTCATGGACTTTGATCTCGACCTCGACGCTTTCTGGCCGTTGGATCCGAATCACTTCCTCTCGAACCCCACATCGCCGCTCTTGTTGCCGTCCAATGACCAGCCCTGTACCCCTTTTTGGGCTTTTCCCGACGGCGATGTCGATGGTGACGATAAGCTCGCCGGGCATGTTGGTCAAGATCTCTCTGACCCTTCTCAATTCGTTTCCTGTGAGTTTTCTTTGGAGAGTTGGAAGTTTTTGAGGTTCTTATGGTTTTGGTTTTCTGGGTTAATCTGTTTATGCTGTATTACTATTGAATTTGGTTTTGTTGAACCAGAAATCTGTTCGAAGTTTGTGTAATTACTGTGTTTGACTTAGCTGAACAATTGCTTTCCTCTGTTTTGTATGAAATTTGATTTTAATTAGAGACTAATTACATTGACTTGGTAACTAAAAATCATAGTTTTCTGTAAGAATTAAGCTACAATCACTTTTATTGGTCAAAAAATGTTTTCTTTGCTCGTTTCTCAGTAACCAAACAGCTTGTTATACTCAAAAGGTTACATTTTGTCATTCCTGCTCAATCAGGAAGGGCTAAAAGTACTATCTGGTAATTAAAAGTGCCTAATTATGATTGTCATATAACCTTAAAAGTGTGTATGGGTCATAGAAGCGCTTTTTGAAGAAGTCTAGGTGCTTCTTTAGGTAGCAAGCACTTGGAGTTTTGATAAATTTTCGACATGTTTATAATACAACTGCTTTTGAACAAAAGTGCTTCCTGCAGAAGTAGTCCCAAACGAGCCCTTAAATTTGTAGACTTTGGTCTCTTTGGAACTGGGGATTTTTATTCTTTAATCTATCTATCTGTTCTGAACATCCTGTGGCTTTGAAATCAGCCATCTAAGATTCTAAATAGAAAGAGTTGAGAGACTCCAAGATTGTCTAGGAATTTTTTTCTTTTTGGCCTGAGAATTTGTAGAATTTAAAGCAGTTTTAATTGGCTTACTTTGTGCCATCCAGTGACAAACCGAATAGGATATTATTCATTTAGCATTTTGCAGTTCTAGAGTAGCTGTCAGAGGTTCACTCATTTGAGTTTTCTCTTTTACAATATCACAAAAATACAGGTAATTCTAATTCCGTAACACAAGGGTCAACAGAGAACAAGGATAACAGACTGGAACCTGTTGAAAGTTCAGATGGTTATAGTTTATTTAAAGAGAAGATCACTCAAGCACTTAGGTACCTCAAGGAATTGACTGACCAACATGTTCTAGCTCAGGTTTGGGTACCAGTAAAGGACGGAAATCAGTATGTACTCACAACTTCAGGGCAGCCGTTTGTACTTGATCAACATAGTATTGGACTACATCAGTATAGGATGGCCTCTCTGATGTATATGTTTTCTGTGGGTGGGGAGAGTGATGGAATGCTTGGGCTTCCTGGCCGCGTTTTCCAGCATAAATTGCCCGAATGGACTCCAAATGTTCAGTACTACTCGATTAAAGAGTATCCACGGCTTGGTCATGCTCAGCATTACAATGTTCAGGGAACCTTAGCTTTGCCCGTGTTTGAGCCCTCTGGACAGTCTTGTGCTGGTGTACTTGAGCTCATAATGACTTCTCCTATTATCAACTGTGGTCCTGAGGTTGATAAAGTTTGCAAAGCACTTGAGGTGGGGGTTACTCTCTTCTTTTCTATACATATATTTTGCATTTTGTGTGATGTTTACTCTAATTATTTGGTAAATGGTACATGACGGATGGTTTTTGTTATGGGAATAGGAAAATGATTTTGGATACCTTTTTCCACCTCTTGCCCACCCGTCCTTTGTTTAGCCATTTGTTTGAACAAAGCAAAGGAGAATCAACGGCCAGAACTAAGAGGGGGTGTGCAAAAGGTGAAAAAGAGTGTGCAGAAATCACTCCCCATCGAATATACCAATATAGTTGCTTAAGTTAATATCAAACATCAAGAGATTTGTCAGTGACGTAATTTCGTTCTCCTGCAGGCGGTAAGCTTGAAAAGTTCAGAGACACTGGATCATCCAAGCAGGCAGGTGAGCTGCAATAACGATATATGCCTAAGTATGGTTTTCTTAACGAAAACAAGAAAATAAATAGGAAACTTTTCTTTCATTTCTTCCTCCTTCGTTCTCACAGATATATGCTTGCCACTTGTAACCAGATTCAAATATGCAATGAAGGTCGCCAAATTGCATTGGCTGAAATCTTGAAGATACTGACAGTGGTATGCGAAACTTACAAATTACCACTTGCTCAGACATGGGTTCCCTGTATGCATCGAAGTGTTTTGGCTTATGGCGGGGGCCTGAAGAAGAGCTGTACTAGCGTTGATGGCAGTTGCATGGAACAGGTCTGCATGTCTACAACTGATGTTGCATTCTACATTATAGATGCTCATATGTGGCGTTTTCGAGATGCCTGCGTTGAACATCACTTACAAAAGGGTCAAGGGGTTGCTGGGAGGGCATTTTCATCCCGTAATGCTTGCTTCTGCGGAGACATTACCCAATTCTGCAAAACTGAGTACCCTTTAGTACACTATGCCCGCATGTTTGGTTTAGCCAGCTCTTTTGCTATCTGCTTACAGAGCACTCATACTGGAAATGATGATTATATTCTAGAATTTTTTCTGCCACCAAGTATCATGGACAGTCATGAACAACAAACTTTGTTGGGCTCCATATTGGCGATAATGAAGAATGATTTCCGGAGTCTCAGTGTTGCTTCTGGTATTGTACTTGAAGAGGAGGGAATAGTTGAAATTGTTCAAGCTTCTACAAATAACGGGCTTGCCACAAGACTTGAATGTATACAGATACCCCATTCTGTGGAATCACCACCTGGGCCTGCCTTACCTAACAGAGAAGAGATGGTACAACTAGATTCATCGAAACCACAGTTAAAGGTAGTATATGATGTTGTAAATGATGGGAGAAATTCTGTTCATGAAGGTGGAGAAAACAATATTTCTCTCCCAGAGAATAAAGACATAAAAAAGAGACCGGAGAAGAAGCGTGGAAAAGCAGAGAAATCAATTAGTCTAGAGGTTCTCCAACAATATTTTGCAGGGAGTCTTAAAGATGCTGCAAAGAATCTTGGAGGTATGCTTACGCGTGTATATCATACTGTTTCCTGCAGTTATGCTCATGTTGTGTCAACAGATGCTAAAATCTGTGGCTAAAATGTTGGATCGATTGGTTTTCAGTAGCAATTGTGATAAGTTGTTCTGAAATAAATTATTGTTTTGCAGTTTGCCCCACTACAATGAAGCGCATCTGCAGGCATCATGGAATCTCCCGCTGGCCATCTCGCAAGATCAAGAAGGTCAACCATTCTCTCACTAAGCTACAACGCGTAATTGAATCAGTTCAAGGTGCTGAAGGAGCATTTGGTTTAACTCCTCTTACTGCAAGTCCACGTCCGGTTGCTGCTGGCTCCATTTCTCAGCCTTATAATTTAAATGGTTCTAATAAACAAGGTTCACCAAGCTCTAAACCTTGTGAAGTTTCTGGAGAAAAGAAAGACTCAACCACCTCTACTTCACCAGGAACAGAGGGCCAGGCTGGGATTGACAATCATTTGTTAGATTGGCGGATACTGAGTCACGAGGAACTTGTTCCAGAACATAACAGGTTTCTGCGAGACAGGGGTAAAGGCTCAAACACATCCAACACAGGAAGCAGCTCAAGGGAGGCCAGTGCTGGTACCCCTATTTCTCATGGTTCATGCCAAGGTAGTCCTGGAAATGGAATTGCCGTGGTAAACTATCCCTTTGTTCCTTTCATCCATGAACAATGTATTGAAGTAAATGGCTCCCCTCAATCAGCAGTTCGAACACCAGAGGAGCCAAATTTATTAGTTGCATGCTCAATACCCGATGCTCTCCTGATGGCAGAACCTGAGGAACCATGTAGAGGAATGCTATTAGAGGATGCTGGAAGTTCAAAAGATTTGAGAAATCTCTGTCCTTTGGCAGACACAATAATGGACGAGCAAGTTCGAGAAGCTTGTAACACAAACCCTCCATTTTCAGATTCAGCTCCCAAGCAATCCAACACAATGCCAGATATCATGGGCAGGCAAGAAATGAAGAGTGTAACCATAAAGGCGACATATAAAGAAGACATTATTAGGTTTCGTGTGTCGATGAGTTCAGGTATTGTGGAGCTGAAAGAGGCAGTGGCAAAGAGATTAAAACTGGAAGTGGGCACATTCGACATCAAATATGTGGATGATGACCTTGAACGGGTTCTGGTAGCCTGTGATGCAGATCTGCAGGAGTGTATGGAAGTTTGTAGAACATCAGGCAGCAATATGATCAGACTCTCGGTTCATGACATAATGTCCCATCTCGGGAGCTCTTGCGGGAGTGCGTAAGGATGACTATTAAATTGTAAAATATGGTTAGTTTTCAAGTGAAGGGATAAGTTTTGTATTTTCGCTTTTGTTCTTGCCAAGGTGTAGGTGTAGATTCTTCGAGGTTTGCTTCAGTTTTGCTCCCTCAGTACCTCAATTTCAATGGATTGTACATTACAATTGATATATATATATATATACATATATATATATTCTGGTATTAGCTCCTTTAGTCTCAAAATTGCAGCTTTCTGAAGTATCATTGTCAAGAGCTTACAGCGCTAGCTACTCGAAATTACGGCCATAAATTACAACGGGCTCGTAGCCCAAGTGGTACAACGTATTTATCCCTGCACGCGAGATCAGGTGTTCGATTCCCCCACTGCAAATATTGCCTGTATAATAAAGTATACATACAAATACAGTCGCAAAACAAATTGCTTTCCATACAAGGCTTGTGCCTTGATCATTGATCAATTGAAATAGTTGCAGTACAATTATGAGATCCACTACTTCGTATGGCATAAGTATAATGTTCAATCATGCCACAGAGTTACATACGAGACTCTTAATGCATGCGTTATGAAATAAAACTATTTGTACGACATTTTGGAACATTGTAGACGAGCTAAAACTTGTAGCTCTTTCGTTTGTTCAAAAAAAAAAAACTTGTAGATCTTTGACGGGGTCCCTGCTCGTCCGACTTAACGAACAGCAGAGACTTCAACGGTGCGGTTGATCATGCCCCGTTGTTCTGAGAGGGAGCACGGCCGTTGTGATTAGTGCGGCTTATCTTTTTGGGTTCATCTCTGTCGGAAACCACCTCTGTCAAACTCAATTGTCTGGATTTTCTTTCTGCCATCAGTCTTTTAGTGTTCTTGTAGTATGTGGCATAGAGAAGCAGCTGAGCTGATCCAAAAAGTAAGCCCAGCCCATTCGGAATCTGAAAGTGAGCACACCGCATGCCATTTTAATTTGATCAACAAACATGCGCATATGAGAACTACGCTCTTTTCTTTGGTTTAACAAAAAGATGTTCTAATTAGGGTAAGAGGGATTCAAACTATAAGAAAGTGAGAACATAGTCATGATCAACTGGCTAACCTACATCTGTCGACACTAAATGTGTTTATTAATTATTTATGCGTTCAGTTTTATGTTCAAGGGACATGATTAATTAACTTAGATGGAGGATTATTAAGTAAAGTTTTGAGTTTGAGATCGTTACAGTCAAGAAGATGTCAAAACGGATGAGAGCATATGTGAACCAGGCAATGCTATTGAAAAAGGAAAAGAGTGAGAGGAAAAACGGCATGTATTCCACACTTTTTGTTGTAATCACCAATTTCTGCCATGCACCAAAACACCATAGATTAGCATATGATAAAATTGAGGGGAAAACAATCATTTGGTATCAGATACTAATTTACATTATGTAGAGCATTGTCGATATATTAGTGTATTGATAATCAAAATCAACTAGATATCGACAATATACAAGCACCGTAAGTTAGTACTGATACTGGCCCATATAGTAAAACGAGAAACTAAAAGTAAAATTTGTTTGGTATTAGATACTAGTTTACAATGCTTTAGAACATTGTCAATCGGTATATCTAGTTGATTAATTTATTGAAATTTCAACTATAAACGTCGACAATATACCAGCTGCTGTCAATTAGTACGAATATATACCGACCAATAATCACGACCTTAAATGAAAAGAAAAATAAATACGATTAGGAGGGTAGTTACCAACTTACCATGACAGATAGAGGTGAAGCATACATCATGATGTTACCTAGAATGCAAACTAGGCCAACAATCAGTGACCTCTTGTTGTGTGTGTGAGCCAATTTGATAACAAGACATGCCAGAAGAGCCATGAAAACGAGCTCCAAAAGCAGCACGAGAAGCACTTTGAGCCTCTGCTTCTTGTCAGATGAGTAGATGAGGAAGAGGATGATGTAGGAAAGCTCAATGAAAATTGCAGAACCATTGATGGTCACCACCAGAAGACTGTTGGGGTGCACCATAGGCAACCCGTACAGGGCCCATGCCATGCAGTTAAATAGGGTTGCAAGGTATGGGACTGGTGAGTATTGCTCCACTGACCCTTTTTTCCAAATTCGAACAAAAGTTTGCCTGCAAGTTAAATGGAAATATGGATATTATTATTAACTCCTTTTGTGCCAAAACAAAAAGTTGCCACCTTCAAATAAGGAAAAATATGGAAAGAAGTATTAGGTGGAGGTCCAAATTAATTAGGGCAACACCCTCCTTTAAGTTGGATAATTATCAGTAAATTCCCTTCCTAATTTCTTATAGCAAATGAGAGATTTAGGTACTTTTGATTAATACTCGGTAGTTCTTCTTTCTAATAAGATAATAGTGTCATACCATTTTTCTTAAATGGCAGTTATTGTTTGGTGTTGTGTATCAATTTACTGGTGGTATATGCTTAGTATTACTTATCGTCACAATATTAATAATTTATCAACTAAATATCGACAATCCACTAAATACTGTAAATTACTATCTATATTAAATGGTTACCTTCCGCCTTGAGAAAAACATAAGATAATTTCATATGTCATGCATTTTTTTACCGACAATTTTTGTACAATTAAACAAATTTTGATACCTGTAAAATTATTTATATATAGTCTTTTTTTTTCTTTTTCTTTTTTTCAGAAATGCATATCATAATCATTGTGCCTTGAATTCAAGAAATGGGGAAAAACCATGCTTACACTGGTGAGAGGAACAAAATGAGTGAGATGACGTTTCCTGAAAATAAGCAAAAAGCGTTCACAACAAGTTTGAGTCTCAAAAAATAAAGCAATCTATACACATGAAACTGAAAGAAAACAAGTTCAAAAATTAATTGCTTCATTCGAACAAGAACCAGAAAGTATAAATCTCACTTGTTTAAGTTCAAATATGCTAATTAAATCATTAAATAACAATGATGTGTAATACAACCCAAATTATATAATCTCTAACTCACCGATGATACCGACTACGGTTCGAATAGCATCTGCAGAAACCATGGTTGTGAGTCGTGCTAATTAATCAAGCTAGCTGAAGAAGAAGAAGGAGAAGAAATTGCAGAGATAATTAAGGAAAAGAAATTCAAAGAACGAGATATTAATAGTAAGAAGGAAATGAGGAGGAGCAAAGTCGGTGAGGGTTGTCTTGTATAGTTTTGGTGGGACTGTAACTTGCAAATTAACAGAGAGAGAGAGAGAGAGAGAGCATTAGTCGTTAGATCACTCGCATTGCATGGCATGCACTGGGCGGTGCAACTTATAGAGCAACACATGTAAAAGAGTTCACATGAAATGATGGATCGGGAGAATAATGTCATTCATCCGAAGGATGACTGGATGAGAGAGAAAGCCTTTTGGCACTACCGACCCTCAAGATTCTCAAAACCCTAAGAACGTTAAAAGACTCTCTCTCCCGGCCATGGTATAAAATATCGATAATATCGATAATATTGGTAGTCCAAAAATATGGAAATTTCGATGGAAATATCGGGATATTATCGATATCAATAAAAATTGAATAAAAACCACGGAAATTGTAAGAAAAATTTGGAAATTTTTATTGAAACTTTGGAGAATGTTTATTTAGTCAATTATCTATTAGTTTATAAAAAAAATTAGAAGGAAATGCATTACATGATGGATTTAACTGATTTAAGTTGATTATACAACGAGCTGGCAAACACTGTGAGTGTAGAAAATATATAGTAATTAATGAAAAAAAGATTAAACACACCATAATCATTTATATATAATGATTTACTACAATATTTTACACTATATATTGCATGGTAAGATACATGAGTGATTTACTACCACATAAAGTTCCTATGAGGTTCAAAATTTTCACTATCTTCATCATCTCTATGTGTAGAGTAAGTTTATTGTGAAGAGTATTTATCAAATGATAAATCCCCAAAATAGTTTTGCATGTAATTGTTAACATGTCACTCATATAAATATAAATATTTTAGCATATTATCACTAAAAAACATAAGTGATATATGGTGGTTACGGTGTTGTAGGAGTAAAATGGGAGGGGTTCAAATCCCCTTTGTGTTTTTTTTTCCTCCCTTTTTTCCCCTTTTTTTCTTCTTTTTCTTTTTTTTTTCCCGAAATATCCTCGATATTTCGTCTATATTATTGATATTTCAGACTATGCTCCCAGCTAACAAACGTTACAGGACTTAAGAAAGTGACTGATGATATCTATTTTTCCCCATGTTTTTTTTTTTTGGATAGATTTATAGCCACATCGAGAATTGCTGCCCACTTTCCACTTAATTCAACTCTTGCCTAGCCAAATCAATTATTTTTTCAA
This sequence comes from Malus fusca, assembly GCA_035220775.1. Taxonomy (NCBI): domain Eukaryota; kingdom Viridiplantae; phylum Streptophyta; class Magnoliopsida; order Rosales; family Rosaceae; genus Malus; species Malus fusca. The sequence continues at coordinate 27,221,347 of CM069064.1, forward strand.
TGGTGCATTTCTTCTATTTGAGTTCACAGAAAATCATCTAATTTCTTTCATTTTAGTGCTCGTTAACTTACTTTCAAGTCTGTAAGGAATCATACTTTTTTATGCAGATACATTCGGATAAGATGCATTCTCAATTAGAAGTAAATTTGAGTTTGGCTTTGTTACCTAGGATCATAATAAATTATTCACATGGCAGAGCCACTAAGGGACCAGAGTGGTTCCATGCCTATTCTGATCATTGTGTAAGAAATTTCTAGCGGCCTTAAGTTTGCAGTTGTAGAATTGTGAGATATGAGGAAGAAGATGAATTGTCCTTGTGAAGAAGTTGAGTCGAACAACGTCTTATATTTTCTAACAGTTTTGTTTGTTTTGTCTTTGTGGTTGTAAAAATCAGGGATGGAGTTTTAAAATCGACTTTAATGTTATTTCTAAAGCAACATAATCAACTATTATTTGCAGCCCTCTACCTTGCCTTACTTTTTCTATCAAATGATTAAAATTAGATTTCTTTGTATTTTCTTCCTATAATTTCAATTTTTTTTAATGATTACCCTGCTCTCTACCTCCCACTTACTTGTAGTATACACTTCTTTTTATTCTCTTTTTTATTTATTTAAAGGGTCTTTCAGTTTTGTGAGATTACTTCAATTACTCATGTAATGAGTTCGAAATTTTTTCTCAATACATATATGAAAGACCCTCTCTCACAAAGAATTCTCGCTCCACCACTAAAGTTCAATGTACTAAGACTATTGGGATTCAATCTTTTCATCTTATATTTTCTTGTGGTCCTTTCGTCAAATTTGTCTTCTTTTCCATCAAATGTAAGGGTATAGTGGTCTTTCATACCAAAAAAAAAATCAATTTACTTAAAAAAAAAGAAGATCTTCGTTAAGGTTAAGGAGGAATTCCTTCTTACAATATTTCATGGTCTATACATATAATCTCGTACTTATTATTAGATTTGTTCATATTATAAACCACTATGTAAAGATCATCTTTGTAAAAAATCAATTACAACTAATATCATTTAGTTAATCCTTTAGGAGTTACGATTATAAGCACAAAGTTCAGTGAATAGGTCATGAGATATTTTAATAAGGAATTCCTCCTCAATCCTTGAGGAACCAAGTTTTTCTCTTTAAAAACTTTATTTTCTTATTTTTTGGATGAAATTCCTATTTTATCCCGTAACTTAATGAAAAAGTTGACGGAGTTAACGAAAATGACTACTAATGCAACAAAAGACATAATTCAACGATAGGAGAAACTATTAGTAGAGTTAAGGGAAGAAAACTAAACTCGTAGTATAGATTAGGAACATTTGCTACAATTTAGCATTCATATTTCTATAGTCATATATTGAAAAAAAAAAATTAGGTTTCACCATAGAGTTATTTGTCAACATGGTTTGGGATTGTGGTGTTTTCAAAAAAAAAGGAAAAAAAAAAAGCTTATTAAAAAATCTAGAACGTTAAATGTGTTTGGTAAAACAATTTTTTTTTTTTAAATTATTGTCAATGAAAGTAGAAAAGCAGAAGTAGGGTAATCAATGATCTTTTAATGAAATTTTCAAATAGCAAGTATAACCCCACATGTTTTAAAAAATTACAATCTTTGCCCCACATTATCGTCCTTGATAATTATTATATTACATTAAATACCATATCCTTTTTAGTCATTTAACATATTCAAAGCAATTTATATAAAAGTTTACCAAACACTCAGACATTGCTTTTTTTATTAAAATCACTTATGTAAAAATAAAAAAAATATTAAACACTACAACTTTATTTTACAGTTGTTTTTTCTCATAGCACAACAAAATAATTTTTTTTTTTTAAGTACATTAATACCAAACTAGCGAGTAGTCTAACTCCTTATATTGACAATGGACTCAACACGTTGGTAACGTGTGTTGGAAATATTTGGTGAGAGAATGCTACTTCTCCCTACAAACAAATCACATAAGATAAATATTAGTAAATAATATTTCACATTGAAATATTACAAGGCTAAATATCCAAAATGGTCCCTGAGATTTGCATAATCAATAGAAATGGTCCATGAGATTCAAAATCAATAGAAATGGTCCCTGACACTGTCCACCATCCATGATTTTGGTCATTCCGTTAAAAACTCTTTGGGCAATTTTCAAAGCTTTGTAACTCAATCGATTCTTAACCAAATTCGACTCATAATATATCAAAATGAAGATAGGAAAGTGTAGAAAAAGTTTATACCTATTTGGAAGCCCAATGGTTGCCGGAGTTAGCCAGAAAATAGCCTGAAATGTGACTGGTTCGCAGAAAAACTGGAAAACTCTCCAGAAACTGGGTAAACTTTAAACGTTCATAACTTCTTCAATACTCAACGAAATCGAGTGATTCAAAAATGAAAATCATACTTGTCGATGTGACAAAGATAATGGTACCTTTATCGATAGCTAACTCGCCTTGGTTTTCCCAAAAAAGGGCTCGAAAGTGGCTAACCATTTTCGAGTTACCCACTTTCGAGCCATTTTTTTGCCAAACCACGGCGATTTAGCCGTCGAGAAAGGTACCATTATCTTTGTCTCATCGAGAAGTATGATTTTCGTTTTTGAATCACTCAATTTCGTTGAGCATTGAAGAAATTATGAACGTTTAAAGTTTACCCAGTTTCCGACGAGTTTTCCAGTTTTCCAGCGAACCAATCACAATTCAGGCTATTTTATGGCCATCTTCGGCAAAGATTTTGCTTCCAAATGGTATAATCTTGTTCTACACTTTCCTATCTTCATTTTGATATATTATAGGTCGAATTTGGTTAAGAATTGATTGAGTTACGAAGCTTTGAAAATTGTCCAATGAGTTTTTAACGGAATGACCAAAATCATGGAATGTAGACAATCTCAGGGACCATTTCTATTGATTTTGAATCTCAGGGACCATTCCTATTGATTTTGAATCTCAGGGACCATTTCTATTGATTATGCAAATCTCAGGGACCATTTTGGATATTTAGCCATATTACAATGGATAAAACTAATGTAATGAAATACTTATATTTTGTAGCGAATATATCGATCTCCAACATTAACGATGCTTGAAGAGAATATGATTTTAGGTTGAGGCATGTAAGTCATTGTCCTTAAGAGTAGATTCCGCCCCTTGGAGACAATGTCTCGGTATAACAAGTTATGGCGTCCTACCTTTCAAGATACAACAACCTATGAACTTTGCAAGCTTATACTCACAATAGTTAGATCGGGTGAACAATTTGATTCTTTCATTTAGCATGTAAGAAGAGAAAATTATAATAGCATTTGAAAGAACACAAAGATTAAGAGAGGAAAGAACGGTAAGATTCTTTTCAACTAGGTGACATTTGTAGGAAAGAAAAAATAAATACATAATATGAAAAACGGCATAAGCCTCAAAGAGAGGGATGTTATTAGAAGGACAAAGTAGGCTATACATGATGAAAGCCAATTAACAAGGTCTAGAATGTTAACCATTATTATAACCTCAACGATTATAAATTAGTTAATGCATCAATTTTGGTTTGGAAAGAAAAATTGAAATGTGGACATGAGTGCGAATATATAATTTGATATTAAAGTGACCAATTAATAAATTTTTGACATCAATATTTAAGAGTTGTATTTTGAAATAGCTCTAAGAATTTCAACAAATGGTTTGATACTACGAAGAAGTTGAAGTTTTATCATAAAATTAATTGGCAATATGTATGAAGTAGCTCAACATCTTATAAGCATATGCAATGTCCCTTAATTCCTTGATGTGAGATTCACACTCTCAAATTAATATTTTAACAAATACATATCTATTGTACTATGCATACATAATTATATAACTAGCAAGTTTAATTGGTGCAATTTTGATGTTACATATCTTAAGATCAGATACTCCATAATTGTTGATTTGTTTTTATTTTTTCTTTTCTTTTAGTATATAAATAATTGTGAGCAGGCAGTGGGTCATATTTTCTTTGTTTCTTTCAGTAACTGGATGGCTTTTCACCTTATCTCCAAACATGTCTATTTCATATGCTAAAACCAAAATGGAAGAAATTTGTATGATTGGTCGACGCAGAAGGTACGAGGGGTGGTGACTGGTGAGTCACACTGTCTCAGTTCGAAAGGTGAGTTGGTCATGCATTTAATCTGAGTTCGACATTTTAATTAAGTTATTAATTATCATCAAGTTCAACCCATAAACTCGAGCACTAAATTTGTATGCATAAATAATGCATGTCCTTTGATCAGTTATAATAAGTTAATAACAGCAATACTGAAGCCTGAAGGCTTTGAGTGACTTGATTCTTTGCTCTTCGACAGCCCGTCACTCGAAGCTCCTCTGGCGCGCCCTGGCCGAGCGGTCCTCGCCTGCACAAGCAAGCAGGAAGCAGCCGGACTTTAATCACAATCTAGACAAAGAAAGAGAGCAAAAGAACAAAGAAAAATGGACGTAAAAACATTTCTATCATATATGTATATACATCCAATTATGTCATAATTGTTGACCATATCTCTCTCATAAAAATTGAGTTGTATGTGAAACTTGCATGTATAAACACGTTGCGATAGGTCGCATTATATTGATTAGGAGAAAAACATGTAAATATGATGGGAGATGTACTTCTTTCTCCCACCAATACAAACATGTTGAGATAGGTGAAATCTCTATTAGGAAACTAATTTGCACATAACGGGGTTGTATATATTACTTTTTTTTCTATCTCTTCTCAAATGTGTGTAAGCTTCCATTCTCTATTACTATGATAACTGTGGTAAATAAATATGATTAATTAGATAGTTGTACCGGTTCTCTTTTAAAGTACCCTGTTTAGGTTTGTATTATGGAAAGCACGTTCATGCCAAAATGAACTAATATGGGATACAGAGGCATCGATATTTCAGTTAAAGTGAGCAAGTAGATTAATTAGGTCACATTGTCCACTTACTTTTAAAGCCGTCCAAAAACAGTTATCTATCATTTTCGTTGAAAGTTTGAAACTATTGAGGGATAATATTATGAGAGTTACTAACTTTTTAGATCAAATTTGTAAATTATATGATGTGTAATTAATAAAAAAATAAACACGTTAATCAAAACTTATATAATTATTCAATCATCAACAAGCACGTCATATGGTTTATAAAATCAGGAGAGATTTTTCAGTGTATCGGAAATACGGCCCAATAAAACAAAATTGGTTAGAAACTTGAAAAAAAAAAAATTTCAACCAATTGTATTATGATACTTTGTGTTTTAAGTTGTGTTACCACCACACTGAAATTTTCTCTGAAATTTAGTCTAAATAATTGATCTCCTAGCATTATACTTAATTATTAATCAAAATAAATGGATTGTGTTACTTTTTTTTATTTTTTATCAATTAATGCATTTTATTTGTTTTTCTGAAAATTAACGATTGGTTTACTTAATTCTAATGGCCTATGTTTAGGACCGATTTGCATGAATATTTCTCGACATTGATACGATTCTCGTCATCTCAAATCATTAAAAAAGAGATGGCTACGTGTAAAAACTTGGAAAATGTACTAATATATATGTAGTTCTGCTCTCCCTTATCATGCTAATATTTTAGTGTCGATTAATGCGTGTTTTGATATTATATAGAAGTAGATTTTCGGTTCATGAAACCCCTTTTTGACTTTCAGCACACCTTCTGTCTATGTCGGCACCTTGAGATATATTTAGACCCTGCTCTTTCTCTTTTTCTTTATTTTAGTTAATAATTTCTTGCACTCCTTTAGTATTACCAAGTTTCCTGATCCAACTACCAAGTTAATTAGTTGAAAACCAGAAATTATTTGCTAAACCTAAAAACCATTCACTTAAGCTGGGACTACATACTTTGGTTAACTAGTTGAAAACCAGAAATTACTTGTTAAACCCAAAAACCACTGGCTTAAGCTGGGACTGCGTACTTTGGCCAATACCAAAACTGATGGAAAAAAACCGTGATGGATATGACTCACTAGTTATTTAAAGTCCTAAAGTCCCTAAGAACTAGCCAATTTTGAAGAAACAAGATCATTTGTTCATCTTTTGCTACTAGCTTAGCTTTGTTGTTATATAGTATTGCTAGTTAAAGCTTTCCTTGGACACATTTTGCGTCATATTCTACTACAACCAACAACCAAAGCCCTCCTCAATTAGATGAAAAGAACATATGCCCAATGGACTTCCAAACCACACCACTACCGCTCTAGGACACATTAGAAGAGCATGTTCAACAGTCTTTGCCTCTTTATCACAAAAACCACAAGTATCGTCTATAATTGCCCGTCTGCTCTTCATATTAACTTTGGAAGGCAAAGCATTCATATACCCACGCCATACACAAATTCTCACTTTCCCTGGGACCTTAGCTCGCCACAAAGCTTTCCATAGGAATCTTGTATCACCATTAATCACCGATCCCATAGGCTCATCACCACTCATTCCCGGACCCGATCGAGCCACAAAGTACGCACTCTTAGTAGTGAACAAGCCATTAGGTTCCCTTATCCAAATCAACGAATCCGCACAGTAGAATAAACTCAAGGGTATACTCAAAATCAAATCTGCTTCTTCCTCCAACAACCAACTACGAACTAAAGTTGAATTCCATCGAATCCCATCATCCTCCACCATCAAAGATCTCACTGTGAGCTCTGGGTGTACCCCCACCGGTCTGGGGCTAAGAACTTTGAAGAAATGTTCTCTTGGCAGCCAGTTATCCCCCAAAATATGGATTCGTAAACCATCCCCCACCCTCCATCGTGCACCACGACAAATAATATGCCTAGATGCCACCACAATACGCCAATAGTAGGACGAATTAGGTTTAACTGGAGCCTGTAAGAACTCAGAAGTAGGATAATACTGTGCTTTGAAAATTCTTGCCACAAGAGAGTTAGGTTGCTGTAGTAATCTTCCCCACCAAAACTGGGCCACCATTTGGTTTAGCTCATCACAAAAAGACTTAGGTAGCAAGAATGTCTGCATCGTATACAATGGCATTGCCTGAGCAACCGCTTTAATCAAAATCTCTTTACCAACGCTACTCAACAAAGAACCAGGTCAACCGTGCAACTTTTTCCACAACCGATCTTTAATATAAGCAAATGCGTCTTTCTTGGACCTACCAATAAACATTGGTAGTCCAAGATATCGGTCGTGATACTCCACCCGTTTTATCCGTGGACAATCGGCCAACAATTGTGCATCCAACTCCGTAAAGTTCCTACTAAACGCAACACTACTTTTAGAAAGATTAACCGTTTGCCCAGACGCCCTTTCATATGTGCACAATAATTCTTTCACCTGCAAACACTCCTGCAAAGAACTCCTGGCAAAAATAAAGCTATCATCCACAAATAACAAATGATGAACACTTGGAGCCCCTTTACATACCTAGGCCCCCTAAATACGACCTTGTGCTTCCCAAGAATCAAATAATGCTGATAATCTCTTCGCACATAAGACAAATAGAAAGGGTGAAAGGGGATCTCTTTGACGAATTCCGCGTTTCAGATACAATAACCCCACAGGCTCCCCATTCATTGTGAACGAATAAGAAACCGTAGACACACACATCATTATCCATTGTATCCATTCCTCCGCGAAACCCAACATTCTCATAATATGCTCCAAGAAACTCCATTCAATACGATCATAGGCTTTACTGATAACTAACTTCAACGCAATCACCCCACTTCATCCATTATTCTTCCTATGCATATAATGAGCAATCTCGGAGGCTACCAAACAATTATCAGAAATTAGCCTTCCCAGTATAAAGGCACTTTGCGATGGTTATATAATTTTCAGAGGAATTGCCTTCAGACGGTTAGTAAAAACCTTTGAGCATATATTATAAATCACATTACAAAGACTAATCGGCCTAAGTTCAGTCATCGTTGAGGGATCCACTTTCTTCGGAATCAAAGTGACATGGGTATAATTGATTTTATTAAGCATATGACCAGATGAAAGAATATGCCTTACCCCATCACACACATCATGGCCGACCGTCTCCCAATACTTTTGATAAAAACCCGGTGACAAACCGTCAGGGCCCGGAGCTTTAGTTGGATGCATTTGAAACAAAGCCCCTTTAATTTCCTCATTGGAAATCTGTCGAAAAAGCTCCTGGTTCATCGCAGCCGTGACTTTGGGTGTGACCACCCGCATGATTTCAGACACATCTGTCGCACCCTAAGAATCAAACAATTTCATGAAGTAATCAACAATCACCGTCTCCATGCCCCTCTTGTCTACATGCCACACCCCTGCCTCATCATACAACCTCGACAAAACATTTCTACGTTGTCTTCAATTAGCCTTCTGGTGAATTTTTTTTGTAATTTGATCCCAAAGCTTTAACCAATTTTCCTTGGACCTCTGCCTCCAAAACGCTTCTTCATGCATTAATAAAGCTTGCAATCGAGTGTTCAATTCATGCTGTTGTGCAATAGTGGTTTCAGTAAAGGGCTTCCCAAATAAAACATTCAACTTATCCTTCGTTTCTGAGATTTCCCTCGGAATTGATCTTTTTGTTGTTTTTGCCCAATTAGTCAACTGTAATCTTGTCGCCTTAATCTTCTCCGTGACTCGAAACACTGGTGAACCATAAAACTCTGTTGCCCAACCTTGTTGTACCGCCGCTAAATAGCCCTTCTCCATCGACCACCTTTCCTTATAACGGAAAGTTTTTTTTAATCTAACTTTTTTCTTAGGCACCAATTCCAGCATTATATAGGTATATGGTCCGACGAATTCGGTTTCAAATGAGAGACTCGAAGCCCTGAAAACACATCCACCCACTTCTACAACGCTACAACTCTGTCTAATCTTACTTTGATTCCCCCACATCTGGTAGTCACCCAAGTAAATTTATTTCCAATATACCCCAAATCTTGTAACTGGCAACTTGCTAATGCATTCTGAAACCCTTCTATTTGCCGGTCACTTCTTACATCACCTCTTTCCTGTTCCTCGACACAAAAAATTTCATTGAAATCTCATATGCAACACCACGGTAGATCCGAATTTTCACTCAGCCCTTGAAGCAAACTCCATGATTTATGTCTATCCGATTTCGCTGGAAAGCCATAAAAGAAAGTAAGTTGCCAATGAGTATCATCTCCTATTCCTCCAACCTCCAAGTCAATATGATTTTAACTTCTCCATACGCTCATTCGAACTTTTTGTTTCGCACAAAAAACTCACCATGAGATTTTTGAAGAGAACAAGTCTCTTTAGCGCCCAAATTGCCCGGAGGCTCCCAAGCCCCCATCAATTCCAGCTTACACAACTTATTGGGCTCGGCAGTGCTGAACTTCGTCAGCTTTCGCCGCGGTGAACCTCATTGAAGTAGCCAAAACATGCTTCTTTGCACCCGGGATCAACCCCCACTCCTCCTTCTCACAGTGACCTTTTTTTCCCCAACTCTGGTGGAACAAAACGTCGGGTTTTAGATTGCCTCTTTTTATAGGTATTAGAGACGTTCCCTCTCGAGCTATCACTAGGCATCGTTCCCATGCCAAAAATAAACAGAGCTAAATTAAAAGGGTCTGAATCAATGGACCTATGAGAGTCACCTCCTACCATCGTAACCTCACCATTAACCCCACTCGCCAAGGTTAGAGCAATGGTCTCATCATCAATCCCCTGCATCTCTTGATTTCCTCCCTCACCTTTTAGGCTTGGTTCAATTGCAGCCCCAAATAACCGTAATGGTTGCTTCATCTCTGTCACTAAGCCCTCCTTCTCATCCTCCAACATATCTTGGAGTTGTCTACCTAGTGCCCTTGGCATGAAGGGTACCACTGCCAACCGGTATCCCCTACTATCTTGTTCTCCTACGGCCTCATTCAAATCAGGGATTGAAGAAGTTCCTTGTCCCACTGCCCTCGTCTCCATCGAACCGCCTTCTTCCACTTTTATTGAAACATCAACTTCCTCCAACAACGGAGCCTTCATTACCCAGCCACCCTCCACATCTAAACCAAACAGTCTCCGTATGGGGTGTCGATAACTTTTATCCAGCACATCCAGTTGGATCCAACGACCATACAATTTAGCCTTATCATCTAGAACTTTTCCTTCATAACACTCACATTGGGCTTCAACATGGTCCATCATTCCGCACAGAAAGCATGTGAGAGGTAATTTCTCATACCTAGCATCAATTTGCATTTGCCTACCATCCAATTGTATATTCACAAACCTTCGCAACGGATTCCTTACGTCCAGTCGCACCTGCACACGAAGAATGCTACCAAATAATTCATCCTTGCAACTTTGATCCGTGAGGATGTACTCTCCCAATATATTTCCTAAAAATTCCCCCATATGTCGAGTCATGTAGCATAGGGGTAACCCCTTAAATTGCACCCAAAATTCCTGAAAGTGCAAAGGAATCTGAGCAGGGTATGCCAACGTATTTGCCTCTCCAAGCAACAACAGGTACTGCTTGTTATACAACCATGGTCCTCCACGAAGAATAATGGTACGTTCCTGCATGGAATTGAATCCGAAAGCCAACCGATTATCCTCTAAATCCGTCACCACCAATTCGCTTTAGGATGCCAAAGATTTCTCATCTGTCGTTTAAAGGCTTCCTTATTCACTGCTTTGCGTGAAATGACCCTTCCCACGAGGAAGACCCTCGAAGACTTCAGTCTTGCAGCCTCCATCTAATAAAAAACCACGTCGTATGGTTCACAAATTCAAGAGAGATTTTTTTTTTTTTTTTTGGGTATCGGAAACACGGCTCACCACATCAATTGTAAAACAAAATTGGTTAGAAACTTGAAAAAAAAATTTCAACAAATTGTATTATGATACTTGGTATTCTGAGTCGTGTTACCGCCACATTGAAAATTTTCTCTGAAATTTAGTTTAAAAAATTAATCCCCTAGCATTACACTTAATTATTAATCAAAATAAATGGACTGTGTTACTTTTGTATTATCAATTAATGCATTTTATTTGTTTTTCTGAAAATTAACGATTGGTTTGCTTAATTTTTAAAAGACGAGCCTAATGGCCTATGTTTAGGGCCGATTTGCATGAATATTTCTCAACATTCATACGATTCTCTTCATCTCAAGCCATTCAAAAAGAGATGGCCACGTGCAAAAACATGGAAAATGCACTAATATGTAGTTCTGCTCCCCCTTCTCATGCTAATATTTTAGTGTCGATTAATGCATGTTTTGATATTATATAGAAGTAGATTTTCGGTTCATGAAAACCCTTTATGACTTTCAGCACACCTTCTGTCTATATGTCGGCACCTTGAGATATCTTTAGACCCTGCTCTTTCTCTTTTTCTTTATTTTAATTATAATTTCATGCACTTTTCCTGATCCAACTGCTAAGTTAAGGAATTGGATCATCGCCGGATCTAATTCATGAGGATCCTAGGGATCAACCCACGTGAATCGTTGATAAAAAATCGTGCGGTCACAGTTTTTATTTATTTATATTTTTCACGTAAAACGAGATTGTTTTACTTTTAAAATATTTAACTGTGACCGCACGATTTTTTATCAACGGCCCACGTGGGTTGATCCCTAGGATCCTCAGGAATTAGATCCGGCGAGGATCCAATTCCCTAAGTTAATTAGTTGAAAACCAGAAATTAATTGTTAAACCTAAAAACCATTGGCTTAAGCTGGGACTACATACTTTGGTTAACTAGTTGAAAACCAGAAATTACTTGTTAAACCCAAAAACCACTGGCTTAAGCTGGGACTGCGTACTTTGGCCAAAACCAAAACTGATGGAAAAGAAATGTGATGGATATGACTCACTAGTTATTTAAAGTCCTAAAGTCCCTAACAACTAGCCAATTTTGAAGAAACAAGATCATTGTTCATCTTTTGCTACAAGCTTAGCTTTGTTGTTATATACTATTGATAGTTAAAGATTATTAATTAGAATAGAGGTCAGAGAAATTTTAAATAATTAAAAGTGATGTTTGACAAACTGCTTTTTAAGAAATACTTCGATGATGATGATAATTATTATTATTATTATAACGCTTACGAGCTTATGTGTTTTTTAGAGAAACATTTTCAAACAAGCCATTAGAATTTACATTGAGAACAATAGCCTATTCAGAATGAGTGGATAACTATGGTTTATCACTAGTTGTTTTCCATTTTGCAACAAAAAGATATAATATCTAACATAAACATGACCATATCACTCACTTTGTCACGTAGCAGAATGAATGATCAGTGAAATCAGCCTTCCTAGCCCTACCGACTTAAAGCACCTCTGTCACGTAGCATGGGAATCTCCTCCCTAAGTTTTTCTCATTCTTTTTGCTCTGATAGAGTCGTTTAATTTGCAATATGGCAATACACATCCAAAATAAACCTGCTCATGATGGAGACCCAATAGTTAATTCAGCCACAACACAATTGAGACACCAACTAGTGGCAGGAGAATCGGGTATCTATCAAGAAACAGGCAGTGTTCAAATCAATGGAGAGGCAGATATTTCTAGGGTTGCATATTAGGCAAGCGAGTTAGGGAGTGAACCTGTTCCTTTCCTCTAGGGAATTAACGATGTACATATCTATCTGTCTGATGAATCGAATTCTGATAAGGACTATAACATCCATGGATTCTTCTAACATGACATGCGTGAACAAGGTTAGGGATTTGATACGACTACAAGAACACACAATGTAGGGCTGAAAATTATTACAAACCAATAAAAAGGGAGAAAGAAATTGGCAAATTTCAATACCGCGGATTTATATATACTATTCTTCTGTATATGTGGATGCTTCCAGTGCCTTATATATGTAGTGCATGAGAGAACTACGTACCTTCTGATCTTCTAATCACTATCTTTTTGTTCCTAGCTCATTATCTTTTTAAATTTCTAATTAGGAATACATATTTCTCTTTACATATCTCACCTATTTCCAGCAACTATGTTGTAGTACTTGCGCAATAATTCTAAGCTCGTATGTCAAACTTCACCGAATCTGTTTACCAAATGCTCTAGGCTCATCTGTCAAAGTATTGATAGCTAATTCTTATTCAGTAATGTTAGGCTCGTCAAAGTTATCACCAAATTTATGTACCAAATCTGGTTTACTAATTAATGAGAACCTTGCATTCCTTAATGTGTCTTTAACTATTCTCCTTTTGTCACATTAAAGCAAAATCTTTGCTTTGCTTTAGTTGGTTTGCCATGAACCTATTACGCTCCCATACCAACCATTAATTCCCCAAAGAACTGTGCTTGACATAGAGACATGGCGTGCTTAGGAAATTTTCTTTGGGTGAGCGAGGTATAAAAAGCCTGGTGTGGTACTTTTGCTTAAGTTTTCTTGTAGGTGGGTGGGTTTTAGTAACGGTGACACCGAAGGGATTGAACAAGGAAGTTGAAATGAAGAAATTTGACTGAAGCGGGTGAATTTGTGTAAAATGGGTTCGAAATGAAGGTGAAAAGCCGAAAAAGCTTGCAGCCCTGGGCCAACTTGCCTTAAACAACTGATGGGTGGGCAAAATCGGATCGGATAGGGAGATTTTTCAAGGTCTATCCACCATTGCCATTCCATGGGTCGGCCATTTCCTAGAAAACTAATATTGCAAGCGTATTTTATTTCTTGTCAATTATAAAGAGAGAATATGGTTCATTAAAAATAATAGAGACCAGATTCTTAAGCAAATTGAGAGACAATATGAGTTGGAGTTTCCTGGCAAAATCATGGGCAACAACAATAATTAAGTGATGTCCTCCCTCAATTAAGGTATTACAAATTAGTAGGGAAGAGAGCAAGAATGTGTGTTAAAGTTTTGCACACGAAAAGCTCATTAGGATTTAGCATTTTATACTTTAATTATTCAAGTTGGTAGTTAATCATTCATGCCTAACCACCTTTCTCTTGTCTGCTTTTATTGGCAGTGTTGCTTGTGGTACTCCCACTAGCTTCTTTGGTTTCTTCTCTCACTTGGTGGCTGCGATCGGCGAGATGCTCTCTGCTGGATGACGGGGTCTTCTTTCTTTCCATCTCTACGGCGCTGTTTGGTTGGGTTTCCAGCGCTCTTTGGTGGTGGTGTTTCGTGCTGGTCGTGGGGTAATGTTGCGGCGGCGTTGGTAGCCGTTTTCTCGGTTTTTCCGTTCATTTGTTTCTAGCTCTGGGCCTTAACTTTTGTTTTGTGCTTCTTTGTAATTGGATCTTGTTGTATAAAGTATTGACTGTGAATCAATCGACAGGTCTCTTTTGGGGTACAAAAATTTCACAATCATGTTCTTTAATTCGCAGAGAGTAGTGAGATGGTAGAAGAATGCAAGGAAATCAAAGACAGAGAAAGGGGCAAAACATACATGTGAATTTTATTCACTCAAATGCATATTTTTCTTTTCAGTAACCAGCTTCAAGCTCACAATGCAGCAAATCAATAAAACATTATCAAAGGAAAAAAGAATAATAAGAACAAGAAATTCGAAAACTCGAGAAACAGAAAACCTCGCCAAATTAGAAATTCAAACCTATACATGCTTTTCTATGTTACAGAATGTGCAAGTGCAGCAGAGCAGAAAGAAATGCAGTGAAAGTGGACATCTTTTTCTTCTTTGTGGATAAATCTTTCGCTGTTTTTTCCTTCATAGTTTGAAACTCAAGCCACCCCACCTCTTTGTCCCCTCTTTCTTTGTCTTCTTCGTGGTCGAGTTTGTGTCGATGAGGTTTTCCAGTGACTTTGCTTTTCTGTCTCGGGTCCTACCGGCTTCTTTTAGAAGCTCGGATAGCCTTCTCTTCTCATCTTCAAAATCCGGATTTGCAATTCCAAGCTTTTCTTCTCGCAATTTAAGGACATACTCCAGAATTTCAATTGCATCTTCAACTCTGAAATAGAATCCAGAATACAATTCGTTGAAACCTTGATAATTGAGTCATAATAATCAAGTTCTTGCTTCAAGTACTAGACAGTGTACCAGAACCGGCTACAATTATCAGCAGAGCATTCTCCGTAAACACACATCGTGAACTTTGATTAATATATAAAAGCAAAAAAGGAATAAAAATCTGTTGCCAGACTCATGCAAATGATGTAAACCTGGAAAACAGGCATTGACTGCGGATGCTGGACAGTTAAAGAAATAAAAAGCTTGTTCAAGGTGAGTCAACAAGATAGAACTAGAGTCTGGACTATGGAATATGTCCTTGTACGACATGTAGGGAACCTCGCAACTATTTCCAATTTTAGTGTACATTCAAGTTTGCTGGCAACAAGGGTCGTACACTTTTCTAATTATTAAGAGATCGGCCGCAAAGGGCCAAGCCATATAGAAAACAATGATTTTTTGCATAGAAAGTTGAAGCAAATGAGAAACATGGTACTAGAGTGAGAAAAAAATGTAAGCAGAGGACTCAATATATTACCTCCCCATAGCATCATAGGTTGCTGCAAGATTGCTATATACTCCAAGAGTATCCGGATGACAAGGACCACACTCTTGTTCTAATATCCGTCTCGCTTCTTCAAACAACTCAGCAGCCTCATCTATCTTGAACAATTGAACACAAGCCAAACCCATCTGGTTCAATACAACCCCAAAGAAGGGTGACTTCTTCTCTCCACTAGCTCTAAGTTTTGTTACAGCGCTTTCGAAAGAGTTCCTTGCTTCTTCATATCTCCCAAGCATGCAAAACATCACTCCCATTCGCGCTTCTATTCCAGCAATTGTGCTTTGCTGTCCTGGTTTATCCTCTAACAACTTCATTGCTTTCTCCAATAACTTAAGTGCCTCCCCGGGCTCATCCATTGACTCATAAATGGCTGAAATTTCAGTCAACCCACCAGAAATCTCTTCTGCCGTTGTTCCAGGCACAGGTTTCACATATATCCTCAGGGCATTCTCACAGTATGATTTGGACTCTCGGAGCTTTCCAGTCCTATGATATAGGTCAGCAAGGCGTACAAACACAGAGGCAACAGAAGGGTGGTTGTCGCCCTTTGATGCCTTTAAAACAGTGAGTGCCTTCTGATAGGAGAAGACAGCCTCATCAAAGCGACAAAGAGACATATAAATGTTGCCTATGCTGACATCAATAGCAGCAACCTCATTGTCTAGCCCATTTGCAATCATTGCCATGCTGGCGAGGACAAGGTGCTCAAGTGCTGATTCATAATCTCCCTTTGCCTCGCATATGAGAGCCATCAGCCGGCGGTCAGCTGACTCTTCAAGAGATGCTGGTTCACTATGAGCACGGTGAATTTCAAGGGTTTTCTTGCACAATTCTTCTGCTCTATCAAACTGCATTGCTTGGACATGTGCCTCAGCTAAATATCTGCATATCCAACACCAGTTCACTTAAATAAGGTAACTCTAACTTTCTTTCAAACTATAATTAAAATTAGTCCACTATCAAAAAAGAGAAAGATATAAGACACGTCCTGCATCCCCGGAAGCAGACAGAACACACAACTGTATGTAATAAATACGAGGTTGAAATCATTGCATTCTTTAAATGGTATCAGATTTCACAAAAAGCGAGTTAAGCATTTTCCATGTCAACCAGGGTAGATAGCTAGAACAACCAATACCATGTAAGTAGACCTTCATGCCAAATATCCCACATGTTTCAACCTAAAGCTTTTAGGAAAAGGAAGGCATGATGTGTCCCGCCAAATTCAGCTCATACTTGCACCAACACCCCACATTACATGCAAATTTATTCAAAATTTATCAATTTGGAAAATGAGTTTGACAAACCTAAACACCAATGTCAATCGTGCAACGAACTTAACAACTTCCTAACCTCCAGTTACAGTCAACCGATCAATAAAATTGCTCGAACACAACCCAATTTAAGTAAAGCCTAATCTCCTTCACCTCTGATCAAATTTGATTGTGTTTGCAATTAAAGACCCAAACTTTCAGCT
This sequence comes from Malus fusca, assembly GCA_035220775.1. Taxonomy (NCBI): domain Eukaryota; kingdom Viridiplantae; phylum Streptophyta; class Magnoliopsida; order Rosales; family Rosaceae; genus Malus; species Malus fusca. The sequence continues at coordinate 27,238,287 of CM069064.1, forward strand.
GGCTGCATAAATTACTCGCATAAAACACTAAAAAATTCTCCAAATTTGGCTATCTAATATAGAATCACAAACAAACAAGCATTAATATTACATCTACAAGAAACAAAAAACGATGTTGATTCACCATTTTTGTTAGGCGAAACGATGGCGGTTTTATTCAAAATTCAAAACAAAAACGTTCCCACCTTATCAATTGCTACACAGTCACACAATTAAACTGATCCCATAGTAATTTAAAAGAGCAGAGAAATCAGACCTGCAAGTCTCGCCAACTCTGGGATCAGTGTCGCCCAAGGCCTCGATCTGGATCTTCAATCCCTCCTCATAGCATTCAATGGACCGGTCCACCTGACCCAGCATTGAATACGTGTCCCCGAGCTGCATGTGCCCAGAGAACGCAGCGAGCGCGTGATCCGCACCTCTTCCGATCTCTGGCACCCGAATCGCCCGGTCCAGAACCGGAACCGCCTCCTCGAACCGGCCCAAGCTACAGTAAATCGCCGCCAGCACGTGCAAGCTCATCGCCAGGTCCAGACTCGGCTCGCCATCCACCGCGCACCGCTCGAAGGACTTGGACGCCCGGACCGCATACTCCAACGCCTTGTTCGGGCCTTCCCCCGAGGCGATGGTGTCGCGAGCCAGCTTGAGCAGAAACGGGCCGAGATCCGGGTTGTCGAGGGAGGCATCGGCAAGAATCGGGTCCGGTGAAACGGGTTGAGGTTTTTTGGATCGGGCGGGCGAGGGTTTGGATCGGGAAGGGGACGGGGACGGCGGTTTTTTAGTGTGGGGCGAAGGGGTTTTGGAAACCGGGGCGGGTTCGGATCTTTGGGGCTGGGGATCCGGGACCGTGATTCGGATCGGGGCGGAGTCGGGCGGGGATTTGACGGAGACTAAACCCGGCATCCTCGCTGAAGAAGAAGAAGAAGAAGCGATTGTGAAAAATGCAGAGAGAATTGGGATTTGATTAAGTGGGAGGTAATTAAGTTAATCGCGGATTAGAACTGGCCACCACGCCCAACAAACTGAGAGAGTGGGTGATTAATTAATTAATCTGGGAGTGATGTGATTAGGGGTTTAGAGAGAGAAAGTGAGGAGAGATAGAGAGAGAGGGGGGGGGGGGACTGGATATTTGCAAGAGAAGTAGATGAGATGTCTCTCCAGACTGTGCTGGCAAAAGCGTGAAGGAGGTGGTTGGTCTGTTGGTTTCAGACTTTCAGTTTTGTTTTACCGCGGGGTGAAATGGTAATTTGGGATTTGACTTTGACTTGCCGGTGGCGGTTTCTTATTGGAGGCAAGCCGGTTCAATGATTGTTACCGTTGTAGGAGACACGTGTCCTTGCATTACTGGTGCAAACTCATTTTCTTTTGTTTGTCAACCTCAAACAATTGTAAGAGAAAAAATTCAATCCACACTCTTGTATAAAACTGTGAACTTGCGCTTTTAGTATTTTGGATAATTTTTTTATTTAAGTGTCAATAATAATTTTATATTTATAATTAGTTGCGTATTTGTTGAATTTTTTTGTTAGTTGTGAGTACAGCGATTTGTGATACAATACATGCGCACATTTTAGTCAGGTATACGATACATGCGCACATTTTTTTCATATCATGCACACAGTTTCCTTTTCTCAGCTACTGTGTCAAAGAAATCAAAAGAAAATTATGAGTCAAAATCAAAAATAGGTGCGTAAAAAGTAAAAATTATGTGCGAAAATCATTTTTCTATTTGCTAGTCGTCTTGCACTTGTAATTCATAGCGTGGAATGCATATTAGTAATGAGAGTTGTCTGTTTAATTTGGTACTATTTGGAGGCAAAATCATAGAGCTCAATATAGCTTATCATGAAGATGTGCACTTTACTACTTTAAATACTTGAAACAATGCAATAAAAAGAAGGGTTAATTAGATTAAAAGTCAATTGAAATACATGGTGTGATGATGCTCTTATTATACATGCAATATTTGCATTTATGCCCTCTCAAAACTCACAAATTAAAACTACTTGTAGTAGGGAGATGAAAGACAACAGAATTTGAATGGATTTCCTTGCACTTTTTGGTTGAGAGAAAAGAACATGGAAAATGAAACAATTATTATTTTGATTTTTATGCAAAATCTGACTCTTATGCTACATAATTAAGAGTCATCCACCAACATGTCCAAATTTGAGTGGTCTTTGGAAGTCCTGACAACTACTATTATTCCGGCTTCTAGTTGGTCTTGGGTCCCTTAATAGATCCGCCCATGCTTATGCATGCGTATGTGGTCCAATTTATTTGATTTTATGCAAATGTGGATTCAAATATTCGTTAACCTATCATTAAAATGGCAGATGTACTTTATATACAGTACTTGCAAGCATATTAAGTTTCTAACATTTTATTCCAAAGAGACGTTTTAATCATGGGTTTTACAGTTTTACACCCAAAAGCATAAATCTATTTCACTCGTCAGAACATCATCACTCTCTCTATAGGGCCTAGGGTTTTTACAAGAGCTCATAACCCTAATTAGGCTGCAAAAGGAGGAGAAGGAGGAGGTGGATGTGGTTCATGACCTGGATCTGGCCCTGGCTCCGGGTAATCCAACATTGCATCGAGTGAAACGAGAAGCTTTCTCCCAACTTTCAACATCTGATTAACCACCTAAACATGATTAAGAACATGTTCAATTAATTACTCAAATTAAATCACCAAATCACATAGTTTTGTCTGCATTGAGGGTGAGTGAGAGATGAACACCCATTATCAATCAAAAGTTCATGAAATTAAAATTCTAACCCTCTCACCATAATTAAACAAAAGTTAAAAAATATGGGCAACTTAGTAATTACATGCAGCATGAATCTGATGTTTTCTAAGCCATCCTCACAACCATGTATACATAACATGTCTTATTGAAAAATTAAATTAAAAAATAAGTGAATTTATTTTAACCTCTTTCAAGCACACTCGTAGGGGTGTGTACAGTTTGCTTGTATATAGTTTTGAGGGCTAACTACATTTCACACCCTCCATGTTTGGAATAATTTTCAAAATACGCCACAAGGTCTCAATGTTCTCACATTGACCTTAAGGTTTTGAAATTGTATATTTTACATCTTTTGTCTACTGAATTATTTGAATCTTATTAAATGGTGACATTGTGAGCATGAAACCCGTAATTGGGTCAACATGTAATCCACATTTGCACTAAATGACTAAAAAACCTCATCAATTTAACTGATAATTAGATGTTTAAATATTCAAAAGATGTAAATTGATACAATTTTCAAACCTTCGGGGCAATATGAAAAAATTAAACCGCATGACCTATTTTAAAATCATCTCAAACCTTGACGATGTAAAATGTAATTAACCCTTGTTTTAATTTCGCACCTCATAACCACTTGAGAAGGTGAGTTCCATTTCGTCCTTGAAGCTGTCAGCTCTGCCTACAAATTAATAAAAAGAAGATGGTTCGATTTATTTCTAAATCAGATTCAGAAAACTTGTAACCAATGAGACTTGCAACCTTAAAAATCTTACTTACCCGAAACCGAAAAGTTAAAGAGCAAGAGGAGAATGAAAATCTTGACTTGAGGAAGCATCTTATGTTTTTTATGTTCTTCTGGCTAGTTCATTGTTTGGAGGAGGTGTGCACATGCAAGTCTTGCTTCTTATAATTAATGTGGGAGGAAATAAAGCCAAAAGAGGTTTTGGAGAATTAACTAGTTACCATTAATGCTTTATATTTAGTTTGTTAATAAATACAATTTTTGTAATTTGTAGTCTTTTTTTTAGTACAAATTGTAGTCTTTTTTAGTTATGTATAATGAGATAAGGATTACAATGTCTTTCCTATTTTCTGAGACCGCGTTTGTTTGGGGAGTAATGAGGGTTTGGAATATCAATTTGCTTCCCTTTCCATCCAATTTGGTTGGTTGGATGGCTTGGAAAGGAAACAAACTGGAATTAATTCCGTTGGACTCGGTGGAATACAAGTATCGGAGGGAGACTACGATTTCTTTTCCGTACTACTAATGGAATGTTAAATCATAGAAAGTAACCTCTCACATCTTTGTCTTCTCTCCTATTTCAAACCAAGTTCTTGAACCTCTTCTGTCAAGATTTGCAATTCTCAATTCAACCAAACCTATGCAGAAAATGTCAACTATCAAATCATCACCAGATTGGGTTAGACGTCGTCTTCCATTTGGAGTAGTTGGAGGCAAAATCATAGGGCTCATGAACAGCTTATCATGAAGAGTGTGCAGTTTACTACTAATTTGAGTACTTGACACAATGCAATAAAAGAAGGGTTAATTAATTAAAATTCAATTGAAATATATGATCTGTTGACGAGCTTATATATGTACAAAAAAATTATGGGGATTTGGAGTATAGTTATTTAGAACTTTTTAATAGATTGGTTTTTGTGTTTTTAACCATATATTTAACATTTAAAAAGGCTGAACTGATACTCTTCAGTACAATAGAAAATACCGTTTATATACACATCAACCATAATACCATATACAGTTATACACTATGCAGAAGTAATGAAATTTACATTTTCTTTTTCATTTTTTGACTGCATGCAAACCCAGGAAAGCTGAACAAAGAAGCCGCAGCACATGGCAAACAAAGTTTAAAGAAAGAATTATATTTGGCTTCTCAAAAGAAAGAAATTCTGATGCAAACAAGTTGAAAAGGAGCCAAAAATCATGACAGCAGTACTTTCTATCAATGGCAGAATTCCAGATAGCAAAACAATAGTTTTAATGAAGTTTTGTACCTTTTTTTTCCTTTTTTCCCACACAATAAGGGCATGTTTGATAACCCCTTTCAGTTCTTGCAAGCATATATATATTACTGAGTTTCTAACATTTTATTCCAATACTTTATACATTCATCACGGTAATTCACAGTTCCACACCCAAATATATAAAACAATCTCACTCCATATCACTAGTTCATAAGAAACACGTGCATCATCACTCTCTCTCTCTCTCTCACTCACTCTAGGGTTTTCACAAGAGATCATACGGCTTCTAATAAAAGGAGGCGATCATCTAGTTATTCAGGGATTCCCACCTCTACCACCAGCATTCCCTCCTTTATGTGGTTCGTGACCTGGATTTGGCCCTGGCTCATGGTAATCCAACATGGCATCAAGTGAAATGAGCAGCTTTCTCCCAGCTTTTATCTTCTGCGGATTAACCACCTTATAAACATGATTAAGAACAAGATCAAACTAAATCCCTAAATCATACGGTTTGTTTGTATGATCAAATATCGATTATATAGTTTTAATTACCTCAAGCTCAGGACCACTTGAGTAATTGAGCTCCATTCCATCCTTGAAGCTGTCAGCTGTGCCTACAGATTAATTAAAACAAAAGGGTTTGATTTATTTTCTAACTCAGATTCAGAAAACTTGAAGCTAATGAATGATATTTGCAAATCTTACCCGAAACCGAAAAGTTGAAGAGCAAGAGGAGTATGATGCAAATCTTGACTTGAGGAATCATCTTAGGGTTTGTATTTTCTTTCCCTAGCTTATTTTCTTTCCCTAGTTCAGTGCTTGGAGGAGAAGTGCAGAAGTCTTGCTTTTTATAATTGTAAGTGGGAGGAAATGGAACCAAAAGAGAGGTAGAGTCATAATGACTCTTACACAAAAGCTTCTTGAATAATAATTTTTTCAAGAGTTCAAATCTTCTGCATCTATTTTTGCATGTGGCATCTCTGTGACCTATTTACTTGAGTTACACATAATTTAGGGAAAGAGAAGTTTCCAACCCAGAATGTATGGATAGAAACTCAACACTATATCCACTATGATATTAAACCATATGCACACATTTCATTTTACTAACTTCAACTACAACTGTTAACTTGACAATACCAAAAATAAAAAATAAATTAAATATTAAAAAAAAAAATAAACCCTAGCAGCCACCAGCATTCCCATTCCCGACGACAGCCACCATACCTCGCCGCCGTACTTCCTCTCATCTACATCGCCGAACAGGCCGTTTTCCTCTCTCAAAATTGCCGCACCATATTTAAGATTCAGATAGATATCGATCGAACCCATTACCGCCAAATCAAACAAAATCGTTGATGTTTACTCTCCCTCCTCTGCTAACCAGCGATGCAACCAAAGCAACCACATATTCTCAAACGGCTGCTCATTCGTCGCCTAAACGCACAGTCCACCACCACCCGCAGCCAGCCCAGCCTCCTCTAGCGGCAAGTCCCACCCCCTTCTTCCTTGCAAATAAACCGCGTCATCTCACTTCCGTGGTATACGCTCACGTGTACCTCTCCCTCCCTCTCTCTCTCTCTCTCTCTCTCTCTCTCTCTCTCTCTCTGTAACATCACGTCTCTCCCAGAACAAGACCCGAGAAAGTTTGTCTACAACATCACTAGTTCAAAAGCCAAACCAAAATCCCAGAAATAAAATTATCTCAAAAGTTCCTAAAGTCTCAGTTTGGTTGATTAATTTCAAATTACTTGTGCTTAGACCTTAAAAATCACGACCACCCAAATGGGCTCTTCATTCCTGCTTCTAGATCTCCTTTCTCAAATTTCAAATCTTAAGTCAGGCAAACCAAATCCCAAATTATTTATTATGGTTTGTGGTGGATCGGCGGCCCGAGAACTTAACGAACTCTCGATATGACATCTTCACGTGTCGACATCTCTTAGCCCTGGGAAAAAAAATAGGTGAGATATTGGTTGTTACAGGCCGCGGGGCATGGTGGCTGTCGTCGGGGTTGGGGATGCTGGTGGCTGTCGTCGGGGTTGGGATGCTGGTGGCTGCTAGGGTTTATTTATATTTTCTTGAATACTAAGTTTAATTTTTATTTTTGATATTGTCAAGTTACCTTACCAGTGTTAGTTGGAGTTAGTAGAAGGACATTTGTCAATCAAGTAGATATGTAACAGAGAAGCTACAAACAAAAAAATGGGTACGAAAAAATTTGAACTCAATTTTTTTAGTGTATTTGGAATACATAATCATGTGTTGTTGTTATGCAACTTACACTATAACACGTGAATTTAAACATATTAACCATGTCATCCACCATTATTAATTATAACACGTGATGAGTACACCACGTAATTTGTATTTCCAGCACCTCATAAAAAATTTCTCTGATATAATTTTGAAAATTACTTACCAAACACAAAAGATATGAGTTTAGATATATACAATGCACCTTATCCCCCACCTCAAAGTCAACTCCACTCAAGTTCCTTAACATGAAATGCTTTGCTTCTTCTTTTATGTGACACACAATGCATTAGGATGGAATGTGTGGGACAAATACAACACATATGCTTGTGGGTTTTCTTCATCTTTTGGAATTTACTTCCCCTTTTGATATATCAAACTATTCATTAAGCTTCTAGCTTTAATTTGTGGGTCACTTTCAGGTGTTAGGTCTCGTTCCATACATATATCTAGTGTACCTTCTGGCAATTAATTTATTTCATGAGCCCTATTTGATATTAATTTGTCTTTTGGCTAAAAAAGCCCACGTATACAAATTATATATTATAATAAAGATGTGACGATTAACTCAAGTTCTGTGCACCTTATGATGACGTTGCTGTTGATCATAGAGCATAAATTGGAGTTCCGTGTTAAAAGTATTTAGCACAAATAAGGAGTATTGGTGCTTTTGTTCTAACTGATCACACTGTTCGTTACATCCATCTCAGTACAATTTTGAAATTAGGGTTTATCCCTTTTGTTTGCTTCTTCGGTCTCTAATTTTTTTTTTCTCCCTCCTTTTGCAATAACCTGTAGAACCGACACCTATTGCCCTTTGCTCAACTTAATTATTCACATCTTATGAGCATGAGTCCTAAAAGGGTGGCACAAAAAATTCCCAAAACAATTTTTAATGAGGATTCATAGTTTAATTAATGAGTTAAGCTGGCTCCTGTTGCCTTTAAATTAATCACTTCCAATTAATTTAACGAGGGTTTTATTTTGATTATGCTGGCCCTTGCAGGAATTTTTTTAAATGGTTAAAATGATGAAGATTCCCTTCAGGTTGTCGGGAAACATCATAACAATGGCCTACTTCCCAAACGCAAAAAGCTTTCCTGGATTTAACAATCCAATGCGCTCATCCCAGGAAACTGATCAGAAAGAATTAGAAATCCTTCTGCCTTCTGTGTTTTATTTTTTTCATGCATAAAACACACGATCATGTTACGTTATAACATTAGCACGTGACGCCACAGTAACGATGTACTTTTGTTATGGAAGTTATTTCTTTGTTCTAGAGGTGACTTGGTATAAACTCATGTTTCTACTTTTGTTAAGGGAGATTTTGGATGCGATCCTTAACTATCAATGTTTTTTCTACTAAAACCTTATTGGTTTTCAGATTTTGGATGCGGTCCCTAACTATCAATGTTTTTTTTTATTGAAACCTTATTATTGGTTTTCAGTTTTTTATTGAAGTCTCTAATATTAATGTAATAATGTATTTCTATGTAGCTTATTTTATTTTTTTAATTAAAATTAAAATTTGTAGTTGTTTATCTTTATGAGATTTTAAATATAACTCATAATTTGTGGAATTAAAAATACTAAAAGATAAATTATACTTTCTAATATATTGTACATATATATCTATATAAACATTGGTACATTCTTCGAAACCACAAAAAAGAAGATATTAGGCTTAGTAACATTAGTAAATTTCTTCAATTAAACTTGTCATGGATGCATTTTTAAAGCAACGAAAAAGAATGTACGCATACAAGTTTAAAAGGATTAGAAAACAATTGAATGGATTTTATATAAAAAAAAAATGGGTACATTTTATATTAAAAAAGGTACATTTTACATATAACAAATTGGTATATTTAAGAATGAATACATTTAAGATTAAAAACCTGAAAAATTAAATGAATTGGTACATTTAAGATTAAAAACTTGAAAATCTTTTTACAAAAAATTAATGGCTACAAACTTATTTTAATTTAATTTTTTTTATTTTGGAAATGTTTTGAATTGAAAATTAATTAGGAGTTTAATAAAGGTGTGAGTATTAAAAATCTAAATCAATTACTAATTTTTATTCTAAAAAAATTATTTAACTGACATGTAAATTCATTAATATATATGCTAGTGACTTCGATCAAAATTTAAAAACTAATAAGATCTCAGTTAATGAATATTAATAATTAGAGACCAGATACTAATTTTTCTTTTTGTTAATATTCATTTTTACTCTTAGGTTATTTCTAGCATGGCATTCCATGGAAAACGCGTTGGAAATGTCATCCTTTTACTTCATCATGCTTATAGAGAGGGATCCGTGATGCATTTCAATGGTGGTTATCAAATCATTATATCCCACAAACACGTTCTCAAGAGTTGACTTGTGAACTTTGACAGCTTCATCGATCCAAGAAGGAATTTAGTCACATTACTTGGCTCTCAGTGCCATCCTAGTACACAATTTCTGCAATTGGTTAATTATTATCCACATCCACTGTAGCTTAAGTTTTACTCTTTGCTTTAATGCTAACACGTTTCATTTCAGTGCTTTATAATTATATCAGGACATCAACATATCAAGATGCTAATTTCAACTACTTCATACTAATCAAACTAAATCATGATTTTTCTTCAGGTATTGTAACTGATCGATGCTAACGTGAGACCCGCAAACTTTTTTATTCGGTATGTGTTAGTAAATCCATGAAAAGGAGAAATTTTTCATTGTGATTAGAACATGGGTGGTACACCACTGTGTTTTAATACAAGTGGTGAGAAATTTTATTTTTTAAGTTATTAACTTTTTAACTCACATATCCCATCATTTGTATAATAACATGTGGTATACCACTTCGTGTTCCGGTCACACTAAAAAAACTCTCCATGAAAAGTCAAAAAACATAATAACTTCAATAACTATATTCTAGGCAAGGTTCTAAAAATGCGCTAGTCGAGTGGTGGGTAAGGACTTAGCGCCTAGGCATCTAAGCGGGGACTAGGCGGGGACATAGACCCTTTTTTTAATTTTAATTAAATTTATTATACAAAATAAATAAATGTCTACTTATACTTAAAAAACACATAATTGTATTGGGATACATAAATTGTAAAGTAGAACGACATGTAGATTATAAAGTATTAGAACATATTAAAAACATGTGAAACAAGCATATAATGAGTGTTCATCTAAGTATTCAACAAGTCTCTTACAATTTATTGAAAAAATAAAATGCAAAATAAAAGTTATCTATTTTCTGTCTAAGTGAGAGTCGCAACCTAGGTAGGTCTTGGCGGGCGCCTAAGTCGCCTAGGTGGGCAACTAGGCCGGTCTAGGCGCCTTTTCTTAATTTTCAAACACTTAAGAATTAATTAGAGTGGTGACCAGCTGCCTAACGCCTAGACGGAGCTTAGGCGGAGATTTAAAAAAAAGTGATTCTAGGTGTAAGTAAACACGCATGCCACTCATGTTACTGAATGAATGAAAAAGAGTATGTCATCGAATAACTAAAACTACATCAAGTAATAGGAATTTAGCAAATATACTTTCACGTAGGTTTACATCTTAAAAATTTGAGTATTGGTGTAATATTATTGCATAAAGTCATTTCATTAATGGAAGTCATGATTTGTAATAGGCAATAGGACTCGTCAAGAAGATACGAAGACTATATATATATAGGTCAATACAATAATCTCGAGAATAATATTAATTATTAATTATACAATCCATTGACCATTGGTACATTTTGCTCAGTTAACAACCCTCTTCTATTCCTGTAGTGTCTCCGGTCATTTCTATCACTACCAATAACCCCATTGTTGCCTTTCTTCAAAAATATATTTCACCTTCTTTATTTATGGCATAAAAAGGAGAACGTACTCTATATAGTAACAGATACTAATTACCAATTAAGGATATATAATGATGTGATCTTCCCCTTGTTATAGTCTTATAGGCATGCATAGCTGCAGTATTTTATTGATTGCATGCTTGTTTTGGCATCAATAAGAAAATGGAGGGAGATCAGGTAGGTCTCGTCTAATTAGCACCACCTGGCCTCTTTTCATGCCTGGGATTTGGTATTGGCTTTTCATAGTCCAGCATTGCATTCACTGCCACCAGCTCTCTCATCTCCATCTCAACATAAACCTTCAAGATAAACATATAGAGTACAAATTAGCTATCAAATTAACCAAAATGTTTTTAAAAGAATATATGTACATATAAACATTTTTTTATGGGGAGACGTATTCTCTCCTACACACCGTTCTCTATGTTTAGTCTTTCGGCTGAATAAATAAAAAAATAATAAAGGGACAAAAGTAAAAGAAGAGAGTGTAGAGAGAGAAACGGAGTGTGCAGAAAGAGAAACGGGAGTGTGTGGATTTCATTTCCTTTCTTCATGCATGAAAAATATTAGTTACCTTGCTTGACGAAGGGTTTGCAGGACTTGCACCATGCTTGAAGCCTTTGACTCTGCTGCCTGCAGGAAATAAATAATTAAATAAATACACACACACACACACACACACACATATATATATATATATATAATACTCATTGTAAACCTAATTAACTGATAGTCCGATAACACATATATATTATATTAACATATGCTCAGACCTGCAGCAATGTCGAAAAGGAGTAAGAGAATGACAGCAAAGGTTTTGATACTACGATCCATGCTGAATGCGATGTCAGAATGGCACGCTAAGATTTGAGGAGGAAGAGGGTTGTGCTAGCTAGCTTTTATATTGTTGGTAAAGGAGATGCATCGATCCATCACTATTTTCATGGTGCAACTGCAACTTACTCAATAGTGGTGATCCATTTCTTTCCCAACCATTACAAAGTCAACCACACTAACTTCTCTTGTGTAATTATGCCCTAAAGTTTTAATTAAGATACCAAATCAGATATGGACTTATCCAAAAAGTTTAATAATTTATCGACAAAAACAAAATTGATTCTTGCATGCATGGCTTAACCTTCACATTTTCTCTTGTTGCTTTTACTGGTAGGATATATTGCGTCACTCGATCTATATTTTGGTATTTTTCAAACCTTTGTTTCTATTTTCTTTTCCTTTTTACCAAGCTCCATGCAACGGGGAGGTGCCACTTGGGTTGCAAAAACTTACTTTTGCTATTGATATGCCAATTATAATATTTGAAAAATGGACTACAACTTTGTTAATGTAAATAACTATTTGAAGCTGTTATTGGCAGGGTCGTCATTCGCACTCATTCCTAGTGTTCAAACCCCCTTCGAGCGCTTCTCGAGCCTTCTCTTTCTTTCCTCGAGTAATGTTTGAACACTCCTTGAATGGTTAAAATTCTCAAATTATATTCTTAGAATCTTAAGTAAGCTAGTCTCTAACGTGTCGAAAATTTGACCAGTTTTCAAACTTTCAATTACTATTAGATTAGTAACCGTTGCTTTTCATCTATTTTCTTGCTCATCAACTGAAGTTTCCAACTTATGAACTATTGCCAAAGCATTTAAAGGGCTAGATTACACGCACCTTAATTTGGGATTCGCACTGAAAACACCCTGGTTACAGTAAATGTACATCGAATCAATAGCTTACAGTAAAGGTGCATTCAATCAATCATTCTATAGGTGGACAATAATTTCAAAGATTTGATTGAGTGAGTGACCCTTTGAACTATGCAGTATGCACAATCAGAAGAACAGCTGAAACAGTTTGCCTTGATTTCCACTATGGGAGGCTTGAAAGCACTCTTGGAAAAAGCACTTTCATATGCATCTATATAGGTGCATCCATGGCCATTGACCCCCCTTTTTAGTAGTATATGCACGTGTGCCCTTCTTTAGCTTAATTTGTCCTATTTTCAACTTTTCTGCAGATCATACATCATAAAATTATTGTTCATCTTGCATGCTTACAACTTTATCACAAGTAACAATAATTCTCCACATATATGTGTATATTTCTTCCTATACCTTGCAGTTGCATGCTAGCTTTTCTCTTTCTTCTGTCACAGTTCATATTGTACAGTAATAAGCAGACTGCATTTTCTCAAGGTCCCAATTAGGAGAGAAAAGGAATGATCTAAAAATGCAGAGATCCACTTCATTTTGCTTGCTATATATCAGAATCAAATGATGATATTTTAATATGTCATCTCTCATTTTAAAGTGGACCGTACAACTCTCAACTGAACCATCTCTTTCGATCATTGTTTACTAAAAAGACGGTCACTGTTAAACCCCACCCTCAATTATTTGTAAATTTTACATTTCCCCTAAAGTTTATGTAATTTTTACAATTTCATCCCCGGGGCGTGTCAGTCACGGACTCACGGGTTTGAGCCTTGGCGCAACAGAAATTTTTTTTTTTTTTTTTTTTTGTGACCAAAATGTCACAGGTTCGAGTCATGAAAACAGTCTCTTTGCAAAGTAAGGGTAAGGCCATTTCCACCAACCCCCTCCCGACCCTCACAAAGCAGGGAAATTGTTGGCTTGGGATCACCCTTTTTAAAAAGACGTCACATGATATTAATTATCATTATAGTCAAATTATAACATGTAAATTTTCTTTTCATTAAACATGTATTCATCTTGATTATAATACGTGAAACACACCACATAATTTGTGTTTCCTTTATCTATAAAAATTCCTCCTCTCTTTCCCCCAGAAACTAGCACCAATCACCACACTGTTCTCTGTCGGCAGCACAATAAGTGAATCAAATTCTCGATGTTTGATGATGAATACCAAACAGAAGAGCCAACTTTTTTCATAGCTGACTTTGTTGATTCAATCAATTTGGATGAAGTCACGTCTCTACAAAGGTGGGTGACGAGAGTGCTATATCAATATGCATGCTTCTGCTGTCTGAGATAAATAAAGGGCGACAAAGAGAAAGAGATTCATGAGTCCTTCTCCTGCTTTTTTCCATCAGATTCAGATGACCAACACTTGTCCTAAACATATTTCATGATGGACGGCAGTGGGCCTGAAGAATATAAATCATCCCTCTTGTGCTGTGGAATATACCAGCTACATCAACATGTATTCATGTTGAAATGCAAGAGTTGATAACCACCATACAATTAATATGTGCACCAAATCTATATGTGATGCATATTTGAGGAGTGTTAGGTCAATCGCGCACATGCACTTGCAGGCGGTACTTACGATGATTTGATTGTTCTTGCTCTATGAGTAATTTACAAATAAAAGACAAGATTCATTGATCTTAGCATTGTTTTTTTTTATTATTATTGTCTACCGTTGTGACACAAAATATCACAAAATAAGATATTATGACAAATAAATGAAACAATTTCATATACGTTGAGGTCTAGAATTTAAAATTTAGGGTTTACTAAACTTTTATACCTTTTGAAGTTTGGAGTATTTACAAAATAGGTCATAAAGTTTTAGTTTTCTCATTTGCATTGTAAGGTATTGAATTGTATCAGTTTATACATGTGGTCGGAGTGGTTGTTGGATCCATCATATAATTGATGACATGGTGAGTACCATATCCTTATTCGTGTTAACTTGTAGGTCATATTTGCACCAAATTGACAAAATAACTTTTCAATTTAATAGAGGATTAGATGTTCAAGGAGACAAAACGTATAAATTGATACAATTTCAAAACAACAGACTGCAATATGAAAAAATTAGAACTGCATGACCCATTATAAAAATCACCTCAAAACTTAAGGGGGTAAAATGAAGTTAGCTCTAAAGTTTATTTATTCTCCTCTCTAACTCTTTTTATATTTACAACAATTTTGTGTACCCTTTGAACCATTGGTTAAAGCATGATGTGTGCATCACTAATTTTTTGAAAATGACAGTCATAACATGTGAATAAAACGTTCTTAAAAAGAGTGAATATAAAAGCTATAAGCATTTGCCTTTTGAGCTTATGGGGGAAACATAAACACTTTGCAATACAAATGATATCATCGATAGCTATTTCGTTTTTAGTATTTGGTTTTTATTGAAAAAAGTATATGAAGAACATACGATAAATAGTTTTCGTTTTTCTTTCCTCGTATATTTCTTCTACAATTTACATTTCAATCGGAGGCCACGCAGGTTCGAGCATTTTGGCCCCAACAAAAATTAACACCTTAAAACTCTGAAATTTCACGATAAATATCAGCTTCAAGTAGAAAAAAGATTTTTATTGTTTGAATTACAGTTGAGCTAACGATAAGCCAACCATTCTTAAAATATGAGGAAGGCAACGATGCTAAAAAATTTACAACACAATGTATCAACTCTCTGCAGAATAACTATAATTAACAGAATTATCGACGGGAAACTGACGCATTACTACGTATTCACAGCAAACGCGAAACAGGGGGTGTAAGAATATAACATTTGTTATGAATGATGTAAGTGGTCGATAATCGGTCCCTAACAATATGCAGAAGCCATTCCAAATTTCGCAACATCTGAAAGGGAAGTGGGAGACCGACGTGTATCAGGCATTGCATCAACTTCTAGCTTGGCTCGAAAGGCGTTGGCATCAGACATTTGCCTCACAAAACGAGTAAAATGGACCCAGTTATGAAATTCGAACATGTTCTTGTCCATCCTCACAAAGTTGAACGAAAAAGAGGGTTTTTCTAGACCCGATGAGTAATACTTTGACATCCTTACCACCTGTTGAAGCGATTGGTTGTCCAATCTGGCTGCAGAAGTTTCACCTTCCAAGGGTATATCACATACCCTAGCAGCTGAGAGCAGCTGTCTGAGAAGGCTTTCCGGGCTGCTGACTGCGTTCATCTTCCTCTCTTCCACATCTTGCAATTCAAAACATGAGCAGCACAAAGTAAAGCCGTACTTTGCCAACATGCGAACAATTGGTAAGTATCCATCTCTTGTTGAAGTATTGTAATAGCCAGCTGTTAACTCTGATGGGTGAGATTTAGTGCGATAATGCCAGTGCATCCCAGCTAATTTTACTGATGTACTAGCCTCTGTACCCCGGAAAATGGTCTCGGCCTCCCTGCATATCCTTTCTCCATGCAGAAGCAGCATTCCCGAGTACCATTCAAGAAAAAATGTACCATATGATGTATTCCAGGATCCATCATCACTTCTGAAGAACTCTGTCAGTTCAGGATCCTGCATCAAATTGGCAGCACCAATAGGGCCCCCATTTCCCCATTCGGGAATCCCAATCTCTCTTGCACATGCATTGAGAGATGCAAGCATATACTGGCCAGAAAATTAAAGAGAAAACTGAATCAATACAGGGGAAAATAATACGATTATCAGGTCAAATGAGTAGCAACGACGGTCACTAGTGCATCCTCATTCAGGCATAGACAGAAATCCAAGTATTAGCTAGTAAATGAAGTTTAGCATTCCCTCCTACCTTGTCATAACACTGAAACTCTCCAAGCTCACGAGATCGCCAAGCCCATGTTAACTTCTGGGTAGGGCAGGAAGGGTATCTTAATTCACCAGCAGGACCCATCCCAACTTGAATTCCCTGCAAGAGGAGATCGCTTAATTTAACTTTTGAGGATTATACAAATATGACTACAGCCTTGATGTGCTCAACCATTCACTTCGTATTATCTTACTGTTATGACAAGACCGAAAAAAGGTCTAAAAGTGTCTCTGAAGTGCCTCATAAAATCTGCATATGCTTGGACTGGTGAACGTCCCCGCAGAACAGGAAGCATATCACACCCGAGAGAAAGGTATTCCACATTTCTTCTTCCAAATCTGTCCGAATATACTAAATCTGGATCCCTATCAATCTCCTCCAGTACCCACAGAGGAAGAGGAATCCTTCAGTGCACAAAAGGACAAGATTCATTCAGCATCCAAGTAGGTTATAAACTAGCCAACAGAACATTCATGAAAAAAGCAGCTAATGGCAGTGGCACAACTCAATCTCTAAAAAATCACTCACCTCATAAGTTGTAAATGATATGTAAGAAGCAAATAAAGTTCGGTGAAACAGCACAACAAAATGCCAGAGAAGGTACATCAGCCAACTGGTCTTAATTGCTACCTTTAAGTCTCGAGCTATATCTCAAAGTTCCACGAACATCAAGCAATCTGTGCCCATGTAAGTAATAATTCATTTGATCCAGTTACGAGGACACTCAAGACATCTCCGAAGATCTAAAGACTAGAACGAATATCACCCACGAATTGTTTACAATACTATGGACTTTAGACTTTAATTGGTAAATCTCAATCTTCAAACGATTACAACCAATGAATCCGTCTTAGATCATTTATTATCTCAAATCTTCAAACAATTACAACCAATGAATCCGCTTTAGATCATTTATTATCGCGGAGACACAATCTATAAGGATTAAAAGAAAACCGCTGCGGATTTTCCTGGAACCAATGAATCCTTATAGGGTGACAAACCATTCATTTCATATTTCAAGTTCAAATTTTGCAGTATACCCAATCCTCAAAAAACACAATTGGCCAAAACAAACAATACAATACATAATTATACTGTTTACTTGTTGTATTTAAGATTCCAAACAGCAAGCAAATTAATCCCATTAAAAAAATACATATCCAATACAAATAAAGAAAACGCAGTAACTAAAGACCAATTAGTCATATAAATAACACGATTAAATTAAATTAATTGAAACCTGAGAAAACAAATACAAAACTAACCAATGAGAGTCCTCCGGCCCAGTGCCGCACTGATGAAACGCCAAGACTGCCCGAACCTTCAACCCGCAGCGTCGAACCAGAGATACGATCTCCAAGTAGCCTTCCCAATTGTAAAGCATGGGCTGATCCCTCTCCACCAGGCCCCACCACACCTCCATGACCACGCCTTCCACTCCGGCTGCGGCGAGGGCCTTCAACGACTGAACCATGGCCTTGGGCCTCCGGACTGCGCCCTGTGACCCCACGGAATCCACAGGCAGCGTGACGAACACCGGCGATCCTCTCCGGCGACGCTGCTGCGAGAATCCGTGGAAGAGCTCGTACTGGAGGTCGCCGTTGTCCGGCGAGACCGAGCCGCCGGCAGCGGAAGATTTGGACGAGTTGAGCCGAGCGGAAAGGGCAAGCCGGCGAGTTAGGGGGTGAGGCTTGGGTCGGTGAGCGCGGGAGAAAATGGAAGGGATGCGAGTGAAGGTGGAGGGAGACTCGGTACGGGTGCGGCAGAAGGAGGCGGAGAAGGTCGGAGGGGATGGAGATGCGATCGCCATTGATGGAGGCTCAGGCCTTCGGGAATCGAAAAATGGTGGTGTGTGGTGGTTTTGTTGGGAGAAATGAATGAGCGAAGGAGAGACAGTGACGGAAATTGCGTTTGCGGTGCGAACGCGTACGCGGGTGTAGGTACACACTCGCACGTCCCACAGCCAGGGCTCGAGAGGGGAGAGAGAGAGAGAGATACTACCAAATTATAGCATTTTCGGGGAATATGGGCTTTTGTTATTAGGCCCATTTGTTTCTTATCGGCTATGCCGACATGCCTATACTATCCAAGCCCATTTGTTTCTTATCGGCTATGCCGACATGCGTATAATATCCAAGCACCGATCTAACTGTAAGTATCATATGTAAATATATGAAAATGTTGATGAATATATTGATATCAGTTGTCTTTGATAAAAATTATGGAAGTTTATAATGGTATGAGTATACTAACTGATTCATATTAGGTCGAAATTAAAGAAAAATTTCTTTAAAATTTTTCAAAAGTTTGAAATCTACAATGAGTTTCGGCAAATTTTATGTAGTTAATCGGTGAATGTCGTCGATATTCAATGTTTTCCTATACCTCGCTATTTTGACGAAACTATCGACAATTTTGTAAATATTTTAAGCATTGGTTGATGTTGTAATTTGGTTTTTTGATAACTAACAACAATTGCAGTGTCACAAACTCACGTGTTATAATATGAATAGACGATAAATACAGACGATTTACTGTTTGGGTATCAACGTGGAGGGCTTATATAAGACTGATTTATTATCAACGTGGCATTCCAACCCCTATATATAATGTTATGTGTAGATTCTTTCTAAAAGACATTACATTATTGAACGAAAACATCGTGACAGTAAATCTATTTTATGTAAGTTGCTCTTCGTTGAGCAAACAAGTAATTGGCAGTTTGGCATATTCGGGCATTGTAAATTCACCAAGTCACTTGGAATTATACTTCTATTGTACCTAAATTTAAATTTTCGGCCGAATTGAGTTTCGGTAGCTTTGGCCCAGTAGTGTGATGTTTGGACCCGACTTTGCATCGTCAGCTTATGATAGACAAGTTGTTAAGATAACTTCCAATTTTTTTTGACAGATAATATAATATTATAATGATTTAATCGTTGTAATTATCAATTAACGGTATACTGGAATTATCTTGACATTTTCCTATGCAAGATACTTGGATAAATAAATCTGGAAGCATCAAATGGTATAATTCCGTGAGTGAGCTTTTTAGCATGTGCTTTTGGGCTGGTTTGGTATTGTTGTACTTGAAAAAAAATTGTTTCTGCTGTGCTGTGAGAATAAGCGGCTGTGAAATAAAGCTGTTGAGTGTTTGGTAAACTTTTTTGTAAAAATGCTTTTGAAAAAAAAAAAACAGTATTATAGTGTTTGGTAAACTTTTATGTAAAACAGATGTGAAAAAAACCGGTTTTTCAAAGCTGAGTTTTGCAGCTTCTTGTTTTTGGCTTTTTTCACCCAAAACTGTGGAAAAAAAACTGAAGCTGAATGTTTACAAAACACAAAAAAAACTTCTAGTTTTTTTTTATACCAGTTTTTTTTTCAGATTCACCTTAGTACCAAATCAGGCCTTTATCCCATAAGCCAAATGAATTTGGTCTAACCACAAGCTGGTGGTTCAGTGATAAATGACGGATTACGAGACTTTCTTAAAATTAAAAACTTAAGGTCTCAGGTTCAAAACTCATTGCTGGTGTGGAAGCCAGACTTGTGGCCAGGGGAGGCTGAAATGTCTTTATGAGTCTTTCCGACTCCTGAAAAATGGTGGATAACCGTGGCTTGCCACCAGTTGTCCCCTTAAAAAAAAAAAAAAAAGAATTTGATCTTTTATGCAACCAGATTCTTTATGCATGGATGCTCGGTTAATTAGGAAGGAGAGAATGAGATAACGTTCCAAGAGGCATGGTGCAATCGAAATTGCTTCTCAAGCTTATCATCCAAAGCATATTCAGCCTTATAAATAAGTGATTTGTAACATAGAGAGGCCCTTCAACTCAAATAATAACTTAAATACTCTACGCGAAATCTTTTCACCGTGAGAAAAATATTAATTATCGTTAGCCTCTCATCAACATACTTTCAGTTTGGATTAGCAGTATTGTGCTCAACCGACAACACGTTTAGTGTGGATTATCACCACTGGAGCCGTAGAATTAAGCGATCGAGGAGCAACTTCAGTTTGGATTAACAACACTGCTTATGTTTTGTTTGCTTATCTATCCAAGTCACAACTGACAAAAAGTTTACAATTCTTTCACCCAAATAGGTCACTTCATCAGCTTTCCAGGGAAGTGATATGTTCAATGATTGGTTACTCCCAAGTGCACTTCAGAGTTCGACATACAAACGGTCGAACGACATTCAAGATAAAGACACTCACTTCTTTCGAAGCAGCATCCCGAGCACCCAAGCTTCAACAACAATGGCAACAATAGGGATCGATTCGTGGCAGGAGGTAAGAGCAAGAAGACGAATCACACTGTGCCCAAGTCCGATGATATCTATCTCAAGCTTCTCGTCAAGCTGTACTATTTTCTTGTCTGGAAGATTGGAAGCAAGGAGATTGCGAAGGCTAGGATTGAGAAGCCAAGAGGAGAGTGCTTGACATTTGATCAGCTTGCTTTGAGAGCACGATTGGGTCAGAACATAGTTCTCCTCAGAGGTCCTAAGAATTCTCGTGAAGCAGTGAAGCACTTCAGTCCAGCTCCTGGTGTGCCACACAACCACACTAAACCTTATGTGCGGTCCAAGGGATGGAAGTTTGAGAAGGCTAGATGAAAGAGGAACAACAAGGAGTTAGGATTGAAAATGCTATTTCTGGAATCCATTTTTGCTTTAGAGTTTAAGCCAGTTAGGATTGATCTTTCATAAACTTGCACAAGTTTGATATTACCAACTTCGCTAGCGGCCTCGCACTTTGAACAACAATGCCGAGGAGATTTATTAAAGTGTTTTGGCTTCTTTATGTAAATGAGTTTTGATGGTATTTAGGTCTATTCACGTGAGTTTTCTGCTATATTTGAAAGTGTTTATAAAAAGTGACATTTATGAAATTAGATGTTAAATTTTAGCTATTAATGATAAATACTCTTTGCATCTTCTAGGGTCAACAACTTCACTTTCCAAAATTTGAACAAGTCCCATATTTAATCCTCACACCTTTTATTTCATCAAGTTTCTCACTTGTTGGCAAATGAGGTAAGTTTATCCGAGTTCGTAATTTTGGCATTTTACATCAATCAACCTTTTCGAAGCCCTCCTTTCTAACCAATAAAAAAGAAGTAAAATAAAATCAAATTGGGCTGCAGTATTACTTCCATACACTTGCATCAGAAGATATTAAGAAGGTCTAAGGTCTAATTTCAAAGACCATTTAACGAATCCATCTTTGACAAGATCAAAGCAACAAAACAGCCCGGATCCGACGAAAATAGAAACACAAAGCTATACAAAATCCAACCCCAGGCATAACAAAGCAGCAGTAGCAGCAGCAGAAGAAGAAGAAGAAAATATGAACAAAATGCATGAGATTTAACATTTGACTTGAGAAATTTTCCTGTGAGTACAACAATATGACTTAAATATGACTAAAATATGCATGAATCTTGCCCAAATATTATGCGGACCTCGCCGATCCTACATAACACGCGAGTATACAGGGCTACAAAACTCTATGACAACTTGACGTATGATGTAACAATGCAATAAGGACTTTCAGACACCAAATTCCGGTGAAGAACGGAGAAGGCCAAAGATCCAGACACTTTACAGAACTGCTGCTCAAAACCTTTACCACCATCGACTTCAGACGGAACAGCTATTCTCCCGGCATACAGAAGACAGCAGCGGTGGGGGCATGATGGGGTACCTTTTTATATCTCATTTCTCCGATACCATTGGACCAGTTTCTGTTTTCTATTCATCTTTTTTCTGCCAAGATAGCAGAGACACAGAAGTCATCACCGCCAACTTCCTCCGATGCAATGCAAGCAAAATATAATTAAAAAATAATACGAAAAAACTGACTCCCCGATGCTGATTTGGTATACTGACTGCCATTGACGCAAACGTATCAGCCCAAAAATGGTGATGACCTGACTCTCACGATATGCAATCCCAGACCCCGACTCATGACACCCAAATGCATGTACGAACGAGAATATGCTAAGCAGCAGTCGCCTCAAAAGTTAGTTGCCCGACTGATAGCGATCTTAACCCATTCTGCAGATTCCTTTATCGAAGGATCATCTGACATAAGACATTCATTTAGGAACTCTTTGGCTGACATTGATTGCAGAATTAGCGGACCAACAGCACTACCCAGCGTATCAGCGAGATCTCCAAGTAGCCCAATAGCAGTCTTTATCACCAGATCATCCCTGAAAAAGCAAACAAAAAATCCAGAAATAAATACCAGAAAATAATATGAGGCGGAAGCAAAAGAAAACAATTATAAACAAAAGGTTCCAGAAGGTCTTACATGTCCTTCTCTATGTATAAACTATCCAAGAACTGGAGAACATGAGGTGCATACGGCATCAACAATTGGGTCTTTGGGGAGCCCTTAAATCCTTGCAAGATACCAGAGTACGCCTCCATAATTCCATTTCTCAATGTATTTGTGTACTCTATCATATCATCATCGACACCTGATGTATGGGCAGATAGCTCTGCGGCACTCTGAAGCATGGGCATAGCATACATCAAATACTTCTCAAAATTCTCCCCAATTGCCAAAGCTAGGTCACCAAAGCATGAAAATATGGGAGGTTTCACTGATCGGTGCAACTGGTTGCTGGACAAATCCTTGAGGAGCTGGGTCATTATCCCATCACAATAAGGTAATACTTTATCCTCCAAAGCCCTGCATACATCCCCCACCACACCAACGGTGATGGCGCAAACCTGATAGTCCTCAAAATTCTGGAGACCCATTTCCAAATATTTATAAAACTCGGTCATGTACTTGGCAAAATCAGAGCCTGTTGAGTAGACAAGAGCTCCAATGGCAAGCATGGCCTCCTCATGAGCTGTGGCACTTTTACTGGCAAATACTCTCAAGAACAGACCCATCAACTGGTCAGCATACTGCATGAAGACATATTTTGTCGGTTCAGATGACCCTAGCTTCTGTATGATGACCTGCAAGCAACCGCAAAGAAGGCCTTGTAATTCATTCTGCTTCTCCCTCTCATCAGCTGAAAGCTTTTGCGCCTCAAGAGTCTGGTGGAGTTCCATCATTATGACAGGAACTAATTGCATCACCAATGGAGCAGTCTCGTCAGTGGAACATCTTACAACTTCATTCAGAGCCTCATAAGCTGCAGTTCGCAAGCGGGATTCGCCAGCATCTTCTCGGTGAGTAACATCCAGAAGGGCCTGGGCTATCTCCTGGAAAAAGGGAGTAAGAGGGGAGGAGGAAGGTTCTGCATCCTCAAAACCCTGGGCCAGAAAATAGAGTGCACCACAAGCTTTCTCAGCCACATTTGGAACATCCTTCATGCTCTGAAGAAGAACAGTGATAATCTGTTGGCAATTCGCTTGGGTTATTATGGGTGTCTCCAAAGTTGACCCATGAAGAAATTCAAAAATTCTTCCAAGAGTCCAACCAGTAGTGTCCTTCACATGGTTATTTGGATCATTCGTCAAAGCATTTAGCATGAAACTCAGAGCAACATTGACAAGAGGCATGAGCTTGTCAGGGGATGGACCTTCCAAAATTGAACCAAATGCGTAAGTGGCTGCCTCCCTCTGCCTCCAATCTGGCTTTGTAATATTCTCCTCAATAAATGGCATTACAAGTGGAACAACATCATCTCCAACTGTCCGTGCTACCAAGCCCAAGCAAGTTCCACCAGCCATTGCAACATTCCAGGCCACTTCATCCTGATCCTGATCCTCTTCTTGCTTAAGAAGAGTCTCCAATAATAAAGGAATTAGGGCAGGAAGTGCTTGCTTGATAAAGTAAAAGCACGGAATAGAAGAATCCCCAGTAAAATCCCCCCCATATTCTTCTAATATGTCAATCTCCTCGTCGCAGATTGAACTCCAAAACTCAATGGCTTGAAGTGCAACAGGTTCCTCATCTTCCTTCACAGCCTTAGCAGTGATGCTAAATATATCTTGGATGTACGGAGCCAACTTCTCATAATAGGTTGAAGATATAGAAACCAAACACTCGAAGGCTGCCTGTCGAATCTTCACTTCAGGGGAAAGAGTAGCCTCACATACAACTCTTACTATGTAGTCACGCTCCATATCATTGGAGAAATTTGCCTGAGCAAAACCCAAAGCGTTATGCAAAGCTCTAGTGGCAGCAAGCCTGACATCATTGTTAGTCTCGGTAGAGTTCATGCCCTGAACTACAGCAGTAAGCATTTTATTCACTTGCTCTTGCTCTATAACATCTGGGGATACTTCCTCGCATATGTACCCAAGAGTTTCAAGAGTTGCCTGCCTGGTATGAGCTGGAAGTTGATTATTATTTGACAATAGAGCTTCTATCAGTTCAGGCCACTGTTTGAGTGGCAACTCAATCCCGGCAAGCTTTGCAACAACTTGAGATGCTGTTGACCGAGCATCATGGGCAGGAGAAGAAAGGGTCTTTAACAAACAAGCTCTGATCTGGGCCTTCACAGATGGGTCTAAGGACAACCATCTTTGTCCGAGCTCAAACTTCCTATGTTGTTCTTTGGCATCCAAAGCATTCTTGAGGATCAAGCCCGCTAGTTTACGACTCTCAACAGGCTTCTCATCATTGACCAATTCTCCAGCAAGAGAAAGCAAGAAACTTGGAAGATTTTGTTCTTGAAACTGTCTGAGGCTATCTTCTGCATGCTTGCGTACATTCCCATCAACTGCTTGTGCATTTAAAAGTATTTGGGTAACTTCCATCGCCATTTGAATCTGTAATCAATAATCCAATCAAATTATTAATGACACCAAAACAAATTGTAATCATATATGCACCACGTAGAACTGAACTTTGTTAAGTTCTATAAATATATCTTATAAATCACGTTTAGGGAGAAGGCATATGCTGCTATGCCCTAACCAAGTAGCACTGAACATTATGGAACTCTTTACATAAACCATTTTTGTTATCCAACGAAGAAAAGGCATTTCAGGCAAATGAAATAAACCTTGAATCAACCAACAAATCATCTCGTCTATGATTCAACTAGCAGTTCAAATCATACAATTAGTACAAATATCAAACGCATAGAGGTATCAGGACAACTCAGAGGAACAGAGCTTTAAGAGAGAGGGTATCAGGACATTCGGCACACAACAACTCAGTGATAGAAAGTAATCCTGATAATCCAAAATATATCACAGAGTATCCCCAGCTTATTTATCAGAACTATTACCGAGTGACAGACAATAATCCTATGCATCCATTAATCACCCCTACTCACAACACCCAAGTAAAATTTTGAACGCATTCCATATTACAACAAAATTAGGAAAAAAAATCACTCACGACAATTAGAAGAAAAAAACCTCCTTTACTAATCCACATAAAACCCTAGTTTTGATAACCGAAACTAGCAACTTATCAAGCATATAATTCTCCTTGTTATCTATTCCCAAAACGCTTCCCAACTTAGCAACACGAAACTAGTAAAGCAGTCTACAGTGTACATAATTTGAATTGATCAGACACAAACAGCCTAATTCTAAGATCAAAATTAACAGAACAAGCAGAAAACAATTGCAAATCTCGGATCAAAGATTTCATATCTGAGGATCGAAATTCAAACTTACTAACCCCCTTCACTAAACCTCATAAAACCCTAGTTTCGCTAGCCGAAACGAAAACACAACCAAAAACTTATCAAGCATAACATTTCTCTTTGTTAACTATTCCGAAAAAGATTCCCAACTGAGCGGAAACGAAAAAGTAATAGCATCATACAGTGCACACTGAGCACGGATAACTTTCAAAACCCTAAAAACAATCGGATATTCAAAATTATGGACTCCTCCACTTTTCCCCAAACAACATTTGAATTTCAATAACAAAAAAGTTACAAAATTACTGATTGATTCTAATACAAAGAATTAACAGACTAAGCAAACAACTAATCCAAATCTCGGATCAAAGATTTCAGATCACAGCGAGAAAACTGGAATCGGAAAACGCAGAAGTGCCACTAAATGTTACACAAAAATGGAGGATCGAATTTCGAACTTACTCCGAGTTGGTGGGTGGACTCGGTGAGAGAGCGATCAAGTGATCAATCCGAGTCGAAGACCGAGTTGACGGAAGAAGCAGACGGAGGAGGAGAGCAGAAGCGCGGCGACTCTGAAAACCCTAGCAGAGTGTGGGAACAAAAGCAAATATGCCAATATTGTAAAAGCTGGGATTTGCGAAAAACAACGATATCTTGTTTTTATGATTTCTCCAGGGTTTCCACGCGGGGTCATCGGCGAGTGTGAGCGTCTGGTTTAAGGAGGGAGAAGGGGATTGGAGGCGAGGCGGTTTGGTGGGGCCATGGGTTTTGGCGAGGATGGGCTTGGGCTGGCCGTGGTTTGATTGGGCGTGGTTCGTACGTTATTG
Organism: Malus fusca; assembly: GCA_035220775.1. NCBI lineage: Eukaryota > Viridiplantae > Streptophyta > Magnoliopsida > Rosales > Rosaceae > Malus > Malus fusca. The sequence continues at coordinate 27,265,097 of CM069064.1, forward strand.
TGGGACGTGTGGGATTGGTTGTCACTGTATTATTTAGCACCGTTATTATTACAGTTGTTTATTTAATTTTGTATGGGGTTTGATCCGCTGAAAGGCGCTAATCAGTGTTTGCTAAAAAATTTCATTTTGTAATTTACCTGTATTCTCAAATTTGTGTTCAACTGCAATTTATACATTGTATTTAAACATGAGAAATGCTAAGGAGTAAGTGGATTTCTCTGTCACCTCATAATAGGCCAATTATCAATAAAAGCAAATATATCTCTTTCAATGTAAACAAGCATCTATCACTCAACCATTGATCTTCCATTTTATTACGCAATGGTGTTTTCACAATCTTCATAGCAGAAAAAGCTCTCTCTACCGAAGCAGTTGCAACCAGTAACACCAAAGTCAACGTAAAAAGCTTATACACTAACATATAACTTGCACACCTCCCGGTCTTCACCAACTCCTTTGCAAGATCACCAATTCCTCTCAATGATGAAAACTCACTATGTATCTTCATATCGTGAATGTAATTGTCAAGTTGAATTGGAAGATTCATGAGGTCCATACGATCAAAATCTTGAGGATAAAGTTGGGCTAGACAAACAATTTCTGCTTTGTCAAAAGATGCAAAATTATTCATCGGACTCAAACATGCCATACAAAGAAGCAATTCGGCGTTTACCTCATTGAAATGATCACTCAATTTGCGTATCAAAGACTTGAAAATAGAGGTCCACATGATAGTAATGGAAGTTTGTGAGTCTTGGAGCTTTACGCCTTGATTTTGCGGGTACAAAACGCAAATCCTCCATGTTAGGAACGACAATATCATGCTCTTAACAAAACTTGTGTACATCATTAAGCAAGTCCCCAAAGTCATCATCTCTCAAGAATTGGTTTGGAATTGGTTTTCAAAAAGTGAAGGGCTCTTTTGAATAATGGAAGGCACGGGGACAATGGTCCCCTTTAATTTTTTTATTTTTTTAATCAATTAAACGAAACGGCGTCGTTTGATTAAGGAGTTTTTTTTTTAATACTAAATGAAACGGTCGTTTCATTTAAGGGATTTAAAAAATAAAAAAAATAAAAAAACCCAGAAATCGATCTGCAGTGCAACCATTAATTCCGATGAGACCAGAGGAGCGGAACCATGCTCTTGGGCTTAATTTCCAACGAGGGCAGGGGTGGCCGCCCATCCTAGTCCCTCTGTAGCTTCGACACTAATTGAGAGAACTCGAAGATACCAATGCGGGAGTGCCTTGACACTGGGATTGTACGCCTCAATTCTAAGTCCTAAGGGGGCACAAAACAAAACATGAGTGAACCAAGTTGATATATAAGTAATACTGAAACAGTTATTCATCAACGTACTAACCCCCAAAGTTTATGAAAACTCAATATAGCATAATAAGTAATAGGTTTTCTGAAAACCCTAGCATGCCATAAAACCTTTCATAAAACATATATCATATATAATGTGCTTAATAGTGTTATCATAATCAATCGAAGCCACTACATCACCCGACCGAAGCCAAATATAAATATCAATCACCCATAAGCTCATAGTATGGATAACCACTAAGTAAGCACATAAAATTATGAACATAATATTTCCAAAATATATATCTCATCGGAGCTCAATAGCTCGAACATCATATCATAAATCCATGTTCATAAATATCTCACTAAACATAAATTTGATAAAGCATGATTTTATGACTACATTTTATGAAACGTTTATGAGTAAATCGGATTTACGCTACCCCCCCTAAATTTATCGTATTTTATTGTATCGAACGCATGAAATTACCAAATTGTCGTAGAGGCATGAACTTTGACCGTTGACCGTTAACTTTGACCCGTTGACTTTTTTGGGTTTCGGCCGGGTCCCCCCTTAGGTTTTTCGACGTCCTGAATCCGTTTCAGACGTCCGTTTTCCCAAATTCAATCGTTTTAGTATAGTGTTATTAATTGGTACCTTTATGTGCTTAGGTGCATTTGTTTATGGCGTTTCTATCTTCGCTAGTTTGCACGGCTCGTCGACGGCGAAGTATCTGTGAGTGGACCCCTTCCAAAATGCATGATTTTACTATTAGAAATGCATATATGAAAATCATGATTTTATGGATACGTTTTATGCAACGTTTATGAGTAAATTGGATTTACGCTTTATGATATATCATGCTTGACTGGATTTACATTACTGAGATATTTACGAATATGATTTATGATATGATGTTGAGCTATTGAGCTCGGATGAGATATGTATTTTGGAAATATTATGTTCATGATTTTCTGTGCTTATTCGGTGGTCACTAATATTATGTGCTTACGGGCGAATGATACTTATATATGGCTACGACTGGGAGATGTAGTGCCTACATGCAAAAGATATTTATATTGGCTTCAGCCAGGAGATGTAGTGCCTACGGGCGGAAGATATTTATATTTGGCTTCGGCCAAGTGATGTAGTGGCTTCGATCGAAAGATATATATATTTGGCTTCGGTTGGGTGATGTAGTGGCTTCGGTCGATTATGATACTACTACTACGCACACTATATATGGTATATGTTTTATGAAGTTTTATGGCATGCTAGGGTTTTCGAAAAACCTATTACTTACTATGCTATCGAGTTTTCATTAACTTTAGGGGTTAGTATGTTAGTAAATAATTGTTTCAGTAGTACTTATATATCAACTTGGTTCACTCATGTTTTGTTTTGTGCCCCCTCAGGACTTAGATTCGAGGCGTACAATCTTGACGTCAAGGCACTCCCGCATCTGCATCTTCAAGCCCTCTCGATGTAGGACCCATTCCTTTGTTCATTCAATTTTATATTATTCCTTTTTAGTGTCTTGGATTAGTTGTATGCTCTGAACACGTTCCACGATTGTATATTTGTAATACCCTAAAAATTTTAAGTATATGAGTTTGATAATTATGAATATGTGGAGAAAATAAAAAATAAATCGATTTATGGTTATGAAAAATTTAATTGAGAAAATTTAAAATTTTATTACCGAATATTATTATAATTTACGTCGTAAAATGTATCGACAAGTGAAAAATATGAAAATGGCCCTAGTTGGTTTTACTTAATTATATGAGGACATATTGTATACTCATACATATTAAATTATTTCTTGTTAAATGTGGATAAAACCTACGAGCGCGTAGGTGAAAACTGTTTGTGAAATGGAGCTATAGCGAATGAGTTATTAACGTTTAAAGTTAAGGACATTTTTGGTAAATTTTCCTTTATTCTAGAAGGCTTTAGATTTTTGGAGCAAAAATCTAAGAAGCCACGTGTGTGGCCAAGATTGAAGGAAATGAGAGAAATGGACGGTGGAGATGAAAAAGAAATGAGAGAAAAGGGAGGAACAAGACCAATGAGAGAGGGGGAGGAAAGAACCAATGAGAAGAGAGAACAAGGAGGGGAAATGAGAGGAATCAAGTGCACCAGATCCTTTGACTCGATTTCTTTCCCCCGACCTGACCCGTTCCGTTCGTCTTCTCCGGTGGTTTTCATCGGTTTTTCTTGCGAATCACGTCACCAAATCACATGGAAAACATTCCCCATTTATTCCCTTTTTCTTTACACCCCAAAAGTGATGAAATTTGGTTCAATTTCATCCAAAACGGCACCGGTGGGTGCGGTCATTCCTCGACGGCAATTCGCCATTTATGAAGGTGGTACATCCAACCACCACCACCAAAAGACTTCCCTCAACCTTAGGGACAAAGCCCATGCATTGGTTGGGGCGTCAGAGCTGTTTTCGAGTCGAATCAAGAACACTCATTACAAGGGTTTCCGACGGATCAAGGCAGTTTTTAGGTGTTTCCTGGCCGAATTGGCCTTTGGCCCAGGTATGAAAGTTGTACTTGTCTGTAAAATTTGATAATTTTTGGAATTCGTTGGAAAACTGGATTTCCGTTCGCCGGAAACCGCCACCTACGGCTGCGCGTGGCCAGTAGGCCGATGCTGCATTTTTACGCAAATTTCGATATTCTAAATACGAATTTGGTATCCAATTGATGTGTTTCAATTATTAAACTCAATGTTGGTTATTTCGGGAACTTGAATATTTTCGGAAGTGGTTTGAAAATGATTGGTGAACTACGAAAGGCTTGATCCCGTTCAAGGGTACGTAGGCAACCTAACAGGAGTTAGATGCAACCTTAAAATAACCGAGATTAATCATTATCGAAAATTAGAAAGAAGAAAAGGGATTGGGTGTTTAGTATAAAGAGTAACCTTATGTTTTTGGTAAATAAATTTAGCTATAGATTTTGTAAGAAATTAAGAGTTTATTAAATAAATTGTGATTAATGGTAGTAAGTAAACAAGGGTTTATTTTTGGCCTACCACTAAATGTAATTTCAGAAATAAATTGGTGGGGCGGGGCGTTACAATATTCATTATAATTAAATTTACAAGTTTCATTTATGTTAGTTATTTGTTTTTAGTTCTCATGCATTTTTTTGTGGCTTCATCACCTTCGAGTGTCGGCCAACACATGCCTACCCTGGTGTTTGGAGGATATTAGGGTTGGGCGTGTCAATTCATACAGAAAACAATCTAATTTATTTAAAAATGAGAAGAGCTTGGCTCCTTAAAAGGTTAAGGAGGAGTTCCTCCTCAAAACACTTCGTGCCCTACTCACATAATTTCGTACTTATGCTCAAAACAATTCATATTATAAATTAAGGAAAACTAATGAAAATTGCTTGAAAACTTTGAGTTTTAACGATAAGGACAAAATAAAGGGTAAAGTGAATAGTATTAGGATTGATTTTTTAGTGTAAAAATATGGTTTTTCGTTAAAGTGAACAGTACCGGGAGCTTTTCGTTAAAGTTCCCTAAAAATTATTAGGTAAAGATTATCTCTATAAAATATCAATTAAAACTAAGACGGTTTAGTCAACTCTTAAGAAATTACAATTATAAGCACGAAATTCTATGAAGTTTATCCTCAATCCTTGAGGAGCCAAGTCTTTCTCTTTGAAAAATTCACTTTTTTTTATTTTTTGGATGAAATTTCTATTTTATCTCTCAACTTAATGGAAAAGTTGACATAGTTAACGTAAAAGACTACTATTTAAAAAATGATATAATTCAAGGATGGGTGAGAAATTACTAGTAAAGTTCAAGGACAAAAACTAAACTCGTGGCATAGTTCAAGGACCTCTACTACAATTTAGCCTAACTTAGAGACAAAAGCCTCTACTAATTGCATATGCAACAAAGTTTTTCTGCCAAGATGTGAATGTCTTCAATGATGCTTTCGACCTCCATGGAGTTACACATCGCAGATAAAAATATCAAAGACAAATTTAGAGTCGCCCTCCACTTGCACATTTTGTAATTTTTTTATCAGCGAAGTTCTAGACATCTCATAACGTCGCAAATTTTAATGGAAATCATAGATCCACCGAGATTCCTAACACCGGCTAAAATAGAACTCTCATCATGAATAATAAAATCCTGCATACTATTGATTCATTACTGACAGGTCAAAGTTTATTTTGATCATATTTGAGGAAAGTAAGAATAATAAAATCCTACATACTATTGATTATTATTGACAGGTCAAAGTTTATTTTTATCATATTTGAGGAAAGTAAGGGCTCCGGATCCAAAGGAATAGAGCCCAATGATCAAATGATTTGGGTCATTGAAATTTAATCCAACGGCTGCAATTATTATAACTTTTAGAGGGCCCCCTGTTTGTAGCCGTTGGATCAAATTTCAATGGCCCGAATCATTTGATCCTTAGGCTCAGATTTTTTGGGTCCAACCATTTAATACTTTAAGCCTATCTTCTAGGGACAGAACTTGGCTGAGCAGCAGCTCTTGCTGCTAGCAAATCACGGATGGACACGTTTCCAATATGTAATTAAAAAATCAATTACTTGGACACGTGTCCATCTGTAATTGGTTAATCGCAGGAGCTGCTACTGATTTTTCAGCAGCCAAGTTGTGTTCATCTTCTAGCACTAAATTGTGAATTAGAAGCAACACATTTGCCTCAAAGAACTCTTTGCAAGACGAGTTGGTAAAAGAAGAAAAAATAGCAATCGAATTATTATAATGAGTAACTAGATTAGGTTCACACACTATGTGTGTGTATAAACATAAAAATTTTAAAAAGAAAAAAAAATATATGGAAAAGTGAGAAGTTAAAAAAAAATGGGAGAGAGAGAAAAAGATTGAGAAAATGTGGTTTTTTTTTGTTGACAAATAAAATTTTGTTAATAGGTCGTTTAGATATTAACATTCAAATGACTAAGAAAAAACATAATTCTACTCACACTTGGAAAAATTCCCCAAAAAAAAAAAACAAATGTTGTATAGTTTCTTCATGTTGGGAACACAAAAAGCACATAAAATCAGCATTATAAATACAATTAACAAATTTTAATTTTGTTCGCTGGGTTGGTATGTGCTTAATAAGCTACATTTGGGAATATGTTACTATTGGTGACTAGCTAGTCTTTTTAGGATACACACTCAAGCAGCGTGCATTTAGGCATTACTTTTTGGAAGAATAGTTAAGGGCAATCGTAGGATCATGAATTTTTGGGCCTTGAGAGTGATCAGAATGCTCTAAGTATGTAGGCAAAACCAAACCAAGGCTCACTAAACCGTACAGTCCGGACTTGGGTGGTTCAACGTGCACCAGTGGTAAACGGGACCAATTCCACGAAGGGGATTGCTTGTCTCCCCAGCATAGGAAACCTGTTCGGGCTTTTGATTAGAAAGAAGTAATATCTTTGGATATGTATAATTGTAAAATTATAATAGTAGATTGTGTTCATGCATTATGGTGAATGTTTTCATGTAATCAATGGCTGATAAAATATCAAATTTGTGTTTTAGAAGAACTTGATTGGCTGAAAACGAAATACAGCATTTGAATGTAATTTGTACAAGATCCTTATCGGAAATCTGGAATTTCATCGAAAAGAACAAATTGAACCAATAGCAAGTATATTAATTAAAAAAAAAAGTTAATCATAATAAGAATGATTGAAACCTAATATTCCCATGATTGAGGATAGACAAACTCTCCTAAAACGCAACGTTATAATCATGCTGATAATGTGTTGTAGGCCTATTTAACTGAAGAATTATAGAGAGGGTGAGAGGGATGGCAAGCAGAGAGAAATTGAGAACTGGGTGAATTCTGTAGCAATTTGATGTTCAAAATAAATTATATAGCTTAATGTGATATGAGTATAATTGAATTTATCACACTATGGTTGAATTTTAACTAATTGTGCCTTTATTTGTAGTAACGAGGAAGAGAGAATCATTGTCTTTCAAGTAATATATCACAATCAATAAAACTATCTAAAAGATATTGTAGAATTCAATAGAATTTACTAGAATTTACACAATCATACTCCTAACTAAATTAGGAATATAACAATTTTTTTTTATTTCTCATATTTTCACTCATAGATTATTAGGAAAACTAATGAAAAGAGTTTGAATGTAACATCCCACATCGACCAACGGAGAGGGGTGATGTGCCTTATATGTACATGCCCACCTCCTACAGCACGAGGCCTTTTGGGAACTCATTGGCTTCGGGTTCCATTGGAACTCCGAAATTAAGCAAGTTCAGGCGAGAGCATTCCTAGGATGGGTGACCCACTGGGAAGTTGCTCGTGAGTTCTCAAAAACAAAACCATGAGGGCGTGGCCCAAAGCGAACAATATTGTGCTACGGCGGAGCCGGTCTGGGATGTGACATAATGGTATCAGAGTCACTCTGTCGTGTGGTGCAAGTGTGCCGAGGAGGACGTCGGGCCCCTAAGGGGGTGGATTGTAACATCCCACATCGACCAACGAAGAGGGGGTGATGTGCCTTATATGTACATACCCACCTCCTATAGCACGAGGCATTTTGGGAACTCACTTGCTTCGGGTTCCATCGGAACTTTGAAGTTAAGCGAGTTCGAGTGAGAGCATTCCTAGGATGGGTGATCCACTGGGAAGTTGCTCGTGAGTTCCCAAAAACAAAACCGTGAGGGCGTGGCCCAAAACGGACAATATCGTGCTACGGCAGAGCCGGTCTAGGATGTGACATTGAAAACTTTGAGTTTTAACTAAAATGACAAAATAAATGGTGAAGTGAATAGTACCAGTATTGACTTTTTAATATAAAAATGTGGCTTTTCGTTAAAGTGATCAGTACCGGGAGCTTTTCATTAAAGTTCTCATTATTATTCTAGAATACTACAATATATAGAGATACAATTACCGTACATAGATTAGAATGTATCAAAGGATAAGTCTAGAATACTACAATAGAATCTGTATAAAATCAAAATTGGTGATGGGTACAAAAAAAATCGAAACTGGGAAGTTGGTGTGAAATTATAAAATGAAATTTGGTTATTAACATATATGGAATAAATAAAATTAAAATTGAAATTTACTATAAAAAAGTAGGGAAGTTGATGTAAAAATAACGACTATTTGTGAAAATTTTGATGATTAAAGTTTTAGTTTTTAAATACTTATGAAAATGAAACTATTTCATACTTTTTTTTCTTTCTTGAATTGTATTTAACCAACCTATAGAGTACATGGTATGAGTCATATGACATATATATGCATAAATTTTGTCTCTGAAGAAAAAACTGAAAACCTAGGCTGATGTATTTTGCCAATACTATATATTTTTAAGAGAGACTATAAACAACCATTTGAGAGATCAATTCAATTATACTCATATCACATTAAGCTAAATAATTTATTTTTAAACACCAAATTGGTAAATGATTTCAAGACTCTCAGTCTTTATTTTTCACATATGGTTGATGCATGTATGTTTGTTCAATTTTTATATATAATATGAAAAATAAAAATTCACATGCAAAGCATGTGTGAAAGTTTCGAGTATCATTAATGATATCATCGACCATGGACGGAGCTAATGAAAGCTTACTGGGGCAGAAGCGCCCCCACTCATGTAATTCATTGTTAAGCTGCAGACTGAAATTATATACATACACTTGTTATATTTGAAGAAAGTATATGTATCTAATATCAAGCATGCCCTCATATCAAATATTATACGAGAAAAAGTGTTCTTCTTCTATTATACCAACAGAAAAACCCCTCTCCTGCCTCTCATGCATTAATATTTTCTCTTGACTTTGCCACTTTCCATCACTATACAAAAATTTTGTAGCACTGATTCTTGATATATCATCATTTTAAACCATTCCCATTATCATATGGGCATAAGCCATACCATAATAAGGTTTTTTAGTTGTTTTTCAAGTTGCCTCCATTAGAAGAAATTTTTAACTATGTCCCTATCATCGATCCTTCAACTTTTTAACAAAGTGATTCGTCCATCCAAATGTACGTAAACCTAATTTTATCGAGTAAATCAATCGGCCTTAAAAGCTGATTGGTCCCGTTAGCGCAAAATGACATCTAAATTGAATGCACAATGTCTAATGTAGGGTGAGAAAACATATTCCAAACATGAGGTTAAATATAACTAAGCTCTCTAAAAAAACCCTAGAACTATTACCTAAATTTGTAGGATGAGCAAACAATACCGTTTGAAATCGTCCAGAGTTCTTCATACGGTGCGTTTCGCCCTAGCCTTGAGGTATACTTGGTTCTTAAGAGACGAGCACTTCTCGCATCTTCGCCATACACGTACACCCTTTACCAAGATCAACGGACCAGACCATCCCACATGAGGGTCGAATATGATTGGCCAAGCTCCCAGGCCTCGCAACCTGATTGGTCCACTTCATCACAAATGACATGGTTCCACGAATTGCTATCGTCCGATGACAGACACTGAGTCACAGATGCGGACAGCGTACGTATCTCCCCCTATAAAAGCTCGAGTACCACGCGCGGTTTAACACTCAGAAACAGAGAACCAGAAACACCAAGGACTCCTCCAAATTCCCCCGAGAGGTCAGAGAAGCCATCGTTCATTGCTCTACGATCTCGGACGCAGAGAGAAAACGCGGAGAGCTTTCGTTCTGCGCAGACGCCATGGCTGGCTCGTGGAGATCTCGAGGATCTCTCGTCGTGCTTGCGATCGTCACATTCGGTGAGTGTTTCGGTTTCTGAGTGCTGGATCTGGTTTTGCATTTTGTTTGAGATTTTGTGGATTCTTGTTTTTAATCGGGAAAATGCGGTGGATCTGATTGTGAATTGATGTTTTTGAGCTCGGAAACGATGAGATTTATGGATCCAGGTTGGATTTTTTGTGGATTTTTGTTAATGGATGGTGAATTTTGGTGTTCGTTTGAACTAGGATGATAGTTTATGTATAATTACGTTGAAGTGTTGGAGTAGATCTAGCTGGATTGAAAAAGTTATAAAATTGTTTGTTCTTGATTTAAATGTGTAATGATTGAGATCCGTAAGTGATTAGATTGATATATTTGGCTGTGTAAATATATCTGTTTGAATTTTATTCATATGATTTCGTTTACATCAGGTGAAATCGAAATGAAAGATGAGAAGAATTACAATGTTTAGTATTTTTATATCAGATATTAGGGTTTAGTAACTGATAATTTGATGAATTTTGTTAAGAAATGGAATTTCCTAACGTCGAGGAGATTTAGATCTTGCAACCGTTGTGGTATCGTTTCTTATGGCAATGTCATAAGAATTGTTGGCTGTATTGCTAAGAAACTATGCTTTATAAATGTTATGATAATAATCACTGCACAGCTTACTGCTAGTTTCTGTTAAATTGTTGTGTCATTTGCTAATTGCGCGACGTGCCAATGCCTTGTTTGGAAGGAAATTATTTCGTGTGGTGATTGAACATTGTCACGTGATATAATCAATGCATGTGTTATAATATTGGGTGAGCGGGTTTATACGTTAGGTTTTGTGTTATTATAACCAATTCACGCGGGTGGATTGATTATACCACGTTACGTGTTACTACGCAATGGTTTCTTGTTTTGAAGCAATACGTTATTATCATTTACCGTATGTGCTACTTATATGTACTAACATGGAAAGATCTGCATTACAGGGTGCCTTTTTGCAATTTCCATCGCAAAAGAAGAAGCGACCAAGTTGGGAACAGTCATTGGAATTGATCTTGGAACCACTTATTCCTGTGTTGGTGTTTACAAGAATGGTCACGTGGAAATTATAGCCAATGACCAGGGTAACCGTATCACCCCTTCATGGGTGGCTTTCTCTGACAGTGAGAGACTGATCGGTGAGGCTGCTAAGAACCAGGCAGCTGTGAACCCTGAAAGGACTGTCTTTGATGTCAAGAGACTTATCGGACGAAAGTATGCGCTTTTCTTTGTATGTTGATGATTTAAAATCTTTTGAGCTGGCTGGAAGTAATACTGACTGGTGCTTATTCTTTGGCAGGTTTGAGGACAAAGAAGTTCAGAAAGACATGAAGCTTGTTCCTTACAAGATTGTTAACAGAGATGGAAAGCCTTATATCCAAGTGAGGATCAAGGATGGTGAGACCAAGGTTTTCAGCCCCGAAGAGGTCAGCGCCATGATTTTGACTAAGATGAAGGAAACAGCCGAAGCATTCCTTGGGAAGAAAATCAAGGATGCCGTCGTTACTGTTCCTGGTGAGTAAAACATGTATTTAACCTAATATCCTTCCAAGTATATATGATTGTATTGGTCATAAATCTGACATTGTTTTCCTTTTCAATACGCAGCATACTTCAATGATGCCCAAAGACAGGCAACCAAGGATGCCGGTGTGATTGCTGGGCTGAATGTTGCTAGGATTATCAATGAACCAACTGCAGCCGCCATCGCATATGGTTTGGACAAGAAGGGCGGTGAAAAGAACATCCTTGTCTTTGACCTTGGTGGTGGAACTTTTGATGTCAGTATTTTGACAATTGATAATGGTGTTTTCGAGGTTCTTTCCACAAATGGAGACACTCATTTGGGAGGTGAGAAATCTCTCTTGTTTTAACTACTTGCTTATATTTTATCATTGTGGTCGGTTGCTGACGTCTCTGTGCTTCTCTGCAGGTGAGGACTTTGACCACAGGATCATGGAGTACTTCATCAAGTTGATTAAGAAGAAGCACGGAAAGGACATCAGCAAGGACAACAGAGCCCTTGGAAAACTCAGGAGGGAAGCCGAGCGTGCCAAGAGAGCACTCAGTAGCCAGCACCAAGTCCGTGTGGAGATTGAATCCCTTTTTGATGGAGTGGACTTCTCTGAACCCCTCACCAGAGCTAGATTCGAAGAGTTGAACAATGACTTGTTCAGAAAGACCATGGGACCTGTGAAGAAGGCTATGGACGACGCTGGCTTGGAGAAGCGCCAGATTGACGAGATTGTGCTTGTTGGTGGAAGTACCAGGATTCCCAAGGTCCAACAGCTTCTTAAGGACTACTTTGATGGCAAGGAGCCAAACAAGGGTGTGAACCCTGATGAGGCTGTTGCTTATGGTGCCGCTGTACAAGGAAGCATCTTGAGTGGAGAGGGTGGTGAAGAAACCAAAGGTAATACTCATTTCTCTCCTTACACAGATAATTTTGATATATTTGATAAAGCGGTAATTAGATGAACTGCTGTAGCAACTACTGACAAGTTTACTTTGGTATTCAGATATTCTTCTCCTTGACGTCGCACCTCTCACCCTCGGTATTGAAACTGTTGGAGGAGTGATGACCAAGCTTATCCCAAGAAACACCGTGATCCCAACCAAGAAATCCCAGGTTTTCACCACCTACCAGGATCAGCAGACAACCGTCTCCATTCAGGTAATTGTATTTTGTCAATTTGATGATGATAAAATGATTAGTTTAGTGTCTTCATGCAAATGGATATCGGTTTCTTAATGGATTCTATCCCGCTCTGATCTCAGGTCTTCGAGGGTGAAAGGAGTCTCACAAAGGATTGCAGGAACCTTGGTAAATTTGATCTTACCGGAATTCCTCCAGCTCCAAGGTCTGTATACGCTGGCATTCAATCTTCCCTTATGATTTGCCACCCATTTGTTTCCAATGATTCTAACAGTATTTCTTTCCTCTCTTGTGAACAGGGGAACTCCTCAAATCGAAGTCACATTCGAAGTGGATGCCAACGGTATCCTGAACGTCAGGGCAGAAGACAAGGGCACAGGCAAGTCCGAGAAGATCACCATCACAAACGACAAGGGCCGTCTCAGCCAGGAGGAGATTGACCGCATGGTTAAGGAGGCAGAAGAGTTTGCCGAGGAAGACAAGAAGGTGAAGGAGAGAATCGATGCCCGCAACAGCCTCGAGACCTATGTCTACAACATGAAGAACCAGATCAATGACAAAGACAAGCTTGCTGACAAGCTTGAGTCCGATGAGAAGGAAAAGATTGAGACCGCGACAAAGGAAGCCCTCGAGTGGTTGGATGACAACCAGACCGCCGAGAAGGAAGACTATGACGAGAAGCTCAAGGAGGTTGAAGCCGTGTGCAACCCCATAATCTCAGCCGTCTACCAGAGGTCAGGAGGTGCCCCGGGTGGTGCCGGAGCCTCGGAGGAGGACGATGAGTCACATGACGAGCTTTAAAAGAGTAGTTTATTTCATTTTCATCGAACACGGTTGGAAGCAGTGAGGAGAGAGAGGGGTTATAGGTTTAGGGGAAGAAGACTTTTACTGTAATTTTTCCGATGGGAATAGAAGAAGCTGAGGGAGACGAATTTCGACTCTCTCGGCTTATCGGTACTTTTTGTTAGAACGTGTAATTTCATTATTTTGATAAAAAAACCCACAGTTCCAAAATTTGGTTTGTCGTCGGTCTTTATTGCTGGTTAATATCATGCGTATGCTCTTAAAAGCATCTTCTATCTTTATGTCAAATTTTAAATTTTGCTTTCCATCCCGTATGTTATATTAAATATTATTTTATTACAATATTTTATTTTCTTTTTATTTTATTAACCTATTATTTTATGCCCTTTCTTTCTAGACTTCCTCCTATCATCTTCGTCGCCGCCGAGTCCTCCCTCTCGTCCACCCTCTTCACCTCCCCTCCCTTCCAACCATTCACCATCTTCATCCTCCAAGTCTTTGAGATGCCTTTCGTCGAACACTTTCAGTGCAACAACTCGCCCTACTCACCAACCATCAAAACCCTTTATCTGGACTTTCCGATCGACGACCCATAACGCAATTTGTTCAGATCCAACGGCGAGGATGCTATCGTTATTGGGTTTTTGCTGTTTTTCCCAAATTACTCCACCTTTTTGGGGAAGCCAGGGTTTTACATAGAGGACCTGTTTGTGAGGGAGTGCTATAGGAGGAAGGGGCTGGGGGAAGATGCTGCTCTCAACGGTGGCGAAGCAGGCGGTGAAGATGGGTTACGGCAGAGTGGACGAGCGGCGCTTCTCAGGTTTGAGTGAGAGAGGAGAGTTGCATATAAAAAAATTAATAAAAAAATATTTAAAGCTGTTATTCCATGTCATGCCTCTTCTCAGATGGAAAATATTGCAGCTGTTTCTTTTTACTGTTATTACTGATTTGGACATTTTGAGATGCTCTAAGCTATCCATTAATTAATAATTAGTAGGGCTTAAAAGATGATTAAATGCATGCATAATCTACTCTACGTCACATCTGATGAACCAAGTACGAGTCACAGTAAGAGAGAGTATTTTATGTGCCTGTACGGCTGTACGGTACAGCCGTTTGTTCCAAAATTAATAAGAAAATATAAAAGGAAATTGTTATTAGTATTTTTGTTTTTAATTATAAAAAGTTTGAAGTGCAAACAAACGAGTACGAATAATAATTCTCTTTTAAAATACACGAAATTCAATGTTAGTTTTAAAAAACATGCCCGGTGTAAGTTCATTCTCCACGAAATCTCTTTTGTAGGTCACGAATGAATAAATCTACCTCGGTTTTTAATTTTTATTTTGGGTTTAGAAAGGAATTTTTATTTTGGGTATTAGAAAAAAAAGACTCGTGATGTCAGCAAATAGAGATAAATGTTATTAATTGCTTAAGAAGGCCTTGACGACTGACGGGAGCAAAGGAAAACTCCCACTTCTCTTTCAGAAAAATGGAATTTTCAGACCTTTTTAGGAAGCAAAGGAAAACATGACCTTGCTAACATTGGCTCTTAGGCTCTTGTCGACGAGGTTCAAACTCTCGAGTAACGATTTCTCATTTATTGTGCTACAAGGCTACCGGGGTTTCAACTCTTGAAAAATAATGCATGTGCAATAATTTCCGACATTTGCAAAATTACCAATTCTAACCACCATGAATAACGTGAATCGTTTATTAGATTCAATGAAATTATGTACAGAAACCTTACACGAGCAATGAAGGTTTCATATTACACGAGCAATGAAGGTTTCATACACAGCTATAAGAAATTGAATATATATGTATTTTTTCACTTATTAGTTTATCATTTTTTATTTCCTTTTTTCTCTCAGGAGGAGGAGGAAGAAGAAGACGAAGAAAATAAACCCTAGAGTCCAACATTTGGATTGCCTGAGCCTGCTGCCACAACTCCCATCCCACCTGCACCATGTGGAGCATCAACCAACTTGTCTTGGTCACTTGAATCTCCCAAATGAACCCTGTCACCGCCCAACTCACGTACGAGATCATCAATCTTCCGGAACTGATATGGCCATCTCGCATTGTATAGAAATTGGCGAAGGTCAAACCGATTATCCTCGGGTGAATAACTCTGCATGAAGTTGAAATAAAATGAGATATTCCATTTGATGCTTCACAACACGGATAACATTTTAGACTGAAATTAGTTTCTTAAAGTCGTCATGTTGATACCTCGGCGTGATAGGAAGGTGTTAACACGGTCATTTTGTGTCGATTGATAGAGTAGTACTTGAAAAAGTGCTTCACTTTCTCGGCCACTTCTCCTGGAGTCAATTTTGCACCCCATCTGTAGCAGAGATTCTGTAACCAGGAAATCGTATTACAAGATGAACGTCCTTAGAGAACTGCAAAAGATTTCACTACTTCACAGAATTGACAATGCAACAAGTAAACGTGTCCTCTGAGAATTCCATGTGAGCAAAATACTATTTGACGACGGAAATGGCAACAGACCAGCCCATACTACTTCGGCGGTTTCCATAAAGCATTAGACTAACCTTGAACATGGACATGGGACCACAGCGGAAAATTTTGCGCATCCTTCCATAGACGGAGAGTTCCTCATATGTCATTCCCATGTCTACTTCATCCAGCTGTTATACACAGAACACGTTATTGAATTCACCTATCTCGTATGGATAGGACAGGTGCCAGGACTTGGGAGCAGAAAACATTTTCCGCAGGTACCCCCCTATTACATTTAACATGTTTCCAGGAGCAAATTTTACTGTTGAGGAAAAATTACTGATAATGCAATTGGATAGGTAAGGACGAGCTACTACCTGACTATAATTGGAACGTATAGGCTCCAGTTCAGCAGTGGGTGGAGCTGCTTCAATATCTGCCAGTGAAGCATAACTAAGATGCGTGGCAGCCCATCGCAAAAATGCCCGAAGATCCTGCTTACTAATGCTTCCAATAGGATTTATATCAGCTGCGCTGCAGTCATACTGTGCAGGAAAAAGAAGAGTACTCAGATATAAACAAGAGTACTCAGATATAAACCAGTAGGCAGATCAAGTTTATTAAGATACGACAAACTGCCCACAAGTAATAGAATTTATTAGCATACACCACAAGAAAAATTTATACAATACCTTGGTGAGATAACCACGCAATGCTTCATCCACATTGGAGCTACCCAAAACAAGATAAAACCCAGGTTTGTTATGAACCCAAGGTAGTAGTGATGCAAACATAAAAGCCAGCACCATCCTTATTCTAGCTTGAATGTTTTGCAAACCTAAGTTCTCACTGTTAGATCCGCCATCTACCTATCAAAATAAAACGAGGTTGAGGATCAATTTAAAGGACAATTATTTACAGTTTTAATGCAATTATGATCAAATCCCAATTACCATTATATAGACATGCAAACATAACAAATGGAGTAATTTGATGCCAGACAGTTTTTACCTTGTATTTTGGTCGTTTTCCTGTTACTGTTTGAAACAACGACAGAAGTGCGGAAACAACACCATCTATGGGAACGTCAAGATGCCATGAGCCAATTTCATCTGCTAGAACTTTCGCCCGTGACTTTGTTACTTCAGAGCTGCAAGGAACAAACTACTTTAGTATCATTTACGAGCACATATCTGCAAGATGTTGTGATATTGAGAAATCTGCTGCAAGTCTACAATGGAAACTTCACTAATTTGTAAATAATTGGTTCTCAGGCGTTACTAAAATCCAAAGAAAGAAAAAATTATGATGCCTTCCCCATTTTATTGTATTTCATTGTCATATTAAATGATGACATTCAATGTTCAATAGAAACCACAAAACATTAAATGTTAATCTTGTTGTAGCATCCAAGAGAAGATTTTGGTGCTCCTACCTGAAAAACAGTTAATGCACTGGAATTTGCAACATAAGGAAATCAGACGCACAAAGAGTAGCGCATGGCTCACACAAGGAAATAGTATGTGTAAACTGAACCCACCTGTTTTCAGATCCCATAAAAACAGTATAAAATACGCGTTTTGCGAATTCGTTGCTGTCAGTAGGATACTGTCCATTCTTGTATTGTCCAATCCGTATTGCGTCAGCTTTGACTTGTTCATCCCCGTTTGCAATTTCTGCATATATGCATCAGAAATGAATGACACACGTTCAGAGGACAATATTTTCCCAGTAGGATAAGAGAGATGTCGTTTCTGCCTCTGCACCCTCACTACTAGTATAAGTTCAAAGGAGAGACTACCTGATACCTCTGTTCATCCTAACCTAAGATACTGGTTTTATGAATAAGTTGTGAGCTAAGACTACTCAAGTTTAATTGAAAATATTATGGTTCAAAATATGGCATATGTATTTCTACAACAGTAGTATTTGAAAGGCAAAGGATCAATACATGTAATGTTTATCATACGCCTGTAAGAAATGGTTACAGACCCCATCCACCCATCCAGTAAGTAGTCCTTCTACATTAAATGCAGTGCATAGCCCAAAAGTCAATGGCAACAAAAAATGAAATTATTGTACACAAATTTAGGATTGAAAAACTAACCTTTTACTACAAGCTGGCACATGCAACCAACTATAGCAGCTACTGAGGAGCTATCAGCTCCACCAGAAAGAGGAAGCAGAAACCCAGAAGCTCCACTTCTTCTTAAATAGTCCCATAGCCAGCAAGCAGGACCAAAGGCTATTTCCTCCTCAGGAGAGTGATACTTAATCTGCAAATCATAAGTTATATTTCAATTGTATGAATAAAAACCATGTTTCCTAAGTACTGTCAAAATATCACAGCTTATCCACATAACTAAATTTTCAGGTGAATTTAAAATTTAAACAGAAGTCTTCCAAAGAAATCATGATAAATTTTTGTTATAGGGTCAGAAATACACATAGATGCGAACTATAAATATTTTTAGGCAAATTCTTGATAAACCAACACTGAGAAACCAAAGGATTTTCTACAACGTTTCAATAAATCACTACCCTTTTGACAAAATATATAAATAAATATATCACTACCCCAACTACTTGAGTTGGTCATTGCTAGAACTGGAACTCACCTTCAGAGGACTAGAAAGACACATTTTCAGATTAAAAGACTGACAAAGGTTGTATCGTGCCTCCACAAAAGGAACCCTGGTTTTGCAGCTCGCTTGCTCTTGGAAGCTACTTATCGATCCTCTAAGACTAGCAACCTGCCATTAAGGAAAAAGAAAAGTAAGATATAGTCATTGTAGGAAATTCCAGGAATCTGTGTTAGTAGAAGAAATCCAAATTCAACAAAATGAGCAACCATGTATGCGTTATTTGGTAGAATAAAAAGACACTGAAATTTAATGTAGCTTTTAAGTGGAACATTCAGATACAAAGACGCTCCTGCACATACAATCTGTGAAAAGAATAACATACCGCTTCTAAATCAATTTGGGCAATCACAACCTCAACATCCTTCAAAGAAAATTGTGAGCCTTGAGCAATTACATCTCCATTTACAACGACACTAGCACATCCATCTGCCAAAAATTAACCACAGTTCAACAATATTTACTAAGCAAAATGCATAGCCGGACTGAAGAAAAACATCCATCCATTAATGTATTCTCACGTACCATAGTAAAGGCGACCACCGTCACAGCCCTGGTGATTGCTGTACATGTACACTCCTCCACGAGTGTGAGTAGCGCCTATAAAAGCACGAAGACGAATATCAAGCTTTCTAAGTTGGTGATGACTCCCACTTGCATTCATAAAAACTTCAACCCCATTCAATGCAAGCTCGGCATGAGGAGGACTAGGAGTAAAAAGTTCTTCACAAATTTCAGCAGCAACAGCTCTAATAAGGGAACAATGCTTAAGATTTAGAATTTCCACAAATCAGGTTTCGACTGGAAGAGAATACTATGCTGCAATAAGATTACAACTCCTACAACACTAAGGCTGGCCTTGGAGTCATCTGAATTGGAGCACATTTTAGATAAAGTGATAGGATCGACCAACAACTTCTTCTTGCACAAGGCACACCTTACAATGTGTTATGAATTACGAATTGTGACGACATTAATACCAAAACACGGGCAACTGCTTAATAATCATGAATTGTGTAGTTTACTCAGGATGTCTTATGAAATATCATTAAGGCGATTTTCAAGGGAGTTGCGGCGCTCATTCTTTATATCTAACAGTTACAAAACTGATGTGGAGGGAAATTTCTAATAATTTATCTCGCCTAACCAATCCTAAGTTTCATTAGATTTGCTACAAAAGCAACATATTATACACAAAGTTGTAATACAACTGACCAACTGACAATAAAGCAAGTAATATTGGTACTTACGTGTCTAGAAACTGTATGTACCCATAACCGAAAGGCACGGATTCCTGCGACAAAGTCTCAGAAATTTCATTTGGCAACTGAAAGTCCACAAGTTGGTCTCTTTGTTTCCACGCCGTAAACCAACGAAGTTCCCTGTAATTACCATCATTCGCAAGCCACATTTTCGGGCGTATCATGATAATCTTTCTGTTCATACAAATTATCTGACAGTTGTAACGCTCCGACCCTTTGATCACAGGCATCCCAAAGCTGCACAATATGCCATCAGTCCAATCCCCAACTAAAAGCTCTTTCAGGCATTCCCATCTGCAAAAAAAAAAACACATTTCTTAATCACAACCAAATATTACCATTAACAATAACTTAAAGTTAAAACCTCCACCGTAAATTTATCTTTTAACATACTTTTACCACTTAATTCATCCACAAATAAGAACAAAAATTCTGTCTTTCTATCACTTAAAACTTAATTCTTACGCAAAATGCGAAACCCAATTTCTAATTTGGTTAATTAAACTAAATAGGGGCTAATCTTATTCTAATTTATCACCTTTTTCTTTAAAAACAAAGATTTAACAGATGATTTGAAACGTATGGAGTGAGAACTTACGCATGATTAACAGTGTCAAGCTCGAGGAAATGGTCTTCGCAGCCATAGCCAGTGATCTCAAGCTCCGGACCGAGACGAATCACGGCGCCGGCCTCCTTAGCCCGAGCTATCGACTCCTTGATGTTGTTCATATTGCAGTCGTAATCCATAGCCCATTGGTTCAAATTACAGGTTGCGACCTTCAGCAGCCTCATCTCGAACACCTTCAACTCTCCGCGAATTGAATTCTATGGTTTTCTGAATCGATTCGTTGGACGAGAGAATCAGAGAAAGCTTGGATATAAGGCTTCGGCGACGTGAGCAATGGAGCAGTGAACGACAATTGGTGGCCTTGTGTTTCCTGGATCCTTGGACGGGTTAAGCCGGTCTAGTTATTCCGGTTTTGACACGTTTGAAATTTCGAGGTTCCCAGCTGATGCGGAACCGTAACGCGCACGCTTGTGAAAGTTCAAATCCGAAGGAGCTGAGATTTTTCTACGTAGATGCACAAACTCATATTCTGATCATATTGAAAAAACTGAAAACTTCTTTTAAAAGAGAGGGCAACTCGATCGTGATAGATTAATGAGTAAGTCACATACGTCTGTATTTTTTTTTATAGAAAAAACATATTATCTATAGGGGTAGGGGTAGGAGAGTGAGTTAAACCTCGCAATATATTAGCAATAATGTGGTTCAAATTCGTCTTTGGTAAGAATCGAGTCTAAAATACTTACATGTGAAGAGAAATACCAATAGAATGTATTGATATGTGCAATAAAAAAAAATTAAGACCTCATTTTGAAACTCACCTCAAACTTGAAAAATTAAGCCCTAAATTATTTTACAAGTCAATATTCTTCAGACTATTATAGGATATTCGGAGGTGGAACGAACATGGTTTGAAGGTTTGAAGAACCATTCGATGTAATTTGTAACATTCTTTTTTATGATAGAACTCATATTTAATTTTGGTGAAGAATGCTCTTTTTCCCTTCGTTCGGCTTGAAATTCCCAACAAATTTTTTATTGAGGCCCATCTAATTGCACCCATCATACTTTACCTCAAAAACACTGACAATTTCCCATGCTCCACAATACTGTATAAAATCCATGGTCATAACTGTACGTATTCTCATTTTGACATAATTCTAACAGAGTTAACAAAAAAAATTATAGCTGCACGATTTCATGAGTTAGAAAATCAATGATCATGAAATTTTAGTTAAAGAAATATTACTACAATCTAGCCCGATTGTTAACCCTCGGCCCCTAGCCCGATTGTTAGCCCTCCGCCCTGGCCCAAATATATTGGGCCGCCCGCCAATTTTACATGCCTCTTATCGGCCAGGACGCCGTCGTATCAAGCACCCTTCTTTCTCCTCTCTGCAAAGATGGTAAAGGGCTAGCAAAGCTTCTCTATCGGTTTCCTTGAATCTCCCAAAACCCTTGCGCGGTGAACCAAACGGATATTTCGTTCTTCTGGATTCGGATTCGGATTCGGAGCAATGACTGTGGCGAGCTCAGTGGTCCATGAAGTGTTGGGCCGGCGGGCCGAGGACGTCGACGAGCCCATAATCGAGTACATCGTCAACGTCCTCGCCGACGAGGACTTCGATTTCGGCGAAGACGGTGAAGGCGCCTTCGAAGCTCTTGGCGAGCTCCTTGTCGGCGCCGGCTGCGTTAGCGACTTCGCTGAGTGTCGCTCCGTAAGTTTTGTATTTTCCTTTAATTTCATTTGGTCTGTTTGGCTGCTCAGAAAATGCTGGAAAGTGGAAAAGAAAGTAAAACTGGTAGCTGTAAAACGTTTATTTTGAATCTGGTTGATCATAAACGACTTGTGTTTTTCGGAATTGTTGGGTTTATGATGTGTGCTAAGTGAAAAGATTTCTGATTAGTCTGCTTGTAGAAATTAACAATACTAGTTATGTTGATTTCGGAATACGTGGTTTCGCAAGCTTGATTTTTGTATTATTCTTGGAATTTGTGGAGGTTTGATGTAGGTTTGTAGTATGATATTTGACAAGTTTGCGTTTTTTCATTTAATTTGATTTGGTCCATTTGGCCAGTCAGAAAATGCTGTATAGGAAAGTTTTTAAAACTGGTTTTCGTATGAGTAGATTACTGGATTATTTGCTACGCTAAACTCTAAATCATTTGTTTGAATAGGCATTTTGTTCTTAGCTAAGTGAAAAATTATGATTAGGCATTGTGGAGACGAGGCTTGCTTGTGGAAATGCTAGTTATATTGGTTCTTGGAAACGTGGTTTTGCAATCTTGAGTTTTGTATTGTTCTGGACATTTGTGGGTTGATGTAGGTCTGTAGTATAATAACAGAGAAGTTCGGGAAACATGGGTTGGTTAAAGCGAAACCGACTGTGCGGAGCCTATCAGCACCTGTAAGAATGGATGATGGGATGGATGAGAAGGTAGCTCCAAAGAAGAAGGTTGAGGTGATTGATGGCCCTGTGTTAACTGAACGTGACCGAGCTAAGATAGAAAGGAAAAAGAGGAAGGATGATCGCCAAAGAGAGGTAATGTTTCTACGTGAGATATGATTTTGTCAATGAAATTGGTAGAATTTTAGTATGTGAGTTGTATTATTATATCCTAATGTTTATGTGAGTTTTTTTTTTTTTTGTTTTTTTTTTTTTTTTGTTTGTGATATTGAGGAGCAAGATTATTGCCATGTTGAGTTGATGTGCTTAGATTGAGGTCATATTCGAGCTAGGTTGTTGTTGGTGCTGAGGATTTAAATATTTGAAAGATTGGTTTAGTTTTTTCTAATTTTTATATTTTCTCCTTTTCAATGTACAGCA
Organism: Malus fusca; assembly: GCA_035220775.1. Taxonomy (NCBI): domain Eukaryota; kingdom Viridiplantae; phylum Streptophyta; class Magnoliopsida; order Rosales; family Rosaceae; genus Malus; species Malus fusca. The sequence goes on from CM069064.1 coordinate 27,288,414, forward strand.
ACAATATCAAATACATTTAGCAGAAATGGAAGCAGTCAGGGCTGGAATGCCTGTTGTAAGTGTAAATCATGAAAGTGCTGGTGGCCCGAATGTCAGGGATATCCGTCTGGAAAACTTCAATGTTTCTGTGGGTGGCCGTGATCTTATTGTGGATGGTTCAGTAACACTTTCTTATGGAAGGCATTATGGTGAGTTTATTTTCCAGTGTATTATGATCCTCTTGCCTTTGTTTCCACGTTGAGAGGGCCATCTGTAGTTGTAATATAACTTTTCAGTAGGCATTTGACATTATTGATCTTTTCACGATTCATGAAGGCCTTGTTGGAAGAAATGGTACGGGGAAAACAACTTTTCTTAGGCACTTGGCTATGCATGCCATTGATGGCATTCCTAGGAACTTCCAAATATTGCATGTGGAGCAAGAAGTGGTGGGTGATGATACAACAGCCTTGCAGTGTGTTCTTAACACTGATGTTGAAAGAACTAAGCTTATGGAAGAAGAAGCTAGTCTTCTCGCTCAACAGGTTGAATGCACATTGTTCTTAATTAGAAGGGAGCTGCTGATGTTGAAAAATTTAGCTTTTCTGTTTATTTTTTATTTTTGGCACCGAAATAAATTTCTGAATGAGTTAGAAGTTTATATTGCTCTTTCATTATGCTTAATAAATTATTTTAACCTGAAGAGGGCACTGGAATTTGAGGACTCAACAGAAAAGGGCAACGGGGAAGTTGAGAAAGATGCCATTGGGCGGAGACTTCAGGAGATATACAAAAGGCTTGAGTTCATTGATGCTGATTCAGCAGAGTCACGGGCAGCTTCCATTCTTGCGGTCAGTTCTCCATTTGTTGCTGCATAAGTCTTGTACAATTATTTGCTTGGCTTAAGCCTGGTCTATGAAATTTATGATGCTTAGGGCTCTGATTCAACTCTCCAAAAACTATAATAAATAGCGACGAAAAGAAGTGAGGAAAGAAGTTATAAATGCCATCTCGTTCTAGGTTGAATTTCTTTGCTGCTATACCTAACTTATAAATAATGATATATCACCAAGCCATCAATACTAAGTAACAAATGAAACAGAAAATTCTGCCTGCTGGTGGTGAACCGTGCCATTTAGGTACATTTGGATGGAGAAATGCTTGTCATCTTGTTCTTTATCTGAGTTGCCATCCTACTGACAAGGAATTTTACAGGGTCTTAGTTTCTCTCCGGAGATGCAGCGAAAACCAACTAAAGCATTTTCAGGTGGATGGCGAATGCGAATAGCTCTTGCTCGTGCCCTGTTTATAGAGCCTGATTTGTTACTGCTTGATGAACCCACGGTCTATTGTTCATACTCTTTAGTCTGTTCATTTTTTCAGCCAATTTTGTGCATGGTTTTTTTTTCCCACCCTCATGTGTATTTCCTTTTCTCTTTTCAGAACCATCTTGATCTTCATGCTGTCCTCTGGCTGGAGGCTTACCTGGTGAAGTGGCCAAAAACATGCATAGTTGTTTCTCATGCTAGAGAATTCTTGAACACGGTAATTTATGTGATTTATTTTCTTATTTGTTCATGTCAACTGCATTATTAATTAGTATGGTTTCTATAGCACATTAGAATATGCTTTATACGTCATTCCATGTTTTCTTTTTTGGCAGGTAGTCACTGATATCCTACATCTTCATGGGCAAAAGTTGACTGCTTACAAAGGGGACTATGATACATATGAGAGGACACGAATAGAACTAGTGAAGAACCAACAGAAAGCTTTTGAGGCCAATGAGCGTTCAAGAGCACATATGCAGGTTTTTCATCATACAATAATGACAAATTGATGCTATTATTTATGCATTTTCTTATTTTCGTGATATCTACAGCAGTTCGACTTAGCTTTGGAAAAGATATTTAGGGTAGTTAGCCTCTGTTTACTTCGACCAGTGCAGCAGTCTGTTTAAAATATGTGGACGGATGTCCAATTACTCTCTTATTTTGTCTTCCTGTTCCCCTCTTTTTGACATATGTTCTGCATTTTAGTAACTTATGTTTGACATTCAATTTTTTTTACTTTGATCTACAGACTTTTATTGATAAGTTCCGCTACAATGCCAAGAGGGCTGCACTTGTTCAGTCAAGAATTAAGGTGATTTTATTGTATTCTTTCATGCTTACCTTTATGAATCCTGCTTTCGTGGCCATTAACAATTTTTATTTAGAAAAATTCTTCATGTTGTATTGATCTTATTGTGTTAGAAATAACTAATCTTCCCTCTTTTTACTTTTGTTTAGGCTTTGGACCGGTTGGGACATGTGGATGAGATTGTAAATGACCCTGAGTACGCACTGATTTGTCTTCATGGCTTATATGGATAATAGCATGTAAAAACAATATTTCTAGTCCTCTTTCCCGCTTTATGTAATGCCCCTCTGGCCTTTTCATTTGCAGCTATAAGTTTGAGTTCCCAACTCCAGACGACAGACCTGGTCCTCCTATAATAAGTTTCAGGTTTGTCAGCTCATACAGTGCAATTTCGCCCCCTTTATTGGGTTCAGCGACTCACATGAGATCCTTTGCTTGTTTTACTTTTTACTTTCAGGTTTATGCTGTTTTCATCTCTTAGATCAATTGCTTATTGTATTTTTCTGGTGATATGTGTTTGCAGTGATGCATCATTTGGTTATCCTGGCGGACCCGTTTTGTTTAGGAATTTAAATTTTGGAATTGACCTTGACAGCCGCATCGCAAGTAAGGATGCTAAGTTAATCTTGTCCATTTGAAAATTGATATATTGCTTGATAGCTTGCATATTAATATATTATGTGTTCTGTTATTGAGAGTATCTTCATATTTTGTGTTTTTAGTGGAAATATGACAATTCATTCAATAATTTAATTTTGAGGCCTCATTTTCTTGGGAAGTATGGATTCTTCTTTTCTGGATGAATAAGTTGGAATTTATGTGTTGCTATACTTATAGTGCTTGTCATGATTCTTATGCAGTGGTTGGGCCAAATGGTATTGGTAAATCAACGATACTCAAACTAATTGCAGGGGAGCTACAACCAATCTCTGGGACAGTTTTCCGTTCGGCTAAGGTATCTTGCATGTTTCTTGGGATTACTTTTACTGGGTAACAATTTTAAATTGATCGTACGAATTTCAGATTTCAACTAACATGCCACAGGGCTGTCCACTAAGTTATTTTAGTTATAGATAGTACTGTTTATTTAAGCAAATATGGTATTCTGCTACTTAATTTCATTATGTGCCTTGTGTACTAAGAACACAAGGTAACTACTCTTGACCATTGCATCTCTTTCACTGTTTACAGGTACGGATTGCTGTGTTCAGTCAGCACCACGTTGACGGGCTAGATTTATCTTCTAATCCCTTATTGTATATGATGCGCTGCTTCCCAGTGAGTTCTTGATAATACCATTTTCCTTCTCTTTTCTATGTGTATGTAAAAACATTTCATGTTTCTAGAGGTGGTATACTGAGTTCTCTTGTCTAGGATCCTGCTAGTGAACCCCTCTGAATCCTTTTCCATATCCAGAATAGGATAATTTTGCTTTAAAATCTAGAATATAATCAGTGGACCTGATCTATTTTATCTGCAACCTAAAAGGAATATTTCGCCGCTTTCCCTCTCAAATTCTATATCATTGAACAAGACTTGGAATTGATACCTGTTAATCATATGCCAATGGGGACAAGTTTCCATTCAACATCGTAACTTCACTACTCGCACAAATTTAGTTTTGGGTTGGGGTAGGTCTCTTATGGATCAATCCTTCGTGGTGCTTTTGTCTCATTAGAGCGAACAATCTTGTTAATCAGATTTAGCATGCTTTTACTATTTTTTGTTAAAATTAATCATGTGAAGTAATGAAGAATCCTTTTTGCAGGGAGTACCTGAACAAAAGCTCCGATCTCACTTGGGTTCTTTAGGTGTCTCTGGAAATCTTGCACTTCAGCCTATGTACACGTTGTCTGGTATTCTCTATTCCATACTGTGAATTTGTTTAAAGAGATCAATTGATTTCTAGAACTATTATTTTACTTGAACCTCTTTAAGATTGGCATGGTTTGCCAAGTTGAAAGACTGGCCGGGACACGTATACTAATTCTGTGGACCACTGAGATATTTACTGTTCATTCTTTAGCATCCTATGCTAGCTGTGAGTTTTACTGAAAGAGTCAATTCCAGTGTTGCTCTATGGCTTTTAACATTATTCTCGAAATACTTAAATGGGGTATAATAGGTGGTCAGAAGAGCAGAGTTGCGTTTGCCAAGATAACTTTCAAGAAACCGCACATAATATTGCTTGATGAGCCCTCCAATCATCTGGTAAGTCATAATCCTTCTCATGATTTTACTGCTCGAAAGAAGTAACAATATTTTGGATTACGAATTGCTTGTATAAAATGAACCGAAGTACACTGCCTTGCCTGATTGCGTGTTTGTTCACATTGCAATGGCTGTTGACATGTAGGACTTGGATGCTGTGGAGGCACTAATACAAGGTCTTGTGCTCTTCCAAGGAGGCATTCTCATGGTATTTCATTTCTAGTATCTTCACAATTTCCATTTGCAACGAGAGCTTGTATAGGAGAATTATTAGATGAACTAGTATGACTCGTAAGCGTGTTTTCTTTCTTACAGGTTAGTCACGACGAGCATCTGATCTCTGGAAGTGTGGACGAGCTATGGGTGGTATCAGAAGGTAGGATACAACCATTCCATGGCAGTTTTGAGGACTACAAGAAGATACTGCAGTCGTCGTAGAAAGAAGTTATCAGCATTTCATCCATCTCATGGCCGATGACTACAGGACTGCCGGAAGAACACGCAATCCGGAGCGTGTTAAGATAGCATATACGTGTTATAGTTTTGTTTCCTCCTTAAATCGAATGGTTGAGCAATATAATCGGATTGATATGCCCTTACTAGCCTTTTACTTTCATAATTTAAAAATAATCTTTTTGTGACGATTTTACGTTGTTGTGTTTTAAGGTTTATAAGTTAATGAACAAAAATGAAGAGCATCTATTGTAATGTTCAACAAGATTGGTATGTGTTATAATTAACTCTTGAGTTACCTTGTCTCATTTACGGGACAAAACTACTTTAATTTACGAAAAGCGGGACATGAACTTTAAGTACAACGAAATGGGCAGATAGCCCACTAACCAATTGGGGATAACGCACGTATGCAAATGACATAGAATTGATATCAGAACAAAAAATTCCTCATAAAATAAACACTTGGCCATTCAAAAGTTGGTTTATTAAATAAACAAAAATAAATGCGCATCCAGGGAATCGAACCCTGGTCAGTACCGTGGGAGGGTACTATGATACCACTACACCAGATGCGCTTGTTATGATATTTGGGTACAATGTTGATCTGTGCTTTAACTCGAGATGGAGAGAAAATAAAGAGTGTCCCTGCGTGTGCACTAATCGATAATGGAATGTGAAAAAAAGAAATTGTACTCATTCAAAAGGGAATGTGTTTATTAACATTTTAAGATTCAAGATACATATGAGATCTACCCAAAATCGAGAATCAGACTCTAAAATTTTCATGTTAGGCCTTTCACAATAGGACATAAACAGTGAGTGATATAAATATATTGAGCTCATATTGGAATGCACTCCTACAATGGGTTGAAATATTTGAGTGTGATACTAGTATATTGAACTCATGAGATTAATATATTTGAGTTCAATATATTAAATTCATGAGTATGGTATAAACTAGTAGGTTTTATAGTATGACTCTCACAGGCAATGAACTCACACTAAGGTAGCATTAGTGCTATAGGTTTCAAACTCAAGTTGCCTAATTTTTTTTCTCATTCCAAACGGACACACTCATGCAGGCTACAACCCCATATCTTTCTCCTCCTTAATCCGACCAATTTCCACCGGAAGACCTTTGACTTCGGCAACATCCATAACCCATGCTCCTTGCTTGGTCGTTGCCGAGTTGTAATAACTACTTATTCACTCGTGCGTGAACGACTGTTTCTTACCTCATAAAGCCCAATTAAATTTCAGATCATATTGGGCCTTACACTCTCTATAGCCCAATTCAAATTAAAACCGCGTCCCAACTATATATATAAATCCAAAATCACGTCATCACACCTGCCATCCCAATTTTGAGAAAAAAGGTGAAAAGTAAAACAATGGAAAACGTGAACAGTATCATATCCCGGGAGACGCTTGACCAGGTGGCGAGCTGGCTCAGCGTCACCGTGTCCACCGCCTTCTTCTCCTCCCTCGAGCGCTTCTCGTGCGTCAACCTCTCCACCACCGACTCCGACTACGAAGACGACGACGAGGCCAAAGACCGCCCTCTCACCCTCACCAATCACAACAACGAACCTCCAAACGACGTCGCTAATCTCCCCGTCTGATCTATCCCCCTCTCTCTCTCTCTCTGCGGTATTATCTTCGTTTGTATTTTAATTAGGGTTTATCGAAAACAGCTTGTGGTTCTGAATTTCATGCGGGTGTGTCAATGTGTAATGGATGGGGAATGTATGAGCTACATAATACGGATTGCAGTAGAACATATTGAAATTGTTGATTAATAAATTTGGTCCTCTTGAATCCAGTTTTGTAGATGATTAATTCATGCTTTGTCTCATTGGCATTGCAACTTTGTTGGTTGAATCATGCATGAACTTGTAGGAACTGAGGATTGAATCTCTGGAATTAGGTAGGAAGTTGCAAATTAGGGATTTGTCTGGCCTTAATCGTCAATTATTCAGATTCGACGTTTTTATCGAGTTGAGTTGATGATATGCATAATTGTATTGGAAGGGCATGTAATGGTGGTTTCACTATTTCATGAAACAAACAAATGTATGGATAGATGGACAGAATTTCTTCAAGTTGATTTACAATTATGGTTTTAGATCTTTGATTTACAATTATGCATTCAGGGAATTATGTTCATGATTGAGGGTTGTATCCTCAGTAGATTACACATTCAGGGAGTGTGGAGAACATATCATACTGGCGTAATGGGACGCAGTCCCTGATCGAGGAAAGCAAGCAAAGAAGCAGAAGGATGCGGAATATGAAGGGGCTGGGGATAGAGGCCAATAACCAAAAGATGCTTACGTTGGATTTGTTCAGAGCGGTGAACAGATCATTTCAAAGTCGATCACTTGTTCGATATGAACACTGACGTGTTGTTATTTATCATGGATTGTGCTTGTAACTGGGCCTGTAGGTGGCACGGTCTAGCATCCCACATTCTAAAATCCTAGTGCTATTAACAACAATGCTGCAAATACACAAGAAGAAACATTTCTAATCAACTACTGCAAACACTAGAACAAAAGTAGTGGTAAAAATGGATGGTGAAACTTCACCGTTTCACCGCCATTATTAGTCTGCATGATCCCTCCAACACAGTAGCATCAACACACACCTTTTGATAATGTACAACCTTGCTTTCTTCTCCTTCAACATTCTCTTCGATGCCTGAACTTTGGTTTTCTTCTCCGGGTAAGTGGACTTCTCCATGAACTTGACTCCTCTCACTCCTCTCCTGGATTTTCGCCTTATTCTATATAACCACTTTGTGCCTTGTTCACCCAGGTTATAAGGAAGGGGGAAAAGGAGAGGAATCTTTTACGTTGTGTGAGTTACTATTGGCTGACATCAGTTTCAGTTGGAAAGTCAGTAAATTATGTCGTGGGGCGGTAAACAAGGCCCTGAGAGAGTCCACCGGTCAACCGGGGTGGTGCTGCTTTTCTGTTCCGGAAGGCTGTCTCTGCTTCCGCCTGGTCCAATATCCAGATTTCCAGGTTGGTGGTCTGCGAAACCTTCCATTATTTTTACTGCTCTCTATGCTTCCAGGATTTATTGCTTGATACCATGGACCGCAAGATCCCTTTTTAGAAATTTTTTGGGAGTGGGTTTTGGTTCATGAATTTATTTGTTTTTACGACTGCTAGATAATTGGATTGCTTAGGTGTCCTTATGACAACTTTCAGTCTCGTAAGTGAGAGATTGTACGCCCTTTTGACCGGCCATAGATCCTTTCAAAGTTGAACACAACTTTTTCAATCAGGGTGGGGAGCTAGATTGTGGTCATGATTCCTTACCAGTTATAAGTTATCCTGAATAAGTCAGGTTCTGATGAACCTGACTCTGAGCGTTACAAATTCCATTCAATGCTTTTATCCTGAGAGATGTAAGATTCTTTAGAAAATGGTCCAACATAGAAAATGGTCCAACATAAATTTCTCTTCTTTCTTTTTGAGGCAATGAATCGGCTGTAAAGGTGCGTTTATAGTGAGACCAAGAGACCCAACTCGGTAGAGGTCACCCTTTTCATGGAGAGCAACTTACATGGACTGGGACGTCTCGTGGCAGTGAACCTATTACAGGTAAGTCCTCTTTTCATGGGTTTCGGAAACTATTTACCCTTAGTAAACCGCTTGGTCAGTTTGGTTTCAATATTTTAAAAGTAAAAAACCAACCGAAGCGGTCCTGAACCGGTTGAGAACTCCGTGAATTGGTGATGAACTGGTTTGAATACTCCAACGAGCGGTCCATATTTTCGGTAAACTGGATGGGTAGGTGGTGAGGGAGGATTAGTGCTCGTTTGGATGTGCTTTTAAAATGATTGAAAGCGCTTTTGGTGAAATTGTTTTTGGAACAAATCCTTAGTAAAAATGCAAGTAAATTCTGAAAAAACATTTAAAGTGTTTCCTGGAAGAAGCACATAACTAGTTCTTCTTGCAGAAAGCATTTTAAGTGCTTTTGGAACCAAAAAATATTTTCTCTAAAAGCGTTTTCAGTCATTTTAAAATCATATCCAAACAAGTCCTTAGATAAATAGGCAGGTGAGGGATATTATTGGGCTCAAATGAATGGGCCGATATTGGGTTTGAAATGGGTCCACTAAAAGTGTTGAGATCCAAAAAGTAGTAACACAAAGCCTAAACAAAACCCTCATCACTGCGTATAATTACATACATACCCCCAGGCGACCACCTAAGCACCTCCGCCTTTTTGTTCTTCTCCGCGGACGATATAGAAAGAGTCACTAGTTATTGTTTATTATTTATTTTATTTTTTGGAATTGCATTTTTGAGTGGATTATTTGGGTGAGCTCCCTCCGATGATGAATTTGTTGCTCGTTAATATAAAAATATCGTTCCAATTTCTGAAGCTGTAAGAATCGCAGCTTCCTTCCGTGTGGAACTCAAGGGACATCTGAGGGAGGAGCTTAACCAAAATACTCAAATACCCACCCCACCCCTCCCTCCTTTCGTTTTCTTTCCCCCTTATTTTTGTCTCCTTTTTATTTTTTTTTCCCTTGTTCGTTTTCTCTCTTTTATTATTCCCTTTAAAAATAAATTAACCTGAAAATTGGAGGACACGTCGTTTGTTTGGAAAATCCTCAATAGTAAACAATGTTTATCTTCTCTCTTTTGGGGATTTTGGAGGTCGCAATTGTCATCACTCGACAAATGGAAGATGGGAAAAATCAAAGTAAAAAGGGCGGACGGGTGGTGGTTCGGCCTAAATCCTGATGGTCAGCCATATCTCATTCCTCGTAAATATTATGCTTTCAATTTCATTTATAAATTCATAATCGAACCATTTAATTTCTTAACCTTCAAGTCAAAATTATCTTTACAATAAAAATATTTAAATTGACGGAACACAGTAGTGCCCACAAAGTGTTCAATGAATTGTTACATTAAAGGAAGTTTTAACGAAAAGTCTGCGGTACTGTTCACTTTAACGAAAAATCATATTTTTACACCAAAAAGTCAAACATGGTGTTATTCATTTTACCATTTATTTTGTCTTAATCGTTAAAACTCAAAGTTTTCAAGCCTTTTTCATTAGTTTTCCTTACCTCATGGGAGTTTTAACGAAAAGCCCGTGGTACTGTTTACTTTAACGAAAAATCACATTTTTACATTAAAAGGTCAAACCTGATACTATTCATTTTACTATTTATTTTATCCTTATCGTTAAAACTCAAAGTTTTTAAACCATTTTCATTAGTTTTCCTTATATTATATTATTTTGTCCATATTATTGTATATAACAAAACTTAGGATATTCTACAGTTGGGGTGTGTAAGAAAAGTTGTGTTGCATATATGCTACCAAAAGTTATGCTAATCAACAAAAAGATTAATATCCTAATTATATAGGACTCGTTTGGTATATTAAAGTTAAAGGGATAGTAATTTTTCGTATTGAAGGATTCAACCTGAAAGAAACTTACCCATTTCTTTCCCACAAACATATTTTAATATAGGCCTAATCGGATAAATGGTCTCCGTGGTCATAAGGTATTCGGATGATAGCCCCTGTGGTAAAAAAATTCGGATTTAAACCCATGTGGTCTAAATCTGTTAGGATTTATGCCCTTCTGTTAAATAATGCTGACGTGGCTGCCACGTGGCTAAAATAATAATTTTTAATTTTTTTTTAAAAAAACCTGAATTTTTACAAAAAAAAAAAAAAAAAAAAAAACCAGATCTGCAAGAAGAAGAAGAAGAAGGAAAAGGGAGAGGGAGGAGGGTCGCGCGGGGAGAGGGCTCCGGCGAGGGGGGGAGCAGGTCTCCGGCGGGAAGAAGAAGAAGAAGAAGAAGAAGAAGAAGAAGAAGAAGAAGAAGAAGTCGCGCAGGGAAGGGAGGAGAGGAGTCGCGCAGGGAGAGGGAGGAGTCGCGCGGCCGGCGGGAAGAAGAAGAAGAAGGAAGAAGGAGAGGGAGGAGGGTCGCGCGGGGAGAGGGCTCCGGCGGGGGGGGGGGAACGGGCGGAGGGCGGGGGAGCTTCTGGGCTTTTTTTTTTTTTTTTTTTTTTTTGTAAAAATTCAGGTTTTTAAAAAAAAATTAAAAATTATTATTTTTGCCACGTGGCAGACATTTGGCAGCCACGTGGCATATATGTGGCAGCCACATCAACATTATTTAACAAAAGGGCATAAATCCTAACAGACTTAGACCACAGGGGTTTAAATTCTAACAGACTTAGACCACATGGGTTTAAATCCGAATTTTTTTACCACAGGGGCTATCATCCGAATACCTTATGACCACGGGGACCATTTATCCGATTAGGCCTTTAATATATGTATATATAAGGTTAGTCTTAGTCATTTCAATCCATAAATAGGTTGATATCGATATTCGTGGATATTATTCCTCCTTATTTTTTCATTTATGAAGCGGAATGCTCGCTAAGTTAAGATAATTTCACCTATATCAATATTTTAAACACCGATTTCATCTAAAATGAAATCAATTTCTTCCCAAGGGCTATTTTATAAAAAAAACTTATGATTTTCTCATCTAAAACTTATGATTTAACGATAAGGACAAAATAAATGGTAAAGTGAATAGTACCATGTTTGACTTTTTAGTGTAAAAATGTGGATTTTCGTTAAAGTGAACAGTATTGCGGGCTTTTCGTTAAAACTCCCTATAATATATTTACACACATGTATACACATATACAATCTCGTCTTTATGCACACTCTGGTTAAAAAAATTTCTTGTCACATGTAGTCAGATCCAAGGAACAAAATGCCGATAATATCGGCGATATATCACCGATATTATCGGTTTTTCGCCGGACCGATATTTTAATAGGTATCCAAAGGGTTTTTGTCAAAATATCGCGAAATTTCGGAACTGTGCAAGTCGAAAACGAACGCTGGAGCTTCTACAGCTCCGGGCGACTGTAAAACAACCCTCTAGACTCCGATCTAGGTATGAAAATGAAGCCCGAGGGAAGAGGAAGAGATTTATACCATTTTCAAGGCATGCCGTGGTCGGAGCTCGATGGAGTTTTGCCTTGGAACCCACGGTCCACACCGGAAACTGGGTTTTGGTTTTCTCCAAACTTTTGCACCAGTTTCCATGGTGCTACCATCCTTGTCTGCACTAGCAGAGGGAGAAGAAGAACGAGGGAGATGAGGGAGTGCTGGTGTGTGTGTGTGTGAGTTCGGGGAAGAACCGAAGAAGGAATGAGAGTTGCAGAGAGAGGGAGAGCATGGGAAAGTGGAGAGAAAGAGAGGACTGAGAGAGGAGAGATGAGAGCCTCGGGGACAAAAATAAGGGGGTGGACCCCTTGGGATCACTAATTAAGATCCAAAAACAATAAATTTTTTTAAAAAATAAAAAATAAAAACCTAGAAAGTAAAATTATAAACTAAAGGGAGGGGTTTTACATTAAGGCCTTATTCGAAGATGTGACCCTTCTAAACTAGAAATATACCAACCGATGGATTACTTTATGAAAAATTGGTAGAATGAGACATAAAGATAAAGCCATCTAACTTGTAAGGCAACTTTCTTGACATAGTATTTTACGTCAATATATAATTTTGAACCTCATAGGAACTCTATGTGGTACTAAGTCACTCATGTATCTTACCATGCAATTTATAAAGTGTAAAATATTGTACTAATTCATTATATGTAAATGATTATGGTGTGTTTAGACTTCTTTCATTAATTACTACATATTTTCTACACTCACAATGTTTGTCAGCTCGCTATGTAATCAACTTGATAATGTTAAATCCATCATGCAATGCATTTCCTTCCAATTTTTTGTGATAAACTAATAGATAATTGACTAAATAAACATCCTGCAAAGTTTCAATAAAAATTTCCAAGTTTTTCTTACAATTTCCGTGGTTTCCGTGTAATTTTTATCGATATCGATATTATCCCGATATTTCCATCGATATTTCCGTGTTTTCGGACTACCAATATTTCCGATATTACCGATATTTAATACCTTGGTCAGATCTATTCCAATAGTAAACAAAAAAAAACAATAAATATTCTCCTCCATAGTTAATTTTATATCGAAACAGTAAATGATCACAATTTTTTTAAACTATATTTCTAGAAGAAGGAGGCAGTATATAATCCATCATGGAATTGGATCCTCTCCTGAGCCCAAGGAGAGGATCCTCTTGACCAAAGATCATGGACCGTTGGACTTTTATCTAACGGTTATAAACAGTGGTCCTTTAAAGTTATAATAATTATAGTCGTTAGATGAAAATCCAATGGTCCAATATCCTTAGTCAAGAGGATCCTCTCCTTGGGCTCAGGAGAGGATCCAATTCCATCCACCATGATACAAGTATTGTTATAAGGTCGTCACTCAGTACTACGGCCTGGTAGTATTCTTCTTCACTTGGAGGTGAGACGTCTTAAATTCGAATATCTTGGATGATGAATTCGATACCAAGTTAGGTTATCTATTGTGTAGATTAGCCAAACTCCTCTCATCACCGCGATGTAATAAAAAAAAAAAAAAAAGTAGTGTTATAAGGTCAAAGCTCAAAACTTCAAACCGACCCTTTCCCTTTGTTGTTTCTATCTTTGTCACAGCATCCCATCAAAGATTGAACATTGTATTTGTCGATAGCCAAAAGGCACTCTCTCCATTCAACGAATACTGAGAAGAAAAAACCCGATTCCAACCTAATTCCAAAGCGCCGGCTTTTGTCCTCTTTCCGATTCCGACTTCTGTGTCATCTTTCTTCCACCTTCATCATGTTGACCATTTGCCCACTCTGTTTCCACTCCCATCACAACTCTTCCAACAATGGCGGAATCACGGTTTCCCAACTGTGACAACAGCTCTCCATTCCCGTTCCTCTCTTCTCTGCTTTTCCTTCTGTTAGTCATGACTACAACAACGGTGGCAAAAGCCTCGACCATGACCGGCGCTAAAGCACCCCCTCCCTGCGTTTCCGATTCCGGCCCCGTAAAACCCACCACCCCATTGGTCGCCTTCCTCGAAAAACTCCAAGAAACCGCCCTCGCCACCTTCGGGAAAAAAGATTTCGACCCAAAATACTACGTCGACTTGTCGCTAAAGCTCGAATTGCCGGCGACTCAGAAGGCTTTCGATCAGCTGCCACGGTCGGCTGGTGGGTCCGTGTCGGCCAAAGATTTGAAGGAGTATGTAGATGAGTACTTCGGTGGTGCGGGGGAGGATATGGTGGTTGCAGAGCCGGTGGATTTCGTGCCGGAGCCGGAGGGGTTCCTGCCGAAGGTGAAGCACCCGGAAGTGAGGGCTTGGGCTCTGGAGGTGCATTTCCTTTGGAAGAACTTGAGCAGGAAGGTCTGTGGTGGGGTCCACAAGAAGCCTGAGCTGCACACCCTGCTTCCTCTGCCTGAGCAGTTTGTGATTCCTGGTTCAAGGTTCAGGGAGGTTTATTACTGGGATTCTTACTGGGTGATTAGGTAAGTCATTAGTGTTAATTTCACTTTCTTTTTGTTCTAATTTTTGAGAAAATCAAAGTTTTAATCATGTTGTTTGAATCATGTGCACAAAAATCATGATTTAGCATTGTGTTCATCCAGGAGTATTCATGCTTTCTTTCTTTTTCTTTATAAGCTTGGTCATATATTTTAGACATGTTTGAAATTTCTTCTGAAATAGCTAAAAACGCTTTCTATAGACTTAAAATGTTTGGCTAGAAAATACTTGAAAGCATTTATAGCTTGGTCATAAAAACGCTTTAGAGAAGCACGTATTAGGTGCTATTTTCAGAGTGCACTTCGTCTTTTTAATAAAATTTTAACATATTTCTAATAAAAATGCTTTTAGCAAATGTGCTTATGAATAAAAGTGTAAAGAGTTCAAAACCGTCATTAATATACTTGCTTGACAGTGCATGTCACATGGCAGCCGCCTATTTGTTGCATTATTGTTTCTTTTTGAAAAGGTGATATTAATTTATAATGTGAGTTGAGAATCTGATTCTATTGATTACTTGAGCCAAAAATCCAATCGACCTTCTTGTGTAAGACTACCTTGGATGGTTAGGTCCCTTTTGATAGAAGCCTTGTATGCATAGTGGGTTCCTGTTCTTTTTTTTTTTTTTTGGCAGGGTAGGGGTCCTAGGGGATAGTTGGTAGAAGTTTAATGCTCAGAAACAAGGTTTTTCATTGGATAAACTGTAGCAATGGTCACTGAATCATACCCTCGAGTTGCATTTTCATCCTTAAATTACAATAATAGTTGTTGAGAGAGTTGACGGAAGGGCCCTAGAGTGCAACGCGTGACTTAATTTGAGGACAAATCAATTATTACAGGAATTCAATGACAAAAATGCAACTCCGAGTGTAATTCATAGACAAATTTTCGTTGCTTGTTCATTGTTGCCAAACATGGATGAAGTACCGTTTGATGGTGTTAAGATGTTGTGCAGGGGCTTGCTAGCGAGTAAAATGTATGATACAGCAAAAAATATTGTGACCAATCTCCTTTCCTTGATAGAAGAATATGGATATGTCCTAAATGGTGCAAGGATCTATTACACTAACAGAAGGTAATGCTTCATTTACTTCCTATTTTTCTACCTTTATTGTTTTACACTTTTTATAACTTCTAATGCAAGCAAGCTTTTAACAGTATTCATTTGTCACTTACCACTTTTCTTCCTTCTCCTTTGGGAAAATTTGCAGCCAGCCACCACTTCTGAGTGCAATGGTTCACGAAATATACAAGCGGACGGGTGATGTGGAATTGGCTCGGAAGGCTCTCCCTGCACTGATGAAAGAACATGAGTTTTGGAATTCAGGTATGGTGAGAATCTGTTTCGATGAAGGGTTCACATTGTCTTGGTTGCCTTCTTTGGCGTTTTTGATAAACTTATCTGCAGTGGGTTTTAAATAGTTCTAATTTGGGTTTCTGTTGCTGTAGGTATTCATAAGGTAATTATTCAGGATTCTGAAGCTCAGAATCATACTTTAAGTCGATACTACGCAATGTGGAACACACCGAGGCCTGAATCTTCAACCATTGTATGTCCTCTCTGTGTGCTTTATTCGAGAAACATTTTTGTTGTTTATATCAATGGCGGGAAACATTTATGTAGTGTATCCCTTTTAACATCTTATGCCTGTCAGGACAAGGAATTGGCTTCCAATATCTCGAACACTTCTGAGAAAGAGCAATTTTACCGGGAAGTGGCATCAACTGCCGAGACTGGATGGGATTTCAGTACAAGATGGATGATGTAATGAAGTAGTTTGTATATTCAGTACCTTCTAGGAACGAGTCGACTTTTAAAATTTAGGATGCCTTATAATTGTGAGGATTTTGTTTTCTTGTTGCAGGAACCATTCGGATTTTACAACGTTGGCTACCACATGGATTTTACCTGTTGATTTGAATGCATTCTTACTAAGGGTACGTCTCTCGATTCCTAACAAAAGAAGCCCCTGTATATCTTATTATCTGCAAACATTACAATCTGCTTTATCTGTTGATGCAGATGGAACATGACATTGCCTTCCTTGCAAAAGTCACAGGAGACTCTAAAATTTCTGAGCGCTTCCTGAAAGCTTCCGAAGCAAGGCATAAGGCCATAAAAGCTGTTTTCTGGGATGCAAAGAAGGGACAATGGCTAGATTACTGGCTCAACAGAAACACATGCAATGCGGTATAATAATCGTATAACTCTTTGATTTTCTGATAGTTATGAACTTATGATGGTGGTTATCTTAATTTCTTCACATTGATATGCTATTATGCTTATAGGAAGATCATACATGGGAAGCTTGTAACCAGAATCAGAATGTATACGCTTCAAATTTTGTCCCTTTGTGGCTTGAGCCGTTTTACTCAGGTTTGTGCTTCCAAAATTCCATCTTGCTAAACCCGAAACCCTAAACATGAAAATATTCCGCTATCCATCATTGAAATAAATTGTCATTTTGAATGTTGGTTTAGATGCTTATTTCCATATATTATTTTCGTATACGCTGTAAACTGAGAAAGCCTTTACCCTTCGTGCGAGTGAAGATGCTTCTGTGGTAGAGAAAGTTACAAAAAGTCTTCAAAGCTCAGGACTGATTTGTCCTGCTGGTATTGCAACATCCCTCACAAACTCAACACAACAATGGTAAGCGAAGACGAACTAAATTCGAATATGTTTTAGTTTTCTCTGGAATTATATTTCAAAATTGCTTGATGGGAGCTTGTAAAAACAGGGATTTTCCAAATGGTTGGGCCCCACTCCAACACATGATAGTTGAAGGTCTGTTAAATTCTGGATTAGAAGAAGCGAAATCAATGGCGGAAGACATTGCTGCGAGGTGGATCAGAACCAACTATGTTGCCTTCCAGAAAACACACACAATGCATGAAAAATATGATGTGCGAGAGTGCGGAGCAACCGGTGGTGGTGGTGAATACATACCCCAGGTATGCACTTAATCACTCTTTTTTTATTTATTTATTTATTTTTTTTTTAACAAAGACGATATCTTAAACAAGTCTAAATCTTTCGGGAAAGGGGATTCGAAAGTGATCACTTTAATTGTATTAGAAATTAAGGTGATTGTTTTATACTCTATATAGATCTTCTTTAGGTGCTATCAGGCTAATATGATTTGTTTAAATCTGTTTGCGTGTATTGCAATGCAGACTGGATTTGGGTGGTCAAATGGAGTTGCATTGGCATTCTTGGAGGAGTTTGGATGGCCTCAAGACAGAAAGATAGATTGTGACCCTTAAGCACTAGTACACAGTATTTTAAAAGAGCGACCCAAGCCAACCATGCTCTCTGCTTTGCGAGGGTCGAGATGATTTGATATTATATTTACTAGTTTCGCGATGTAGAAAATTGAAATTATTTATGGCATGGAGGCCTAGGCCTCCTCAAGAAAATTTTCCCAATTGTATGTCTCTCTCTTGTCAGATGACGGATCACGTTATTGATGTGTACAATATGTGAGAAAATCTTGTATCACCAGTTTGCTTGTTCGACAAATGAGAAGATGTCACGATGTCAACAACCATGGAATTGCAGTATCGATGGTATCAATAACATGATAAATACCTAATGTCAGTATCCATGGGCTACATTACGTGTTATGTGTGGGCTTATTAATCGGCCAATTGTTTCGGGTCATATATGGTTGGGTATCCGGGTCATGATAGGAACTTGTATTGCTTGATACACTTTGGGGGGTTCAGCTTCCACTCAGATTCTTAACACCGATTGGGATCTTTTGATTGATTGACTGTACAATGTGCAAGTTGATTAATTAGTTAATAAAAAATTTGCATACTTGTTTGATTATACTAAAAGATCAAATCTTTTGCACTTAAAATAGGTGTAGGTTCTTTGTGGCCCAATAAATGATTAACATGATATTTATTATCTTAACTTTTCTTAATTTTTTTTTTTATAAATTTAATATGTGTCAAACATTTATTAGGACTACATAGATGCCACACCTATTTTGGGTGTAGAAAATTTGATCTCGATCATACTCCAACTCATGTATGACAAATAATTAATATTTAATTAATTAGCTGATTGAAGTAGTTTGGAAAGACTCAGAATACTTAAGGCTAGAATATTCAATTCAAGTTTTATTTTTATATATCTTAATTAAGGGGTGTGCTATCCACATACTTCATTTTACTTATCACACACACCCCTTGATAATTTTTGTCCGTTGATCTTCTTCAATTCATCCGATCCGATGGCCGAAAATTAAAAAGATGTGTGAGAAGTAAAATGAGGTGTGGATATCACACCCTCTTAATTAATTGATTAGGGCCCAATCTTATGTATGTAGTGGGTGGTGGGTGAGTTTAAGAGATAATAGATCCTCTAAATGATGGAGAGATGTTTGTTTAAGTAAGGAGTAGGTTTGGCTGTTGCGTTCTAAGTAGTAATTAGCAGTTCGTGTTGGGTTTTAGGGGAGGATAATGACTTTATAACAACAATAGAAAACCAATATGCACACACAACTTACTCATCACACGTACATGCTCTGACTCGGATCAGATAAAACAGATTCCCCAGTGAAGCAATTGGATTTGATCGTGGTGCGGTATCATTATTTTTCATCTAAAAGAAAAAAGAAAAAAAACCATTATTAATGTGGTAACTTGGAGGATTTCTGTTAAACATATGTTGTTAGAGTTGTCTTCTTCAACCCCCTACGTTTCGGATTTAAACCATTCTCTTTTTTTTTAGTATAGATTAGTAGCAAGCTTGGTTAGTAAATTTAGGAAACCATATACATGCGTAAATTTGTTGAAAAATATTTCTGTTTTGTGTACACTTCTCAATTATACGGAAAATACATTGGCAAGAGAAAAATTATACAATAAATACCTTTTTTTGTTTTTTGTTTTTAAAACCAAACGTATTTCGATCACTATGCCTTTTTGGATTGATCATAAGAGCTAAGGGCTCGTCCCTTCCCAAACCCTTTCCTAGATCTATCAAAGGTGAAACGTTGAAGTTCCACAACAGGTAACAGAAATGAACGAGTTCATTATTATTTTTATATCTTGAATTTTAATGAGTTTTTCTTCATTTTCAGCAATTCATGAAATAATGAATCGAGAAAAAACTTATGAATCTACTGGCTACAAGAAAAGATCTTATGATAGTCAATATAGCCCCCCCACCACTTATCAATGCATGGTATTCTTTGACTTATCATTACTCTAGATGGTAAAGATGTTATTGACTGTAATTATCACATTCATATTACTCTTGTATTAGCACATTTTTTTCTCACATGTTTCAATTGTAACATCCCACATCGACCAACAGAGAGGGGGTGATGTGCCTTATATGTAGATGCCCACCTCCATATATAGCACAAGGCTTTTTGGGAACTCATTGGCTTCGGGTTTTATTGGAACTCCGAAGTTAAGTGAGTTCGGGCGAGAGCAATCCTAGGATGGGTGACCCATTGGGAAGTTCTCGTGTGAGTTCCCAGAAACAAAACCGTGAGGGAATGGTCGGGGCCCAAAGCGGACAATATCGTGCTACGGTGGAGCCGAGATTGGGATGTGACAATTTGGTATCAGAGCCACTCTGACATTTGGTACGAGTGTGCCGACGAGGACGTCCGGCCCCTAAGGGGGGTGGATTGTAACATCCCACATCGACCAACGGAGATGGGATGATGTGCCTTATATGTACATGCCCACCTCCATATGGCACGAGGCCTTTTGAGAACTCACTGGCTTCGGGTTCCATTGGAACTTTGAAGTTAAGCGAGTTCGGGCGAGAGCAATCCTAGGATGGGTGACTCACTGGGAAGTTCTCATGTGATTTCCCAGAGGGCGTGGTAGGGGCCCAAAGTGGACAATATCGTGCTACGACGGAGGCTGGGCCGGGATGTGACATTAATGATATCTCTTATAGAAAATAAAAAATAATATTTAATGAAGAAAATTTTCATTTTTTTTCTGTAAAATTTACCAAATTATACACGTACATGATTTATAAGTATTATACTCATCCTACCAGCGGATCCAGGATTCTAATATCAGGTGGTCATAATCAAGGTACAATAGGTATTAGTCGGCGAGCTGGCTGAGGCCTAGCGCCTATGTGCTTAGACAGGGCCCTGACGAGCGCTATGCAGGGGTTGAGGCGGACTATGCGGATTTGAGTACATCTATTATATATCTTATAAATAAATGCCTATTTACATTAAAAAAACTATATTTGTATTGAGATTTGAGTTTACTTTTTAATTAGGGTTTTTATGTAACATATAACATACAAAAATATGATAATTTTTGCTTTAGTATTTTAGTGAATTCGATGGTATGAGATGATAATTTAAGTGATTACGAGTTTGTAGTACTTTACAAATTTTTTTCTAGATGTCATATGAATTTATAGTGAATTTTAAAAGAAATTACGGTGTCAATATGGTGTAAAAAGGCAAGCGACCCTCTACCACAGTGGTGCAGATGAGTGTTGCCCTTGCACCACGACATGGGTTCAAATCCCGTCGGCTCCCTAATCTAACAAATCTATCGTTTGACAAAAAAAGAATGGTATAAAAAGTATTGGTTGAGTAATACATCATTCCTTTATTAATTAAAATGCCAGGGGGCATTACATGATTTGAAAACAATTAAAAAAAAGAAAAGAAAAAGAAAATTGGGGACTTGGTCACATGGTAAATGGAGAGAAAATGTCCTCATTCTCATTGAAACCAAGGTCCAAGAATAGCAGAGCCATGGTGGTATTTCTTGGTTCAAAGCTTATGTTGCACAACATCTGCACAACAATGATGGTCTTCTCTCTTCTACCACCTGCCCAGACCGTTGGGTGGTCCTCAGAGGTCATCACAGACACTTTTTCGAACTTCTGGGTGATTCCGGAACCACCTGAGTCCATACATGTAGCCGCCTCTGCTAATCCCCTATGTTACTAACTCTATAATATATATATATATATATATATATATATATATATCCCATAGCAAAAGAACAAATTTTTTCTGTGTATGTATGTGTCAAAATGGTGTGACGGTGAAATGATGTAATCTTGGTTTATAAGAAACTCCTTAACACATTATTGTATATTAAACCAAAGATTTTATTAATTAATTTGTGATTGAGTTAAAGGGATGATTGAAGTCATCAAATGGAGATTAGTTTAGAGTAAAAGATTGGAATCCCTGAGCCCTAACCATAAGGGAAGAGGGACCCAGCAAGATTCTGCAGGGTATGCACAAATGAGAGAGTGGCAATCATTGAATCATGGTAGTATTCAAATGGCACCTCAAATATAATGCATATATGCTTTTGATAATACCAAATGGGTTTATTTTGTTCTTATATTTGAATTGGGAAATGAGTGAGTGGAAAGTATTTAATGACCAAAGGCTCCAAGATTTTGCATATTATATAAAGAAAATTGGAGCAATAGTTTTTAAAATTTGCCCAATTGGAATTTTGGTTTTTGAATTAAAAATTTGTGAATATTAGTCTCTGAATTTGTTATAATGTGTAGCAATGATCTTTTTGGCCAACTCCGTTAAAACTTCCATCCATTTTATAAAAGGACAAAAAATGGATGGAAGTTCTAACCGAGTTAACCAAAAAGACAATTGTTCCGCATTATAACAAGTTCAAAAGATCAATACTCGCGGATTTTTAGTTCAATGACTAAATCTCCAATTAAGCTAAAGTTCAAAGACCACTGCTCCAATTACCTCTTAGGTAAACAAGGTTAAACAATGGTCTTACGGTATTTGGTCCTTTCTTAATCGCTTTAATTTGATTAGTCAAAAAAAGTTGGCGAACTAACAAAAGATCCAAATCCAATGTGTTGATCGGAGGTGGGTGGGTTGTATTCAAATATCGAATCAAATATTAGGGGGCAAATCAGAAGGAAAAACAACTTTATTGGGGCCGCTGAGAAGGTCTGATCCATGGAAGTTTCACATTATGAGGCTTCATTGGAGTGCAACAGATGAGCTTGCAAAACGGGACCATAACCCCAATACTTGATACATAATTTTTTTTTTGTTTTTTGTCTCTAGCTAGTAATTATATTTAATGAAAGTGCTCTAATAAGCAGTATTTGAACTTGAAGGAAAAGCTAGCCAGCCACTGATTTTAAACCTTTTATTACACTCCAAAATGATTTTCGTTCATTTTAAAATTGCATGTCAAGAGATCACACCCAGGGCCGGCTCTGAGATTTCAGGGGTCATGTGCGAAAGTGAATTGGAGGCCCTAAAAAGAGAATTTTATTTTTTTAAATTTTTTTGTTTAAAAAATAATTTTATATTTCAATTGAGCTTCTATAAATTCTAATAGCACAAACAAATTTAACAAATCAACAAATTGAAATGTGGGGTATTGTTTTTCCTTAACTATTTAGAGGGTCAGGGTTCGAATTTTCATGTTATTGTGTGGAAATTTTATATTATTTTGTGGAAACTTATGCATTTAATAAAAATAAACTAAAAAGATGATGGAGACAAGTTTTGAACCCATTTCCTAGGCCGATGTAAAGAAACAATAATACCACTTGCGCTAAAACTCAAGTTTGTAATATTCTACACATGCTACTATATATACGTAAATGCATGCAAATTTGAAAAATCGGGGGCCCTTCCGATATGGGGGCCCTATGCAGTGGCACCTATTGCACCCCCTCAGGGCTAGCACTGATCACACCTAGCTAGTCGGTGCATCATGCATGGCTTCAATTCAAACTTCATTTCTTATTAATTTTTCAACTGGATATTCGGAAAATTAGAGGTTAAATACAGAACCTCGAGAGTAGTGGCGAATGTTCTAAATAATACAGGTTATATATAATTTATCAAACTCCTGCAACTCGAAAAGTTAAATTTAGTTCTTTCTTTTTTGGCTTCCGGTTGTTGAAAGAAGACTAAGATTTAAGTTAATTAATTGTACCCTTTTCTTTTTCTGGTTTTAGGGTTGGGGCCAACGAACAACCAAGAAGATGTGAAAGGCTGTATAAATGTTTCCACCTTTAGAGATAGCAGGGCGTGATAAATACCTAGCAAGATGTATGAGGTGCCCCAGCATGCATCATGTTAGGATAGGATAAGAACACTTTTTCATGATTTTTGAAATTTACAGATAATGTCTGAAGTAAACAGAACCATATATATAAATGATACACCGACATCTATTAAGATATGGATTGGGGGCCGATGAACTGGATCTGTAGGGTTAGGATCTCATGATCACCATATTAATTCTAACCTAATGCTTTCTGTACTGAATCAAGGATTAAAAACAACAAACCCGCTTTACTATAAGAGCTTACATGTATACTAGCTAGGGTTCTATCCTTTCAATGTGATGCGTTTGGGTTTGCATGCCAATTCGAACGTCGAACTTTCGAACTAGACATCTTCCTCTGACAAT
Source organism: Malus fusca (assembly GCA_035220775.1). Classification (NCBI taxonomy): domain Eukaryota; kingdom Viridiplantae; phylum Streptophyta; class Magnoliopsida; order Rosales; family Rosaceae; genus Malus; species Malus fusca. The sequence goes on from CM069064.1 coordinate 27,312,119, forward strand.
TCGATCGATATGGACTCGGTATGCAGCTGATGATAGGTTTTTTTCATTGACCTTCATTTACTAGAAATCTTCCTTGGCCTAAACCCTAAACCACTATATATGATTGCATATACAGTATCAGAGCATATATAGCCTATTATATCAATCCCACTTATGCGATGAAAACTTTGATACTACCGCTAACGAGTACAACTTATCCTTATTACAAAACCGGCTTTTAACGAAAACATACCCAAGTACTTATATACATAATATTTTGCTCGATCGCATACTCGATTTAAAAAAAAAAAACATGGCCACTCGCTACTCAGTGAACTAAACATTCATGATTTGGGTATTTTTCTCGACGTTACGTGGAAACTATGTATGGAACTTAATTAATTGTGAAAGAATATTGATATGATGTCATAAGGTCCCCGCAGGAAGGCACGAGCACTATAGAAATAGAGAAGTGCTTCAAAAAGCTAAAAAATCAGTACTCCCTTTGCCCTTTATTATCCACCTTTTGGCTAATAATATAAAGGAGCTACTAACTCTTGTACTCAACTTTTTTCAAACTATTGCCCATCACAACTAAAGTGTCCTAAATGAAATAATATATTCTCTTTGATCAATTATGCAAATTAACTTTTATTATATTCATTAGTTTAGTTCAGATTTTGCCAAATGTAAAGACATATATACGGTGTATGTGATATATATATATATATATATATATATATATATGGAAGAGAAATGAAATGGTGCACATAGATATGTGATTGTTTGACATAAGTGGATTTCTTTTTGCACTAAAGATCGTTTTATTAGATGTAAGAAATAATCAAATGACGCCGATGCACTATATATTCGTGACCTTACAAGTTGAATAGTAGAGAATCTATTTTACACAAAGTTGTCCAACTGAGTGGGAACGATCATCATATTCATATATGCATAACCCATCTATTGTTTTTTTTTTTATAAACCTAAACCTAAACACAAAACCTTAAGTACCTGACTTTTTAAAAGTTATGTTTTAAAAAGTGTCTTAGGTTATTAGGTTATTATTAAAGGATAATTGATTTTAGTGGCTCAAGAGTCAAAACAAAACAAAATAAAACCAAAAACCTAATTGATTAGCAAGTTAAAAAAATGGAATAAATAATTAAAAAAAACGAAAAAAAGGAGGTTTGAACAAGAATGATTGACCGGAGGCGACTTTTATATCCCAAGAAAATGCAAGCTTCGAGGTGGCAGGATTTGACCGATCTGCAGAAACTTGGAACCCTCACGTGCGATTCCCCTTTGACAAATTACAGAAATTGGCACACTTTCTCATACATTCATTTCGTTCACTTAATTCTTTGACACTTGTGTCTTCTCTTCTCTTATTAACTATTTCTTTTTTCTTAATAAATTAAATTTCGATTCGATCCCAAATGGTTTACCAACCATCCCACGAGGATGTAACCTATTTTTATTCGAGACTGATTATTTTGAATTTACTTGCTTATTATTTTTCATTAATAAATAGCGAATGCCCATGCCTTTGCCTTGTTCATACTCTCATTAGGATATAAAACAATGTTTTGATTCAATGATTCCACCACCTCAAATTGTTTTACAAGCTCTTTATTGTAGAATTATTACATATATCTGAATTCAGAAGGGAAAGACAAGATTTGCAGTGAAGAATTAATATTACATACATCTTATACTTTTTAATTTGATTAATGCTTTGTCGAGGTTTTATAGTTGGGTCAACACTATGTTTCTAATAACACATATGTTGTTCTAACTTAGACACCTGCATATATCGTCAGACGTCAAGTGTTTGATTTTATCATGTAAGATCTCAGTGCAATTAGAAGTGAAACCATTCAAATAAATTGTATATAACATTTTCAATATGTTTTAGGTGGTATCAGAAATTGAGAAAGAAATTTCTCTTCTCAATTAATTTCTGATTAATGATATCCTTCTTACAAGATTATTTTTTCTAAACCAACTTAGGAATGATAAAAATAAATTGTTTCTATAGCTTCTTTTTGTTTTTATCTTTATTCAAGAGATCGACCATCAAATTGTCATGGTGAGATAGTGGATAAGTGTCCTTAATATTGAAGCCACAGATCCCTTTAAGTTATAGTTTTCAATTTCATTAGATGATGGATTTAGATTTCCATAGGAACTTTTCTTGTTTTTAATATTTTAATATCTTAATTTTAGACCGTTGAATGAGAAAGTGAAGATAATTTTGTTATTGTTAAAGGATATTATTATTGTTTTATCATAATAATTATCTTTTAATAAAGAATTATCTTAACGTTTTCCTATCCAAGATAAATGAGATGCAAACTATATCTGCGATCTGGAAGTAAACAACACAGTTCGAGTTGGGACTCTTATCACGTGGCATGGTTGGGATGTGATGGTCATGATAGGCTTTAGCCTACGGATGGGATAAGGAAATGGTGATGTGATGTGGCAGAAGGTTAGCTTGCATGCATGAATAAAGATTATGAAGTGATGGTGGGACCGAATATCCTTGGAATCCTGCCAAGAGTCTTGTCAAATGGCATCACATGAAGGAATTGAAAATAAAGATTGGATTACATGCAAGCTAAGCCCAAATAGCGTAATGGTAATCCATGAGGTTATTAAAGGATATTCTTAGGAATGTTATTGGCAGCTTTCGTACTTCTCGGAATGCAATTATACAAGGTAGTCGTCAAACATGCAAGCTTTATAAATACAAGATGGACCGCGACGAGATGAGGGGCCTCCAACTCAACACACAAACTGTCATGCGCAAACTCTCGCTCTACGCGAAACCTCTGAACAACCTTGAGATTTTTATTTTCTTTTTCGTCGACACATCTTCAGTTTGGATAAACAGCACTGTGAAGGCAATCGGTGAACACCTTCAATTTGGATAAACAGCATTGTTGCCGTAGAATCACCCGATCGCGGAGCACCTTCAGTTTGGATAAACAGCACCGCGTCGAGGTTGACTGATTATCTATCCAAGTCTCGGTCGAGAAGGATTTTTGAATCCTTATTGGCAGAGGTTATCTCATTAGCCTTCTCGACGAAGTGAGGTGTTACAGATTACTGGGCTCAGCGCATTGAACGCCGAGTTGTTTTATGATTGGATATTCACAAGTAAGTTTTAGAGTTCGGCATTCTGACGGCCGAACCACATTCACCATTAAGACATATATCTCTTTTGAGTACTTGTGTCCGTATAGTTTAGAGCTAGTTCAGCGTGCTTATACTCTTACGAATATAGTCACCGTGACCGAACCCGGTGCCGACGATCTGTGAACTTCGCAAGACTAGCAGCCTTGTCTTCAAGCTCTAGAACCTGAAGGTCGAGACGTGTTTCTTCCTCGGCTGCAGTCGCAAGATCAAGAAGTCAAGTAACGCGCTCAACGCAACACCAACAAATTTTACTCCTCGGCCAAGCTCGGTCGTCGAGTTAGCACGCCCCACACATAACCGAATGACGTAGTTAGCTTATTAATTACTCGGCCTGCGCGCCACGTAGGCTTGGTAGTTTTTAGGGTCAACATTTTGGCACGCTTGGTGGGACATAATGCTAAAACTACGAAGTTCATATGATATATCAAGATTCCAATCCGGCTTCATTTAGCCAATTGCATGAGCTTTTTGTGCAATTGAAAAGAAACAATGAAGAGGGTACAAAACGTCTTGAGGAGGATAGAAAAAGCCTTGAGGAGGATAAAAGATCATGGGAAACGGTAAAAGTTCTTCGTGGCGTGAGAGCCAGGCAAAAATCATTCGCCTACATGTTGAGAATAAAAGCTCCTGTCACCCTACAAGAGCAATGAGTGAACGAAGACAGGACTCGGTTTAATGCCTGGCTAGATGAAGAACGATTTCCTTACATTTCTGACTACAGATTAATTCCATTTGAAAAACGGTTAAGTCCAAAGGCCGGGGGGCAATTTTCCGCTTCGGCCACAATCAAACTTTGGCCTAAAAAATTGTTCATTTGACCGAAGAAAAACCTAGGCCACCTGTTGTTTTGATCGAGACTGAAAGTGTGGTAGGCCTAGAAGAAAAAGTTCAAGTTTCTGAGCCAAATTTTGACTCGGAAAACGATTCGTCAGATGAGTGTTCCAATGATGAACAAGGCCGATACACGACTTTGGACGAAAAAACCACATCAATTGATATGGTTATTGGCGATAAAGTCGATATGGAGCAATCCTATTCGGCTGAGCAATTTGAGTTAAAAGCCGAAATTCACGAAGTAATTATGCATGGGGGGCATAATAATTGTTCAACACATTCGGCGACCGATAAAAAAATTTTCGTCAAGCCAAACATATTTGGAGATGTTATTCTATTAGGCCTAAAACGAAATCAAATTGAGAATTTTGATACAAAAAGATCTCGCCTCAGAATAAAGCATCGTTGGCCCCTCTTGATTATAGTTCGGCCACTTTTATTTTCATCTAAAAAAAAAAGAATAAAGTATTTTCTTAACCATTCGGCCTTTCAGCCCAATGCATAAGAAAATAAGGGGGCAAAGTTGTTAGTAGTAGGTGGTTAGGATTATTAGCTGCGTTACTAACATTGGGTTTATATATATATGTATTTATTTATTTATTTACTAGTATCATATTCATGATTGGTGGGCAGGCCGAGTAGCCAAGAGTGATTTTTCTCAACCCGATGTTTCTCGACCTACCTAATAAAAGAACATTTGAGGCCAGTTTTTGGAGTTTGTCCCCCAAATTTCTTGAAAATAGGTAGTAGGCTTCAGCCTGTGGACATGTGGCGTAAGGAATCATGATTTGCTTCAAGGTACCAGGATAGTGAGAAGTCATGATTTGCTTTCATGTCATGTCAGAACACAATTGGGACACTACAAGAAAACAGGGAATAGGTGACCAAATTTTATGTGGCGCCCAAAAATTCGTCACATATTTTTTCTATATGTGACGAATTGTTCAGAGCGTCACGCATGACTTGTCTTTTAGGTATGAAATTTGAGAACACTTAGGTGACGATAAATACGTCACATATTCTAGAATGGAGTGACGAAAATCATAAGTGTCGCTTAAAATTATTTTATACCTTTTAAGATGAAAAGATTGTGACACAAATTTTTTGAAGTCCTTACTAAAATCTATGGCGAGGAACAATGGCGCCCTAACAAAGTATGATATGTGAGGAATTGCAAAAGGGTCACATATGTGTATTCTCGGTGATGAAAGTGATTCATCACTTTTCCAACAGTAAATAAATAAAAAAAGAAAAAAGAAACATAGTAAAGTATTAAACAAATTTGAGAAAGCCCATCTAAATTCTAAACCGTTCTCTTTCACTTTCACTTTCTCTGTCTCTCAGACTTCTCCCATTTCTCATCGCTATGACCCAAGCCAACCGATGCGTCTCTTAATCTTCTTCTCTCTCTATTCGCTATCTATCACACTGAAGGGAAATTTATGAGATTTCATGTGAGATTTCTAGTGACTAGCATGCATATACAATTCAAAATTTATATATGAAAGCAATGGAAGCATGTTATCAAATAATATCAAAGCTATAGTCATGCAAATCCCCTTCAAGATGCATAGGTTTATGTAAGATGCATCAAAACAATTTATAGAAGAACAAAGTGTAGGAGTAGTTTTATACCTCTTGATCTAGACTTTAGACCAAGGATGGACCACCTCCAAGCCCTTTGTTGTTGGAACTCCTTGAGCCTAGCCTCCCTCCTTGCCTCCTCCACTTTGTTAGAATGAGTGCTCATTGGTTCTCCTTGAGTCTCCAAAGTTGAAGACCTCTAAAGATCCACACCCACTAGTGTAGTGAGAAGGATGAAGGAATAACCAAAAGGGTGAGAAGATGATTAGTTAAATCACCCCTATGGTGGCCGGCCTTTGTGAGTGTTTTAGAGATAGAGTGGTTTTTCTCTTTTTGTCAAATAAACTCAAAAAAACCCTTATGAAACTTTTGCTATAAAGTTCCTTTTATAAGACAAAGAAATAAGTCAACAACTTGACTCTCTCTCTCCCTCCTTTGGCCGGCCCCTTTAGTGTTGTTTGGGCTTTGGGCTTTTATTATTTCAAGTCATCCAATGCTTGAATAAAAGCCCAATAGGTTTAGGCCCAATGGGCCCAATTAAACCCGAACATTTCTTTAAGCCCAAAATGATCTTTTATCGCTTTCATGATTTCATTAGACTTTCTAATTAATCACAACACTTAATTAATCCAATTAATTATTTCCTTCAACCATTAGTTGTCTCACTACAAGAGTGTATCGGTGTACAATCATTTTAGGTTCTAATTAGCAAGGCAATGAGGTGATTGGCACCAATCCAATTGATTATATTTAATCCAATCACTTAGTGAATTAAAACTTACTTTTAATTCTCCTTCTTCTTTGACGACTAGTCATTTAATCATCTAGAAGAACTCACAAGCCATGAGTGACATCTAACCATATATCATGGCTACCCAAGCTAATGTAGAATTTGTTCGGAGAACCTATTCAGTTGGAATTACAATGTAATTCGATCATTCTCTAAACAATACTCTCAATCACACTATTAGGGTATGGATTTATTATGTCAAACCCCTAATGTTATTATTCCATGTTATATGATTCAATTGAGTCATATGGGAACGTTTTCCTTTATTACGCTCGATACTTCGGCCGAAGATTCCCGAATCATATGTTAGAGTATTCATCCTCTCATAACGAGGATTAGAGATCCCTTGTTGGGCATTTACTTGCCTCCACGGCTAAGTGGCTTAACCCCAACTATGCCGTGGACACCCGCGGATGGAGTGACTTTGACATAATCAAAGATCAAACACCTAACCACAAGACAACTATGATGCCTCAGGTCAAATGACTACTTACATTATTCCAACCATTAGAGTTACTTGCTTGACATGTGAGTAGACCTCCATGCAAGTACTCTCGTTCGATTGTGTTCAGTGAACTCATTCCCTTAATGAGCACCTACATACCTGTCTTAGTGTCACTACACGAATGGGACGAGACTTTCCATTCTTCCAATTGAAGCGGACATAGTATGTACCGGTCTATGCATTGTCAGTATCCCTCCGATAATCCTATGACTAGGAACCTTTTGGACATGATGGTTATGTGAAGAAGGTCTCTGTAGTCTAACATCATTAGATTACTTCTTCCATCAATCCATTGTCCATGGATTCACTATTTAGGACATATATTGTTTATAGAGATAGTCATAATTAGTATCTTTGCCATTTGATGTATAAGAATCATCTATACATCCATTCATTGTCCTGAAAGGTTTCTTCCAAATATTGACTTTCAGGCATATTTCCAACACACACTTCACAACCAAAAACCCTAGAGACCAATTCAACCAACAAGCTAAATCCACACCATGTCGCGTCTCAACCTTCTTCTAGTTTCTTGCGCCACCACCGAAAGCCCAAGAACCATAGAAACCCTTTCCGCCAACTACATAAATCTATGCCAAATTTCTCCACGCCTACGAGACCACTATGTGGCCAAATGGTTAACGAATTCAAATTTTATCATTCTTTTTAACTTAGGGTTTTGGATTTGCAGGTAATTGCCTCCAAATTGAGCACGCCAGCAGGCCTCAACCTCTTCATCCATCTTTCAAGGACTCTAATTGGGTAAAATTTGGTTTTTAATTTTTAGATTTATATATAAATAGTGTATATATATATATCCCTGGCTTTTTTATTTGTTTTTGGAACTTGCAAGTTTACATTCACAAATTTACAAACAAAAAATCAATAACTTTAGCAAAGAAAGTTGTAAAAATTTCTTCTTTTTTCTTGCTACATTCTGTTTCCTTGTGAGATTATATGTATTTGTCCCTGGCTATTTTATTCTGGGTAATCGTTGGGGATTATTCAAATGATTTATTTGCACATGTGGATGCTTTAATAAGTTGTTTTATTTGGTCTTTCTATTTCAATTTTTTGTTTGTTATGAACTTGCAAGTTGGTATTTTTTTTCTGGGCTTATTGGTTTTACATGGTGATTGAAGGTAAAAATTTTTGAGTACGTGATACCATTTATTAAAAAGGAAAGTTGTTTGATTTGGCTTTGAATTCCTCTGAAATTTGAACCATAATTCTTTTAAGTGCTCTGTATTTGAAAAAGATTGAAAATGGTCTCTTGGGCAAGCAAAATGATTCCCCCATCATAGATGATTTTCTTTCTTCTAATTATTAGTGGCAATGTCTTTCCTATTTATTGGTGTTATTATTTGGTCCTACAAAATCATGAAAAACTATACAAAGAAGGATTTAAGACACACATATATTTCTCCTATATATATTTTCAGCTACTCAGTTCTTATTAGACGATATGGGGTGACTGATGCTGCATATGGATATTAGACGATATGGGGTGACTGATGCTGCATATGGATATTAGACGATATAGGATGACTGATGCTGCCATATGTTATGTTTCCTCTTTCCATGGGATTCTCTATTAAGTCTAATCCCTTAATTTGAGGAAGATTGACATCTAGATGACTTGTTGATAGTTGTGTGCTAGCTACTTGCTGCACTCCCTTAATTTAAGGAGTGACAGCTTTAGGGTTTACCGGGTTAGTAGGATTTGCCAAGGTAGGGTTGCTTGTAACCTTACCTCATTATATATCCCCCCTTGTACATTCAATCAATCCATGAAAAATACATTCAAACAAACTTAAAATTTCCACAGTTTTGTTTAAGCATTGACTTTTACTTCCTTTTAAGTTAGATACAAAATAGTTGAAAGCTTATGTCATAGTTTAATTATTATGACTTTGCACTGATCTTTAAGTAATTCTTCCAACTAGTGACCATATGACTTGCTCAAAATTCATCCAATGTGTTTTTTCTGTTCTTCTATTGGCTGGAGGCCATTACCTCAGGTGAATATATCAATTGGGTTGTTTAGTAAGAGCACAACCACCTTTGTAATACCAAAGTTGGTTTCATTTTGGTTGTATTAGATCCAGTGCAGAGTAAAATTTTAATTATTGAAAACTTTATCTGCATGGAAAATGGTAGACTGATTTAGATCTTCTTTATGCCTCTTTTGCCTATTTTTTGTATTAAGCACACTAATGTTTTTATTTCCAAAGTAATTTGTTGTTGTGATTGTGTTGTTTGCAGGTTGGTCATGGTTTTTGACAAGGGTAGTTCTCTTACTTGTGTTTTTAAACCAAGATGTTGTCGGTATAGGTTTTATACTCTGCAAGTTTTGGGGTTGTTCTGCTTTTAGTATTTTCGTCTTAATCTCACTTTATCAACATACTTGGTAACTTAAGTGATAGCCACAACTTCCAGAAGTCACCTTTTGAAGGATATTGAATTTGGAAAACTAATATGTTATTCACCTTTTTTTTTCTATACTAAGTTAGATTTTGGTCTTATTGTTTTTTAGAAATGGTGTTGGAGTTGGGTTTTTATTAAATTTTGGTAGATCTTCGTATTCTTGCAATCGCATGTTGGTTTGGAGGTTTAATTATAATTTAAGTAGTTTTTTGTTAATTTTATCTTTTGTTAGTAGATTACATTTGGAGTCTTGATAACTTACTAACTAGGCTATGATACACAAAAGGAAAATGAGGATATGATAGCACAACTGAAGGATTGCAAGCCAAGGGTGGACCAACAACATCTCCAGAGGTAGTGACATCAATTTAGCCTTCATTAGTAGTGATATCAATTTGATCTTTATAAAAGCTGAATGTTTTAAAATTACAGTGAATAAGTAGTCTATGGTATGAAACTAGATATGTTTTTCTTGTTAATTAATGGCCTTTTAATGTAGGATGTTTTCAAGACAAATTCATATAATTGTAAGAAACAAAAGTATTACCACAAGGGAGGGGCAAAACCATTTCATCCAACATGCAAGGAAGGCTCGCAAGGTAATGAAATTAAAGTACATATAAAACTCATTGTGTAATTTAGAGAGGCTCGTCTGTTATGTTTCGTTCTTCTTACTGTTAACTACTCCTTAAATTCTTATTTTATTCTCTTTTGTTATTCAAATTCTCAATGCACCTGCTATTCTCTAGACACCAATGTTTATTTTCATCTCTTTTATTATGTAAGGATAAGATGAAGAAAAAGAAGGATGGAGTTAAAGGAGAAATTATTCAAGAAGCACTTGAGGTAGTGATGGTGATCTTTCAAATGACAATGATACTTGTGCTAAACTAAAGACCATGACATGGCTGATGACTTATATTATGTATTGTTGGTTTCAAATATGCACACGGTATACCTGTTTTGTTACCGACTCAATGCCTTAGAATCTTGTTAGCATCTCAATATGCTTAGAGGTGTTAGGATGCTTATGTTAGCTTTTGAGATATACACTTGGTGTATGTATTGGATGTAATCTAACTTATTGATCAATGAAATGTGATTAACTAAAGTATTGCCTCATATTTGTTATGAATTTTAATTCTAGATGACGAAGCAGGGAATATGTGGTAATTGGTTTGTCACGAATTGTTTCTAATAGGTTTATGATTTTGACACATGTGACACAAATTGCGCCACATGTCAAAGGAATATGTGACGCTTTCAGTCTCACTTATTCTTAGCCATAGCATTCTAGGATCAAATTGGGTGACAATAAATTCCTCACTTATACATTTGTTATGTGACAAACTTATAGGTCACTGACTTTTATGTTTTGTGAGACTTATTTCGTCACAGGTAAAGTTATTAAGTGATGAATTTGGAGTCACAAATACTAAAAATATGTGACGAATGTAAAATTCGTCACATAAACTATAGGTGACACTGTATAGGTGACGAACATAGTGACGCTGGATTTTTGTCACATATAATCAAATGTGACGAATTTTCATGTTTATGTGACAAATGTCTATCGCCACCTAAGCCATGTTTTCTTGTAGTGGAAAGACAAAAGTTTTATTTATTTAGTTAGGCCGAGCTTGGCCAACTCGTCGAAATATACTTTTCAAGTTATGTAACCAAGTCTATGGACTTAACTTTTGAAGGCAAAGAAACTAGAGAAAAAATGTGGGCCTCATTTGCCAGGCCACAACAGAAACAACAAATATGAGTCAGTGTCGGCCGAATCTGGGTTTTATTGTTGTTTTGTTCGGCCAACTTTTGCCAAGCTCAGCGAACATGAGTTGGTGCTCGGCAGTAAAATCATGGGTCTCTTCCATAGCATGATATCTACAGTAAAAGGCTATCTAAATGGGGGATTTGTTTTAATTTCTCGGTGGACCTCATCTCAAATTTTGGTCAAAGGAATGGAATTTTAGAAATTAGTTTTCCGAATAAATTTTTATTCGGCAGTGGTTTCTCAGTAGTTCTCGACTATATGTTTTTCTTGGTCATTCGACGAAGTTCCGAGTTTCAAGGCCATCTAGCCGAAGCTGTGGAAAATTTTGATATGCATTAACGAATAATTTCCTTGACCATTCGGCCTATGAGCCGAAGCTTAAGGAAACTGGGGGGGCAATGTTTGGACCCAATTTTATACTATCAGCCCGAGTAATCGAGGCTGTTGAATGAGCATAATTTTAGACCGTTGAATGAGAAAGTGAAGATAATTTTGTTATTGTTAAAGGATATTATTATTGTTTTATCATAATAATTATCTTTTAATAAGGAATTATCTTAACGTTTTCCTATCCAAGATAAATGGGATGCAAACTATATCTGCGATTTGGAAGTAAACAACACAGTTCGAGTTGAGACTCTTATCACGTGGCATGGCTGGGATGTGATGGTCATGATACGCTTTTGCCTACGGATAGGATAAGGAAATGGTGATGTGATGTGGTAGAAGATTAGCTTGCATGCATGAATAAAGATTATGAAGTGATGGTGGGACCGAATATCCTTGGCATCCTGCTAAGAGTCTTGTCAAATGGCATCACATGAAGGAATTGAAAATAAAGATTGGATTACATGCAAGCTAAGCCCAAATAGCGTAATGGTAATCCATAGGGTTATTAAAGGATATTCTTAGGAATGTTATTGGCAGCTTTCGTGCTTCTCAGAATGCAATTATACAAGGTAGTCGTCAAACATGCAAGCTTTATAAATACAAGACGGACTGCGACGAGATGAGGGACCTCCAACTCAACACACAAACTGCCCTACACAAACTCTCGCTCTACGCGAAACCTTTCAACAACCTTGAGATTTTTATTTTCTTTTTCCCCGACACATCTTTAGTTTGGATAAACATCACTGTTGTCGTAGAACCACCCGACTACAGAGCACTTTCAGTTTGGATAAACAGCACTGCGTCGAGGCCGACTGATTATCTATCCAAGTCTCGGTCGAGAAGGATTTTCGAATCCTTATTGGTAGAGGTCATCTTATTAGCCTTCTCGGCGAAGTGAGGTGTTACAGATTATTGGGCTTGGCGCATTGAATGCCGAGTTATTTTATGATTAGATATTCACAAGTAAGTTTTAAAGTTCGGCATTTTGACAGCCAAACTTCATTCACCATCAAGACATATATCTCTTTTGAGTACTTGTGTCCGTATAGTTTGGAGCCAGTTTGGCGTGCTTATACTTTTACGAATATAGTCACCATGACCGAACCCGGCGCCGACGATCAGTGAACTTCGCAAGACTAGCAGCCTTGTCTTCAGACTCTAGAACCCCGAAGGCCAAGACGTGTTCCTTTCTCGGCCGCAGTCGCAAGATCAAGAAGTCAAGCAGCGCGCTTAACGCAACACCAACAAATTTTACTCCCCGGTCGAGCTCGGCTGATTAGTTGGCACGCCCTGCACATAACCTAAGGAAGTAGTTAGCTTATTAATTACTCGGCCTACGCGCCATGTAGGCTTGGTAATTTTTAGGGTTAACACAATCTTACAAGAAAAGTGGAGAAATTTTTTATTATGCCCCAAAACATGGGTGGTATATGACGAGTCATTATATAATGAAGGGAAGTTTTATTTTTTAAGTTGTTGATTTTTAAGATAAGTATTTCATCACTTATATAATGACAAGTGATGTATTACCTCGTATTCTAGAGACACTGACAAATATCTCAAAAAAGCAAGTATGGTCTTTTTTTTTCGTTGTCCTTTAACATTTTATTAAAGGAAATCTCAAACAAGGTTTCAGAAATTAGTATGTTAAAAAACTTTTAGAAAAACATAACAAGAAATAGAAGTAGATTATTCAGTGCATTATTGCTACTTCTTTAATTTAATGGTTCCCTTCATTTCAAAAAAAGGTTTTTAATGGTTTAGAGCTTGTTTTGATATGCTTTTGAAATGACTGAAAACGCTTTTGGTGAAAATGTTTTTAGAACCAATCATTAGTAAAGATGCAAGTAAATCATGGAAAATCACTTAAAGTGCTTCCTGGAAGAAGCACATAACTGGTGCTTCATGCAGAAAGCACTTAAGGTGCTTTGAAACCCAAAAACATTTTCTCTAAAAGCGTTTTTAGTCATTTTAAAAGCACATCCAAACGAGCCCTTAGGCCATCTCCAACCGAAGGTCCAGAAGGCCAGAGGGCCGAAAATTGTCTGAAAACCGTCTCCAACCGAGGGTTAGGCCAGAGGGCTTGTTGAATCTGAAAGGACCCCACGGAATCTGAAAGGGCTGGTCAGAAAAATCATTATTCCTGTCGGTTATAACCGACATGAATCCTTAAGCTAAAATTCAAATGCAACGGCTAGCTGATGTTAGCTAGCCGTTGCATTTGAATTTTTTTTTTTTTTTACAGTTTTATTATTACTTTTTATTTACAAAATTTTTCCTATAACTTCTATTTTTCATATATTTTTTTTAAATTCTATTTTTTTCCTATAACTTTTATTTTACAAAATTTGTTTCATATATTTTTTTAAATTCCAATTTTTCCTATAACTTCTATTTCACAAAATTTGTTTCATTTTATTTTAAATTCTTTTTTTTTTTCCTATAACTTCTATTTCACAAAATTTGTTTCATATACTTTTTAAATTATATTTTTTTCCTAAAACTTCCTAAGCCATTATACAACATTAAATTAAATTAAGTAACATGAAACAACATTAAATAGCATTAACCAACATACAAATTATACAACATAAAAAAAAATTTAACAACATGAAACTTAAACAATATTTTTAAAAACATTTAACAACATAAAACTTAAACGCTTACTCCATGCTTCTTTTGGCCCAAAGATGTGCAACAAGATCCTGTTGTAGGTACTTGTTTGTGGCACGAGAACGTATCATTCTATAGCGCCTCATGTACTCATTTATAGAGATACTACCAGTTCTTAGATTGAAAGGCAAATTAGGCCCATCATATATTTTTGCACGAGCCCTTCTTGACCTATTTGGATCTTTTTGGTCATCATTGGACTCTCCATCAATATACCCATCTTTCTCATCCTCCACTATCATATTGTGTAATATGATGCAAGACATCATGATGGAGTCCAAATTTTCTCGACTCCACCCTCTTGCCGGTTCGCTAATGATCTTCCACCGTACTTGTAGAATACTGAAAGCTTTCTCAACATCTTTCCAGTATGCCTCTTGGTGTAAGGTAAACAACTTTTCTGCATCATTCCTAGGGTTTGGAATTGCTTGGACAAGTGTCGCCCACTTTGGGTAGATGCTATCTGCCAAGTAATACCCCATTTTGTATTGACGGTTGTTGATGTAGTAGTCAAGTTGAGGTGTTTTACCTTCCGTCAAGTTATTGAAGAAGGGTGAACGCCCAAGAACTGTAATGTCATTTTGGGATCCAGGGACTCCAAAGAAAGCATGCCAGATCCATGTGTCATATGAGGCAACGATCTCTAACACAGCAGTTGGCTTTCTCGACCTTCCGCTAAAGCCTCCTTGCCATCCGGTGGGACAGTTCTTGCAATCCCAATGCATGCAATCTAATGACCCTATCATGCCCGGAAACCCACGGTCTTCAGCTTTGCGAAGGAGCTGATTCAAATCTTCTTGATTTGGCTCGCGGAGGTACTTGTCTTTGTAAACCTGAACCATTGTGTCACATAATTGTTCAAGAGTATCAAGGCAGGCTCAGACATACCATGGGTTTCATCCATCGAATCAGCTGGGGAGCCATAGGCCATCATTCGGAGTACAACAGTAACCTTCTGATGAGGTGAGAAACTAGGGCGGCCTGCTCTGTCCCACTTCTGTTGAAAGTATGGATTGACCTGCTGGACATCACGAAGTAAACGTTCGAAGACATGACGCCTCATCAGGAAGCGACATCTGAAATCCTCTTATGTGTACACCGAGTTGGGGTTGAAGTAGTTGTTCATCAGATTGGCATGCGACATCGCTATGTTTCGTAGTTTGTAAGAGCGACTAGCAATAGAGCCACCTCGTTGAGGTTGTTCCTCAGTTGGCTGACACACCATGGCCGCAGCCATGACTGCTGCTTTGTTTTGTTTGTTGTGCCTTACTTGAACTTCTTCATCAGACTCCTCATCTTCTCGTCTTATTTGCGCCCATTTTGCTTCCAATTTGGAATTGGATGAGGACCCCCAGTTGGAATCCAAAGAGGATCCAAAGTTGGAATTCATTGCAAACTTGAATTGAAAAAGATTGAATTGAAAGAGATTGAATTGAAATAGATTGAATTCAAAGTTGTATGAATTATAGCCCAATATCCACCCTATTTATAGCAAAAGAAAAATTCAAATCCAACGGCTAGCTGACGTCACTTAGCCGTTGGATTTGAATTTAAGATGTAGTTTTTAAATAATAAATTATGTTTGGCCCTATGACCATTTGACCCTCAGTTGGAGACGGTTTTTTGTGAGAGGGCTAAAACGAGCCCTATGGCCCTTTGGCCCTCGGTTGGAGACGGAGGCAAATATGGCCCTGTATTGTTCATTAAAATATTAATATCTTGGAGGACCAGAGGGCTAAAACGAGTCATCTGACCAGCCCTCGGTTGGAGAAGGCCTTAGATGCTATAGAAAAGATGTAGTAAATAGTTTCACACATTATTGCTTGATTCTTTTCCATTAGTACAATCAATCATAACCCTCATCTCCCAAAGAAGTATATAAAACCAATTCAACCGCCCCTCAATCTTTAAAGAAATAATTTGTCTCCATTTGATTGGATGAGATATCATGTTTGACTTATATACGACGAAAATTTATACATGTGATAAGTTCGATACTTATTACGATGTGATTTTATTATGAGTTCGCGTTGCATGTTGTAAAAATATCTCTACATAAATATGAGCGTTCAAGCGCTAATTACTAGTAACTTATTACGATATTATCTACGCGTTTTAGCCTTTACAATATTTTTTTATGTTCAAAACGTTTATTTTTTTAATTTTCATTCAAATATCATCCTTATTAAAATTTAGAAATGAGTAATAGTTAATTAAGTAGAATGGATATGGATTAGCTCGGACCCCAAATTTTAAAAACACCGAATTAACCTAATCATGCAAAATAAAAAATTTAATCTGATCTAACAATCACTGACAAATATATAATCCTCCCTCTGCCCTCCCTTTCTCTCAAACTCGCCTGATTCCCTCCACCGTAACCAAACCACTCTCTCTTGGTTTTCTCTCTCTTTCCCAACTCTCTCTCTCTCTATCTCTCTCTCTCTCTGCATCTCACAGTCTGTGTATGTATTTAATGCAAGGCGGCTCCTACTTCTTCAGACACAGTAAATAACCTAACCAAACACGTACGTGCTTTGCCTCTCTCTCTCTCTCTCTCTCTCTCTCTCACCCATTTGTTTTGTTGTGTTATAGTCAACGTGGTCAAAATACACTCGTATCAGTGATAACAGCACAAAAAATGCTCGACACCGTCAAGTTCCTAATCGGCTCCCCCGGCGCCAGCGGCTACGGCTCAAAGAGTACAGCCGAGCAAGTCACCGACGCCTCCCCCGATCTCCGCCACATCACCGCCATCATCACAGGTACGTACTCCCACGTCGGATTACGAATTTTCCAACACAGTTTTCACAATCTCTGACGATCGTGCGATTTTCGGATTATGTCAGGTGCTACGTCAGGGATCGGAGCCGAGACGGCTCGAGTTTTAGCCAAGCGCGGGGCCAAGCTGGTCCTCCCGGCTCGAAGCCTCAAAGCTGCCGAGGACGCCAAGGCTCGAATCCTCTCCGAGTTTCCCGGCTCCGAGATCATCGTCATGGCTCTCGATCTCAGCTCCCTCGCTTCCGTCAGGAGCTTCGCCTCCGAGTTCGAGTCCCTCCGGCTGCCTCTCAATCTTCTCATGTGAATGTTCTCTTTCTTTCTTGCTTTCTGTTTTTTTTTTTTTTGTTAATATCTTGTTTTCTGTTTGGTTGCCGAGAAAATACAGGAAAAGAAAAAGAAAACTGACTAAAAAGTGTACTTTTGTTTTGTCTCAGAAATAATGCCGGAAAGTTCGCGCACGAGCACGCGATTTCCGAAGACGGAATCGAAATGACCTTTGCTACTAATTATCTCGGTAATTATTACTATTACTCCCGCTAAATCTAAAATTAATGTTAAATTTGTGGATTTTTTATTCAATATTTATTAATACTTTTTCAGGTCATTTTCTGTTGACGAAGCTGTTGCTCAACACAATGATTGAAACGGCTGCGGCTAGCGGCGTTCAAGGGCGAATCGTGAACGTGTCGTCGGCCATTCACGGCTGGTTTTCCGGTGATATGATCCGATATCTTGACGAGATAAGCAGAAGTGGAAGGTACATAATTTATATTATAACATGTGAATTTATTTGTTTATTAGTACTATAACTTTCCTAGGTTCACAATGCATGACTATGTAACGAATGTTACATAACACGTTGATTAGTAACACTAGTAGAGTTGATATGAGAGATCAGGAACTGTAGCCGATCGATCGAGTTGGATTTCATTGTTATTGTTTAAGTTGTTTAAGTGATTATAATTAATTTGTCTTCAATAGTTTGAATTTTTTTATCTGAATTGTAAAATTTGTCTGGAAGCACAGCCAGTACGACGAGACACGTGCGTACGCGCTCTCGAAGCTCGCCAACGTCTTGCACACCAAGGAACTCGCTCGCAGACTCAAGGTTTGATGATTAAAAAGCGATTTTTGTTTTTTGTTTTTTCTGTGTTTTTCTTCAAATTAATGTTCCTAATTTTGTTTTATTTATTTGTAATTAATTTATTGGTTTTACTAAAATCAGGAAATGGAGGCAAACGTGACCGTTAACTGCGTGCATCCGGGTATTGTTAAGACCCGCCTCACCCGAGAACGTGAAGGTCTCGCCACAGGTTCGGTTTTCGTCACAAGAAACTACGAATTGAATAGTTGAAATTTTTGTGTAATACGTTGTACTGAATTAAAATAGTTTTGAAAATGTAGATTTGGTGTTCCTGTTTGCTTCAAAGCTCTTGAAAACAATCCCTCAGGTTAGTTTATGAGTATAACCGGATGATTATTTTGGAGCGTTGATAACGGTTTTGTTAATTACATTCGGCATGTGATAACATTAGTTTCGTTATTTGTATATTGAAGGCTAGTGCGACGACATGTTATGTTGCGACTCATCCTAGGCTGGTGGGCGTGTCCGGGAAGTACTTTGCTGATTGCAACGAGACATTGCCGTCGAAGATGGGGTCGAACTTAAGCGAAGCTGCTGGATTATGGTCCGCCTCTGAAATCATGGTGTCCAAGGATTCCAGTGCTATCTTGGATCCAAGCCACCAGCTGGAGCACTAAAAGAATGGAAAACGGATCGTCAATTATATATATAGAGAAACAGAAAAGCATCTTAATTATATAACTAGCTAAACTTCTTAGTGTCTGTTAAATTAGCTAGCTAAAATACAGTAGTAAAGTGGAGGGGAGAGTTAATTAGGAAAGAAGAAGGAGATATATGTATAATACACAGCTAGGTTTGAACATAAATAGTAGTTTTAGTGACATGAATATATAAATATGGTCTTTTTATTCAAAATGGTCTCTGAGATTGACATGACTTCTCACTTAGGTACATGAGATTTAAAATCGGTAGAAGTGGTCCTTCAGATTGTCCACCGTCAATCAATTTGGTCCTTCTATGAGAAATATCCGTTAATTTAAGGGTATTTTTGTCAAATCAATCCCTCTTCCTGAACTGGTGATTTCTTCAATTCAACTAAGATTTTTCACAAAAAAACCAAAATGATTGATGGTGGACAATTCCAAGGGCCAATTCTATCGACCAAAATGAGGAGTTATGACAATCTCAAGAACTATTTTGGCTAAAAAGTCTATAAATATTTATATAAAGGAAAGGCTTTTGATGTGGATGAATATATATTATGAAGTGAATGAATGGTTTTCTTAGTTGGAATCAAGTCATGACCAATGAAATTAAAGTTGTTTATTTTGTTGGGTTCTATATCATTTTTGAAGTGTACGTTATTATTAGATGATGCTGGTCTTACTCTCTTAGAATATTGGATTGGTCATTGGTGCATTTTTTTTAATATTATTTTTCAATACAAGCCATGTTAGAGTAGAGAAATTTGAAATTAAGATCTCAAGTAATGTTCTTAACTACTTAAACTACAAGTATTTTGCATTCATTAATGTATACATAAACGATGATTTGATCGAATTATTTAGAGTTAACTGTGGACTTTGGTTGGAGATCAAGAAAGTTCTTGGAACCCTAGTTTTGTGTTAATTAATACATGCATGTACTTAATTATGGAATAAGATATACATTGATTCTTCTTCACGGAAAATATATCTGTTTTTATTTTTCCTGGGCATGCATGTGGAGGAAATATATTATGTTTGTATATATGGACTAGAAGAAGAAAATGATATATGGAGGAGATTAAGATTTAAGGACATGCATGGGGTCAGTTAGTTGCATGTGGTGGTGGTGGTGGTTGTATTTTGAAGAGTATCTTTGGGACTACTGTGATGGGGTGTACTACGAACATGCGTGCTGAGTCTGGTGACTGTAACAGCTGATGCATGTATTCAAGGAAAGGAAGTTCCAAATCCTCAAAAGCCTTTCCAAAAGGAAAATTTGCAATCTCCAAATGTGTTTTTTCGGTGTGACGTTACATGCGGACGGATCCAGAAATTTTTTCATAGGTAGTTGAGATAGAAAAATAGTGAAATAGGTGAATTTTAGTCAAATGAGCTTTCTTTCTTGCGTTCGTGCATGCCTGTACTGCCCATTGTGGCCTTAACCATCTGTTGGGTGGGCAAAGTTCTGTTCAGTAAGAGCAAGTCCAGTGTTTGTAGTAGCCCGGTGGACCGGCTGCCTTTTCTATCCCATTGCCCTAGCTCCTTGCTCCAGCCCATGTTGGCGATTGGGCTGAGGGGGGGCCCAAGTGAGAGGGCAGGCTCGAATCGCAGGTCCGAGTGCCTTAGGCCAAGCTGATGCAAGGCTGACGTCAGCCACATTATAAAAGTAAAAAAAAAAAGTAAAAAAGCAATAAAAATTAATAAAAAATGTAAAAAATTAATAAAAAATTGTAAACAATTAAAAAAAAAATCCGAAAAAAATTAAAAATAAAAAAAAAGATTTAATTTTTCTATAAATATCTTATCATTATCTTACACCTTACACCACAATTTTATATTTTCTCAAATACTTTGAGTTGTAATTTCTTATTTAATGAAACGTGGTACAACGAGACCGATTAAAAATCATATCCGAAATTTGAAATAAAATAATTTTTTATTATTTTATAAAATGAAAAATACTAATATTTTATTGCATATTGCCATGACTATTTAGTTTAGGGATGAAGATACAAAAGGCAATTACTGTTCATTGGAGGGGATTCTTAAGGCAGTTGCCCGGAAGGGCTTTTAATACACTGGAGTTGCTCTAAGGGAGACTTTCGAGGTTCCATTATTGCCATAATATATACAAATCCGATCTTGCATCTGTGGTATTTTTAGTTCACTAATGTTATATATAATTGTTTGGGCCGAGTTTAGAATTGTACTCGGCCCAGAGGCCGTACTTAGGAGTCGATGGGGGTCATCCGGCTTATGGGCCACATAGCCAAGGTCGGCTGTGTCCTATTAGAAATCCGCGGGTAGTTGAATCTTGATACGAGAAGGAGTTTTGACAGGATAAGGATGGTGAAGTTTGGGATCGAATGCGGCCTGAAAAAGGGGTTGAGTTCAAAGTCCTAGTAGGAGTAGGTCTGGCCGAGATAAGGTTGGATCGGGGGAAGGAGTTCTAGTCCGAGTATGGTTGTGGTTTGATTGGAAGCAGGTTAACTACTATAAATAGAGGGATGAGGACATCATTTAGCTCCCCTCCAATTCAACATACAAACTGCCCTGCGCAAACCCTCACTTTCACGAAACCTCTCAACAACCTTGAGATTTTTATTTTCTTTTTCCGCCGACATACCTTCAGTTTGGATAAACAGCACCTGTAAAGGCAACCGGTGATACATTCAGTTTGGATAAACAGCACTATCGCCATAGAACTGGTCGACTGCGAAACACCTTCAGTTTGGATAAACAACACTGCGTCGAGGTCGACTGGTTAACTATCCAAGTCTCGGTCAAGAAAGACTTTCGGGTCTTTATTAGCAGAGGTCATCTCATTAGCATTTTCGGCGAGGTGAGGTGTTACAGTTTACTAGGACTCAACACATTGAACGCCGAGTTGTTTTATGATTGGATACTCACAAGTAGGCTTTAGAGTTCTGCATTCTGACGGCCGAACCACGTTCACCATCAAGACATATATTTGTTTTAAGTATCTGTGCCCCTATACTCTGGTGTCGATTCGGCGTGCTTATACTCTTACTAATATAATCACTGTGACCGAATCCGGGGCCGACGATTTGTGAACTTTGCAGAACTAGCAGCCTTGTCTTCAGGCTCTAGAACCCAAAGGCCGAGATTGTTCCTTCCTCGGCCACAATCGCGAGATCGAGAAGTCATCAGCGCATCCAACGCCACATAAACATATCTTACTCCTAGGCCGACGAGTTGGCACGTCCCGCATCAACCGAATGACGTAGTTAGCTCACTAGTTACTCGGTATGTGCGCCACGTAGGCTTGGTAATTTTTAGGATCAACAATAATATACGTATGTATCTTGTTAGTACATGTCCTATGTCCTTGAAATATAACATACTTATCTTATTTTCTTATATTATAATATCTAAATTAACAAAAAAAAGTCGTGGATTATTTTGTGCGATGGTCACAGTAAAACATTTCTCAAAATAAATATAAAGGAAAAGACGAGAGGGAGACCTTTTATTGCAAAGAAAGACAGGAGGGGTCTGTCTGTGAAATGGTTAGGTCCAAAAACATAAAGCCGCGGTTTACAGAAACCCTAGCTAGCTATCAAGTGTCTCGATCAGAAGGACTTATTAATGCTACCTGTTATCTCTTTTTACACACGAATTCCCAAACAAAGGCTAAATTGAGCATGCAGACCAAACACAGAGCAGTTAATTGTCTGAGTCTTCTCTCTCTACAATTAATATGGTCTGAGTCTGCTCTCTCTACAATTAGTATCACTCTGTCCCTGTCTCTGCCTAATATTTTTCATGTATCTCAGTTGATTACTGAGTCGGGTACAAAATGGATCAACAATATTATGATATTGAACTCGTCAATTATGAGAGTTGAATCTATGATATCTATAAATGATCAAAGAGAAATATCATTAAACCGTATTATCGTAATGTTAAACGAAGTGAGGCCACAATAGTCTTGAAGAGAATACCAGAGGGATGAAAAGGTTCTCATTTATGAATTTTCTGTTATTTCGTTCCTTATAAATAGTATATAGAGAATAGCTAGGGGCACATCTTCCTGCACATTGTCAAAGTTCCACCATATATCAAGAACTCCAGGTCTAAAAAAGATCGCAAACTTTTCGACATCTGTGAAAATACTCTTGGAGCTAGAATTTAAGAAAAAATTAAAAAAAATTACATAGTTATCTCTACAAATTAGTTGTAACATACGTCCCCGATTGATATGAAAAAAAGAAAGTGAAAAAAGTCTTGTCCTGAGCTTGTATAATAGCACCATATATAGAGCTCCCAAACACTTGTGTTGGGCAGCATTTGTGAAGAAAGTTGAGGTTTCACCATAAAATCAATTGGTAATATGTGGAGTATCCCAACCTCTTATAAGTTCATGTAAAGTCCCCCCTCCCATTAATGTGGGACTCATTCTCAACACGCCCTCCTTATGTGTGACCAATTTTCGAGCTTAACACGTGGACAACACAACGGGGTGACGTGAAGAACATGTGACTGTTTGGATTCACATGTGGAACAACCTGCTCTGATACTATGAAGAAAGTTGAAGTTTCACCATAAAATCAATTGGCAATATGGGGAGTATCCCAACCTCATGCAAAGTCCCTCCTCTTATTAATATGGGACTCATTCTCAACACTTTGCACACCATTCCCTTCAATTCGCTCGCGCACATCCGTCATTGTACTACCTCCCGAAAACTCTACTCCGACATCCTTAGCTACCTAACTGCATTCTTTTTATCAATTCATCAAGCTTACTGGTCTTCCTAGCTAAAAGCAAGTCTTGTACCAGCCATTCTTTCTTGGGATTTCAGTCTATCCAACAATCTTCTAAGAGACAAATCCAAATCAACAAGTTGGTAAGGCTAACTAGGAATCCAAATCAACAAGTTGGTAAGGCTAACTTGGAATCCAAATCAACAATCTTCTATCCAACAATCTTCTAAGAGACAAAACCAAATGACATGTGAAAATGTTTTTGGGTTCCAAAAACACCAATTATGTGCTTCTTCCAGGAAGCACTTTAAGTGCTTTTCCAGGATTTACTTGCATCTTTATTAAAGATTGGTTCTAAAAATATTTTCACCAAAAATACTTTCAGTCGTTTTAAAAGCACATCCAAACAAGCTCGTACACTTCTCTAGAAAGTGCTTCTATCGCAGCCACTCCAACTAAATCCAATGCCATTAATATACGAGGATCTAGCACAAAAAAATAGTAATTGAGAAAACTCTCTCGCTCTCTCTCTCTCTATAGTTTTAATTCATGTTATCCAAAAAAAAAGTTTTAATTCATATCAAGCGAAGCCTGAGGTAATACTACCGAAGAATGCTTGTTGATCTCATATATGAACAATTAAGTAAACACCGGCTTAATATATTGTATTAGTCACACTTGATCAATACAAGGCCTTTGTTTAAGCTCTAAAAAAGCCCAAACCACATGTGAATGCACCTCCACATTTAAGCCCAATCAAGCCCAAAATGCTAAAACCCCGAAAATCGCATTACCCCCGAAGAAAGTTAACAAAACTCAACCATCCCAGCTCTCGATCGATCTCCTCCCGCCAACCGGAAATGGCGACGACTCTGCTCCCGGAGACCGCCCAAAAGCTCCTAACCCAAGAAGCCCTCCGCTCCGCCGCCAAACAATCCCAGCGCTGCCTCACAACCCCCGTCCGCCTCCGCCGCGCCATAAAAAAATACCTCCGAGGTCCCCCCCCCCTCTCTCTCTAAAACTATGTCTGTCTATTATCTGTGTAAGTTATGCAAATTTAATTTATGGGTTTTGGGATTTTAGAGCAGGATGAGCCCCACATGAAGAGGAAGGTGCTGAGGCTATCGGAATCCTTCAGCCAAATCAAGGATGTGAACTCGCAGCTTGTTACGGCGACTTCACAGCAGCTCGTTGAGGACCCTTTGCGGTCTGTCGACCAATCGCAGAGGTGGAAGATCAGGAGCAACTATGGAGATATCGGACTCACCTACAGAGATGACGAGACCATTGCTTATGTTGCTTCCAGAATGCCTGCTGTTTTCTCTGCCTGTCACAGAGTTCTCAAGGAGGTATGAATTGGGGAAATTTTTTATCCGGGTAGTGTTGTATGATTTTGAATTATGCGTATTGGTGCTGTATTTGGTTGGTAGCTGAGAAATGGTGGAAAGTAGAGGAATTTATTTTCAATTTTGCCAGAAATGAGGTGCTTATCTTGAGTTTGATACGTTATCGTGCTTAAGAGTGTGGATGGTGGAATTGGATGTAGAGTTGTTCTGAAGTTTCGGTTTTCGATGGAATAAGTTTGGTGAAGTTTTTTGTTTTGCTGTTTTACAGGTTCGTAGAAGGATACCTGAGTTCTCTCCAGCTAAAGTGTTGGATTTTGGAGCTGGCACGGGCTCGGCTTTCTGGTGAGAAGCGCATTCGGTGTTATCTTTTGATTGTTAATTGTGTGTAACGAATTTGGTTATGATGTAAATGAATGATATAGGGCACTACGAGAAGTCTGGCCACATTCCTTGGAGAAAGTTAATTTAGTGGAGCCATCCCAATCAATGCAGCGGGCTGGGCAGAAGCTTACACAAGGTTCTTGACGATTTGAATGTTCAAACTAGTCATTTGATATTATTTTGCCAAACTTATTTTTGTAATAGTATTTCCAGATAAATTGTCTATAACCTGCAGTCGTTAAAGAACCAATCTACTAAAACCTTTAATTTCCTATTGCAATGTTTCATGCATTATCAAAGAGTACCATGGAGCTCAATAAAAAATCTGACCACTGTATGGCATGGTTATTTTAGGTCAGAAGAACTTGCCACTTATTCATAGTTATGATAGCCTCCAGTCATTGACAAAAAGTATCACCAAGTCAGAGCGAGAACATGACCTTGTAATTGCTGTAAGTTTCATAAATTTTAAACACCATGTTTGCCTTGGAATATTGGGTACAAATAATAACTTATTTTTGTACTTGTTGCAATGGGGGTGAAGTCCTATGTGCTTGGAGAGATACCATCGCTCAAGGATCGAATTACTATAGTACGTCAACTATGGGATCTTACACGGGATGTCCTGGTATGTTTTACTTTTGCGTATGGATGAGTTTCATGTTTCACTATGATTTCATGACAGAACAATTTTTTTTTTTATCTTATGCCCTGGTTTATGCCATTAACAAAGAGGACAAGTATTATGTGGTTTATGCTCTTCTCACAAACAATTTTGAAAACAGCGGCAAAAGAAAGACATACTGAATCTTGTTCACTATCCATGTTTTAATTGTTATCATGGCAATTTCAGTTTGGAACTTTCCAATTTTTAGCCTAATATTTTTACCCTTTGATTTTCCTAAAATTTTGTAGGTTTTGATTGAACCTGGAACACCGCAAGGATCTAGTATCATTTCTCAGATGCGTTCTCATATATTATGGATGGAAAAAAGGGTAAGTTGTTTTTCTTGTATTTGTTCTTTGAGATGAATTTTGAGTTAAGATGCTTGTTCAATTTATGTACTGGGATTGCGTCTCAACAATCATGCATAATCGACACACTCATCACTTCTTAGAAATGCCGTAAATCTAAAGATGGAACTGAAGAAACTTCAAAGGACTTGGTGACTCAAAAGAGTGGTGCATTTATAGTTGCTCCGGTGAGTATAAGAGCTCTTTAGCTCTTATTTTTCTGTTTCGAAACTAATATGTTGCCCAGCTTCTCCTTTGTTTTCATTAAAACTGTGAATTCTCTCATTTTATTTTGTAGTTTTTTTATATAGTGCTCTCATGATGGACAATGTCCGCTGGAAAAAGCTGGAAAGTATTGTCATTTTGTTCAGCGCTTGGAGAGGACATCTGTTCAGCGTGCATTCAAGGTTCGACCTTAAATCCATCCACAATCATTGGATCCAGTTGTGAGTTGGAACCTGCTCTTTAATTGATATTACCTTCCCTGATATTTTTGTAGCGATCCAAGGGTGGGCAACCATTACGTGGCTTTGAAGATGAGAAATTTAGCTTCGTTGCATTCAGGCGAGGACAAAGACCACGGTTAGTACTTTTTGTGTTCATGTTCAAAATTGTGGAATGTGGGATCTCTAATATTCTTCTTAGACAATGGATGCCGGAAAACCCATTCCCATACAGTTATACAATGGTTTAGTTAATTTTTGTTCTGGTTTAATTTTTCGCCATGTGGTTTTGTTTTGGCTAACTGAGTGTCTTTCTTATAACCACTGTTTTAACTGTCAATGACCTTAAGTAAGTGATTACAATCATAAACATTTTGAATTAAGCCAATCAATAACTTCTTAAGTAAAATAATTCCTGTCCAAATATGTACTTCCCTCACAGTTTGGTTCTTTTTATTCACAAATATACTTTTGTGTTGTGAATTCTTTCTCTGACGGTTGCACTTGGTAATGTGATTAGGGAACCTTGGCCGCTTGATGGTATGAAATTTGAGACTTTAAAGGAGCAACATGCTAAACGGAGTCCAGAAGATCTCGAGATAGACCTTGGTAATTCTAAAATGAGTATCCTTCAGTATAAACATCTTGATGAGCCCCCCCCCCCCCCCCCCCCCCCACATCACCACCAACACGTTACGAACTGTGATGTATTGCATTAATACTAACGTTCTGGCCATTTGTAAACAATTATTTCTTTGGTTCTGAGAATTTGTGTTTGACCTGGACAGATGAGTCAATTAGCTCGCAGCAAGCTGATCTCGTTCCATTTGAAGAACCAAATCCAGTTAACTATGATTCCGATGTTATGGAAACTGATGTGGTGGATGAAAATGACAAAATCAACGAAGAGGAAGATGAAACAGGTCATGCTGATCTTGGTGGCGGTTGGGGTAGGATTATCTATATGCCTGTACGAAGGGGCAAACAGGTTACAATGGATGTTTGTCGATCAACCAAACGGGATGGTTCAGAAGGTGAACTTCAGAGAGTGGTTGTCACAAAGAGTAAGAACCCTACATTACATCTGCAGGCCCGAAAGTCTATATGGGGAGACTTGTGGCCTTTCTGAAGATGTAAATGTCCGTAGTTATTCACGTTGTAGCCGCAATATATATGGAACTATGATGTTATGTTGAATGTTTATTATTTGATTCTATGTACCTTACTTACCTTGGGAACAATACATGACCAGCGTAGAGTTTGTGTCGGTGAGTATCGAGGCCATAGCTCATCGGTTGTTCGTAGGACATGTTTACTGGGAATGAATTAGGATGAGTATTTTTATCCTAATCTTAGTTGTAATTTATTGGTTATTTTGGGAGAGTTTTGATACTTTGATTTATATTTTGATTGTAGGACATGTGAATGCTATCAGATATATTCGCAGTTCTGATATTCAAATGAGAGAGAGAGAGAGAGAGAGAGAGAGAGAGAGAGAGGAAGGAGACTGGAGCAACTGCCCCCCAAACCACCCAAAATTTAATTTTGATGAAGGGAATGTCAAGAACACAGTATTTCTAAATGCAGGCTTTTATAAGATGCCCCACGGGCACCTGTACCTATGCATACACACTTGTATATCTATATACACGTATACTTCCAGGGATCCAAAATTTCTTGAGCTGAGAAACCAACAAATTAAAGAATCATATAATTGACTTGTATAAGATGATCAAATACAAAACAAAATACCAATCCCCCAGCCACCTGGTGAGACTGCACTTGAATCGTATAAACGGTCGCCACCTGGCATGACCTGACTCGACTATTACACATTTGGAAATCTTCAGGGGTACAAACTAGGTAAATTCACCTTGGAGCAGTCTTTTGGCAAACTGTCAGTAATACTGCATTGGACAAGCACCAAGGGTTATTTAACAATTACCAGCTGTGTTTGCAAGGATGCAAAACCACGGCCTAAAAAATGCAGTCTCGGGGACTTTAACGACGAATAGGCAACCCGTAATTGTGGTAGGTTCTAATCCGTCCATCCCAACCGGCAGTGACAATCACAAGGCCCCACATGTGAGAAGAACCAGACATGCTCTGGCAAGCTTTCTTCAAAAACTTGTACTCGGAGCTACACATCGTTGGGGAAACGGGTACTGGACTTGAGTTTACAAGCTTCTCCTCGGGCCAAGTGGGGGTACCCCTTGGCAAGGACTCGAGCAAAAACCCCCGACCCAAAGAGAAGCAATCGGGCGAAGAGAGGTGCATTTTCTGTTCTAATTTCTCATCAAAGTTGAGATGCTTTAGTGGATAATCAAGGCTACTTTGTGGCACATCCCCAATGAATCTGGGGGATGGAAGTGTTCCCGGCAAGCTGTTTACACCATTCCAAGGTATAGCAATGATGGAGTTGTGGGACACGAAACTCTCACAAGACCATATTTTCCTCGATCGCGAAGAGGTCATGTCCTGGCTATTGAAGTTCCAGATGTGTACATTTGAATCATCGCTTGCTGAGACAATGTGCTTTCCGTCTGTGGTAAAGGACGCAGATGTATGGTTTCCTCCATTTCGAAGACCTAATGAGGAATGATAAAACATTTAATGAAAAGACTTTGGAGGGTGGGGAGTAACAATAACTTTAAACAATTAAGAAGATAAATAAAATATGATGCATACCCCTATATTTGCAGACGATATCTCTCCCAGAAATTACACGGACTGCTGAATCAGCAGACGTCACCATAACTTTGCTTGGGTTGCTTGGAGAAAACTGAGGAATCATATTTACATTAGTATACTGTACACCACATTCCATAAAGTGAAAATTGAAGAAAAAACTTAAAAATTTTGTCCATAAAAACCTGAAAGCTGGTTATCTTTTTTCCAGGTGACTTCTTTTTGCCCTGTATGTTTATCTGAGCATCCAATTCCATATGGTCATCTGAAAATATTGAAACCACGATCACAAACTACAAAGACAGAATAACAAAAAAGAGCAAACATTGTAAGGGCCCGTGGATAGATCTCGCCCTTGCAAAATTGGCTTGCAAGAGCTCATACATACACTAACCCCAGATGTTTTTTTTTTTCAACGTGAGACATTTTCAACATATCACAAGCACGTTCGCAAAGGGCATGTAAGGATCTAACATTAGATATTTTGCAATATCAGACCAAACAAAACAAAAGAAAAGATATTTTGCAATGACATACCAAGATAATCATCTCAAGTCTGCGCGATTTTCAAGAAAAAAAGGAGATTAACTAGCATTTAATTATCAGGAATTCCAGTTTTCTGCTATGCTTAAGAGTTGGGCTGTAGATAGAAGCGTTATAGTGGCCTACTATTCAGAAAAATCACTATCAGGTCTCCATACCTATGATGTTAAATACGCAGCAATTTCCAGTCATCAAACCCACAATTCCTCCCTACAAGTATCAAGAAACAAAGTTAACCAAAATCCAAGTAGTTTTATGCTTAATTTTTCATTGCCAAAGCAAAAAATCCAACAGACCTTTCCGTCAGGACGATAAGATATAGCAGTGACTATCTCGCGAACATCAATATAATCAACAACCAGACAACGAACAATTTCCCAGATGCGAACTTTTCCGTCTATTGAACCGCTGATGAAATAATTATCGTCCAGAGGGTTGAAATTAACACATGTCACTGCATCAAATATCGCATCTTTAGATAGACATTGCAGAACACTTCAAAATGGGACAAAGAATTGAGATCAAACGATATATATATATATAACCAAGATAAACGAAGTTATTGATATACTAGTCTTAAAGATAATGCCAACAAGCGGCAAGGCTCACCAAAATTACTGTGAGAAAAACTTCTCAGGCATCTGTCGCATCCCACTTGCCATAGACGGACCGTCTTATCAACTGAGGATGAGAGCAGAAACTGCTGCGCACACAAAAGGTGCCATTAGTTCAATCAAGTTCAGTGAATCAAAACTAACTCTGGTGCAATGAATAATTGCAATAGGAAATAAAATCCAATTTCCTACCACTCTAAAAATAAAGTGGCATATATTAAAAACGAGATAGCACAGCCAAAAGTATTACTAACCCCTTTCGTTGACCATGAGAGATCTAAGACGTCCCCTCTGTGTCCCCAGAACTCATGAAGAGGCTTCTCCAATAAGCGAAATACCTTTGGAGGGAAAACGACACAAGCTGACTCTGATGATCGCCCCAATTGCTGCGCCTTAGTCTGTTTTTCTTTATTCACATTTGGAGAGTTTAACTTGGAAAATGGATGCATCTTGAAGTATAGAGAAGAAGGATCAGAAGCAATATCAAATTTGTTGAATTTCTCATCCTCAATCACCTTCCACACTCGCACGATACCATCTTCACCAGCACTGGCCAAGTATTGCCCATCAGGACTGAACTTCATGGACAAAATTGAACCCTCATGTGCCGAAAAGTCTTGC
Source organism: Malus fusca (assembly GCA_035220775.1). Taxonomy (NCBI): domain Eukaryota; kingdom Viridiplantae; phylum Streptophyta; class Magnoliopsida; order Rosales; family Rosaceae; genus Malus; species Malus fusca. The sequence continues at coordinate 27,343,240 of CM069064.1, forward strand.
CCAGCATATAGTGAAGATAGTTCCTTGGTCCGCTTTTTACTTGGATGAACTCGGACTCTTCGCATCCCTACCCCTGATGCAGATTTAAGACTGATGGGGCTCAACGGAGCCTCATGTTTATCAGCAACACAAATCCCAATTCTTAATTTCCTTAACCATCCCCTTTTAACTTTCTTCTTCGTATCAAGAAAGAACCTAGCGTTATCAACTTCTCTCTGTAATAATTGCTGAATCGAAGGAGATGGTGCCGGTGCACTATGAATTTCCCCATTAACCAATTGATTTAGCGCAGCTTGACCTAATCTGCCAAGCCTTCCATCATGACCTAATTCATTCACAATGACATTCATTCCTCTGTTCAAATTCCTCATTGCAGATGTGGAATGTGTATCATCCAAAGCACCATTTCCTAGCGGCTCCCGAGCTTCAGTTGACAGAGAGGACACTGTAGACTGACTTGAGCAAGAAGCCACTTCCAATCCCGAAGTTCTCAAGACTACCCCTCTATCTTCCCTAAATCTATCAATTACTTTAATTCTGTCAACAAAGATATCTCCCGAGTCTTCTGTCATCGTCGAATGCGTATCCAAATCTACACCCATCCACTCCAGGAACTTATGGCGGCGCTCATGAACACTTTCCAGGTTCTTGGCCCAAACCTCCTCATACCTTATGAAACCTGAAGCACCAGAACTAAAGTCCTCACAGCAATCTGAACCCCAATCCGAAACCGAAGAGAGGTCCTCTCGGGTATCATAAAAATGATCCTCACGCTCTTCACTAGGACTCCCCAAGGTCCCCATCAATTCACTGTTTTATTTTCCTTTCACTTTTCAACCCATGAAATCCTGAATCAAAATCTAACCAACCAAAAAATATCAGAAAAATTCAGACACTCAAATTATGATCAAATCTCTGAATTTGATACCAGAAGAACCCAAAAATTCAATCTTTTCCCTTATCCAGAACCAGAAATCTCAATTTTTTTTCCCAACAACAACATCCACAAACTGCAAAAATCAAACACAACCCAACACAGATCCTGAAATGATCTTATCCCAAGTCCAAGCATATGACTTACTCAAAACAAAAGACAAACCCAATTGCCCAAATCAAAAACCAACCCAACAAATTGTTTCCAAAAACCAAATCAAAATCTGAAACAGGTACAATTGAAAAGGCAGAGTTTTGCTCACCTGGGTCACTAACAAACTTTGGTCAAACCCCAGAAATCTTAATTTCTCATAGGGATTTCCACTTTCCCAACCCCTTCCAACTTCCTTTCTCTCTCTAGCAGCAACAACAGTTCCCACTTGGAGAAGCAAAGAATAACTACAGCATGAAACTTTAAACAAATCAAACAAACTAAAACAAAAAAAGTAAAATAAAACAAAAACAGAACAGAGAAAAAGGGCAAAAATCTGCCTCGGGTTGTGCGCCGTACCAGGAAGAGAAGGGAGTGGAAGGTGTTCGCTCTCTCTTTGTTTGCGCTGCGTGTCTTTTTTCTCTCTGTATCTTTCCTCGACAAACCACACTGCTGTCTGATACAACCTGATTGGTACGGATCTTTCGCTCTGTCTCTCTAACCGACCTTTGTAATTGTATAAAAACTGTGGACTGTTCCGATTCCCCTTTTTCTTTTTCTTTGTAATTTTCACTTAATTGTGTTTTAATTTTAATTTTATACTTTTCATAATTTTTTACCATCTCCAAGAGAATAGTTTGCATTTTACGAATAGTTTAAATGAGTTTTGTGTGAATATTGTGGGTTTTTTTTTTATTTGGAATTTTAATTGGAAAACGGTGGGAGGAAATTGAAGACCTTTCTTTATTTTGTTTCTTATTTGTTGTGTGAGTTTTGGTTAGGCGGATTTTTTTGACTAAATGTTGGAATCATGCAATTTAATTTTCTTAATTCGCCGTACATTTAGTAGAGTCTAGGGATGTGGAGAAGACTAATAGATGGTTCAATATATGGGGGTAAGAAATTCTATTTACAAGAAAGAAATCTATTGAATATATTGAACTTGCATGTAGTTTGGAATATTTTGTTACAAGAAAGAAATCTATTGAATATAATGACATATTTTGTTGTCAGTCAAACTCTAAAAATTCCGAAAATTGAACTAAAATTAAGATTCAACCGTCTAATGTATGTGCAAACAATCAAGAGTATAGCCATGTAGTGTATGTCATAGGCTCTAGCCCACCCCAATTTTCAAAACATGAAAAGAAATGTTGTATAAGTATATTTAGTAAAGTCAAGTCTAGTATTGCCCAAACTAGAAATTAATCTACCTCTAACTCCTAAATTTCATATCGAAGCATTCTACCAGCCGAGTTCGTAGACAAACCCTAAAACTTTTTGCGTTGTTGATGTAACCCTAACACATTGTCGTGCATGTGCTACCACTGCTGCCAAATACTGTCGTCACGATGATGAACGAAGGAGATGAGAGTTTTGAGCAGAAGCCAAAAGGAGGGATATTGAGTTCAACAAGTAACCTTATATTGAACTCAGTTAATTACGATTCAAAGTTATACCTCGGTTGTGCCGAGTTGAATAAAGTTGAATGGATTGAATTACCCTCTCCTTCGAATCCTTATGCATTCTTTCGGGAGAACAATGATGATTTGAGGTGTACGTATTAGGTCAAAATCGTCATATTGAGGATACATGTTTCTCAAAACATGGAGTACCCAATTAGTACCAAGCCTAAGAAGTAGTTGAAAGCTAAGGAGCGTAAAAATAATGCGAGTGGACGGGGTAGTGTAGCAACCATAGTCTGAAATATCGATAATATCGACGAAATATCGAGGATATTTCGGTTTTTTCGAATCACGGATATTTCAGAACATATCCATGTACATATCATACAAATATCGACAATATCGACGATAATATCGGAAAATATCGATGTCGATAATTTCGCTCACACTTCAGCAATATTTTGTCAAAATATCGGTGTAATATCGCTAAAATATCGAAAATATCGATGCAAAGGAAGGAAAAAAAAAAGAAAAAAAAAAGAAAAAAAGGGAAAAAGGGGGGGGGGGGGATTTGAACCCATCCCATTTTACTCCTCCAACACCGTAACCACCATATATCACTCATGTTTTAGTGATAATATGCTAAAATATTTATATTTATATGAGTGACATGTTAACAATTACATGCAAAACTATTTTGGGGATTTATCATTTGATGAATACTCTTCACAATAAACTTACTCTACACATAGAGATGATGAAGATAGTGAAAATTTTGAATCTCATAGGAACTTTATGTGGTACTAAATCACTCATGTATCTTACCATGCAATGTATAAAGTGTAAAATATTGTAGTAAATCATTATATATAAATGATTATGGTGTGTTTAATATTTTTTTCATTAATTACTACATATTTTCTACACTCATAGTGTTTGACAGCTAGCTGTATAATCAACTTAAATCAGTTAAATCCATCATGTAATGCATTTCCTTCTATTTTTTTTTTGATAAACTAATAGATAATTGACTAAATAAACATTCTCCAAAGTTTCAATAAAAATTTCCAAGTTTTTCTTACAATTTCCGTGGTTTTTATTCAATTTTTATCAATATCGATAATATCCCAATATTTCCATCGAAATTTCCATGTTTTTTTACTACCGATATCATCGATATTTTATACCATGGTAGAAACTCCCAATACAAGTAGTACCAAAGGAGCGGAAGCCGCCTCTGTATATAATTCCTAGCTTCATCCCTGCAAACAATATCCTTGTTTAATAATAGACAAATTAACAAATCAACTATCCGTTGTTTAGTGTCATGCGCATATATGTAGTCCTCGTGCCCATCGTCATGTAACAAGTTTATATTATTAATAAGATAAATCTATGAGACATGCACGTACGAAAGCAGGAGAAGCCTTATTTTCGAAATAAAAAATAAAAAAAATCGATTTTAAAATTTTCTTACTACCAACAAAAAAGGGAGTTGACCAACCTTACCTTTGTTAGCATCCCACGTGTCACCGCCCCATTTTGACTATGTAGTCTTGGTCGTCATATGTGAACTGAGACTTCTTCTTCTTGCAATGGCCAATGGGGCCCCTTTTTGAAAAGTTCAAGTTATCTTGGAATTCAAGCAAATTAGGTTAACAGTTTCCCAGAAAAAATAGTTTTTATTTTTGTGTTCTCAATACTTAAAAAAAGAAAGAAAGAAAGGAAAGTTAATATATGAGCATGACCGGCCACTTCTATCCAAAAATAATAATAAAGATAGAGACAGACATTTCTCATTTCTTAATATAAGTGTTTGTTACTTAATAGTTGTAGGTAATGTTCTTTTCAAGAACATTAGAGTATAGTGAATCTACTTATGAAGGAATTGTTACCTGTCACATATATACAGCATTGTTTGAATATATTTATAGAAAATTAATAAAAAAGGTTTCAAATTTTTTATTTTTAACAAAAAAAAACTATGTTGTAAGTTTATTTAATGGTTAATACAAAGCTCACTTTTAAATGAGCCCAACTTAAATGGTCCAACCTAAATAACAAGTTGATTTGTCAATTTTGCCCTTAACGGTTTTCGGTTAACTTACGTTAATTAATCTGTTAGTTTAGTTAGTTTGAAATTAGCACAACCAAACGTTGCAGAGTTCTTAAATCTGCATATTTTACTTTTTTTTTTGTGAACTGGGTGAAGGTTTTGAGAGTCGATTTTTTTGTTGTTCGTTTAGGTCTTTCGAAGTAAGAATTATTCTTCAATTACAGGTTCGTTGAAGGTTCTTAGATTTTTTTTTTTTGGATTCATGATCTTCGTTGTTGTTCATTGTTTCACTGGAGTTCTGTAATTGATTGCCGTTCTTCATAGTTTCGTTGTTTGGTTTTTTTTTTTTTTTTTTGAAATTTTCAGTTTTGATCTTACTGTTTTGAAGAATTTGCAGGTAAGTCTTGATTTATTCATCACGCTGGATGTGTTTAATTTTTCATAAATAGTGGATGTAGTTCTATAATAGTTTATGAAACAATTGTTATTAAAGTACTTTTTGCTTTTTAATTTTGTTTTGTGATGTTTTGTTTTAGAAATATTGTTAGTTTTGGGTTCATTTTATATGAATATGATTTTCTGAAACAATTATTTTTTTTTGTTTTACAAATATTGGGTTTAGTTTTGCAACAGGTTATTAAATAGTTTTTGTTGTTGTTTTTTTGTTATCTGCATATAATATTTGTGTACTTATTTGTAATTGTTTGTTTTTCTGTTCATTAATTATGGAGAATTGTAAACTAGTTCAGTTTACATATGGTGGTTTATTCGTTGTTAGTTCTATCTCATCAACTTCTACATTCGATCAGATTTGTATTGATATTTGTTCTAGGTTTAAGGGTTTGAGACTTGGTTGGTTTGAGTTGCCATATGCTTTGAATGAAAATCCTACTTGTGTCCTAGATTGTGATGCCGATATTATGAATATGTTGGAGGTTCTTGATGTTGTTGGAAAATCCATCATAGAAATATTGGTTATTGATAAATTTAATGGTTCTATAGTTCAGTTACCTACGGAAAACATATCTTCATCTTGCCGTACATCAAACTCTAAGATTGTTGTTAGTGAAAATAATCATTTAGGGAAGTATGGTTTTCATGGTATCTATAATTATATGTCATGTGAATGAGATAATTATATAGAATCTGAGGGGCAAATTTTTAGGGGAGGTTGTGTTGATTTTCGAGATATGTTGAAGAAGTTTTCTGTTGAATGTGGTTTTGAATTGAAGTATTTGAAGAATGATAAGAATCGCATTAGTGATGAGTGAATCTGATAGTTGTCTTTGGCGTGTGTATGCATCCAAGTGTGATATTAATGACTTTTTTGTTATTCAGAAGTTGCATAATGTGCAAACACACATGGGTATGATTCGAAAGAAGAAGAAAACAAGTTGTTGGACGGCAGTTTGTTGCTTCTCTCATCAAGGACAAGGTTCAATCAAATCCTCTTATTAAAACGAATGAAACTATTTCAAACTTAAAACAGTTTTTTGGATTAAATATTGATTATGCTACTGCATAATTTGGCAAACAGATGACATTTTGTGAACTAAATGGTGATGATGCTGATGTTGATGCTTATAAGTTCTTGTCTTGTTATGTTGAATTTGCTCGTTCAAGCAATCATGGTTTTGTGTTTGAGCTTGAAGTTGTACCAGAGACCAATAGATTTCTTCTTTTGTTTATTGCTTTTGATGCATGGATAAAAGGTTTCATGTTTTGTCGCTCGATGTTATTCATTGATGGAACTTTTATCAAGAACAAATATAAGGGCACACTTCTATCTTACTATGAAAAAAATGGGAACGACGGTGAGTTAATATTTTCTGACTTTACATTCAATATTATATATATTATATATATATGTATATATATATATTTTTTTGCTGTTCAAAAACTTTTCATAAATAGTTGAAGCAAAGTTTTACGAAATAGTGCCATGACATTTATACTAGTAGTTCTATCATAGTTTGACAAGTCGTTGACAATTGGCTTTATTTATTTCCTTTTGTTGTGCATATATATTTGATTTTATTATTAAATAAAGGAAAAAAAGTTGCAGATATACTTCAAACACAGTTTAAGAAATAGTTTAATCGGAGTTTCAGAAGTAGTTTATATTTTGACAGTACATTTTTCCATTTTGTTGTGCAAAGATTTTTGAGGTTGCTTATACTATTGTTGATTCAGAAACGATAGCAAATTGGAGATGGTTCTTGTCAATATTATCTGGTTTATTGAGGCCTCAAGATAAGGTGATCACGTTTATCTCAGATAGACATGATGATATTTTAAAGAGCGTTGCAGAATTCTTTCATGAGTCTCCACATTCATTTTGTATTGTTATTTGAAACAAAATATCAATACTTTATTTCCAAAGGCGGCTGGTGAGGGAATAAAGAAGAAAATGATGAATATTTTAGCAAATTGTGCGTATGCATGTACTCCATCTAACTTTGATGATTGCATGGCGGAATTCAAGGATAACGGGCAAAGGGCATGGGAAGAATTTTTTGTCAGATTTGCCGAAAGAGAACTATGATATTGCCCATTTTCCTGGTAAAAGATGGGAATCGATGAGCAATGCACTTGCAGAATCTTTTAACGCCATGGTGTCGAATAGTCGTTGTATGCCACTTATAGATCTTCTTGTAGATATTAGAGTTCAGCTGATGATTAGTATGGTTAAGAATAGGATATTTGGTCAGACTATTCATACAATTTTGTGTCAAAAGAAAGAAAATGAGATGAAGTTGCTATTCAAGGAGAACATGCATTAGAGGATTAGTCGTTCTGATGTGGATGTTTTTTAAGTTAAGACGGAATGGAATCGGGTTGTTGTTTGTTTGGACGATAAGACATGCTCTTGTGTGCAATGGCAGCATAATGGTTTTCCATGTTCTCATGCATTGCAAGTGTTACAACATGATAGTCGTGATGTACATGAGTATGTTGATGATTACTAGAAAGCAAGCTTTTATCGAAAAACATACCAGTTTGTGATGCATCCATTTTCAGATTTGGATAAGTTGAATGTTGATACTATCATAAATGGTGTGAGACCTCCAATTACGAAGATTTCGTCTGGAAGACCAAAGAAAAGTAAGATTAAATCTGCTGGTGAAATCAGTGGGACAAAGAAGATCGTCACTTGTAGCAGGTGTGGATATTCGGGACATAACAAGGTTTCATGTAAACTTGTTATACAAGATGGTTGATCTTTTGAGAGATGAGAGTTTATTGGTGATATGTAACAAATTTTCATTTTGGAGACAATTTATTTTTGTTTTGAATTGATGTTTTGGAGGATGTAATTCTGGTTTTAGACCTTTGTTCGATTATTTCCAGTTTTTACGAAATTGACACACCTCGACCCGGAATGTCCACTAGGACTCCGAATTGAGTTGTGCTGGCCGACACCTGGAAGGTGTCGAAGCCATAAAGTGTAGTGATGTGGAAAATGTGAATAAATTTAAACCTAAAAGTGCCTAAATACAATAATGTGCGGTGAGCGGGAGTGAACCCATTTTACATATGATGTCAGAGTATAAGTAAAGTACAATAAGATAAGATAAGGATTATACGCTCAAAGGTAGCCACCTCTACTGAGATTTTCCAAGAATCCTCGTCGATACAAAAGTTCAGCAACTAAAACATAGAGGGGTGAAAAACAATGGTGAGTGGGCCTGAAAATAAAGTTTTAATAAAAACCTTTCAAAACGTTATAACTCAGCACCGTAAAACATGTATAATTTCCAAAATATGCATACAACATATAGTATGAAAATACTCACCGTAGCCTGCAAAATATCAAGATATCAATACAACATAATAGTTCATATATAAGTGCATGACTTCAGTAATCGTATACTTTCGTATAAGCAAACATATCAAACCAAGTGCTCATCGACACATGCTGACACACAAGTTCATGCAGAGTTATTCTAACATGAACATGACTGGGTGTAATAATGATATAAGCTATAGTGCTACAATCACGTGAAGACTGATGCTATTCACGGTCACATACGAGTTGGAGTTGCCTAATGCAACATGTACGACATGATTGGAACCTACTTAGATCCAATGTGAGCGTGTGGTGCAGATGTGAACATACACGTGTGCAAAAAACGATGAGCAGATAACACAAATATAGTCATGCCATAATGATTTAACTGTTCTAACCAACATACTAACATTCATAGCCGTAGATATAATTGTGGCATCAAAGATTATAAGCATACCTTTTCATCTCGTAAGATGTAGCATATTTCATAACTTCCGTCATTTCGTTAATTTTTATAAACTTTAGTTTAATCTAGGCGAACATAAGAAATTCTTTTTTCAAATGCATAAATGGAAACTATTAATCATACACACACACTATAAAAAAGAAAAAACCCACTAACTTGAAGTCTGCGCTACAATTCCCTAGCACGAATATCGAGGCATCACGAACGATCGTCGCCTAGAACAAATATCACATCTCAGAATTTTTATCGATAGAACACGTAACTTATATAAAACACATCCCAAAGACGTTCTAGAATTATTTTTAACCCATTGGCCAAAAGTCAATCGTCGGTCAAAGGTCGACGGTAGGGTCCACAATCCTATGTAACTTAATCCGGAAGATTCGCAACTCAGATTTCCAATCCGTAACTTTTCAAGAGTTTCAATAAGCTTCCAGAATAACATCCTAAAGTTTCGGAACAATTCAACGGTCGGATCTCCGCCAATCGCAATTTAAGTGACGGTCAACGTTTTATTTCATGAATTTACAAATCCAATGCGGGTAAGATCCGTACGTTAGATTCCCGATCCATAAGTTCCTAATGTCCTCAAATATTACATAGTATAACGTATTAAAGTTTGGTGACGATCCAATGGTCGGATTGTCGAATCATAAAATGGCCAAGTGATGTAGTATACCATACTAGGTTCAAACTATCAAACTATAGCAAACAGTTATCAAATTAACATCAAAACATCAAATTTAACTCAAAAGGGCAACGTCGACCCACTGGCCACATGCCGCCACACGTGGCGGTTGGTCGCCTCGACTCACTAGAAAATCGAACAATTCAAAAAATTCCTAAATTTTACAGGAATGAAGATCTCAATGAGTAGAGAAAGTTTTATACCTGTGGCCAAGTCCAATTTGGCCGGGAAAGGCCCCAAATTGGCTCGCACCCATCAGAACCCTAGAAATTGGTGTGTTCAATTAGTCTTTTCCGGTGCTCCACTGACTCTAAGGTTGTTTGGGGTTTGCTCCTGGGCTCAAGGGGAGTTGATTAAGGGTGGTGGTGGGTGGTGCAACTTGCCGGAACGGCGAAATCGTCGTCAAACACCCTCGGGTTCTCCGACACTGTTCTTTGCGGTTTTGAACCAAAAACTTTTCGATCTTGGGCGGAAATGGTAGAGGGGAGGTTGAGGAAGAGATTGCAGGTGATCGATGGATGAATTTCGTCTGAAAAATGGTGGAAGTTTGCTGGAATTACACCAGGTTGAACGGGTTAAGTGCACGGGTCGAATGAAAGGTTGTGGAGGTCATTCTCTCTCTCCTCTCCTGATTGGTTCTTTCTTTTCCCCCTTATTTCTGATTGGTCTAATCCTTTTCCCCCTAAATTTCTGATTGGTCACTCAACAACAATCTAATTGGGCCTCTTTCCCACAAGATGGGAGTTTATTAATTTCTAATCTAAAATGTAATAAAATGATTCCAAATGTTCGTAACTTTTCCGTTACAATCCCGATTCGCAACCGGCTTTCGCTTATGCGTTCGTACCATCGAGTATTTCGAGAACACGGTAGAATAGTAACTCGTATGTGTCACGAAATGACGGTCAACGAAAGTCAATAACCTTGCCTCTAAGGGCATTTTCGTAAAATCATTCGTTTAAAATTTATAAAATCATGAAATTAGGGACGGGTTGTCACAGAAACAGTGTGTTGAGTTTGATAAACAGTTAATACATAGCCAAGTTTATGGCTTTGTGGTTTCAATATCTGTTTACTATTTCGTTTAGTTTTGAAATTAGTTGATAGTTATGTGCAATGGCTTTAACTTTATATAAACTCACAGTATGTAATAGGAGGCTTATTTGATTTTGATGAAACATATTTTTGAATTTAATAAACAATTGTTTTTTTTTTTACGAAATAGTGTTGCCAGTTTCATCAATAGTTGTTATTTTTTGGGCATTTTTGTTGTCCAACATACATTTTTACAAAGAAAACTGAATGAAACTTTAGATTATTATATGTATGTGAACCCACATTAACACTAAACTTGAACAATAACATTAAGACTTAGTCACAACCCCTCTCCATTTTTCAAAAGTCAACCTTAGCTTGATATTATTAAACTAATTAACTAGCTGATGATCCAAGCATGATGCTAACTAACAATTATGACTCATTTATTTTCCAAATGGTACATCTATAAAGTATACTTTTGTATTTGATCGAACAGTTGAGATACAATTTTAAGACTTAATCATGGAATGTTTAAATTGGCATGTCATTTTTTGAATGGGACAGGTTGAGATACCTTACTAAAAGCTTAATCACTGATAAAATCAATATCTTACTAAAAAAGAAAAGAAAAAAAAAAAGAGATCAATACACATATTGGCATCTTATCAAACTATCGATAATTATTTTCCATATTGATCTATTGATACTTCTTATCGTCATGTTAAGATGAACTATCGATAATTATTTTTCATATTGATCTATTGATACTTTTTATCATGATGTTAATTTGTAGGTTACGTGACATGTTATGACTTTTGGATGACAAACTTAATCACTGATAAACAATTGTTATTTTTTTACAAAACAGTGTCGATAATTTCAAAAATAGTTGCTATGGATGTAGAAATAGTGATACTTATTTTTTTATTAAAAAGGCAATGTTTATGGCTTTAACATCTTATTAATGTTATTTTGGTATATAATTTTAGCCATTTAGTTGTTCAACATACATTTATACAAAGCAAACTGCATGAAAGTTTAGATTATGAAATGTATGTGAAACCACATTCTATATATACTAAAACCCGGTGGATGGGTACTGTTCATTAACAGTGCCCACCCGGTTTTACCCCTCTTTCTCTTCATGTTTTTTCAGCTTTTGTAGGGTTGAATGGTGAATTGGCCATTTTGCACCTTTCTCAATTTTCTTCCCGTTCGTGCATGCGCGTTGTGTTTTCTAGGGTTCTAGCATCTTCCACTTTTCACTTTCCTCTTCTTTTCTTTTCTTTCTGTTTCTCTCTTTGTTGCCGCGTGTTGCCCATCCTTCAAAATAACTGTTTCGTTTTGTGGCTTCAGTGTGTGTCACGTGTCGATGATCTAAGGGGTTTGCCTTTTTGGCTTTCCGCCCTTAGGTACCGTTTGGTACGCAGACGGGACGGGACGGAACAGAATGGGACGGGACGGGACGGGACAGGACGGAACGGAACAAGGTTCCATGTTATGTTTGGTACGCACAGGACGGAACGGGACGGTTGTTCCGTTCTGCGTTTGGTACGCGCTGGACGGAACGGAACCAAAAGATTAAATGACTAACTTATCCCTGTTCTGTTTGTTGTTTGGTACAATGTTTATGCGTGGGACGGGACGAGACATTTTTTTTTTTGAACTTGTTCATATTTGAACACATAATAATACCATGATTAGCTTTTGGAGATTGCAGAAGAAGCAAAACGAAAAACAATGGCAGAGAATTTAGAGAAAGAAAGTGAATGACTAAAGATTGTATTCCTTGAACAATGAATGAATTACAGAGAGAGAGAGAGGTGTTTGTTATTTATACAAGTATTCTTTGCTTCACTCATAAGCTACTAACCAACTAACTTATCCCTACAATCCCAACAGAACTAATGTGCTACAACAACATACATGGAGACCTATAAAACGAAAAGCAAAGAGCATTGGTAAGTAATCACCTGTACAATTGTGGTAAACAATCTATAAGACCAACCACTTATAATAAACAACTCAGAAGTGTTCTGAAGAATGAGAAACTACCTCTCTTAATATTGAGAAGTGAACCTCGTGTGTAGCTAAAGCCAACATAATCAGATCTGCATCCTGATTATGATGATCCAAATACTCAGATTAGAGCTAAAATAAGCAATGCAACAAAGGAATACAAAATAGTTTCCCTTTCAAAGAGCACAAAACATGCATATACATGCACACAACAAAAGAACTATTCATAAAAACCTGATAATTATCACAGCAAATATAAGAATCGCAAAAGGCCTAAATCGTAAACACTCACCAAACCATAAAGACAATGCCGAGTGTTAGGGTCAAAACCAGGGAGGTTGCGTTGCAATCAGATGTATGACATTATTTTGTGCTCTCCCTCGCCAGGAACATTCGAATCAGAAAGTATAACCTTCAAATAACCACCCAATGCAGCCCCATAAATAAATTTAGAGAGACAAAGTACCCTGAAAACCAGAAGTACATGGTAAAAATATAAAGAATGGATTACTCCGTAGGCAAAGAACCATTCGATCTTGAAGGGGCTTAGGGAGGAAATTGCAAATCAATACAGACAATGATGTCAAACCAACCTTCGTAGACTGCCAACCAGGGTTGTGGTTCAACCTGCTTTGTATGTAATATTGAAGTGCCACCGAGAGCACTGCCATAAATTGAGTGTCTGGGGTTATAACATTTGAGTCTGAAGTTTCACGTTTCTCTTTAGGAACCAAACATGCCCCCTCCATCTCAAATTATTTCTTCAGTCTTTCCTCTTCAGCTTCCTAACATAACACATTTAAGAAATACAACATTAAGTCAATGCCTCCCTGGATAGGAACCAATTATATTAAGTACTGAATTTAGGGCAAGAAAAACTATTAGAGATGAAAACTAACATGTCTTAAGTTAAATCATACCAATTGCCAAAAAAAGAAGCTTTCTTGGGCGAACCAATGTGAACAGATGATCAATGTAACCAAATACTGATTTGAATACATCATTATAGGTTGCGGGGGGAGGCTGCACACACAAAAAATAACATGTCATCATAATACAGCTTTAAGCAAAGGCATTTCATCATAAAGAGGTCACCGAAAGTACATAATAACCTGGTAAATGCCCACATTTCGAACACCCACAAAAACAACAGGAAAGCTTTTACTCAATCTAATGGTCCAAGTCAATATTTAAGTCGACATTCGAAAGATAAACAACGGAGTCTAGTACTTCTCACAAGAAAAAGGCACTAAATTAAAGTATTGTCAAGCCACAAAATACATATACATAGATATAGATAGGGTTAAATCCAAACAATTACACCTAAAGACCAAGTTTTTCATCTCTACAACTACCGAAATCAATCGTTTCGATCATTAAACGCAAACACCACAGCAACAACATGCAAACAATCAATCTGGAACTCAATTCTCATCGACAGTAACAAAAAGTACGGAAATTGTGGAAGCAACCCAAACAAACACCTCCAAAACCCATAATTTGAACAAAAAAATTACCATTAACCACAAATTTAAGCAAAATTCCGTCTCTGAGAGCACCAAAATCAACAATTTCAATAAAAAAGAACGGAAATTGCAAAGGGAAAAGAGAGGGCAAACCTTGCCGTCTGGATGAAAGCATGGATGTATAATGTTGTTTATGTCAAGGTACAAGTTGTCGAACTCATATCCGTTAGGATTTGGTCTGGAGACGTCGACTGGCAATGGGACGCCATTGTAGTCCTCTCTGGGATGCTCCTCCACGACGTCGGCGATGGACTGCGGGTACCGATCCGCTAGCCAGCGGTAAAACGCAGGGACGCCCATGAATACGGTGTCGTTTTTGTCGGAGCAAGAGAGAGAAAAAGAAGATGCAGCTGGGTTTGAGGTGGAGGAGGAGGAGGAGGAGGAGGAGGCTACAGGAGAGAGGGAGGGTAACAAAGCTACGGGAGAGGGAGGCTGCGGGAGAGACAGGGAGGGTAGACAGTGGAATTTTTGTGTTCCACATACGTGGAACAACCCGTTCCAGGGGGGACGCAAAAACACCCAATTTCTGTCCCGTGGAACAGCGCGTTCCACCCATTTTTGGCGTACCAAACGTGGGACGGAACGCCTCGTCTCGTCCCGTCCCACGTACCAAACGCACCCTTATTTCCTTCTTTCCCTTAACTTTCACTTCAGTTTGGACTCCTGTGTTTTCTGCAACCTCTGCATTTTCTCACTTTCAAATTTGGTTTTGTGAGTTTTGTTCTCTTTTGTTGCGTTTTTCTGTTGTTGTTAGTTTCTCTCTGGACCTTCGGTTTTTCTTCTTCCTTTGTGCCGTTGTTAAACTGTTGTTTGTGCAATGAGTTTTAAACTTTGGGTTTTTTGCCGTTTTGTTTGCAGTCTTCCATTATAGCTATGGATGTTTGATTTGGTTATTTTTTGTTAGTGTTTTAGCAAGCCGTGAGGTTTTTTTAAAATTTTTTTTATGGTTGTTTTGCAGCATTTGAAGGATGTTCTGCTCAAGGTTTGCACTGTCAGTGCTCAGCTTCTCTCTCAGGTATTAGATCCAGTAACCACGATATAATAACTGATTTGGGTGTTGTGCTTGGGTTTGTTCAGTTGGGTTTTCATTATTTTTTGCCTGTTTGTTTCCTTGGTTTGTTGCATTTTGATTATTTTAGACTATTCGTTTTACTTTCGTTTTGACAGTATGGTGGCGATGTGTTTTGGTCTTTCGATTTTTATTATGTTATTTATGCACACATTGAAGGGTGAGGATGTGATTGTTCTTCTTTTGTCTTTTTTTTTTCATTTTAAGTTTTTGCTCTTTCTATTTTAGGTCGAATTAAAAAATTTGTGTGAGATATAGGCGTCTATCTATTCATGGATTTTGAATTCTGATGCATTACAAATTATTAACTCTTATATAATCTTGGGTATATTTCTTGGTATTCTCAATCATAATTGTGATATTTTTCTGGTTTTTGGAAAGAGTTGTTTGGTTATTTTGTGATTAGTCATTTGTATATAATTATTGGCAGTGTGTATGAATGGGAATGTAGTTCATGCTTTACTCGTAGTGTTCAGTTAATCTATCTTTTAGTATATGATGGTTATCAATGTGATTTAGTGCGGTCTTGGCTTAATTTAAGTTTATTGCATTTTGACTGGTGCTAGCTGCCATTCTTGATTTTCTCAACTGCTCTATATAATGAATGTGGCCATTTGTATATAATTGTTGGCAGTGTATGTGAATGGCAATATAGTCGATGCCTTCCTCGCAGTGTTCAATTGAATTTTCTTTCAGTTAAGCAGTGGTCGTGCTGTGTTTTCTTTTGGCAATCTCATTCTTTTAATCAGTTACGCTTTTAAACAAACTGTTATAGGTCTATAGTTCTGGAAGTGTAGTTGTTACATCATTGTTCAGCCTCTTTGAAATTTCTTTCTGCATTATTTGTCAATTCACACACCTTAAATCTTATTTCAGCAGTTTAAAATGGAAGATCGAGGTCCAACTCCTCTTGATCGATTGGTCGCATATGAAAAAATTGGAAAAATTAAAGTTCGTATCTGCAGAATATGGAGACCAAGATTTTCAGGCATGATTGATAAATATGCAGGTCTACACCGTGTGTTTGTTAATCAAAAGGTCAGTAATCAATCTTTAATGATACTGTTTGATAAACTCTTAACAACACGTGTTAAGAATTTTGTATTTGTTCTAATACACATCACATGACATTTTTACTCTCTAGGATAAACACAATCTCCAATTCATTTCTAATCTTTGTATTCTTTCATTTTCTATCGGAAAATTACATGTTAGTTAACATCCTGGCTCTATGTGACAAGAACATTTTTTTGGGTGCATATGCATTGTCTTTAACCTGTTAATTACACTAATAAATTCACTCTTGATGTTTACTATCCATCTTATTCTCTAAGATTTGTGATTTACATTTATTTTCATATTATTTCAAGTATTAAATATATCAACTCTCATGTTAAGTCTATGTGACATGTAATTATTTTATGGGTATCCATTGCCTTTAAATTGTTAATTACAATGATAACTTGGCTTTCAGTATTTAGTATTCATCGTACTCTATAATGTTTTCATATTATTTTAAGTTTCAAATTCAGTGTTATTTACCTATTCATGATATCTTTGACAATTTCTTTTTCTTCCTTTCTCAATGTTTGGTTATCAAGGAACAAGCGATACAAGCGTCTTCTGACGAAATGGACTATGATATAATAGTCCCAAAAATTGAAGCAGGTGCTTGCTACGAGATTATGAATTTTCGTACCAACAAAATGAGAGGCTAGTATCGAGTAGTCCCGCATGACATCCATGTTGTGTTAACTGCCAAAACAGTTTTTAACAAGTTGATAAGTGTGTTTCTGCCTATTTCGCGTCACAGATTTTTTTTTTGCAAGATTATAATAGATTGTGTTCTAGGCTGAACAAGATTGATATCCTAACAGGTAATAAATATGTACACATGTATATATAGCTGTGTGTTACAATACATTGATACATGTTTTATGAAACATTTTGTCCTCACCTAATTATGTTTTGGTTTTTTTTTTTTTTTCAAATTTGCAGATGTTATTGGTCATGTGGTTGGAGTCCAGCGTTTGGAGCCCGTAAAAGTGAACCAAAGAATTGATCACAAGTGTGATGTGGTTATTCAAAATATCAAGTTATTTCCTCTGCATAGCACACTTTTTAATTGTTTTATGTATCAATACTGTATATATCGTCGATATCCAAACTGTTGTTTTGGCTTCTTATCACATTAGGCAATCATATACTTTTCTTAAAAAAAAAAATCTATTTGGATAAAAAATTCTGTAACATTTTTATCACTTTTTCATTATCTTTTTTTGATCATTTTATTTGGCAGAAAAGACGAAGCTAAGATTACATTGTGGTCAGACGTTGCACACAGCTTTACTTCTTTATTGTTCGATTCACTGCCTGAAGCAAGAATTATTGTTTTTACGAGCTTGAAAGTCAAGCTATTTGGAGGTATATATTTCAATCAAGAAATCATTTTTTGCTATTCTTTCTTCCTAATGTTTACATGCCTGATTAGTTTTCAAATTTGGTTTTCCTGCTTTTCCTAGACAGTGTTAGATGGTTTTATTGAGTTTTCAACTATTTTTAAAAATAAGTGCAGCTATTCTGCACGTTTATAACATAAATATTTTGATTTGTGAAAATAAAATTTGTTATGATGTTATGTAGTCTTTGAACAACATAGTGTTCATACATATGCTTTGTTCGATGTCTTTTAATTTTGTTCTTAAAAAATCAATGTAGGTTTGGATTAGTCATTTACATAACTGCTTACAATGTCACCTGATACATCTTTTTTCCTTTTTTCTATTTTCATTTTCTTTTTTGTCTTTTTTTTTTCCTTTTTTTTTAATTCAGAAAGCATCATCCTCAACATCGCCGGTGCAACACTTTTCTTTGTTGATCTAGAAATTCCAGAATTAAATACATATAAATCAGTGTAAGTTCATTCATTATCATACAATCAAAATCATAACACACCTACAATTATTAAAAGAAAAATAGCTATTCTTTTCTCAAAACTGTTGCAGGTTTTCTGGCTCGCCTCACCCTATTACAATACTCCCTCCCTCTAATCAGGCAAGAGAAATTGAAGCTTTATAGACTCGAAAAATGGTCACAATTGAAGAGTTGAGCTACTTAGACCCAGATTTATATAAGGTATACAAAATGCTTTTATTTTATCATATTAAATCAAAATAATCTTATTCAGTTTTTACTTCTTTTACATAAGCTTTTATTTCATGATTATTAACTATCTAAACATCTTTCTAGATATTTAATAGGATGATACATGTGACAGCCCGTCCCGAAGTAAGAAATGTAGTATTTGCGATGACGTGAAATGTCTATTTTACCCTTGAGCGTTGTGAGGTGTTGTTTGGTTTAAGTTTTGGATGTGGACCAAATATGTTAAGTCCTAATTGTTTGGACCCAATTAGAACTAAGTTTTTCCTGGTTTTTGGTTGGCTGTAACCTGGACCACACACTTACACACACATATCAACCCATTGACCCTCTCTCTCTCCTTCCTTCTCGAGTTTTCTTCCATTTCCATACAATTGTACGGACAATCTCTCAAATCTACTTTTTCATGCGAGTTTGTAAACACCATCATCACCTTCCTTGTAACCATACGAACTCAACTATACCCTTAGTTGGACGTGAAGGCTTGGGGAACCTCTGGAACTAAAAGCTCCGATGAGGTGCACTGTTCACTCGTCATGATCGCGTTGGTTTGAGGTAGTTTTAAGACTTAGAAAAGTTTTATTCTTGCTTTTCTAGTACTTTGGGTAAATTTTGGAGTAGTTTTGACGTAGAAACACTCGGGTTTAGTGAGTTGCAGGGTGGCCGGATTATCGTGACTTTTTTTGGCGAATTGTCGGTGGATTTAGGACCTAAAAGGGGTAAGGATTTGTTCCTTTTGTCCTAAGCTTCATTTTGGTTCAAATTTCATGGATTTTGGTTGAGAAATGAGTGAGAAATTAAGCTTAGAAAAATTTCCAGAATTCGACAATCGTAGCGGTGCCGGCGCCGGACTCCGGCGAACCAAGGAAGAATGAGGCGAATATTCTGAATGTTGATGGAATATTATAACGGTGTCAGGTATCTTTAACGGTATATGCTGATTTTTAACGAAATATTCCCTAACGCCGTTAGGGTTTCCGTCCAGCGTGCCAGGCACGTGCTTGCGCGTGGCCGTGACTTAGCCGGCGCGTGAGGGTGCGTAGGACGTCGAAATTTTTTTCTAAAAATATAGGGATGTTTGTGGGGTTAAGTAAGCCACGTTGGTATATTCAAATACCCCATTTGAGCAATGTATAAGAAGTTATTACCTACTTTTGGTTATGTGCTTAAAATAACGTTTAAATAGTTGTTTCGCATATAGGTGAGACCTATCCAGAGGAAGAGCGCAGTTAAGCAAGACTCGGGGGCTACGACCCTTCCACATATCAATGAGTGGGCTTTTGGTTTTCATTATATATATACTTGATATTTTTCCCAGAAAACTTAAATGATTTGATATTTTGAAATGCCATGTCAAATGCTCTATGTTTGATTATGCATTAGTATGGTTATATGTATTGATGCTTGACGCTGCGGACGCTTAGGTAAGCTTCAGGTGAGTATATTGATGGTAGTGAGTATGATTGTGTTAAGATGTATTTATAGCTCATTGTCCTGCACCCTGATGTTAGTGCTCTGCCTGAGGCAGGGCCTAGCCTTCACATGATCATTCACCTCCCGCACCACACGCTCACCTTGGATCCAAGGCAGGTGCCAGCCTGTCGTACAGACCACATTAGGTGGTTTTGACTCGTAGGTGACTTGCGATACTTCGCACAGCCTTCACGTGATCGTAGCACTTAAGTGTATTTATTTACGCCCAGCCTGTTATACAGACTACATTAGGTGGTTTCGACTCGTGTGTAGAGAACTAGTTGAGGAGCTATAGACTCAGTCATACAAGTCACGTTATGTGACTCCGGCTCGCATACTATTTCATATTGATTTATTTCACCTGGCTTACTTATTTCTTTCTGAGTTTTGACATGGTATATTCGGTGGATTTGCTATTTTGAATATGATTTTGAGATATAATCGTGCATGCTATTTTCTGGGAATTATACAGGTTTTACGGCGAGGGGTTATTTACTTTTGATAATGAACGGTTTTGAAAAGCTTTGTTTTTGCCCATTCACACTTTCTATTTTGCGCCCCTCCAAGTTCTAGTTAGGAGTGCTTGTTGGTGGCTTACGAGGAATCGTCGGCGGTTCTAACAGATTATCACCAATGTAAGATCATCTTTGGTATTGTATAATTAGTATTTGTCTTGCTGGACTGCACTTAGGATACCTACGCTCTGGTTATGTGTAGTCACACTTATTCTCGTCTTTCACCTTATCCTATCTAGTGTTTTAGTCAGTTTGGTTTTTATTTATTTGCATTTCTTTATATCGTTATTCTTCCGCACTGGGCACATGGCTATGTCACCCCCACGTGACGACCAGCATGCCTCGATTTAGGTCGGGGTGTGTCAGTTTAGTATCAGAGCCTAGGTTTGGCAGTCCTGCATATCTTATGAATATTCTAATTATTTTGGTGTCTTTTGTCAGAACTATGCCGCCTCGTAGGGAGCCACGTCCTTCAGCTGAGCCTAGTTTCCCTGATATTGCTCAGTTAGGGGAAGTTATAGCCAATGTTATTAAGTCTTCGTTTCGTCATCCCCAAAAGACTCTTCTGGAGACTTTGTATAATCTGAAGTTGAATCATTTCATGGGTAATGAAGTGTCTGAAGGAGCAGAGAAATGGCTTAATCATCTTGAGAAGACTTTCCGTTGGATGCATAGACAGGGGAATCTTCCAGATGATAGGTGGGTTAAGACGACTATCTAGTTTTTAGGTGAGCAGCCTGCATCCTGGTGGAGATAGGAGTCTTATCAATTATCACTAGATGAAGCTGCTGATTGGGAAGTTTTAAAGCAGTTATTTCAGAAGAGATTTATTCTTCAGAGTATATAGATCACAAGAAGCAAGAATTCACGCACTTAAAACAGGGAAAAATGATGGATAATGAGTACTACAGAAGGTTTACTAATTTATCTCGCTATCACCCAGAGATTGCTGCTAATCCGATTGAGATGCTTCGTCGTTTTAAGTTGGGTACTCGAAAGAAGTGGCGTTCTATGGCAACCACAGCTCCCTGTGCTACTTATCAGGAGTTTTGTGAGATTTTGCTACGAATTGAAGATTCAGAGAACATGCCCAGTGATAGTGAAGAGGAAGAAGAAGAAAAAGATGGTAACCAGAAGAAAGATAATAAAGATAAGGATCAATCGTCTTAGGGACCTCGTAAGACTCAAAGTTTTAAGAGAAGTGGTGCTAGTTCCAGTTCTTCTAGTGGGGGTATGAGTTCCACTGGGCAAAGAAGGGGTGGCAGATTTTTTGGAGGTCCTCGTTCTCAAAGGCAGAGAGATTATGGTGGTTCTGGTGGTCCGTTTTGTCGTAGATGTAATAGTCGACATTTTGGGGAGTGCATGCAGGGTAGTAGATGATGTTTTACTTATGGTCAATTGGGGCATCGAGCTATGCATTGTCCTCAGAATCAGTAGAGGCCTCAGCCTCATTCCTTACCACCGCCAGTTCCGATCCAGCAGGTTTCCAAACCTAGTAGTTATGCCCAGACGGGTCGTGGAAGTGCTTATCATTACCAGGGCGATGTAGCTCCTTATTCTGCAGGGCAGTATCAGTATCCACATGATCCATATTATCAGAGTGGTTATCCTCATTATCCTGGAGTTTATACATCGTATCCTCCCTATTTAGCGGGTGGATCTTAGTGGTATCCTAGAAGACAGTCCCAACACGTGGAGGTTGCTTCTAGCAGTGCAGGATCATTGAGGTAGCCTAGTCAGCCAGGTTAGGGGTGTAGTGTGCAGGGACGTGGTAATCAGGCTAACAGAGGTCGTGGAGGAAGACATCAGGCTCATGGACGTATTCACCACATTACACTGCAGAATGCTCAAAATAATTCTGATTTGATTATGGGTACGTTGAATATTCTTGGCCATTTTGCTAGAGTATTAATTGATTGTGGTGCTACGCATTCTGTTATTTCTCATACGTTCGCTCAAATGACACAACCTCATCCTACACCTCTTGGGTATGATTTAGAGTTTGCGATGCCTAGAGGGGAGAGATGTTATGTTAGTTGTGTTTACCCAGGATGTCCCATGTTAGTGGAGGATGTAGTTATGCCTGTTAATCTCATCCCGTTAAATATTGTTGATTTTGATGTTATTTTGGGCACAGATTGGTTGCATTGTAATCGTGCCAATATAGATTGCTACGAGAAGTCAGTCACTTTTCATTGTCCTGGATTACCTAAGGTTACATTTATGGGCGAGCGTAGTGGGGTGAGGCATTGTGTTATTTCTGCCATAAGGGCTAAAGGGTTGTTAACGAAACGTTATCAGGGATATTTGGCTTCTGTGGTGTTGAATGATAATGTTCTTAACAGTGTGGATGATGTATGAGTAGTCAGGCATTTTCCTGACGTATTCCCTGATGATTTACCTGGATTGTCGCCAGATCGAGACGTGGAGTTCACTATTGATTTACTTCCAGGTACATATCCTATATCAACTCCTTATCGAATGGCTCCTGTCGAATTGAGAGAATTAAAAATCCAGTTGCAGGAATTAGTTGATAAGGGTTTTATTCAGTCTAGTACTTCACCCTGGGGAGCTCCAGTTTTATTTGTTTGAAAGAAAGACGGGACTTTGAGGCTATGTATTGATTATCGGCAATTAAATTGGGTAACAATTAAAAACTGTCATCCGTTGCCGCGTATAGATGATTTATTTGATCAGCTTCAAGGCGGCTGTGTGTTTTCTAAGATTGATTTAAGGTCTGGT
The DNA here is from genome assembly GCA_035220775.1 of Malus fusca. Classification (NCBI taxonomy): domain Eukaryota; kingdom Viridiplantae; phylum Streptophyta; class Magnoliopsida; order Rosales; family Rosaceae; genus Malus; species Malus fusca. The sequence continues at coordinate 27,366,274 of CM069064.1, forward strand.
TATTATCAATTAAAGATTAAAAGTGAGGATGTTCCTAAGACGACTTTTAGGACTTGATATGGTCATTATGAGTTTCTTGTGATGCCATTCAGGTTGACCAATGCATCTGCAGTTTTTATGGATTTGATGAATCGAGTATTCCAGCAATATCTAGACAGATTGGTCATTGTTTTCATTGATGATATTCTGGTGTACTCTAAGTCTAAATCAGAGCATGTTCAACATCTCACTTTGGTGTTGAAGAAATTGAGGGAACACCAGTTGTATGCTAAGTTTAGCAAATGCCAATTTTGGCTAGATCAAGTGGTATTTTTGGGACATGTTATATCAACTCAAGGTATTATGGTGGATCCTCAAAAGGTAGCAGCTGTTGAGAATTGGGAGCAACCACGAACCATCACTGAGGTACGGAGTTTTCTTGGCCTAGCTGGTTATTATAGATGGTTTGTTAAAAGATTTTTCAGTTATTGCCTTACCACTGACGAGATTGACTAGAAAAGATATTAAGTTTGAGTGGGATGATAATTGTGAGCAGAGTTTTCAGCAGTTGAAGTATTGTCTTGTTTTGGCGCTTCCAGATGATAGTGGTAATTTTGAGATCTACATTGATGCTTCCTTGAATGGTTTAGGGTGTGTGTTGATGCAGCATGGTAAGGTGATTGCTTATGCTTCACGACAGTTGAAGCCTTACGAGATGAATTATCTTACTCATGATCTTGAATTAGCAGCTATTATCTTTACCTTGAAGATTTGGAGACATTATCTTTATGGTGAAAAATGTAAGATTTTTACAGATCATAAAAGTCTTCAGTATCATTTCACTCAGAGAGATCTTAATCTTCGACAACGAAGATGGATTGAATTGCTCAATGATTATGATTGCACGATTGAGTATCATCCTGGTCGTGAAAGTTAAGCACTCAAATTAAACCGTCTTGTTGTCAAATTGTAGTATAAATGCAAGTAGGGATCGTTCTAAACCGGGGATTAGGAGGGCTTGGTAAAACCTCTAAACTAACTCAAAAACATAAAAACAAAGTTAAAACGTTTGAATAGACTCACAAGACTCAAAACAACTTAAAAACACTCTAAACTGCCTAAAAACACAAACTAGGTAGTTTCTGACTCTAACACAACTTTGGACGAATATAGTGTTTTGGCTTGAATCAAAACACTAAAAAATACAAACAAAACAAAAATTTAACACTTTGAAACAAGAAAGTAAAAAGGGGGATTTTGGTTTTGATGAATTTGAAACAAACAAACAAGTTATAAAACTAGGCAGATTGTAAAACAAAATATTCATAACTGATTCTTGTATGTTGATTAAGGATGCATACTTAGTTTTCATGCATGAATTAGATGCTAGAATATAAATGAGTTTCACCTAATCGTTACAAGTTTATATTCATGAGTAGTGAATGTTGTTTATCACAATCACGTTAATTGAATTCTTGGCAATTGTATCATGCATTCATAGTTATAATTGTCTCGTCAACACTTATGATTTTCATTGAACGTAATGATCTCTGATTGTATCTCTATTATGCATTCATATAGGGGACTTTTAGAGAATGATTTGGGTTGTCGCATGCATTCATCCAATTCAATGAGTAAAGGAAAATCTGAGGGTTAATTTGTGCATCACGGTTAATCTGGGGTGTTGAGCATCATAGTTTATTGAAAAGCAATTGGAAATCAATTCATGTACAAGTGTGTCATGTGTGAAGAACGAAACTCTAACTAATCCATCCATCATCGTATTCCTCAAATTTGTTTTACAATCTGCCTAGTTTTATAACTTGTTTGTTTGTTTCAAATTCATCAAAACCAAAATCCCCCTTTTTACTTTCTTGTTTCAAAGTGTTAAATTTCTGTTTTGTTTGTGTTTTTGAGTGTTTTGATTCAAGCCACAATTGGAAGAAATCAATTCAAATCTCAAGCATGTTCAGGGCTTCAAACTTCCCCCTAACTAAATAGAGGTTTAGCCACTCATAATTGCAACAAAATTAGAAAATAACAAAGTAGACATTGAAAGCAAGAACGAACTACACCTAAAACGCTCCAAAGTTCCAAGCTTGAAACGCCAAGGACCTTTGTTTTCACCACCTTGTTGTAGCACAAGTGTCTAGGATGTGTATGGATATATGGATGGAATGGATTTGCATGACATGGAAAATGGAAATGTATGGAGATGTGTTTGAATGTATGGATGAAATGGAATGGAGCTCAAGGCAAGGGACTTGTGTTTGTGAATGAAGCTCTTTTGATGGATCAAGATCTTTCTTAGGAAGGGGAATGATGGATGTATTTATAGGCTAAGGAGAGGACCACTTCAATTCCTTGCATGTGCAGTTTGTATGGGTGTGTGATGTCCATGTTTCCTTTTACATTTGTACACACATGACCTCAATCATTTCAGCCACAAATCAACCCATTTTCTGCCCATGTGTTTGTGTTTCCTTTGCTCATATGTGTGTTTTTCCTTTGTATTTGCACACACATGTTCTTCATCATTTCAGCCAACAATCCACCCATTTTCTGCCCATGCCAAGCCCTCCATGCCATGCCTTTCTTGTTGTGTGTGCTGTCCATGTAGAGTGTGTATGCCCTCCAACCTGTGCAGTTTGCATGTGTGTAGCTGTCTATGTTTCTCTTTTGCATGTGCATTTCCACTTGCTCCAAAGCCAAATGAGTGCAATTATAATCCCATTTTATGCTGAGTGTTGATGACAAAGCAAAACACAAAACAAGTGCCTTTACTTTCTCATTTTATTAGCCAAATCTGCTTAGCCATTTTCTGAACCTTTCAGTGTTACAATGCCCAAAACTTCTTCTGGAAAAATGATATTAACAATCCGTAAATTGCTCCAAAAAATAGACACCCGTAGCTTTCCAAGCATATAAGGCTCATTCTCTCATTCATTCTGAGTTGTTAGTAACATGCTTCCAAAGTCAGCTAATATGCACATGCAGTTTTGACGAATTTGTTACTTAATATCTCACTTGTGCTACTTTTCTTTTCTTTGCTTGATAAATCACACAAAACACAAAAACATAGTAAATAGCTCAAAAATATAAGGAACTAACTAAGAAAAGACAAGTGAATTTTATGTAAAATATATATAAATATGAGCTTATCAATATCATCCCCAGACAAACGGGCAATCTGAGATGACTATTCAGACGTTGGAGGATATGCTGAGATATTCGGTATTGCAGTTTGATGACGCGTGGCATAATTGTTTAGATTTGATGGAGTTCGCCTACAACAACAGCTATCATTCAAGCATTGGTATGTCACATTTTGAGGCACTTTATGGCAAATCTTGTCGTACTCCTTTATGCTGGTCAGAGGTTGGTGAAAGAGTTTTGGTGGGCCCTGAGATTGTAGATGAGACTACTCAGGATATTCAGGTAATTAAATCTAACCTGAAAACGGCCCAGGATCGACAAAAGAGTCTAACGGACATGCATGCTACTGACCGAGTGTATAAAGTTGGTGATTAGGTATTTTTGAAGTTATCACCATGGAAAGGTGTGGTACGGTTTGGAAAGAAGGGTAAGCTAAGTCCTAGGTACATTGGACCGTATCAGATCACCGAGCGAGTCGGTGAAGTTGCTTACAGTCTTGAGTTGCCTCCAGAGTTATCTAAAGTGCACGACGTTTTTCATGTTTCCATGCTTCGTCATTATGTTTCAGATCCATCACATGTGATACCTCTTCAACCATTGGAAATTAATCTAGATTTGACTTATGATGAGGAGCCTGTGATGATTTTGGATTGGAAAAATAAGGTTCTGAGGAATAAGACTATGCGTTTAGTGAAAGTTTTGTGGAGAAATCACTCGGTGGAGGAAGCCACCTGGGAGACAGAGGATCGTACGAAGGAAATGTATCCACGCTTATTTTATGGTTATTAGTGGTTTGTAATTATCGTGTGAATTTTGGGGACAAAATTTTCTTAAGGGGGTAGGTTGTGACAGCCTGTCCCGAAGTAAGAAATATTGTATTTGCGATGACGTGAAATGTCTATTTTACCCTTGATCGTTGTGTGGTTTAAGTTTTGGATGTGGACCAAATATGTTAAGTCCTAATTGTTTGGACCCAATTAGAACTACGTTTTTCCTTGTTTTTGGTTGGCTGCAACCTGGACCACATACCCACACACACACATCAACCCGTTGACCCTCTCTCTATCATTCCCTTTCGAGTTTTCTTCCATTTCCATACAATTGTACGGACAATCTCTCAAATATACTTTTTCATGCACGGATCGAATTTGTAAACACCATCATCACCTTCCTTGTAACCATACGAACTCAACTATACCCTTGGTTGGATGTGAGGGCTTCGGGAACCTCTGGAACTAAAAGCTCCGATGAGGTGCACTGTTCACTCGTCATGATCGCGTTGGTTTCAGGTAGTTTTAAGACTTAGAAAGGTTTTATTCTTACTTTTCTAGTACTTTGGGTTAATTTTGGAGTAGTTTTGACGTAGAAACACTCGAGTTTAGTGAGTTGCAGGATGGCCGGATTATCGTGACTTTTTTCGATGGATTTAGGACCTAAAAGGGGTAAGGATTTGTTCATTTCGTCCTAAGCTTTATTTTGGTTCAAATTTTATGGATTTTGGTTGAGAAATGAATGAGAAATTAAGCTTATAAAATTTTCCAGAATCCAGCAATCGCAGCGGTGCCGGCGCCGGACTTCGGCAAACCAAGGAAGAATAAGGCAAATATTCCATCAAAGTTGACAGAATATTCTAACAGCATCAGGTATCTTTAACTGTATATGCTGATTTTTAACAGAATATTCCATAATGACATTAGGGTTTCCGTCCAGCGTGCCAGACATGTGCCTGCGTGTGGCTATGCCTTGGCCGGCACGTGGGATGTCGGAAAATTTTTCTAAAAATATGGGGATGTTTGTGGGGTTGAGTAGGTCACGTTGGTATATTCAAATACCCAATTTGAGCAATGTATGAGAAGTTATTACCTAGTTTTGGTTATGTGCTTAAAATAACGTTTAAATAGTTGTTTCGCATATAGGTGAGAACTATCCAGAGGAAGAGTGACAGGCGCTTTAATATCATTAGAAGATATGCTGCCGAGGGGAAAGTCAACATCCTCAAAGTTGCCTCAGCAGATAACGTAGCAGATCCACTGACAAAGCCAATGTCTCAAATCCAACTTGACCGCCATATGGAAAAGATGGGTATTAGATACATGGGAATGTGGCTTTGAGTGCAAGTGGGAAATTGTTGGAAGTACGCCCACAAAGCCACTCATTTGGTGTAATAGCTTTTGGAATACTTATTGTATTAAACTATTATATGTTTAATGAAGGGCAAAGCTTATTGTTAATCACTATTTATTATATCATGTGTTTAAGCAATAAAGGAATCCAAGGAATGTATTTGATCTAAGAGAGAAGTGATTTAAGTAAGTTAGATTAATGAGGCCTTTCTCTTATATTCATTCCTAAAACGTTCCTAGCCATAGGATTGCCAATTGGGCATTGACAATCCGTTAAGGTTAGTATGTGTTATGTCAACTCAAGCGTGAGTATGACTAGTCTCAAGTCACTTAGTGTTGGACACTAAGACAAACACATAGGTGCTTGAAAGAGTAATCAAGTACACTGAACAACGATCAAAAGAGAGTTCGAACATGCATGTCATGTAAGAACTCGTTAGTTGCAATATGCAAATTAGTCATTTGACCTGAGGCATCATATATGTCTAATGGTTAGGTCCTTGATCTTTGATCATGTCAAAGGCATTCCATCGAGAATGTCCACGGCATTGTTGGGGTCAAGCTATCTAATCATGTAGGCATATGAATGCACAACAAGGGATCTCTAACCTTCCATGGTGGAAGGAGAATACTCTAAGATATGATTCGGGAGTCTTTGGCCAAAACATATGAATATGACTTAGGAAGTTTGTTCCAAATCATATTCAATTGAATCACATAGAGAAGTATCACATTGGATAGTAGACATGAAACAAACTATCACTCAAACAATGTGATTAAGAGTATTGTATTAGAGAAGGACCGTATTGCGTTGTAGTTGTAACTGGATAAGTTCTCCAACCACTTCTACTTAGCTTGGGTAACCATGACATACTGCTAGGTCTCACTCATGGTTTGTGGAAGCCCTGAAGATTAGCAAACACTAATCTTAATCAAAGGGAGAATTGAAATGTAGTTTCAATTCATAATCGATCGTTAAGAGTAACAATCGCCCACTGCCTCGCTAAATGGAACCTAATGGATCATACACCGAGTAAGGATGAAAGTGAAGAAATATAAATGAAATGGATATGCAATTAAATGGTTTAATTGAAAAAAGGTCAAGATTAATTAATTAGTTAATTAATTTTACGAAAGGTTCGTATTGGGCTTTTAAGTTGGTTTTGGGTTTTGGGGCCCAAAAATGTTTTGGTCCACAAGGCCCATTATGTTTAAGTTGTATGACAACTAAAACAAAATGGGCAATTAGCCCAATAACAAAGACAAGGCCGGCCATAAGGGAGAGTGGATGCAAACTTGAATTAATTACAAGTTTGCCACTCAAATGTGATGTAGTATAAAGTCAACTTTATAGCTATTTTCTCATTAGGGTTTTCTTGAGGCAAAGAGGTGAAACATTATTCTCTCTTTTTCTCTACAAGGAGGCCGGCCACATAGTGAAGAAATAGCTAGCAATCTTTTATTCTCTAAGTCATCCATTTCATCTTCACACCTCATCCTTGGTGTGGAGACTTAGAGACACCAAACCTTTGGTGTTTTTGGAGATCATTTCCTCACATCCTCAAGGAGCAAAGGAGCACAAAAAGGAAGGAAATCACAAGGAAGATCCAAGGATCTAGGAGGTGACTTGAAGACCCTCCACTTGGGTGAATCCCTTGTGCAAACAAGGATGAGCTTCAAGGGTAATAAATCTCTAAATCCTTCCTTCTCTTTAATGTTGTTAAAGAGTCACTTGGTTCACCATTCACTAGGCTTTGAAAGTCATGGGTTTTGGAATTGTTTTTGAATGCATGCTTACTTTAATGTGTTAATAGCTTGCACATGTGTTCAAATATTCTCACATGTTCTTAGCTAGGACAAAAATTTTCCTTCACTGCACCCCGGTGTTAGTGCTCTGCCTGAGGCAGGGCCTAGCCTTCACGTGATCGTTCACCTCCTGCACCACACGCTCACCTTGGATCCAAAGTGATGTGAAAATTAACTTAACACACAAATTAAACCCTCTTATTGACAATTGTAGTAAAGATGTAAGTAGGGATTGTTCTGGATCGGGGATTAGGAGGGATTGCTAATCTATTCTAAACTGACTTAAAAACACAAAAATAAACTTAAAAGCACTTAACTAGACTCAAAGAACTCAAAATAAACTGAAAAGACTCAAAACTAACTAGAATGACTTAAAACAGCTTAAAATAATTAAATAGACTCAACTGGACACTAGGAAGTGATTTGGACGAAAATTGAATTAAACTTGACTCAAAACACTTAAAAACACAAACTAAGACAGATTCTAATTAATTTGACACACTAAAGTAAATGGGGATTGGGTTTTGGACGAATTCTAAGTAAAACAAGTAACTAAAGACTTAAGACAGATTTGGGACGAATTTGGTGATTTGAATGGATGATGGGCTAGCTAGAGGGTTCTTCTCCACACATGACACATTTACATACAAAACGATTTCCAGTTACTTTTCAATAAACCATGAATCTCAACACCCCAGATTAATTTGGTACGCTTAAATTAACCTTCAGATTTTCCTTATATCATTGAATTGGACGGATAACGCATCGGCAACCCAAATTATTCTTCAAAGGTTCCCTACATGAACAGCATAATAGAGAAACAATCAAATATCATTAAGCTTTAAGAAAATCATAAGTATTGACAAAGCATTCGTAACTATGATGAGCATGATACTCCTGCTAGGAATTCACTTAACACGATTGTGACTAGCAACCTCCACTACTTATGAATACAAGTTCATAACGATTAGGTGAAACTCCCTTGTATTCTAGCATCAAATTCATGCATGCAAACTAAGTATGCATCCTTAATCCCCAAACAAGAATAAGTTATCAATCAAACAGTTAAGTAAATTACATTCACAATTCATAGAATCACAACTGGAAGTAATCAATTCATATTGCAAATATAATCATGGTTTCGAAATTCCCCCTAGCTAAAAGGGGTTTAGCTCTTCATGTTCACAAAACAAGGATACATAAATTTAGACATTGAAAACAAAAGATTGAAAACACCTAAGAATGATCCAGCAATCCAAACTTAACTGCAAGCACTCCAAGGGTCCTTCTTCTTCTCTTTGTTGTGGCACAAGGTATGGGTAAAGGTTTGAGTGGTGATTTATATGGGAGAATGGCTGAAAGTATGTATGGTGGTGAATGGGTGAGATGATGGCTGCGACAAAGATGTTTGTGTATGGATTTCTGGTTGTGTGAATGGTGTGTATGGAAGTGGATGAATGATGAATGCCCAATGACTGTTACACACACTTACTTAAATAGCAAAATATGTCAAAACACTAGGGAAATATAGCTAGGGTGCGGCAGAAAAACCAAGGGAAAGAAAGTAATGATTGTAGAATGATTTTTAACTTTAAATCAAATTAGAATCCAAGGAAAAGGTTAAGGGGACAAGGAAGGGGACACAAGGCAAGGGAAAGGGAAAGGTTATGACACAATAGTGAAAGTGAAAGTGAAAGTGAAAGTGAAAGTTGTGGCAGAAATCTAGAAGAAAGGGGAAGGAGTGCACAGTTAGGGAAAAGAAAGAGAGTGGTGTGACAAGGAAAAGGGAAGGAAAGGCAAAAGGTTAAGGCTGCAATGAGGGAGACATGGATGTGTGCATGGCAACGAAGGTGAAAGGTGGTGGAATGATGCAGCAATGAGACAATGGAGGGGACAAGAATGGTGTGCACGGCAAGGAAGGTGAAATGTGGTGTGACACCCCTTTGTGGCTGAGATTAAGGCTTCTAGAATCCTTTATTTAGTGTCCTAATATCTTTGGGAACCCTCCTTGTGGCTGGAACTTAGTTGGATTAGGATTAAGAAAGGTTAAATCAAAATAAGGTAACTCGACTCATGTTTCTTCTTTTCTTGCTGAGCTCTTTATCTTCTTTAAATTAATTCTTCTTTCTCTTTAACACATTCCTAGCCTCTTTAGTCTTCAATTTCGTCCATCCACCTTACTCCATGCATGTGATATCCATTCCAAGCCCAAAATTGCTCCATAATGCACCAAAATGCACCTTATTGCTTCATAAGGCCTATGGACCTACAAACACACAAAAATATCTTAAAATACTAAAATAACTAAGAACTAATTAAGTAAATGCAAGGAAACAAGCTAATTAAGTCGCATAAATATGCTCCTATCACAAAGTAGGTGTCAGCTTGTCGTACGGACCACATTAGGTGGTTCCGACTCGTAGGTGACTTGTGATACTTCGCACAGCCTTCACGTGATCATAGCACTTGAGCGTATTTATTTACACCCAGCCTATCGTACAGGCCACATTAGGTGGTTCCAACTCGTGTGCAGAGAACGAGTTGAGGAGCTATGGACTCAGCCGTACAGGTCAAGCTATACAGGTTTTACGGCGAAGGGTTATTTACTTTTGATAATGAACGGTTTTGAAAAGCTTTGTTTTTGCCCACTCACACTTTTGTGCCCCTCCAGGTTCTAGTTAGGAGTGCTTGTTGGTGGCTTACGAGGAATCGTCGGCGGTTCTGACAGATTATCACCAATGTAGGATCATCTTTGGTATTGTATAATTAGTATTTGTCATGCTGGACTGCACTTAGGATACCTATGCTCTGGTTATGTGTAGTCACACTTATTCTCGTTTTTCACCTTATCCTATCTTGTGTTTTAGTCAGTTTGGTTTTTATTTATTCACATTTCTTTATATCGTTATTCTTCCGCACTGCGCACATGGCTAAGTCACCCTCACATGATGGCCATCATGCCTCGATTTAGGTCGAGGTGTGTCATACATTTTTGCACAATGCATCAATTTAGCGGTTTAACACATCATATGAATGGTAGTATGTTGCTTGCCCTACATGTGCCAAACAAATGTACAAGGACCCAACAACTGGTCAACTAATGTGCCAAAAACATACAAATCAAATGCCAACTCCTTGGTAATGAGTTAAACACTATATTTCGCGTTTGTCAATTGATCGTTGTCTCATATCCTTCTTAAACTGAAACTTATCCTTTATTTTGTTTTTAATTACATATTTTCAATTAATAGTTCATTGATCGTGTAACAAAATTACAAGCCATAAATTTAATTAAATTTGAAATCAAACTTTGCATACCCATCTTTTATTTTTCATATGATTAGTATTAACATTAAACCATACCATAGAAAAATCTATGAGAACGCAGTTCTTGACTTATTACACTGTTTATCCTCTGTAATTAATGCTTTTTCTATTTGAATAAAGGTACAAAGTGTTCTTGGTCCTTGATGACGAAGCAAATGAGATCAATGCTCTCATTATCGACAAATCAGGTGAAAAGGTCTTTGGCATGCCATGCAAAGATTTGGTTTACAATCAAAGATCAACATATCACAAGCAATTGCCAAGTGAGTTTCTCAGACTTATAGGCCAAAGGAAAATTTTTCACCTCTAGTTTGGAAGCCGACGAAATTTGTTGAATTCAAATGATCTCCTTATCTACAATGTTTCTGAGGACACAATTTAATGATCCAACCAACAACACCACAGTCTATTATGAAAGAAATTGTAGTGTCTTCGACAACAGTTTCATCGTCCATTACACCAACTGAAAAAACCGGAGAAACATACAAGAGGAAAAGAGATTCAATCAAGAGAGCCCTTTTTACAGAAGCTGAAAACAGGTTATATTATGCATCACAACATTTTTTTTCTCATTCTCAAATTATTTTCAATTTGATCTAAATATATTTTTCCTATCTCTTTAATATCTTTGGCACAATGAGACAGAGGAAGTCTCTGAAGCAGATGTGCAGGATTTTGGTCAGGTTCCAATCAAATTGTTGAAAAAAACATCTTCTCCATCAAGCATGAAAAAAGACCCTCCTCCACCAAAAAAAAAGAAGAAGGTAACTTTGCTCCATTCCTATTTTTTAATTTTGTGATTAGTCATTTGTATATAATTATTGGCCGTGTGTACGAATGGGAATGTAGTTCATGCTTTACTCACAGTGTTCAGTTAATCTATCTTTTAGTATATGATGGTTATCAATGGGATTTAGTGCGGTCTTAGCTTAATTTAAGTTTATTGCATTCTGACTGGTGTTGGCTGCCATTCTTCATTTTCTCAACTGCTCTATATAATTATTGGCAGTGTGTGAATGGCAATATAGTTGATGCCTTCCTCGAAGTGTTCAATTGATTTCTCTTTTAGTATACAATGGTTATCAACGTGATTTGGTGTGGTGTCTACTTAATTTAAGTCTATTACGTTTTGACTGGTGTTTATTGCCATTCTTGTTTTTTTCAAGTCTCTATGTAATTTTTTTGTCCATCTGCACATCTTTTATTTGCAGTTACTGCCAGAAGGAACAAACTTTTGCTGCTATAGAAAAGAGTCTGATCATCTTTTGTTAAAACAACAATGCTTCTCCATATTTTTTGCATGTAAATAGGTCACCATAACATTGATACCCCTATTTTTTGTGCACATGAACAATCTGACGTTTTCAAATCTTTCACCTGCAACTACTGATGTTGATCAACACATAACATAGCTACCAGGGGGAAATATCAGACTCATCAATTTTGTACATCCATGTCAAAATGTTTCCTAATGTTTTTTTGCCTAAATTGTACAACTATAAACAGTGGCCTGTAAAAATATTGGCTACATTTTATATGCAGTTTTTATTATGTTTATGTTAATAGTGTTACTCAACATTTCTATACATTTGGATTTTCATGATATGTTTTATAGTTTTATTTTCGTTCCCACAACAACGTGCGGGCACAATTTCCTAGTTAACTCTAAACTTGAACAATATGTAGTACATGTGAAACCATATTAAAACTAAACTTGTAGAATTTGTAATATATGTGAAACCACTTTAAAACTAAGTTGTACTTTTAAGAAGTAAATGCACATCAGAATTACATATAATCCATATTATGAATTTTGATTCTAATGTCCAATGCTTGTGAATCTCTGTGAGATTTCGATAAATGCTTCTTTTTGCTTTGTCCAACTGAATTCATGGTTCATCAAATTGGTGACTATATCTTTGCATGCCTTTTTAACTTGGTAATCTTTGACATGTCCTTGAATTTTCTGGTTGTTTGAGAGTTGATCAATAAAGCTTATCATGTTTAACCCACAATCTGACCCGAATTTACAAATATATTCAAGTTGTGAATGAATATGAGGATTGAAGAAAAATGAAGCTTGTTATAGATATGTTGGAAAAAAAAATTCAATACATACTTTTACTGGAACTATATGAAATTTTTACACTGTGTCTTAAATTCCAAAAAGCACAAAGTGTATGTAGAAGTAGAATTGTTGTAAATTTTTTTTTTACTTACGAAGTTGATTTCTGTTGTGCACATGTTTTGTCTTCATTGACTTGGAATTCAAAATCACTTTCGATGGAAGATTTTCTTCATTGTATTTTGCGCTGAGTCCATAAGATTTGTATCACTGCTTGTTGATGCCTTGTCAAGCCAATACTAGATGAAGTTTCCTTACATAAAATTGTAGAGATCAATAATATACTTGTTTTTTTATGTAAATATGATAGAGTTTTTTTAGGGATTGTATGAAACATCATAATTATATATTTTATATGTTCATATAACTGTATACAAAGAACTTTAGTTGTATAATTTTTCAACCTTATAATGTATATAGTTGATTAAAAAGTTATATGATGGATTTATATACTTACAAATATTGTTGTGGAGACATATAAGTTCATTTGTTCCTTTGTGTTATCTTTTTCTCTTTTCATGTAGCAAAAAGAATCAACTATCTGAGTTGATATTGGTCCGTTTGCCATCAAACTGTGTAGGTGTTCTTTCCACACCATTATTCGATAATAGTTGAAATATGTACTTTTTTGTGTACTAAACGTTAATTTAAGAGTGTTCGTAGTACTTACGTGTTCTCTGTTAAGCTGAACTGAATTAATCTCCTTCTGCTATCTGGTTTAAGCATATTGTACACTTGCAGTTGGATCTATTGCATGCTTTTGTCTCTGTGATTTGTTGGTGAAAAGTCATTCGGATGTGATGAAGACTCGTCTTTTAAATTTAGACTGAATAAGGGAGTGCCTCCTATGACTTTCTTTTTCTTTTTGGTTGTTGTTCTCCCAATTGTTTGCGTTTTGCCTTGGTTCATTCCTCTAGATAACATCATTGTTTTTTATAGCTTCAGTGTCTACTTCTTGATCTATTATTTTTGTCAATAATGTAACATTTTTTCTCCCGAAATGTTTGTTGTCCATCATCACATCCAGTTGTTTGTTGGATTCCCTTGTCATGGATCATGCCTTCTTCATTTTGTTCCTTCTTTGATTTGGAAACAGCATTCGCTTTCTCTCTTTTTCTTGCTCTTAATCACTGTTTGTTGTTGTAGATTTTGGAAGTTTCTCTTCTACCACTTTGATCCATCTTTATTCTTTTCATTAACTTCCTTCCTTCTTTGTTTTTTTTTTTTTTTTGCCTTTGTTGTGGTTGTTTATTGTGCCTTTTTTTTCTGCGTGCTTTGCGTTGATTTTGTAACATTGTCTTATTCGATAATGGTTTCAATCTGTAAATGAATAGTTTCATTCTTTGTACGTGATACCTTTTCTGTTTTTCCAACCATTTTCCTTTGTGTCAGTTTGATGGTGGTTGATATAATTTGAGCACTGGTTTTGATTGAGCTTGACATTTGGAGTTTTATGTTAACTAAGACCATCTGCAAAAACAGTGATTTATATATTGGTAAATGGCAAATTACTTTTATAGCTATGGTGCAAATAAATAGTATTATAGTATAGATAAACTATTTCTTAAATTGAAACTAAATGGCAAACTATTTATGAATTTAAGCTGGAATATCAAACTATTTATGAAACTAAAGATATTTTGGAGACTATTTATGAAACTGAAGATATTTTGTAGAGACTATTTATGAAAGTGAATCAAACTATTTCTGAAAATAAAGATATTTTGCACACTAGTTATGAACCTGAATATATTTTTGCAAATTGTTTATGAAAATGTACCAACATAAGGGACTTTTATACGAAAGTGAAAACAATGCAATTTTTTTTTGTAGATCTGCGGAAATATTTTTATTTTTGTTGAAGCGAGTAAAGTACGAAGATGAAATCACAGTAGTAAGTGAAATTTAGGATTATATGAGTTTATACATTACTATCTAAGCTCGTAAAAAGTGGTACTTCTTGTGGATCTGTGATGAAATGATGTTGAGTGAGGAGAAATAGTTGATTTTTACAGAAATGGCGTTTAAGTTCTTTGTATGTTAGTGTTTGTGCTTGATTCAAGTTGATCTAATTTATGCAAGTAGCAAACTAAGTATAAAATTGTTAAATTTGTGGAGGAATATAGTAAGATTGTTACCTTTGATTTTTTTTTTTTGCGTAGATTTGTGCGAAGAAGTTGATGGAGTTCGACAACTTTTGCTCGGTTTTATCTGTGAAGAACTTGGATGATGGAGACTGGATGATATGGTTAATTGAGGACCTTTTGCTCGGTTTTTTGTTCTATGTTTTCTGGAAATGGAAAATTGGCTGCATGCATTAATGAAAGTTTGTTTTTGCACGGGGATGGTGTGGGTAGGTGATATTATTTGGACCTATATTGGGCTTTATTTTTGTACCATATTGTTTGGGCTTTTTAAAAAAATATATATACTTTTTTTACATATTGTTTGGGATTTTTTTATACAAATAATAAATATTTTTTGGTTTTAGTTTCATAAATAGTGTAAAGTTAATAATATTTTTTATATTAATTTACTTTTGCTTTTCCAAATAACCAATAGGTGGAAATTTTTTATTTTTGGTGTTGATTAATAAGATTTAGTACGATTTTTATGTCAATATGAAATAACAATGTAGAAATATGGCAACTTGAATCACCTTACTTGATATCTACACTCATAATCTCACATGCCTGTATTAGTTTAAGAAATAGTACAAACTTATTCATAAACAGTGTTTATTGGCACTTTTCATTTATGTCTATTTTTTGCAAATAGATGTAATTAATTAAGGCAAAACTGTTATAAATGTCACGAGTCAAACCTATCAAGGAGAAGTGGTTGCTGTCAAATTCAACAATAACTTGAAATTTGACAGGAACTTCGTATAGAAACGCCACAGATGGTGTATATTATATAATTTGAAATTCATAATAAAATTTGAAGTTAGAACTGTTAAAAATTGCATCATTGTTTTATATCAAATCATATAATACAATATGAAATTACATTCATTAATTAATTCACTGGCTAATAATGTATTCTTCATTATAACCATCTGGTATATTGTTTTTGTCCTTGATTTCCTTCTTTCTTCAAGCACCCCTTGTAGTCCATTCGAATAGTTGTTCGCATGATTCACTAATGTAGTTATAATTTCATCGCTTTTCTCGAATACTTCTTCCTTGTCGAACATGGGTTCTATCAATTTGCCCTCTTGTACTTGTTGTGCATAGTGAATGACAAATATCCCACAGTCTGCCTGCATTTTTTAGTTTAACTATAAGTATGATAGATGAATACATCACTCGATAGCTTTAGATGATAGATAATTATGTCATTTATATTTGAAGTTAGAGTAAATCACTCTAAATATTATAAAATTTGTACTTACGAATCTTCTCGTTGTTGTGCACAAGTCTTGTAGCTTTCAATATCTATTGTTAAGGTGATGTCACTCTTGAAGTCCTTATATATTGTTTGGATCTTGTCTCGCTGCAAAAAAGAAAGAAATATAATGTTTTGTATGAAACAATTTTTTTCATTTGAAATTTAGTACAAAAAATGGATTAGTTAAGGTTTTGTTCTTACCACTAGCAAACCTTGTCCATATTTTCTTCCAATATTGTCTTCAAACGTTGGTCAAGGAATTCGTCATCACTCTTTGGTCTTTCTATCTCCATGTCATTCTGTTTGAATACGAAGAAATATTATATTAATCAAATGGACAATAGTTGTCTAGACACTATCGATGAAAACATAAAGCAAAATAGGTACACTATTTATGAAAGTGGTCAAGTAACTGGGGCACTGTTTATGAAAGTGGACTAAAATTGGGGCACTATTTATGAAAGTTGACTAAAAACTTGAACTGTTTATAAAACTGGACGAATAACTGGGCACTTTTTATTAAAATGCACTAAGAACTAGTCACTAATTAGAAAATTAAAACAAGAAAAATATATTGTTTATGAAAATGAACTAATTATTATATTATATTTATGAAATTATAGAACAAAGTATTTGTAGAAAAGTATTTTTGGTACTTACAAAGATGTAGGAAGAAAGATAGTGATTTTGTTCCTTGCCCTCTTGTGTTTCATTTTCTGACATGATATAGAAAGAAGCATTAATTAATTTTGCGTCAATTGGTCCATCAACAAACAATGACGTCAAATCATTTCTCAGCACAACAAGATTAGTGACCATGCTTCATGTCTTCGGTATCAACCAAAAGTAGTCCATGTGTAAGAAATAAAACAAAAAACATTATATATATATATATATATACCTATTTATGCAATACATAATTTTAGATGTTATATAAAAAAAAATTTGTCAATAAAGTAAACTTACAGTTGACATTGTCTGTAGTACTCCTTGATTTTTTTTTCTTTTATCTCTTGGTCCAGCAACTTGTATGCCCTTGTACTTAAAGGGCATTTACTTTTTGTCTCCCCTTTTGTTATCTTCTTAGTTGCCTCTTTTTAGTTTTCTTCTCTAGTTCTTCAATGATAGCCTTCAAATCGGATTTCACACAAGTCTTGGGAGGTAATTAATCTTTTGTTTCTTCAACTTTTGCGGCTTGAACTTGTGTTGCTTCAATTTGTGTCTTCAAAGGTGATTCGCCTTTAGGGTTTTCCACCTCCTTCTCTTTTTCATTGACGGGGTCCAAAGTTTGTTCTTATGATTGCATGACCGATGGACTCTCACTGTCACTCACTGCAAACTTGTATTTAATCTTCTTTTGTTTTGTTTTTTTTTGGTGCGACCATATTCGAATCCTAGATCAAGATTCTGTTTGCGATCATCCATGGCACGTACATTCCAGACCAATGTTCTCTTCTGTTCCTTTCTCTTAGTGACATATTATTTTCCTTCATTGACATTCTTTTGAACGTCTTCCGCTATTGGTATAATTAGTTCCGCTGTCGATGTTTTTTCAACATCCATTTCAGCCACATTTGACATTGGTTCCATTGTTGGTGTCTTTGTCTCAACTTATATTTCAGCCGCATGTGGTACTGGTGACGGTTCTTTCTTATCTCTTTCAAGGTGTCTGGAAGTCCTTGTGGAGAAGCACTCAAATATGGAATTTGTGAGGGTTCCATTTTAGCCGCATTTGATTGAGCTTCTTGTAACTTCTTTTTCAAGCTCCCAATCTGTTTCAGATAGTCATTGATCTTCAGAGTATTTGCAGTGGTCTTTGTTTGCATCTTTAACATTTCGGTGTTAAGTGCATTGTTATTCTTTTGATTAATCTCTACTTTTCGGAGAAGCTTTTCAACTTCACTGTTCAACATTTTGATCGTTTGGCTGAGTATCAAGCTTTCTATGTTTGATGCATCCATTGCATATGTTATCATTTCCCTGAAGGTTATATACCTTTTCTCTGCAATGCTTCTAGCTTTCTTGAACTATCGAATAACTCTTCACTTATAACTGTATCCATGCCGATGATGTGTTTTTGGACAGTGGCTTCGAGCTTGATCATTTCCCCACCAAACAATTTGTCGAATTCTATTTGGGCTTCATTGATGCTGATATTATGTGGTTCATCAGTTTGCTACGTGTTCTTGTTCACATTCTGATCATTTCCTTCGTTGTTGTTGATGACATTTTGATCAAGCAATTATGTTTCCACGTTTTGTACTTCTTCATTTTCATAATAAACCTCATCAATTTTGGCATCTGTTATCTTGCATTTCTTTGCTCTCTTTTTATGCCTTTTTGCCTTTGAAGATTGTTCTTCTGGTTGAGCAGAAGAAATTTTAAAACCAGCCTGCACACAATAACATTACATATTTTGTTAATTTTCACAAAATGTCCAACATTTGTTTTCTGGAAATTGAGCACACTATTTATGAAATACACATTATTTATTATATTAATCAACATCGTTTATGAAATATACACACTATTTATGAAATTAACCAACATTGTTTATGAAATATAGACACACTATTTATGAAATTAACACACACTGTTTATGAAATAGACACTCTATTTATGAATAAAGACATAATAAGACACGGTTTTTTATGGAAGAGACTGAATGAATCATTTTTTTGTAGAATCAGTTAATTGTTTATAGATGTTATTTGGCCATATATGATAGTTTGTTGTTTGGAGATTGTTTTGTACCTATTGTGGTATGTCCTCTCTGTTTGATTCATTTTCGTTGTTTGATTCATCCTCGTGAGTATTAGGTTGCTTTCTTTTATTCGCCTTCTTTTTTTCTCGTTGTTTCTTTGTTGGTTCTTCATGTGGCTATTCAGAAGGAATGGAATCCTTAATCTGCAAACAGTCACATTAGTTAGGTCTCATTTTATATGATAAGTCATTATTTTTGTGTTGGAAAATACTATTTTCAAAGTGAAATATATTGATTATTGGTGATTACCTTGATTTTTTCCACTAGGATATCCTTGATTGCTTTGTGGATCATGCTTGTGTCCAATCTTGTGATCGCCAGAATCATTTTTTCTCGTCTTTCTATTGCCTCCACTATATTTGTGTGAAGACATATCCAGTACCATATGAATTAAGTAAGTGATGTTAGTTTGTGCAAAACTTTGTAAGAAACAATTCATGTTATTTTTATTAACTATGTTGGTTACTTACTGTTGATGCACAAAACCGGAGGTCTTGGAACAACGTAAATCCGACCGTGAATCTGCATGAAAGTAAATAACACAAGATGTATCGTGGTTCACCCCAAGGTTTGGGCTATGTCCACACTGATTATTGTATTTCTCTTAGAGGTGAGGGAAAGAACCTCTGAATATGAGAGGGGTGAGAAGGCTTCAGAAATGGCCTCCCCTAATTGTGAGGGTGAGGAGTCATTTTATAGAATAAGGGATCCTCACTTATTACATATTTGTCCCTTCTTTTATCACATAATTACATTTAAGTCCCCTGAGTATTTGTACGAGATCTAAATACGGAGGCCCTAAATATGGTATAAACAGTAGTCCCCCAAGTCTTCAGTCAAGAGAGTCTTTTGGCTGGAGACTTGAAATTCAGTCCATGTGTGGGCCGAAGTAACTAGATGTTGTCTTGAACTGATGCTCGATATGAGGCGGTGCTCAATCTGAAATGATGCTCAACTAGAAGTAGCATATGCTGCGAGGCTGCTCGGCTCGTGGCTTATGTTGCCTTGGTTGGCTTGGCTTGTGGCGTTGAAGGTGAGGGAGTCCCTTTTATAGAATAAGGGCTCGCTCCTCAATACATAAATGATGGGCTAGAGTTGATGCTCGCGGCGAGGCGGTTGCTTAGTAGGCGGCGATGCTCTCTAATGGTGGTGAGGGAGTCCCTTTTATAGAATAAGGGCTCGCTCCTCAATACATAAATGATGGGCTAGAGTCCCCCAAGTATTTTGAATTTTTCATGAGGCCCAGTTGAGGCCCAATATATGGTACATAATGTAGTCCCCCAAGTCTTCGGTCAATAGAGTCTGTTGGCTGAAGACTTGAAATTGAATTCATGTATGGGCCGAAGTGGCCGTTGTTTGGAGGCGGTATTTGTATACCCTGCACTGAAGCTTTGTAGGTGAAACTTTGCAAGTGAAGCTTTTGAAGCTGGAGCTCTGTAAATGAAGCTTTCGAAGCTAGAGCTTTTTGTAAATGAAGCTTTTGAAGCTGTAGCTCTGTAAATGAAGTTTTTGAAGCTAGAGCTTTTGTAAATGAAACTTTCGAAGCTAGAACTCTGTAAATGAAGCTTTTGAAGCTAGAGCTTTTGTAAATGAGGTTTTTGAAGCTGATTGACATGAATGATGCTCATGAATGTTTATGTTGATTGACATGAGTGATGCTCATGAATGTTAACATGCGTGATGCTCATGAATGTTGACATGCGTGATACTCATGAATGTTTATGTATGATTGATATGAGTAATGCTCATGAATGTTTATGTATGATTGACATGAGTAATGCTCATGTATAATTTAAGTAATGCTCATGAATGTTTATGTATGATTGACATGAGTAATGCTCATGTATAATTTGGGAGTACTGAACGTACTTTTGATCACCTGGTTAGTGGTAATAGCGGCAGGTTGCCGAATAATTTTGGAGTACTGGGCGTACTTTTGATCACCTGGTTGGTGGTAATAGCAGCAGGTTGCCGAATAATTTTGGAGTACTGGGCGTACTTTGGATCACCTGGTTGGTGGTAATAGCGGCAGGTTGCCGAATAATTTTGGAGTACTGGGCGTACTTTTGATCACCTGATTGGTGCTATTTTGGGCTTATGGGCCTTCGCCCTCCACAACATGCCAGCCCATTTATTCTGGGCTTTGCCGTTTTTTTTTATTATTTTTTTATTACCATATGAGGGTTTATACAAATATCTCCGAAAGATACGAAAAATAAATTACATCATTCAAAAATAAGAAAAGTAAATCACATATTTCTGGTGGGGTGTTTATTCCTTGCTTTTGCAGTGTCCCCATGTGCCTCTCTTTTGCTTTTCTCTTTATTTTTCTTTCTTTTACAGATGACAGATAAGGAAATAATGCCATTTCCCTTTTCTTTTTGCTTTTGCTTTTGCTTTCGTTTTCAGCTTACTCGATTGTTTTTGCCTTCTTCTTTTCTCTTTTCTGCTTCACCTCTCTCCGTCTCTTCACCTGGCAGACAAAAGGAATCACGATAGAAATAATAATATGAAGCTTTATCTTTTTAGAGTGGGCATCTTCTCAAAGGAAAATCTGTTCTCCTTTCCAGCGAGGCTATCATCCAAAGAAATCAAAGGCAACTATGTTCCTTCCTTTGTCATGGGCCACAGCTTTCCCAACGTGAACTTGTCAAGCATGCCAACATCTATCCGTTCCACCTCAACCGCCACGATGGGGAATGCAGTTCTCCCAAAATTAAACTGGTGCGTTAGCTTGGGCCCTTGCCCACCGGAGAAAACTATGGGTCCACAGCCATACCAGCCGCCGATTCCCCAGGCTGGCGGTCATGCCGAAGCTGCTTCACGGAGCGGTGAAGCCTCTCCAACCGAAACGTCTGGCCGTCAAAGAATAATCCGGCGTCGTTGCCCTTGTACTCATCGTTGCTCCCTTTAAACGTGACATTGGGTTTCCCCGCTTGGTTGTTCTGAAATTCGACCGTAACCCTATTATCCTTGGTCTTCTTCAGCGCCCCGACTTAAGTCTTATCGATTGACGCCGGCTTGAGGTCGTACCAGATAGTGCAGTACTTGTTGGAGCGTTGGAAAAACGGATCTGTGATGGTGGTTGTGGTTGATCTGCTGATGAGCAAACCTTCCACAGGCTCGTTGAGTATGGTATGGAAACTGAATCACTTGAAGCTACAACAGCCGCCATTGATGCACTGTAAAAACCACAAGAACTTGCAAACAAGAAGGAAAAGGTCTCAGCTTTGTTTCTGTGATTTTTGTGCTGCGATGGCGACCAAGAAGAGCGTGAGTACTTTGAAGGAGGCCGAGTTGAAGGGGAAGAGAGTGTTTGTGAGGGTTGATCTCAATGTTCCTTTGGATGACAACTCCAACATCACTGACGATACTAGGGTCCGCGCCGCCGTGCCCACCATCAAGTATTTTATCGACCATGGCGCCAAAGTTATACATATGGTTTGAAGGCAGAGGTTATACATATGGTTTTTTATTTTCTTGCAGATTCAAGGCGGAGTGTGGTGAGGTCTCACAATGGTGAGATGAAAAAATGAAAAAGAACCGACATAGCTTTTTGTGTCGTTTCCCACAGACGGCGCCAAATGTTGATGCACAAAACCGGAGGTCTTGGAACAACGTAAATCCGACCGTGAATCTGCATGAAAGTAAATAACACAAGATGTATCGTGGTTCACCCCAAGGTTTGGGCTACGTCTACACTGATTATTGTATTTCTCTGAGAGTATTTGTGAGGGAGAGAGTGTGAGAGCTTTGCTCTAGATAGGAGAGGCTTAGGGTTTGTGAGGGTGAGGAGGCCCTTTTATAGAATAAGGGCTCCTCCCCTAATTACATATTTGCCCCTTCCTTTCTTAGATAATTACATTTGAGTCATCTGAGTATTTATACGAGGTCTAAATACGGAGGCCCTAAGTATGGTATAAACACTTACCAAAACAAGGACAGTGCATCCACTAGTGGTCAGTTCTTCTACTTCCTCCTTTTTTTTATTTGGTTTTCCAAGCATCTTGAACAGATAGTCCCTTACTCATTTGGCCCAATTGTACTTGTTTATCTACTGCAAGTTCGTACAAATTTTCAGGAAACTCCAGGTGATGTAGGTTCCGGAGTATGTAAACAGCAGTGATTAAACAAGGTGTGCGCATATGAGTGAAGCAATATCTTGTGCGCCCTAAGGTGTTTCGTCTTCAAATGTTTTCTCATATGCCTTTGCAAGATGTTTCTTCTTGACTACCTTGACATCTGTGAAGTACTTTTTGATGAGGTGGTCATCATCACCAAATTTGGTTGATTTGTTTGTATTCGGCAGATCGATTCTTTCGTTCTGAAGGTTTGGACAACATCATCGCTGGAAATCCCATGTGATTTATGACGCCTAAATTTGAACTTTTGGTTTGTTGGGTTGTATTAGTTAATGATTTTGATCAAGTCCATGCAGGACTTCCTCTTCCTTTCTGACGCAATCAAGGTCTCATCCATGTATGTCTTCAGTAGACTCCAAAATGACGTATTTGCTAGTTCATCACAAATGTCTTGACATCGTTGTAACATAGGGCTGTAAACTTTCATTGCTTCTGCAAACCTGGTCTTATTGCATATGTATTGGAGATATTCCTTCTTCTGTTTAGCTTCTTTTTTCTTAGTTTTACCCTTGTTTGGATGGTTTTTCGTTGTTTCCATTTTCAACAATGAAAATTGTTAGGATACTTTTTATTGAACTATAACAAAAAAAATGCATGTTATTTATGAAACTACGCTAAATAGACTTGCTCTATTTTATGTAATGTACCAAAAATAAACCCCATTGGAAAAAAAAAACTACACACAAATGGCAGAAACTAACCAAAAAATGTTAGAACTCATAGTATTTATGAAATATGTCAAACTTTTTATGAAATATCCCACACTATTTATGGATAAAGAACAATATAACTCACACTGTTTATGAATTATCCCACACTATTTATAAGGAAAGTGAGCAAAACAAAACAAAATCAACCTACATTGTTTATGAATGGGATGAAACAAAACCAAAACAATACTCAATATTTATGATATATAACTATTAAGAATTGTTTATGGATCTAGAACAATATAATTACACTGTTTATGAAATATCCCACACTATTTATATGGAAAGGGATCAAAACCAAATCAAACCAACACACATTGTTTATAAAAGGAAAAAAAAAAAAAAACCAAATCAAACCAACCCACATTGTTTATGAACGGGATCAAAACAAAACCAAATCAATCCACATTATTTATGAAATGGAGTAAATTGAATATTAGTCCAAAATAGCCGCCAATATTTATGAGAAATAACAATTAAGAACTGTTTATGGATATAGGACAATATAACCACATTGTTTATATGGAAAGGGATCAAAACCGAAATTTATTTCTGGAATTTAAGCATAATAACCTAACTATTTTGTGAAATTGATGAAAAATAACCCCCAATTTTTATGAGATGTAACAAAATATACATTGTTTATTGATCTAAAACAATATGACCCAAACTAACTGTGGATTTGAGGCAAAAATAACACACAATATTGCTTGAACTATCCTAAAGTTAAACATGAAATTGAAAAATAGTAGTAAACACACAGAATTTCAGTTTCAGAAATAATTGATTAGTTATCAAAATGTCGTTTCTAATTTAAAATTGATAGATTATATGGAATCAAGAACATGAAAACAAGGATTTCAGTTTAGTACCTTTTGTTTCGAGGCAATTTGTTACTCATCGGGAACTTGTTCAATCCGAAGTAGTTGCTCGTCAGGAACTTGTTGTTCGGGCGGAATTTGTTGTTCTTCTGCCATTGTTGTGTAGATTTTTGTTTGAAATTTGGAGTTTGAAGTTGGAATTGGGTTTTGCGGAAAGGAATCCGAATTGTAGGGGGTCGTTGGTGCAATTAATGGCGGCGGAGTGGTGGAGTGAATGTGGTAACCGTTATGTTTGTAACGGGCTTGGGTTATGTCTGTCAGGGTTATTTTTGGAATAGTAAATGTTATGTGGGTTGGGCTTTTAGTTGAGCCCGCATTTTTTGTTTTTTAAGAGCTTGGGTTATGTCCTTATGATTAAAACTTAAGCCCTTTTTATTAAATAATAGTTTATGGTGGTTTTTCATTAAATAAAAGTTAGCTTAAGCCCTTTTCATTAACGCACTCTATATTTAATCAAACTAGAATCTTCTCCATAATGTTGTAATATTAGAAATGCAGTTTTTAATTGTAATTAAGTTTTTGCATCAACGGGTTTGATACATCCTTATATATTGTACAAACATTTACACTGGAATTTAAAGAATCATATTTCTACATGAAGAGCAAAGAGTTTCTCATACATAACACCTGGCCTGAGTAGCAAAGAGTTTTGACTGGGTCGGCCCAAAGCAATTCTATTGAAGTTTGCAGTCTCAAGTCTCATATTAAATAAAGAACGTTTTTGAGAGAAAAACGGTGTCACATTAAAAAGAAGTTTGTTAAGTAAAGCTTTATATTATATTGATACAATTGCCCGACCCATAATCTGGCTAGGGCTCTCTAAACCCACTAAACTAGCCTTGGTTGTGACAGGAAAAGTGATTTTTTGTTTTTTTTTAATTTTATAAAACAAGTTGTTGGGGGTTGAACTTTGAAACAGTCAGCATGCCACCTTTTGGTCCTTCCTAGTTCCTAAGCCAGGCAACTTTGAACAAGCTCCAACAATTACCTGTAAACTTTCGTTACCATATGGATTGCCCATTATGGAGAAATAAGCTGGCATAGGATAGGAGTAGTTGGCCTTTTACTACATTTTTTTTATAACTACGGTTGGATTTACGAAATTACAAACCAAATCTTTTACAGAAATAAGATCAACTAACATATGGTTCCAATTTCCCGTAAGATATAAGGAGTCAGATACGCTATCTTATTATTTGTGATTTTAATAGAACCTTAAATGCAGCTTCAAATGATATACATCTTAAAGTGATAAAGAGCATTTTACCTTGCACCTGATACTCATGCTCATTTTTAAAAACAGTGGGAAAAATGGTAATTGCGTCATGGTAGACTTCATGACTAATATTGAATTTCATGGGAATTCGAACTAGAATGCAAATAAGCAGACACTATTTTGGCCAACCACACATGTATCTACCATTTTTGTTTTTAAATTTTGACTGCGATTTTAAGATTTAAAAGGTGTGTGAGTAAGTGATTAACATTATCTACCCTTAAATCTGACACACATGTTTGATTTCTCCTCACCCATGTTAAACTTCAAAAACTATGGGGGTAAAAAAATGCAACTGACTCATGCTAGAATTCATGGTTAAAGTTGAATTTACTAGGCCCAACCCCAGGCCCAAGAAAATAAGGCTAATGTACCAAGGATCAAATACAAAAGTAGAAGTGCAATTTGTCGAATGATCTCTTATCTTATATGGTAATTGAATCATTGATCGATCATCAGGATATCTCAAGATTTGAGCAATTGTTATCATTTTCAACATAATACAAACTGAACACAAACAACAACAATACAAAAACTCTAGCTAGCCTTTGGAGTGTAAGGTCCTTTTAAACCCTAAGACCATCTCCAATCATTGGGCTAAAACCTAAAATTTTTAGCTCCAACTATTCTGGTCTAAATTTTTTAACCTGAGATTATTAAAGAATACATTTAGGCTAATTTTTTCTTTTAAAGTAATTTTAAAAAAATTATGTACACTATCATAATTTAATTTTATGAACATTTTAACCTAAAAATATTTAAATTCCGATAAATATTGAAAAATCACTAAATTTGGATGAATTTTGAGTTAAATAATTTTTTTAATTATTTTAGCCGTTGAATTTAAATTTGGACCATTAAATCTTTTTTTTTACCGTTAAATTTGATTATATTCGATCTCAACCGTTGAATTTAATAAATCCTGGAAGACATGTCCATGTGGGTGGGGTCCCGCTGGTGGTGCTCACACCATTTTCCGGGCTAAATCCTTGGAGGAATTTGGCTTTTAGCTTTTAGCGTACACATTTAACATGGGTTGGGTTGGGTTGGGTTTTTTTTGGGGGGGGGGAGAAATAAAGCCTAAAAATAGCATTTAACCCATAGTTGGGTTTGGTCTAAGAAGAAGAAGAAGAAAGCTTACTGCACCGCCACAGACTAGAAAGCCTCCTGCTGCTGCTGCTGCTGGCGGTGGTCCAAAAGTGGCAATTATGTGCGCCCTATTTTGGAAGACTGCATGTGGCCTATATGGGGCTCCATTCTTGGTGGCTTTTTAGGTTAGTGCGGTGGTGAGGCCCTCCCCTCCTTTCCTGTATTATAGACAGTAGTAATGGTCTAGTGGTACTACCGCTGGGTTTCCGAACTACTGTTTGAAACTAATCATGTGACCCTTCAATCTTTCATACGGTTGCAATGTCTCCATCAACATTTGGCCTTGCAGTAAGTAGTTGACTTCATGTGTAGTTGATGGTTGGTTACTTGGTTTGGTTCACCACAATTTAATCCTAAACAATTATATTTTATTCCTAGCTAATTAATGGAACTTTGACATGTTTTCCAATTCGTTTAGTAGTGGCTCAACTTACCTCTGATAGTGTAGTTCTACCATGAACTAATTTTCTCCTGCGAATGAGAAGATTTTCACGCTAGGTGGTCAAGTGCGGAGCAGAGAACTGCTGAAAGCATCTAAGTAGTAAGTCCACATTAAGATGAATGCTCTCCTATTTTGACTTCCCTAAAGCATCCCCTAGCATATTACTCCTCTTACATTAGTTGATACTTCAAAACGGTTTTACCTGGAATGAAACAACAAAAATGGATTCTCAAGGGTTTAGCACTTTTATTTACAAAAAAAAAAAAAAAAAAAAAAAAAAAAAAAAAAAAAACGTTACATTCTCTTATGTTGACTTAAAATGATGGCCAGAGATCATGCATTGTTAAACGATATTCGTGGCATCCAGCAGCATCGACGAATGTTGGAGTAGGACTCACATACCCACCCACCCAACTATATATATTATCCAAGGATTTATTCCATGCATTCCGACAAATATAAATCAAACTATATAATATAAATATGTGGGATTAAATTATTAAAGAACTCCCCCCGATTCATTTGTGTGTATGTCAACTAGTTTGGCAAATAGGCATGGAAAATCCATGTCCAATGTTAAGTTAGCAGATCAAGGCAAATGCACTTCTTTTTATTTGTGCGTGCTCGTGTATGCATTACTAATAATTGCACATGCATTATTAGTTAATATATATACACACACACTATACACACACACATATACTAAAAATCATGTCTTGCATTATTGATGGCCAGAATTTAACATATCATTCATAAAACTATATATAAAATTACTACACCATGGGACGCGACCAAAGTCATGCCAAACAATTAGGTAATTAAGGTGATTGATCTCAATATTCTCCAACTAAACCTAATGATAAAGTTTGGTGTTTTACATGACATAGCCAACTATTTACTAGCATTGTGAGGTTGCATGTTCGAGCATGTGAGCATATAACTCAAAATCAATTTATACTAAATAGAAAAGTCTCAGCAGCAGGAATTATGTTCCAAATCCCGGCACCTCATTTCTTTTGCATATCTTTTAATGCAAGACTTCTACTCTCTAATGTGTGATATTTTCAATGCACTCCCCTTT
This sequence comes from Malus fusca, assembly GCA_035220775.1. Lineage (NCBI taxonomy): Eukaryota > Viridiplantae > Streptophyta > Magnoliopsida > Rosales > Rosaceae > Malus > Malus fusca. The sequence continues at coordinate 27,394,625 of CM069064.1, forward strand.
CGTTGAACCGTTTCTTAAACATAACATGTGTATGTTTTTTATTAAGAATATATGATTTATTGTCATACATGTAGCATGTAAATTTTCTTTCTCTGATGTGGAATTCACTCTTAACAAAGTTATGTTAAAATGAGTTAAAATTTGATTAATCAGCATGGATTAGCACGTGGATATCAGTTTCAAAAGTTAACCAGCAAATATATATATATATATATATGTATGTATCTTTATATATATGTATGTATCTTTAATGGAAGTTGCGTAAGCTTCACCTGCAAAGTAGGCTGTTTTGGGAAATGCAGGTGGTGTGGACCATTTCGAGTTTTGGCTTTGATGCCGGCCTTGTCGATTTCAATAATAAGCGCATGGCCTGCCCCTACCCATCTCCATGCTTTTAAGCCCCGTTTGCATAATTATTGAACTCCACAAATTGACCATGTGTGATGTTGCACAATTCCAACCCCATCTCGTATTTGTTTGACACCTGCATCAAATCAAGCCACGGTCCTCCGAGTTCAAAACTTCTACACTTAGACCATCTCCAACCGAGCCGGTAAGAGGGCCAGAAAGCTGAAAATAGTTCGAAATGACACGAAAACCGTCTCCAACCGAAGGCTAGGCCAAAAGGCTCGTGGACCCCACCAGGCCACAATTGTAGAATCAGGGCCAACCGGCTGGCCCAAACCAGCCAGCTAGGCTACTAGCTGACATCATGTTGACGCCAGCTAGCCGTTGGATTTGAATATTTTTTTTTTAATTTAAAAATTCGATTTTTTTATAACTACCTAAGCCATTAAACAACATTAAATAACATTAAGTAACATTAAACAATATTAAAGAACATTAAAACTTAAACAACATTAAAAAAAAACATTTAACAACATAAAACTTAAATGCCTACTCCATGCTTCTTTGGCCCAAAGATGTGAAACAAGATCCTGTTGTAGGTACTTGTTTGTGGCACGCGAACGTATCATCCTATTGCGCCTCATGTACTCGTTTAACGAGATATTACCAGATCTTGGATCGAAAGGCAAATTAGGCTCATCATATATTTTTGTACAAGCCCTCATTGACCTATTTCGATCATCTTGGTTATCATCAAATTCTCCATGATCTTTCACCGTGCTTGTAGAATAACGAAAACTCTCTCGACATCTTTCCAGTGTGCCTCTTGGTGCATGGTAAACCACATTTGGGCATCATCCACAGGGTTTGGAATTGCTTTGACAAGTGTCGCCCACTTTGGGTAGATGTCATTTGCCAAGTAATACCCCATATTGTACTGACGGTCGTTGATGTAGTAGTCAAGTTGAAGTGATTTACCCTCCTTCAAGTTATTGAAGAAGAGTGAACGCCCAAGAACTGTAATGTCATTTCAGGATTCAGGGACTCCAAAGAAAGCATGCCAGATCCATGTGTCAAACGAGGCAACCGCCTCCAACACAATAGTTGGCTTTCTCGACCTTCCGCTAAAGCCTCTTTGCCATTCGGTGGGACAATTCTTCCACTACCAATGCATGCAATCTAATGACTTTATCATGCTCGGAAAGCCACAATCTTCAGATTTGCGAAGGAGTCGATCCAAATCTTTTTGATTTGGTTCACAGAGGTACTCCTATTTATAAAGGTGAACAATTGTGTCACAGAATTCAGCAAGAGTATCAAGGCATGTAGACTCAGACATACCATATGTATCATCCATTGCATCAGTTGGGGAGACGTAGGCCAGCATTCGGAGTGCAATAGTAACCTTTTGATAAGGTGAGAAACCAGGGCGGCCTGCTCTGTCCAACTTCTGTCGAAAGTATGGATTAACATGTTGGACATCATGAAGTAAACACTTAAAGACATGATGCCTCATCAGGAAACGACGTCTGAAATCCTCTTATGTGTACACCGAGTTGGGGTTGAAGTAGTTGTTCATTAGATTGTCATGTGTCATCTCTCTATTTCATGGTTTGTAAGAGCGATCAGCAACAGAGCCACCCCATTGAGGTTGTTCCTCAGTTGGCTCACACGCCATGACCCCAGCCATGGTTGCCATATATGATGTGTTGAGCCATGCTTCATCTTCTTCATCAAACTCCTCTCGTCTCATATGCACCCATTTTTCTTCCAACTCGGAATTGGATAAGGACCCCCAGTTGGAATCCGAAGAGGATCCAAAGTTGGAATTCATTGCAAACTTGAATTGAAAGAGATTGGTTTGAAAGAGATATTGGAAAGGGCAAAGTTGAAGGTGTGTGAATTATAGCCCAATATCCACCCTATTTATGGACATTGGAAGCTAAAGATAAGAAGTGCCACACAAATAAAATTCCTATCTAAAATTCCTACAACCAATTACATTTCGACACGTGACACTCGAAATCCGAGACGTAAAATTATTGAGATTCCTTATCGACAAGAAATCTGCAAATTTACTCACATATCAACATGTGGTACTCAAAATCCGAGACGTAAAATTATTGAGATTCCATATCGACAAGAAATCTGCAAATTTACTCACTTATTGACACGTGTCACTTGAAATCTGAGATGTAAAATTATTGAGATTCCATATCGACAAGAAATCTGCAAAGTTACTCACTTATCGACACGTGTCACTCGAAATCCTATCCGAAAAATTATTGAGATTACATCTCGAAAAATTATTGAGGTAGTTTAATTTAAGTAACCATATTAATTAAATTAAAATAATAAATTATGTTTGGCCTATGACCCTTTGGCCCCCTCGGTTGGAGATGATTTTTTGTCACAGGGCTATATTTGGCCTATGGCCCTTTGACCCCTCGGTTGGAGATGGTAAGAAATATGGCATAACATTGTTCGTTAAAATATTAATTTTTTGGAGGGCAATAGGGCTAAAACGAGCCCTCTGGCCCTACTTCGGTTGGAGATGGCCTTATGCTATGTGTGGCATCTTTGTAGCCTTTATTTTTAAACGACATCTGTTAATAAACTTAATTCTTCTTAACTTTGTTGTCACAAACTTAACATGTATCAATTAATGATAGAGACCACAAAGACCGCATGCAAAATGAGTGCAGAGGATTTGATCTTCGGTCCCCAGTGGTGGCTTGGGGTGCTATATAGCCCGCTCATTTCAAGGAATAATTTTAACCTTCATCCCAACCCCACACTTTCCCTCGTCCCTCTTTTCTCTCGTATACTTTCGAGCTTAACTCACCTTATGTTGAAGTCTTGAATTCGTGCCTAATTAGTCTAGTTAAACTGATATGTTCGCTATATCCTAGATATTTCTTATTATATAGTTTGTTTGAGATTGCTTATTGAAATGTTAAAAGTGTTTTCTGACAATTAAAAATGCTTACAATTATGTACTGTTGGCATAAAAAAATTAGAAATACATTTTGGTTATAGAAGTACTTTCTAGAAAAATCGTGAGTTTCTTCAAGAAGCACGAATTTTTAATAAAAACTGTAAAACATGGTTCGAATAAAAGCACTTATATAGTAAAAGTGTTTCTAAGGCGCAGATTTAAAACAAAAGTCGTCCCAAGGGAAGCCATAATTATTTCCACTTGTTTATGATAAGATTAAACTAATTTCACATAAAAGATGAAATATTTAAAAGTAAGAGGCTACCAAATGTGTTATGACATACCGTTTGACTTGGGGTTAAAAGTATGTTACCGTCTCATGTGGTACCGAGGTTATATTAGAATGAGAATTAGTCTGTCATTAATGTATTGTTTGATACATCTTATTTTAAAAAAATTAAAAAAAAGAATTAGGCTAGAAGCATACATGACACATATGTTCTCTTTTTATCAATATATGTTCATAACTTAATGTTTAAATTTTAGCTTTTAGATTATGTGAAGAATTATATAATGTTAGAGAGACTATATATTTTGGAATAACGATAAAATTCATATCACAAGCATCTCTATTAAAAATCTAATTTAGATGTGATTTATAAAATATGGTCTCTCTCTAATATTTTTCAATAGAATAAAAAGACATCGCATAAACACATACATACATGCAAGCCCTACATGCATCTCTCTTTTGTTAGACAAATGGAACAATAAATTCTTGCTATACATGTGTAATCACTAGCTAGTTACTTGACAAACCATTTGGACTATAGAAGTTCAAACCCACTATTAAAGTTTCTAAGACCTATCTATATATGTTCACGAAGCACATAGAAGATGGACCTTAACTAGAGAGAACATATGCTATATATGGAAGAATATGTAATTTCAACTGAGATTTAGTGGGTCCGGAACAAAATCTTGCACGCTAGATTCCAAGGAAACCTGGCCAAATCCGACCTACGAGTTCACATTGATCGACATTTACTTTGACTATTACTCTAAGTTGGATGTGTACATGGAGGGAGGGAGGGAGGTTTTGAAACTTGAAAGTGATGTGTAAATTGCGTTGCGTTGTTGTGTATGTGACAAAGTCATCGTCCAAGTTGCTACAAAAATCCTTTATTCTGACGTGGAAACCCACTACCATATGCGATCCACGTCAACACGGGGGACCACTCACGTGACATCATCTTCATATGTAGGCACATATTAGGGTTTGGGTTGGGAAAAAGAATTTTCTGATCTTTATTCGATCAGACGGCCGCGGATGAATATCTTTGTTGAAGATTCCTTCCTTCCTTGGTTGGATTTAGGGTTTTGGCTATGCGCATGGATATGTGACGTGGGGCCCACCCACAACGCTCCACCACCGCCCAATTTTTGCGAGATTTCAAATGGCTACATAGTAAAAACACGTGACGTTAGGTCAAAATTATGCTTCTCTCTCCGTTGTGGGGTCCTACCAGCGAAGATGCCCCCACATCTGACGGCTTCTATTCGCCGCCGTTATTAGACCACGGAACTGGTATCACGGTTGTGTAGAGGAAAGGTGTCTACTCCACTTGGTACTTATTCAAGTGTGATCTTAGTATAAATACAACTATACAAGCAATGACAAGTTGAAACATGGAGGTTTGTGTGTGTGTGTGTGTACAGAAACATGGAGGGTTTGTATTGGTTTTTATAACGTAGGATTTACATTGTTCTTTCGTAAAGTGGGGTTTATATTTTCTTCTCTAATGTAGGGTTTATATTTCCATTGTTCAAAAGAACACAAAATTGAATTTTCATGCACGTTCAGTTGTTTCTTCAAGTTTCAACAAACAAGTTCAAATTAATTAAACAAACTAGAAAGAGAGAAGAATAAGAGGCGCGGGGGGGGGGGGAGTTGAAAGAATCGTGTCGTCCAATATATAACACCTACATATGTAGAAACCTTGGGGCGATCTTTTGTTGTTTTCCTCGTTTTCTTAGCAAGATAAATAAAGAAAAATGATATGATTATGTTTGTTGTAAAATGGTTTGTAATTTGAGTGAATTGGTGATCGTTGGATAAAAGATTATGGAAAAAGCTGCCAGTGGACAACCGGCCGGTTGGATTATGCAGAAGCTTCATGAGTCGCACTCATGCCTAAACAACCGGTCAACCTAGCTACCAGATCGATCGGCCGGCATTTCATGCATAATCCTGTTTAGGCTAGTTGTGACTATTTGGACTAGGCTTTCGTTTGCTGTTTTGATTCTACGTAACCCTAACTCCTATACTATATATAGGAAGGGTTTTATGTGTGTTTGAGATCAAATTGTAGAGAGATCACAAGACACAAAGGGAGACACTTATTAAGACAGGGTTTGGGGTTTGTGAGAACAAAGGCGGGTTTTCCTACAAATGAAAAGGCTTTCATTCTAGCTAGTCAAATATTTTTGGAATCACCAGAGTGGACGCATGCAAGTTTTAAGCGAATCACTATAAATCTTTGAGTTATTGTGTGTGCCTTTTCTTTATGTTTGGTGTTTTGATGTTTTTTGCGGTTTGAATATTGTGTGCACCATTTGGAGCCACCGAAATCAAAATTTGTTTGGGGTGTTTATACAACAATATTCTATGTGGTAAATATTGCATTTTAAACAAAAAGAATATTCTTTGCTAATCACTTCTGATCTCGGCTTGCAATTTTTGTTGGTTATTATATCTCTTAATAATTAAAGATGGTAATTATAAGAGTACCTACGATTCACTTCTTATTTTTTGTATTAGTGACAGGTTTTTAGATTACTGCTTTTGGAGTAGCCGTTTTAGTTTAGTGCTATCTCTGACCTGCAGACGTTCTAATTATTACTTCGTTTTTGAGCAAATCCTTGCCTCGAGAAATTAAATAGAGACGAACAAGGTTGCACATCGCCTTGCACGACTAAGCTTGACTCTAGATAACCAAGTAATATGATTTGAAAAACTTCCTGATATATTCTTTTTTAGGATAGCAAAGCTATGTAAGTTGCATGGTGCAGGACACTCTTTTTTTCTTTGATCGGGTTGAAATCCCGACAAAGTTTTTATCGAGACTCATTATTAGCACCTTATTCTTATTATTTGTACGTATTCCTTCATTAACAATGAATACCGTACTTCAACTCAAAAATTTAGTGTTATTATTTCCTTTGATACAAACTCTACATGGTAGTACAATAAATAAAGGTCAATTTTGATCAGTTAATAATGATGATCCATGTATGGCACACATGTTGATCAACCCTAATCAAACATACGCTAAACATCAAACAATACCAATGCATAAATATATAATTTTTTGTTAAAGAAAAAAAACAACGCTTTCTATCTAATTAAACAAATGGACCCTTCTTTACCGAACACTTTGAGAAGTCATGAAAACGTCTTTAAAATTCAAATTGTATGGGACAATCGTAAAAGTACAAATGATCATTTTCAAACAAATTACAGATGAGTAGGACAAATATCAACTTTTTTAGTTTAAACTTTAATTCAGGAAGTTAACTGTGACAAAATAACTTGTAAGGTATTGTTATAGCAGTTGTACTTGTGAAGGGAATTTCAAATTTTCACGTATTTTTGAAACACAGTTTCACCAAGGCTCCAAGCAATTGGTGTTTACCATTTGTTAATTTTCAGTAGCGACCATCTTATAGCTATTCCATTTTTTATGCATTCATTCATATATGTTATAACGCATAAAGAATTTATAAATATCATATGATACATCCATGAAATAGTAATATTATCGTTCACCTAAATGATAACATTAGATAACTAATAACACTTGTGATTGTTACACATTGAAAAAATTGTTAAAGGTTGGTCCCTCATGATTGAGAAGAAGATGTTCCTTCTCAATTCACCTAGTGGCCGATTCATAATACTTTTTTATTATGATCAGAACTGTTCACAGTATAAATCACTATATAGACAGTTCGTAATTCATTCACCGAATTCGTTTCATTCACCGAATTCGTTTCATTCATTGTTATATAGTTCGATGACAAAATGACCTCATACTTATTTGATTTTTTTGCAAAGATGATCTTTATATAATGATTTATAATATAAAAAGTTCCAATTATAAGCATGTAGTTAAGAAGTTGGGTTGTGCTCGTGCTCTTCGTTTCATGAATCGGCTACATAGTGAATTGAAGAGGAACTCCTCCTCATTCATTGAATAGTCAAGTTAATTTTGAAAAAAAATTCAGAGGGAAGTTTGGGCAGAATTAGGCGGGGGTTAATGTGGAAATATGATTAGGTAATCTGAAAATGTCATACCAGTTGTGTTCAGAAGGGAAGAAATATATCACAAGTTCCATGATTGATGAATATAGTGCCACCAGGATCCTCTCCGAATTTTTTTGGTGAGGATTTTGGGGATCTGTAAATCGTATTCATTCATCGTACATCTCACGATCAATTTTTATCAAGTACTGCTTGTATTTAATTTTAAATAAAAATATTTAAAATAATTTATGTCAGCATGATGTACAATGAACAGATATGATTCACAAATTCTCAAAATCTTCACAAAGAGAATTCGGCAAGGATCCAGATTCAATAGGGTGGCAGAGAGGTCCCATTTAATCAATCAAAGCCATGATGACCAAAGAGGAGTCCGCCCAATCAGGACCGTTTTAAGTTCAATCATTCAGTTCCCATTCAGGCTAGCTAGATGTCCATTTAATCAATCAAAGCCATGAAGACCAATGAGGAATCCACCTAATCAGGCCGTACAAATTCAATCATTCAACTCCAATTCAAGAGTAACGATACATTTATTGTATATTTGTGTACTATTATTTGTACTATCTTTTTAATATACGACGTGTCCACAAACATATGTGATCTCATCTCTATTAGAAATATAGTATAAAAAATGGTATAAATATATGGTAAGAGTAGTATTTTCGGTCAAGCTAGCTAGATGTCAGGGTGCTCAATAGTACACGTGTCATTCATCTACTAAACCAACACGGACCCTTTGGAATCTTAAGCGACACAATTGAAACAACCGGTGAGTCTGCTATGCATAATGCATGTGCAAGGTTAAGGGAATGTTTTGGCACTTTCGGTTCAGATTTTGAGAATTTCCAAGATGCATTTTTAGGCTCTTGGAAAAACTAATTAACTAAAGATATGTCAAAACTGCCACATAGACATATAATAGTAAAAAATAACAGTAAAATCTCTCCGACCGAGGCTTCAATTTCTTACTAGCGTTGAGTCACTTAAAGGCAAAGTCATCTACTGTCAAATTTGACAGTAGATGTCAAATTCATTTAATAATTTTTTAATAGATGTGATGCAATATATAATAAATGTGGTTGTGTGTTACACGTATTTGATTGGTTGTCACAATAATTGGTTCCCACAAAGAGATGAAAAATTATAAAATATCATATCGGGTGGAGCAAAAATTGTATAAAATGTCTAATTGCCAAATAATCCATCAAATATATATCTTTCATATTTTAAATTTGAGATCTCATTTGGAGATGACCTTAATTAACTCTAAATTAACACAGTTAGTATATTACACGTTTTTCAAAACTCCAACACATGATACACTTATTATATACATATGTAATTTTTTTTTTTGACGTTCAAAACATGTTATTTTCACACATTTCTCAATAATATAAATAAATTCACGTATTTTATATTTTAACATATTATTGAATAAATAAAAATATATTTTAAATAAAAAATAGTAATATTAAAAAATGGTAGAATTTTCAAAATTTTATTTTAGCAAAGTTACCAAATAATACACGTACTATACCTGTTATGTATTTTACTAACTACGCTTCTTAATCATTGTGCTAAAATATGGTGTGATATCACTAAATCATGAGTTTGAGCAGTGACGGAGCCAACATGGGATTATGCGCTACTCATGTCTCCAATAGCTTTATAACCCTAATGTATACTTATTTTGTATATTTATATGACCCCTAAACACAACTACGGCAAACTAAAAGAATGAGTTAAAAACACTAAATTACAAACTGCTGCTTCTTTTGTGCAACCCCTTGTATAGTTATTTATAAATTTTTCTTCTTTCTTTCTTTTGTCTTTCTTCTCCTATTTCCTGTGTGCAACTTTATGGTATACAACAATTATTTGATAAAAAGCCTTGCTTGATAGTCCTTGGCAAAAAGAGACAGATTGCGACATAATTCAACACGTACCCACTAGAAACTTGACAAAATGATCCAATGAAGTTTTTTTGGCCCAAAATTATGACTATTATTATAAAATTCTGACTCCACCACTGAATTTGAATTATCATCATCCTCACGTTCCTTTGCATTAAACTATAAGATCACGAATGATCTGCAACATAATTGTGTATGTATGCTTGGAATGCAAGAATTTACTTTCTAATCGTTTTTTCTTTTTTTAAATTATCAAATGCTAAATAATTATACATGAGTGCTCTTCTGAGCTCCATATCATGAAAACATTTTGTAGACGTACGCGTGTTATACTTTGGACTGATTCAATTCAGCCAGAGAAATATATATGCAATTAGCAATTCAGCATTCCATTTTTAGTCGTCCACTCCAACTTAATATTTTTTCAATGACAATCATCAAAATATTTGAATTTCAAACAAAATGTAGGCTGCGTGGTTAGTCATGTACTACTGAAATCATTCAGGAAAGAGGTATTAGACTATTAGCCAATTTACTCTCGAAATTGTAAGGCACTGTTAAATTTCCCTCCTAAATTGAACTTTTATAATTATCCCAATCACACCGTGCCGTTAGATTTTTCAATTTTTCACCTCACCAAAACCCAATCCCTGTTTTCTTCTTCTTGTTGCTTCCAATGGCAAAGCTAGGAATTTTTCACTGGGTAGGATAGCTTAAAAATTTAAATCTTTATAAACAAAGAAACGATATTGTATTTTTCACAGTATCAACTACCTTAAGAGAATTTTCATTATTAAACAAATACGTGTTAAACTCAAACGAGTACATGTACAAGAAGCGATGAGAAAAATGATGTAAGAAAAAGAGATGGTTATAAAGTTGTATTATATAATTTTATATAATTAAACCGAGAAAATTAGGATTAGTGACTAAATATATAGTGAGCTACATTCGAAAATCAATAAAAATTACATGTAAAATTTTATTTTTCACCTAAAAGACCCTGCATACTTTGTCATTTTCGCATCTCCCCCTCTCTCTCCTCTATCTCGCCGACTCATCCACTCTCCAATCGGCGCCTCTCAAATTCCCTAAAACCCAAACGTTTTTTTCTTCTTCTTGCTCCTTCTTCTTCCGTTGGATGGAATATTGAAAAATCCAACAACAGAGGGTGGTGGGTTTAATTATAAAAGTCCAAGAGGGTAATTGTCTAAAATTATAATTACATGGGAAAATTGACAATGACTTACAATTTATTTTTTTTGGGAAGGGTCCCCCGGGGGGCGGAGGGGGGGGGGGGGTTGGTTGGATTTAATTGGCCAATATCAAGTTATAGTAATTGTGGGACCATAAATTCTCATTGACCGGAGTAAGGCGGAATGGAGTAACTATGCCTCCATAGTCCGGTCATGGACTAGACAACTCCAATTGGGGTGGGCCGTATAAATGACCAACGGTGCCACCACCCTCTATTAGACCTCGAAATGGTATCGAGAATGACCTACTTGTTCCACAAGACACGAAATTTGAACCAATTGGGGATCAGATTGGTTTCCTATATTCTTGGTGATTCCTATAATGTAGGGATTAACTTGAGCCACTAATAATCAAAATCCTAAAAGGAAATAATATCTAATGCTAGATATTATTTAGGATTCACTGGATTTATTACGGATTCACTATCCAAAAAGGTTTCTCTCTCGACTAATATAAATACACCATCTTAGGGTCCATAGAAGGTATTTAATATCCCATATTGTGCACCTCACATACATATCACTTTCTCGCTCTCTTGCCCACTACTTGAATTCTATAAATCCTTACTAACTTGACCGTTGAAGAACTTTTCCTTGTACCACACCAATACCATAGGAATTTTATGGTTGTTCTTTCTTGTAGGTGACCGATCAAAGCACTCTTTGACACGTGGCGGTGCTGAATTTTGGTTCCAACAGTTACAACAATGTCATTATGTGTAATTGACTATAATCTTTAATCGAAGTTGCGGTTCTAGTATAAAACCACTTAACAATATAGAGAGTGCTCAAACTCCATTTCTCCAATGTGGACTTTTATCTTCACATCTTCATAACCTTATCTTGTGGTAAATTTTTTAGATCTAGCATGGTCCACCACCAACGTCACTGATATTGTCTCAAGTTGTAGGATTTATATAATACTTATATTGCATAAAAAACAATTTTAAGTGATCAATATAGGGTGTGTTATTGTTATGTGTTCTAAGTCTCACATCAACCATTTCACTTTCTTCTCCCCTTCTAGCAACTATACAAAAAGGGCTTTAGAGAAGGGAGAAAATGCACCAAACGAGACAATGATTCGGAATTCGTTAATTCCGCTAGGTATGTTCTATAACAAATTCATTTGTTTATATTATAGATTTCCAACACAACTTAACCACCTATTACTCGGTGTTGAATTTTATCATAAAAGGTTTCAGTGATATTAGAAGTGGAACTCCCACATATAAATTGTATATTAATTTTGTAGTTCTCCGATGTGGGCTCTATTCTCCAACATCTTGAACTATAAATTTTGATGATTATAATGTATTAATATTTTAAGAGGTAGTTAATTAGATCCAGGTAGAAAAACCCTAAGCTGCTTTTTAGATATAGTCAAGTTGTTGTAACATACATATAGCATAAGAAGACTACAAAATATTCCAAGAGAAGTATATATAAGATAGAAATGAATAGGACTAATTTTAAAAGAGGTAGATTACAAGCAAAAGAAAGTTCTACAATATAACACAGGCAGCTAAAAATGATTTATCTGTGATATAGGTATAGATTATTAACAACAAAAAAAACATGCAATAAAGGTATACATAATTGGATTCATATTGACGTGGAATTGTGATCATCGGACATATTTTAAAGAAGTGAATTATTTTTAATAATAGCTAATAAAATTAGATTAATATTGAGTTTTCTCTATTTAAATCCTAATGTACTCAAGATGTGAAGTCATGAAGCTAAATGAAGTGCTAATTCAAGGGCGGGGCTAGCAGGTAGCACTCTTTATCTCCATGACATTTGGAGAATGGCGACGTTATTCCAGTCGGTAAAGTTTTGCTTTACCCCTCGGCTATGTAATCATGTAGCTCATTCAGTGGCGGCGTATGTTGTTAAGCATGGCGAGAAATTTGGTTGGGATGAGTTAGGTCCAAAGTTTCTTTTCAATATCTTGGCAGAAGATGCAAATGTAGCTATTCGTATTTAAACTTTTTATTCCAATAAAATCTTATCTTTCAAAAAAAAAAAAAGAATTAATGGCTCCTAACTAGAAATTGGAAATTAAGTGGATGCTATTAGTAAATGCTGGCATGTAATATGTTCAAAGCTGATGTTAGAGAGTCAGTTTTTGGAAAGAGATGGGTTTTGATTAAGTCCGCATTGAAGAGGAGATGCAAAACCAGTAGTTATGTAGTCAAGTCGCTTTTCATACCTGCGTTCTTGCTTAATATATACGACGCATTTTGGTATCAAATTTATTACAAATCTATGAGAGCAAGCTTTTATTCTAGCTATGAATTGAATTAGTATCAATAAATAGAAATATTACTATAATTATTAAAAGGGTAAAAGACTGTTTACTACTCTAATGTTTCGTGGTTTTCAACATTTAGTACATCAAGTTTTTTTCATCCCAGAGTCATATCTAAAGTGTTTATTTTGGGACAGTCTCATACATCCGTTAGTCAAACTGTTAATTCTCCCGTTAAGTGATGACATGACGCCCATGTGGACAATGACTGGGTGCCACGTGTCATTAAAAATATTAAAATAATTAAAAAAAAAATCCCCATATCCCCTTTGTCTTCCCCACCCCAATCCCCTTCCCTTATCCCTTTGCACCTCTGCACATCCGCTCACCCTCACTCTCCGCTCTCACTCCCCAGATCCCTCTGCACCTCTGCACATCCATCCTTCCCCAGAAAACGCGCAACTCTCTCTGTCCAAGTCTTCTGACGTCTCTTTGCCGTCTTGCTTTGCGGTTGTACTTCGTCTTTCTTCTTCCTTTCCCTCTCATTCCCTCTCTCTCTACACATGCCTTTCCCTCATACCTCACCGACCTCCTTGTTCTTTCTCCACCCAACTCGCCAATGAATTCCCCACAAAACCCACCTCTCTAAATCCCCAGAATCCAATCCAGGAATCGTTTTCGAATATGGGTTTTCTCCCAAAAGAACCGGCGTGCTCGCCTTCGAATAATAAACCACCTCAAACGGCTGGCCATTCGCCGCCATAGTTGCCGCCTCAACTACACTCTCAGACCTCACTCTCCCTTTCCTTCTCATATTCCCATTGGGGCTCAAATCCCCACCCCCATTTCTCATCTTCTTATCCTCATCTCTCAGAAACACACAAAACCTGCCGTAAGGCAGAACACAACCTCCAGAGTCGCTGCCACTGATGTGGCTGTTGTTCCATCCAGAAGCCACTTCATTTCCTCCACCGCCGTCTAATCCCCTATTCGCTCTCCGAATCCCAACACAGAGATCGCCATTTTCTGCTCTCAGAAACACAATGGAGTCTCCAGCCACCAATTTCTTCTGGTTCACAAATGTGCTCCACCCAGTAGTCAACAAATGCCGTTGCGGCGTCCCTCTGTAAATGTGCATGAACTTCCATACCTCGTCGTGGACGTCCTTCGCGATCACCGTCTGCACCAGCGGGTCTGCCGAGTAATCCAACTTTGGAAAAATGGTCTCGGCGCAATACTTGGGGACAGAGAACCCGTCGTCATTGTTGGCGTCGTATTGGGTTAGTGTCTTAGCGAAAGACGCCAGCTTTTCCTGATTTTCCAACCCATATGCCTCTGTATCCCTGTCTTCCATGACAAAGGTTCACTTTTGATTCTGACCCCAAAGATTTCTGCTTTCTTTAATTTCAGATGGATCTTCACAAAGGGAAAGAGCGTCGAGAGGGTGGTGGGGGGTGTCAGAGCTGTGGAGGACTAGGCCAATGCAAAAGGAAAGGGAGAAAAAACGATGGAATCTTCGATCTTTCATGGATTCTGTGTTTCAGAGTTTGAGTTTAAGGGATGGGGAAGGATGGATGGATGTGCAGATGTGCAGAGGTGCAAAGGGAGAAGAGATGGGAGTCGGGGTGGGGAAGACAAAGGGGATCTGAGGAATTTTTTTTTTTTTTACTTTTATTTAATTATTTTAATATTTTTAATGACACGTGGTGCCCAGTCATTGTCCACATGGGCGCCACGTCATCACTTAACGGGAGAATTAACAGTTTGACTAACGGATGTATGAGACTGTCCCAAAATTAACACTTTAGGTATGACTCTGGGACGAAAAAAATTTGATGTACTAAATGTTGAAAACCACGAAACATGAGGGTAGAAAACAGTTTTTTACCCTTATTAAAAAGATGGGGAGAGTTCAAAACTTCTACATTAATTAAGAGATGTTGAAGTTTCAAATCCGAAACGCATGGGTAGAAGCCGTAAACCCTAAGCTCAACACTATTTCTACAATGATATTGGATCACATGCACATAAAAAGGAAATATTAAGGGTAAATTACATAATACCCTATCATGTTTGAGGTCTATTACAACCTCATACAACATCTTTGAAACATTCCACTTTCATTTTATTTCAAAATAATATCTCCGTTAGATTTTCCATCCATTGGTCTGTTAAATGCTGACATGGCTGCCACATTTGTGCTGATGTGGCTACCACGTGGCAAATAATAATAATTTTTTATACATTAAAAATATTATAATATTAACCTTATTTAAAAAAATAAAAAAAATAAAAAAATAACCGGAACAACCAGAAAAACCCAAACCCAGAAATCTTTCCCCGTCAACATCAGACCACCCTCTCCCCTTCAACAACTCCATATCTCGCCCTTCAACGTCTGAGCATCTGTTTGGGGTAAAACTTAAACTTTGGGCTCAAAAGGAAGTTGGCCCAAAACGAGGAGAGAAGCCCGAAGCCCGAAGCCCAGCCGAATCCCAGGAGGCAGGAGAGGCCCTTTTCTGACTACGTACAGGCCATGTGAACCACTTGCTCACCTACCCAAAGACCAAGTGGTATAGACCAGCCAGCTCATCAGCCCAAAAGCACTTTACAAGTGGCAGTACAAGTAAATAGTTGATGAGTCACTACCCTTCAAGATGCATTCGGGCAGGATTACTGCTACAGGAGGCCAAGCCGAAGTGTCTATAAAAGAAGGAAGAGAAATAAGAGATAGTGACACTCAATCAAACAAACAAATATAAGCATCCCCAGCGGAAATTCCCACCACGAACATAGTTTTGGCACGCCCGGTGGGACCCACTTGATCAAAGAAATATGTGAAAGGTGTCAGAAGATTTGCAAACTGCTTTGTTGCAAATGCTATAAAGACTGGAGAACGCCTCCGCAGGTTTCAGACGAGAAGCCAACCAGGTTATAAGTCCAACTATTCCTATATCTTTACCTCTACCTGGGGAAAAAATGGTAGGGAAAAAGAAAGACTTGGAACCAACCAGCTAGAGGAAGCATTGATGGATAAACCTATGAATCCCTTATCAGAGGCCCCAATAAATATGATCAGTATGGCCTGGGCTGAGAAGGGGAAAGAAAAGGTCACAAGGGAAGAAGAAAGAAGATTGGTTGACAAACCCACAAAATGGGTGGTCAACTTGCCCTAATATCCAAGAGCAGCTATAATTAAAGGGATGGTTCTGTGCAGTAAGTGCCAATGCGAGTGTGAGCTCGAAATACCGCCCACAGGAGCCCTCATAGATCATGAACTGATCATGAGGAATGAAGAAGAAAAGAGAAAAGAGGCACATGAGAAAGCTAGGCGGACTGCAGGAAGGGATACCTCCCGAAGTGTTTTTCAGCGGTTAGGAGGCGATTCCCAACCTAGGGCTTTATCAAAGATATTTCGCAATCATGAAGTTTCTGAGGAGGCAGAAGATAAAGATGCCAAGAAGCCAAAAGAGAGGAGTGTAGAGCACTCTCAGCACGGCCATATGGGAAGAGAAGTCAGGAGAAATGATAGGATAACAAATCCTGTCAAAAAAGATAACCCTGCCCGCCTCGGGCGAAAATGGTACGTGGTTTGAAAAAATGGACAGCCCGTTAAACAAATGGGAGCCTCCATGGCTAGAAGGGTCCAAAGGCAACACAAAGCCTACATGAACTCCTTAAAAACCCCTGCAACGTCTGAAGCATCCAAGAATCAAAAGTTGGAGAAAACGTCATCTGGGGGGAGTGGTCAGTTCCGTTGGAGGAGCAAAAAAGAGGTGGAAAAGGTTAATAGCAAGACAGAAGGCAAGGGAAACCATGTGCCACAAAGCCTACACCCTGGGAAATATAGGATCTTGAGGAGAGCTCAAGAAGATATGATCATGGTGCCAACTCCCGGATGGAAGACAGAGCAGCCTATTTGTTTTGGAACTGTTTCACCTGAAAGAAAACCACATTCTCTATCGTTAGTGGATCCTTTCGGGGAAGTTCCAAAGCAAACACCGTATTCAGGTGTGAATCAACAAGAGGGGGCACCAGAACCATTGCTTCCAGCATATGCGATGGCTTGGTTAGATGAGTTCATGGACCAGATTGGGGGCAAGAAAGAAGAACTGCCAGAGCCTAGCAATTTTCATATCAACATGGCGTATGTGTTATCCGCCATGTTTGGTGCTAGACCTAATCAACCAGCCAGCATGGAAGGAGACTATGTAACAACTGAGCCAATGATGACCCATGTCAATATGGAGATAGCTGAAGATGGAGAATCAGGAAAAGCTGAATCATCTGAAACATCCAAGGGTGGTCCTTTAAGGATCTATACAGACAAGATGGTGTTCAGCCGCCCGAACATTTCGCTTGCCAATCATCTGAAGCCCATGTATGTTACAGCTCATTTGGAGGGGGTGCCCTTCAAAAGGATTTTAATTGATGGAGGAGCAGCTGTTAATGTACTATCGGCCAAGCAAATGAAAAAGTTAGGAAGAAGCACAGAGGATCTTATTCCTACAGACCTCACGATTTCTAGCTTCTCGGGCGCTATCACCAAGACTCATGGGATATTGCCTTTAGAAGTGGATTTGGGGTCTAAACAGATCATGCTGGCATTCTTTGTGGTGGACTGCACCTCCACCTATAGAGCCTTACTCGGAAGAGATTGGATCCACCAAAGTCTTGCCATACCCTCCACTCTACATCAACAAGTGGTTGTCTATCATGAGGCAGGCGCAGAGGGACCAGGCTTTTGGGAGATGGTAGAGGCCGAATCACGACCATTTCTTACCACCGCCAATATTGCTGAAGCAAGTTTCTACAATCCCAACGTAGGAATTTTGAAATGTTCAGGAGCAGATGAGAACGGCCGCCCTACCAAGGTGACGGCCCAAAAGCTTCTAGAACAAGGAATGCTCCTTACTAGAGAGGAGTGGGATAGACCTTGTATCGTCCCGACACCCATACACCATCAATGACAGAACAAAAAATGAAGGATCAGGTAATGGCAGTCAGGTCCCTGATTAAAAGACTGCTGGTGTATGGGAAAGGAAGAAGGCAAGAAATGGAGCTCTTAGACAGAGAAGAGCAGGAATGGCAGGTAAGAGCTTCGACCAGCCAAGAATCTTGTAGAGAAGAATTGGAGAGGGCCATCCAAATGGCCGAATGCATATATGACCTAGATGGGCCAGACGACCTGCCTGAGAGCCCGGAGTTAGTCGAGTTTTTGTGTGCAGAACCTGATAAGCCACCACCAGAAGTTCAGGATCCTTTGGAAGTTATTGATCTAGGGACAGAGGCAGATCCAAGACCAATACAAATCAGTGGTTTATTGGAGATTAATGATCGGGTAAAAATCATCTGTCTTTTGCAAGAATTCAAAGATTGTTTTGCTTGGCATTATACTGAGATGCCAGGTTTAGATTCAACCTTGGTGGAACATAGAATGCCCATCAAGGAAGGATATAAACCTGTTAAGCAAGCACCGCGAATGATGTCAAATGAGATAGAAGAGAAGGTCAAAGAGGAAATTGAGAGGCTAGTAAAAGCTGGCTTTATCAAACCAGCCAAATATGTTGAGTGGTTAGCCAACATTGTACCCGTTTTAAAGGCTATAACAAAAGCAGTACGATGTTGTGTTGATTACAGAAATATTAATGGCGCTACACCAAAAGATGAGTATCTCATGCCCATGGCAGATCTATCCATAGATGCAGTAGCAAAACATAAAGTCTTATCTTTTATGGATGGAAATGCCGGATATAATCAGATAAAGATGGCTCCGGAGGATATACATAAAACGGCTTTTAGGTGTCTTGGGCATGTGGGGGCATATGAATATCTGGTCATGCCATTCGGGGTCATGCCATCTTTCATGATTTGATTGGCCAAAACATGGAAGTGTACATTGATGACATCGTGGTGAAATCTAAAACAGAAGAGCAGCATCTGGTAGACCTCAGGCAAGCACTGACAAAAATGAGGATCCACAAATTGAAGATGAATCCAAAGAAATGCGCTTTTGGAGTAAGAGCGGGCAACTTCTTGGGATTCCTGGTTCATCAAAGAGGTGTAGAAGTGGACAAGAATAAATCGTGGGCAATAATGGAGTCGCCTTCACCCACCAACAAGGTGCAACTCCAGAGGTTGCTAGGCAAAATTAATTTCTTGAGATGATTCATTGCCAATTTAGCAGGCAAGATCCAGCCACTGACTCCTTTGCTAAGACTGGAGAATAAGGAGAATTTCGAGTGAGGACCACCACACCAAAAGGCTTTCGACGGTATCAAAGCTTATTTGACTTCTCCACCAGTGTTGGTACCACCTCAAAGGGGAAAACCCTTAAAGTTATATATCTCTGCTTCAGATAAATCAATCGGGAGTTTGCTAGCTCAAAATAATGAAGGCGGGAAAGAGCAGGCAGTGTACTACCTCAGTAGAATTCTGACCGAGGTAGAAACAAGATATTCCCCAGTAGAGAGATTGTGCTTAGCTCTGTATTTTACTGCCAATAAGCTGAGGCATTACATGTTACCTTGTCACATGCACATCATCGCCAAGACAGATGTGATAAAGTACATGTTGTCAAAGCCAATGCGAACAGAGAGGATTGGGAAGTGGATTCTAGCATTATCAGAATTCAGCTTTCAGTATGTTCCCCAAATGGCAGTTAAAGGTCAAGCAATTGCTGATTTCTTGGCAGAGCTTCAGGAATACCAAGATGAGATAATCAATATCCCGGGAACCCTGGAGGTTACTAGTGTTTGGATCCCGCCAAGCAAGGGAATCTCGGGCAAAGAGGAGTGGGTCCAGCAAGAGATAAGAAGAGTGACTGGTTTATGGATTACTCCTTGGAAGCTATATTTTGATGGTTCCTACACTCATAAGGCTTCAGGAGCTGGGATTGTAATTATCAACCCTCAAAGGGTTTATCATTATTACTCATTTCTTCTAGATTATCAAGGGAATACCAATAATCGGGCAGAGTACGAGGCCTTAATAATTGGTTTGGAAATCTTGATGGACCTGGGGGCATTGGAGGTAGAGGTCTTTGGTGATTCAGAGTTAGTAATAAACCAGCTAAATGGGGAGTTCAAGTGTAGACATATCACCATGGCGGGGTATTACTTGGCGGCCACGCAATTGCTGAGTTATTGGGATTCTGAGATATCAGTTAATCATATTCCCAGAGGATCCAACCCAGCGGCCAACGAGATGGCGCAATTAGCCTCAGGCATGCCAATACAAGAAAGAAAATATGGGTTGGATGTCGAGATTCAAAGAAGAAATCTTCCTTCTATCCTGGAAAGAGGATTTAGTCTGGATGTAATGGTTCTAGAAACTGAGATAGAAGACTGGAGGTCGCCCATCATCCATCATTTAAAAGATCCATCTGCACCCACAAGCAAGAAGGATAGACAGCAAACAACTAAGTATGTCTATGGGCGAAATACCTGCTAAGGAAGACTCCAGACGGGTTATTATTGAAATGCTTAGGCCAAGAGGAATCTATGAGAGTAATGGCCGAAGTACATGAAGGAGTATGCGGAGCACATCAGGCTGGAACGAAGATGAGGTGGTTGCTTAAGAGGTATGGTTATTTCTGGCCCGACATGGAAAAAGATTACAAGTCCTATGCCTGAGGATGTGAAGAATATATCGAAGCCATGTGTCAAGGGATTGAAGACTTAGATGTAGCCCGAATTGAAGCTTTGAACCAGATTCAGGAAGGGAAAAAAGTTGTTGCCCGAGCTTACAAGAAAAAGGTAAAGATAAAGTCTTTTAAGGAAGGAGATTTGGTGTGGAAGACAGTCCTTCCTCTAGGAGCTCAGCTTAGGGGTTTTGGAAAATGGAGCCCGACATGGGAAGGTCCTTTCATGATTAGTCGAGTATTAGACAATGGAGGATACTACTTGGCGGACCTCGAGGGAAATTGGCAGAAACATCCCATTAATGTTAAATTCTTGAAAAAGTATTGTCCTACATTATGGGATGTTAGAGATTGTTATATTGAAGAGGATGCAAGGTAAGGCAGGCTTCGGGATATCAATGTGCAGTGTATGTTCACCAATCATTCAAGAAGACAGAAAGACAAAAAGTTGCTAAAATAATGTTTATTTCATTTCGACAAATTGGTGAAATTTACAACAGATTCAATTCCGATGTACTACATTCGATTCCTCCTGGATGCGATGATGTTTTCAGCTGGTTTTCCGATGTCTTCATGGATAGAATCCGATCAGGTGATCGGGTTTTGCGGCCAAGATGCGCTTGGTAGAGGATCCTCAGACAGAGTCATCACCATATGTGATGGTGAAGCCTGACTTATCATGGCAGCGAGTAGGAAGGCAAGTTTTCATGAGGAAACCGCCTGACCAATGGTGTTGGAGATAGCGGGTGTTTGACCAAAGGTGTTGGAGATAGTGGTTATCTGATGAAAACTCTTTTTCTCAAGAAAATGGAGTTTTAGGAAACCCACTTGAACCCTGAAGAACTCATTTCATAGTTTTTGGAAGAAAACCAAGGAGGCAGAAACACTTGGGGTGGATAAAAGATGAGATCGAGGATAATTTGTTAAAAGAGTCGGAATTTATAGGAATATTGGAAGGTAGTTCAAGAGTCGTGGGAAGATTAAGAGACTCCGGGTGGCGTTGATCTCAACCAGAAGATACAAGTTCCAAGAACAAGGGTGCAGGCGTATGCGGCTTTTCAATCAATATTGGCGCCTGGAATTCCAGTCTGAATATTGATTGAATGGGGCACTGTTTGGGGTAAAACTTAAACTTTGGGCTCAAAAGGAAGTTGGCCCAAAAGAATGAGAGAAACCCGAAGCCCAGCCTAATCCCAGGAGGCAGGAGAGACCCTTTTCTGACTGGGTACAGGCCATGTGAACCACTTGCTCACCTACCCAAAGACCAAGTGGCATAGACCAGCCAGCTCATCAGCCCAAATGCACTTTACAAGTGGCAGTACAAGTAAATAGTTGATGAGTCACTACCCTTCAAGATGCATTCGGGCAGGATTACTGCTACAGGAGGCCAAGCCGAAGTGTCTATAAAAGAAGGAAGAGAAATAAGAGATAGTGACACTCAATCAAACAAACAAATATAAGCATAAACTCTGCTCAAAGCCAGATTTTCCTTTAAAACGAAGTTGTAGTCAGTCCAAACCTTCATCCCTCTCGAGATAAACCTTCACCAAAAACCCTTTGTAATAGCTCTGCTACCTTGTCAAGAACCTGCTGTAGTATCGATTTATTTCTGTAAAATCATCTCCCTACCCTTTTTCTAAAGCTCTCAAACCCCTTGATAAACCACAAAGATAGGAAGTTGTAAGACGATCAGCCTTGGCCGACAAGGTTAAACCTTGCCCGACCCTCTTTGTTTTTGTCTTTTCATTCATTAACCTAGCAATATGTTGTATACTTCAAGTTGTATTCAAGTTATTTCTAGTAAGATGACTATTAAAAGACTCTCTCAGTGCTTGAATCCGATTTGAATATGTCTTCATAGTTCAAACCAAATCTAAGTTCTAAGCCATCGGGCATGTAAGATTTGATCATTTAAAAAGTCTTTGGCCTCAAGGCATAAAAAAGAACTTTATGTGGACTTAACCCATCCACGACAAAGCTTTGATAACAAAAAGTCCGAAGTGACTTGGGGCGCAAGTAATCGACCTATTTCTTAGTTTTATTTCCATTATATTATGATTATCGTATGACGTTTGAGTATAGAATGAATTTTGATGGGAAGCCTCAAGGCCTATATCTAAAGCCCTACAAAGGCACCTATTTGGATTCATTCTGCTCTTCGGGCTCGGGTAATCAGAAGTATAATGGTTATAAGACTCATGCAATCAATGAAACGAACATTATATGTTCAAGTACTGAGTTAGTTATTGACTGGAAGCCTCAAGGCCTACACCTAAGGCCCCACAAAGGCACCTGTCATAACTAACACAGTCTCTCGGGTATATATACAACTAAAACTCAACATCCGTTTTACATATGCCATGCTGAAGATGGCAGTGGCACGTCTGAGCACTTAAAAGTTAATCTTGATTGTGAGCCTCAAGGCCTATACCTAAGGCCCCACGAAGGCACCTTTCAAAGTTAACTATGTCCTTCTCTTTCAGCTTTGCCCGACAAGCCTTGCCCGATAAGCCCGCCAGTGAAGCAGAAGCCCGACAGAAAGCATCAATCGGCGCCAACCTCTCGGGGAGTTGTGTGCTCGTCGGCTAGGAAACATCCTCAGCTGAAATTCCCACCACGAACAACATCTTTCTTCAAATCTTCCCCGATCTCCTTTTTTATGAGTGTTGATAAATACTCAGGGGCCTCTCCTTCTCCTTCTTCTTCTCCGGACCCGAGCCTGAAACCCCTCTTACCAGCTTCGGCGACTTCACGCCATTGTTACACTCACTCCTTAATGGGGACTAATTCGCCTTCTTCTCATTGATTCTCACCCTCTTAGCACCATCGCAGTCGTCGATTGGAGTCCTCTTCGTCCTTAGACTCCACGGCTTCGTCTCTGGCGGCTCTGGTGTGAGCGATGGCGCAATTAGCTGCATATTCGTTTGATGGTGGAGCTCATTGAGATCGGAGGAAAAGAGGGAAAGGGGGAAGTGTACAGGATGTTAGGTGGAAATGTAGGTTGAAGGCTGTAATTGAAGATCTGCAATTACAAATCTACTTTTTGCTTTTTACATATTTTTTTTTTCATTTTTTCATTTTAATTTGGTTTAATTGATTATTTCCAGTATTGAAAACTGGAAACGAGAGAGCTCTGCGGTGGTGATGGGGTATCTAGGTGGGAAGATATGGGTTTTTTTTTTAACTTTTCTTTAAATAGAAGGGAGGGGAGGTTTGGGGGACTCAGAGGGGAGATTTGGGCGATGATGATTTGAGTAATTTGGGTGAAAAAAATAGGGTTCTTACCTTTGAACTTCATGTGCAACTACATCAGTTTTTGGGTGTGATGTGGTTTTATATAATGATTAAATTAATGGGAAAGCTTAATTGCAATAATTAAATTTGGGAAAAATGCTGTAACTTTTGTGCTAGGGTTTGAAAAGATGGAAGATTGGTTGTTGCGGTTGGCTGTGATAATGACAGTCGTGGAGGCCATCAAATGAGGAGTATGAAAGAGTGAGAAACTCTCTCTCTAGGTTCTGCCTGGCAGACTCTTTCTAGGAGGTTTATGGCATAGCTCAAATTGGGTGGTAGTTTGGGGGAGGAGAGATGTTGGAGAATGAGGGTGGATGGGCAACCATGGAGTTTGGGCTCTGCATTTGCAGCAGGTTGGGGTGGAAATGGCTGTAGCAGCAGAAGATTTAGGTGGGTCAGGGGGGAAAAGGTTTTTGGGTTTGTTTGCAGGGTGGGGGGTTGCGTGGAGGTGGGTTTCAATTTGGTTTTTCTTTTTAAGGGTAAATTATTATAATATTTTAAATGAATAAAAAATTATTTTTTGCCACGTGGCACACATTTGACAGCTACGTCAGGTTTTAACAGATTAATGAATGAAAATGTAACAGATGTACTATATTTAAATAAAATAGTAGTTGAGGTATGAAAGTGAAATGTTTTGAAGATGTTGTATGCGATTGTAATAGATCCCAAACCTGAGGGGGTACAATGTAATTTACCCTAATTTAAACTTATAGAGTAACATAAGTTTGTAAAATAAAAAATCTAAAAAAAGAATCCTTTGGTGGAGAGATTTTTCAGTGTGACCGATACACGAAGTGGTACACCACGTGTCACTATGCAAATGGTGGGATATGTATGCTAAAAATTTAATAAATTTAATAACTTAAAAAATAAAATTTCCCACCATTCATATTAAAACACGTGATGTACCATTTATGTTCCCGTCACAACTAAAAATTTCTTCCATTAGTGATGTAGCGCGTAGCAGGCAAAACGATATATATTAGATCGAAGGGAGCACAACCTTCCTCGATTTTGTTGATTCTCACAAGAATGCCAAGCATACATGGCGAAGAAAAAAAAGAAAAAGTGACTACAGCCAGTGGCGGAACCAGGAATCTTACCACAAGGGGTCTTAGTGTAAAAGTCCAAATAAAAATTTAGGATGGAAAAACATATTGAAAATGAAATCATAGTACTTTCATTCATAATTCATAACGGAAACAATATTACAAGCTATAATTGTCCACGATGAGGTTTCATATTTTGAAAACGAAGCATTATAGCTTCATTTTCAATACAAGCAAAAATATCTCTCTCAATATAAACAAGCAAGCTATTACTCAACCATTGATCTCCCATTTTGCTCCTAAGTGAACCCTTAACAATATTCATGACAGAAAATGCTCTCTCCACTGAAACAGTTGCAACTGGTAAAACTAAAGACAATGTAATGAGCAAATATACATAATTGAATACTCGATGCATCCTTATCTCCACCATTTTTTTTGCAAGATCACCAATCCCTTCCAATTGAGAGAAATCACTATTGTAATGCACATAATGAATATAAATATCAAGTTGATCTTCAAGTGCCAAACGATCCTCATCCGAAAAGTCTTGAGGATAAAATTGAGCAAGACGAAGTAACTTTGGTTTATCAAACACTACAAATGAATCTTTCAGACTCAAACATGCCAAACAAATAAGCAACTCGGTATTTACCTCATTAAAGCGATCCTCTAACTCCGTAATTTGCTCATCAATGACATAAATATAGAGCTCCACACGATAATGATGACGATTTGTCTTTATTGGAGCATTACGCCTTGACCTCCCTGGAAGTATAAATGCCTCTTCCATGTTAGGAACATCAATATGATGTTTTTCACAAAAAGAAGATACTTCATCAACCAATGCATCGAACCCATTATTCCTCATCCAATATAGCTTTTCCTTGCATGATTTCACTAAAGCCATTGCATTCACAATTTCTTGATCTTTCCTTTGCAATGCTTGTGACAAATCATTTGTGAGTCCCAATATGACTTTCATCAAGAAAAGGTGAAACACAAACTCAAAAGTACGTATTTCTCTCATTAACTTATTTGTTTCACCCGCACTTTCATTGGGATTATCATCAATAACCATTTGAAGCACATGAACCAGGGATGAAAACATGGAAATGATGCTAATCAAGGTACCATAGTGTGAGTTCCATCGTGTGTCACCGGCACGTTTGAGACTTGTTTCTTGATTTAAGTCTCGCCCCGTTATAAGACAATCATTTTCAAAAGCTATCACAAGTTCTTCTTGAAGTTGTTGTCTAAGTAAATCACGCCGCTTACAAGATGCTCCAACATGATTAACCACACTATTAGCCGTTGCAAAAAAAGAGGCAATGTCTATATTCTTCTTTGCTACGGCAACAAGAGCTAGTTGAAGTTGATGAGCAAAGCAATGAACATAATATGCACAAGGTTGTTCTCTCAATATCTTTGTTTTAAGGTCATTCAACTCACCTCTCATATTGCTAGCACCATCATAACCTTGTCCTCGTAGCTTGGAAATGCTCAAACCGTTGCGAGAAAAGAATGTGTCAATAACATCCTTTAGTGAACTTGAAGTAGTGTCGGTAACATGTTGGATACCCACAAATCTTTCAATTACATGCCTGTTGTCATCCACATAACGCAACACCATAGCCATTTGCTCTTTCACCGACACATCACTTGCTTCATCCACCAATATTGAAAAGAATCTATCTTTTAGACCATCCATGATAGCATCAAGTGTTTCAAGGGCACATGAATTCACAATTTCTTTTTTAATGCAAGGAGCTAGTAATTTGAGATTCCCCGGAGCATTTTCCATCACAACTTCTCTAACTTTATCATCATTATCTGCAAGGAATTGCAATAGCTCCAAGTAATTTCCCCTATTGCTTGAAGTGGCACTTTCATCATGGCCACAAAAAGCAAGACCTTGTCGCAATAAAAACTTAGTGCACTTGATTGATGCATTCAAGCATGTGCGATAAGCCTTACGAGCTTGGTCGGAGTGTTTGCTCACTGCCGTTTCAATATGTGTAGCTTGATTCATCAGATTTGTAGCAGCTTCTCTAGCCTTATTATGAACACTCCCAATTGGTCCAACATGCATCTTAAATCTTTCTCTCCCTTTCTTCTAAGTCTTAAATCCATCTCTAGTGAAAGCTTCACTACCCACTTGTTCAAAATTGGTTTTAAAGAGATAGCAATAGAGACAAAATGCAGCATCTTTAGATATACTATACTCCAACCAATCAAACTCATCAAACCATTGGGAAATTATGACCTCTAGGTTGACAAGGTCCTTTTTGTAGATATGATCTTCGGACCTCATCTCTCATATTAGCATCATAATCTATCATTCGAGTTCTTAATCCAGGATCCGCTTGAAGATTACCCAAAACACCATCTAACTGACTTTGTCTTGAACTTGGAGTTCTTGAACTACCAACAGTATTTGAACTATCAACATTATTCGAACTACCCGAACCCGATGATGACTTTCTCTTAAAAAACCGTTCCATAATAATTCTACATATACAAAATATTCAAAATAAATACTCACAATATAAACAAACCGTCAACATAATCAAAATAAATATGAATTGGATTTCAATTAAATTAAACTATAAAATGGAAAGAAAAAAAATTTTATAGTATCGTTCCATTAAGTAAACTATACTAATATGCATAATAACTAATCCAACCAAGCCAACAATTCAATTAATCAATACTAATTAGCATACAAATTATTCAATAAATAAGAATTCAATTCAACTAATCATATGAATAATTGTATACATTATGTAATAATTCAATTAATTAATTGAATATGATAATCAACAACCAATAACCAACTTAGTGCATTACCATATGAATATGATACAAATTATGTAAGAATTCAAATTTTAATTTTCATCCTAAAAATTAATTTCATATCAATAATCAACAACCAATAATCAACTTAGTGCATTTCCATATGAATATGATTCTATTTCTATAGCAATTAAATAAAGTTTGTATTAAATAATTATTTAGGGTTGTAGGGATTTTAAATTTACCTTCGAAGTTTGAAGTTTGAAGGTTGGCTAAGGTTCGGCTCAGTGGCTGAAGGACTGGAGTGAGATTGTGAGACAATGAAAGTGAGAGGAAACGGCTCAGTGGCTGGCTCCATCCGTTGCTGCTCTTGCTGGGATTTGGGGGAGCAGCTTTGCTGCTCTCTCTTTTTGTAATTGGTGGTTGTGAGGGCTGAGAGAGAGTAAAGAAAGTTGAATGGGGGACACGCGGTCCCCCCCCCCCCCCGGGCACCATTTTTTTTTTCAAAACAGATGAAACGGCGCCGTTTTGCTGTTATATATATTTTTTTACCAGGCCCAAAACGACGTCGTTTTAGCCTGGTTTAAAAAAAATATATATATATAACAGCAATCTGCATATTGCAGATTGGCCAGAAAAAATAGAGGACTGAACCAGGTTTTCCGGCGAGGCGCGCGCGAGGGGAGTGGCAAAAAGCTGGGTCTAGTGGTGTTTCCTGGCGAGGGCCGCCACTCCTCGCCCTCACGTGGCTTCGCCACTGCCTGCAAGCGAACTCTTTCTTCTTCTTTCTGACATTTCGTCGACCACGTGGTGTGCAGCTCCAAGAGGTCGCACCAGCAGCTCCAAGGGACCTCTAAGGTTATTTCCATGGCTTCCAAGAGGTCGTGCGACCCCATTGACCCCACTGTGGCTCCGCCTCTGACTACAGCCAGATCTAAAATAAATAAAAATCTAAATTATCTAATTTATCGAAGATCCTAAAACTGAATCTAGAAAATAAAAATAACACAAAATTTAGAAATCGATTGCCTTTTTTCAATCTCCATCATTTAGTGAAAAACAAAAAAACAAAACAAAAACTAACCTAAAATCTTAAGGCATGGTGACTTTAAGAGCATCTCCAAAGGCGATGTCAAAATCCCAGGTGGAATACTACTGTACATATTTGACATCAAAAGTCTCTTCAACCAAAATGTTATTTCCTGACTGGATTTGAAGACTTAGTGATTTGATGTCAAATTTAACATCAATGTCAAATTTATTTTTAATTCATTTTAATAGAGGGTCCCTTATTCTACTAACATTTTAACCAATAAAAATTTTGTTTCAACATTTTTTTAATAATTACAATCATTTAAAGCTCTATTTAAATAATAAAATAATATTTGACAATTCGGTTAGAGAAATACAAAATTTGACATAAGGCTGCAGATTGTCACATCAGCCATCAATTGTAATTTGACATTTCCTTTGGAGATAGTCTAAGGGCCTTGGGTGTGTTCCTTCTGCAGCTACCAATGCTTTGTTGTTTGACTCTAGAGGCATTGGGTGTTCCCGGAGTTTTTTCCTCTCCTAATTTTATTTTCTTGCCCTACACCAAGAATGGTATATATATGACGCGGAAGTATTAACGCCGTCAAATTCATCACACATGCTACTTTGTTCCTTAATTAGCAAGACTTCATATGTGTAAAAAATAAGATTATTAATGTCATGTTCTGAAATATATCAGAATCTCTTTTAAGTGGTCATGAATGTACCTTTTAACATAAGTTCATTGATCGATGGATGATATTAGAGTGGGGTTGAATTCTCTCACTAATTCTCATATCACTCACACCCGACGAATTACTAATGTTGTGGCACATAGATTAGCTAGCCAAGTTTGACAATTTTAGTTTGATTTTAATTTTTTTTTTTTTTGTTTGAGGAACTTCCGAATTTAATCTGTGATGCTTTGTTAGAAGATGTAATTCTTGGTCATCTCAATATATTCTACCGTTTCTCTTGTTGACTCTAGAAAGGGAATTGTTATTAGCATTCGAAAAATTTCATTCTACACTCCTCACAAGTGTATTTTTCTTTCTAATTATCGGAAGTTCGGAGTGCAAAATGATATTTTTGGAGTGCCAATAACAATTCTCTCTAGAAATTACAAAGCTTATGTGGAGCGCATGCTGAGTAACTACATACTAAGCTAACTACATCCTTCTTGTTGATCCGAGCGTGCCAACTCGTGACTGAGCTTGGTCAGGCATGTAGAATAGATGTGGTGATGTGATGTTGAACGCGCTACTGACTTTTGCACTAAGTGACTAGGCCGAGTAAGAAACACCTCTCAACCTAGGGTCCTGGAAACGAAGACAAGGTTGCCTTTACTGTGAAGTTCAATAAAGGTTAGGCCTTAAAGGTGCCGAACATAGAGCAACCTGATTAACACCTCACTTCACTGAAAAAAAACTAATGAAGTGATCTCGTTCAAAGAGAGAATCAAGGACTCCTTGCCGGTTTCGATAGGAAACCAACGAAACAGAAGCATCGTTGTTTTTCCAAAATGAAAATGCTCCTAGATCGTCTGATTCTACGACTCTAGTGTTGTTAATCTAAACTAAATGTGTGTTGACGGAAGGGTTAATTAGGATAATTAGTATCTTGCTCAGATGTGTGAGAAGGTTCCGCGTTGAGTTGAAGAGGGTTTTCTACGTTACAAAACCACTTCTATTTATAGGGTGGATTTCGTGATGGCCAAGTCTGCTAAGTTATAAAATTATGAAAATATTCTAATTCTTCGACATATTGTCTGAATACACTCGGAATTATTCTCAGCCGAAACTCTATCGCCGCCAAGTCTCATCGTCTTCGACTAGGACTCTGAACCTAGATAAATTATACGATTGATTCAACCTTTATCCGGAAACCAATCTTGACGATTTATTTTTCTCATCCAACGACTTAAAATATATGAACTGAGCACGTGCAAAATCAGAGTCCAAACACGTCTAGAAAAACCACAAGTCGTGAACATTTCTTACCCGAGTTTGCTAAACTCTATAATTCTGTGAAAAATACCCACATAGCCTGGGTCGAAAAAATTATTGAATTGTGTTCCTGTATAATCAGAGACTTCAAATCGTTAAACTTGTCATTCGACACTTGAGGTTGAGTCAATGGTAGGGTTAGTGGATAGAATGATGAGTAAGAATATAGTAGGTTTAAAGTTGGAATCCCTCCAGTTTAATCGAAAATAAAAGGATTTCAGTTGATGCAATTCCCCATTTTAATTTCATCAACTCTTAGCTAATTAATTTAGACTCGTTATTGAGCTGCAGAAATTAATGGTACTGTAAATATGTATGACCCCATGTGGCAAGTAGCATTACCAACAGGGATTACCATATTCATGCCTCGAAATGAATGGTGAGTCATTCTAGATGCTTCATGCAGAAATAGTTTGTACATGATGATATACAAAAATCAATGGAATCTGTTTGTCCCTCAAATTACAGTGACATATGTAGTATCTATGCTCTAGTTAGCTGGCTAGCTAGCTTAGTTATGTAGCATCAGCAAAACCCTAAATCAACTTGGACAAGTTCATTGCCTTACTTTTGTCTGTCAAATTTGACCCATGTAGATTTCAAAGAACACAAAATTAATGTGGACTATTGTGGTATTAGGGTTTGTAGTTTTTATATGCATTTGCAATGCATGTCATTGTTACTAACAAACATTATTTCTCTTTATAACTAAAAACAGATTACAAACTAGAAGAGAAACTAAGCAAGAGTTAGGGTGATTGAATGGAATGAGAGAAAACCCGATTAGCTAGCCGTATTTTTTTTTGTCAAAAAAAGGGCAAAACCCCTTTACCAAAAGATAATTTATTAGTGTATCAATTCGTGTTTCTGACATGCAAAATATTTTTACAAAAAAAATCCCTATACCAAAAAATAATTTATTATTGTATCAAGTCGTGTTTTCATCACACTAAAAAATTGGGTAAATTACACTTTTCCACCTCAGGTTTGGGGTCGATTTCAAGTCCTTACAACATCTTTAAAACATTTCACTTTCATACCTCAAGTACTATTTTATTTCAATATAAAACTGAAAACCCAAAAACCCTTCTTCCCCTCCCCCTCCCCCTCCCATGCAACCCAAACACCCCATCCACGATTTTGCCCAATCATCAATTCACCGCCAACAACCAAAACCCAGAATACGGAAACAAAGAATATTACACAAAAAACCAACCCTACAACCAACTTTGCACAAAGATAGAGCAATTGCTCTGCCAATGCCTCTAGAAGCTTCGGTCACCACCACCACCGGACCCTCCACGATTTTGGCTTCTTAGACACTCGCTTCCTCAAGCATCACCACCTATGCCCTCACGTGACCTGTCACGTGTCACCACAACCACCATCAAACTCTAACTTTCATTTCAAATTCCAAATTTCTTACATAACACTGCCAACTGCCTTCTGATTTCTATATTTTAAATCCCGAATCAGGCTAAATCAAAACAATACGAATCGTTTTCTATAACTAATTGAAATTCGAATTACCAAAGGAAGTGGAGGAATGCTTGGATATGTACTGAAGCCCAATGCTCCAACCCGATCCTGCTCCGTTGCCAATCGAGGACCATTGCTTAAACTAGTAGGCCCTGGCATCGGCGGGAGCTTCAAATTTAACGGCGAACTTTAGATCATCTCCGGCAGGACCTTCTCCTTGGAGTCGGTCTTGTCGATGATCTCGAGGTAGAGGAGGATGAGCTTCTGGATGGTGTTGTCCTTGGAGGGGATGACACATTGGATGATGAGGTGAGGGATGGTGTCGCCGTTGAGGAGGAGCATGATGGCCGGTGATGAAGAGGTGGAGGATGATCTCGGCGGATCCGAAACGGGAAAGTCGAATCTGAATCGGAGAAATATGGGGGAGAATGAGATTTGGGCGTTTGTTTGGATGGGATGAAGTGTGTTTTTGGATGGGAGGGAAGGTGAAGAGAGTGGAGGAAAATGAGGTGGGCTGGGGTGGGCGGTTGTGGGGGAGGTGGGAGTGGGGTGGGATGCAATGTTTGGGTTGCAGGGAAGGGGGATGGCTCGGGGAAGAAGGGTTTCTGGGTTTTCAGTTTTTTTTTGTTTTGGTTTTTTTTTAAATTGGGTAAATTATTATAATATTTTAAAAGAAAAAAAAATTCCATGTGGCATAAATTTGGCAGCCACGTGGCACAAATGTGGCCGCCATATCAACAGTTAACGGATCAATGGATGGAAAATGTAACGAATGTATTATATTGAAATAAAATAGTACTTGACGTATGAAAGTCAAATATTTTAAAGATGTTGTAAGGAATTGAAATCAACCTCAAACCTGAGGTGATAAAGTATAATTTACCCTAAAAAATTCTACCAAAGTTCAACCTACAACCACAAGGCACAAAGTTTGATTTTAAATTGTTACAAGACCATCATTTTTGGGATCGGATCCTCTCCGGATCCCTTCCCTAGGGATCCCTAAGGATCCTTCAATCACCAACGTTCAATAAAAGAAGAACGGTCAGGATTGATTTGATTTTCTTTTTCTCTTTACAGAACTACCTCTTTCTTTTTCATCGTCTTCTTCATCCTCTCTCTCGCAATCCTCACCTTCTTCTCTTCACCGTTTCGCAATCTCCCAAAAATTAATTTCAATTTTTTGTTCATAATTTCCAGTAAATCGACGTTTCTTGCATGACATCTTTCTTTCTCCGTCCTATTTTGCTTCTCAGTGTCACTTTCTCCTCTCCCCCTGCATCACCTCAGATTTCAAAACAATTATATTTGTTGGTCTCAAGCTGAAAATCAATCAAGCCAACTCATTAAACACCCCAAAACCCGATATGTACCCCTGTCCTCCATCCCTAATCCCTACTTCTTCTCTTCACCCAACAAAAAACACCCATAAACCCCCATTTTTTTCGTATTTTCCAAACACCCTTATAAACCATGAATTAAATTTTCTAAACAGCCAAGCAATTGATTGCAAGGAGGAAGAAGATATTAAGGATGGAAGTGTAAATATCTCCTCAATAGATAAAACTTAGAGACTAAGTAATTGTTACAGTTTTGTTAGGACAGTTAGTCATTGTTGGACTTAGTTAGGACAATTTGTTAGACTTGGCTTACATGTATATATACTCAAATGTAATCTTATTGTGATTGATGAAATGAATAATACATTTTCTAATATGGTATCACCGCCTTTTTTGGTCTAACGACCGTTTTTCTTTCTCGATCGCCTTTCTTTCTCGATCCCAACGCTTTAGCTTCCCGCTCTGATCTTCTTTTCCGATTTGCCTCATCTTTGATTGCTGACTTCAAACCCTAGCCATGGCGACTGGTGCGACTGGTACATCTCTGTCATCTAATGCGGATTCTCATGTTCATCTCTCTCCTCCGGCAATTCTAAGCCTTAATCCTCTGTCTCTTCTACAATTACCTCAATCACAATTCAGAATATTGGATCTCTGGTTCCGATTAAGCTCACTACTACAAATTATCTGACTTGGAGTGCTCTTTTCACTCCGATCTTCCGTCGGTATAATCTCACTGGTTTGATCGATGGATCCATGGCGGCACCGCCTAAATTTCTTCTTGATGCCTCAGGAAATCATACTACAACCTTGTATCCATAATTTATGACTTGGTTCGAGAATGATCAGAACATTCTCATCTGGTTAAATTCAACATTCTCGGGGTCTCTTATTCCCTACACCGTTGGCATTACATCTGCTCGTGAACTTTGGGCTAAATTGGAATCACGTCTTGCCAGTGCCTCTCAGTTCATGAGCTCCGATCTCGCATTCGCAATCTTTCCAAAGGTGAATCCACTACTGCTCAATATTTCCAAAGGTGAATCCACCGATTGATGATTCTGATCTCATCTCCATCACTCTCCATGGCTTGCCTCCTGAATTTAATTCGTTTATGGATGTGATACAAATCCGACTTGGATCTACAACGATTGATGAACTTCATGGCCTGTTGATAAGCAAAGAGATTCAACTCAATCATCGCAAGAAATCGTCATTTGCGACACATTTTCAGGCTTATTCATCGTCCGCTGGTATTCTGCCTACACTGTCACACCCAAACCCTAATTCTCAAGCCTCAACTGCTCAGAATTTCTCAAATTCCACAAACAACAGTCGTGGCATGGATCTCAATTCCATGAATTATTCTCAAAATCGAGGCAATTTTCATTTAAACAATAATCATAATCAGCGGCAGAATTCATATCGCAACAAGCGACACCTTTTCAGGCTTATTCATCGTCCGCTGGTATTCTGCCTACACCGTCACACCCAAACCCTAATTCTCAAGCCTTAACTACTCAGAATTTCTCAAATTCCACAAACAACAATCGTGGCATGGATCGCAATTCCAGGAATTATTCTCAAAATCGAGGCAATTTTCGTTCAAACAATAATCACAATCAGCAGTAGAATTCATATCGCAACAACAATCAGAGGCAAAACTCCTACTTGGATTGTAGACACATGTGCTACTTCTCACATAACTAACTTGTTGTTGCACAAAATCAGTGAGGACTTTGGTACAACAGAAAATGTTAAGTTTGTGACCTTTGCTAGATTGCTCCGGTCACTAGTGAGGATAAGTATGTAAATGGATAAAGACAGGGAAGCAAACACAAGATGTACGTGGTTCACCCAGATTGGCTACGTCCACGGAGTAGAGGAGTTCTCATTAATTGTGAAGGGTTTACATAAGTACATAGGTTCAAGCTCTCCTTTAGTGAGTACTAGTGAATGATTTAGTACAAATGACATGAGGAAATATTGTGGGAGAATGATCTCCTTTTATAGAAGAGTTTCTAGCTTTGTTCTGACATTAACACGTGTCGTGTTGTGATTGGCTTCTGATGTTGACACGTGTCGCGCTGTGATTGGCTTCTTATGTCGACACGTATCGCATTGTGATTGGCTTCCTGGTTGGAGGGAAACTCTTCTAGGTCCTTGACGGTATAACGTTGATCGGTGCTCAGTAGTTTTGGGATTGGTCAAGTATGGTACAAACAGTGCTCCCCTAAGTTCCCGAGTGAGGGAAGCTCCTCGGTTTGGGACTTGCAAGATCCAAGTCACTGAGTAATCACGAAACTTCTAAGTACCGAAGTGTGGTATCGTCTTCACTTGCCTTATCTATCTCATAGGTAGATATGGCATCTTCTCTGGAAGTACTCTTCCTTCATCCAGGGATGGTATCTTTAATCGGTGGAGATGCACAAGGTAATGTATCAATTTCACTTGAAGCTTACTTGTAGTTTCAGGCTTGGTCAAGTGCGATACAAACCATGTAGTAGGAGTCCCTCAAGTCGTCGAGCTAGGAAATCACCGAGCTAGGAGTCCCCCAAGAGGTGATAGACAAGGTAAGCAATCAGAGCTCCAAGCAATAAGTCCCAGATCATAAGTTTGATTTCGAGTTCCGGCTGATTGTTCTCATTCTCCCTATCTTGCAGGTAGCATGAAAGATAAAGAGAAGAAAAATGAGAAGAGATGATATGAGATACTTTTGCTTTTGAAGAGTAACTTTCCACAGGCTTATTCTTGAACTGGGCTGGAGGGTTTTCTGGTTTCCTCCAGAGTATAAGGCCGACTCAAGAATTTGAGGGTCAAAACAAGTCCATCAAATCTAGAGTACGTTCGACCCTGATGATATGGGATACTTTTGTTATTGACAAAGTAGTGGATGTATCAGCACGTGTTCTGTTACGCTTGTCTCTACATGCTTCCTTGTATCCTTCTTACTTGCCCTATCTGTTCATCAGGCAGATGTGGTATCTTCTCTGGAAGCATAAGATGTTGAAGATGAGTACTCGAGAGCAATGCCAGGTAAGTAATCAGGCAAGGGGTTCCAGGTAGTCAGTTCCTGACTGGAAGCTTGATTCGAAGTGCTGATTGATTGCTCTCTTTCTTCTTGTCTTGCAGGTAAGAACAAGGGCAAAGGAAAAGACAGGGAAAAAGCATGATATGGGATACTCTTTCTTTTGACCCTGATGATATGAGATGCTCTTGCTCTGGTATGGCTGGTTTGCATAGGTATTATTGGGGGGAAGAAAGCTAAGTATTTCGAGAGGCTTCGTTGGGAGTGCCCTTTCAGATATGAGGAAAGGTTGAGCATTTGTTGCAGGTCTGCCTGTCCGTGGAGGATGGAGGTCGACTTATATAGGAGTCTCCCTAACAACAAGTAATAATGTTATTCATTTACCCTTTTTGGTCATAGCAATGTAGTGGGAGCTGCAAGCTTCACGTGTTTTAACTTTGTCAGAGCACTTTGAAAAAAGTGGTATGTGGTATCTGGAAAGCTGATGTTGCGTGTGAAAATTGCAGACAAGCTTTATCCAAGGAAATATGGCTCTCGAAGTTCGAAGAGCGGCGCTTCTTCAGTTTTCGAACAAGCAATCATGTCGATGATCTGGCTCTCGAGATTCGGAGAATGGTGCCTCTTCGATTTTTTAGAAAGCAATCATGTTGGGAGTCTGGCTCTCGAGATTCGGAGAGCGATGTCTCTTCGATTTTTTAGAAAGTAATCTTGTTGGGAGTCTGGCTCTCGAGATTCGGAGGGCGGTGCCTCTTCGATTTTTGAGCAAGTAATCCTGTTGGGAGTCTGGCTCTCGAGATTGGGAGAGCGGTGTCTCTTCGATTTTTGAGAAAGTAATCCTGTTGGGAGTCTGGCTCTCGAGATTCGGAGGGCGGTACCTCTTCGATTTTTGAGCAAGTAATCCTGTTAGGAGTCTGGCTCTCGAGATTCGGAGAGCGGTGCCTCTTCGATTTTTGATAAAGCAATCATGTTGGGAGTCTGACTCTTGAGATTCGGATAGCAGTGTCTCTTCGATTTTTGAGAAAGCAATCTTGTTGCGAGTGTTTTCTCGAATATGAGTAAAGGTTAGGCATTTTTGCCAGTCTGTCTTGCCACAAAGCACGGAGGTTGACACACATTGGGACTTTCTAGTTATCAAGCAGTGGTGCTGTTCCTTTACCCTTGTGGGTAATAGTGGGGTAGCTGAACCTTCAAAATTTATGTGTCTAAACTTTGTCAGAGATCTTTGGCAAAGTTATCTGTGGTACCCGAGGAGCTGATGTTGCTTGTGGAAAGTGGTGCGTCTTCGGAATCCGAAAAGTGGTGCCTCTTCGATTTTTGAACCAACGGCCCTGTTGCCCTTTCTTTTATAAGGGCACAAATTGTGTGCAAGAAGTACATTCAGAGAGTTATTGCTTGTAGGAATTTTCCCCTTACTTCAGAGATTTATTGCACCTCATTTCTCCTTCATCATTTCTGAGAATGTCTGGCCCATCCGACCGTCGTTTTGACTTGAACTTTGGTGAAGAGGCAGCCATACCTTCTCAAGACAACATATGACACCCATCATTCTTATCCCCTACTGGTCTTCTTACCATTGGGGACTCTGTGATGAAGAATGATATGACCGTTGCGGTGGTGGCCATGAACCTTCTTACTCCCAAAGATAACAGACTACTTTCCAAACAGTCTGATGAGTTGGCTGTTAAGGATTCTCTGGCTCTCAGTGTTCAGTGTGCAGGTTCTGTGTCTAATATGGCCAACGCCTATTTGCTCGAACCCGCCAAGTTGAATCATTGGCGACTAAAGTGATAAGTCTCAAAACAGGAGATCAGATGGCTCAAGCATGAGAATAAACAGTTGTACAGGCTCGCACATGACTATGCTACAAACATGAAGAGGAAGCTCGACCAGCTGCAGGAATCTGATGGTCAGATTTTACTTGATCATCAAAGGTTTGTGGGTTTGTTCCAAAGGCATTTATTGCCTTCGTCTTCTGGGGCTGTACCGCGTAATGAAGCTCCAAATGATCAACCTTCGGTGCCTCCTCCTTCTGGGGTTCTGCCTAGTACTGAGGCTCCGAATAATCACCATATGGTGCCTCCTCTTTCTGGGGCTCTGCCAACTGCTGAGACTTCTCCTGAGCAACATTTCTGAAGGCTCCCTTTTGTTTGTTTATTTTGATTCATGTATATGTACATATTTGTAACTTATCGAAGATATCAATAAACAAGCTTTGCTTCATTTCAACGTATTGTGTTAAATACACCAAGGCCTTCTTCATTAAGTTCTTTGAATTTTTCCTTTTGTTGAAGCTTGTATGTTGAAGCTTTGTGAGTGAAGCATGTAGGTTGAGGTAGTGCTCCCTTAATTTCCCGAGTGAGGAAAACTTCTCGTTTAGAGACTTGAAAAATCCAAGTCACTGAGTGGTCGTGAAACTTCCGAGTATCAAGGTGCAGTAGCATATGGTAGGAGTCTCCCAAGTCTCCGGTCGAAGGAGTTGACGAATGAGGTGTCTTGCTAGTACCCAAGCTTCTAAAGTAACAAAACTTCACCATTTTTCGAATTTCCGAAAATATATATATATATATATATAGATATATATTTTTTAAGCTTTGTAGGTGAAGCTTTGGTGTTGAAGCTTTGTAGGTGAAGCTTTGAGGTTGAAGCTTTGTTGGGTACCATGAATTGATTTTGCTTCACACTATCTTGATCAAGAGTGTGTGAAGCTTTTGTAGGTGAAGCTTTTGTGGGTCAAGCTTTTGTGGGTCAAGCTTTTGTGGGTTAAGCTTATGTGGGTTTTGTGGGTCAAGCTTTTGTGGGTCAAGCTTTTGTGGGTTTTGTGGGTGAAGCTTTTGCGGGTCAAGCTTTTGTGGGAGAAGCTTTTGTGGGTCAAGCTTTTGTGGGTCAAGCTTTTGTAGGTCAAGCTTTTGTGGGTGAAGCTTTTGTGTTGAAGCTTTTGTAGGTGAAACTTTGGAGTTGAAGCTTTGTAGGTGAAGCTTTGGAGTTGAAGCTTTTGTTGGGTACCATGAATTGATTTTGCTTCACACTATCTTGATCAAGATAGTGTGAAGCTTTTGAGAATTTGTAGTTGTCCTCCATTGATGAAGCTTTTGTTGAATTTCCCAATTTCCTTTTTTTTTTGGGAAAATTAGAAATTTGAAAATGTGGGAGAGACAACATATACAAATTTTGCTTCCACATTGTTGAGCAAGAGAATGTGATGCAAGCCACACCTTGTAGTAGTCGAAGGTTTGGATAAACCATATAAATTGAATTTGCTTCGAACAGTCTTGATCAAGAGTGTGTGAAGCTTTATATGAGTTGTAGTTGTCCTTCATTGATGAAGCTTTTGTTGGCACCATAAATTGGTTTTACTTCACACTGTCTTGATCAAGAGTGTGTGAAGTTTTTTAGAATTGTGGTTGAACTCCTTTGATGAAGCTCTTGTTGGCACCATAAATTGGTTTTGTTTCACATTGTCTTGATCAAGATTGTGTGAAGCTTTTGAGAATTGTGGTTGCCCTCCATTGATGAAGCTCTTGTTGGCACCATAAATTGGTTTTGTTTCACACTGTCTTGATCAAGAGTGTGTGAAGCTTTTGTACGAGTTGTGGTTGAACTCTTTTGATAAAGCTCTTGTTGGCACCATAAATTGGTTTTGCTTCACACTGTCTTGATCAAAAGTGTGTGAAGCTTTCTACGAGTTGTAGTGTTTGCATTGTTACAAAGAAGAAATGTCTGAAGCAGATGCAAGAGGGCTGAATAGCTTGATCTTTGTATGCCATGCACTGAAGTTGTTGTTGGCTTGCAATAAGACTTTGTTAGTGACTATAACTCTTGTTGGGCATAAGTGCTCCCCTAGTTGAGTTGTCAAGCTTGAGGGTTTTTGATTATTTGTGAATGCTAGGAGTTTACATGTACAAGTCGTACCACTCGTCTTCTAGTAGGTAGAATAAATGGTGAGTTGTTTTCATCACTTGGTTGGTGGTACGAAGGTGAGTTCCTTCATCACCTTTCATCACATTTCATCACTTGGTTGGTGGCACGAAGATGAGTTCCTTGTTCACCTGGTTTGTGGCATGAGTGGCAAGTTGCCAAATGATATTAGAGTACGGGTTGTACATTTCATCACCTGGTTGGTGGCATGAAGGAGAGTACGGGTTGTACATTTCATCACCTGGTTGGTGGCATGAAGATGAGTTCCTTCTTCACCTGGTTGGTGGCATAAGTGGCAAGTTGCCAAATGATATTAGAGTACGGGTTGTATATTTCATCACCTGGTTGGTGGCATGAAGGAGAGTACGGGTTGTACATTTCATCACCTGGTTGGTGGCATGAAGATGAGTTCATTCTTCACATTTCATCACCTGGTTGGTGAGAATAAGGGCAAGGTGTCGAGGCACATTGTAGCAAGTGTCAAATGACACAAAGTATGTTGAACCCTTTCGAAGCATAGTTGGCTTATGTATGGATGTGTTGGAATGTATGATGTTTATGTATGAATGTGTTGGAATGTATGATGTTTATGTTGATTGATATAAGTGATGCTTATGAATGTTTTGCTATGCATGAAGGGATCCATGCTTTTGATATGTGAACCATGTTGGTTGTAACACTTAGTATCACATACTTTGTGTCAAAGTACGCATGTTGAAGCTATGAGTTGGAGTATAAGGGTAGGTCAACGTAGACCAAGTGTTCCAGTGCTAGGAACGCAAAAGACTCAGAAGAAGTTGTCTGAATTCCCTTTTCTTTAAATATTTGCCGAATGGCTTGTGTGACAAAAGATCTCAAGCGGTTGAGAGTCAAAACATTTGTAATGTGTATGCCTTCTTATAATAGCATTTCCTTCAGTACCTAGTCCTCCACTTTGAAAGAGTGAGGCTTGGCCCCATAGTCATAATAGTCGATGGTACGTTCACCCCTGGTTGTCTTGATACGAACTTTTATCCCTCTTATTGTAATGGGCTTGCTGAGAGTAAAAAGCATTCCTCTTACCAAGAGACAGATACGTTTGGTTAGCGAGTAGCTAAATGAGGTAGGAGATGATGCAATGGGTGTCTGAATGGCCAGGATCTCCTCACTTGGTAGATCTTGACTTCCACTTCCTACTTGTTGATAGGGGTTAACCATATGAGGGTTCCCTTGGTATGTCATTGCTTCGGCGGAGGCGTGGTCGTAAGCATGTGCCATCACCTCAGAGTAAGTCTTCCAAGTGTTGGCATTGATCATGTACTTGAAGAAACAATCACGTAGGCCTGCCGTGAAGGCCGTGAGGGTGGTCTTGTCATCTGCCTCAGCGCAGCGAGAATACTCATGGCTGAAGCGACCGGCATACTCTCGTAGTGACTCGTCCGACTTCTGGTGAATAGTGTACAAGTCATCTGCAGAATGTAAGCGATCGGTCTGGAAGATGTGTTGAGAGACAAACAGCTTCCTTAGTTCCTCAAATAAGTCTACTGTCTCAGGTGGAAGACGGCAATACCAATTTAGAGCTCCGCCAGAGATGGTGGAGGGGAAGAAAAGACATCGCTCTTCACCGGTGTGCATCTGATATGCCATGGTGGACTCAAAGAGGTTAAGGTGTTCAATTGGGTCCTCCCTTCCAGTATAGAGTTGTAAACCAAGCTTTTGTTTTGTCTTCGCTTGAATGGGGTGTCGAGGATCCTCCTTGTGAGAGAGCCAGGCCTGGGTTGGTTCCAGTCAGGTATCTCGGCCTGACGTTCGGCCTTCAACTTGTTTACTTCTTCAAGGAGCTGTAGGACAAAGGGGTCCTGAATGGAGTCATGTACCACTGGAATTTTCTTTCGTAAGTCTCCATCGCCTCTAAGAAGTAGGAAAGTTTGAGCAAGGGCGTGTGGTTTTTCCTTGGACTCGCCGTACTAACTTCTAGGGCGAGTCTGTCGGAATACCTTAGAGTCCTTTGTACCTTCATATTCCTCTGGGACCTGTCGTTCATTCCCTAGATTGGCAGCTGGCCTAGGTCGTGGGATGAGACTGAGTCTTTCAGAAACCCTTGGGTCATTGATCTTTGAGTATATATGGAGGGGATTCTCTCGACATTGCTTTAGAAAGCCTCGGCAGACACGATAAACAGCTTTCGATCCTTCCAACCCTTCGGCAAGGAGGTGTCTTCCTCCATTTCTCCTGCTTCGGGTCGAAGCATTTGGGTTGAGAGAAGTCTCATGTTGATCAATGTTTTGATGATTAACTCGCTCCTCATCAGGGATACCCATGTCGAATGGAGGTGACCCTCCTTATTGGGGGACACCCAGATGATGGTTAATGTCCACAGGGGCAACGAGCTCGCGTGTTTGAGTACGCCTAGTTTCGTGGAGCGTCTCAAAGAGCTTCTCATACTGCTCATGGATGACCTCATTCTTCATTGCTATCTTGTTGTTTTGAGCTTTTAGCTCATCGACTTTAGCTTGAAGAGCAACCTTATTTCCTTCCTTCTTTCGTTGTTTCGCACTAGGTGCAAGAGGGGTGTATTTTGTGTGTTGTGGCTTCCTTCTCTCCCCATGTTGAAGAGGAATGCCTGGTCAAAAGAAAGTGTATGAATGGTGGAAACTAGCTTGGCAAAGCTGAAGAGAGTGGAAATAAGTGTTGTTCCCACAGACGGCGCCAAATGTTGATGCACAAAATCAGTGAGGACTTTGGTACAACAGAAAATGTTAAGTTTGTGACCTTCGCTAGATTGCTCCGATCACTAGTGAGGATAAGTATGTAAATGGATAAAGACAGGGAAGCAAACACAAGATGTACGTGGTTCACCCAGATTGGCTACGTCCACGGAGTAGAAGAGTTCTCATTAATTGTGAAGGGTTTACACAAGTACATAGGTTCAAGCTCTCCTTTAGTGAGTATTAGTGAATGATTTAGTACAAATGACATTAGGAAATATTGTGGGAGAATGATCTCCTTTTCTAGAAGAGTTTCTAGCTTTGTTCTGACATTGACACGTGTCGTGTTGTGATTGGCTTCTGATGTCGACACGTGTCGCGCTGTGATTGGCTTCTGATGTTGACACCGTCACACCCAAACCCTAATTCGCAAGCCTCAACTGCTCAGAATTTCTCAAATTCCACAAACAATAGTCGTGGCATGGATCGCAATTCCAAGAATTATTCTCAAAATCGAGGCAATTTTCGTTCAAACAACAATCACAATCAGCGACAGAATTCATATCGCAACAA
This sequence comes from Malus fusca, assembly GCA_035220775.1. NCBI lineage: Eukaryota > Viridiplantae > Streptophyta > Magnoliopsida > Rosales > Rosaceae > Malus > Malus fusca. The sequence goes on from CM069064.1 coordinate 27,438,505, forward strand.
GCGACACCTTTTCAGGCTTATTCATCGTCCGCTGGTATTCTGCCTACACCGTCACACCCAAACCCTAATTCTCAAGCATTAACTACTCATAATTTCTCAAATTCCACAAACAACAGTCGTGGCATGGATCACAATTCCAGGAATTATTCTCAAAATCGAGGCAATTTTTGTTCAAACAACAATCACAATCAGCAGCATAATTCATATCGCAACAACAATCAGAGGCAAAACTACAATAATAATAATCATGGAGGTCAAAACACTTTTCAACTTTCTGGCAAGAAAGTTTCTTGTCAAATCTGCAGATACTTTGATCACGAAGCTTGGGACTGTCCTTATCACATGAATGGCAATTACAGTGCTACATCCTATCACTCTGCAATGGTGGCAAACACCTCCAATTCTGCTCCTACTTGGATTGTAGACACATGTGCTACTTCTCACATGACCAACTCATATGGCAATCTTTAGAATCCAGAAGCCTATAGAGGACCTGAACAAGTTTACATTGGCAATGGAAAAGGTTTATCCATCTTTCATTCTGGATCTTCTATTTTGCCTATTGCACATTATAATTTTCAATTAAATAATGTGCTTCATGTCCCTGCTCTTAAGCAAAATCTACTTTCTGCAAATCAATTTTTGATTGATAACTGGTGCTCAATGCATCTTTATCCTTTTCACTTCACTGTGAAAGATCTTTCTTCGAGGAGGATGCTTTTTAAAGGTCCTGTCATAAAAGGTTTCTATCATTTTCATCCTTCTTCATCTCATGCTGTGAATCCTAAAGCTTTGACTGCAACTGTTAAAGCTTCCAATAAAGTATGGCATCAAAGGTTGGGCCACCCCTCTGTTAAGATTTTACATAAATTGGCTGCAACATCATGTATCTCAGTTTCTCATAGTAAAAATAAGTTTTTTTTGCTCTAATTGTGCATTAGGCAAGTGTTCTAGACTTCCTTTTGTATCTGCTACTTGCACTACAAGTAAACCTCTAGAGCTTATTCACACAGATGTTTAGGGGCCCACACTTGTGTCTTCTCTTAATGGCTCTAGATATTATGTATTTTTTGTGGATGATTACACCAAGTATACTTGGTTTTTCCCTTTGAGATACAAATATGAGGTCTTCTCTATATTTGTTCAATTCAAGAATCTTGTTGAAAACTCTATGTGTACTAAAATAATTGCACTCAGATCTGATTCTGGTGGTGAGTCATGAGTAGTTCTTTCTCTCAATTTTTTATTGCCAATGGCATTCAACATCAACTTAGTTGTCCTCATACACCTTAGCAAAATGGGTGTGCAGAACAAAAACATAGGCACTTAGTTGAAACTGCAAGGACTTTGTTGGCAGCTTCTAATGTTTCTCATTTCTATTGGGTTGATACATTTGCAACTGCAATTTATCTAATAAATCGATTACCTACTGCCTACAAATCTTCGCCTTGGGAGTTATTATTAAGGTTGCCAAATTACAGTACTCTTCGAGTTTTTGGATGTGCTTGCTTCCCTTGGTTACAACCATATTCTCATTCCAAGCTACATCCGAAGAGCAAGTTATGTGTTTTCATGGGATATAGCTTGCATCATAAAGGTTATAAATGTCTTGACCCTGTGACCAAGAAAGTTTACACATCCTGGCATGTTCTTTTTGATGAAACAAGTTTCCCATTTCATAATCTTTCAGTCCTTGTCCCTTCTACATCTCTCAATCCTCCTCCTCAGCAAATCCCATCATCTCTCACATTTACCACTCCCACTTCATCTTCTTCTTCTTTACTCATTCCTGCTATATCATCACCCCCACCTACAACCTCTGCCTTATCCAGTTCTCCACAACCTACTTCCCTCTCCACATAATTACAGGCTTCATCACCCTCTAATCCAACCTTACCACCTCTCTTACCTTCCTCTAATCATCACCCAATGCAGACAAGATCAAAGTCTGGGATATTCAAACCCAAGGCTTTCATAGCCACAAAGCATCCACTGGCGCCAAGCAAAACATCCTCACTGGCGCCAAGCAATGCAGGAGGAATATAATGCTCACACCTATCTGCAAGCATCAAAACATCCTCACTGGCGCCAAGCAATGCAGGAGGAATATAATGCTCTTCTCAGCATAGGTACATGGTCTTTAGTTCCCTCCACATCATCTCATAATATTGTCAGTTACAAGTGGGTATTCAGAATCAAAAGAAAGCCAGATGGGTCTATTGACAGATACAATGCCCGATTAGTTGCTAAAGGTTTCAATCAATAAAATGGCTTGGACTATTCTGAGACTTTTAGTCCAGTGGCAAAACCAGTTACCATTCGAATACTTCTCACTCTTGCTTGTCAATTTGATTGGTTTCTTAACCAACTTGGTGTTAGCAATGCTTTTCTGCATGGTACACTTACAGAATCTGTGTTTATGCAACAACCTCCTAGTTTTGAGGATTCAACCAAGTCAAATCATGTTTGTCATCGTCACATGTCTCTATATGGTTTGAAACAAGCTCCTCGAGCTTGGTATGAAAAATTGAATGGTGCTCTGGTTTCTTTGGGGTTTAATGGTTCCCAAAATGATCATTCCCTATTTATCAAAAGGGATCCGCATTTGGTATTCATACTGATCTATATGGATGACATTTTAGTCAATGGACCCTCTTCTGCAGAATGTCAAAAGGTGATTACACAATTGAGTAGTTTGTTCCCTGTTAAAGATCTTGACCCTTTGCATTATTTCCTAGGCATTGAGGTTAAGCGATCATCATCTAGGACCTTTATTAATCAGACCAAAAACATTCTTGATCTTCTGCAAAAGTCTCACATGGATGGAGCAAAACCATGTTCAACACCTCTCAGTACAGAAAAGCTTGATCATGAGTCTCCACTTCTTAACAATGTTACTGAATACAGGTCCTTGGTAGGTGCCTTACAATATCTCACCTGGACTCGACCTGATTTGAGTTTTGTTGTTAATCTTGTTTGTCAGTACATGCATAGTCCCCGAGTCTCTCATTTTCAAGCTGTTTAAAGAATCCTTTGGTACTTAAAAGGTTATATTGATATGGGTTTATGGTTCTCTAAAAGCCCTGTTCCTTTAGCTCTTCAAGCATTCTCTGATGCTGACTGGGCATGATGCTCTTTAGACTGGTGATCCACTGGTGGTTTCTGTATTTTCCTTGGCAGTTCCATTATTAGTTGGAGTGCCAAAAAGCAACCAACAATGGCAAGATCATCCACTGAAGCAGAATACATGTCCCTTGCTAATACTGCCGCAGAGTTGTCCTAGATTTCCAAGCTTTTAGTTGATATTGGCTATTCTCCTCCTTGTTCTCCTCAGTTGTGGTGTGATAATATCTCTGCCATTTCTCTAGCGAAGAATTCTATTTTTCATGCCCGCATGAAGCATGTTGAAATAGATTATCATTACATAAGGGAGAAAGTGTTAGCCAAGCAACTTGATGTCCAATTTGTGTGTACACAAGATCAAGTTGCAGATATTTGTACCAAGTCTCTGTCCAAGTCCAGATTTACCCTTCTCAGACACAAACTCTCTCTTCGGGTACCTCAATTTAGTTTGAGGGGGGCTATTAAGGATGAAAGTGTAAATATCTCCTCAATAGATAAAACTTAGAGACTAAGTAATTGTTACAGTTTTGTTAGAACAGTTAGTCATTGTTGGACTTTGTTAGGACAGTTTGTTAGACTTGACTTACATGCATATTTACTCAAATGTAATCTTATTGTGATTGATGAAATGAATAATACATTTTCTAATGGAAGAAACTTGTCAAATTTCGTATTTGATGTGAAACCATGAAATCAAGGGAGGGAGGAAGATCGGAACTCGAAGACTCGAGGAGCAGCCCCTAAAAGGGGAGCCGTAGAAACGGCGGGAGAGATGCGGACGTTTTGATGCGAAATTGGTTCTAAGCTGTTTGATGGAAAAAATTGATAGACTTTTTTATGTTAAAACTATTAAAAGAAAATTGATTACTAGCCGTAGGATATCATCTAACGGCCACGAAAATGATTGGTCTGGAGGCCCCGTTGTGAAGGTTCCGCCGAGGACCCGAGCCCATCATTTTTAATTACTAAATCTGCAGACAAATATATTCCCACTCGGAAGGTCTAGAATAAAATATTTTGAAAATGAAAGAATATTAGTATATTATAAAATTAGACTAGACAGAGCAATTCTCTCTCTCTCTCTCTCTCTCTCTCTCTCTCTCTCTCTCTCGCACTAGCCAACACATAAAGCAAGGGCCATACATACAGAACGTCCACAAACCACCCTCACTCCTCTAAAAAACATTCTTTTCTATTTTGTTTTCCAGCTTTTGTAACCAGTTTCAAGAAAAGTGAGTTTTTCTCTCTTTTTGAGGAAAACAGTTTCTTCTTCTTCCTATAGGCTATAGCTCTCCTTCTTTGTGCACTTAAGTTTTCGGCCATGGATACTGCACAGTGGCCACAGGTAGACAGATATTTTATTTTTCATTTTTCATCATCAAACCCTTTCAATTCCCTCCTCCTCCTCTTTACTTCTATGAATATATAGTCATCTTTTTGTTCATTAATTGAATGGCCTTGTGGATCCTCTTTTCTTTCTGTAAGGATATTGATGCAAGTCCCCACTCAGTTTTTGGATTTAGTTTTTATCAGTTCTTCAACATGGTGTTTCACTTTACCTTTTGTTTAGGTGATAAAGTAAAAAAGAGCCCAATTATCTTTTGTTGTTTTTGTTCCTCTCCTTTTGTTGCTGGCTCATACAATTTTCAAAAAAGTGTAAATTGAAAAGCAGTTCCTTCAGTTGTTTTGTTTTGCTTGTCTTTCTGCCATTTCTCTAATTTCACAGTATTCCTACTGATCAAATATTATTTCTTTTGTTTGGTCTGAAATTTATCTTGTTCTTTTTTCTGTTGGCTTTTTTAGGGAATTGTGGTGAAACCAATAGAGGAGATAGTGACAAACTCATGCCCTAAGCCTGCAGCAGCTAATAATTTGGAGAGGAAAGCAAGGCCTCAGAAGGAACAAGCCCTAAACTGTCCACGGTGCAACTCCACCAACACGAAATTCTGCTACTACAACAACTACAGCCTCACACAACCAAGGTACTTCTGCAAGACTTGCAGAAGGTATTGGACTGAAGGTGGGTCCCTCAGAAGCATCCCAGTTGGAGGTGGTTCAAGGAAGAACAAGAGATCTTCATCCTCAAACAATTCTCCATCGACAACTTCTAACAATTCTTCTTCTTCCTCAGCATCCAAAAGGCTTCCTGATCTGATTCACCAAAACCCTAAAATCAACCAAGCCCAAGATCTGAACCTCACTTTCCCATCCACTAATCAAGATTTCAGGAATATTATCTCTGGTCACTTGCTTAATCACCATCATCAACAATTTCCAAACAACAACATCAATGATCAAAGCACCAACAAGCAGCAAAACCACATCTCTACTTCTTCCCCAACTTCTACTACTACAACTACAACAACATCCCACCTTTCTGCCTTAGAGCTTCTCACTGGATTGACTTCTAGGGGTTTGAACTCCTTCATGCCTATGCCAGTCCTATCAGACCCGAACAACAACAACTCTGTATATAATAGTCCCTCTGGACTAATTAATCCGATGCAGGATTTCAAGCCAACTCTTAATTTTTCACTGGATGGGCTTGGAAGTGGATATGGGAGTCTTCAAGGTCATCATGTTCAAGAGAGCAGTGGGAGGCTTTTGTTTCCATTTGAAGATTTGAAACAAGCTCCTTCGGGAGGAGGGATTAATGAGCAGAACAAGCAGCATGGAGATTCAACTGGGTATTGGACAGGAATGCTAGGAGGAGGATCATGGTAATTAGTAACAAGAAGAGACTTGCATCCTGGGTTTTTTCTTTCTCTTATTTCTGATTTTAAACTTTTTATTAATCTTTGGCTTTTTTGGTGGGTGACTTAATGTTTGGATTTCTTCATAACTAACAGACAGGATACATGGGTTTTCTTAATATTTCTTCAATTCTCCTTCTCTTTTTTTTCTTGGAATCGCCTTTACTCTTTTGAAGTTAGATGGTGGTGGGTTTTTGAAGCTTATTTTAGATATGGCTTCAAAATGGCTTCTTACGAGTAAGGAGCTGAGCAATGTTCATAAAAAAAAAGGGCGTGGAGGATGGAATCTATGGTATCAATCAAGACCAGCCCAGATTTTTTTTAGGGTAGAAAAAGTAGAAAAAAGGCACATGGCATGCACTGTATAATCATCTGCCTTTTTTAATATTTCATGTAATTTCTTCTAGTTCTATCACTACAAGAAAATCAAAGGGCGTCGCGGTCCACGGTAATGTGCTACTAATCGGTTCGCTTGGTACAATAAATGATATGTATAATTTGCAACTTAGTTTGTAAGGATCTGAAGTGAATGCAATGTAATTGTTTATCTCCATGCATCTATTTACACACACACACACACACATATATATATATTATATATATATATATATTATATATATATATATATATATATTATATATATATATATATATATTGTTGTTTTAGGAGGATTTTAGTTTAAGGTTTTATTCAGAAACAGAGATTCTTCCAGCCATTACACAAAGATCTCCATGAAGCATATGAGCAAGAGGGGAGAGCTTGCTAGCTGAAGAGCCAGATAAGAACTCTGATGCCTTCCACATGACTTCGCAATAAACAACTTTTCAAAAAAGCAGCTTCTGGCTTCTCTCCATGTTTTAATTTAGAACCACTAAACCTTCTACTTAAACCAAAGGCTCACCTACTGACTACATATCCAAACAGTTCTGAAGACTCCCTCTCTATGTCCCATTTCCTGGAATGATATCATTGCTTCAATTCCATTCCACACCCCCTTTCTTTTTCTTTTTTTCCTCCAATGAAAGATTGAGAGAAAGAACTGACAAACCCTACTTTCTATGGTCTTTGTTGGGACCCACAAACATTCCCCTTGGCAAGTGAGAAAGAATAATACACCCCACTAAGTTGATCCATCTAGATCTGGACTCTCAAATTTTTTAATGTTTTAAATTTCTTTGTTTCTTGCTGTAAGCCACTTGTGGTGCATGATAAAAAAATAGTGATGTTATTCACACATTTATTTTTATTTTTTATATATTATTTTAATTTTTAACAGTCAGATTGAATAAATTAAATAAGATTAATGAATAAAAGTTAATATAAGTGTGAGGGCAGTAAAAAGTGGTGTGTGAATTATAAGACCACCGTTAAAAAAAATAGAATACGCATAACATTTTTCTTTCTTTTTTTACATCATTTTTTGTTTTTGTCTTTTGATTCTTTTTTAATATTTTCATTCAAAGAGTCAAAAAATAAATAGAAGCGAGAGTAAAAAAGAAAAGGTTAAATTGTAGCAAATGTTCCTGATCTATAGCACAAGTTTAGTTTTTACCTCTGAACTCTATTAATAGTTTCCGTTCTCAAATTATGTCATTCGTTGCACTATTAGTCCTTTTCGTTAAAGTACCATGAACTATCCACAAAATTTCGTGTTTATGATTGGATCTCCTAAATGATTGATTACACGATCTTAGTTTTAATTGGATCTCTTTAATACCCCATAAAGTATTTTGAAGAGGAACTCCTCCTTAACCTTAAGGAGCCAAAGCTCTTCTCTTTTTTAAATAAATTAAATGTTTTTTTGTATGAAGCTTAAATTTGATAGAAAAGAAGACAGATTTGATGGAAAGAACACTCATGCAACACAGAGTTAAACATAAAAGAAAGTTCAGGAACCCTGCTACCATGCACTCAAAAGAAAAATAATGTATAAACATCAATTTCATGTATAATAACTAGCAAATGTTAGATGTACCGTAATAACCTAACATGGAGGTCATTTTCCAGCTAAATTTTGACGGTTTATTTATAACTTGTTAATCCAAATTAGTATCTCCGAGGGCTTTTTGGGTAATCCAAACATGTCTACAGTCATTACAGATCACTTTAGTCCAAGTTGACATATGAATATGACAACCCATTTTCCTATAGTTAATCACCGCGAAATGAAGTAGGATAATATTAGGATGTCAAATTTTTAAACAAAATTTACAAACTAAATTATGTGTCATTAGTTGGAAGTAAGCACGGTAATCAACACTTAATAATTCAATCATCAATATTTACGTCATTTGGTTTGCAAAATTTAGTTTAAAATTTTGATCTCCCTTTACATTATCCAATTAAATATATTGGCCACCCCAACTATTATTCTAGAATTTAAAAAAAAAAAAAGGTAGAAAAGAAGATGGAAAGTGGATTTGAGTAATCAAATGTCGTTGATGTGTTGTGGTTTGGATTCTTGTGTGTTGTATTTTTGTGCTTAGGTTTTTTCAATGAACAAGATGTTTCCCAAACTTATCTCTCACATTTCTTGAGTTAAAACCACAGAAGCATCCTTTGTTTTTGGCAATGCGTGAAATATCTGCCTGCCCTCTTTACATTCTTGCAGACCTATAATTCCCATAACCTAACTCATAGGATAAAGATGTATGCATTTCAAGGGGTGAGAGAAATGAGAGGTGTTATTATTGTACACGAAAAAAATTACATACTTCAAATCTGCTCACCAAATGATGTGTTGGGCATGTCATTTTATAAATTTTATTTGATAAAACAACGGGGGTAAAGCGTGGGTATGACACCTTATTATGCGATTAGTCAAAATTGCTTTCACAAAAGCATGTGACCTCTTGTATTTTGGTCTTAATTATCTAACCCACCACAACGATCACACTTTGTGTGAGAGTTTCCCTTACGAAACATGTCATACCCAAGTTTCGTTGGCATGGCGAATCATTTACTGAAAATATATGAACAAATATTTGGTGGTGGACGTAGCATTCCATTCGAGGGAGAATTTCATAGAACAGATCACTACCATTGTGGCGTCCCAAGTCACTAATGCAAGGTCATGCACAAGACTTTCTCCTTATGACCTTGTATTTGTGGTTCAAACGACAAGTGCCAGGGAAACTGTTCCATCCACGTCCTTCTCGTTGCATCACCCCATTCAAGGTGCCAAGACATTACACAGATTCTTTGTCAAAAAGTGAAGACGCCTAACATCACGAGGTAGAATAGGAAGAACGTTTGCGCTTGAGGACGGCAAAAATTGAGAGATTATAAGAGTTAAATGTTGTAGTCAAACATATGATGGCTACATTTATACTTAAAATATGAGAGCCCAAATTCAAATGTCATCTCAATAATCCCAATCTTGCCCAACAAGTAAGTCCGTCCCACCCAATAGGCCCTACAGACTTGGAAGAAGAAAAGAACCAAGATGGAGAGAGGTCCAGGGTCCATCTACAATCATGTTTCTACTGCATTATCGTCAACAGGGACGGGAACCGGCCACGATTAGAAAAAATACACCCAAGGATTTTGAGAGAATATCAATACGGGGGTAACGAAACGTAAACTTTTCTATCCGGAAACAAATAAGAGCACTGAAACTCAGCAATGATAGCACTTACAAAGAGAAAATCAAATGCAGACATTTTGCCAGTCGCCCGTCTGGTTTGAATGCAACAGAGAGCCGCGGAGGGGTAAAAAATTTCACTTCATCCAAAAAACAATACACTGTTTCCAGTTTCATCATTTCAACAGGGATTCTACCGTTATGTCCGAATGCCAATATGATTAGACCAAGAAAACTCATATGACTAGACCAAGAAAACTATAGTCAAGCTTGATCGTTTAGAGAGATCAGTGATCAGCGTTGATTCCGAATATACGAACCTTGTGCATGTTTGGGAACTTTGCAACTACCAACACAAAAACTGCTAGCGTGTTAAAGATGAGCATTGGATTTTGATAGTCCGTCGTGTGTGAGGCTATCAAGTACCTGCCCAATGAAAGATGATGGATGGGTAAGCAAAACAGATGTCTTATTGAGTTAGAATTATTCGATACAGTAGCATAACACGTGAGAAAAAAGTTGTACATCCCATGAGCATTCTGGTCTAACATGTCTGAGTGCATTTCTATAATTCATAAGATCAAATTAAGCTACCCAACAAACGTGTGACATCTGTATAACAGCAATGTTGAATTAAATGGTTCACTATATTCAGAAGCGCTCACCGATGGGACTTAAATTGAGGGACACTGTATTTAATGGTTAGACACAAGATGACTATTGTAATCAATGATACATTGAGGTGAATGCAGCCCTATATACATTGTCCCTCCCTTTAAGTCCCTTAAGTGAAATGGTGTCTATGTGCAAGGAGTGAGGATTATTGGCAAAATTCTTTAATTTACGAAGATTTGGGCTATTGGTGCTCCACACTCTCCACTGCCGTGGAGTGGTGCACGCAGCTATATGGTTGTTATTTGCACTTCCCCACAGGGCAGGGCAACCTTAGAAGAGACCATCAAGGGAGCACCGCTGATCTCCCCCTACTGACTAGAATTCATGCTTGCATTTTCAAAATCCAAAAAGCGATCTGCAAGGCTTATAAAGAAGAACTTCAAGTGCTTACAACACAACAGGCACGACAGTTAGAAACTTTCTGTTTCGAGTGAGTTGGTTGCCATTGTCTATTTGCTCCCACCATGTCAGTGCATTGTAGATACCCTGATCATCTGCAAATGGTGTTCCTTTCTTCCAGTGAAAAAAGTGATAAGTAACCTGAAGACAATCAGAAAACATGGTAATAAGTAAATCAGAGTATCAGTAACTAGACTATAATAAAGACATCAAATCTACCATACAGATCATAAGATAGATAACGCATATTCGACGACTGCTTAACCTCCAACAAGACATCAACTTTTTACTTTTCTCAAGAAGATGCATAACAGATACTTATTACATAAAATCAGCAGCCCCAAATTTGAAGAGAGCTTCAACTCAACTCAATTAAAGGGTAGCGAGAACTCAATGAATTTTTCATTTAACAGTATGAAGTTTACAATTCCAAATTGCAATAACATTACGTGGAAACACTCTGCCTATATTCCTCAGATAAAAGTTGTTCATTCCCCTGTACTGAATGCTCAGCAAAATCTGCGCTTCAGCATCCAGATACCAATCCCGTAAAACCCAATCTAATTTCCTGGTGTTAAATCACAGATGCATCCCCGTCTACGAACTAATTCAATACAATATCTCTTTGATTCTCCCTCCACACTGGTTACCGATTTTGATTCTTTTGGGAGCATATTATGAACAGAGACTTGTTTATCAATTCTACCCCATCTCTACTACAGAACTGAACGCGAGAGTTTCTTCTCCTCCGCCTCCTTGTGAACTAAAAAGATTGTACAACTATACAGACCTATATAATAAAGTATATAACTTCCGAGATTGTTCACAATTTCATCTAATCAGTTAAAAATTCCCGCATCTTGTCTGGTGTTTAGAAATTTCTACAATTCGATTCAAACTTAACATAAAATTCACATTCAAGTACGATTTATTCAATGCTACTGAGTTCTTCACCAATCACAACAACCCTAAAACATTCGTCGATTCAGATTCACAATCACAATCAAAGTAATTAACCTAATCAACCACCATAATTAACCAAATCGAACAGGAAAAAATAAGCAGATTAAGTTAAATCTTCAAACAAAATAAACACAAAAGACTGAAGAGAAAGGAAGAGAGAAAATACGAGAAAGTGGGAGAGGTGGACGACGGTCCAGGCCATGCCGGGAGAGCAAGAGAAGAGGCAGAGAACGGTGAGCCACGAGAAAAACACCATAAGAATGTAGGTGGTCCAGACTCCGGGGTACGTGAACCACTCCGTGTTCCGATTCAGATCCGTCGGTCGCACCGCCGTTACGTACATTCTCCGATCCTTTTTTTTTCAGGATTTTCTGAATTTTTTTGGATGATGAAACGAAATCAATTAACCGGAAGAGACTACGAGATGAAGATTAAGATTGATGACGACGATGATGGGAGTGTTAATAAAGAGCAGCTGCTCATCATCACCGACGTCAAAAACGAAAAGACGATTTGGGGAAGTTGCGTTGCAGGACGGATTGAGATTCGGGGGATTTTTGGGGTTGGCGACTTGGCGTGGTTTTTTTTTTTTTTTTTTTGTTTTTTTTTTTTGGGTTATTATTTATTTAGGAATTTAAAAAAAAAAATGGAATTCGGGCGAAGGAGTATGATTGATGATGAATATTTTTAACGGTCGGTGATGGAGTTGGTGCGAAGAGATCCATTAACCTAACAATGTATAATATATTATATAAGCCTCGTTTGGTGGGCTGGATAAGATTAGACTTTAGGAATATGATTAGATTGACAGAGACATATAAGATAGGACTTATAACTCATATACAATGATAGGTTAGATAACCGACTTTATTGTGAATTCATAACTTATCATATCTAGTCATGTTCATATCATATTTTGACATAATAAGCAACAGACTGTATTCAAGTTTATTTTAATTGGTCACAACTTATCATAACTAGCCTACCAAATAAGCTCATAAGAGTCTCATTCTCCTAGGCTTTAAGGTCCAAGAAAATTGTGTCCACCTACAGTTTGATTTTAATCTAACGGTTTATGGTCATTTATTTTTAGGATGACGATATTCATACACTAATTTTTACTTCTTGCACATACCGTTCAGTTTCTGACCGCCAAATTGAATAAATTGTGTATCAAGACTACCTAATTTTTAGTGTTGTATTTTCTTCTTCCTTGGTAGATTCAGATGAAACAGTAGGCAATTTTGGACCATGAAGTTTAAGATCACCCTCCATCAATAAAAAAAACTTGTGTTTCTCTACAATACCTATTAGGGTTTTAGCCAGAATGAATGTAGGATAAACAAGAAGTGATGGTAGGGTTTAATGGGTTTATTGATAAATTTAAGTTTTATTATTAATTTTATTTTGTACTTAATAGTAATTATGCAATAGGGTAAAATAGACAATTAACAATTTAAATTTAAGTTGAATGTAGAAAGAGGTTACATGGGTTCAAATAAAATTTCCCATTACTAAATTGTAATGCTTGGAAAATATATTGATACTAGCCTCTCTGCACGCACTAACGTGCGTGCGAGAGGCATTTTTGCATCACGGGCGCTACGCGCCTCTAAATGTGTATTGTGTTAGTTTTTTTCCATTGTATTTGTCAATGTATGTGTTTCAAAAAGTATGATACCAAGTATGGAGGTGAGGGATGAAATCTAGAAAACTGCACATAATTGGAAGCAATAAATTTGAAGTTGTTGACATACTTTCTCACACACAGTAGTGCCTATTACGGTATTCTCTAACATTACCTTCGCAAGCATGAAGCATGTACAATATAACTTATTTTTCTTTTCCCTATATTTTAAAATCAATTAACTTGGGAATTTATTACTTGGGAAAGCTCATAATGTTTTCATTGGTCACTTCACTAAGGCTCGTCTTCGGCAAAGGATCATGATGATGTGAAGACATCAATGTATTGTTGTAGAGGACAAGGCACATACTCATGAGTAATTGTCCTTGTTTGATGAAGGACTACGTTAATAAGGGAAATTTTTTTTTTTTACCAAAATGTAGAACAAAGGTGAAATAAAATGTGGGAGAGCAGTAAAATATGATGTTTGTGGTGCTTTTTGTACTTGGGGTCAGGGATGAATTTTATTTTATGTTTTGTTTTTTTTTTAATGCAAATTCGGATTTAGTGGTAACTAATGTTGTAGTTGATTTTTCAGTGGAGTTGTGTTGTGGATTGTGGGAAACAAACTAAACTTCCATGTTATGTGCAAAGACCATGATCAAAGTTTGGTTTGATGGGATCCAATTGGCAGGAAACATATATGAAGCCTTTGACATCTATCCGAATTTTCAATATATAGATCTAAGCAACATAAATTATACGGTGAAGTCTCACGCAACTGGGGAGAAAATGAAACCGATTACAAAAGTAAAAATGAAGTCAACCTTCTTATAATTGAGATTTATAATATGAACATTCACAACCCAAAATACACAAAATTATAATAATCATGTAAGAATAGATATTGAATAGAGGACAAAAACGATTACCTAAGCCATAAGTGCTTTGGGAAAAATGGGGATTGTGAAATTAATTGAAGATTAAGAATGTTTTTTGCTGTAATGTTTGTATGTTTACTCAATACATAGAGTAAGGAGAAAAAATCATGTCTTTGTACGGCATCTTACCACTCACGTCTGCATTGGTTGTGTTGTCGAAGAAGATGGAAACTCTTCTCTTGGCCGAAACATTCTTCTCAAAAGTAGTTGGGTGGATAATTGATCGCATCTTATCCATTGTGGCATGCGGCCTTAATGGGGCTACTTTGATATGGGTCCAATTTTATAAGTCTCTTTTTATATAGGTCCAAAATTGGAGCTAAATCAAAAGTAAGTACACAATTTTAGGCTCCAAAATTGGAGCTAAATCAAAAGTAAGTACAAAATTGGACCCATATCAAAAGAGACTTGTAAAATTGGACCTATTTCAAGTTTCTCCTTAAATGTACCCACCAATTCAAATATTTTCTGAAATGGAAGTCCATCTCTTCCTCCTTTGTTTTATTTTTCTGGCCATGTGTAACTGAAACGACCCAAGCAACTCTCGAATGCGTGGAATCTTTATCGGATTAATCTTTCTCTGGAGTAGCATCGGTTTTTCCCCCCTAAGGTGCATGTCGTCTTCTTCCTCCTCTTGATTTCTAGAGTTGCACGAACGGTTTTACATTCTGAAAATGATGAGGAGAGAGCGACATGGGTTTGTAGGAGGAAAGAGTGAAGCGTCCTGGGAGAAAAGTGAACTGACTCTTCTTATCCTTATCCTTCTCCACATTCCAATCTTTATTTGTGTCCTTGCTTCCATTCAAATCTTTATCCTTCTGCACATTCAAAGAAACAAAGAAACAAAGAAAATGAAAAGATTGACTTATTTACCAGATTGCACCATTTATATATGAAAGGACAGCCCTGGTCATGTTATGACTTGTGAAGATCCCATGTTTTCAATGATCAAATGATCAAGTATGAAGTTAATCCACCAAGAACAGCTTATGCTCCTCCCCATTCCACGCAACACCATCCCATATCAAAAACCAACCACTGTAACAATTAATCAAGTAAAAATAATTAATCCAAAATCATAGGAGGAGGTACTGTTTTTGGGCCAAAATCATAGTGTCGACACTGCTTCGTGCCAATCTGCATACATAGTATTTCAATGTAAACATACACAGTATTTCAAAAGTAAACCCAATTATCAATAAGAAAGCAGAAATAAGCAGAAACCTGCTTATCAACACACCTAAAATTGATTAATCATGTAGCTTTACAGCTCAAAAAACACAAACTAATAGGAGAGAGCCAAACATATACCACCATAACCAAAATTAAGACAGTAGGCATAAAAAGGGGATGCCTTTGACGACATTCAAAGTAAATATTAAACTGTGATTGTCTACCATCTAACAAAATTAAGAATGACAAATATAAATACCTTAGTAATGAAATGAGGGAAATACCTTAGTAATGCAGTAATTTTGTTTGAATGCTCCACTAATTCACTGCACCAAAGCCTATTTAACGAAAAAGAAATGAGGAGAATGTAGACAGGGAATTGATATTAGTAATGCAAAGACTTATGTGATACATACAATGAAGATTACATGAAGGCCAGCCAACTACCTTCATGAACAATGACATGATCTGCTTGTAGCAGACATCAGCTGTCCATGTTGTTCCAGGAAGACAAATCAGAGGAGGTACTGCTTTCGGGCCAAAATCATAGTATCGCCACTGCTTCGTGCCAATCTACATACACAGTATTTCAATGTAAACATACACAATATTTCAAAAGTAAACCCAATTATCAATAAGAAAATAGAAATAAGCAGAAACCTGCTTATCAACACACCTAAAACTGATTAATCATGTAGCTTTACAGCTCAAAAAGGGTACAGACATAAGAAACTCCACATGCAGAACCTCAACTCACAATTGAGCAAATTAGAAAAAACCCACATCAAAATTCACAAACTTGATACAAACCCATGTCATAATATAGTTGAAAATACAAAACTATGCACAAACATAGGAACTATCTTACAATTGGGTTTTATAAAAAGGTGAGACTAAACCCAAAAGAACAAAAATCCAGCAGTAAAATCAAACTAAAGAATCAAACCCAAGAACAAAATCACATAAAAAAATGGAGAAATTCGAAAGGGTAATGGAGAAGTGGAGGTGAAAAGAAACGTACTGGGATCTTGTGAAGAGGGACTTGGGACTTGAAGTAGATGTAATCTCCAAGAAGAGTAAGAACTGAAAAATATTAAAAATGAAATGGGAAAATTGAATAACAACCATGTAAATGAAGAAGATAAAGGACCATGATCAATTACTCTGCTGCTCACTTCTTGTGATCCAAATTTGAAGAAGAATGGCGGTTTCTTCCTTCCGTGTATCTAGACCTCTTTGTTTCTTCTATCCCTGCATTGCCGACCTAAACCACATCAAACCAAGTGCAATACAATCCAATCCAATGTAATACTCATATAAACAAAGGAGAGACCAACGTCCCTCCACCAACTACCCATTACAAAATATGTATAAAAATATATATGCTGATCAAAAGTCCAAGCAACAAATGAGAAAATTTTCGAGCAGTGCAACCATGTAAATGAACTTTTTCTTTATTATGCAAGTCCTAAAAAGTTGTTATGTTTTTCGTTTTCACTTTGCGTAAAGTAATGATTTAAATGTTATCGGATGAAAAATTAAACAAAAGAAAAATCAAAAGTTTCTTAACAGAACATGCTTAGGGACGGACGGGGTAATAGGTTGTTGATACAAAGAAAAAAGTCAAATTTTATCCACACATCACTATACTATAAAAGAAGAAAAGAAAATTATCACAAGGTACTTTTTTCTTGGCAACTTCGTGAACAGAAAGAAGCAGGATACATAAGGGCAAAACAATCTTCTTACTTCTACATAAAAGCAAAATAACTGGTATTATAGTAGTATGGCCAGGGAACAAATCCAATTGGAAGTCTATACGTGACTATAATTATAAGCAAAGTTTGGAATTCACAAAAATTGCTGGGCAAATACTAAGACTGCCATTTCAAAAAGTTACAACAAATAACTTTGACAAATTAACTTTGACAAATTAACTACAACTAAATTTAGATGACATTCGACATATGAAGGCATATGAAAAATCAAGAACTCCATCATTTCTTATGTGTGATACCGAAAATTGGAAATAGTATGAGAACCTGCAATTGGTGTAATGAAGATTTCACACACCTTTTGACGAACGGGGGTGGAAGTTTACAACGTCACCTGACTTCATTTCTACTGCAGACTTGGTTAAGCACAAACACAAAAATTCAAAATAAAAATTGATTTGAAAAATAGATAACTTTGTACGGCACAACCCATAAGAAAATAGATATGAATTAAGAAATGGATTTGGAGGCTTTACTCGATGACCTAATTGAGAACTAAAAAGATATTGCAAGCTCTTCTTCACGTCGCACGTAGCCTGCTGTGAAGTAGAGCTTTTAGCATGGGTGATGTGAACAAAGGAATCATGCACACTCCGTTTTTGATATAAAATTCACTAAATCTAACTAACTAATGCCGTCAATGTACCATACTAATTAGTAAGTATGTCAATAAACTACCATTTGAGAATAAATGATTCAACTGTTGTCATCCAACATTTTGAAAACCTCTCAATGGAAGATAAATTTTCCAGAGCTTGAAGTGATTTTTCAAAGGCAAATCCTTCTTCGTAAATCTGCAAAGAAACAAAGAGAATGAAAAGAGTGAATCGGCACATTTCTACAAATTAAGGTCGATTCGATTGCAAGATTCGTGCAATCAAAAACTGAAATATCCAATAATATAAGAAAATAACAAAAGAGTTGTAACGCAATAATGGAAGTAACTAATATCCAGCCATTCCCAATCAATCAAGAACTAAACTAAACCACCCAAACAATGAAAGAATCAAATTGAAAAATATTTCATACATGAATAGGACGGAAGAGAGGTGTGAGGTTAAGAATCCTTTGAAATTTTGTAGAAGTACCTTTTTAGGGACCAGGAGTGTCTCCTGAGCATTTCCCTAGGAATCCTAGGGATCCCGCAATCTTGTCCGTTCATCGTATATCGTGCGGTCAGAAATCATTTAAAATTTAAATTTTAAAATTCAAATATGAATAGTACCTAACGAAAACTGACCGCACGATATAAAATGAACGGACAAGATTGCGGGATCCCTAGGATCCCTAGGGAAGGATCCGGAGACACTCCTGATCCCCTTTTTAGACTGTCGTTACAACTTCGTCCGCGTCGTGGTCCGGACTCAGCGGCTGCACCTCTGTAAAACTGAAATTAAAAAAAACTACAATAGATGTCAACGGCCATGCCATGTGCTATTAACATGTTATGAATATGAGAGATTCACATCAGAATTACCAGTGGAACAATTAGCAAACGGTTGTGAACAATGAGCCGGTGTAAATACAACTCTTAAATAGGCTAAATGAATAATGAGATTGGTGTAAAACCCAAATAAAAGGAGTTTATGAAGGGACCAATTAGGACGATTTAGGAGAGAGAACTCGATTGTTGCCTGTGAATTGATATGATAAAAAAGACAGACAATAGAAAAGAAAATACCACTCAAACACCCAATGGCATTGAGATCCTTTGTAAATGGGTTGAAAAGCCTCATCACCTCGTTATGCTGCAATTCAAAAAAGCACGATCAGATCTCGGAATTGAGTCGCAATAGAAGAATCTAGGGGACTAAAAAATTTCCCAAATAAATTAAAACTGCAAAAAAAAAAAAAAAAAGAAGGAAACAAAAATAATATTTGAATACGTGAGATGATTAAAGAACTAATGGAGGAAGAAAATGAATGGAGTTTTACGTTGGCCAAAGGTTAAGAGGGAGGAGCGGAGTTTGATGCAAACTGGCACGGGCAGGAGTTTCATGCAAACTAGCACGGGCAGTTGTGAAAGAGTGAGAACTGTTATCAAACTACCCTTTGGGATGATGAGTTTGGTTTTTTTACCAGTTTGTCCTTATTATTTTTTTTTTTTGGATTTCAATTGTGAAGAAAATAAAGGGGCTTTCTTGGCATTTCTGAATGCTTCACCAAACGGGTCTTCTCCCTTTATATATATAGATAAAGCTCAATTTTCATCAAAGACCAATTAATGCCCTTCCTATTTCAACAGAATATTAATTTTACAACATATAAGGAGGCCAAAGCAAAAACTTTTCAAAGGCTAACAGTTGCATTGCCAGCCCCATCCAATCCCTCCACTAATCTTCTCTTTGCAGACTTCGTTCTAAAACACCAGACCTCGAAGGCCTCGCTCAAGTCCGGGTACTGGACCTGCTCGGCTCCCATCCAGTCTGCCAGAATGTCCGCTTGATCATTTGACGGCAATGCCAGCACCAAGGTCACCATGGCCCCTTCAATGCTCTGGCACAAGTCTTCACTCATCTTGTATGGAAAGCCCGTCTCCTCGCTGCCCTTTGAGTCCAAGAGCGGTTTCATCTTCCTTATATAAGGCAGCCATGTCTTTAGTAACGAGACGCGGATTGGAGTTGGAAGAATCACATTGCCATAGCCAACTGCTTCCAAGACTTTAGCAGTCACTTCTATGAGCTTGATTTTCAAACCCCACATAAAAGAATCTAGTTTCTTATCCTCGATTACTCCTAAAACGTTACTTGAGCTTTCAGCCCAGTTGGATACGAAATCCTTCATCAAATCCATCTTCCCAAGTATGTTAAACATCCACTCAAGATCAGACAAACTATGCAATATTTTCTCCTCTGCCCTATCAGATACAAGGTCAGGCTCCAAAAGTAGGGCAGACAACTCCTTTTCAAACGTCGAATAAATCTGCAATAGTCCCATTCTCAGCACTGATTTTACTTCATCATCAGCTGTGACCAACGGTGCATCCTCATCTTCTCCTAACATGAATTCAACTTGTTCTTGGGCACAAGTCTTAAGCTCATTACCAAATGGAGGGCATGGTTCGGAAATGGATGTGGCAAAGCGAACCGCTGAGACAAAAACGTTTTTGGTCGCAGCTAAATCAACAGGTTGGATCCTGGCTAATATCGGCATAGCTATTGGACCCAAATTTGAAACTGCTTTTAGGATAAGTTCCTCTTCTTTGTCCTCCCAAGGAACAGCCTCTAAGTACTGGATGCAGCAGCGTGCAATCTCTTCGCACTGGAAGGCAACTGCTACCTGAAGAATACCAAGTGCAGATTTAACAGAATCCAACGAGTCCGAAATTGAGTCTGCTGGAAGATAAAGCAGCTTCAACAGGTTGACATGGTGATCGTGGTTAACCTCTGAGCAATGTATATTGATGCAATCACTACAGCTCGGATGGGAAAGCCGGTTGGCAAAGTACTTGCTCCTATTTATCAGAACAGAGGAGTGGGAATAGAACCGTTTCGGTATCCCTTCTCTATTCTTCAAGCATATAACAACGTCACTAGTTTTCCGATCACCAAACCTGCAGGGCTTGGTCTGTAAAGCTTCGTCCATGTGCGCGAACAACGCTCATGCTTTAAGCAATCGAAACAGCAAAAATTCGGAGTCGTTTCCAGCTGCAAATTAAGATTTTCTTAGATACTCGCCTCACATAACCTAAACAAACATCAACATAATGTATATAAACTTGCATATTGTATACAATTGTATGCAATGATCTATGTCACCAACTGACAACAATCTTCTTAATTTTTTAGTATCCAACATAGTTAACAGATAATCATTACTTAATCCAAAAGGAAATTAAATCAAACCCACAGATAAGAAACAAGATTATTGCAGCTAGAAAGCACCTCAATTAACCAAACAACTCAGGATTTACTTAACATAAACGATTCAATTAAATCAAATTAACAAATCCCTGGTTGGATTCTGTAAGCTAGTAATGACAATAGTGATAGTAATGATAATAGTGAACTAAACACAGATTAAGAACTAAACCCAAATATAGCTCCAATAAAATAGAACAATTCTTGATTTCTCACAGGCCACAGGTAAATATTACTAAATAATTAAAACCCATCAAATTTATCCAATCCCCTTTCAATTATTTGGAGCAAAATATTCAAAGTTCCAATCTTTTTTTATTGCCCTCAAATAAAAATTCCACTTTTGCTTTTCAAATTGGTAATTCTGAAAGAATACATAAATAAATAAAACTCACCTTTAATTTTATCAACCGCAGAAATGGATCTGCAGTGTTCCAGTGCAAAATTGAATCTGAATTTTGCTGCAATTCAGAAGGGTTAAAAAGGCGCAGAAGAAGCCCTCCATTGGAGGCTCTGATTTTTTGAGTTGAGCTTTTTCAGTGGTGAGAGCTCCGAGGAAGACGAAAGCTTTGGAGAGAAGGGCAAAAGTTTACAGACTGACCCAATGGCCCTTGTGTATGAATTGTAATTTAGGATGATGTGCTGCAACAACAAGAAGGTATAGGAGGAAATTAATATGAATTTGAAGGGCAATTTTGTGCAAATAAACATGGGACATTAGTTCACTACCCTATATTGGGGAACAGTTGTTTGGTGGAGACAACGTTATTTGTATCTGATTGGTTCTTTGCATCAACTTGGCAAATTGGCAGTGCCCACTTGCTCTTTTCTTAAAGGATGAATGATTTCATAGCTACTTTACCTTGAAGTAATCTTGTTCGGTTCTTTATAGGTAAGGAATCACTTGTTTCATCTAACGTACGGATCACAAATATTCAAAAGCAACTCATTAAAATCACGAAAAGAAAAATTCATATACAAATATCAAATTCCTTTTTCTTGCAATCTTGTAAGATTTTTTATAGATACCAACTGAAGTGTGAAAGGTCTTGGGAGAGATATGTATACTGCTATAGCTGACTAACAAGCCCTTTGAATAAGATTTTAAAAACAAAGAAGATGTCAAATGAGTGGCGAAAAAGCACTTTGATGCATCTACAAGAATGAGGATGACATACAAAATTGCATGAACTAGAGGGGTATTAAATTAATGAATCGTACAATTAAGCTTTAGGAAAGAGTAATTGATCATAAACTTAGGCAAGAGGCACCGATCTAGACAATCGATTCAGGTTTATGTCAAGGTGCTCAATTACGGAGGCTTCTCTTACGAAGATCTATAGAACGATATAGAGATATACAAAAGGATTTACATATGGTTTTTATAGATATGGAAAAAGCATATGATAAGGTCCCAAGTGAAATTCTTTGAATGATTCTAGAGAAAAAAGGTGTACGAGTAACATATATTCAGACAATAAAGAATATGTACGATGGAGTAAGGACTGTAGTGAGAACTCATGAAGAACAAACTTAAAGCTTTCCCGTAACCATAGGGTGACACCAAGGCTCAACATTTTAGTCCTTACCTTTTTGTATCAGTAATGGATGAGCTAACAGGACATATTCAAGATGATATCCCATGGTGTGTGCTTTTCGCATATGATATAGTGTTGATAGGCAAAATGCAAAGTTTAACCTTAGCGGGAAGTGTTGGAATCTAAAGGTATTCGCATAAGTAGGTCAAAGACAGAGTACATGAAGTGTAAGTTCAATCCAATGGAGGTCCAAATGAGATAGGAGTGAGTATCAGAGATCAGAAGGTACCAAAGATTGAACAATTCCAGTAGCTTGGATTTATCTTGCAAAAGAACGGAGAATTGGATGGAGATCTCAACCGTAGAATACAAGCTAAATGGATAAAGTGGAAGAGTGTATTGGGTGTGTTGTGCGATATGCCACTACAGCTCAAGGGAAAATTTTATACGACGATAATTAGGCCAACAATACTTTATGGCAAGGAATATTGGGCGGTAAAACATCAACACGTGTAAAAAATAATGTAGCGGAGATGAGAATGCTTTGTTGGATGTGTGGCCACACGAGAAAGGACAGGATTAAGAACAATGATATATAAGGTAAAGTAGGAGTGCCCCAATTGAAGATAAGATGAGAGAAAATCAGTTAAGGTGGTTTGGACATGTGAATCGAAGATCTGCAAATGCTCTGGTTAGAAAAATGCGATTATGGAATAGAGGGTCAGAGCAAAAGGGGTAAATGAAGACCTAAGAGGACTTGGAAAGACACTTTAAGAAAAGATATGAAGTACTTAGAGCTAACGGAAAACTTGTGCAAAACTGAATATAGTAACGTTCTAAAATTCAAACAGTCAACTTAGTGGAATAAGACTTTGTTGTTATTGTTGGTACATTTTAGTATCATAGTGTGGCAGGCTTAATCACATGTACTAGAGGGAGGAATATTTACATTCGAAAGTTATTGACTAGCTATTCTTTACTAAAATTTCTCATCCACAAAGTCAAAAGAGGTAAAAGGTTCGACTTCCATGTCCTACACATATATCAGAAAAGAAAGTTCATAAAAATTTGTGTGATGTTTCGGTTTTTTTGACCTTCTTAACAAACAAAGCATGTTTTTCGTATTAAAAACAGAAATGGATGAAAAGCCTCGGACAAGAATGAAGCGCATGCCAAATTATTAAATAATACTTGAAGAAAAAGATTGAATTTGTGATAACGATCATCCATGCGTACTCACAAGAAGAGACTTCATTTTTACTTATTAATTAATTGTATGTAGCTAGAGAGAAAAGAGAAACTCGCACCTAGCCGCCTACTCATGACTTTAGCTTCAATGGTCGGCCGCAACCATCACCTTCCTCTCCCTTTTCCCTTCCCTTTCTCTTTGTGGTTCTTTTGTCCTAACATTTTTCACCGGTCTTCATTTGGCTTAGCTGCAAGGGCGGTGTTGTTGTGACAAATAACAACGTATGGTTTTGTAATCTAGCTATAGTCAAGTTGACTTACGTATATTTTCAGTACATATTTGTCGTGTTATGTTGATTTGTGATCGAGCCTGCATGGTTGCTAATGAAATTTTATGAACTCAATTAGTTCATGATCAAGGGCAAATCTATTAAGGGACTTAGGTGGTCCCGGAACCAACCAAAAGCTCGGATAAGTGGCTATGAGGACCTCCGAGGACTACCCAAGTATGGGCATGTGGTGGAGGAGAAGAGTAGCGATGACTGCACTGCAGGTTTTGCAAACCAGAAGCAGAAGAAGACGACTATTTTTTTTTTCAAAAAAAAAAAAATAACTTTATCAAAACGACGTCGTTTTGAGCCAAGCCCCATCTAAAAAAAAAAAACAACATTCTTATTAAGGGGTGGTTTTGGAGTGAGGTACTTAAAAAAAAAGCACCCATGAAAAAAAGCTGTGAGGGTTTTAGATATTTGGTAAACTAAAAAAAAAAGGCTTATTTTGGAAGCTGCTGTGAGAATAAGCTGAAATCAAAGGAAAAAGCTGAAGCAGCTATTTGCAGCTTTGGAAAACTGGCTTTTTTTTCAAAGCACACGGAGCTACAGTGCTCCTTTAATGAAAAGACCCACTATCAGACTGCTTTTTTTTTCCAAAAGCATTTTTACAAAAAAGTTTACCAAACACTCTGCTGATTTATTTCACAGCCGCTTATTCTCACAGCAGCTTTTTTTTAAAGCACAACAATACCAAACCAGCCCTAAGCCACGTGAGAGCCTCATCTTTTTTAATTCAAATAAAGAAAGAGAGGTTCGAATGACTGTTTCCTCTACCCCATACCTCCAGACTTCACTTCACCCAATCCCATTTCATTCACTTTCGAAATTCCAATTCCCTAAGAGCAACTCCACCGGGAACAAAATGTCCCAGCCCTCAGTCCAAAAAACAAGCTGGCCCTCAGTCCATTTGCTCCAGCCCGTGGAGTTGCCTGGCACCCAGCCCATGCCAGGCAACAGCCCAACACGTTTTGGACTGACCAAGAAGCTGGCCTGTTTCTCAGGCGCGTGCAACACAAGCGCGCAAGGCGCGAGTGGGTTTCAGGCTTTCCTGAAAATGTGTCAGCCCACTTGGGCTCAGCGACGTGGCGTTATGATAGCCGTTGGATTTCCAACGGCTAGTTTTTCTAGACCGTTGGATTTCCAACGGTAAAAAAAATTTAAATTTTACTTTTAAACTGGACCGTCCGATCAAAGATCAACGGTCCAGATTAATTAACTTAATTAAAATTTATTAAAAAATACAGAAAATTTAAAAAAAAATTATTTTTTTCTTTCTATAGTTTATCTGATGAGTTTATGTAATTTTATTTTAGTGTGTTTTTTTTTTAAGTTTATTTGAAATTTTATCCAAAATTGGTTAAAAATCATATCCGAAATAAACTTAAAAAAAAAACACACACCAAATAAATGCGCTGGGTGCCAGCGCATTTTTTTAGGGATGGAGATGCTTTGGTCTGTTACTGTTCACTGGGGTCTATTACTGTTCACTTGAGTGGATAAATGCGCTGGGTGCTGGCACAAAGTCCTTAGGGGTGGACTTGCTCTAAGAGCAACTCCACCGGGAACAAAATGTCTCAGCCCTCAGTCCAAAAAACAAGCTGGCCCTCAGTCCATTTGCTCCAGCCCGTGGAGTTGCCTGGCACCCAGCCCATGCCAGGCAACAGCCCAGCACGTTTTGGACTGACCAAGAAGCTGGCCTGTTTCTCAGGCGCGTGCAACACAAGCGCGCAAGGCGCGAGTGGGTTTCAGGCTTTCCTGAAAATGTGTCAGCCCACTTGGGCTCAGTGACGTGGCGTTATGATAGCCGTTGGATTTCCAACGGCTAGTTTTTCTAGACCGTTGGATTTCCAACGGTAAAAAAAATTTAAATTTTACTTTTAAACTGGACCGTCCGATCAAAGATCAACGGTCCAGATTAATTAACTTAATTAAAATTTATTAAAAAATACATAAAAATTATTAAAAAATACAGAAAATTTAAAAAAAAATTATTTTTTTCTTTCTATAGTTTATCTGATGAGTTTATGTAATTTTATTTTAGTGTGTTTTTTTTTAAGTTTATTTGATGAGTATGTAATTTTATTTCAGTGTGTTTTTTTTTTAAGTTTATTTGAAATTTTATCCAAAATTGGTTAAAAATCATATCCGAAATAAACTTAAAAAAAAAAACACACACACCAAATAAATGCGCTGGGTGCCAGCGCATTTTTTTAGGGATGGAGATGCTTTGGTCTGTTACTGTTCACTGGGGTCTATTACTGTTCACTTGAGTGGATAAATGCGCTGGGTGCTGGCACAAAGTCCTTAGGGGTGGACTTGCTCGCTAATTGGCTATCCCGACACAGCCAATCCCAGGCCACCATAGTCTCCTCTCCACGACAACCACCTGGTTCACTTCTCTTCATCACCATTTAATCCCCTTCTAAATTTAAGTAAGTTTTCTATTTTAGTCTAAATTAATCAAATAAGATATTAAACTCATAATAGATTATAGTTATTGTTAATTTGTCATAACCTTTTGCAATTGTTTGGATCATTTGTTGTTAGTTCATATACATATTTTTTCGCTTCATCAATATGATTTTTTGTTTTGATTAATTGATATATGCAAAAATTAGAAGTACGGAACGATATTATAAGCAAAAATCATCACCGATTAGTTTGGACAATTCTATTTCATATAGCTCAACTCCAATTTTGGACAGTTCCAAACCTATTCAGGATAGTTCCACTCCATTTCAAATAGTTCCAATCCGATTCCGGATAGTTCTACTCCACAACAAAACTAGTTAGAAATTGATTTAGATAATCTTGATAGAGACTCTGGAAAGAGAATTCCAATGAAGAATTAGTCTCCAAATATTCGAGATGAGGTTCGAAGAGCATATATATTGATGGAGCCTTATAGGACTAACCATCGTGATTTTCCATTGAAATTTTCAGAGTATGAAACCTCTTGTGGACAAATTTAGTCTTTGTAGCTTGTAATGTTGTTTGTACAAATATTTTGAATGAAAAGTTAGTAGTTTATCGTTTAATTTTTTAATGTTATTTTCTTCTAATTCCTTGAGAGCTTTTATATTAGGACAACATCGAATGTGCAAGATGTTCCCAAATTTCATGAAAGACCTTTGCAATTGAATGTCAAAATCTATACTTTTACTATGAGGGGGATTCTGCATGCTTGTTAATGGTCATGGCATCGTCATCTAAGCCTCAGCTAATAAGTCTGCTTGCTCTTCTTCTCATCTTCCTCCACCTCTCCCTTCCTTCCATTGTGCATGCAGACCCTCACGGCACGTCTCTCTCCTCAGCATCTCATACAGTTCTATAATTACGTTTTTGCCCTTGTATTATATTCTGAAATTCTGAATACTGCATTTTTTTGTTCCCTTCTGATATTGCAGAAAGTGATCTTTGTAATTACGATGACAATTCCGATCTGGATGATGTTACTCCAAACATGTACAAGCTCGACGACTGCGTTTGAGTAGCAGGGAATGCAAGGACACATGGGACTGCGGCCCTGTGTGCAGAGACATGGGAATATTGAACCCTAATGCCATCAAATGTGTTGTTCCCAACCAAGCTGGTGGAACTGGAAAACGTTGCTGTTGTCTTCCTCTTACTGAACCCAATTAGCTACCTACCTTAATCACCTTTTTACATCAAAACCCTGACTTCAACGTTGTTTTGTAATAAAGATAATTAAGGTGAGGATTTTCATTTCTCCTAGATGCTTAATTTATGTACCAATTCAAACCAGGGGTATTTGAATTTGCATGAGTATGTATTAACTTGCAAAAGATTATTGTTTGATAAAACTTTGATTAGAGTCTGACGCAGTGCGCCAAGTGAAGTAATAATTGATTAAATTTCGCCGTTAAGGATGCAAATTCATTACGGACGTTGATTGACTTGGGCTTTGGCAGTTTTGGGTCCTTCCGCCCAAGTTACAATCATGTCGAGTGATGCAACTTTGTTACTTTTTTGTGACATATACTACCGGCATCCTACCATAAGCTAATCTAAATTGTGGGAAAGGAGACTCAAACTCCATGCATAAGGGAAGCACATCGACTTTGGCCAATGTAGTTACGCTCATGTCTACAAAACATTTTGTTACCTTTAGGGCATGCTTATATAATTGGGTGCCCAAATCACTAATGAGATATTTTCCAAACCTTTGATCCCAAAAGAACACCTAAAAGCTAATCAGTTTGTCCATGGGCCTAATAATCATGCCCAAAAAAAGTCATGGGCCATTTCAAGCCCATTTCCAATTTACTCAGGAGAAGCATAGGCAGATAAAGAAGATTTCGCACGTGCGAAGCCGAAGTCGGAGGAAATGACAAAACTAGACACCCCTTCTGGCTTCTGCTTCTGTTCTGCCCCTTCAGATGGAAAAAAGCTCAGAGACCTTGATTACGTCAATCCGCATCATCAATACCTGACAGGGTCATCATTCCACCCGGCATGGTACAATGACGTGGCAGACACTGGTCCAGTGTGGCCCCCCACAACCTACGCTGGTCCCCCCCTCCTCGTCCTCTCTTCTTCCCAGAGATTAGAGACCACACTGACTAATCAGAGGTTGCAAAAATATGAAGAAAAGCATCTGAACCGTCCAGTTACTTGTTCCCCATAGCGCCGGCACTCGCCATCTCAAAATAACTGCCGTCTGATTGACGCGTCCATCAACATCGTCCGGCCGCCACGTGTCCGGCAGTGAGCAAAAGAGAATAATATGTTTTCGATGCACCAGAGTGATGATCCTTAGATAAATTTTTAATTGTAATGGGAATACAAGTATTACATCACATGTTTTAATAGAAGTGGTGAAAATTTTTACTTTTTAAGTTATTAACTTTTTAGCACACATATCACACCATTTGTATAATAACACATGATGTACCACTCCGTGTACCGGTTACACCAAAAATTCTCTCATGGTCCATATAGGCTTTTTGTGTGGCCGATTGATGGCAACCACTCGGGAATCGTACCACAACTCAAAACGCCAAAACGCCAATGGTGAAAACGGCTTGCAAAAGACTTTCACTTTAGCAAATTAGGGTTTGAAAAGCATTAGGAGAGGGTAAACCCTAATTTGTTTGGAGTGTGAAGTAAAACTAAACATTAGGGAAAGCTCTATGAAACTATCCAACCCTAATACTAACGTGGAATATGAATTTTGTTAAGCATAGTAGTCATGCGCATAGTATGTTCCTATAAACTTTTTAGTGTGAGACTGACTCATCAGGATGAAGTTACGAAACTATGAAGGGTTGTACATATAATGTGTGATGAAAGGGCGGTGATCTTGATGTTGGCTAAGCATGTGTACTTGGGAAAAAAAATAGTTCAGAAGATTAAGTTCATTTCAGTAAAGTTTGAAACTCTGGCTTTATTTATTTCTACGACTCGTTAAACCCTTATGATTAATTAGTAGTTTTTTTTTTTTTTTGAACAAACGATATTATCTACACTAAGAATGAGAGATGTGGAATTAGCCTTATAAGGGGCTAGTGCAATATTTGCATTACATTACTTTCATTAGTATGTACTAATCACTACTGTATATTCTTCTACTAATCATCACAATATTTCACAAAAAAAAAAAAAAAAAAAATCATCAAAATAATTACACTATGGCTCTAACCTATCAAGGACTTGGCTAGAAGAGAATAGTTTTGGAATTGCTCTCCACATCCAATATAACGTTGAAAATTCCAAGTCTTATAATTATGAAGCTAGTATATATTATACAGCTCAAGCCGTATAATAATAACAATTAACATTCATCATATATTAATATTATCCAGCAATCATAATATATATAGTGTAAGTGTGATGTGTGTGTATATATAACTAATTAATTGTTAGAATTGTGTGTAGTTTGTGAAAGAGGAATCATGTGGCGTTCAACCCAAGTCATGACCAGCCGGAACACAATTCACAATGGTTGTGTGAAAAATGAGGAGAGAGAGAGAGAGAGAGAGAGAGAGACATTCTCTGGTGGAAAACAGTAGTGTAGTGGAGAAGGGGGTGAAAAAAAATGATTGTCGGATGCTGTTTTTGGGTAATCGGGTAAAACCGTAAAAAGGGGGCCTAAATCAGGGGAGAGAAAGGGCCAGCGGGACTTTTGTTTTGTTTGTTTGTATAGAAGGTGGGGGTCCTCGTGGCTCTGGGGGTGGGGGTCGGAGGCTGGACCTGTGGACCTGCCTTTTGCTTGCTGATATGGGGAGGAAGGAGAGACCATCTTCTTGATTAAATCAACATGATCATGATTGGATCATTAGTCGTGCCTCAATGGAGTTTTTAAGCTCTCGAGCTTTTGTTAATCAATGCAAATTAATGCAATTGTTACTCTTTACCTTTGTCATCTACTCTTTCATTCAAAAGCTCTATCATTTCTTTCTTTCCATCTATTCATAGAGACGAAAGACTTTTGGTGTTCGTCCAACTTTTTTATAAAGAAAGTCTTGTAATAGTTTGATTCGAAAATGTAATGTTACTTATATACACATCTTTAGAGGTCTACATGAGTGTATTGGGGGTGGTTTGCCAAATTTTTTGAGTTAGCCATTAGATTTTTGGTGTTCGTCCAACTTTTTTATTTCATGCTGAAAAAGCTTATGTTTTTATTTGGTTAACTTATCAAGTATATTTACTCAATTTCCACAACAAAGAGAATATTGTTTTGTTAACTAAGGAATGGATAACAATAACAAAGTTTTACTCTTGATCTCTCTATTTTAGGATAGTTTTGAGGGACTTTCAATTCCTAAGTTTGAGGGCAGGTTAGTAAATGAATGAACTAATATAGGAGATTAGAAATGTGCTTTATCAGGAACGATATAAAGAAATTATGTAAGAGATTTGCAAATCACACTACTCGGAATGATTATGTAGTACATTTATAACTTCGCTGTATATTTCTTCCTCACTTAACCTAAATCCTTTGAAACTTGGAAGTTGGTCACCCAAACATAATCTTAATGTACTCGTAGCACTTACAAGCCTTCATTAATACAGTAGTTTTCTTCTGTTGAAGTACCACAAGTATCCAAATTGAACTGGTCAAAATAATAGGGTTTTACCAATGGGTCATGGACTTTATTTCGTTTCCTCACATTTTCAATTTGGTCTATGTGTTTTCAATTTGAGAGCTTATGTAATGGTACACATCATAATAGATTAACATCAAATTAAGAAAAATGAACTAAAATTAGATTAACGTCAAATTAGATAAACCGAACCAGCAGGAGCAGAGGCACTCTAAGGCCACCATAGGCCTATGCCTACCTTCATTAGGGTTCCCCCTAAGTTCCTAACTAACCTTTGTAAATACTTTTGTATTATATATATATATATATATATATATATATATATATTTTTTTTTTTTTATAAACTTAATATTATACTTCTTTTAATTTATACAAAACTCTTAATTTCTATTCACAAATAAGAGGTCTCTTTTTTTGTTTCAATCCCAACGCAATCATCCTAAAAATAAATTAAAATCTTATTTTATCAACAAATCAATAATTCTTAAAATTCAAATATCAAAAAATATTCTTTTACATTGCCAACTAAAGAATAATAAAATTTGACTTTTTCTCTGCTTCTTGAATTTTATATATTTTGTCTGTGTTCTTTTTAGCTTTTTACTAAATTTTTTAAATTTCATATATTTTGTTCACCAAATTCCCAATCCATTCTTCTCATTTTTTGTTCGAAAATTCTCAATCTATTCTATATTATCTTGGGGTGATGCTAAGGATAGCATCTACTTGAGCCATATTTTAAGACCACATGATTATATAACAGTTAATGATTGGACTATTTCTTTAAATCACTAAAGAAGGAATCCAATCATCAACGGTTCCACATTATGTGGTCTCCAAAATATGGTCTAAAAACTTAGTATCCCTAGCATTTCTCATTGACTTGATATTGAAAGGTTAATTCTCTTAATCCTCTTTAATTTTTTTATTAATTACTTTTTATATTGACTTGAGAATGGAAGGTTAACTTTAACATAGAAAAAACAATTAGAGCCTCAAAAAATTTAATTAGCTCACAACTCCAAGCATGTATTATACTCTCTTGTAAATTATGTGAGACCCTTCCTCACCTAAAATCCTATCTCCAACACTGAATTGACCAAAATCTTTAATTGGATGAAACACACCAAGTATGAAATTAGTCAAGTTCAAAGAAAACAGAAAGTGATAAAAAAAAAATACAAAATAAGAACTGGAAATTTAACTTCCCCCCTCCAAACTCATTTTTTCTAGCCTCTAGCCCATCATATAATATTTATCCTAATAAAACCCAATGATTAGGATCCAACTAAGCAACTTACCAAATTAAGTTTGCGTGTCCATTTATATATATATATTTTTTTATCCCTAATATACACCATCAAAGCCAGTATGAAAAGTTCTTGTAATTTTGTTTTAATTGATCACGTGCATTGAATTTGGCAAGGTCTTGTAGCCATGAAATATGGTTCTAGATGGAGGAATTAATTTGGATTTTTTTTTTAATTTCGACAATAAATTTCAATTTGAATATACCTAATTTAGTGTTTATTTTCAACAATATCTATAGTTTAATTTTATGAAAATTAATTTTATGAAAACAATATCTATTGTTTAATTGTATACCTCCAGTATAATTACATGAAAATAGTTTACCTACTATGAAAATTAATTTTTAAAAAAACAATATCTATTGTTTAATTTTATGAAATAATTTACCTACTGTATAATTACATGAAAAAATTTACCTACTATGAAAATTAATTTTTGAAAACAATATTTATTGTTTAATTTTGTGAAAATAATTTACCTACTGTATAATTACATGAAAATTAATGTGTCTACTTTTTAAATTTGTAACAAAATTAATTTACCTACTTCTTTTTATGGTATTAGTATACATAAATGTAGAATATATGTCTGTATATATTTGATCTAATTAATTAGGTTTTGGATTGGAGGAGTTCACACAAAATTAAAAATATATTAAACAAATTAAATGTCTAAAAGAAACGTATAAGAGATTTGGTGGCATGATTTTGTAAATAAACACAAATTCATGGACATCTTTTATCCAACATGACATCATATTTAAAGTTTGGGTTTTATTTAGAAGTTATAATATATGTGGGTTTTTGTTTGAGTTTAAGTGTTGCAAGAGCTTAAATTTAAAGAACCCCACCTTCGATCACTAGCTAGCTCTCAGTCTTCAGTACTCTCCACCTCACTGAAGGCTGTGTAACCCTAGACGGTCCATGATTCTATAGATGCAGTAACCCAAATGTGAAAACTGACCACACGGTGAGCCATCAAAAACTATATATCCCATTTGTCATCATTTTAACTTTTACTGTTTTACATGCCCACAGTTTTACGTGGTCTTTAGACCTCTGTTTGGCGGTTGTGTGAACAAAAACGATAAACCAAAAAATAGAGATATATTTAGTAATCATAATGCCAACTTTCCCTAGCTACCCAGACATCTAAATGCTGCATTTGATCATTTTTTGGTAACCTAATAATTATGCGTTTCCTCTGTGAAACCCTACATATATGCAAAACCTAACGACATGAAACGATATGTTGCCAAATCTGTGTTTTGAGTTGATTTGAACAGGAAATGAAGTGAGGTTTTAAAGCCAGAGATTTTGCTCTGAGTTTGCCTTTCGTATGGCATTGTATTCCTCTTTTGATGGTAACGTGAGAGGGAGGTTATAAGATTATCATTTATTTATGTTGCACTTTTATTGGACAATATAAAGCTTATGTGGCAGCTCTCTCTATCTCTCTCTCAAATGCTGTGTCAGCTTAAAGCTTCCACTAAAGCACCGAGATTCCTTGTATGATTGACTTTTCCAAGAGAAAATCCATGACGAAATTTGGACGAGGACAAAATCCTATCGTCCTTTTCCTTGGACTAAATGACACCAAGAACCCTAAATTTCTCTAAATCTAGCATATTATACCACTTGAATTCTTGTTTGATTGTATAGTGAATATTATCTCGTAAGGTAACAGTACACTGCATATGTTCATGAATTCTACATGTTAAATTTGTTTGTGTGTGTACATTTTGTGTCGGCATTAAAACCAAAAAAAGAAAATAAAGAGATATAAACTTTGTGATTGATTTCATTCACAGCTGTTACTTTAACAAAAGTTATCCCAATTTATCTTAAAGAAGTCTCAGCCTTTGTAAGATGAGAATCTATAGCAATGAGTACATGTTATTATCTAAAATGATTAACTTATTTATTTAGAACATACTTTAGTCAGTGCTACTTAACAATAATTAACATAGGTCAAAATCACAATTCAAATTTACTACCTAGCATGCATGTTATTCTCTGCAAAAAAGGGATCATCTCATCGTTGACAAAGAAAGACGTAAAGCAGGTCGATTGCTATTTAGCTTAGCATATTCAGAAGAATAACAACCTTTTGCAGCTACATAGCAAACTGTTCTACCTAATAAAACCCACACCAATTTTCCTCAGTAAAATTAGTTGGGAAAATGGTTATATATATGTGTGTGTGCGCGCGCGCATGGGACAATCAGTTCAAAATAATACAAATACTCTAGTTGCAAGATAGCTTAAGGTTGGAAAACATTTGTATCCATTAATGGAGACTATTCTGAATTATTGTTTGCAGTCAATTTGCAAGCCAAAACTTGAGAAAATATTAGAAACCACATGTGCCACTCATATATTTGTAAGGAACATAGGCTATGAATAAAGATGACATAATTATATATATGGATTTGTATCACCGCGAGGAGGTCTAACATTCACACTGAATCCTAGTCGATCGGAGATACTCAAAGCTGCAAGATATAGCTAGCATTGAAAAATAATTTATATTAATTAATAGAGGCTATTGTTGAATTATTGTTGCAACTATAGTTTCCAAGTCAAAACTTGAGAAATTTAGAAATGCCAATCTCATATGCCAGTGCCACTGTTATATGTAGGGATCAACATAACATTATGACTATAACGAGAAGGAGCCAGATATCACGATTGGAAGTATTAGATATGATATATGACAGTTAGCATTACAAATGGAGTCCATCGAAATCTCGTATGTGCCTCATTGCTGCAACAAGGCGGCTCATTCCGTGGCCTCGTTCTTATGCAGGATGGGGCGTACTCATACATCGGGTTTGTTTTTCGTTTTTCCTTGAATTCTTATTTGATATTCTTGTTGAAGATGTAAACTTATCTATTCGTCTTTGATACAATGAAAATCTATCGTTGACAACAAAAAAACATAACATTATGATTACGAATAATGATTTCTGTCCAGTACCCCATAAATAGGCCATCCCTGCCCTTTATTTCACAGGACAAAGCATGTCTTCCCAAGAAAATAAAGCTTAAAAATGTTAACACAATAATTAAAACTTTATGTAAGATCTGAATTTTTCATATATTC
The DNA here is from genome assembly GCA_035220775.1 of Malus fusca. Lineage (NCBI taxonomy): Eukaryota > Viridiplantae > Streptophyta > Magnoliopsida > Rosales > Rosaceae > Malus > Malus fusca. The sequence continues at coordinate 27,473,921 of CM069064.1, forward strand.
AATCATCATCTAAATGAAGAACTTTTAACATTTAATACACACTGTCACCAACTCAAACAGTTTAATTCTTAATTGAGCAGGCTTTGTTTGTTCTTTATAAACCAAACAGGAAAGGAAAAGAGAAAGAGACAACCAGCAATCCAAATCCTATTGCTGGATTTCAATTCCTCCCTTTTTAGGCAAAAAAAAAAAAAAAAAAAAAAAAAACCAAAGAAAAAAGGAGGAAAAAAAAGAAAAGTGTAATTAGCCAAACTTTCTGATGCAGTTGACTTAATTCACAACGGCTATGATGAAGCGTGTGTTGTCTTGAGGAGACAAAATCATGGTATTTTGCTTAATAAAGATGAAGGGTGGTGATGCTGAGAAAAATTGAGCAACTTTGCGTCTTTGCAATCACTTGTGGTGGGTTCTATATCTCCCTCGACAAACCCACCCACTAACACAAAATTTGAGCTGCTAGCTAATATGGTTTAAGGCAGAGACCTTATAATTAATGGTGTTAACTAACATATAAGGGTAATGTTAGGGAGACCAAAATTTTAAAACCAAATTTGCAAACCAAATGATGTGGTTGTTGATGATTAGATTATTAATTAAATATCGATTAATGTAGTTGTTTCTTATTGGTGACACATCATTTGGTTTGCAATTTAGTTTAAAAAATTTGATCTCCCTAACATTATCCAACATATAAACACCAAAATGAATATGTTTAAGAACAATCACATTGTGGTTGACTCTCAATCATGAAATGCCTTGTCAGTTTGAGTAAAATTGGGAGGGAAGTTAATTACCAAAAACAATAACAATAGAGACCTAATTGTCATCCCAACTTATAGTTACCAACTGATGTGACGTATCATACAACGACTTTTTACTTTTTGGGAATAAATGAAGTCAAGAGCATGAGAAAATATGCTCTAATACCAGTTGTAGATGATTATGTATTTATTTCTATCGTCACGTGATTAATTAAGTAATGAGGAAGAAATAGACACGTAGTTGTATATAATCAACGATACCCAATAGTCTCTCCAAAGTAAACCCAAACAGAAACAAATAAAACGCTATCACATTAGTTAAGATCTCAAGCTAATCACATTAAAGTTGAGATAAAAGTTGGTGTCTCTAATACTAATGTGAAAAAAGTGACCAAAAAAGAAAAGGAAAGTTGTTCAATAGGTGATTTGGTAGTTTATTGAAGTAGGATATACAGCTGATGGAGGAGAGATGAATAGGGTAATGGAGAGAGTATAATGTCATGTAAACATGAAATAGGAGTGTGAAAGATCCAAATTGGCATGAGGAAGAAGAGTAAAGAAGGGATTTGCCAATTTGGTGGTGGTGGTGTGAATAGCAGGATTGTGAAAGGTCAAGATTCTCAGACTAGGAGTAGACTGTGGATGTATTTGCATGGGGACCCATATACATATATATGTCTCATGCACTAATGCACCAACATTTGATCTCTCTTTTTATAATTTTATTTATCATGAAGAATAATGGATGTTCCCCTAAGCTTTTAGGGTGACCTTGGATACCCTACAAACACAGAGAGAGAGAGAGAGAGAGAGAGAGAGAGAGAGAGAGAGAGGTTTTCGAATTTTCAATATTAATATAGCTTTGGTTGTTGATCAGCAAGCTTAGCTGTATCAGTTAAGGACTGAGAAGTCACTGAGCTAGGTCTAGGGTTTCTATGGAGCATATATGTAAAAAACAATTGTGCAGTTTGATATTTAGAAATAGGGGATGGCTCACCAATCTGGGGCTATGTTATGTATCAGATTGTAAAAGGCTATGAACTATTCATAAATATTTGCATGAAACTCTTTTCTTTTACCCCAGAAAAATGCATAGCAATTGAGATTTTATTCAAGTGGTGTAAAGACGAGATGGGGTAAAAGTGCACGCTAGGTTAGTATGTAAATTCAGTGACGGAGCCAGAATTTTATGTGTGAGAGAGTCTCTCACATACATAGGTAATTTGAACTCATAGTATGAGAGATTGGAGTAATTTGTATAAAAATGAAAAGACCCTAAATTTAATAGAGAGAACTAAAAAACATTGCACAAACCCAGAAACCCGAATATGAGGTAAAGGGTAAGCAAGAGTTTTTTTTTTTAATATAAGTTAAAGCCAAAGAAAATTTGATAATAAGGAGGGAAGTGAAGACTGCACCACAATAAGAGGGATGGGGAAGAAAAATGAGGCATGGCCTAAATTGGAAAAAAAATATCTGAGTTTAAAACACACTTGGATTTTAAGTGTATTAGACTGATACGTAGCATCATCTATTCTAATAACAAGAAGAAAAAAAAGGCAGGATAGGTCAAAGATCATTTTGGTCCCTTAGTGGCTCCGCCATGTGTAAATTAAGGGGCCATGGAATTACGAGCTAGCTGTTAATGAAAGGGAGGGTATGAAATTTCAATTCTACTTCTAACTATTTTTCTTTTTCCATACAACTCCTCTTTATTTTTAGCTGTCGAATTTTATAAATCAATAGAAACAACAAACAAAATTAAACATGAGTACGTATGAAGAGAAAAATAATGTGTGACTATCCTTAATTTTGTTTACTAGCTGCTTTTTGTACCGAACCACACTTTGTACTTACACTTACATGGCCCTTTTATGTTGAATTGTGAAATGATGTGACTATGTCTACTTGATGAATTGGGATTGCTCTATATATAATACATGAGCTTTTATGTTTACTCATATTTAATGTCAAACACAATAAAAAAAATGCTATGATTCCATTGCTCTTCTACATAACATATGTCGTAGACTGTATAATCTCTTCTATTATTACGCTAAACTTCATTTCTGTGATAAATACAAGTTGTACACTAGAGCGGCCCATTAAACTTACTTATTTGAGTTTATGTCATGTCAACAACGAATTAGTGAAAATGAATTTGTTAACGTCAGTCGTGTGTGGTTCACACGATTAAGATGACATATCATTAAACACCATCTTAGTAAAAAATACACAAGTTAAAAATAAAATCCTTCGTCTTGTCGATATTTGATACTTTGAACGGGATTGACCACGAACCGTCAATGATCTGCTTCATTTTTCATGATCATTGATATTCGATATACTTGAATTTTATGCAATTCTCGAATAATATTTCATTAAAATTGAAGAAAATTGCCATTTAATTATTGCTATTCTCTTCTAGGTGACTAGAGCGTAGACCTGTCGTCGAAAAAATGAGAGAGAGAGAGAGAGAGAGAGAGAGAGAGGCATTGGCAGGGAATGAAATCAGAAAATGATCCCTACAAGCCCCACAGACCCTAAATTTCTTAACATTTCCCGAGGGTAGGACCCCTACTAGGGCCCACCGACATCTCACTATTCTAGAAGGAATATTCTCTCTGGCCCAAGTAATCGTCGGGCTCCGCCGGTGACCACTTTCCCATTAGGGCTACTGACCATTAGCCGCCAGCCACCACCACTCTTCCCAACCAAGCAACAATATCATTCCCTACATTATTTGCTTATTTATGAGTTTTTCGAAAAAGAAAAAGAAAAAACTTATGTATGAGCTTGAATCTTTACCAAATTAATTTGGTTACGTAGTAGTAATGAATTAAATTCATCGAGATAATATTTTGTCAGATAATGTTGAACTTGAGTCATGACCCTACAACCATTTTGCATTAGGAGAATGATTTACATAAAATAAATTTTGATTAATTTAGAAATGCTTTTAAAATAGATGAAAGCATTTTTTATAAAAATATTTTTGAAACCACTATTTAGTAAAAATACAAATTAAACCTGAAAAAAAAAACACTTTAAAATGTTTCCTGTAAAATTCACCAGTTATATGTTTATTAAAGAAACTACTTCAAATGCTTTTAACATTTTACAGATTATACAACATCAAGGCATGGTTATACCGATACAATTTATTGGTATTTCTGTATTGGCCTCGATGTTCTATAACCTATGAAATGTTAAAAAGTGAGATAGAGGGGGATGGAAAAAGAAGGGTGATACAAATAAAGTAGAACCGTCCATGGTTATTAAAATCAAAGTTACTAACTTGCGCAGGACGCGATGTTGATAATATACTACTTGTGGAGGCGCAAGTTAGCATGGATCTTTGGGTGGCGCAAGCTAGCTAGCATGTGGATTTTCGCTTTTTTATTTATTAATTTTTGTTTTCTTTGGAGACAATGATATTTCAGGTATTTGAGTATTCACTAGTATTGGATTAGATTACAGAATGGATTAGTCATACTATGTATCAAACTCAAACAAATATTATATTAGATACTCATCATCTATGTCGTACCTGAAATCTGTACCGACAAATGATGAAAAATATTACTAAATTGTAATCCTAATTAGTTATCTTGGTATTTTAAGTGTAGTAGGATGCATAAATTTAATTATTTATAGAAGTAATAATGGGAAAGGAGATTTTGCATAATAATATTATTGGCATTAGAATGTTAGAAGTAGTAGGGTGTGTTGCTTTGAGGAGTTGATCGATAAGGATTAGGGACGGTTGCTTTTGTGTGCCTTGTGTGCCTTTTTTATGTTCACCTTGTTTGGGAGTTATTACATGTGTCTCAAATTAGGACTTTTCTAGTTCCATTTTTTTTTTTTTTGATAATTTTGTTTTGGAAAAAATTAGAAAATAAGAACCAAGCATCTACTGCATTGTCAATTTTGATCGTCGGTCTCTGCTCACACCAATCGATTTCGTTGATTCCGTTATGTGAGATCTGTTCGAGCAAGCGGTTGAACCCAGAACTGGGTGAAAAATTGGAATCGGTAATGTCAGACCCTCGAGCTGCCTCATCATAGTAGAAGAGCTCGAATTTGCAAGCTTCTCCAATCACGATCCCATCAGAACTTGTATCCAAGATGGAAACCAAACAGGTCCTAACTTACGCATCTACTAATTCAAATGATTCCCAACACCACGCTCCTAATTTTCAAAGTAGAGGAAATTCCACCTTTGGTCAATAGCCCTAGGTCATCATCGCCTTTGTCAATTTGTACATTTCCATTTCGTTCGTTGATTTTCTTGTTCAATATAAGCTTTGTAATCTTCAGACATATAGCTTTGGTAAAGTTAATGCAAAAAGAAATATAATAAAATCAAGAGCTTTATGATTGTCACAAATCATCAGAAATTAAGCACTTTAATTAACACAATTACTCGATTGATTAATTAAATTCATAATATCATTTATCAATTAATACATTTTCTATATTAAATCCCTTTGTCCAATATAAACCCAACACCTGTCAAATAAAAATAAATACTCCATAAATTTCATGATTAAATTATAAATTAAACCAAAAATTTTCCTAATAACTACGCAATAAAAACCTAGATTTTCCCTTTCATTTTCTACTATCTCGCGAAACTTCAACATCTCATGGGATTTCGAAAGTTTCTTCCGATACTCAACTATAATAACCGGCTGTAGCCGGTAAATCAACTGAAAGTGTTTTGGGCGGACCAATGAGGACCAGTCACCGGCAGGTCCAAGTCTCCAACAAGACAAAGATATTACCACAGGAAAATTCAATACCAAGATCTCAGTGTTCCCCTTTAACTTCGGAGTACTGTATCAGATTTCATTTTCGTCTTTTTCTTTTTCATTTTCATTTTCATTGTTTTTTTATTAAATCATTTTATATGACCGTCACATTGCTACATAAATTGATCACAAATGTAATTTTCCTTTTGTACAAATCTCTAATTAATCTTGTACGTAATCTTCATTTGATGACCCGAAGATGTGTACGAGAAGAAAAAAATTGTATGTGATTATCATTTTCTTAAATTTATAAATCCAATTATGTTAAAACACGTGTATTGATTTATTTAATATTATATTGTATTAAACAAAATTATATCAATTTTATCGTTTATCTGTCTTAGAACATGAAAATTAATAACACCGTGTAATGACAGAAGCTAAGCTCATAAAGACAATAATCCATAATATTTATGGAGACTAGAGAGAGCTGAAAAAGAGAGAAAAAAGAAAGCAAACCTTAACAATCAGCCCCATCACATTCTCCTCATCTATATAAATATAAAACCTTTCCTTTTAATCTTAAACTCTCACTCTCTAAGCCGACCACTTCCACCTTCCAAAAAATTCTGGCAACACTGCACAAACACTCTTTGTTTCATAAAGACAACAACTTTGTTGTGCCCTTTGGCTCAGCAACACCAGAAAGCAACAAGCTTTGGTTTTTCTGCTTCATTAATTTGTTGAAGTATCAACAAAAATTACAGAAAAAAGAGTTGGGTTTCTGGGGTTTTGAGCAACTGAGACTGAGTGACCGAGTTGAGCTGCCTGGTTGACTCGGACATGGACTTGGGGTTCTGAAGATTTGGGATTTTTGAGGTTGGTTTGATTTGGGTAGTGAAATGGGTGAAAGTTCAGTGGTGAGAGAGAGGCTGAGGAGTCTCTGTGTTGGCAATGGGTGGTCTTATGGGGTTTTCTGGCGCTTTGATCACATAAATTCCATGTAAGTTTCCATTTTTTCTGCTTCCTTTCTTTCCTTTTGGGGAAGAAAATAACACACTTCCATTTTTCTTTCATGTTTTTGTTTGTTTCTTTTGGTTCCTGGTTTTGTTTTTTATCATTTGGTTTTTCCAACTTCATATTCTTATATTTATTTCAAAGATTTGGTTGTTTATTGTGTGCATGCTAGCTGTTTTACACTTACCTTTTTGAGATCAAAGCTTGTATTGAAGTTCACATTTATTATTTGGGATTTTTAATAAATTTTAATTGGATTCAAATCTGACATTAGTTCTGGGTTTGAAATGCTTTAGGTTGTTGACAATGGGAGATGCCTACTATGAAGACCATGTGGGAGCAGTGATTGAAACTATGCTTTCCCAGGTCCACATACTTGGTGAAGGGTAAGCCTAATATTTCAGTAACTCCGTTTCTGTTCACACATTTTCCGAATTCGAATCCGAAAAACATTATACAAAACATCCCACAAGATTACTTTTGCTGTTTTCAAACAAGCATTGCAAAGTTATCACATGGCTGATCTTGTTGTTGTCTGTAATAGTGTTATTGGGCAAACCGCTTTCACCGGAAAGCATCAATGGATGCATTCAGATGTTCATGGTGGAGGATGGAATCCATGTACTTCTCTTGAAAGTCAAGATATGTTTCAGGTTGGTAGGCCATCAAGGTTCTTGTTGAATTGCTCAAATTAACTTAAAAATTATGTGAAATGGGAGGCACTTGTTTTTACTAATGTCAAAATTTTCTGACATTCTGCAGGATTGTTCCGAGTTCGGTTGCCAATTTTCCTCCGGAATAAAGGTATGATTATTTCCTTGCGATCCTCTATGATTTCGTGAAAGGAACCGTTAGTTGTTGAGATTTTTGATAAATCTTATGAACTCTGTACCTTTTCACATCCATTTGTAGCTATATTTGTTATAAACTTTTCTTCATCCATCCATAGTCATATTTATTGACACTGAAATTTAACTTGCAGACAATTGCAACAATCTCTGTTGAACCACAAGGAGTAATTCAGTTAGGATCCACCGAAAAGGTAATTCAACGGGAGCATCAAAATGATTTCCACATTCTTATGTTCAAATGAGACCATGTTCTCCAAAATCTGGTTCACTTGATTTGTTGTTTATATAGTATGGAATGGTTGAACAGTTTTTTGACTATTCTGCTATTACTTTTTTTCAGATTATGGAGAGGCTGGAAGTTGTGGATGAAACAAAAAGGTTGTTCCAGGAGGTGGAAAATCTTGACGGGCTTATTCCTTTGGAAAATGCTCCTTCATCAGTGAACAATGAAACTAATGATCTAAATGAGTTGTTTGCTTCATTGATTTCACCTGAGAATTCCAACAATGGAGATGTTGCCTTGAATCCCGGTGATAAATGTAATGACCACCGAGGAAATATTATTTCTGCAGTGGGTTTTCAATCTACATCATCTGATGATATTGGCGCAACTGATACAACCCCCTGGTTTAGTACTTGGTGTACTGAATCTTCAATTTTGACTTCATTCGAACCGCAGTTGGCATCTGAAATTATTCTTCATGATTCGTTCGAGTCTTGCAGAGATACAGTGCAGAATATTCAGGTGGACTCGGCATTCACTTCATTAGCTGACTTCGAGAAACCTATTCAAGGAAGTTATGGATATCAGATGAACAACCAACAATCTCTGCATGGATTCCCGGTGGAGTTTAACCCAGCTGATTTGAGTACAGATCTCTCTAAACTATACCAGTTGGATGATCTTTCCCAGTGGTTTGCTACTTCACCGGAACAGAACTTCAATGCAATGGCAACCGCACTGAACGGTGACTTCTCACAAGTAAAAGAAAGTACTTCAGTGTTGTCTAGTCTGGTTAAAGGTGATAACTTTATTGATGTTCCAATTCAACATCCAGCTAACTCCATTCACAGTTCCATTACAAATCCATTTAGCGCTGATGGACACGAGAAATCTGTGATCATTCAGAGTGTTGAAAACGGTTCGTTTGATGGTTTGGGAGCGGATTTTGCATGTGGTCAAGTCGGGAAGTGTTGGGAAGATACTATAATGCCAGCTGTCAATGGTGGCTACTTGGCTACTGGTACTGCTTTGACAAAATGCTTCTCAGAGTCAGAAATAACAGGTTCTATGCCTGGTCCTCGTACAGGGTTGTTCTCAAAGTTAGGACTCGAAGAGATTTTAAATGGTAAAAGTACTACTTCTAGCTCCTTAAAGTGCACTTTAGAGGACCAGTCATCCACCACAAGAAAAAGGAAATCAGAATGTTTATCTGTGAATAGCAATCAGGTTCAATTGCCAAGGCTTGCTGGCTTGGATAGGAGCACGCATTTGGCGAATTCTTTCTACAACCCGGACAATACAAACAGACTTGCTCCAAAGAAAGACTTTATCCCAAAATCACAGGTAGGCTTATGGATTGATGATAGCTATAGCGTCAACGCTAAAAGTGGGGTTCAAGATAAACAACAGAAAGCTGAGGAACACACAAAGAACACCAGGAAAAGGGCAAGGCCTGGGGAGAGTACTCGACCTAGACCTAAGGATCGCCAGCAGATTCAAGACCGTATCAAAGAGTTGAGAGGGATCATCCCTACTGGTGGCAAGGTAATTGCATTTTTGTTTTTGCTTTCAGTGGAAACTAAGGAGATGTCAGATTAGACAATGTGTTTCTAGTAAGGTTTTTGACATTCATATATTTGGTTCATGTAACAGTGTAGCATCGATTCTTTGTTGGACCGGACAATCAAATACATGGTCTTCTTGCAAAACGTGATGAAATATGCAGATAAGCTTAAACAGACTCATGAGCCAAAGGTCAGTTAGTTTGGTTATTTCTGTTATATATGCAGGACAAGCCCAAAATGTTTTATATTTATGAACTAATGTGACAATATTTTGCATGGATTTACAGCTGATTGGCAAGGAGAATGGAGTGGTTCTAAAAGACAATGGCACCAAATGTGGTGGTAATACATGGGCATTAGCAGTTGAGGGTCAAACAGTGGTTTGCCCTATAATAGTCGAGGACCTTGATCAGCCAGGCCAAATGCTTATCGAGGTAAGCGACAGGCATATGAAAAAGAAAGAGTTCCCTCCAAGTCTTATGTCAACCTTAATTATTTGAACCGTCCTGACTTCAATATCTACTTTCTGTTGCAGATGCTTTGTGAGGAACAAGGTTTCTTTCTTGAGATAGCAGACATAATCCGCGGCTTTGGGTTAAATATCTTGAAGGGGGTGATGGAAAGTCGTGAAGATAAGATATGGGCAAGATTTATCGTTGAGGTAAACCTAAATTGAAAGATTTACATTAAGGATCTTAGATAATTTCTCCCGTAAAAAAAATGAAAAAGTATTGGGGAAATTCGTTATATTTACTTTCTTTTGAAGATTTTAATCCGAAACTTTGTAACAGGCAACTAGGCATGTAACAAGGCTAGATGTGTTCTGGTCCCTTGTCCGGCTTCTACAACAAACAACTACGGGTGTGGTTGATCCAACTAATCGGCTAAGTAATGTAGTAGATAGTGGGGTTCCTCCTCTATTGGATAGTTGTCAGCAACAAAGCTTGCCGCCTCCGGTCAGTTTGATGTGAGACACATTAGCTTATTGGCTGCCGGATGAGGAGTTTCAGAAATACCTTGAGCATTGACCTGTGAGGACCTGCTGTGATAGGTGTTTCTGGCAACTGAGGAAAGCACACACAATGAGAGAAACGGAGACTGGTGATCGAGCCTGGGAAGTAGGTGTGAAGTGTGTATATTGTTAGTAAAGACTAGGAATGTTCCTGCAAAAAATTGCAGTTCTGCTGTTTTTACTGCTTTAATTAGTTCCCATGGTAGATTTATCCCCTCTTTGGATTTGGGATTTTCTTTTACATGTTTATATCTTCAACCTGATGAGAATTTAAACCAGTTAGTGATAGGGCTAACCACTGAATTCTTTTTGGCCTCCGTTGGGGCTTTTTTTTTAGGTGAAAGTAGTCATGGAATGTTGTCATCTCTCTCTCTCTCTCTCTCTCTCTCCATCCATCAAAAGGACTTGCCTACGTCTCCGGAACACCAATATGGCATCCCTGATGAACAACATGATGCCACGTGTTTAACTTTACTAATGACGCGTAATTAGTTTGAGACACCATCATCTTAACATTTCTGTTGCCTACATCTTCGGAACACCACTATGGCATCCCAAGAACAACATGATGCCACATGTTAACTTTACTCATGATGTATAATTAGTTTGAGACACTGTTACCTTAGCATTTTTATTTCATGTAAGTCGTCCAAATGGAGGAATAAACCTAAGGCATACAAAACAAAGAGTGATGGACCACCAGAGAACAGACACAAAACCACAGGAAAAACATAAGCACCTACAAGACACAAAACAAAACACATGGCTAAACTAGGTAGGAACGCAAATTCAGAAGAAAAATATGGAAAACTTGGATCAGAGACATACATCGCAAAAGGCCAAGAACTTCAAGAGTTTCATCATGTTTCGTTTTCTTTCTACAACGACAACAAAATTACATGATAGTCTTTAGATTCGTTATATGCGCTGCATATCGAAGGGAAAATTTCTCTTCTCAGGCAATTGACATCATGTGAGCCTAGGCGTAAAATATTACGATTCACAGTCTGACAATATTACATACTAATACTAATATATATAGCAAGAAAGCATGCATGACCCTTAAAATTTAGTAATATCTAATACAAATATAGAGAATCTGTATTATAAAGAAGACCTAATATACATGCTATACACCAAAGTGGTCATTGATCATCATGCACTAAATTCTTGAAGGCTAAAATATGTGGAATTAGGTACTTCTGTCTGATACAGTTGAAGTTAGGCTAAGATTTACGTTGGTTCTAACAACGGATTATTGTTCGAAACTGTTATATAGTAATTATTGGTAATTGTCTGCTAATCATGGTATCGTACATGAGTACATTGTATGGAAAGCTGATAGATCAAATAATAATGGAAGAGAAGAATATACCATGAAAAAACCCTGTAGAATTGTTGGTGAGAGTATTATCTCACGTCGTAGTTGTTTGATGACCCGATCATAGTGTGTAGTTCTATTCGCCTAATCCTTTCATTACCATTGATGTCATCGTCATGGAAGGAAAATGAAAATTTCTTACCAGGTATGTTGTTTGGCAGTTTTATCTAGTTAATAAAGTCTTTTGACAATTTACAGTTCATGTTTCTTCCCTCTCCCAAGGCACTAGGGATCTACATGTATTGCCAGACATATATGTCATACATACTATTATTGGCATTCCAAAATAATTATCACGCGCTCCATAATGAAAAAAAAAAATTTAAGGGAGCAAAGAGCAAAATATAAATATTTGAATTGTTAATAACAAGTTCTTGTATTAAAGAGAAGAAAAAAAAGGAGGAACTGTTGTTGAGAGTATTGTCTCACGTCGGATGAGTACAGCCATGCGTAGCAATATGTATAACGTCTTTGATCGTTTTCTTTTTTTGGTCTGAAACATTTTTGGTCTCTCCATCAATTATTAATTAGTGTTGAGTTTGATGCTCTACATGTTGTTATTACTATCAAAGCAGGTTATGGACGTGTAAGTATCAGTGTATCACCAGTGGGGAAGCCACATAGCCGCCAGGAGGTGCAGGCGCATCTCTGGTCATTGAAAATTTCCTTTAAGAGCGAGGAATCCGTCCTTCTGAACCTACACAGAAGGTGTTCGACGAATGCTTGAATGAAGGTGGTTGTCGCTACTGTGCTGCACCGGGCGCCAATTTTTTTCAGTATGATTATTTTACAATTGGAAATCAAGGTTCTAAAAGACGCTAGGCGCTAGTCGGGCGGCACGTTGGGGTTTAGTGCCTAAGCAGGCGTCTAGGCGGACTAGATTGATTTAAGTAAATCTATTATATTTCATATAAATAATGTTTGTTTATACTTAAAATATATATAATTTCATCATAGACTACAAAATAGAATGACATATATATATTATGAAGTATTAAAACATAATGAAAACATGGGAAACAAGCATATAATGTGTGTTCATTTAAGAATTCAACAAGTTTCTTACAATTTATTGAAAAAAATAAAATGCAAAATGAAAGTTATCTGTTTTCTGTCTAAGTGAGTCGTAACCTAGGCGGGTTTGGATAAGCTAGGCGGGCGCCTCAGTAGGTCTAGGCGCCTTTTCTTAATTTTCAAATGGCTAGGCATTAATCGGGGCCGTAGCCAGCAGCCTAGCACCTAGGCGGTGCTAGGCAGAGATTTTTAGAACAGTGTTCCAAACAAATTAGAAGACAGAGGAAGAATAAGAGAGTTTATGTCTCTCCCCTTCCCAACCCACACGATCTCTCATATTTCGCCTAATTTGTATTTTTTATTATTATTGTCCAATCGATTTGCACCACCTAGCTTGCTAGTTAATATGTCTTGAATATATTAGGATTTGTTTTGTTTTTTTATTTGTTGTGGTCCAATCAATTTGCCCACTTGGTTAATATTTTTTAAGTCATGTGTTTGACACCGTTATTTCTTTTAAAATTCGCTACAAATTCATATGAGCTTAAAAAAAATCCTTAAAGTACTATGAACTCGTAATTACTTTCATCTCATACCCGCCTAGGCATTAGGTTCCAACTCATCACCTGACTAGCACATAGCCTTTTAGAACCTTGCTCATTATATAGTTACATTATAGAAAGATTGTCACACCCCATCCCGAAATACTATATTTCTAGGCGTGAAATTATTTTTTTACCCTTGGACGTTTCGTGTGGTTATGTGGGTTAAGTTTCATTTGGACCAATTAAGTTTGTTCCTAATTGTTTGGACCCAATTAGGAAGAAGTTTTTCTTTTGTTTTGATGGGTGACCCAAATTGGACCACACACACACAAAAATACCTTTCTCTCTCTTCTCTCTCGTGCTCTCTTCCTCGGACTCACTCTCTCTCCTTTCTCCAATACGGATTAACAACAAAACTAGTGGAAGTTTGCAGATCGAGGGTTTAAAGGACACCATTGTGTTCCTGAGGTTCATACGAGTTGAATGGTACCATTTTTAGGTAAGAACTTCTTAAAAAACTCTTGAAAACCCTAACCCGATTTATGTCACTATTCATGCAATCGTAAAAATCGTGTGTTTTTGGGGATTTCAAGCTTATAGGTAGCTTAAGGAGGTCCTTACAAGGCTCGGAGTGGTTCGTTGGAAGAATTTGGACGTCGGATTATCGAGAACGTTAAGTTTTAAAATTTGTCGGAATATCGAGGCTTTTTCCGGTGGGTTTCCGGTGGTTTCAGGGCTCGACTCAGGCATGGTTTTGTTCGTCTTGGTGACATCTTCAAAATGGGTCAAGTTTCATAGAATTTGGTTAAGAAATGAAGAAGATATAAGGTTTTGAAATAAAATCTAGAAACCGGCGAAGTCACCGGCGTCGGCGACTCGTCGGAGAAGATGAGGGCATATTCAGTCAGTTTTGACGGAATATGCTAATGGTATTAGATGACGCCATTAATAATTAATGGTATATGCTTGATTTTGGACGGAATATTCCTGACGGCGTTAACTGCCGCTGTCAGTGTGCCTGGCACGTGCCCGCACGTGGGCGGCGCGTCTGGCCATGCCTTGGCCGGCGTGTGGGACGTCGGAAAAATTTTCTAAAAATATGGGGATGTTCGTGAGGTTGTGTAGATCACGTTGGTATATTCAAACATCCCATTTGAGCAATGTATGAGAAGTTATTAGCTAGTATTGGTTATGTGCTTTAAATTAACGTTTTTATAGTTGTTTCGCATATAGGGGAGACTTATCCCGAGGACGAGCGCAGTCAAGGGCGACTCGGGCGCTACAACCCTTCGACATACCAGTCAGTGGGCTTTTGGTTTTCAGTATATACTTATATACTTGATATTTTTCCCAGAAAATGTGTTTAAATGAAAGTATGCCTTGAAATGCCATGCATATAAATTTATATTCTGTATATGAATTGGTATATGATGCATGATATATAATTTTGGTGTTGTGGACGCTCAGGTAAGCCCAGGTGAGTTATGAATTGTGAATGTGATTAAAGTTGTGATTGAGAAACATATAACTCATAAACCTGCACCCCGGGTGATTGTGAATTACTAGAGATAGAGTACAGGCTTGTTTGTAATGTCACCTCCCGCACCATATGCTCACTTTGGATCCAATTTAGGTGCACAATCTTGTCGTACAGACCATCATAGGTGGTTCCAACTCGTAGGTGACTCGCGATTTATTGTCTAGCTATCATGAGAGCGTAATATTGAGCATAATTGTATTACACCCAGTCTTGTCGTACAGACTCTTTTAGTGGTTCCGACTTGTGTGCAGTGTAGTGCCGTATAGGTCATGGTAGTGACTCCGGATTGACTAATGAGCTATGAATTCAGCCGTACATACTTCTACAGGGGTTCTGGCTAATATGTTATTTTCCATGAATGTATTCTCACATAAGTTACTTATTCTGTTTATATCTTGGCATGTCATACTTATGAATATGGTTATGTGAAGCATGATTTGAATTGAGACATTTATATACATACTTATGATTACAGTGATGTGAAGCATGATTCGAATATATATAGATATATAGATGTATATGTTTATATTATATTTCTGGGAAAATTATACATGTTTTACGGCGAGGGGTTAGAACTTTTGAGAAATGAAATGATTTTGAAAACCTTTGTTTTTGCCCACTCACGTTTTCTGTTTTGCGCCCCTCCAGGTTTTAGGTAGACTTGCGGTTGGTGGCGTACGAGGATTTCGGCGGTTCTGACATAATAAAATAATTGTAGGACGTTTTCTGGTACTGTATAACTAGTACTTGTCCTACTGGACTACATCTAGACTTTCTATGCTCTGATTAGGAGTATTTACACTTGTATCTCACTCCTAACGCTTCCTGATTATTAGTGCACTTTAGTAGCTTTCGGTTTTTATTTATTCGTATATTTATTATCCTTATTGCTTCCGCACTGTGCACATGGTTACGTCACCCTCACGTGACGGCCAGCATGCCTCGATCTCGGTCGGGGTGTGTCAAAGATATTACAAGAAACAGTGCTTAAATCATCCTTCAAATGATACGGTCAACTCAAATCCTCATTCGGATATTCCGGGTAGTCCAAATCCTTCTTCGAATATTCCGGTTAGTCCAAATCCTCCTTCAAATATTCCAAGTAGCTCACATTAAACCCTCATTTGAATAATACGGTCAGTCAAATCCTCTTTCGGATATTCCGAGTAGTCCAAATCCTCCTTCGAATATTCCGATTAGTCCAAATCCTCGTTCAAATATTTTGAGTAGATCACTTAAAGTGAAAGTCACTGAATTTGATGAAATATTGGCCACTCTTCTTGCAGACCCTAGATTTAGACCTTGAATAGTTTTCTACATTTTTTTTTCGGACCTTTTACCTTTCTAAATTTTGTCCCTTTACTCGACAATTCCTGACTTCGCCACTGTGTAGCACTACATAAAAATATAAGCTAAAAGGAGCCAAACTTTGAGATTTTTTTTACATAAGGGGCGGCAAGGTATGATGCATAATTAAGACACGTAATTATATTAAAATACATGATAATCAATCTGATCATGTTGTGGGAGCAAATGTATACGCGTATATGCTTTTTTGATAGTTGAATTAGCCTTTCAAATCAGTGCATACAGCTGTGGAAAGGAGGCTGAGATAAGTGCTCTTTCCATTCAAACTGAGATGAGCAACAAATTAACAATCAAAATGCATGCAGCCCCCAAGTTTTTAATCCTCTCTAAAATCCAACACCCCACAACTTTCCTTGGTCACATTCGTGACCTAATTTTTCCTTCCATTTCAAATTAAACAAAATCATATACAAACATTTTTAGTACCATATTGGACTCTCCACTATGATTGAATGGGATTAAAAGTTTGTGAAACAGCTGGAGTAGTTTGAGCAACTGTGGCAAATAGGGTAATGGAGGTTTGAGAGGAAAAAGTTGCGTTTTAGGCATGGAAGAAAATATTTTTTTTTTGTTACCGATATTTTAATGAGTATCCAATGAGTTTTCGTCAAAATATCACGATATTATAGCTAATATCGCGATAATAGTCCAAAAATTCCTGAAAATTTTGGAAAGTCTCAATTTTGAGCATAGAGGGGTTCGAACCCCTCCCACTTAACTCCTTAACGCCTTAACCACTATACCACTTATGTTGTTGTGATAATATGCTACAATATTTATATATATGGTTTTGTTTTGAATTCTTTTTACAAGAAACAAATTTGCACATATTCCAAATTTTTTGTGGTATTATATTTTAAATTGTGTCAATTAATTACTTAGTCAATGACATGTGGTTTTTAATTTTTCTATTTTTTATTTGGTCACTTACATGGTAGGGCTGGAAAAAATTCCGGAAAATCCCAAACCAAACCGAAAAAGTCCCAAACCCAAACCGAAAAATCCCAAACCAAAACCATCCTGAAGTTCGGGAATCCCATCCCGAAAAATACCGAAATTTTCGATATGGGATTGGTTTCCAAATCCCATTTGTTTGGTAATCCCGAAAAATACCGAAGTATTCGGTTTCCTATTGACTTTTGGGTTTTGGTTCTTGAAAACCATTGCCATGGTTGCTAACTACTCTTCAAAGTACACTCACTCTACACATAGAGATGATGAAGATAGTGAAAATTTTGAACCTCATAGGAACTCTATGTGGTACTAAGTCACTCATGTATCTTACCATGCAATGTATAAAGTGTAAAATATTGTACTAATTCATTATATATAAATGATTATGGTGTGTTTAGACTTCTTTCATTAATTTCTACATATTTTCTACACTCACAATGTTTGTCAGCTCGCTATATAATCAACTTGATAATGTTAAATCCATCATGCAATGCATTTCCTTCCAATTTTTTGTGATAAACTAATAGATAATTGACTAAATAAACATCCTGCAAAGTTTCAATAAAAATTTCCAAGTTTTTCTTACAATTTCCGTGGTTTCCATGTAATTTTTATCGATATCGATATTATCCCGATATTTCCATCGATATTTCCGTGTTTTCGGACTACCGATATTTCCGATATTACCGATATTTTCTTCCTTGGTTTTAGGTTATGGTGGAAGGGGAAAGAAACAAAGGCCAAGACTATTGTTTTTTTCCTCAAAAGGACTTAAAACAAATTTTCTTTACTGCTACAGAGGACTATCGAGGGAAAGCAAGAAACACGGCTCCTTATGATTACTTTATCGTTGTTTAAAATATCGTATTGTGGAGCTAAAAATAATCTAAAAAATTATTGAGGTGAAACGTAGACTTTTGGGTAAGAATGACAAAATTGTCCTCAAGGCACACCGGATTCCCACGCGCATGCAACGGATAATAACGGCTCAATCAAGAAAGAGTCAAAGGTGATCAATATGATATTTATTCAAATCCCTCTCATCACTCCTCATCAATCCCTTATTGATTTTATTCAAAAGGTAATTGTTAAAACTTCCTATTTAATTTAGAAATAATTGTCATGTCAATTGTAAGATATTTTGTCACATAATATCGTGTAATTATTCTCCAAATACCATCATATATGGCCGACCGTTCTCCATCCTAAGGGCTGGCCACTCCCCTATATATAGCCCTATTATCCCACTAAAAAGCGGGGTCATCTGCTACCCACAAACTTTTAAACACATTCTTTTCAGAATTCTAACTTTGGCATCGGAGATTCTTCGGCCAAAGGCCCCCTAATTCATCATGGGCGCGTGAGGCTTTTGGCCTTAATCGAAGGTGTTATTATTTTGCAGGTGCATTTTCGTCAAAGGAATGGATGACTGAAATTTGTATCAAAAAATTGGTGCTTTCATTAAGAGTTTGATTCACACACTTGAAGAAGACTCTCACATTCAAAGTTTCTCATTTCTTGTTCGTTCGTAAATTTTTCATACATTCGTATTCCTAGATTTTTTTAATTCTTTGAATAGACATATGAGAAAAATACAATGGCGGGAAATTCGGAAACCACAACGAACAAAACTTTCTACATTCAAAGATCTGGATCAAATGATAGAGGACGTGTTGTAGCCCCACCACAACGATCCACGAGACTGACTGCGACAAGAGGAGTAACCTTGCCACCTCGGAGCACCACCACCATGGCAGCCACGACAATTGTTGTGGCAGTGGAAAGTGGGACAACTCCATGGCAGCTGGGCCACGAAACAACGACAACTACAGCCCAAGGAGCAGCAGCTTAGTGAGCAGCTGCAAAGCAGCAAGCCCAAGACCAGTAGGCCCATGAGGCAACGCGAGCCCAAGTAGCACCGAGAAAAGGAAAGACCCAGCGTCCGTGTGCCCTAGCGACCTGGCTCGCGCTCGCGATCCAGCCCATGCCCACGATCCGACCAGCACCCGCGGTCTAGCCCATTCCCGTGGCACACATAGCTGTCCAAACTGGTTTGACCATCTTGGTTCGACCATCCTAACTTCAGATTTCCAAACCGACAATTGAATTGGGGGTATTTTCACCCCATTTTTTTGTGGAGATTTGACATATCTTAACTTGAATCTAGCACCTGGAGTCCATTGCACTTCCACTACTCAAGAAGACGCATACCATCTAAGCTCTTCCATCCTAAATAACGAATAACATTTGTCTCGACAAGTCATAGAGTTAACAAGCATCCTCATGCAGCAGACGAACCTTGGTGAATTAGCTTTTGCAGCGCACCAAGACGCAGCGTGCCCCAGACGGGGTATCCCGAAGTAGGACAAGGGTAGACGACGGACCTTTCCAGTAGCGTCCCGGAAAACAGCCATTCGACCATCCACAAACCAAGCAGTGTACACTCCTGTTTGGACCCTGAGATAGCGTATACTCTCATCTTAGCGCATGAAGGAGCGTGCACTCCCGGTTAAGCCCACAGATAAGCATACATTCACAGTTGGGGCCACACTCTGATAATTAACATGGACAACCTTTAAGGCGAAGTGTTCATTCGTGGCTAGGTTCGCAAAGAGCATCCTGCACCTCACATCGGAGTAGGCAGCATAGAGGACGGAGAGAAGTAGTTACTCAATTCGGCTTAAGTTCAATCGGCAGCTTGCGAGTGACCCGCTCGCTTGCCAGAAACATTCCACATGCACGACAACTATGGCATAGACGAGCCGAGCACAGGGAAAAGCAGCCTAGACCAACAGGTTACCACCGGGAGCAGCCGAAAAATCTGCTGCCCTAGAGAGGCAAATTCAGGAAGAAGTTGAGAGGCTCTTGATTGCACGATTTTGTGGTTTCCAACGCAGCAAAGCTACTAACAAAGCATTCCGACGAGACATGACCAACATAAACAAGTCACTTTTCATTGACAAGATCGAGCAGACGGAACCATCCCACATACACTAGAGGATACAATGATTACTTATGTTTTGACAAACGTAGAAACTTAGCCTAACCGCGCACCGGGGGCAGACAGGTACCAGAATGACACACTGACCCAACCACCAAGAACCAGGGGAATGTCTTGTTTTCATCACAACTCCGCGCTCAAAGTTGTGCTACCTACTCCACGGCCCCCGGCTGCCCTTGATTTGTCACTATAGTTCATAGTCGTGCCGATCTTGCACCACGACTCCTAGTCATAGCACCTTGTGGCTCATATTTGTGCCGACCAAGCCCGCAATACTTTAAACTTCAAAGCATCCAACGACGGAGCAGAATATAAGGCCTTACTAGAAGCCTCTGTTAGTGAAAGACTTAATGATGGAGAAGCTTGCAATCCATTCAGATTCTCAGCTGACCACCAACCAAGCCTTAGAAGAACACACTATGAAACATCTAAGGATGTCGCAAATACTTGGAGAAGGTCCAGGAATAACTTAATGTGTGATTCCCACTTACACTCTTACGCGGGTTCCACAAGCAGTTCGAAATCTCAAGCAGATCACCGAACAAGACCTCACAGGTTGAGGATTATTTCACTTGTCCAACTTTCCTTAATTCCGCTCATGACAATGACTTCCATGCTTTCTAGTGTGAGAGGGTAACCAATTCCCCGACACCTATATGGGTCAGTTTTCCATACCACGGATTCTCGCGTCATTTTCTTGAAAAGATATTAGATCACCGTGGGACACTTTAAAATGAGTAATGCTTACCATTCCATTATTCACACAAACCCTTCCATGACTTATCGGCTGCTTTGCTTGAGGAATAGTTTCACAAAAATGGAGACGATGAGAGATGGTAAACTAATCGTTGTCCAGTGTGAGGATCGTCTCTTTAGTGCGAGAGGGTAAACCAATTCTCTGACACCCATATGAGTATGCTCTCCAGTGCGAGAAGGTAAACTAATTGCTATTCAGTATGAGAGGGTAAACTAATTCCCCAACACCCATCAGGGTAAGTTCTCAAGTGCGAGAGGGTAAACTAATTGCTCTCCAGTGCTAGATAGTAAACTAATTCCCCGACACCCATATAGGTAAGCTCTCCAGTGGAAGAGGGTAAACTAATTCTCCGGCACCCATCTGAGTAAGCTCTCCAACGTGAAAGGATAAATCAATTTCTCGACACCCATCTGGGTAAGCTCTCCCGTGCGAGAGAGAAAACCAATTCCCTACACCTATCTGGGCCACACATCTCAAAGGGTCGAATACTCGAATACCAGCTAAGCAGTAAATAGTTAGGAGGCAGCAGCTAACGACGAACTCAACAACTCGGTTCCCCAAGAAGCCAAAACTCAAGGCCATAATGACTCTGTGGGATCATTAGCCTTTTTCGAAGCAATGTTTTCAACCGATGATTTTATGGCTAAAAGTTTTGTAGGACGCTTCAAGTAAGAAAAAAATTCAAGAAAAACAAAGATGGAGTAAAACGAAAGCAGTTTATTAAATTTCTAGTAAATTGATGAACTTATACGAAGGTCGCCGAAATCCGACATAACCTAAACAGAGTAGACTACTCATTTAGCAGCTTGGATGACCTTGGGCTCTCAAGCAGCCATTCTGCCTTCAGCAGCCGCTTCGCACTTAGCAGTTTGCTCACCCTACACTTCATCTTCAGTAACTTTGATCTTGGCAGCACCATCTTCGATTACTCCATCCACGGTAGTTGAGAAATCAAACTTAAGCAGTTTCTTCCTTCTTGACAAGCAACACAAACGTGGCATCCCAAACCGTGGCCTCTGCCACGCCACTTCCTCGGCCCATGTCGAGGCGGCCATTGGCTCCAGCTAAGTAGAGCGGCCCAAGTCGTGGCCTTTGCCAACCACTTCCTCGGCCTATGCCGAGCCAACTCCTGGCCCCTGCCAGCCGACATGTCAGACCACCCCGACGGCTACCTCGCAATAGAACCACCCAAGAAGAAGATAAAAAAAAATTCTTACCTTGGTGCCGCGCAAAAAAGACAAAGAAACCAACAGAAGATGGTTCTTTGCACAGGCAAGCAATGAAGAATGCTAGGGGAGAGGGAACAAATATCCTCTAGTTTTCTCTCTTTCTTATAGGGATAAATAATTTCCCTTCGAAGTTGATTTAATCCCCTACTTAAGGTAGGATTAAATAGGTTTTGGAGGTGATTTATTTCCCTTTCCTAGAAGAATCTAATTCCAAGTCCAAGTGGGAATCTGCATCAAAGTTGGAGATCTCTACACCTGCTGCTCTTTCTTGCGAGCAGCACAGTAGGTGTGGGAGCATTTGTGGAGCCAAAAATCATCCAAAAAATTATGGAGGTAACATGTGGACTTTTGGGTGAGAAGGACAACATTACCCTCGAGGCACACTGGGATTCCCATGTGCATGCAACAGACAATAACAACTCAATCATGGAAGAGTCAAAGGTGATCAATATGGTATTTATTCAAATCCCTCTCGTCACTCCTCATCAATCCCTTATTGATTTTATTCAAAAGGTAACTCCCAAAACTTCCTATTTAATTTAGGAATAATTGCCATGTTAATTGCAAGATATTTTTTCACATAATATCTTGTAATTATTCTCCAAATACCACCATATATGGCTGGCCGTTCTCCATCATAAGGGCTGGTCATTCCCCTATATATAGCCCTATTATCCCACTAAAAAGCAAGGTCATATGCCTACCTACAAACTCTTAAACACATTTTTGTCAGAATTCTAACTTTGGCATCAGATATTCTTCGGCCAAAGCCCCCCCCCGGCCCATTCATCATGGGCTCGTGAGGCTTTTAGCCTTAATCAAATGTGTTATTATTTTGCAGGTGCATTTTCGTCAAAGGAAGAAATGGCGGAAATTTGCATCCACAGGTATTGGTGGAAATATTGATGTGCAAATTTGTGGAAATATCGACGGTTATATCGAATATCGATATCGGTTGCTTTCGATGGAAATCATGGAATTTTAGAATGAAACTTTATGGATTGTCAAACATTGGTTTGTATGAAATATAAGAGTTTCTCCGATTAACAATTGTGTAAGAAATATCGACGATATATGCTAGTTTTAGCCTAAACTTAGTTTCTCCAATATGAGGTGTAGTTTGGACTTCACCCCCATTTTCATCTTTCTCTTATTTTTTGGATATTTCCAAGGAAGTATCGATCGTATC
The DNA here is from genome assembly GCA_035220775.1 of Malus fusca. NCBI lineage: Eukaryota > Viridiplantae > Streptophyta > Magnoliopsida > Rosales > Rosaceae > Malus > Malus fusca. Next base: position 27,497,082 of record CM069064.1, read on the forward strand.
GAAGAAAGTTTAAACATTGCTTACAATTATGTCAGTTAATGCATTATTTTTTCTTAGCTGCAAATCACAAGCTGAAACATATTATAAATAACTTGTAGCTTGACAATAATTTATCTGCAAAGAAGAAAAACTCGTTAAACTATTAGAAGCCGGGTGTTTCCGGAAAGAAACTCTTAACACTCGAGATTCTTACCGTAGTACTAGAGCGAGAGAGAGAGAGAATACAAGATTGTTGAAATAGTTCTTCCATGATGGTATATGATATCGTAATATAAGAAATATGTCTTGAGTGCTGGTTCCTAATTATGTTATCCGTGGCATAATATATAAGTAGAATACGTTGATTTGATGACATGATAGTGCGCTGATGTTACCACTTTTGATGAATTTAGGACACAAATATGTCACCAGTCATCAAGGTTTGGTCTTAGGTCCATGACTCTCTCTCTGGCATTAAGGAAAAATTGGAAGGTTTAATTATCAGTGTATCATATAATTTCCTTCAAATGAAGATCTGCACAAATTAGTTATATTTAGTAGAATCACTCGTATGCATTTTTGTGCTCCAGTTAGAAGATATAACTATGAGACGGAGGCGGCAAAAGGAGTAGAAGAAGATTTAGGAAGACTTAGAAAGAGATTTTAAGAAAATATATGGAGTACTTAGAACTAATGGAAGACTTGTGCAAAACAGAGCGCATTGACGTCTTAAGATTCATACAGCTGATCTCACTCAGTAAGATAAAACTTGATTGTTGTAGTTGTTGTATTTGTATGCATATCGTAGCGTCGGGATTTTCCTAAAAAAAAAACAAAGGAAGAGAATTATCTGTATGCAGTTTGATTACTAATTATAATCGGTAAAAGATTTGTCCCACTTCCCATATGTTGATAGTCATCTGATTACATTTGGTAAATTTCCACAAATATCCCATATCACATTTAGTAGGTTAAAGAGTCTAGGCAGTGCAAGTAACACAAATTAATTGTATTATAAAAAACTTTGAATTCCAGGACTGAACGCTGTATATGTTTGAAGTGAAAACGACCAATTGATACAAGTGTAAGAAACAACGAGATTATAAGCTCGAAATCTATGCATGACTTATGCGTAGTTGCCATTTTATAGATACAAATTGATAACATATCAATATGTTTTATTGGTGATAATGATATCGGCACATTATTGAACACATAATGATAATCGAAAAACGAACGTTCGTCCCATAGTCGAAAGCTTGAATAGAATTTTTACCTATTTTGAGTGAACAGAGAAAGGAATTAATGGAAGTTGTAGATCAACGAGTGTCCTTGAGTCTTCAACCTGACCTACCCAACATGCAACAAAAAAAACAATTGCATTGGCCTTTAGTTGCTATTGGAAATTTCTTGTTTATTCTTTCTTCTTTACATCATTACTTGCTAGCTCAGTTGTTTATTTCATTCCACTATGAGAAACCAAATTCCCACTTAGTATATATACTTCAGTAGTCCCACTGCTTTCTTCACCAACAATCTTCTCCTCCACATAACCCTGAGGACCACATTTTCGTATAGTTCTGCTTGTCTAATTCTCTATTTTCCTCGCTATTTCCGTTTTTGAAAAAATAGCTAACGAGAAGGAAGCGAGTGGCACAATGGAGTGGAGGATAAAAATGGCCGACGGATCATCTGAAGCTTTGGCTCCCACCGAGGCACGGGGGTGCCCCGGCATAGCATGTCTTGCCCTAAAGGGTCTGGTTGTAGGGTTTGTAATGAAAGTATGGAACTTTCTGAATAAAGCTTGGGACTTGGGACACAGTGATCCCAGAAAAGTGATCCACTGCCTCAAAGTTGGGATGGCACTCACTGTTGTCTCACTCTTTTACTACTTGAGACCTCTCTATGAAGGTGTGGGAGGAAATGCCATGTGGGCAGTTATGACAGTTGTGGTTGTCTTCGAAAATACTATTGGTAAGTTACAAATTTTTTGTAATGTGTGTCTTTACACGATCTAAAAGTTTAGCGCCATATTAGCTCCTTAGTGAAGCTCATAAGCCGAAAAACACCCATTGTTAAATTGTTATTGTGCATGCAGGTGCAACATTATGTAAAAGTATAAACAGAATATGTGGAACTTTTCTTGCCGGATTTCTTGCCATCGGCATCCATTGGATTGCAAATCGATCCGGGAAAGAATTCGAGCCTTTCATCACTGGAATATCTGTTTTCTTGTTAGGTATGTAGTAGTCTTATTAATCTCATTTTATTTTGTGAGTAGCTATAAATAGTAGACTTATAAGTTCTAATGTGTTACTGTTATAATGTTATTGTTATTCTTTTTTTCTTCAGCTTCTGCAGCAACCTTCTCGAGATTCATACCGTCAGTGAAAGCTCGATTTGATTACGGTGCCATGATCTTCATCCTCACATTCAGCTTAGTTTCGGTGTCGGGTTACCGGGTGGATCAGTTATTCCACATGGCCAGCCAAAGACTGTCGACCATCGTCATTGGGACTTCCTTGTGCGTTATCATAACCATGATCATTTGCCCCATTTGGGCTGGGGAGGAACTCTACATGCTAATCACTCGGAACATGGACAACCTTGCCAATTCCTTAGATGGTACAAAATTTAATCCAATCCCATCAAGTTTAGGACAATTTAATCCCATCTTGTGTTTGCTGTCCTAGGACAATTTTGCTGACATTATAAAATTGTCCCACTATACTTTCAGGTTGTGTGGCAGATTATTTCAATGATAGTGGAGGCTTTGCTGGTAGTGACAAAGAATCTGATAAGAAATTGCTTGGCTACAAATGTGTTTTGGGGTCAAAGGGAACAGAAGAATCCATGGTATGCAACATAAACATATATAATTTGATGGGTTATTTGGTGTAACTTCCATTTTTTATTCAATAAAATTCTCTTGTATCGTAGAAAAAAATCTAATAATGGCATTTTCAATTCTATAGGCCAATTTTGCTAGATGGGAGCCAGCACACGGCCGATTCAACTTCCGGCATCCGTGGAAGCAATACCTCAAAATCGGAGCATCAATGCGCGACTGTGCTTATTGTATTGAGGCCCTCAATGGTTGTGTCAGTTCTGAAAATAAGGTAATTCCAAGATCAACAATCTACTAAAAGCAACTTTATTAAAAACATATGTTGAAAGTTTAATAAAAATCCTAATTGCTTCTTGAAAAATATTTGGAAGTTGGAAGTTGGAAGTTGGAACTACAAGAAGCACTACTAAGTGCTTCTCAAGGCACTTCCAAGTGCCTTTACAACCAATAATATTTTTTTTTTTCTTTCAATCCAACATTGTCAAAAGTGTTTTTAGTTATTTAAAAAACGTTTTTATTATTTCATCACCAGCGCTAGAATGACACAAACTGAACCTCTCTGATATGAATAAACAGGTCTCTGAGTTGACAAAAAAGCATATCAGCAACATTGCCATGAAAGTAAGCTCAGATTCTTCAACAGTGATAAAAGAGCTAGCAAAGACTATGAAAACAATGAAGAAATCAACTGCAATAGATCTCCTAGTTGGAGAAATGAACAATGCAGTTCTGGAGCTCCAAGAGGACTTGAAATCTCTTCCTAACTTATTCATTAATCCACAGCCACAACTGCCGCAGGAATCCGATGATTGTCCCGAAAACAACAACACAAAAGCAGAAGCAGAAGCGGTTGCTCTCATGGACATAATTCGACTTGTGACTTTAGCTTCTCTGCTGATTGAAATTGTTGCAAGGATCGAAGGCATGGTAGGTGCAGTCGAGGAACTGGCTGAGCTGGCTGAGTTCAAGGTAGCCGGCGATCGGAAGGCGAATCAGAATCAGACTACTAACAAAGTTGTACCAGATCAACATGCCCTCCGAAGGGTCTGAGTTAGATTGTACATTGATTATTGTTCTTGGCAGATTGTGTTGTTGCAAGAAAGGTGGCAAGAAATATATACTAACGAGGTGGTGCTCTAAATTATACCAATCCAACAACTTGGAACATAATTGAAAATCTGTCAATTGATCAAACCTTAAATGGCATTTTATGTGTTTATGTGACTAGTTCTTACTTAGGATAACTTAGGTTTGATTTTCGTACGAATTGCAGTCCAAAATATTTTCGCAATGAGAATTGTTTTTTCAATTCCATTCCAAAAAAAAAAAAAATTATAATAATTTCAACATCCATTCCAAATTTTGAAAAAATTGAATTGAATTTTTTAATAATATGTTTCAAATTTCTTTAAATAATAACTTGAAATCTTGAATATGTCCAACATTGTAAGGTCGGAATTAAAAATTCATATTGAAAACATGAAGAAACTACATCGGTTAATAAATCCGCTTATAAGAGAAGAATAAGTAGAGTATCGCTTTGAAATAATTATTTCAAAATAAAGCCAATAATTGTGGGTAGTTTAAGTTTGAAAACTCGATGTGTATTTTATAACTTTAGAGCTTTCAGAATTTTAATTTTGGCAAATTTTAGAATTTTGAATATCATAATTGATTTGAGTGTCCCAAATTGAAAACTCCTGAATTGAAATAGGTCAAAATTGGAATTTCCTATTTAACCCTTGCCAAAATGAGTCGACTGACTATAATACAGTATGTGGAATAATGGTAGGTAGACCAACTTTTAGACCACATTTTCAAATTATATGATATGTTATCAATTAAAATAAGTACGTTAATCATCATTTGAATAATAATCTAATAATCAATAACTACGTCATTGCAGACTTACAGTATGGCGGCAAATCCCTTGACCACCTTAATTGGGCTTAGTCCATACATTTGGGCCTCTCCTTATAACCCAAAGCAAAAAGAAACGAACGTTCCAGTCTTTGACGGTCCCTTCTCTCTCACTTCATAACTCTCCTAAACCCCTTCGAAACTCGAAAACCTTCAGCCATGGCGGAATCCATCATTACCTCAGAAAAACCCTCCACCTCGTCCCCTCTAGAACCTCCTTCCCGTATCGTCTGCCACGTGTATGTTCTTCTCCAAGCTCATCTCTCTTTCATCAACAAAGCTTGATAATTTATTTTATTTTTTTCTGGAAAAATTTCCGATTTTGATTTATTCAATTTTTTGTTTTTGTTTTTGTTTAATTGCAGCTGCCAGAAGCAATTTTCTCAGTACACATGCCCTCGATGCAACTCACGCTACTGTTCCCTTCACTGCTACAAGGTATGTATGCTAATTTATACAGATTTAATTTAATTTAAAATATTTATTTTGTAATTTTGGTGTTTGATTGTTTTGAAATTTGATTTGATTGAGCAGTCGCATAATCTCCGGTGTACCGAATCGTTTATGAAGGAGAATGTGGTGGGGGAGCTGGGGCAATTGGGGCCCGATGACGAAACTAAACAGAAAATGCTGGACATACTGAAACGATTTCACTCTGAAGAAGAAGAAACTGATGACATGGATGATGATGATAATGCTGGTATGTTTTTATTTTGTTATTATAAGTTGGTGTTCTCATGTTTTTCGATGAAGTTTATGGCTTTCGAGTTTAATGACGTTTTTGGTGAGTTTTCGGTACTTGAGATTTTGTATGTGCATTGTAAGATATAAGAGAAGTTTGTTATTGAGGGATTGCTAGAGCTTTGAACTGGGAATTAGGACTGGAATCTAGTTAGTTTTCGATAAATGTTTGGTGGTTCGGGTGGGTTTAAGGGTGGAGTGAACAATTGAATTGCTGATTTAATCCATCAATGTTATGCTGATTACTGATTGTTTAGCAGTTGATGTCATATTCAAGTTTACTAAACTAGTAGATGTTTTATAGTTGAGTATAAATGAAGTAAGTAGGTCTCGTGCGATGCTGAATCGGGCCTGATTGATGATAGCAATAACCGTAAGGCAGCCTTTAAATGAAATTGATAACCAGTATCGTAGTTGGTATAAGGATAGTTTTTCCGTGTTTTATTGGCTTCCTAAGAGATATTCATTGTTTAATTATGGTCATTAAATGTCTTTTTTTCACAAATTTGGATTTCTGACCGAAATCTAAACTTATTTTTCAGCAGGTTCTGCACTGTCTGAGGAGACTATTCAAAAAGTGCTGTCTGGTATGTTACTGTCTATCTTTTATTGATGTATTTAGCTTCTATTTCTCAAGTTCTTTCGTATCTTTCATTCATTCGATTTTACATTTTCAAAGAAACCGATATTTGCACTCCTTAGTCATATTTGGAAGTTAAATTTAGCTCACGTCTACCGGATTATGTGTTCTCTGCTTTCCTGTATATGTCCTAAAGCTGACATGAGTCATTTTGCACTCCGTAGTTTTATACTTGCAAGTAGTAAATTTTAACTTATGTCTTTCTGGATTATGCGTTTCCTGCATTCCTCCATATTTCCTAAAGCTGACATAAGCTGGTTGCCTTTAACCTTTGTAGGTGGTGAAGTTAGTCTGGATGATCTATCTACAGAAGAGAAGAAACTATTCCAAAGAGCTGTCGTTTCTGGGGAACTGAGCAAGATGATTAAGCCTTGGGATCCGTGGTGGTTGAAGCCTTCTGCCAGAAGGATATCATTTAGCAAGGAAGGATCCCAACTTATCCAACCTCTTGTCAAAGACAATGAATCAATGTCACCTGAGGATAATTCAGAGAGCAATCAAGCGAGTGAGATTCCACCCGGGCCTGACACCCCACTGCCACCAGTCAGCAAGCTGAGTTCCACAAAGCCATCACCGTCCTTAGCTGTTCATCTGGTTGATATCATATACAGCTACTGTTTCACACTCCGTCTTTACAATGGAGATTGGAAATCGGATGCCATAGGATCATCCATGGCGGTGCTTTCTGTCTCCAATGTACTGGGCCAGGGTGGGCAACCGGAGACTGTCCTGGAAGTGCTGTCTTATTGCTTGGAGAAGACCTGCTCCCCAGACTTCAAACATACAGGCGGCTTGCAATTTGGACTCGGTCTCATAGATGATGTAACAAGCCTATTAATGCTAGGAACACCCGCTTTGTTGTGCTTGCTCTGTGATCTGCAGAGGATGGTTCAGGCTGGGGAGAGGGATCTGAAGTCGGAGAAACCACGAAAGTTGTCACGAAGAACAGAAATTAGGAACAAGCTTAAGTTGGCCGAACGGAAAATTTATTTCATCATGTGTTGGGTGCACGAGCAAACCGGGGAAGTTTGGACTCCCTTAGCAGCCATTGTAACGGCCGAAAAGAGTTCAGCTTTGAGTTATCAATCGGCTTCGAGGCCCGGGAAAGCGGAGAAGAAAGCCGAACCAAAGAGCAAGGTTTTGATTCAGGAGATTAGATGAAAAATAATAACATTGTAAGTTGTTGTAATCAAATTGTTTCTCCTTTTGAGTGTGTGTGTTATTGTAATTTGCATGGGACTATGAGTAGTACAGAAGTTGAATAGACTGCGTAACACATGATCTCAGCCGAGAAGCAAAAACGACGACGTTAAAACCTTTTATTCCCCGCCGGCGTTAAACCTTTTACTTACTGGACAATGGCAATTCTGTTATTTCACAAAAAGTCACGGGACATTTTTGGCATTCCATCCAAAACCTATATCTGTTGACCACCTGGTTTCGCTCCCGCGGATGCTCTCATAAACCTCCTCAGTAATTTATCAGAGAAGAGAACCGACAATCCCAGAACGTCGTCGTATCGTTCTCGGCTCTCTCTCTTCCCGATTCGAACCAGGGAAAGCCCTAATCTGCGTGCAGAGATGGTCGATGTGAACGACAAGTTAGCGTATTTCCAAGCGATCACAGGCCTCGAAGACTCCGATTTGTGCGTGGAGATCCTCACCGCCCATGGCTGGGACCTCGAGCTCGCGATCTCCTCCTTCACCACCACCTCAAACCATACGCCTTCGCCGGAAGATCCATCTTCCGCCGGAACCTCCACAGTCTCCGATGCCGGCGGTGGGGACGGTCTTCGCTCCATTCCTCAACCGTCGTACCAATCTGGACAGTCGTCAAACGCCGTCGCGGCACCCGGTTTGGCTTGGAGGATCATAACTCTGCCGATTTCTGTTATTTCTGGTAGTCTAGGTTTGATTTCTGGCGCGGTTGGGCTCGGGTTGTGGGCGGCGGGTGGAGTGCTATCGTACACGCTCGGAATGATTGGGGTCGGGGCTGGTCGGGATGGTGAGGCCTCGGCCCGATTAGTGTCGGTGTCGGAGGTGGGGAATGAAGCAGCGCAGTTTGTAGCGAGGTTCGAGCAGGATTTTGGGACGAGGAGGCCGAATTTCGTCAGCGAAGGGTTTATGGACGCCCTGCAGAGGTCGAGGAACTCGTTCAAGCTGTTGTTCATATACTTGCACTCGCCGGACCATCTTGATACGCCGTCTTTTTGTGAGAGGACTTTGTGCTCCGAGATGTTGGTGGATTATATCAATGAGAATTTCGTGTCGTGGGGAGGGAGCATTCGGGCTAGTGAAGGCTTCAAGATGAGTAATAGTTTGAAGGCCTCGAGATATCCCTTCTGTGCCGTCGTTATGGCTGCCACGAACCAGAGGATCGTGCTGCTTCAGCAGGTATATGATTCTTTGCTTGCTTTCTTTCTAGATAAGAATTATCGGTAGGATACAGAATTGATTGTTCTATAGATTGAATTGATTTTGATCAGTAGGTTTAAATATTATATCATTTGTTGTTGGTAATGGATTGGAAGATCTTAGGGCGGAAGTTAGAATTATCAGTGTCAATCTTTGTTCAATATTGGGGGACGAAGATGGAGGTTTGGAAGGTAATGTCTGACATTGTATCTTCGTAGGGAGACATACTGAAACTAGAGGTTTCTCGGCATAAAATTCCAATCTGAGTGGTTATTACCTATCATCACGATTTATCGAATACACGTTTGGCTCATCATAAGCGACTCTTTTCTGTTTCTTTTCTTGTAAATGAGTTGACCAGTCAGTAGTAGTGATTCATGGGGTTTAACTGGGAAGCTTACAGAGCGGTGTTTTTTAGTGGACTAAGGATTGTTCATTTGCTTTCCCCATTCGGTTGCTCATAGTGCTACAAACATCCCTTTTCATGCAATGTTAGCAGCAGAAACATTGCTCAGCATGTTCATTTTGGTGTGAGTGATGTTAGCATTAAAAATGATTATATGGTGGGTTGATCGGTGTTAATGGTCAACGGCAGCAACATGGTAGACATTTACATACTGGTGTGGTTTAGTTTTCTGATTCTTCGTCTGTTCTTCTGTTTTCCATCCCTAGAGTTTCTACCGCAGTGACTGAAACTTAATATTTTGGGGATTTTCCTTTGTTGCTTTTTTCCCATAAACATTGAAAGCATGTTTATTTTGGTGCGAAAGTAGGCACTCCTTTTTTAGATTAGAATGTAGGATAGATTCTATTGGAGGGATAAGAGGCTCAACCGAAAAGTTGAATGGATAACCATTAGAAAATTTCTGCTATTGTGTTTCTGAAGATGCTATTAATTTGAAGTTGTTGATTGACCAATTTGATCTGTGCATAAGATTTTTTGTGTTTCACTCACGTTTATCTTGAAAATTGCTGCTCGGTTCTAAATCAATGATATTGGAGCTTTAGCTTTTATTTTGACTGGTCATGTTCCTTGGGGAATATGGTGAATCATGTACAGAAATTTTGTCGCAATTTATCTTGGACAGTAATTAAGTATTATTGTTGCTATTACAGATTAGGTGGACGGTGAATTTGTTATTGAGATATTCAGTTTAACTTAAGCTATTCTATAGCTTGGTATGAGCATTTTGTTTTATACCCTACTTTGGACGTGATTTCCTCTTTAAGTGATGCACCTTGAACTTGAAGTTTTTCTTTCTAGAGTATTAGATAATAGTTTGATTTTGATGTTCTTATTCTTTACCATATTTCCCTATTTTCCTTTTCAACTGTATGGTAACTAAATATGGATGATATCTATTTTTGTTGTTCATTTTATCCATAACGACAATCATTTTCATGTTTGGCAGGTTGAAGGGCCGAAGTCTCCTGAAGAAATGCTCTCAATACTAAATAGAGTGGTTGAAGAAAGTGCTTCTGTTCTTGGTGTAGCAAGGCATGAGGCAGAAGAAAGGAGAATGAACATTCGTTTAAGGGAGGAGCAAGATGCTGCTTATAGAGCAGCACTTGAAGCCGATCAGGTATGTTAATAGTTTAACCTAATTTCATGCTCCCTTTACCCTATCACGTGACAGACAAAGGCTTTAGGTTTTTGGAAACTCTTAGGTTGTTCTTTTCTCATTCCCTTATTGTTATGTTCGTTTGCTTCAGGCGAGGGAAAACCAGAGGAGGGAAGAGCAAGAACGTCTAGAAAGAGAAGCTGCTGAAGCTGAGCGGAAGCGCCAGGAAGAAGAAGAGGCTCGTGAAAGAGCAGCACAGGAAGCTGTGGAGAAAGAAGCTGCATTAGCTAGGATGCGGCAGGAAAAAGCCTTGTCACTTGGTGCCGAACCTGAAAAAGGACCTGACGTTACACAGGTAATCCTTCTTGCATTTTTGCTTAAATTCTCTCTTGTTATTTTCTTGTACATTTTGAATGTATAGATGTTTCTGATAACTTCTATGATGTGAACATACGTTCAGTTGAGTATGTTTAGATATCATTCATGGACATTCTGGTCGTATGCACCTTTTATACTGGGTCGCAAATCCCATTATTCCTACCTAATGTATGCATGGTTATGTTTTTATTTGGTAAACCAGGTTGTGGTCCGGTTCCCAACTGGAGAACGCAAGGAAAGGAGATTCCACAGCACTGCATTAATCCAAAATCTCTATGATTTTGTTGATTCTTTGGGTTGTCTTGACGCTGAGAACTACAGTTTGGTGTCGAACTTCCCTCGAGTCGTATACGGACCAGAGAAGTTGTCTTTATCCTTGAAAGAAGCAGGGTTGCATCCACAGGCCAGTCTTTTTCTGGAGCTGAATTCTTGAGAACTTTAATGCACGCATCGTGGTTTGTTATCAAAATTCAGTTGAGATTGATTCCTGCAAAAACTGCAACTAGGGCTTAATTTATTTTTGCATCTCTATACATAGCAACTGTGTCGATTTTATTAGAACAATATGACGAGTTAAGATAGATGACGATGATGATATATGTGGATGTGCAGTTTGTTTCCGTTGCAAATTCTTTCAAACACGCGACCCCCAAAATGGAAGCGGATTGAAATAACGATACTGACTATATAGATTTGAAAATCTAAATAAGCTCTTCCATTCGTTTCTCTGTTTGATGTGATTAATGATTACTTTGTGATGTTGCCTCCTCCCGTCCGTTTCATTTCTTGATAGAGCTGTTGAATTTCGAACTTCAGAGATGAATGCCGGGCAAGAACCAAGTTAACAATGCATCATTACGACCATGAACAACATATGTCGGCAGATCTTTGTCAGCTTTATTGTCCTAACGGTTCATTGTTCGTAATTTAAATTTCATAATCAACAGAACTGTGTTGATCTAACGGTTCGTTGAGCACAACCAAGCCACCGGCAACCATCGTCAACGTCGACCAGACTTGAACCGGAGACCTTCGACTGACGTGATTACTGTACTCGTAATCATCATAACTTTACCCCTATCTTACGTGGTTAAGGACGTGGTGGTTGTGTACCAAACTCCATGAAAATTGTGGGTACATTTCAACACCCTACTTAAAATTGTGGTGTATATTGTGGTTTTGAATCATCCAGACCGTCAGATGTAAAGATTTCATATGTCGATACATGGTAAAAAAATAAATAAATAAACTAAAATTATGCTTCTACATGACCGAAAGTTGCCATATAGTTGGAAAGGTTGTGGCTGTGGAGAACATAGTTGGAAATTTCGTGATATACAAGCCAACTCTAAGTCATCTGTAACTTGTTTCTTTGTTGAAAATCTTAAATCTTTTATGGTTGATTCTAACTTCTTTGTATGGTCGATACATTCTGTCGAGTTCCAAGACGTTGAAAGAGCAAAAATGAAGTATTACACATATGCCACATCAAGAACTTAAGTTCAAATTACATTCTATCTTTTGAAATATTACACCAGAAATTAAGAATCATCTTAAAACCAAAAAACCTTGTTGTCTTTTGATCCTTTCTCCATTAGACTTTAATCTTGCTTCCTTTATTCCTTCGCTTTCCCAAAGCTACAAGATTTGTGACAACACCAAATTTTGATTCTATTAAATTCGTAATATTCAAAAATCGAATTAATTTCCTCACTACAAAAGTTAGTAACACCTCTTCATGTCATCCCTTTCTCCGCCATTTCCCTTTTCTTGTCAATTTTCTTAAATTTATTTCAATTTTCGATCGATATATGTTTCTGAAATAGTTGTGAAGTATCAACGTTTTTTGATGTACCTGAAACACAATCATGTGACAATGCTGTTTTACTTAAATAATAACATGTACAAACACGTGGTGTGCAAAGATTGTGAAAGAATCCTAGTACATAGTTTTGGAATAAATAAAAAATAGAACAAATATACAAAAAAATTGAAAAAAAAATATAAATTTTAATATTTTACCAGAACTCCAATTTCAACTTTTCCAACCGTTTCAAAGATTAATTTACTAATATTTTTGCTGATCAGTAGATTAATTTTACTAATACGCTCCGAGCTGAGTTGTCTTTCCCTAATCAACCTCCTAATTCCTAAATTAAATTAAATTTAAATTAATTAAATAATTAAATTAGTTTCCATGTAGAAGTCGAGAGGAACAGCGTGTACCATCTAATCACAGAGAGAGAGGAGGACTCCACCGGAACACCTCTTCCGATCCAAAAATCAAAATCCCTAGAAATCCCAATCCAACACCATCACAATGCCCCACTCAACCCTACATTTACCCCTCTCCTCCCAATCGCAATCCCTAGGGTTCCATCTCCAATCGCTCTCGCTCTCTCCGCAGCTTGATTTCTGCACTCTAGGGTTTTCTTAGGGTTCTGAGAGTCCCCAATTTCACCTCTCCAGCTCGAAAGAATGCAGATAGCACCATGGCTGAGTCTCGGATAGGTTTGACAATGTGGAGCTCCGTCGCGAACCGGAATTCAGGTACGGAATTCGGGGACATGTGGTTTATCGGCCGCCGCTTTCGTCTTCGTTCGGCGTTCGACTCGTACTCCGTCGCTTGCGAGGCGTTTTCTGAACACTATTGTAATCTGATTCCGGTTGGGATTGTTAAGCGCAAGAAGCTTTGATAGGTTTGTGAAGAATCGTTTCCGTCTTAAAAAAAAGTTTGCTTCTTTCGGGAGATTTTTTTGTGTGTTTTTAGGGTTATGGATTCCTGTAGTGGTTTTGTTGGTGGGAATTCTGGTTGCGACGATGGTGGCGTTGTGGAGAAAGATCCGACTGGGCAATACTTGCGGGTACGGTTCCGGATTTTGTTTGCTCTTTAATTTGGTATTTGAATTGTCTTTTAATGTAAATTTTATTGGTGTTTGTTGAATGTGTTTTCGGTCATCACTTGCTTGTTGTTGGTTTTGGTGATATAATTCTTATGTAGATTTGTGTTTGTTCATCCAGTATGACGAATTGCTGGGGAGGGGAGCATTCAAGACTGCGTATGCTTCTCTAACCATAGCTTGAATTCGTTTCTTTGTAGTTGGTTTCTAGGGTTCTAACGATTTGCTATTGCAAAATTATTTGTTTACTTATTTGGATGTTGTACAAAATGTAGGTACAAGGCATTCGATGAGGAAGAAGGAATAGAAGTAGCCTGGTGCCAAGTGAATATCAAGGAGATGTTGCAGTCTCCGGAACAGCTGGAGAGATTGTATTCCGAGGTTCATCTGCTGAAGTCGTTAAAACATCAAAACATTGTGAAGTTCCATAACTCTTGGGTGGATGATAAGAACAAGACCATCAACATAATAACAGAGCTGTTCACTTCTGGGAGTTTGAGGCAGTCAGTTTTGCTGCTTTTTTTTCATGTTTCATGTTTTTACTTGGCGTACCTTCTTCAAATACTAACCGTTTTTGTTCTGGGATCTAGGTACCGAAAGAAGCATAAGAATGTCGATATGAAGGCCATTAAGAACTGGGCAAGGCAGATTCTTCGAGGCTTGCACTATCTGCATTCTCACAATCCTCCAATTATTCATAGAGATTTGAAATGTGACAACATTTTTGTCAATGGAAATACAGGAGAAATTAAAATCGGAGATCTCGGATTGGCGATAGTCATGCAGCAGCCTACTGCTCATAGTGTTATTGGCACCCCTGAATTCATGGCTCCAGAGCTTTATGACGAGGAATACAATGAATTAGTCGACATCTATTCTTTTGGCATGTGCATGTTAGAAATGGTTACTTGTGAATACCCTTATAGTGAATGTAAAAATCCGGCACAAATTTATAAGAAGGTTACCTCTGTAAGTTTCTGATCGACTGATTTATGAATTTCCCTCCAGTTTTTGTTTTTCTACTAAATGGTTGCCTACTGTTTCTCCTGACTTCCTTTGTTGTAGGGTGTAAAGCCTGCTTCACTCAGTAAAGTGGACAATCCTCAAGTCAAGCAGTTCATAGAGAAGTGTCTAGTTCCAGCATCTATGAGATTGAGTGCGGTGGAACTCTTGAAAGATCCATTCCTTGCAACTGACAATTTGAAGGAGCCGAATTGTGTTGTTTTACAATCAGAAAAGATGGTGAACTTGCCACAGCCTGAAGCTCGTCCTATGGACATAGATACTAACTACCAGAAGTCCTCTGTTGGATCTTGTGCAAGAAGTACCAATGAAAATTCTAACCCTTCGGTTCTGGAGTTACAGAGTTTAACTGAGAATAATGAGTTCAGGTTAAGAGCGACCAAAAATGCTGATAACAGTGTCTCATTAACTTTGCGCATTGCTGATACATGTGGTAAGTGCATTTGCCGTGCAAAAAGTTTTACTTCCCCCCCTTATTTTCCTGAACTACACCTGAATATTATTTGTTTATACAGGTCGTGTGAGGAATATCCATTTTGAGTTCTATCTGGATTCTGATACCGCAATTTCAATTGCTGGGGAGATGGTTGAGCAACTTGATCTTTCGCATGAAGATGTGTCTGTCATAGCTGAGTTAATTGATAACTTGATCATGAAGCTAGTACCTGGCTGGAAACCTTCATCAGAAGGTTCATCATGTGGAACAAATAGTTCATGTGGGGATCATCCTGCACCGCAAAATGTTGTCTCACATTTTGCAAATGCGGAGGACCGAGATGACCAAGCATCAATGATTTTAGATACTTCGGCTACCTCAGCTGAGTATGGTGTCCCTACTGCCTCAGGTGCCAGTAATGTCAAAGTTATGGAGTCGGCTAAATACAGTTCTGATGAATGCTGTAAAGCTTCAGATGGTTACGGTACCAGTCCAGATTGTATGGTTCAGGGTGCGGTCAGGGAGAAGAGTTACGAAGCTGATTCTGGTGATTCAGTTGTGATGAATGAGGTGCGCCCTGACATGTCAAGCATTTGTTCCTTATCTGAGCTGTCTCTAGCAAATAAAGATCGATACAATGATCTAAAGGGGGAGCTTGATGCTATTTATAGGCAGTACCATCGATGCCTTCTCGAGCTCTTGACGTTGAGGGAAGAAGAAATTCAGAGTGCAAAGAAGAGGTGGATAGCGAAAAAGAAAATATCTGTTAATTGATGTACTATTTAGTGTTCTCTTCCGTCTCTTTTTTCCCTGTAACATTCGTTTTATACTTGTAATTTTGTTTTTCGGTTAAGAAAAGCGGCGAAGCGAATTATGCCGGTGTTTTTATGTGTGGATTTGGTACGTACATTTGGTTTTACGATTACTAATGATATTTACTTTGTTCCATTGCTTACCAAAAACATATAATGTAAAAAAGTGAGAGGGCCTGTGCTATTACTTCATAAGTTCTACATTAATCTACAATGGGTAGAGATAATGTATACACATATATTTGAACCCTCTGGTTCATTTCTGCTTCAGCTGAGCCCTCACAAACGAGGACGTGATCCGGGGAGGCTCGGAGTCTCTCTCGAACGGGAGGAACATCATCGCTTCGTGAACAGCTACCAACCTGCCACCGGATTTGAGTGAAACTAGTCCGAATCTGGCTTAATGGTGCAGATGTACGTAAATTTAGAATTGAAGTGAATAGAAGTTTTGTTATTTTAACTTGTAGATCATGGCACTGGCTTTAGTTGGAGGGGCTGCTGTTGGAGCACTGTTTGGAGCTCTCTATGATGTGGTTAAGGTAGCCATGGGAAAGACTGTTATGCAGTATAGACCCTTACTTGGAGATCTCAAATTCACGCTTGATTCTCTAAGACCGCTGATGAGTAGATTTTATATTATATGTTCAACCTTGTTCTTAATATATTTTGGTAGAATTTTGATACTTTGAATTGTATTTTCAATATAGGACTTTCGACTTCCTCTAGAGCAAAACGTGATCAACTGGTTGAATTTTGGAGTAATTCCAGTTGGAGGACGTTCGTGAGTCACTTGGCTTGATCGTATCAAAATTTGGAAGTTTTCTACCAAGCGGTGATTTTCTGACGATAGAATAAATGAGCAGTGCGCATTGCTTAAAAAGTGACGTTTTGGGCTTGAATTGCGTTTTTGGAGCCCAAGACCTCTGATGGGTTTGTGGCCTTTTGGAGATATGTTTAGAACGTCCTGATCTTTAAAACAAGCTATCATGGGCCGGATTTTCTAAGATATTTTATTATTATTTAGTTTCCTACTTGGAATAAAAGACTTGGTTTTAGGGATTGTGCGATGTCTAGGATGGGATTTTAAAAAGGTTTTGGCCAGCCCTAGTTTATTAGGTTCTTTTATGCGATCTTGGAGACAAAAAAAAATTGGCTAGGGTTCTTGAAGGCTTTCAGATTTTTACTTTAAAGTATTGTCATTCTTATTCATTATAATAATATTTTCTATGATTTTAATTGTGAATATGCGTAGCTAATCCATTTTGATAGGGCGAATCGTTAAGTCTTAGCGTGAATATGTAATTTTTATTTAATTGCTTATGATTGATTGCATGCACGCTTTGAATTAGTAATCACCGTTTTAAACTGTCTAATTGTCTTAATGCTTGATCACTATTAGGATCTTTAGAAAAGCAAATTGATGCAATTTTGGTTGGAAGGTTCCCTGAAATTGACGCTGGATTCTTATGATTAATAATTGTAATTTCACTTAAGATGAACACCACGTTTTTAGGGTTGCATGGTTTTTCAAAGGGTTTTCATAAAACATAATGAATCTCTCATGTTTATATTTGATCCGAACGTCCGGACGGATTGCATGTTAGATATACGTTCTATGTAATAGATTCCAAGCAGAATATAAATTAGAAAAACCTAACCTTCAAAGTGGCATGTGTAGATCATAAGTAATTGGTAAAAATACATAAGATTGCTAGGTGATGGTAAAACCCTAGTGCTTTTATAAATTGGTATTCAAAACTCTTTTATTTTATCGTATTAGTTTTGGGGGAATTTACTATTTGTTTTTAATTAAAATTTGTTTTTAATATTACCCAATTTTAAAATTTCTTTCTCAATTTTTAGTTTTAAATAATTAATTAGGAATTGTTTTTACATAAATGATTGAAATAGTCCTTGTGCAGGAGATGTTTTTTTTTCTGAAAAGTTGCGCAGGAGATGTTAAAGTTGTTAAGATTTCCTAGCCGTTAGGGTTAGGTCTCCTAGTTTGTAGGCTTGTTTTCAGAAGTTGTTAATAATCCCTATTCTTTAGGGACAAGTTATTTAGTTTGATTCCGATTTAGTCGTGTACCACGATGTTAGGGTTGTGAAACGTGGGCTGCATATTTTGAGCATTCAGTTTTCTTTGGATATGGTATGGAGTATGCTAATTATTTTTTAGCGAGAGGAACATTGTTTTGAGGGAGGGAAAGCGTGGTTTTCTATTAGACAGAAGTGGCTAGCCCGCAATCTCCTTCTCATGTACAAATCTACCCGTAGCATAGACTTGATCGATCAGCACATTTCTATCCATGTTGTAGGTTTTTCCTTTGCAGACTTTTTAATATATCAAAAAAGAATAAGGTAGGACTTTGAGGGCTTACTTTGTAGGGTTGAACAAGGAGATAGCACAACCTTGCCCGGTCTTCACACCCGTAAATTTTTTAATGAATGAATCGTATGGAGAAGGTGATAAAGCAAATTGCAGGGCATGATGTGGCACAAAACAATGAGGTTGCATGTAATGGTATGTGTCCCCTGCCTGAACCTCCATCCTCTACAGTTGGATTGGATGTATTGAATGTGCAGGAGAGAGGCGATGAGATCAAGGAGACATCGTTTGCAGCAAGTAGAGGAAGGCGTCAAGCTAATTGAAGGGAGTGGTGTGTTACAAGACCAAAGCGGAATCAAAGGTTTGTACGAAGTTGAACCACCATCACCGAAAGTCGAATCGGATGTACTGAATCTGCAGGGAACAATGGATGTGGAGGAGACATCAGATTCCACGATGAATATGGAGGCAGGGGTCGAGCAAATCAAGGACAATGGTTTGGTGAAAAATCAAATTGATATTGCAGTAACTGAACCCCCGTTGCTTAGAGATGGATTGGAAGTAGCGAACATGCAGGGAACAAAGGATGATAAGCAAACTGAGGGGATAGGAGCGGTCGCGCTCCAAGCTCCAGTTTCTGAAGGTGAACTTCCATCGCTTACACTTGAATCAAACGTCCAATTTGGGCTCTTAGATTCAATGAGTTGCTTCAAAGGCAACCAGCAAGTAATAGACTGGCAGCACTCTTATATGGTATGACTAAATTCTCACATTCTCTTCTTTTTAACTGTGTAGTCGGAAGCCTAGTTTTAAACCTTATTCTGAGACCATATCATATTTCATGAACAGGAAGAGGCACTGAAAAGCCGGCAGCAGTCATTGAATTTCAATAAGTACTTTAATTTGCCAACAGAGAAGGCAGGACTTGAGTCTGAAATTCTCTTTGAGCCAGACGCACAACCGGGTTTCTGCCCTGACATTCTCACGAGCATTGCATATTTGCAGAGTAGGCAGCATGACGATGCTCCAGAGCCTGATTACATAAATAGAAGTCAATCGTCTCAGCATGTTAGCCAACTAAAGTCAGATGATGGGTTTAACTGGAGAAAGTATGGGCAAAAACAAGTGAAAGGTGGTAAGTATCCCCGTAGTTATTACAAGTGTACATATCACAATTGCCCAACAAAGAAGAAGGTTGAGAGATCATTGAATGGAGAGATTACTGAAATCATATACAAAGGAAGTCACAACCATCCTAAGCCCCAGTCTCCAAGACAATCAACCTCTCGACCAATTCCGGGTTCTTCATACGGACTCTCTGATCAATTGGCCCCAAAAATATCCAACCCAATAGTTGAATCAGCCAAGACACCGGATGATTTGGAACAAAATTCTCCAATCAGTAATTCAGGAGTTGAAGATGAAAATGAGCCTGTCGCCAAAGAAAGGTAATCTCGGACGATTCCGGTTAGGACTGTATATGTCATATGATAGCCAAAATTGCATATGCGGTAATGGGTTTTTTTCTTCTTCTTTTGCAGGGATATAGGAAACGCAAATGATCAGACAACTCATACCTTTTCTGCTTCTGGGAGTAGCGTTGTAAAAGAACCGAGAACCGTGGTGCAGACAAAAAGTGAAATTGATCTTGTGGATGATGGATATAAGTGGAGGAAATATGCACAGAAAGTAATGAAGGGAAATTTTCTTCCAAGGTACACATTCTAGGTCTTTAACACTTTTAGTTGCTTATATGGTATTGCAACCTTGTAAATCTGTTTAGCTTTCCTTGGTAGATTCCTTTCATTACAAGCAAACAGTTCCCCAACTCGGCTGCTTATCCTTTTCAACTGTTTTCCAATCTGTAGGGCCTACTACAAATGCACGTATACATGTTGTCCGGTGAGGAAACATGTGGAGCGATCACCGCATGACTCAACGTCTGTGATCACCACATATGAAGGGAAACACAACCACGATGTTCCTGCAGCATGCTATAGTGACATTTATAGTGCTCCAAAACTCTCAAGGTAGGGAGCGTTGGTTTGATACATGGCATCATAAACTCTCGGTTTGTAAATCTCATTTAATCAATTGGAGTCGAAACAAATTCAAGAAGAGAGGTTTGGAGATCGAGGAGTTGGTGCATCATCTGGATTTGTTACAGCTTCATTGGGAGGATAATGTTGAGGAAATAAAATTCGTTTCTAATCGTGTTGATCAGTTGCGTGAGCAGGAGGAGTTGTATTGGTTGCAAAGGTCTAGAGTCAACTGGTTACGAGATGGTGACGCCAATACTGCGTTCTTCCATCGCACGACTCTTCAACGGCGAAGGGTAAATACAATTGCTAAGATGAAGGGTGAGGATGGTCTTTGGGTGGATGACGGTCGGAGGGTTTTCACCTTAGTGGAGGATCACTTTCAATCCCTTTTTACTTCCGTGGGTAGTAGGGATTGGGGTGATATTCTCAACTGCATTGAACCTATGGTTTCGGATTTAATGAATGTTGATCTTATCAAGCCTGTTACTGATGATGAG
Source organism: Malus fusca (assembly GCA_035220775.1). Lineage (NCBI taxonomy): Eukaryota > Viridiplantae > Streptophyta > Magnoliopsida > Rosales > Rosaceae > Malus > Malus fusca. Next base: position 27,517,603 of record CM069064.1, read on the forward strand.
ATTAAGGTTGTTGTTCATCAAATGGGGGGTTTGAAGGCTCCGGGACCGGATGGTTTTCAAGGTATTTTTTACCACTCCTTCTGGGACATTATTGTGGCAGAGGTGAATGGTTTGGTGATGGATTTCATGTAGGGTGTGGGTAACACTCGGAGTATTAATTCTACACACATTGTTTTGATTCCTAAAGTCCCTAATCCTGAATTGGTGTCTCAATATCGTCCTATCAGCCTTTGCAACTTCTCTTTTAAGATCATTTCCAAGGTGTTGGCGAATCGTTTGAAACTTCTCTTTTAAGATCATTTCCAAGGTGTTGGCGAATCGTTTGAAACCGTTGCTGCCTCAGTTAATCTCACCTATGCAGAATGCTTAGGAGAACTTAGGGCTTGCTCATGAATTGTTCCATTTTTTGAAGCTGCGGAAAGCTAAGCAGAAGTTTGAGTTGTGTATTAAATTGGACATGCATAAGGCGTATGACCGAGTTGAATGGGACTTCTTGGAAGCGGTTTTGCTGAAGCTCGGATTTTGTAGAGACTGGACCAATTTGGTCATGAACTGTGTGTGTACAGTGGAGTTTGCGATTTTACTGAATGGCCAGCCTGGGAATTGGTTTTCTCCCTCTCGCGGAATCCGTCAAGGTGACCCTCTCTCTCCGTATTTGTTTCTTGTGGTTAGTGATGTTCTCTCCCGTATGATTCAGATGGGAGTTGATGATGGGTGGCTTAATGGTATCAAAATGAATCATCTTGGTCCCTGTATCTCGCACTTGTTTTTCGCGGATGATACTTTAATCTGCCTCCAGGCGAATCAGAGGAATTGTGAAAATATTATGCATATCCTCAACAAATATTGTTTGGCCTCGGGGCAGCAGATGAATCTTAACAAGTCTAGTGTTTACTTTGGACGGAATGCTCCAGCTCAGGTGCGGTCACAACTTGGCTCCATCTTAGGTATGCCGTCGGTGTCCGACCCGGGGTTGTATCTTGGGCTGCCTGCTATTTGGGGAAAATCTAAGTGTAATAGCCTTGCTTTTGTGAAAGGGAGAATGTTGGGAAAGATTCAGGGTTGGAAACAGTCTGCTCTTTCTTTTGCGGGAAATGAAGTTTTACTTAAGGCTGTGGTTCAAGCTATTCCTACCTACCCAATGAATCTGTTTAAATTCCCGGTTGCTGTTTGTAAAGACCTTGATTCTCTGTCTGCGGGCTTTTTGTGGGGTGACGGTGGAGGACATAGAAGGATTCATTGGGTGAATTGGGATACTCTGGGTCGGCCTAAGTGTGAAGGGGGTTTGGGATTTCGGAATTTCCAGGACTTCAATGATGCGTTGCTGGTTAAACAATGCTGGCGTTTGATTCTTAATCCTACTTCCCTGTGGGCTCAAACTCTCAAGGCACGTTATTTCCGTCATTCAACTTTCTTGGATGCGAAGTTAGGAAGTCGTGCCCCATGGGCTTGGGCTAACCTTCTTGTGGGTCGAGACATTCTAAAAGCTGGAGCACACTGGCAGATTCTGAATGGAAGGGATACTCGGCTTTGGGTTGATAGATGGTTACCCTCTCTTCCTCTTGGGCATCCTACTCCCCGTTATCCCACTAATGTCACTCTGAATACTAAGGTCTCCTCCCTTATCTGCCCGAGTACTAGATCGTGGGACATTGAGTTTTTACGTCCGTTCATTTCTGAGGAGGATATCAAAGCTATATGTAATACTCATTTGGGGAATTGTTCTCGCCGGGACTGTTTGATCTGGACGTCGAGTAAGAAGGGTCAATATTCAGTTCGGTCGGATTATCACTGGATTCATTCCTCACGGGGGTTGACGGGGGCTCATGTTTCTTTGGTTCCAAGTACTTCGGGGACCTCGATTTGGAAAATTAAAGCCCCGCCAAAAATTCGTCACTTTTTATGGCGAGCTGTGAGTGAGGCTTTGGCAACTGTGGGGGGATTATATAAGCGCAGGTCTGCTTCATCTCCCCTGTGTCCTATTTGTAAGACTCAGGAGGAATCTGTGCTTCATATGCTGCTGCGGTGTCCATGGGTTGAGCCAATTTGGTTTGGTGGACAGCTTGGTCTTCGGATGGTTGGTGCAGGTGTTTCTTCTTTTCATCAATGGCTCAGTGATTTGATCAACCTAACTCCTAATCTTCAGGACCGATCGAGGCTTCTTTCTGTCATAGCTTTCTCTTGCTGGTACATTTGGAAAGCTAGATGTAATTATGTCTTTAAGGCTTCTACCTTAGCTCCTTCACAGGTGCTGCTTACTATTTCTTTCTCCCTGGGTTCTTTTTTGGAGGTGCAGGTCCCTTTGTCCCGCTTCCAGCCATCCTCCATTCCGGATCCTCATTGGTCCCCCCCCAACTGCTCCCTTCATAAAAATTAATGTTGATGCAAGCTGGTTTCAGATGGATGGTAAGGCTACGTTGGCAGTGGTGCTGATGGATCATAATGGCAATTTGTTGCAGCCCACAAGTTGTCTATTGGAGCTCCGTCGGTGGTGTTCGCTGAAGCAATGACGTTGCTCAAGGGCTGTGAGTTGGCGGCGGAGCTGGGCTTCCGGTGGATTGTTGCGGAATCAGATTCGCTTGAGGTGGTCTCTTCCTTGAAGGGTGATATTTCTAATGGCTGCTGGGAAGTGTTCCCAATCCTAGAAACTACTTTGAGGTTGGGGAATTCTTTTCAGGGTTGTCGCTGGTCTTGGGTTCTAAGACTGGCCAATCAGTCGGCGGACCGTCTGGCGTCGAGGACTAATTTGGAGATATGCGGTAAAACTTGGGTCAGGCGACCCCCATCTTCGTTGGTTCACATTCTCAACAAAGATGGTCTTCCTTGCCCTCCGTAAGTGTTTTTTGGTGTGGGTGTGTGTTGGGATGACGTCTCACCTTTGTGGTAGCGTCTTTATTCAGTTGTTCTCCCTCACATTGCCCTTTGTTTGTTTTGCTGTGCTTGCCCTTTTGTGGGCTTTCTGTGTTCAGTTGGCTTTTGCCCTGTGTTTTTATAAAAGCTTCGAGTTTCCAAAAAAAAAGAAGGTGCTTCCGAACACCAATCTCAATCTGTACTAGACGGATTAGGGGTGCGTTTGTTGCACCAAACTATCTCGGACTGGACTAGGTTCAGAGACTAAGCTGGACTGGCTTAGACTAGACTAAGCTGGACTAACTTAGTGAAGCGTTTGGTGCAGTGTGGGATTAAGAAGCAGGATAATGAAAATAGTACTGTCACCAGTTTGGTGTTTGCTCGGACTGAGACTAAATTATTATTCTAATTTAATTTCTTTTTATTTAAAGATATTATCAAAATTAATAATATTAGATGAGAGTATGACTCAATAAAAAATAAAAATAAACCAAATTTCTTGCCAACGAAAGAAACATACATGATTCAAGAGTAGTATTGCTCCAAACATCAATATAACAAAGGTGTTTTCCTAACAATTGACGGGTTTTAGAATGCTTTTCTTAATTATTCAACTTTGGTTTGATTGCATTCAATCAATCCCAAGACCACAATGATGTGTGAGGCGCAATGGCAAATGGATAGCCGAGCCTTGATCATTGCTACATTTGGATTTGAGCACGTAAATTGCTTGCTCTAACTAGTTTGAAGAAAACCAATAACAATATGCAAAAGGAAGAGATCATGAATATACCTCGAGCAAAGTACACAACGTTTGGAGCAAAGGATTGTCAAAAGTGAAGCAACAAGTTTTAGCCGAGGGAACGTAAATTTAAATGTTATGATACAGACAAAATTTTGCTATTCTAACTAATTTACCGACTAGACTAAAACACAAGCTTGTTTAGGCTACACGAATACGATAGTACTCCTGCACTACAGTTCCTCTGAGTCGACTTCTTACATGAACATACAGTTACAAACAATCAAAATCGATTGAATAAATACCATGCCTTTTGTTGCTCTAGCAAGCAAGTTGGTGCATGCACATGTAACAACTTGCTGCATCAAAATTGCCATTTATGACTCTACTACGATGGCTGAATCTGATCTCACCGAAAGCAGACCAAAGATGTAAGCAAGAAAGCAGACCAAAGATGTAAGCAAGCCGCACCTTATGGCATCCATCAATTGCAGGGTATACAATATATGAAACAGCTTTGATGGTTTCCACAGCATAGCCAACTATTTCACCTTTAAATTCCAAAATTTCACAAGTAATATCATCATTGGTCCAAACCTCAGAAACAAGGACAGAACTCAAATAACACAAAAAGACCTGCAAGGAAACAATAGATCACTATCACTCAATGGGGAAAAAGCCATCTCTATGTTATAGAATTCAGAGATGTAAGCCTACAAAGCTGCCTACCTGAGAACGGTTCAAGCTGTATTCATCAGCTAATGTTAAAACATCCTTCAAAATGTGCTTCTTCTCTAACTTGACTGAATCAATCAAGGGACGCACAACACTCTTAATATAATTAAAGTCCTGAGACAAAAAGCGTATTGTGTCAACACCAGGGATTATTTTCTCTAATGTTGTACAACGATCTGCAACACGCTTTTGGTCTTCTAATTTTAATTTCCATTCCCTCCAAAAGGTAGACTGCACCTTGTCAAATTTGCCTATTTCACCTGAATCCAACAAAACAACATACAAAACCATGAACTCCTTATCATTGTAAAAATGTACATGCATCAATAATATTACTCTATTTTCACATTTCCACTGCTTGGAGCTTTAAGATGATAGCATAGCAAATTGTAAATAAGTGTAGCAGATTACCTGTGTGTTTTTCTTTAAACTTCCTTAGTAGCAGCTCCCTCCTTTGCGTAGGATCTTCACACTCAAATGTTGAACTATACAACAAGCTATATGTCATCCCCACATTCATGATGCTAGAAACTTCTTGGTAATCCTTCCTTGTTCTAAGCTGCTCCTCTATCACTTCAACCCCACTCACAGCATCCAACATATTCAACAGAAAGGAGCAACCCACTATGTCTTCCTCTTTGGTAACATGTGGTTCAATTATTGATTTTGCCAGAGACGCAACCACATTGTCGGTAAGAGCAAAACCATTTCTCGCCAACCAGGACAGAATGGTCACTAGAGCATGTGTTCTTACACTGGCATATTGCTTTCTAGGAATTAAGTTACCACTTGACTTCTTACTGTGTTCTCTATTCCTACTTAGCTCAAGTAGCCATGGAAGTTGTAGGGCAGAAAATGTCAAAATTTTTCCATTTTCTCTCAAAATAGATTCCCAGTTCGTATAAATACGATTACAAATAAAGTACCAATTCGCAAATCACAAACTTTCGCATATATAAGAAAATATCAGCAAATGGTCAGACTTACATAGTCGTTTAGCTGGCGAGCAGCAGATTCAACTTCTTGAACACTTGACATAGCCACAAACTCAAATCCTCTACTTCTTGCGGTCGTCTTATCATATATCACCTGCTAAAAACCCTCCAAATTTAACCCACAAAACACTAAACCAGCAACAACCGATTTCACTTTTCACCCAAATTTCAAGTAAAATTTACAAAATTTCGAGTGAAAACAAGGAATTACCTTGACCATCTGGACATTTCCAATGCTCTCGAAGATACCAGCAAGCTGAGCGCTATCGACGCTGAAGGGAAGGTTACCCACGAAGAGTTTGAGGTCAGAGGAGGCCTCTCTGTCGTCGCTGAGAACCTCCTCGTCCTGCTCGAACTCAGATGAGACGGCGAAGTCGTGAAGGAGATAGGAGATGGCAAAGGTGCGAAGGAGAAGAAGACGGATGGATCAGCTGCGAGAGAGGACGGGACTATGAGTCATCTCGAAATCGAGGGCTCTCGCTAAGAACGGCTAGCGAGGAGTTCAGTCGGGGCGAGTCCCTTTTAGTCTCATTAACGCTTGTTCGTGTAAATAACAAACACCAGACTGGATTATCATTTAGTCTAGTCCAGTCCAAGGAATGCTAGTGAAGGCAAACAAACATACCATGTATTAGACGTGCATGCAACAGAGGATGCCATAAAAAAGACACTGGTTGAATCAGAGCAAGAGTTGCTAAATGAAGGGAATGTTGTGGTACAAGATCAGATTGAAATTAAAGGTTATTGTGAAGGGATTGAACCTCCATTGTTTGCAGTTGGATTGGATGGACAGGGACAATGGATGTGAAGGAGACGTCTGATTCAACAATATGGAGACACTGAAGCGCCAAGGACGGCACTCATCGTGTTTCAACAAATTCTCAAGAAAGGCGACTTTATCAACAGAGATAACGGGAGTTAAGTCTGCAATAGCTGAAATGATACATAAGTTAAACCTAAAAGATGTTCTCATGCATGCAGTAGCCTTAGATGGTCTACCCTCGACAACTATTTTAGTTGAAGCTTTGAGGAAAATGGTGTCGGTCTCTGGGGAGCCAATGCAAAGATTGGGTGCTTACATGTTGGAAGGTCAAAGTAAATTAATTATATATCATATAAATAAGCCACTAGGAATAGCCTAGTGGTGAGGGTGTGGGTAAGGGGTGGGGTAGTTCTAGGTCCCAGGTTCGAAACCTGGTGTGTGTGTTTGTGTTTGTATTTGTGTGGGTGGTGGAGGGTAACCAAAAAAAAAAAAAAAAAAAAAAAAAAAAAAAAATTATATATCATATAAATAAGTGTCTATTTAGACTTAAACTTATATTTGTATTGAAAATTTTGGTTTATTATTTTAATTAAGTTTATTATATAACATATAACATAAAAAAATATCAAAAATTTTCACTTTAGTATTTTAGTGAATTTAATGGTATTAGATGAAAGTTCAAGTGATTACGAGTCCGTCATACTTTACTAAATTGTTTCAAAGATCATATCAATTTATGTGAATTTAAAAAAAAATAACGGTGACAAACATGTGGTATAAAAAGTATTGGTTGAATAATATATCATTCCTTTATTAATTAAATGCTAAGTGACACAATTTGATTGGACAACAATTAAAAAAATAAAGAAAAAGAAAAAAAAGAAGAGTTGATCACGTGGAAAATGGAGAAAGTCATTTTCTCTTCTTCCTTGGAACCAAGGTCCAAGAATAGCATCTGTTGCAATTCACATGAATTATTCTGACAGTTAGATGATGTTGTATTAAATATATGTAAGTATTGTAGCCATAATATTGGGAGAGAATGAGAGTCGAGAAAGGAAAAGGGGGGAAATTTCTAGGGTTAGAGTTCACCCAGTTGCAATCAATCCACTTGGTTAATCAGAAACTCTTTGCAAATTTCATTTGGGTTGTAGTTAATTGGTTAAGTAGTTGGATAATAGAGGGAAGGGAAATTTCAATTAAGGTAGATATCTAAAAGAAATTAGGATTTAGTCATTTTGATAAGGCTCGAGAATTCGCATGTGTTTTGATAAGTCCTTGTCTCGGGAGGATAATCCTCATCATTATGTTAAAGGAGGAGAGTGTGGTGTGCTAATTCATAAGGAGAAGATCAAGAGACGGGGGAATTACCCATGGTGGGTGAGTTGGGAGGTGACGCTAGCCGTCGTTTGCTGCTGTATAACTGATGACCTGCTAATCGGAGCGTGCAACGTATGTTTCGATTATCATTGGTGCATTTTGGGCGGAGATAATTATAACACATGTTGGAAGCTAAATAGTCTTCTTGATGTGAATATGATTTTAATCTCTGGGCTTAATCATGATTGCTTAAATATTAGTTGTTGGTTTAGAGTGTCTTGGTTTCCCAATTTAATGTTTTTCGAGAGCATGCATGCTTTCTCTGCTGTCTGGATTAGGTTTAGGTTATGTAGGGTGTTAATTATCTCTAAGTGCTTGTGTGTGTCCCTTTGCCTTCTGGGGTTGCCCACTTTGTATTCCTGGAATCATCTTAATAGCTCTGCCATTAGTATTTATAGGCGTTGGTTGATTAGTTTGTCTTTACTTATCATCCTTGATTCCCCCTCATAGCTTTATTACCATAACCATGACTATCATTTCCCAACTTGAAGCTTCCTCTTCCAGGCATGCTAGAATTCCCATCAGCCCTAGAATCCCTGCTTGGGCCAACAAGTTTGCCAATCCCCTCCTTGGTCAACCCCCAGTTGTGGTTGAGGGTGCTTGTGGTACCTTCACCATGGAGAATGGTATTACTAGAGTGTCTACCAACCTTTATTCAAACTTGAATGTTGAGTACATGGATAGTAGAGTGCTCATGGGTAAGTTAGTGGGTAAGTAATTGGATGCTAGGACCATCAAGTGGAAGCTGGGGTTAACTTGGGGTACTAGAGTTAAGAATCCGTTTTATTTGGACCACTTTGGGCATATGTGGTATGCTATTGAGTTTACTGATGAGGAATAGTTGGAGTTTGCCTTAAACAACATGCCCTGGTATGTTCGGGGTCAAATCTTCCATATGGAGAGGTGGAATGTTCATTTTAGAGATATAAACCTCATCTCTAATTTGAGGGTTTGGATTAGGATTCCTAGAGTTCTAGTCCAATACCATGATGCTGAGATTTTGGAGGTTATTACGTATGGGTAGCTTTGTCCGAGCGGATGAGACTACCCTATCGGGGCTCAATGGCTTGTTTGTTAGAGTTCTTCTCGAAGTAGATTTGAGGCTGCCCCTGAAGAGAATCCTAGTTGTAAATGATGAAGAGTGCCTATTGCTGTTGAGATATAAGAAACTTTTTGAAGTCTTTTTCTATTGTGGAAGAAAGATGATTGATAAACATTCTTGCCCTGTTGACTATGATAATGATGGTTGTCTCATTGTGGATAGAATCTTTGAGGAAGAACCTCTGGTGTGCCCTGCTGATTTCCCAGTGAGTGATGAAACCAAGAGTAAGGTTCATATGGGTGTTATGATGTTATTTCCCAAACCTACTCTAGTTGATAAGTTGGGTTCTGCTGAGGGTGAAACACCAGTGAGGGGTGAAAATTTCCAAGAGCAAACCGAGGATGAGGAAGGGTGGAATTTGGTCCCAGTTAAAAGGAGCAAAAGTGCTAGTAGAGGCAGGAGTTCTGGTCGTATGGATGACAGAAGCTATGAGAATGTTGTACTAGGTATTAAAACTTGGGCGTCACATGCTGATCTTGTTTCTAAGCAGTGTCCTCAAGCTGATGGAGGGTCCGGAACTGGCAATGCCGGAGAAAGAATTGTGATGACTGAGAATGCTACTGGTAGTGGAAGTAAAGGTAATAGAGTTAAAGAAGTCACTGATCTGGATACTGATGAGGTCTTTATGGAAACTAAGGAAGGTGAATTTGAGCAAGTTCAAGCTGGAGGTAATAGGAAGAGGGTTATAAGTGAGGTTAAAGGTGGAACGGGTCCTAACTTCAATTTGGAAGATGTTGGTTGATGAAGTCGCTGTTACGGAACTGAGGGGCTAGGGGCATGCCTGATTTTGCCTCACATCTTAATTTTCTTTGCTGTCTGTTTTTTAGATTTTATGTTTTTTTTTGTATTGTCGAACCTAGATCCAACCTTGATAGAAGGCTTAATGCTTTATTGTCTAAGAGGTTCACTAATGTGTTTTTTGCTAGTGGGGATGGAAGGGCAAGGGGTCTATGCCTTTGTTGGAACGATCGAAATATTAATATGAATGTGCTTGCCCATAACTCTAGATTAGATAAGCAAACAAACATTAAATTCTTTTGTACTTTTGTTTATGCTTACCCTAAAAAAAATTTGCAACCTCAACTATGGAACAATATCATTAATCTAAGGCCTACAAATAACGAAATTAACCCCTGGCTTCTCCTCGCTGACTTTAACAATATCATTAATCTTATTGAGAAGGTTGGAGGTAATAAAAGTGTCCCAAATCAGTGCCTTTCACCTAGTGTAATGGTCATAAAGATAACACCATTATCTATGAAAGATTGGAGAGGGCTATTACTAACTCCGATTGGTTAAACTTATACCCCAATGCCTCTCTCCATAATTATCCCATTTTCGGTTCGGATCATAGCCCAATCTTATTGGATACTAATACCTTGTGCAACACTAATGTTGTAGGTAGTAATAAGTTCAAATTTGAGGCTATATGGTTTACTCATCCGAATTTTGTGAATGTTGTGAGTAAAGCTTGGAGTGATGACATGCCTGGTAACTCTTGTGATAAGGTTAGGAGTTACTTAGGTAGATTCAAATTTCTTATCAAGAAATGGAATAAGGATATCTTTAGAAACATCTTAGACAAGAAAAAGGTTCTTATGAGTGAGTGAGATAAAGTCCAACAAGATAGTATACGTATGATCTCTTTACATCTTGAAAAATTTGGAAATGGGAATAAATAGTTTTGGAAGTGGGTAAAAAAAATAGAAGAATTGTATGAGAAAAGTGAATTTTGTGTGGATATTTGAACAAATAGATAGGTATTAATAGAGTTTTTGAGTGAATTTTGATTTAATTTATTTGTTTTAGCCGTTGGATTTAATTTTGAGTCATTATATATTTTTTATTACCGTTAGATCATTGGATTCAATGTATTTATAAATTTCAATTAAAATATAAATAAATTTGAACCAGACCATTAAATCAAGGGAGTTTTAACGAAAAACACACGGTACTGTTCACTTTAACGAAAAACCACATTTTTACACTAAAAAGTCAATCCTAGTACTATTCACTTTACCCTTTATTTTGTCCTTATCAATAAAACTCAAAGTTTTCAAACCATTTTCATTAGTTTTCGTTTAAATCAACCTACGTTCCAATCATCATGAACACCCGATCTAAAAAGAGCCCTTGCAGGAGTATTGGGTGGCAACAAAGATTTTAGCATGGGCTAAAATTAAGTTTTAGCCCAAAAATTATTTTAAGTCCAACAAATGATGAAAGTTTTGAGACAAAATTTTAACCCAACTATTGAAGTTGGTCCAATTTTTTGTCACCTCCACTTAAATGCGTGCATTGCCATACTTGCTCTTGTTCTATCATTCAAACAGAAAAAACTCTCTCCCGCCTATCATGTACTTATATTTTTCTCATCACTTTGCCACTTTCCACTACTATATTAAATTTTTTGTAACATTGGAATTGTGATACATCGTCATTTGAAACCATCTTTAATATCATATTGCGTATAACCATACTATAATAAGGTTTTCTTAGTTGTTTTCGGTTGCCCCCACTAGAAGAAATGTCAGGCTCCGTCCCTGCTGCGATGGAAGAAGATGGGGTCACTGAATCGTCGCCTTGATTGCCAACATTAACGCTTGAGGTTTTATGAAAAGAAAAAAAATTGCCCTTATTGGTCCGCATCAGTTTTCCCCCTTGGACCATCCTTGAGGACGTCCCCTGAAGGAAAAATTTTGTCCTAGCTAAGAACATGTATGAACATTTGAATACATATGCTAACAATTAACTCTTTAAAGTAGGCATGCATCCAAAAACAATTCATGAAACCCATGACTTTCAAAGCCTAGTATATGGTGAACCAAAAGACTCTTTAAAGACATTAAAGAGAATTAAGAATTTAGAGATTCTTTACCCTTGAAGCTCATCCTTGATTACACAAGGGATTCACCCAAGTGGAGGGCCTTCAAGTCACCTCCTTGCTCCTTGGATCTTCCTTGTGATTTTCCTCCTTTTAGTGCTCCTTTGCTTCTTTGAGGATTTGAGGATTAGTTCTCCAAAACACCAAAAGTTTGATGTCTCTATGTCTCTTCACCAAGGATGTAATTTGTGAGGATGAAAATGGATCACTTAGGGAAGTAAATTTGCTAGATAACTATCCCCAAGTAGCTTAGAAAACCCTAATTGAAAACAAAGCTATAAAGATGAATTTATACTTCATTTCTTAGGTGAGTGGCAAACTTGCAATTAAGCAAACTTGCATACCCTCACCCTAAATGGTTGGCCTATATGGTTATTGGGCTTATTGCCCATTTTTGTTTTAGTTGTCATACAACTTAAACATAATGGGCCTTGTGGACCAAAACACTTTTGGGCCCCGAAGCCCTAAAACCAACTTAAAAGCCCAATACGAACATTTCGTATAATTAATTAACTAATTAATTAATCTTGACCATTCTTCAATTAAACCATTTAATTGCTTATCCATTTCATTTAATTGCTTCACATATATCCTTATTTGGTGTGCGATCCATTAGGTTCCAATTAGCGAGGCAGTGGGCGATGTTACTCTTAACTATCGATTGTGAATTGAAACCACATTTCAATTCTCCCTTTTTGATGATTAGTGTTTGCTAATCAATAGGGCTTCCACAAACCATGAGTGACACCTAGCAGTATGTCATGGTTACCCAAGCTAAGTAGAATTGGTTGGAGAACCTATCTAGTTACAATTACAATGCAATACGGTCCTTCTCTAATACAATACTCTTAACCACATTGTTTTAAGTGATAGTTTGTTTCATGTCTACTATCCAATGTGATACTTTCTTATATGATTCCCTTGAATATGATTTGGAACATCTTCCTTAGTCATATTCATTTGCTTTGGCCAAAGACTTTAGAATCATATTTTAGAGTATACTCCTTCCACCATGGAAGGTTAGAGATCCCTTGTTGTGCATTCATATGCCTACATGACTAGATCACATGACCCCAACAATGCCGTGGACAATCCGAGGGAATGCCTTTGTCATGATCAAAGATCAAGGACCTAACCATTAGACATCTATGATGCCTCAGGTCTAAGGACTACTTTGCATATTGTAACCTTAGAGTTCGTACATGACATGTATGTTTGAACTCTCATTAATCGCAGTTCAGTGTACTCGATTACTCTTTCGAGCACCTATGTGTTTATCTTAGTGTCCAACACCAAATGACTTGAGACTAGTTCATACTCACGTTTGAGTCAACATAACACATACTAACCTTAGCGGATTGTCAATGCCCAATTGGCAATCCTATGGTTAGGAACGTTTTAGGAATGAGCATAAGAGAAAGGTCTCCTTAATCTAACTCATTAGATCACTTATCTCTTATGTCAAATACATCCCTTGGATTCTCTTATTGATTAAACACATGATACAATAAATAGTGATTAACAATAAGTATTGCCCTTCCGTTAAACATATAAAAGTTTAACATATTAAGTATTCCAAAAAGCTATTACATCAAATGAGTGGCTTTGTGGGCATACTTCCAACAATCTCCCACTTGCACTCAAAGCCATCCTCCCATGTATCTAATACCCATTTTATCCATATGACGATCGAGCTGGATTTGAGTCATTGGCTTTGTCAGTGGATCTGCTATATTATCGGCTGAAGCAATTTTGAGGATATTAATCTTCCCTTCGGCAGCATATCTTCTTATGATATTAAAGCGCCTATCAAAATGCTTGTTCTTTTGATGAGCCCTGGGTTCCTTGGCTTGAGCTATCGCCCCACTATTATCACAGTACAAAGTTACTGGTGATGTGATGGTTGGAACCACTCCAAGTTCAGTAATGAACTTTTTCATCCAGAACGCTTCTTTGCCGGCTTCAGCTGCAGCGACATATTCAGCCTCTGTCGTGGAATCAGCAATTACACTTTGTTTCTTGCTTTTCCAACTGACAGCCCCACCATTCAGAGTGAATACATATCCGGAGTTGGAACTTCTATCATCGACGTCAGATTGGAAATCTGCGTCTGTATAGGCTTCCACTCGCAACTCTGCTGCTCCTCCATAAACGAGGAACATGTCCTTAGTTCTTCTTAAGTACTTAAGGACCGTCTTGACAGCTGCCCAGTGTTCTGATCCTGGGTTAGATTGATATCGACTAGTAATGCTCACAGCATATGCGATATCAGGCCTTGTGCATATCATGGCATACATGAGACTCCCTATGGCGGAAGCATAAGGAATTTCATTCATTAGCCGTATTTCTTCAGGAGTCTTAGGTCCCATGGACTTAGAAAGGTGAATTCCATGTCTCACAGGAAGAAAAACCTTTCTTAGATTGTTCCATCTGGAACCTACTTAGCACCTTATCAATGTACATCGATTGGGATAATCCAATTAATTTTCTGGATCTATCACGATAGAGTTTTATCCCAAGTACATAAGATGCATCTCCTAAATCTTTCATGTGGAAGGTTTTAGACAACCACACTTTTACAGAAGAAAGTACTGCAGTGTCATTCCCGAATAGTAATATGTCATCTACATATAACACTAGGAATACTACTGCATCCCCAACGACTTTTTGATAAACACAATTGTCGTCTTCGTTTTGAGTAAAACCAAACGTTTTGATTTCAGTATCGAAACGAATGTTCCAGCTCCTGGAGGCTTGCTTAAGTCCATAAATGGATCTTTGAAGCTTGCATGCCTTAGTCTCTTCAGACTCGGACACGAAACCTTCGGGTTGAGTCATATAGAGCTCTTCCTGTAGGTAGCCGTTCAGAAAGGCCGTCTTCACGTCCATTTGCCATCTCTTTGAATCAATGTCGGACATTGCTTCAGTGTAGTCCCTAGGGTCCTCC